>BTSX01000004.1:4903002-6176164 GCA_036245825.1 Pristionchus entomophagus | reverse complement strand
CCAGTTCGGATTGGGATATGCTTCAGAAACAGATCAAGTTCTGAAGCATCACTCTGGGGTGGTGGCCGGGGCTTGTGGATGGCCCTGACCGAACGCATGGAGACAGAGAGGGGGGAATGAGTGGGCGCTCGAGCGAGTTCGGCGCACGAACCAGTTCGGATTGGGATATGCTTCAGAAACAGATCAAGTTCTGAAGATCAAGTTCCCCCATCATTAGTCGAAAAATTTGATCTCTCAGAACTTCCTGACTAAATTTTCTTCAGGTATATCTTTGTGTGCTGAATCCGAATTTCGATATGAGAGCAAATGAAATCGTTAAAGAAAAAAGTTAAAATTCACTATGTCGAAAAGTAGCCGATTTTGAAAATTTATTGACCTTGGATTGTCGGTTGCCGTGGGCGAGAAAGTTATCCAAATGTTCTAAAAAGTTGGGAATCGTATAATCCATGGATATGCTCCCATCGTATCTTGGAAAGACCTTTGAACGAAAATCACCCTCATAACTGGAAACACCAAAAGTTAGGGCATGTGAAAAAGTGAAAAATTCGCAAACCTTGAAGCCTTGAAGTCAAATTTCGAGCTATCGTTATCAAACTTCGGGGGTCATCAGGAATTGTGGAAAGGATCATTTTGAGCTTTTGAATGAGCTTCTAGCACGTCTCTGAATGAGCTGGTAGCACGTCTACCTAATACTCGGTGGGTATGCTATGACATGTCAGAGGTTGACCCATAAATCTATCGTGAGTCAAAAGTTATCAAAAAAATTTAAAATGTACGGTGACTTATGCGCGCGACTGTATGTCATTGTTCTGTGTATTACTACTATGAGATAATCTATCTCCTAGCAATTCGTAACTTACCGTCAGTAAATACTGTCATCGGCGCGAGAGATCACGCGAATTGAGCACAATCGTTTCCGTTGTGTCACAACTCGCACGCTGGGAAAAACTATTATTTTCTTCCGACAACTAATCGCTTCAATTGATGCGCAATGCAAATCGGAAGATCACTGTTCGCTAAATTGATTGATCGCTACAAACCCCAACGAAATATACGAAATAACGAACTATTTTTTATACGTTTGGGGCTGTGACAATTGCTAAAACATGCTGAAGAATAGACCTGATAACAAATAGTGTTAGTAAAACTCCATTAGTAAAACTCATTACGAGGCCGTTTGTCTAATAATCAGCAAAAGTCCAACATGGGCCGTCGGAGCAAAAAATCGAATATTCCCAAAAATTCATCCTAGTGGTTACTTTTTATTCGGAATCGATTGGCGATCATAAGCTTGAATCCCGATACGATTTGGTCAAATTCACGATTTTGCCAAATTTTTTCGACGGAAGGCGGATGGACAATCAACTAGGGATATAACTACCAAGTTCGAACTTTCAATTACTAAATTCTTAGTTCATCGATTGATTCAGTCTCCAGTCGAATGATTATGCGAATGATATCCGAAGGCAAGCTGGCGAGATTGTATTCATCTGCTTCTGCGAGATATTTGATTCCTATACTTGTATTGGCCGATGTTTTTCTGGTTTCTTTGAGCACGGAGTGAAAAGGGAGTGAGCATTTCCAGAGCAACTCACGCATCCCTCATGTCTCCGCATCCGCCGCGACTAGGTTGTAGGACATGCTGGGAAGGGACTGAAGGAGAGCAATAAGTGATCATTACTCATAAGAATAAGGAAATAATAGCAAAATAAATCATGAAAACGCACATTAGATGGCAATACAGTGCTGGCTATTTACATTGGGCATCCGCGGCTAATTCTGCGTTCGATATCAACTTTTGAGAGTACATTTTCGCGGCCTTCGCATCAGCGATATAATGGTGCTTCAAAAACAAGAAAGGATGAGAGTGAGTGGCTAGGCGCAAAATCAACTGTTTTCGCTTTCTCTTGCAATGTCATGATACTCGTCTTGCAAGACTAGCTTCGCCCTCTCTCGTGAAGCCAGACGTTCCTGGATATCGTTCAATTGAATTCTTGCCAGCAGCCTATCACGATGTCTTGTTGACCACAAATCTCAAACCTGATTTTATTCGGTTCTTCATAGTTAGTAAACTCTTCCAATAAATTTTCCTATTTAAACATGCAATGTGTTCTAGCTTTGCACAACTGCATGTTTTCTCATCTGAAAAACAATCATAGTGCAACCTCGTTTAGAGGAAACCAATATAGTTATTCTGATCTGTTGACTGGGAATAGGCTATAAACTCATAGTATGCAGCCAATTATCGTCAATATCAATGGGAACGATAGAGAATAACGCTACGGCGAACTAGCTCTTCAGTATTGATTCTGCATTATTTTCGCATGTGGCGCAATGAAAAATCGTACACAAAATCGGCTGACATTTAAAAATACAAGCAATTTGCATTTATTATTATTCCATGGGGTGTTAGAGCGCTTGCGTATCTACGAATAATACAACTCTTGTTGTCTACTCAGTTGAAAAGAAATACTGGAGTGTATCCAAACAACTTTTTACCGGCTCAGCAGACCAGCCCCTGCCGGGTTTCTCCGCTCACCGCTTTTTCCGACCGCCACGAACATCTGCGAAAATATCAAAAAGAAATCACATCTGGTTCCAAAGTTATATAACTTTTTTATAATTTGTGGCTTAGACGATACTGAAGAACAAAATGGGGTGATTTTCGCACAAATGCCGCAGTTCCAGGAGATTATTCATGTATGTTTGCCTTATCGTAATACACTGACAGATTGTTATTCATGTCGTTTTTTCTCTGCATTACTACTACGAGATAGTGCATGACTTAGAATTTCGCAAAGAACATTAGTTGCCAACAGTGAATTTAGTAAAAGACGTACCCTGGTGAATTGTATCATTCATCCCTATCAAATGACTAGAAACGCGCATAATTGTACCAATTTGCTCAGTTCGGTTTCACCGAATAGATTATCTCATCAGATAATAAAAATATCAAAGTCGATCAAAATCAATCGATCATGCACACAGATAACACCAAGGATCTCAACACATGTCAAACTAACAAGCCGCACTTTTCAGACACCATGATGGCTCTGTGATAAGCACAGTGATAAGCATGTGCATCTTTCCCTGCTCTGAGTGCCAGTTTGGCCTTTTGGCCTTCGAATTTAGTCAAGGAACATCCCAACTTCAAGGCGCGTCGATTCTGCGGTATTCCTGTAATTGTGAGTGTAAGAGCCATTTATCGGATCACATTAACAATAATTCAGTTCGCATCCTTCTTACTCATTATAATTACGACGATTCTATCAGTATTTGAGAGTTTTATCTTCTCCGATTGCGGTTCTTTCCTCGCCGTACTTGTTCTGGTAAGAAATCCGAGTGAAATTTCTCATAATTTGCAATTTCAGTGCCTCAGCGTGTTAGCTTCGATTGTTGGGTTGTTCGTCTTTTTCGCGGTGAGATTTTTTCCGAGACTGTTAAAACAAATAGTATTTACAGGCTGTTCTAAAACTATGCGAGCTATGGATGCTACTGATGCTTCTAGCCACGGTTTGTGTTGCTGGAACGATGAATTGCGACTCTGTTACAGTATCCCGGTAATCGTCATGGTTCCTGGATTATGTAACAGCCCTTGAATTGGTCTTCTCGAGAAAGACCAATTCACCTCTCAGTTCTACCGCACGCTCCTATCGACGATGGTTGTCTTGATGGCAATTATCAGCGCAAACGGATCGGATACGTGCATTTCCAATCAAGTTCGGTGAGTTCGGTCACACTTCAGAAAGTGCGAAGACTCACCCGTATGTTATCTACACATCGAAATGTCTTCACGTGTTTCCCTGCTCAGTATGTTCTGCATTTTGCTCTTTTGGCCCTCATACACAACCATGGAAGCTCGCACCCAGGAAAAAATTAATGAATTACATGCCCATCCAGATCATGAAATGCTACTTGCTCTACGGAGCGATTGACGACATGCGATATCTTTTACAGTTTCGGAAGCGTCGATAGAGGCACTGGCTCCAATGTCAAAGATGCATGTCTTCTTTGTTCTAGTAATCGTCGAGTATTCAATTTTCGTGGGAATATATGCTGTTGTGCTGGCCGCTATTTGCGCTCTCTGCAACTTTGCCATGTTCAAGTCGCTGCGCGAGCACAAGTAAGTTAAGTGAAGACAAATCGGAACCCGCCTCTCCTCATTTCGAATGCGCTTTCGTTTTTCTGATCAGCGCGAAAGATCAATCGAATTGAGGAGAATCGTTTTCGTTGTGTCATGACTAGGGTTGACAATTCAAGGATGAGAGGAAGGCCTCCCTCCAATTTTCTCACAGCATGCAAATCGCTCTCATCCTTGAACAAGGATGAGGGAGAGCGGTCATCCTTGTTCAAGGATGGCCGTCCTTGAGGGAGGATAGAGAGGCGATAAGGCTTTTTTCAGTCAAGAAATCAAATGGATTTACATAATTAGCCACACGACTACTGCTTGGAGCAATTTACATGTCTATCAAGATGGGTACAAAAGCTCGGAATGAGCTACTTTTTCACTTCTTTCACCTTCTTCCACTTACTTTCATTGACTTATACTGTTTTTATTGTGAATTATTTCGGGTTTGTTTCTATGCCACCGAAGCGTAAGCACCCCCCTCTTGCGACCACGGATGACGCGCCTCCAGTGAAATCTAAGAGGAAGCTGCGATCCTCCCGAGCCAACCCTTCTGTTGACTCCCCCTCTTCCTCCTCTTCTCATGATGGTGAGTCTCCGCTTTCGTTTACTCATTTAGGCGGATTAATTGTTTAGCATCCCTTTTTGTTTCTATCTTTTCCTAATTACAGATCCACCATCTCTCACGAGAAGATCTGTACGCGCTAGCAAGACTGCCGTACCAAGTACCGTACGTAAGCTCCATTCGCTCGCGAAGCGTATTCAGATTCCGGAAGAAAAAGACCCGGTGGAGTTTTGGAAGGAACACCACCAGCTCTTCCCTAGACTAGCCAAGGTGGCGAGGTGTCTCCTTGCCATTCCACCTTCTTCGATCGATAGTGAACGCCTGTTCTCGACTGTGGGATTGGTTGTCAACAACCGCTTGAGGGCAAGGTGAGAATGTTTCGTTGATTCTGGGCCAATCACTATTCTTTCTAGAACCGACTCCTACACTATGAAAAAATTGGCATTCGTTGGAGCGCACTCCCGTCGAGAAAGGATCAGGTGAAATATATAGCAAGTTCCGAGATAATGATCTATTTTTTAGGTTCGGTCCGGACGTGTGGGAGGCGCACTTCGAGGGTGATGACCAGGGCTTCTCAGACACAGTAACCTTCGATTGAGCATTCATAGTATTATTCCAGTGTTTGAAACGTAGATATCATTCGCTTGAAGCCCTCCCCTCTCTTTTGTAGCTCATTGCATAGTTAAATCATAGCGTTTCTGTCTGTTTTTGTTGTTGTTTGGTTGTTGTATTGTGTTGAAATGGATCTTGTATAGATGATAAAGTAAATTTAGTAACTTTGAAGGGCGTTCCAATGTCTAAAACAACCGAAAACAGCCTTGCTCCCCTCCCCATCCTTGAACAAGGACTGCCGCTCCCCCTCATCCTTGATCAAGGATGAACGGACCGATTTGCATACGCCGTCCTCCCTCCCTCCTTGAATCATTGAATTGTCAACCCTAGTCATGACTAAATGGCACGCAGGAAGAAATACTTATATATGCCGCGTTTCAGACGACTGATGGCTTCAATTGAAGCGCAGCGCAAAACAGAAGAGCACGAGGATGATGACATTTCCGCCCCGCCCAAGTACAAAGAGGCGATGACTGCCGTTCCGCCCCGCCCAGCTACGATGGCTGCGAGACGATCAGCAACGGGGAAACGACGCAACCCCCGCCTTACCAGATTAATCACACGTAGGCACCATGAATCTCAGACACATTTGAATAAATTGGTTTAATGAGTGGTGTTTTAATTATCATAATTTCATAGTTTCTTTCATGCGGGATGGATTTCGCATCGAATGCGAGAGGAACAAGGGACTCATGTCTTGCGTTATTTTAGGGAACTGAGATATCATTTATTTAAGAGACGTTTCACGGTATTTCGGTACATTTGTACAGTGGCTCACGCTTGGACAAATTTTATGTATCATTTATCTGCGGATCGAAATAAATGTTGAGAGCACTATACGTTTCCTCAAGGAACACGGTTTGTTTGCACGCCGATTTGGTGGACTTTCCCATAACAGCCATAACAACACTCGTAAATTGAAGACGTCCCAGTGTCTTACGAAATGCAATTGTTAACTTTGCTCGGTGCTCATGAACAAATCAGAGCAACTACACTATGCTCGGTTTCAGGAGATTAAACCGATTCCTTTTTATATATCGCCTGCACTCAGACATACTCATTTCAGACTCCACTACAACTTCCTCGTCCCTCTTGCTCTCTAATTACCGACTCGCCTATGTTTCTCAGCTAGATATTATCCCTGCTCTCAGCTCTCTCTCAGAGTTCACATTTATACCCCCGAGTTTACACTGTTGGTCGCTACAAATGCAAAGTTCTTCTCCAAATCTGGTCTCACCTCTCAACTTGCCTCTCTCTGAAAATACTCACTTGAGCAGCACATCATGATTTTTAAGAAATGCCGTTTCTACCATGTGCAGGAAGCAATTTTCTTGGCGGAGAAAATCAAATTCGCCTTCTCCATTTTTCTTGATGCGTTGGCACTGGGATTTATGATCAAGCAGACGCCTCAACACACCTTCCGCAACTACCTCATCTCCATTCAAGTCCGTCTCACGCAACAATTGTGTCAACCATTGTTCATATCTTGTGGCTATCGTTACTGCTTTTTTTTTTTTTTTTAAAAAAGCGAAATAACTCAGATTTTCGTTATCAGTAGTGACTGCCTGCTCGAGTTGCTTTCTGAGCCTGTGCCCCTCTTTCCTTTCTGGGCCGAATATTGCTGTGGTTGGCAGAGTAGGATCGGCGTTTCTGCCTTCACGACATTTGTGAGTTGTTTCTGTTAGTTTAGCAACTAACTATCATACTTCCAAAGATCCCTAGCATTTACGATCTATCACTTTTTATTTTTAGGGGTTGGTCGTTTCCGGTCTGTCCAATATGTCATATTGCATTATTATATGCTGACTGTATCGACACCAGACGATTATTGACGACACGAACAGATTCAAGCTCCGAAAGGTGCATCCATTGTGTCATACTAGAACCGTCCACGTTTACCTTCTAGAGGACACTATTTATAATTCGTCTAGTATTTTTCGCCTCTGTCAACACTAGTACGATCATTCTAATGCTGCAGTATGAAGACCAGCAAGTCATTGAACAACTTATCGACAAAGTATGTTCACTTTCATTTGGAATTTGTGTTGAGATTACCTTTAAATTCGATATCGACAGTATGAATTGGCATGGATTTGAAATCGTAGCTGCGCGTATCTTCTGATGGAGCCTCGACCGATTCTTTATTTGTGCATTTACCTAATGGTTACTGTGAGCAGTGCCAATAAAATGCATTACTGATTCACACCTCTCTAGGCTCTTTTGTTCGCTCTACTTTCGATATCTGGTCTTTTCGCGCACATGTTCTCCGTTCTTAACGAGGTTCTGTAGAATTCGTACGCCTGTTCAAATCATTTGCATTTGAAGTTGAATTCAAATACCGCGATTTATATTAAACATGAAATAATTCTAGAAAGGGAAGCGGAGTCCTATGAGCGTTTTGCTCATACGCAAATCGTTCATTATTCTGTTTGTGCAGGTTAGTTTAACCATCAATCTATGAGCTGAAAGTATAGCCACTTACGCCGGTCGTTCCGTATGCATTGATAATTATCCCCTCCACCACTATTTTCATCGGCCTTTCGAATCCGCATTTGATTTCTTTCGGTAAAGCATGTACCGCTCCTCTTACTCGCTATTCAGTGTGTTCAGAAACAAGCATAGCATCCTTCTACGTGATTCATTCACATTCTATCTGTCATAATATAATCCTGCTGTTGATAACTACACCGTATCGGAGGGTGATAATTAATGTTATCAGATGCAGTTTTCTGAAGAAACGTATTATCATTGCAGATTCGGTGCGTAATAAAAAGAGAGAAAATTTAAAATTTTAGCTTGAATAACATATCTGGTTCAGTTCAGTACTCGATACGATGGGTGAATCATGAAATATTGGATTTCACGGAGTAACAAGATTGTAGTCTCTCGACGAGCAGCAAAAAGGTTGATCTCTATTTCTCTGCTCTCTATTTTAACTAAACCTGCTTTGGTACACATGTTCGTATTGGTGATCGAATTGAATGAGAAATTAGCCTTTCACCTATGAAGATCACATTGTCAAAACGAAATATCGACGAAATTCTTAACAGGCTGTCTCTATTTCCGCCCCCATCCTCTTCCGTTGCCTGCAGAAAAAAAATTATCACACCTAGGAGATGTTTCGTAAAATATTCGACAAAATCACCAACCTCCATTATTCCATCCGTTGTTTCCTCCCCAGCCTCTGTTATTGCTCGTTTCGATAATCTTATCATTTTCGATCCTATCTGAAATCGCGACGTTATTGGACAACTGTTCGCAATAGTAGATACTATTGAAAAGGATGGAAAACCAGAAAGAACAAACCTGATCCTCCCCATGGATTGTTAACAGTAATAATATCCTTCTCGATCTGCTCTGAAAGGAGATCATTATGTTGTGCTTAATGTGGGCCGTGAAACCCATTAGACGCCGACCCTCCTCAATTTGCATAGTCTTTAGGTTATCTAACCGACGAGAGAGATCGAGAGAGAATTGAGGAGAACCGGTGTCGATTGGGAATCCCTAATGGGGATAGTTGACTAACCTCCGTTCGGCTCGGTGATCTCATCCTTCTCAATAGTCTCTGAAATTATTCACAATTTTTTATCTGAATTCCTATTGCGTATGCCAAGAAGTGCATCCCAATCGCTACTGCTCCACCGAAAGTGGGATTGGGCCAAACCAGGCCATTCCGACGAAATTTCAACACAATCCGACTCTCAGAGCCGATATTGGTTCCCTGCGGTAGGCCTTGACGGAGACTAGTGGTTGGGGCGTTTTGCAAAACGTCACCTGCGGGCGGGAGTCGAACCTGCCTGCATCGGTATGCCAGTCAGACACCATGCCCACTACCTCTTGCATTAACTACCGCAGGGAACGCTTGACGGAGATTAGTGGTTGGGGCGTTTTGCAAAACATCACCTGCGGGCGGGAGTCGAGCCTGCCTGCGTCGGCATGCCAGTCAGACACCATGCCCATTATGCGCAAAACATCACCTGCGGGCGGGAGTCGAACCTGCCTGCGTCGGCATGCCAGTCAGACACCATGCCCATTAGCGCGCGCCTTTCTCTACCTCTTGCAAAACATCACCTGCGGGCGGGAGTCGAACCTGCCTGCGTCGGCATGCCAGTCAGACACCATGCCACCACGGGCCGCAGCCTTGCCTTTCCTTACACAGGCAACCCTGTATGCAACCCTAGTATATTAGGATTGCCGTTTCGCGCGCCTTTCTCTGCCTCTTGCAAAACATCACCTCGGACACCATGCCCATTAATGGGCATGGTGTCTGACTGGCATGCCGACGCAGGCAGGTTCGACTCCCGCCCGCAGGTGATGTTTTGCAAGAGGCAGAGAAAGGCGCGCGCCCCAACCACTAGTCTCCGTCGAGCCGATATTGCCAGGAAAGCGCAGCGCTGATCTGTTACACTTAAAAAGACTAACGTGCAATACATCAAAAATATTTTAAAAAAATATGAAAACAAAACCTGATCCTCCCCATGGATTTCGGATTGTCTCGATCTCTCGTTCGATCACCTCTGCAAATAGTTCTACTCTCGTGAACAATAAGAGATGACTTCGCCAGAATCAGAAAGCGCGTAGAATGAGAAGTATTTTTCGATCGGTCAATTTTAGTGAAAAGCGCAACCCACCTGATCCTCCGTTATTGCCCCGTCCTCCCCATTGGGGTGCGGCTGAAGAGACAGCGGCGAACGCGAAGAGAAGAGCCGAGACGAGGCAAAGGCGCATCTGCAGGTCGTACACTTCAATGACTAATGATCTGCGCTACGAAAAGGTTCGATGATCTGAGAGAGAAAGCAAGATTGCATCTATCTGCTCTCATTACGCTCCTTTATACCCACGATCGTTTGGTTCGATGATGCGAAGTTCGCTCATCGCATGAAATGGAGGTTAAATGAGTGATAAACGAGAATAGGGATCGGCTTTCGACTCTCCTCATTCGGTACATTCTCTCGTTTATCTGATAAGCGAGACAGTGTGCAGAATGGAGAGAGCCAAAACAGAAATTGCCTAAACGCGAAGTGAGCGATCGGTGGAGATGCGCCACTGATTCATTTAGCCGCGGAAATGGTCGTGAAAGAAAAATGAAGGTATTTTGATCACACGCGCATGAAGGGTGCCACTAATCAAATGCCAAAATTGCAAGAGTTGCCCGTATTAAAAACAAGATTATGCACTTCAATTAAAGGAATAAAAACGCGGGCTGACCACCTTTTCCGAATTTTCTTTTGCCTGATGCGATTCGAGAGGGTCACGCCATTTGTTTTTATTCACAACTGAGAGCCTCCATCTCGAGCAATATACAACGTATGATTTTTCTATGTTTATGTTTTATTTAAAAGAAAGAAATTCAGCATAATGTAGAGCGGATTCAACGAGTCATCGTTGAGAGGCTAATATTCGAAGACGTATCGCCGATCTTGATCATCTTGAACAATTCTTGTCGAACATCCTTCACTGAAGGTACATAGAAGCACATCAAATTCTTCATTAATGTGAATGATCTCTGATAATAATCAATTCATAATTTTGATAAAACAATAGGCGCACCTTTCGAAGATCGGGGTTCTTTCCCTGATAAATGAGCGATTGCACAAGAGGCTTGAGTGAAAGTGCGATCTAATCATAGAAGTTTAGTTAAACATTGCTGCTTTAGTACCTACTATGAACATGGGGCGAAGAAACGATAGGAGCGCGTCTGGATAAGCGCTGATATCAATCACTATCAGAGTCATCATCGACAGCTGTGGAATGACGAAGAACAAGCCAACAGCGATCAACTGAAGCCGGAATTGCCACGATTTGATGAAGACAGATGCAAGTCAGTTCCACTTATAATGCGAGCAAGGGCACCCGTCAATGTTCTTGAATGTTATAACCTATGATACCTGAGAGAAAAACACGATGGCCAAACGATCCTGCACTTGATGGGTTTCTATGAGCGTTGGTGAAATTCCGAGGAATGACAGATAGCACGGATGAAAGGTACGTATCTATGCCTTATCACAATCATCGAATGGACGGTCAGAAAAGCGATGAACGTCACGATAGATATGTTTGTAAAGAATAGCAACGCGAACTCTTTCAAAATGATTCATTTGATTGAAATTCATAGAATGATTACATACCGTACAGGAATTTGCCCGATTCTCCCGGCTTTTCCAATAATATTATCGCTCCATTTCTCGATGCCAAGGCCGCTAGTTCTGGTGCCTACGAAAACTATTTTTACAGTTGGATTATTAATTGAAATACATTTAATATTCTCATGCTATCAGAATTCGCATAAATATCAGCATACCTGCATCAGCTGCTCATAGTTCTCTGCATTAACAAAGAAACATCCTAAACCAATAACATTGCATATCGAGATAATGCAAATCGAGCTCATCACGCAGGTTTGTGCTCTTGAATTTGAACTATTATTCACAAAACAAATCAGATGTCCAGTACCGTGTACTCTTGATCCAATTCGTTGATCCCAAGGTAACCTTATTGTGTAATCTGAAACGAAAATCTTCCCGGAAGTCTACATTGTCGATTACCGCATCAATAAGTAACAGAAGAACGGAATGACGGAGAAGAAAGTGGCGCATATAACAATCTGCGATATAATTAAGTAATTGTTCTTTAAATATGCGTTTTTATTTTATACGAAAGTATCTTTCCAACAAGAGTGCGTGTCCTAACCCGACATAAGCGTATCTTTTCTACCGGTTGGTGAAATGTTTGAGCAGAAGAACCACTGTCCGAAATCATGTGATCATCGAGCGAGCCATATTGACATATGATACCCGCACAGTAGTATCTCAACAGATTATATTATGTCTCAAGTCTGACGCGGGTCTTTACCCCGGCCATGGGAAAATCGGATACGGTCGGAAGAAGAAACTCATTGTCAATCCGTACAGCAACATCATTATCTTGATAACAATATGTATTTAATGGAATTTCATACAAATTATTGTTAATATATTATCCTTTCATGCATTATACATGATAATTAGTGAATACCTGATCAGCAACATAGGCCACTCGAATATCTCGGTTAATAACGTGCGGCTTCAGACATAATGTCGTGATCACCCAACAGTGCACTGGGATAGTGCAGAATATTCTGATCAAGTCAACGATCCTGGAAACAATACGATGAGCAAACTTTCAAGTATGGATCGTACGTGAAAACTGCATCAATTCCGATCGATACATCGAATTGCCATCCATAGCGGGGCGATGTAGAATTAGACATGCACTCGATTAGTGAACTAGCGAAAATAGAACAAAACTGAAAGCTCTAACTCGCTTTTATATTGTGTGTATCCCGGTGAATCAAATAATATTGTTGAACAATATATTGTTGTTTTTCAGCTGACAAACTCAGAATTTTAACAAGTTCCAGTGAGCAGTGGATTTGATGAATGCACTAATGTTAGTGTTCGGGTGTGCATGCCCTAAAGGATATCAGAGAAAGGAAATCAGAATCATCAAAGGTGAAAATATCTCATTAATATTGTTGTTCATTTGAATTTGTTTTTCATTACGGCCACTCTCTCTCTTTCTCTTGGCCAATGAACTAGATCATTGAATTTCGCTTCTGCCAATAGATTATTTCCAAGACAATATGATAAATTCCGCTAAATCACTCATTGGTCTTAGAACATTGCTTCTACATACATTGCTATTAGTAGACATTCACAATAATTACGTCATCTTCCCTAATATCTCCAAGTATTGTTCTTGGTTGTGATGCTGTTCTCATCACTTCCATGCAATCGCGGCGATACGTGTGGTGATAAGGGGTTTACGTGCTTTTTCGCTTCGCTTTCAACCCTCACGTCCCGTTGTTTCTACCCTCAGACATTTCACAATGACTGCCCAACCAAGCCAAGAACGCCGAATTTGCGGAATTCCCGTGGTTGTAAGAGCTTCTTGTCTCGTTTGCATC
The DNA here is from genome assembly GCA_036245825.1 of Pristionchus entomophagus. Lineage (NCBI taxonomy): Eukaryota > Metazoa > Nematoda > Chromadorea > Rhabditida > Neodiplogasteridae > Pristionchus > Pristionchus entomophagus. The sequence continues at coordinate 6,162,916 of BTSX01000004.1, read as the reverse complement.
GCGCTAAATGCAATTTTCAGCTCACCTCGTTCATTTTTATCCTAATAACTACGATTCTCTCCGTTTTGGAGAGTTTCATATTCGCGGACTGCGGCTCGGCGCTAGCCTTGATTGTTCAGGTTTGGAAATTGGACTCAAATTAATGTAAAAATAAGTTTTTTTTCCAGTGCCTCAGCTTGATAACTACCATAGCGGGAGTGGTTGCGTTCTTCAATGTAATTTTTAATTTTTTTTTTACAAAGTTTTAAATTCAAATCTATACATTTTAGGCGGTTCTGAGGCGATCCGCGAGGGTTATGATGATCGTCCTATTTGCAACTGTGAGCTTTTCATAGACTCATCAACGCTATTCATACTATTCCAAGTTCTACGGCTTGCTCCAGTCCATAATGATAATTCTGTCTGCCGTCGTGACATCCACCGGCTCGGAAAGTTGCATCTCCAACAAAGTTCGGTGAGCGATCATACCGGAAAGATGGGCCGACAGAGGGAAATAGAGATCGTGAGACCGGTTGAAAGTCCATTGTTGGCGTTCTACACGTGGGGAGCGAAAGAAGAGAGATCGGTGAAGGAAAAAGCGAGATAGCACGCGCGAGTGAGAGAGCACGAGAGAGGTCTCAACGATATTTCCTTTTGTGCGGTGCCAGCAAAACGCCGTTTCTAGATCGTGGAACACTACTTGCGCTGACGATGCGACACTGACATGTGACGTCTTCAACGATCACGTCAAGAATATGCATGGTGGGAATCTGGATGAAGGTAAACCCGATCCTAATCATTATTATTTTATGTGAGAGCAGTCTAGGAACAATTTGCAAAAAGTTGACCCGATCTCATTTATACTATTATGGGAGAATACGTTGGTTACTAGGATTCGAACAATCCCGGTCATATGTCTCAGGGCCGGCTTTTAGGAAAAAAAATATCCGGTCGCGGTTCCGGCTCTAGCGTATCTCAGCTCCCAGGAGAGCTAGAATGCTGGCAAAATGCTCAAAAAACGCAGAAAAATAAGATGAACAACTTTCATGAACACGTGCAGACAAATGGATGATATCTGAAAAAGTCGTGATTGAAAAAATGAGCTCTAAAACACATTTTAAATGTTTACTATATGAGTCTCTGCAAAAATACAAATTTTTATTTTTTCTTACGATAGAATGAGCTGCCATACAGTCGCGCGCATAAGTCACCGTACACTTTAAATTTTTTTGATAACCTTTGACTCACGATAGATTTATGGTTCAACCTCTGACATGTCATAGCATACCCGCCGAGTGTTAGGTATATGCCATAGGGATATCACAGAATTCCCTGGTTGTTGCACAGTGAAGACGCAATCAATCGAGACTTTTTCAAAAAAATAAATTCATGAATGGATTTTTCCCTGAACACCAAACTTTCTGATATTTTAGATAAGTCGAAGGGCTACCCATAAAATGTTTTTCAAGTTACTGCTCTATCGCACTTTGGCTACAGAATTGCTCAAAGATGTTTCCCGAAAAAACAAATTTTTGTTCATAGACATGCTAGAAGCTCATTCAAAAGCTCAAAATGATCCTTTCCACAATTCCTGATGACCCCCGAAGTTTGATAACGATAGCTCGAAATATGACTTCAAGGCACGAAAAAAACGAATTAAAATTTATTGACCTTGGATTGTTGGTTGCCGTGGGCGGGAAAGTTATCCAAATGTTCTAAAAAGTTGGAAATCGTATAATCCATGGATATGCTACCATCGTATCTTGGAAAGACCTTTGAATATATGGCATATACCTAACACTCGGTGGGTATGCTATGACATGTCAGAGGTTGACCCATAAATCTATCGTGAGTAAAAAGTTATCAAAAAAATTTAAAGTGTACCGTGACTTATGCGCGCGACTGTATGTATATACGAGAAAAAATATTAGATCCAGATTATACGTTGATGTATTTTTCATTTCATCGAAAATTACAATATTTCGAAGTATTTTCGAGCTCAACTTTTTACTTTCGAGCTTTCATGAGCTCTGATTACAAAATTCGGAATCTACGCGCAAAAATACGCTAGTAACATCTATAGTCGGATTGTTCCGAGACGAAAAATTTTCAACTTTTTCATGACCATCATGGGGATTTTGAGTCAAAAAGTCAAAATCTCAGAACAATCTGACTATAGGTGTTTCAGCCGTGTTTTTACTCGCAGTGTTCGAATTTGCATGCTAGAGCTCCCTCGAGAGCTTTTTCTAGTATATATGGCTTTTTTTTTAAATTTGTATTTTTGCAGGGACTCATATAGTAAACTTTTTAAATGCGTTTTAGAGCTCATTTTTTCAATCACAACTTTTTCAGATATCATCCATTTGTCTGCACGTGGTTATGAAAGTTGTTCATCTTATTTTTCTGCGTTTTTTTGAGCATTTTGCCAGCATTCTAGCTCTCCTGGGAGCTGAGATACGCTAGAGCCGGAACCGCGACCGAATATTTTTTTCCTAAAAGCCGGCCCTGAGACATATGACCGGGATTGTTCGAATCCTAGTCCCCAACGTATTCTCCCATAATAGTATGAATGAGATCGGGTCAACTTTTTGTAAATTGTTCCGGGAGGGGCTGTTTTTGTTCGCAGCTCTCGTGATTAACGTGTTAAGGCATCAGTCGCTATCAACGATATATGATGCCATTCAGTTATCGTCGAGTTTTCCATCTTTGTCGGCATCTATGCCCTCATTCTATTCTTTATCTACACGGTTTCGTACGTTTCGCACTACGCCGTCGTCAAGTCACTCATTGCGACCAAGTAACTGCCATTAGTCTCGTGACTCTAGCCAAAAACGTGTTTCAGACGATTGGAAGAAGCAGCACAGCATCAAGTGGAGGCGCAAACCACAGTGGATTGTTGTCCGCCCAAGTATAATGATATCTTGGACTTCATTCCTCCGCTTCCAAGCTATGATCATTGTGAACGAATCAAGGTCGAGGGGCAATCAATTCAGCCCCCGCCATACGAGACTCATCTCGCTGAGACCAACAACGAATTTCATTAATAGATCATGTGAAGAAGTTATGAAAAATAGTCGATCAATAGAGAAAACACATGTATCAATAGATGTTTGCTTGGTGAATTTTGCACATGGGTAGGGTCTTATCTGTTATCATGGTAGGAGATTTAATCGCTCACGTGAATTCCATGACGATAGTCCGCTCTGTACTCATATTTTTAGCAAACACTTCACATCTGTTTTGTTCGCTGTTTTAGTGCCATTTGAAAAGTTCAGCGATAATTGAACAGATTTCTTTACTAATCAGTAAAGAACACGATATCAGAAATAGTTCTCTGTGATATTCACTACCGCCCTACTGCCTGTCGATCTTCGTGAATGTTTCTGAGTGCTCTGAAACTCTGAACATATTGCTTATGCACTTTATTTATGAAATAATTGCACGATAAAGCAATATTCACGTAAATACTTGAAATATACAAGCATCATATTGTGTAAGCGCATTATGACGCAGATCTCAAGTCCTCGATTACACTCCTCGTCGTACTTACTGTCTGTATCATGCTCGTAGCCATATGATTCTAAATATATTGGGTAGAAGTTGGGTTCTCGAAACTAGTCAATCCGACTCATTTGCGAGTGAAAAGTGGTCATAATTCGGTCTGACTCTCTCGTATTCGCATGCGATTTCTTCAGGCTGGTTATGGCCCCAATGAATTGGGGCGTCGGGATGTAGTTCATGAAGACGATACTGTAATTGTATTTTTGTACAATTTTAAAATTTAAGATAATTCTAACATCAGCGCTCCAACCACATCGAAGAAACAAATGATCGAGGATTGCGTGAAAATCATGTTCTAATGAAGCACGCGCACCGGATAGGTCAGTGAGTTCTTCTTGCTAGAGATGCCTGCAAGCACTGACTGAAAAATATTTTGCATAATTATTTCGCTATCTTCCGTTTTTTATTTACCGAATTCGCCACGAGCAGGTAACACAACACAAGATATAGACTCGGAATGATAATAACCGCAGCGAAATTTTCAATTGCATGAGCAATTGTACTGTTGGTGTACTGAAAGTTCATGGGAAATGGCATCATACAAGTAAAACGAAGGAAATGTACCTCTGAGAACGCATGTCCTTCAATGAATGGAGTGATGAAGTAGTTTTGTTAGGTGGAGTTGACCAGGAGGGGTGGAGTGAACAAGCCAACGAATATGCCATAAACGAGCGCCACGATCACCATGAAGTTACTGCGCCATCCCTAAATTTTAGTATTTGTCTACGCAATTCATATATTCGCTTCACGTCATTTCCTCTGTTTGGAGAATCTGCAGTGCAAATCAAGCGGGAAGAGCTTGGATACCGTTAGATCTTCTAGGTCGTGCACGCCCCAGTTATTTTAAGCCTCATAATTTCACCTCAAAATAATAGGAGTGATTAACTAGATTACTGATGCGATTGAGCAATAAGAATGCGCACTACACCATGTTCCTTGAAGCTTAATAAGTTATTCAAATTTCGAAGTCGTATTCCCACCTATGCCAATAACCGCTAAAATCGCAATGAGCAATTGATCAGAACAATGCACTGATCCTTTGAAGAATACGAAATTGAATCCAATAGTCGTCCCCAGCAGACCAAGCATGTCAATGAATGTGATGAACAACATGATCAGTAGACCTGGTTTTCAAGATAAATCTAACTATTGTGTCGTGTACCTTGAAACACGGTGTACTCATCTCACGCGCAAACACTCGTAAGCAGGGGAGATAAAGCACCTTCGATGTGTGCGGCCTACTTCACAAATCAATCCAAAACCAAGACACCAAGCGCCGAAGACGGGCCGTAAAGCTCAATCCATTCTGAGGCATTGTGAGCCCTGCGAGTAGCGCATTTTGTCTGGTAAAAGCAAACTCTTACCTGCAATCATACTCTGGTTCCGCTAGAGTCAAATTTAGCAAGCGAATCGGCTGCATCTGATTTGATCGAGCACGTAATGTGACGATCGTGATGTTCTAGTAGGGTAAAATAGGACAACCTATTGCGGGAAAGGCTTTTTACTTATGAGAAATCATTAATGACATGTCCCCTTTTAATATTATATTGTTGTGCACCGATGTGTTATTCAATCGGGGATGACTTCAAAGGTGATACATTAAAAGATGTATCTCTGAGGACAGAGTTATCAGATAGAATTTTCAGTAAGGATAGTGCGTGATCATTGAAACCGATGAGAAGCAACTGATGTCTGATACGGTTATGAATCATGTTTTACTGAACATCGCATCGGCATAAATCCCTTAAATAATATCACATGACATTTAGTCTTCAGGAATAAACTATTGAGTGCGTTTCGTTATTTTGTCGCGCATTAAAAAAAAAGAAAGTTTTTTCAAGATTCAAATAACCGAGAAGGTCCCAAAATGGGGACTTTGTCTTGCAATGCATGATTTAAGAACAAACCTAGTATGCAATAATTCAATTGGAAATTCATTTATCGAGTTGTACAAATTATATTCCTATTAAGGTGATTATAATACGCGTCTTCTGAGAGATTGCAGGACCCTTAGGAAATAGGAGCCCAGACTTGGGACGATCACTATGAAATAATTATCCAAGAGTATATTGGGGACGAGAAAAGCTTTGATGTTGGCGAAATTTTTCAGAACCGGCTTTTAGGCATTTTACGATTCTCTATCGTATCTCAGCTCCCAGATGAGCTACAAGGATGGCGTAAAGCTTAAAATTTTCAGAAAAATATTCTAAGAAACTTTCATGTTGATGAGGAAGAACCAGGAGGCCACATTCATTTTGAAAAACAGGACAAAAAAATAGAATTGGAGTCCATACCCGTGAAGTCGCTCGAACGGATACAAAAACCACGTCCAACTCGATTTTTCGACTATTTTTTCAGCACAACTTTTTTCTTTCATATTTTAATCATCTCTAATGCTGAAATTCGGAATCTACGTCACAAAATAAGCCAGAAACACCTATACTCATAATGTTACGAGACAAAATTTTTTCACCTTTTTCATGATCCCCGGGTCATGATCATTTTTTTTCACTTTGGAGAGCTCTAATATGCAAATTCGGTTTCTACGTGCAAAATTACGTCAGAAATTCCTATAGTCATGTAGTTCTGAGATTTCGACTTTTTTTACCAAAAAATGACCATGACCCGGGGATCATGAAAAAGGTGAAAAAATTTTGTCTCGTAACAATATGAGTATATTTTAGCACGCTGATTCCGAATTTCGATATGAGAGCTCATGAGAACAAGAATGAGAAAAGTTATGCTTGAAAAACTGTCGAAATCGTCACTTTTTCGGACAAAAAAGCCGAGCATTTTTTTTTCCGTTCTCCGATTCCTTTAATTTTTGGACTGCAGTTAGGTGACATGAAGTTCTCAAATCACTTTTTGGCGCTTTTTGGGAATTCACTATTAGGAAAGTTACATCACTTTTTTAGAAATACCGACCGCCCTGATCCAGCGCATGGACGAGGAATGACGTTGCCAACGTACGAAATAGTGTCCTATGTCTCCTGATTCTAATACTTTAAAGGAATTGTTTCTAGCATCATTTTAAAGCGAGTTATGGCTGTTCCCCTGAGACGATTTTGGTCTTAAATTTCATAGTGTCCCTTTTTTGACCTAACAATACTCATTCAAAGTACTTAAGTTTCACTTCTCAGCGAAATCGGAGAAACTGATTCCTACGTCCGCTATTACCCCAAAACCTTGTGATGACATACAGGGTGCGCCATAATTATAGCTACTTTTTTCAAAGCCAATTTATTTGGCTGAAATCAACAGCCATGTTCCGATGTTTGTATTAGTTTCTAGTGAAGGTATGTACATACGAAAAAATAACATGGATTGGCTATCCATCGATTGCGTCATTTCTAGTAGCGATCGGAAGTGTACTGAGATGAAGGTGTGAAGTCCGTAGCAGAATTACTAGTTTGGACCAGAGCTACTACAAAACTAGTAATGTTTCAACTCTCAAACTAGTAACATTGGAAGGTCGTCCATACAGCTATAGAACTGCATCGACAAAGCGATAATTTATTTCATATGTGCTGACCACCAATTAATTTTCCGAAGACCTTCGGAGAGGCTGTACACGAGGAATTCGATATTCAAATGGAATACTTGTCCATTCTCTCACAGACATGCATGAAGATGATCCATGCCAACACATTACTAATAGGACATGATAACCTCACTATATGTGTTATTGGATGGAATCAAATAGCTCTCGGTTTCTTTCACGATTTTTAATTTTAATTTTTTTTCGATTATCTGTATTTCGTGATTTATCTTTTACGCGTAGAGTCTAGCCGTTAAAATAACTTGTCTAATTAGAGAAGAGATTATCAAGGCTGATAACCATGACTTTCAATACTGAAGATATGCGGCCTGATCAAGCAAATATTTTTTCGATAAAAAAAATTTAAGTCTCGGACTTGCGAATCTGCTCACAACTTTGAGGAGCCATTTTTCTTCAATTCTTGGTCTAACCACCTTCTACTTTTTTGTGCATGAAATATTCCTAGTAAACATTGCTTCTACCAGGTTTCAAAGATCTGATGTTTTTTTAAGCTAGAATAATAGTCTCCGATTATCACTAAAATGCGTGTGTGTAGGGTCTTCTTTCTGGTTTCCTCACGTTCTGTGGGAGTGAAGCTCGACATTGATCTTTCTACCTTCAATTACATATGACCTCATTAATATAATAGTATGGCCTATTAAGCCCATGAACTATAGGTTTGAAAGTACCATGCACACAACCAAGTGTATCAGTGACACAACGCTCAAAAACAATGAATGGCCAGTTACAAAAAAAATCCTATTCAAACGAGAATTAACAAGACCCCGAATAGTTATATTATGTGGAACCCACAACAAAACTAAGAACTCAATACCTCGTTTTATCTATTAGGATTTGTTATGCAATGCTTTGAAATTTAGTAGCCATAATTATGGCGCACCCTGTAGTAGTGGTAGTAGGTCTCAGTCACAATGAGGAACATCGATGCAATGTTTGTCTGGATGAAAACTCCTTCAAAATACAAAACAAATCTGATATCTTCGATTGGTCAAACCGTGTACTACATGACATAAAAAGCTTGACACGATGGAGCATGGCCCGAGATAGACTTGCACTGACATATCGGGCAGAGCTATGAATCTGAACACTAACTTACAAAAATAGCCGGGCTAAACTCTCAGCCACATGGTTAGAATGATATGTTTCTTGATTAAAGCTTATATGAAGACAGCTATGGGTTTTATTGCATATTATTTTACGCGAAGAAACAACAAATCACCTTTCATTAGTTATTATTGTTCCCGACGAGGCAACCAAGTCGATCAGTGCACAGTTTGCGAACAGTATTGAGTATGATCTGAATTCGTTTTTGTCGAAGCCGGTTTTCGTAATCGACATGGATGTAAGTTACTTGAGACTGGGCGAGGAGCGATTCTTGATGGAGATAAGTAGCAAAACATTGAAGATGATACCAAAGATCCCCGTAGAAGATTGGATAACGATTGAAATTCGATCGAGAACAGTCATAGCTGACCAAGATCTTACGAATCTACAACTTTCAGCGCATGGGCATCAAAAAAATAACCTCAGGTAATTTAGTATTAAATCACCTGCGAAAATTATTTGTATTGTTTATGGATCTGAGGTATGTAATACAATAAATAAAGCATATAGGATACATTTTGGGATTTTAGCTCCAATGAGCCGAAAAATGGCTCGAACAAATCGAGCGACTGTGTGTATTTGGAGGGAGCCTGAGAATAGTATTTTCCTTTTGAATAAGATCGCTGCGCCAACAACCAAAGTCATGTGTTCTCTTGCAAAAACAAACATTTACTGTGTACGAAAGTGTCGCAAGGAACAATGCGGTTCTCTATGGTAAATTCACCGTGTTTCAGCGCTAGGACAGGCTTTGTCCGTCGCATCAATGACAACCCTGGACAAGGGTTTCAAATATAGGTTTTTTTCACAATTTTTCACTCATCTATTGTTTCGACTCCCGAAATAGAGACAATTTTGACGGAGTTGTACCGTTTGCTATCCATGTACAGAAAAAGCTTTTTAAACTGTTCTGCTTACGATTATACATTCGCTTCAGGTGGGCACTCTAGCAAGCACTCATGCCTCTTCGCTACGACGATCGACTCAAAAAATATTCTTGCTGATAAAATGCTCATGAGAAATTCGATCCGCTCGGAAAGTCTCCTCACAATACTATTCCTGCATCACATATTACATGTAAAATGAACTTGTAGTTCTGACATCCGAAAGTTCCTATTGGGCATCATAATTCAGTATTTATTCTGTTGTGATTGCTCTTCTCGAAAGTACAGGGCTTGGTTTTGCCGTGCTATCTGTAGTTTTTCAAAATGTAGCATATCTAACACTGGTATCACGAGATTCACGAGCATTCTCGGAAATTTTTTTTCAAACCTTCACGAATCCTGCCGTACTATGATGGGAGAATACCCTGGGGACAAGTTTTCGAACAATAATGGTCATGAGTAGGTGAGCTAGAATGACGTGGTGGGGTTCAAAATACGCAGAAAAATGAATGAGTTAAACAACTTTTATGACGAACACGAAAAGATTGGACGAGAACGGGAAAAGTTGTGATCGAAAAAACAAGACATTTTTCAGATATAATTTTTTTTCGCAACTTATGTTCCGACTTGCAGGGATTTTTATTGGGGAATATGAAAGAGCTGTGACACATGTAATTCATGTAGAAAAATTAGATCCGTCATTCACCGTTTCTTGGAGCATTGCCTGATAGAATCAGAAAAATGGCCGAATTCAGTGTTTTTTCGTGCTCAACTTTTTTCATTCGTGTTTTAGTGAGCTCTAGTGCCTAAATTCGAATTCCACGCAAAAAACCACGCTAGAAATTCCTATACTCAGATTTTACTGAGACATTTTTTCTCCGCTTTTTCGACCCCGGGTTCATGGTCATTTTTGGGTAAAAAAGTCAAAAGCTCAGTATTATCTGATTATGGATGTTTCCGACGTATTGTCACTCGTAGAGAACGATTTTGTATGTTAGAGCGCGCAAAATAGCGAAAGAAAAAAGTTATGCTCGAAAAACTTCGGTAATCAAGTTTTACAGGCATAACTTTTTTCTTTCGCTGTTTGGCGCGCTCTAACATACGAAATCGTTCTCTACGAGTGAAAATACGTTGGAAATATCCATAATCAGATAATACTGAGCTTTTGACTTTTTACCCAAAAATGACCATGACCCCGGGGTCATGAAAAAGCGGAGAAAAAAATGTCTCAGTAAAATCTGAGTATAGGAATTTCTAGCGTGGTTTTTCGCGTGGAATTCGAATTTAGGCACTAGAGCTCCCGAAAACGCCAATGAAAACTCATGACCATTATTGTTCGAAAACTTGTCCCCAGTGTATTCTCCCATCATAGTATGGCAGGATTCGTGAAGGTTTGAAAAAAAATTTCCGAGAATGCTCGTGAATCTCGTGATAACTCATAATTATCGTTGTTGAATTGAGCAACGGGTAGATTTGGACTATGATATAGGCCATCATCGCGACTTCTGCATAACGAAAATAAAAAGTTGAGAAATAAAAAGGACAACAGATAGCTTGAGAACACACTACTTCCTCATTTATATATATATATATATATATATATATATATATATATATATATATCACAGGTCTTCTGAAAGATCGCAGGTGCCCATGAACAAAAACTTCAAACTGATTCGATTCCTATCAAACTATGTCAGTGTCAGGAACCAATGATTCTTCGTTTTGTTGTTTCGTGACCGTAAATTCGAAAATGCCTGAAAGCCGGTTCTCATCACTTTGAAAATTCAAAAATTCATATCTCCCTTCAACGTTGTCCAAATCGATCGTTCAAAAAACTAAAATAAGAAGTAAAATTAGATCAACAAAATCGGTGTTGAAGATGACTTCTCAAAAAAGATAACAGTCAAGGAGACATTTACAGTTGATGCTGCAATCAATGATCGATATGGAATAAAGAAGAGGAGTGAATTGATGAGTATATCCAAAAGTATGAATCAATCAATATTTATCATCAATATTTACGCCAGCGGGGGGCAGACCGATGCGTCTCCCTTGCAGATTGCACCCTTTCTCTCTTTCGGGGTGGGCTTGAGATCGTCTCCCACCTCGTACGCGACACTTCCGATGCCATCCAGTGTCACCTGCAATAGATGGAATGGGATGACCCATACTAATAGCGTAATAATAGCTCTCTTTTGAACCGGTAAAAGGCAAGAAACGGTACACGGTCGCTCTTGATTGTGTAACCAGCGAGATTAATTAGCACGCCGGCAAGTTCCTTTTATCTCAGAGCAACGATTGGCAAAAGACAAGAAGAGGTTGAGGACTCACGTTGAGAGATGTGACCACCTTCCCATTGTCGAAAGTAGCGATGTACCACGGATTAAGTCCACAATCGCCACTCTTTCGCATTCGGAAGTTTAGACGCTGATACTTCTTAGTGAATGGCAGTCTGAAAGGGGATTTGTCTAAATATTTGTATTCATTCGAGACGTGATGCATTCTACAGTCTTGTTTCTAATTCGAATTCTCAGCGCATTTTCAGAGCTGTTTGAACGCATTTCTCTACTCACCTCCGGCTCGTGCCTTTGGGATCAGTAACGAGTCCTTCGAATTTCTTGTTGGTCCTACTCTGGAGTCGGACGATGATATCACAAGCAAGGGAGAGAGCGAAAAGGGCAGACAAGACGAGCAGGAACCTCATCGTTGCACTGAACTGAAACGGGGAAGCGCGTATCGTCCACCGTCCTTTAATCCCGCTCTCGTCAAATCCCGTGTTTGTTTGATCTGTGGGTGCTACGCATGGGTTATTACTACCAGAGAGCAGGCATTGTATAGTTGAGAGAGAGATTATGAATCCACATCATCGGATCACGAAAATAGGATATCGGGGATCGCTCAACAACGACACATTGTACTCAAATTTACAGGAAAATGTGTATATCACGCATCTTCTGAGATATTGTTCTGAGATATCTTACAATAGATGATTCTGGCGTATTTCGGTGCGTAGAATTCGAATTTCGAAACTAGAGTTCATGAAATCACCACCGAAAAAAGCTGTGGTCTGAAACCCGTCCAAATCGGCGATTTTCGATCATTTTTGGTATAAAAATGTTCATTTTCACGGGCAAGGAGGTTGACTTTTATTGCCACCCGACTAACTAGTATATGTAAATTCCGAATCTGTACTCATTTCACTAGCCATCTGAAATTTTATTTTGAGGAAAATTTTATTTTCTGACTTTCAAATAGGTTTTTGAATTTTTTCTAAATGTTACTTTACTCGTAGCGCATAGCTCTTAACATAAAAGTTTCTTATACTATTTTTCTACAAATTTTGAGCTATTTTCCATCCTGCTAGCTTCACTGGGAGCTGAGATACGATAGAGCCGGTTGCGGAGCCGTGAAATACCTAAAAGCCAGTTCTGGGACAAACGGAAAACGTCAAAGTTGTTCTCGTCCTCACTATACTCTACCATAATTATTTCATAGAGATCGTTGAAACTTGGGGTGCCTAGTGCCGCGGGTGGTTCGTTTTCTTGCAATCTCTCAGAAGACGCGTGATATCAATCATGATATTGTATTTTTTTTCAATTTGCGCACCTCTGAAATCATTAGGGCAACGATAATGTCAAAGGGAACGCATTGTTCTGTGATTTTCCATTCTACTTTTTCCAAAAGTTTTTATCCAGTGTTCATACTCACAGGCCATTTGAAGCAAGTGAACAATAATCTTTGATCATAATCCCAGGCTATTTGAATGCTAAGTAGCAGCAGTATGTGATTGATTATTGATGGATAAATCATAGAGAGTAGATGTGCAGGAGGACACCATGTTCTACCAGGTGATGGGCTCGAATTTCCAGTTGTAGAAGAGTCCGTTGTGCTCTTTTCCAAACTTCATAATCATTCCAGTCATGCTCGAGCAGCTTTCTTCCACCTGCAATAAACAAGTGTCTTCCGGCACGTAAGTTTACGAAATTAGAGTCACCGCAACGTCTGGATAAATGACCGACAGAGATATTGTTTGCGAAATGATGATATGGTGACCCGAATGGATAGTGCTATGGTTCAAGTGCATCTGGTACAGAAGCCTTACCGTCAGGTCCGCCGCTTCCGATCCCATATCAGTCTTGACACATCGCGCGTATCCCATCAGCCTCCCAGTCCATCGAGAGGGTCTTCATGTAGAGGTTGAGTGCAGCCTGCGAGGAGCAGCGGTAATTATACGTGATCAAAAACGTGTTTATCACTATCGTTGAGTGGGATAGCCATTTTGCATATACATATAGCAAACCGATAATATAGCAAACTCTCCATAATCGCGTTAACTTCTCCTGCAGGGAGATAACGCGAAATGAGGAGAGTCGGGTTCGCCATCTCTACCGTTCACCTTGCTCATGCTGTAGGCGGTGAAGTGACGGGGCGCGCAGGGACCCCAAGTGCGCGAGATCGAGCCGAGCTCGGAGTACATGTTCACGATTTGAGAGGAACCGTTCGACCTCGCGGCCGCTTTCAGCAGATCCTTGAACGCCTGAAAACGACTATCTACAGAAGAAGAGGTTGATGTACTTGATTCATTGATAGAAACGCTTTTTTGACACGATTTACCGCCCAATTTCCTACACTATCTTCTCAATATACTCCTTCTCTCCCCCCCCCCACAAACTTGGCGAAGCGATTCGACATCACATCTGCCATTAGTGATAACAAATCAGAGCTCGACTCTCCATTTTTTTCTTTCTTTTTTTCATCTAGCGCACGAGATCGCGCTCGTTTGAGGATATTTGGCTCCGATTTGCCATCCCTGAGCCACTCACCAGCGTCACGGCCATCGTGGCGACGCAGTTCACTTCGAAGTACGCGATCGCCTCCTTCCGATCGATGGGCGCGTTGATGTGCACCGGATGGAGGACGCCCGCGTTGTTCTCGAGGATGTCCACGCCCGAGGCACCGACTGACTTCGCGATCTGAACCAATAATGATTAGGGCTGCTAGAGTTCGTATCTTCATTCTGCACACAACCGGCCTATATCGTGTGCAGAATGAAGTGTCGAACTCTTCACTCTGAAAGCCCTAATTATTATCTTGCAATAAGAACAAAAATAATGTGTAAGGGACCACTGCACGATTTGAATAACGAGATGTTGGATCCTCACGAATGATTCTGTGAATTTTTCGAATTTATCATCTACATCAACCGCGTACCAGATCGACCGCCTTCTGGATGGATGCATCCGAGACGGCATCCATCTCAATGATGACGAGACGGGCGTCGGAGATCGATTGCAGATCGGGAGACTTGGCCGCGTTGCGGGTGGTGGCGAACACCTTACCGACCTTTGAAAAGTTGAGATTTCGATCGTACCAGCGAAAATCTGGGAAAAGACAGGAGTTAATAATTCGAAAAGCCGTATGCAAAATCAAATCACAGCGAGCCCGAATGTGAACTCTGGAAAACACCGATAAAAACATACCTGGTCATTCTTGAGCAGCTCCACGACCAGTCCAAGCCCGAGACCTCTGTTAGCGCCGGTGATTACGATGTTTTTGACCATTACTGAGTGGTAACTCGCTCAGAGAAATCGCTGCCGATACAACTCGTGAAATGCAATGAACAACTACTGCCCGTTTCTCTACTTTCATGAGGAAGAGGGGTTGAGAATTCTCGAGAGAGGTGAATGGCTATGGTTGAGTGGAAATTGGAAAGTCAAAGTGTACTCAAGAGGCCGGTACTTTGAACCAGCTTGCCTATGCGTGCACCCACGTCTTTACATACATGACACAAACAAGTTTGAGTGTTTGATCTAATTCTGAACATAGAAGAGTAGGCGTAGAGGAGGACAAGACGCAATTTCGGAACATCCACTAATGTCAACAAACACAGCATTTGAAGGTTATGCCTAAAACCAATCAAGCGAACTATCTTAACTCGTTGATTATCTTGATAAAATAACGATTTAATCCGTCTTGGTGAGTAATTTTCCGAATGAACAAAGTCGCTTTCGCATAGGCTGTTATGTCAATATTAAGAGTAATTCGTCTTCCGTCGTCCGAGGAACCGAAGACATTGCATCAAAGAAAAATCGCATGTTGGATGTCTGTCGCAATCAATTTCCTCGTTATGATTAGCAACTGCACTGGAACAGACAGACATTGGAAGCTTACAGACAATTGATGTTTTATTGAAGGCCGATAAGGAATCGGCCAACCAATCACAGAATGAAACGATCAAATGGTAACTTTTCCCAGTTTAGGATGATTTGCTTCATCGAGTCTACTCTAGGAAATTGTCACTATTGCTCCAGTTGGCTCGGAAGTTTAGATCAAGGCAGATAGCGCTCCAAAAACGCACGAATCGTCATGTCTAATATCATTATGATTCACTGATAGCACTGATCACATACCACTATTCCGGCCCGATCTCATAATGTGACTGGCTATAAAAGCAATGAGTGCACAAAATACGGAGGCTCTCTTGATTGCGTATGTCCCTTTTCTCGCTCTTAACCGAATCATTGTCTTACCCTAAATAGAGCCATTTTGTTGAATCATATTGATGTGTGCATCGATAATTATTGTGAAGCACAGGGTTAGGGTGGTCAATTGCAGAGGAATTCGACAAATGAAGAGGGGAGAAGAGCGGCATTCCCCTATGCGTGAAGAGTGACTCGGTCGTTCCCCCTCTTCATGCAGAGCGGCTTTCACATAAATGACTCTAATTCGGGAAAGGGTGAATATTTTTGCTCGAAACTTTGGAAATGAGTTCGGTAGGCCATGATACTCCCACTCATGACAAAAGTTGGATGATTTTGAGCCAAGTGAAACACTCAAAAAACTTTGTTTTGAGTGGGAGTATCATGACCTATTGAACTCAATTCCAAATTTTTTCGCAAAAATGTTCACCCGTTCCCGAATTAGAGCCAATTCTATGAAAGACCCACTGCATGCAGAGGGGGAACAACCGAGTCACTCTTCACGCAGAAGGGAATGCCGCTCATTTCCCCTCTTCATTTGTCGAATTCCTCTGCAATTGACAACCCTGCACAGGATGCTCATGTTCCTGTCCCTTATTCCTGCTCTCGCTCTCTCCACTGCCATTCCCCAACCACATCCTCTACCGAACAAGTCACCACGTCAAGGGACCGCTCACCAGTCACTTTGAGGGCTGGCTAGAGGAGTAAGACATTACTTTTTGGAGTAAGACATTACGTTAGATAATTCACATGGAGTACTCAAGAAATCTCACAGTTAAACTGATTCAATTAGAGCAGGCGACAATTTCTCGAATCAATCGATCAAGATTCTTTGACTTGATGAGCCCATTTCAGCAACGGCTATGATGGCCAATTTCAACCATTTTTAGGCTTCGTTGTATGCTACCTCGTGGGGAGACGACAACGCCTGGCACGCCTCGTTGAGGTACGGAAATATTGACCAATTCTCAAGTACATGTGCCGATTCCAGAACTCACGACTGTAATACCACTCGGCGGCCTCCTGGTTTGTGTGCTGAGAGGGAATAATACGACTCTCATGAGTTCAAAATCTCGCTGGATAGAGAAACGAGAGATAATGCGAAAATATTATCTTTCATTATTGCCAAGTACGCCATGCAAATTCCTTTCCGGCGGTGCAAAACTGCACCAAATTCGAGAAGATAAGTGTGGTCGCGCACTCGATGGGAGTCACGCCATCTTGGGAGGCAAGATCTACTCTAGTGACGGTAAGCGAGGCCCGCTTTGTTACCCTTGCGCGGATGAATGATAGCATCATTGGTTAATCATATCATAGGGCGCCGGGTATTGCTGGTATAGGAAATAATTTTCGGACATTTACTAGCAATGTCAAAACAATATTCAATTGTTCCTAAAAACGTATTCCTTGGGTACTACACAGTCGGTAATGAAAAATGTGGATTCGGTACATATTCCATACATGGTATGTTGTTTTTTTTTCAGGCGAGTGCGATCTCGGAGTGCCTCTCCGATTCATCGACGTGTTCGTCGGACTTGCGGGTATATATAAATTGAGCGATATCGAGGAGTGAACTTCTTTGAAACCATGATATTATCAGGAGCCAATTACGGACTGTGCAACTGCCTCATCACCAAAGAGCAGCCAACCTGCAATCACGATGTGAGTACCGAAGGGATGATTACGCTAGAAGACAATATTAAAATTACATGCAATTTTAACGCAATTTTATCTCTATTCGAGCTCTCGCTCTTATCAACACATTGTGAAGAAAAAAGTGCGTAACCATAAAAAGTCAGCTTTTTGACATGGTTGAGTAGTTGCAGAATGGTTTCTGGCCGGGTAACTATTGCGGGTTCAACGCTATCGATCAGTGCGGCGCTGCACATGAGAATGCGCCATGCACTGTCTACGAGTACTCGAAGTACGTTTCTTTATTACTTCTTAATTAAATCCGACCATTCAGATTCCTCAGCGGTATTTTTCAGTCAACGATGCCATCCAGTACGGAGACAACGTCTGGGGACAGCCCCGTCTGGGGACAAGAAGGTGCGGCTGCACGATGCACCAGTACCGTTTTTGAGCAATTCCCCATTCCCTCGAAAGGGGGGCGTAATCAAAGTAAGCAGGAGTATGGACTGAAACTTGGTACCGAATTTTGTATGAAGAAATGTCAGTCGGCCTATTACCTCGAGATTGATGACAGGCTTCTTGAACATGTAAAAAAATTCAGATCTACACTAACTACACGCTAAGGAGTCACCCGAAGGAGTGAAAGACCAGTACGAATGGGTGAACAGAATCATCTAAGATGTTGGTGAATGTGTGTACTCAATTATTATTGTTAAACTGATAAATGTATTTCGCACCGATTCGACTTTGAGACTATCGATCGAATTATAATTGTTTGTTCCAGAATTACATCTCACAGCATCCCGTACTCTCTCTCTC
Organism: Pristionchus entomophagus; assembly: GCA_036245825.1. Lineage (NCBI taxonomy): Eukaryota > Metazoa > Nematoda > Chromadorea > Rhabditida > Neodiplogasteridae > Pristionchus > Pristionchus entomophagus. The sequence continues at coordinate 6,144,899 of BTSX01000004.1, read as the reverse complement.
TTTCGCGCACAGGGCTGTCCATAATTTTGTTTGAGTAATACAATTCATAAAATTCCATTCTAACAAGAGAACCCGTATTGCATGTGTACCGGCAGTCTGCCAGGAGATCATAGGGTTCGTTGGCGCTCGAATAGGCAAGACCGCGTAGTCTACGCATCAATCATCATGCTGTTATCTCCTTTCGCATCGTTTACTAAGCCGAACAAAACGTGTGTGTGCCCCCTTATCTGCTCAATGCCACTCTTCTCTGAGCACAATTTGTTCCGAATTAATAATTCGGAGATTGAGCGATGCTGAGTCTTTGCGTCTCATTCTTAGCGCTGGTCGCAGTCTACGCTACTCCAGGTATCACGATGTCACTATCAATTATTTTGTGTACTTATTTACGAATGATTGTGTTCTCATCACATTATCGTTTTCCCCATGATATTTACCATTATGTGCTCATCAGGTTGCATCTCACGAACTTTCACCGACGGGCCTGTCTGCGTGTGCAATGCTACGTATTGCGATGATATCGAGCCACTGGGCAGTGTCCCGCTCGGAAAATTGAGTATTATAATTATTCGAGCAATGCTGATGTTCGAATACGAATTCAGACAATTATCGAATGGTGGAATCCCTAGCATTGTTGACTAGATTTTGAGCTAAGGCTTTTCAGAGCGAGATCAGATACACTTACATTTTGTGCTCGATGAATTTGTCATCGAAACATTGGTGAATTATCTATTCAGGCAGTGGTCTACCGCTCGAACATTCAAGGGGCGCGAATGGACAAAGTGATGGTACAGCAACAGCCAAACCCAGGTCGGCGATAGGAATCTCAATACTTTCGTATTGTCTCTCTCGACTCATGCCTGCAGTATTCCCCCCCCCCCAAAGTATTGGGTTTTGAGCGAACAGTTTGGTATTGTTTTGCCATGACATGTGATCAATCGTTACATCACGGTTTCTGCTCGATCACTGTCTTATCTCTGATATCATTTGTATCACGAAACACGTGATTGCTAGGATAGTGGACAAACCACGCTACGCACAAACGAGATAATACATTCCATGATAATTTCTTAGTGGAGCCAACACTACACTACATACAGATCGAGGAGATCACAAGAGGCGAAATTATGAACATTGTGTGAGATTGAGAGACCAATAGTTTCAGAGGGCGTGGTCATCGAGTTGGACCCTTCGACTCTCTACCAGGAGATCATAGGGTTCGGCGGGGCATTCACCGATGCCGCCGGATTCAACATTCGATCTCTTCCGAAAGGAGCGCAAGACATGCTAATCAAGCAGTACTTCGGACCGACTGGTAATCATATTCAACAAAATCTCAAAGCTAGACTAGAAAAACGAATCTCAGATGCCACAAATAGGGCTGTATTACAAGAACGAGAGGGGTCAGCTACATATCCACTTCGTTCATAGACCCTCATTATTGATTTTCGCCCAGGCACCGAGTACACCCTGGGTCGTGTGCCCATGGCCAGCACCGACTTCTCCTTCAGCCAGTACAGCTACGATGATGTGGAGGGCGATCTGGACCTCGCGCACTTTGCCCTGGCACAGGAGGACATTGATTATAAAGTGAGCTTTATATTTATTGATCTTAAGCCGATCGATCGATTGGAGTCCTGTGCATCGAGATAATGATGATCATCATCGCAGATCCCGTACATACAGCAAGCGGTGGAGCTGCAAAAATCGTCAGGCGGTCTGAAACTGTTCGCTGCTCCCTGGTCGCCTCCAGGATGGATGAAAACTAATGGACAAATGCAGGTGATTTCTGGTTCAAAATTTAAAAGATAACCAATCAGTTGATAAATATGAATCGCGAGTAGTATGGAATGCGAACACAAAGTTATCCATGTCGCACATGGCTTATTGATTCCGTTTCGATTTGTATATTATCAAATTAGGATTTCAGGGAGGTGGCACCCTGCTGGGTGCGGTGGACGGACCCTACTACACCACTTGGGCCAACTATTTCGTAAAGTGAGTGCAGGTGCGTCCGAACGACAATCGTATCCTTGGCATGCACTAAAAATACGAGATTGATAGGAACTAGCAGAATAGTGCTTGTGCTCTCTCTCTAAAAGCGACACTAATTCGGATGATATCGGATGATAAAAGGTAAAGGTGCTTAGGCTTTTCCACGCAACGCGTAATGTGCCATCCTTTCGCCTGTTAGTAACAGGAGCCTATCCTGAGACGATCAGTGGCTTGTTGCGAGGCTTTAACCGCCCGTGTTGTGTGCACGTGGTTGGCGATTTCTTTACCGTGATTTCTCGAACCACTTCCAACATTTCTTAACCCCCTTAGTTTAGGATATCAAGTGGATAATAACTATTACACAATGCCGTCTCTTACATAACCTTTGTCTCGTATGAAACTCGTGCACATCCAGAAGGTTATCATTAGAATATTGTCATACGACCTAGTGCTCTAAAAGTACCAAAAACTATCAGGTTCTTCGAGGCGTACCTCGCGCAGGGTATTTCCTTCTGGGCCCTCACCCCTCAGAACGAGCCAAACACCGGATCCCATGCAAACTACGCCTGGCAGACACTCTACTTCAACGCACAAACGGAAGGGTCGGTATAGTTGTCTATCTACCGCTACAATATAAAAACGTTATAAGTGAACACAGCGGAATCAAAAACCCTATCAAAGCGATTCGTGCTACGTCTGGAACTTCAGTGACTTTGTCAAGAACCACCTTGGACCGACGCTCAAGACGTCAGAAGCGTCCAAGAACTTGACCATCATGGGCATGGACGACAACAGGTTCCTGTTGCCGGACTGGGCGGATGTGGTAAACTGCTTTTTCCTGAACTTGTCCACTCATCTCGCTCATGGCTTTGCTGCCAAAAAAAAAATTTAGTAGAGTCCGATGTCGATTTGTCATCACTAATCACCAGTGTGGTCATAGCCTGTTCCTGATAGAACCACTGCGCCAAGACAATTATGATGCTATTCGCAGATGTACGCCGACCCTGATGTGGCCTCGTTCGTGGCAGGCCTCGGCGTTCATTGGTATGCGTATTGTTGCATTCTAAAATATTCTTCTTATTTCAAAGTTTAGCTCGGTTTCTGGGCCACCTCATAATTAAATATTTTGCAAAGGCGATATTTTGCAAATTTCCGAATATCAGGTACGAAGATGAAATCGTTCACGAGTCCGTGCTCACGACCACACACGAGAGACACCCCGACAAGTTCATGCTCGCCACCGAAGTACATTGATTTTTGTGTTGGCATGAAAACGGATACATTTAAAAAACCCAATATCATCCTGCAATCATTTATGATTGCCTATAAATCACGTCATTCTTTCAGGCGTGCAATGGATGGCTGAATGCCCAAGGGAAGGGAGTGCGACTCGGGTTCTTCTTCCGAGCAGAACGATACGCGCACTCCATTATCCAGGTGAGCATGCGCTCCAGAGAATCGCCCGAGTGTAATCTATATGAGAGCAATGTATTCGGCGAACATTGCCCAGGCGCCATCGTTTTTTGGATCAATAGGCTTCGCTAACTTGTCCCGATTGCAGGACCTCAACAACGTTGTGGCGGGATGGACCGACTGGAACCTGGCGCTGGACATGGAGGTTTGTAGTAGTTCAGACAAACCGCACCGACCGACCCCATTTCGCACGTTCTCTTGCCAGATAGAGAACCGAGAGTGTGCGCAAAATGAGGGCTGCCGATATGTCATCACTAGTTTGTTGTGAGATTCGTTTTCTTCGATCAACAATGATTCTAAGGGCGGCTTCTCGTGGGCGAAGAACAACGTTGACGCGCCGATTGTCGTCGACGGCGACGAGTTCTACAAGCAGCCCATGTACTATGCGATGGCGCACTTCAGGTGAGCGGGCGCGCTTGCTGCGTGCAACCATCTTATACAATCATCGAAATGAGTGACCACTTCACCTGAACAAATTTCGCGTCCATATCTAATAGAGAGATTCTGTATAACTGATGTCGTGTTTTTCAATATTTTCACTAAACATTGTTCTTCGTTTGCTAACCCTCATCGCCTGTTGCAGTAAGTTCCTAAAGCCGGGCGCCCGGCGCGTCAAGGTCACCCTTCCCGAGCTTCCGACGCAAGTATCCTTGCTTGGCGCAGTTATGGTGGACGGCAAGCGCTACGTGACCATTTGTAACAAGAACAATACTGATGTGAGTACTGTTGATTACTATATTCGGTGCTGTGATTGGTGCATGTACTGTAATTTTGATCACTGAATCTACGAAAAGTGACGTGAGGTGTCTTCAGGACGTCAACATCTCCATTAGCGAGAAGGGAATCGGCGGCGTGTACACTACCGTATCCGTGCCCGCTCATTCCATTGTTACGGTTATCTGGAGCAAGTTCTGATGTATTTAACCGTATCAGTAAATGCATAGTAAATCAGAAGTTACATGACTTTTCTAAGTCTAATAAGAATAAAATATCATCCATAAAAAATGGTCGAAGACTGAATCACTTCACCTGCGGTAGGGTTAATTGCTTGTACAACGATCATTCACCATCATCTTTCTTAGCGAAGGTGTTATATGAACCGGGAAATACGTCTGTGTCAAACAAGCAATCAATGACAGAAATCACTAACAGTTGTACAAAAAAACATATAACATCGTGTATGTCGACCATAAACTCTTTCAAACTCAAATCATCAAGGCTTTTTGATTGCATTAATATTTTATGATTCCTAGTTAATTACATGAGCGGTTTGGACTAGGTTGCTGAAATACAAGTTGTTGTATAATTTTGCCCGCTACTGAAGCAACTGATAATTTTGGCGGAACAGCAGTGCTGAGGTTCATAGTTTCCGTCGTCGATCGGACTCCAATGTAGATAAGAATGGTGTGTCGGAACTTCGGCGAGCATAGAATCACAGTAATCGCATTGGCAAGAGGGAAGAGCTGAGTGACGAGGAACGACGCAGTTGTGACCTCTGCAAATCTACCGTGTGTGTACAGCAATTAACATTTCCCACATTTTCCAAACTCAATAGAGCACAAAAATCCAAATTTATTATAGCACACCGTTTCTGTCAAAATGTTCATTTCATATGGAAATTCTACTTTTCACCGATTGGAAAAAAAGTTAATCACCCACCATAGGAAGTCGATTCAGTTAGAATGCTCGCGATGAAAACCGTAACCGGGATGCACATTAACAACCAGCAGAAGCTCTGAGTGAGAAAATGAGAATGAGTAAATAGTGATGACACATACCTGCATCACGAGAGACTTTATGACGGCTCTGTTGATTGCAAGCGTTCGTGGGCTCATTTCCGACACCTCAAATGAAATCATTAGGTACATGAGAAGGAGTAACTGAGTAATTCCCTTCACAGTGTAGACGATGACTGTTCTTCTTTGTATCATTAGGGCATTTTGTAATCTTTTTTAATTTCCCGCTCCCTCGCGAATACAATTTGGTAATCCGAATTAAATGGAAAAAAACACAGCTGGTTCAAAAATGACTCACTCGTTGATTCAACAAATGGAAAGTGTGATGAATCAACGTGCAGAAAAGAGGAACTTGAATTGGAGTGAACTGAATTGCTAACTTGATTGCTTCATATCTCTCACAATTCTCACCAGAACCGCATGATAAATGACGAATCTAGCCGTCGAATTTGGATCATAAACAATCCAGCTTTCCTTCGTCGTCAACCATATCATTGCAGGGTGATTCTAAAGCGAGTTGAGAGTTTCATATAAATATACTGATGCGCAACCTGTTCGAGATAATCTCTCCGTTCGACATTGTCGAACCCGGCCAGATAAACCAAAACGGCCATGCTCTCCACCACTATCGCATAGAGTGAGAACAGGAATAGACGGACGCTCTTCTGAGATATTTTTATCAGAGCTATCTTAGTTTACGACAACATTTCTGATTTTCAAAAGATGTTTTGAGGGAAGTGCCGCTTGGTGACGATAGAATATACAAAGATTCAGCATAGTCAAGCATCCAAGAACGAGGAAGAAAAAAATGACCTGGGCTCACATATTCCTGATGTTTCCATCACCGCGAAAACGTACCACACACAAGTGAACGTTCATCTGACAAAATATTCCTTTGCAATAAGTGCCTATGAGCGGTAAAATGGGAAGAGGCACGAAAAACAGTCCCATGTGAAGGTCACCCAGTGCTGAGAGACTCTACAAAATGTTTTTTTTAAACATCGTATCACTTTGAAATCCGAACCTGCATGACCAGCAGCAGGTTTGTGTAGGGAATTGCATGCTTCGGCGCCTTCGCCCAAAGTAGGTACACAGTCAGAACGTCCACCGGAAACGATATCCCGCTGATGATGTGAAGGCTCCTGAACTGTTTTTTAATGACACGCATTTGTGAAACGACTGGGAAATCGAGTTCGGCTCTCGTACGTTTGGGAACAGCGAGGACAAATAATCGTTGTTAGTAAATTGTCGTTCCCAATCTATCGACTGTGAGTCACGCATCACCTTACCAAACGAGGAAGCTCTCCTGTGAATCGTCGACGGTGAAATTAATGCCCATTCGGAGTGAGATGTGAGTAAATTACAACGTGATCGCTGGCGATTGACGCAGGCTTGTTCATCAGAGTAAATAGTATGGTTTACTAATTGCCACCTGCCCACCTGCAGTGGAGATCATTTGCATCACATTTGTTATTCATCCACTGTATCACGAGAGCGGCCATTAAAATCGTGCATTGTGCCTGGTCATGGTTACGAGAACAAACAGAACCAGATTGATGGTGTCAACGCAGAATGTGTGAAAGAAGGACAAATGAAGTGAAATTTCGAGATACCAATGTTCTGTTACATATAATTATTTTTTCAATTAATAGAAATGTGATCGGCTATGAGATAAAATAATTGCGCATCTCAAATTCCGAAAGACGACTGAAGTGATGTCATGCATTTCTCGAATGCTGATAAATATTTTTCATTTCCGTTTCTGTAGTCAGATACACAAATGTTTTTGCTTCAAATCACTCAGAAGAATAACAGTAATGATACCGTGGGGAACGGACACCGACAACGAACTAACAGCAATACATCAATTTCCTCTAGCACATGCGTATCCTGCAGTAACTATTGTCACATATACCCTGCAGAGATGTTATATCGGATCGGGGATGTTTTCGACATCACATAGCTCCTGATATAATTCGTTTCTTGAGGTTTCGAGTGTATGCAATGCAGAATCCTGCTGCAGTAATTATGATCTCACAAATTATATTACGACATTTCATGCAATGCAGGCGACGCTTACAACGATGCTAGGTGAGGCGGCAACGATGTTAGCAGAGATCAAGAAAGCTCATCGACTACCGCATTCATCATTCATTTATTCAGTTCGATGGCAAACGATAGATTAACATGAAATGGTTGCGAGATAACGGAGGTCCGTCGATAAATCGGTTGATCGTCGTGCAGAAAGGGTTGGGTGGGGAGTTGGAGAGATGTGGGGAAAGATTAAAGATCTCACCAACTATGAGTCGGGATAAGAAAAAGGGATGTGAACAAATATAATTATGATACAATAACAATTATGGGATGTATCAACAATGTCGTATGGAACGGAATTCCAGATAGACATAGATTTAGATGCAAGAGTCGATCAATAGGTATGTGGCTTTGACGCACACTGCATCAAAGTTTCGTCGATAATTTACCAATCCCGAATGAAGGTCATGATAATGATAACTGCAGGAATCTGGGCGAACTCAGCATAACTGTAACCGAATAATGCTGCACTCGTTACACCTCGAAATTGCCGTTGCAGATCATGTTCCAGGAACCAATAAATCAGTAGATTGTATTTAACATACGTCGTTGCACCGTTTTGTGAATAATTTTGACCCAGTTTAAGTGGGCGGAGCTTATGGATTATTACCGCGGGCAATGGATTCGGTCAGTGCGCTCGCAACCGCAACTGCAAACGGGCCGCACACAACGATCCACGAGCAGGAGCACTGAAAATGGCATTGAAATACAAACGAAAGGGCATGACAATTCTCGCTCCTCTCGCGCGCGTCTGCTATCTCACTGTCTATGACTGTTAGAGAAAAGAGAGAGAGCACGCACGCGATAGAGGATCGAGTTTCATTGTTTTCCCGGCACATGTACGAAATATGCATGAATCGCACCTATGCCACCAAGGACTTGGCCATTGCTCGGTTATACCAGAGTTTTCGCGGACTCATTTCCGACATCTAAAGTGCGTCGATAATTACTAAGTTGACAATTCAAGGATATTTTAACGATTTTTTGGACGGGAGATCGGTCGTTGCATGAAAACGAGGTTGCATGAAAACAAGGAAACATATAGGAAGGATGATTCTCATCTGTTGCCCAACTTCTCAGGATCATTTGGTTTTATTGAAGGGATCAAAATATTCGTTTTGGGCCTAGTTATTCACCAATCTTCCTTCAAGGATCGGCTATTCTGGACCCATCCTTGAAGGAGGATTGGTGAATAACTCAGCTCAAAATCAATATTTTGACCCGTTCAAAAAAGCCAACTGATCCTGAGAAGTTTGACAACAGATGTGAATCATCCTTTCCAATCTCGTTTTCGTGCTACGACCGATCTCCCGTCCAAAAAAATCGTCGAGATACCCTTGAATTGGCAATCCTTTTAAAAAAATTAAAAAATAGAATTACACGTCCTCGATAGGAATTACACGTCCTCGATTGCGTTCAGTATGGAACCCGACAACAATTACGACCAGTCAAGGCTGAAATCGACGCATATTAAACATACTCGCTCATTCAGCAACTGGAAAATGTGACATAAAACCCAGAGGAAAATAGGAGATTGTGCCGCAAGATGCTTGAAATCAGACATTCGTTATGTTGCTGTTTTTCTCGAACCAAACTCACACCAATCACCTGGTAAGCAATAAAACGAGAAGACAAATTAGAATCGTATACGATCTAACTCGGCTTCTGCACCAACCAAATCATTGCAGGGTGATTCTATAACGACGATCGAATCTTGGTTTATACTTGAACAAACCGTTTCGAGATATTCGCTCCTACCGGCAGTTTCATGTTCGGAGTATAACACGAATATTGTCATAGACTCCACTGCCATGGCATAAACCAGAAATATTATACCACGGTAATGATTCTTAAAAGTATTGTAAATACACATTTCAATGTTTTCTCTTTTTGAACCTTTCGAATCTTCAACCAATGATTTGAAGGGAGAATAGCTTGATGCCGATACAAAACACAGATGTTTTGAATAGCCAGGCAAGCGAGAAGCAGAAAGAAAAACATAACCTGATACTGCCTCATTTTACTTGAACTATATTGAGACTAACAATGCAGTAGTATCGAGATACTTGAAACTGGCACAAAAGCCCACGGCAATATGTCCCAATGAGTGGGAAAAGAGGAATGGGTGTGAATAGTACTCCCATGTGTATTTCAATACAGACTGAACAAATCTGAAAAGATTACAAAATCCCTTTATCATGAATCTGTGAAATCAGAATTCGCAGACTTCCACTCCAGCATTAAACACAATTGCTTTAAAAGCAAAAAAATGTAATATGATTTTATCGTCAATCTCTATATTTGATATCCAATACCTGCATAAGTAGAATCAAATATTTATAGGCTCCGGTGTTCTTCGGGAATTTCGTCCAAATCACATATGCAGTGGTCATGACTATTGGCACGCTAACTACACTGATACCGTGAAGACTCCTAAATAGTTAATGAATATGGACGAAATGAGCACAACAATATGCCCTGGATACCCCCATGGGTCCCCATCACGAAACGGGACACTATTTGGTCCAGATCATTGAAACATAGAAATGGTGGGTTGTCGAATTTTGAAAACTCGAAAATCAGATAAAAATATCCGATCGATCTGGGTCCAAAGTTAGTGTGTCAATATTACATACATGCCCAGACAACAAAAACACGTTATAAGTTGGTTCAAGATTTTGATGGTTTTTTCAACTTTCGTAAATGATTTTCGAATTTTTAAAAACCCAAATGAAAAACCGGGACGCGGCACTACGTACATCTTGTAGAGCATTGAATTCTGCATCGTATAATCTATTTTAAATGTAAAATATTTTGGGCCCCTTTTCAGATCTATAGACATGAAAGATACATTTGAAAAAAAAAGTTCTCAGAACCTCATCAATATGGTGCTCATTTTGAAGCCCACGTCGAGTAAGTTATTTGTTTTGTTGAAAGTTTTACCTAAAACTGATGTTTGAACAAGTTATTACCATGAAATTTTTCAGATTTCTGATATTTTATTTTAAAGAAAATCTAAATGAGAAATGCGGACGCGGCACTACGTACATATTGTAGAGCATTCAATTCTGCGTCGAATAAGCTATTTTAAATGAAAAATAATATATCTATAGACTTGAAAGATACATTTGAAAAAAAAGTCTCAGAACCTCATCAGTATGGTGCTCATTTTGAAGCCCACGTCGAGTAAGTTATTTGTTTTGTTGAAAGTTTTACCTAAAACTGATGTTTGAACAAGTTATTACCATGAAAATTCACAAAATTCTGATTGTAAAAAAAATTTTGAAATCTGATTTTACTTTCATTATTTTTTGGCTGCATATGCTATTTTTATGGTACTAACTTGTTCAAACATCAATTTCGAGCCAAATTATCAAAACATAAATGATTTACTCGCTGTGGGGTGCAAAACGAGTACCATATTGGCGAGGTTCTGGAAATTTTTTTCAAATGCATCTTTCAAGTCAATAGATCTGAAGAGGGGCTCAAATTATCTTTTATCTCAAATAGCGTATTCGACGCAGAATTAAATTTTCTACAACATGAATTTAGAGCCGCATAGCGCAATTCTCATTTGGATATTTTTAAAATTCAAAAACTGAAAAAAATTTAAAAGTTAAGTTTCATGATGCTAACCGGTTCAAACATGAATTTCAGATCAATCTCTCAACACAAAAAATGACGTACTCGATGTGGGCTTCAAAATGAGATTGATGAGGTTCTGCGAACTTTTTTTCAAATGTATCTTTCAAGTCTATAGATCTGAAAAGGGGCCCAAATAATTTTTCATTTAAAATAGCTTATTCGACGCAGAATTGAATGCTCTACAAGATGTACGTAGTGCCGCGTCCCGCATTTGTCATTTAGTTTTTTTTTAAAAATAAAATATCAGAAATCTGCAAATTTTCATGGTAATAACTTGTTCAAACATCAGTTTTAGGTAAAACTTTCAACAAAACAAATTACTTACTCGACGTGGGCTTCAAAATGAGCAACATATTGATGAGGTTCTGAGAACTTTTTTTCAAATGTATCGTATTATTCGATCCAGAATTTAATGCTCTACAAGATGTACGTAGTGCCACGTCCCGCTTTTCTCATTTGAGTTTTTAAAAATTCGAAAACCATTTTCGAAAGTTGAAAAAACCAGTTTGTGATCAAAATCTTGAACCAACTTATAACGTGTTTTTGTTGTCTAAACATGTATGTAATATTGACAAACTAACTTTAGACCCAGATCGTTCGGTTATTTTATCTGATTTTCGAGTTTTCAAAATTCGACAACCCACCATTTCTATGTTTCAATGATCTGGACCAAATAGTGTCCCGTTTGGTGATGGGGACCCATGGGGGTATCCAGGGAAAAAGTTTGGGCCGGATCGGTGATATCGATGTTCGGCACTTACTTCAAAATAACCGAGCCGGTCTCTTAAGTGGAATAGTTATACTATGATATGTGCAGGTTAAACAGTGGAAAAACAATTTAAGTTGTTTGAAAATTATTCTCCCTCAAAACGTCCGCTGAATACTCTTGAACGTTTGGATTATCGATGACTTATTATGTTCAAACATCATTTGTCAGTAATGGACAACTATAGTGTGCTATTCAACATTCTTCACTTTGACCATAGGCAAATAGTCGTATTGTATCATATCAGTCTGTGTACATTGTGAAATGACATTGTGAAATTCTGAAATTGATTAACAATCATAGAACAGTGTATCATTTAATTTCCGTTCCTAGAAATGATAAATAGCTCGTATTACACAACTTGATTGAGTTTCCATGCGGAATATGCATTACTATAATTTCACAACAGAAAAATTAAGTGAGAAGTGGCCTCGATGTAGCAAATTTCAGAACAATTGTATGTATCACGTATGCTACACAAGGATCTGGACATTTAAAATAAAGCAATAAATAGATTCAGTATTATTTCAGACCTGTGATCTTTACTGCTGTCATTTTCGGAGTGATAGTCGATGTAGATGGGGACCGTCTTCCGTTGAATTTACTAAGGAGAAGAGCTGAGGCACCAAAAAGGGCGCACTGATAATCTCTGTAAATGTGACGACCACGAATGTTTCGAATCGGGTTCGAGAAAAATAAACGAATCTACGGCAATGCGCACTACTAACCGTGTTGGCATATTGTTTGATTGAGAAGTGCCAGATAAAAGTTGTTATGGATGTTTTATTGTCACAAAATGTTTATCTAGCACAGTCTGATACGTAAGAAACGGTGACACAATAGACTTATGAATGTAACATTAAAGACATTAAAGAGATCAATAACTGTATTCAATATTTTTCGAGACCTTCCATCTTCAGTGCTTTCATTTTGGTAGAACCAGTTGTACAGATGAATCCAAAATAACTAAGGACTGATTGCCGTAGAGTGGGCGAGTTCGCAATCACAGTTTGTGCGTGGACTACAGAGAACAGCTGAGCCACCAGAAAGGCGACACTGATCATTTCTGCAAATATTTGCAATCTCCAGGAGTACTGGATTCATTTTGTGGAATTTGGAGAGAGGTTTATGAAGAATTATAGTGCATCAAAAGATATGCATAATATTAACGATTGAAATTATAATTAAATATACCACGCATCTTCTGATCGATTGCAGAACACAAACTGGTGATTTCTGAAATTTTGCCAAATTTCTGATTGTAATTACTCAGCAAAAACAAGCTCAAAGGCATTGAAAGATATACTCCAAATGTTCTCGGGGTGTCTGGGGTCACCCTGAGCAGAAAAACAGGAAAAAAATGGTGATTTCTGAAATTTCGCAATTTCTGATTGTAGTAACACCCAAAACAAGCTCAAAACTCGTTTTCTAAAAGAATAATAACAAGGTTTGCTCTGAACTCTCATTTTTGAAAGTCACAAGGTGAATTGTAGACCATTTATCTTTCGATTTTTTTTCATCAAAAACAGCATTATTCAGCAAACATTTTTTCCCCTTCAAATCGAATAAAAAATATGGAAATTAATTGCTTAGATATATACACCTAGCAATTTGTTTAGAAAACAAGTTTTGAGCTTGTTTTTGCTGAGTAATTACAATCAGAAATTCGCAAAATTTCAGAAATCACCAGTTTATGTTCTGCAATCGATCAGAAGATGCGTGGTATACGGCAGAAACGGAAATGAGAATAAATAATCAGCATTGAAGTTATGGATGATATCACTTCTTCACTAAACATGACCGTCGTGTTGTGGGATGCGCATTTCTCCAGGCTTAGAATATTTCTATAATGTGATTATTGTTGCTCTCAAGTGTTTTCTTATTTCCTTTCAGAATTGTTTTCATTCATGGGATTTCTGTCGGAATAATATGTTTATGAAAATTTCCCCGTATCCCCTGCACAAGGCACGATTCAATGACTGATGTCGTTACCTGAGAGTAAATGAATATCAAATGATATGCAAATGCTCACCACTTGTGATGACAAATCATCTTATCCGGCCGGCTTCAACCCGGCTTTTCAACGGTAAAGCCGGCTTGAACCCTAGTCGAAGCCGGATTGGAAAGTCCGATTTGTCATCACTAGTCACCACTACAGGTGATAACTCTCGCGTATAAACACCTTATTGATGCATTATCACTTAGTTCGTTATGTTTCACCTGGCTTTCCTAGGCATTTTGTTGGTTGTTGGTTGTTACACTTTGTTGACGGCGAGCGCCTTATTGGAGACGGTCCCGCACGGTTCGTTTGACTACCGTATTTCAATGTTTCATGGGTAATAATTATATGTTTGCGATTTCATGAATAAGAAATTAACGCGAGTACACAATATAAATCTAGAACGATAGAAATGTGACTATTGGAATGAAACGGTACTGCATGCTGAACTCGCACAAGCACGTATGTTTTCGGAAGTTGAGTAACTCCGAATATAACTACCACACAAAATGAATTCCGCCATATTCAGCCAAATGGAAAACATCCAGGAATATAGAAATGTATTCACTTTGTTGTGCTGTAAATAAAGACAAGCGCCTAATGGCGCTATCGCCTGTCGCGGGCTGGCTCGCGGCCGTCTCGGGCTTCGCCCTCAGCGACCGCTCGGACGCGCTTCGTAGTGTATTCACTTTTTTGTGCTGTAAATAAAGAATGATTTAATTTTCTCGGAGACCAAAGTTTGAGAGAAAAACTATTTCCGATAAAGCTAATGTGAATGTCACTAACGAATGTAACACCGTTAGCTCGAAAGTTTTCTAGTCAAGCATCGAATAGTCGACTCGAAAAGTAATTGCCGTACTAGCCTCTCTAGTTGAGCGTCAATGAACTTTACTATTACCGAGCCGCACGAGAATTTCGTCATTTGGTATGTTGTCGACATCGTAGAAAACATGTTCTTCAATGATGAACACTCAAATGCTCAGAATAAGATAATACATAAATATGAATATATCGCTTAGGAGTCTTCATTGTATCAGTGCGGTCAGCTTACCAATCGACCTTCTCACTATTTATTTGATTTGGACTAAGACCCCGAGAAAAACGGGCTCTTACAAGTACTTGCTCCTATTGATGCAGGTGATTCAAAAGAATTTAGCTAAAGTGTAAAAATCTCATCAGATTTGTTCTGCGCTAATGCAAATCCATGTGGGCGAATTCTTCGCGCCCATTCCTCTCTTTCCTCTCACGGGCACGTATTGCAAGGGGTTCCTGTGTCAGATGAATGTTCCTCCGCACTTTTGCGTTGTTAGATAAGATACATCGCTAGAAAAGATGGGAATGCATTCAGGTGTTTTTCTTTTTCGTCACTATTTGCTGCTTAGTCGCTCAAAATCTCTGCCTGCTCTACCGTCATCAAGCAATGCTCCCGGCTAATCATTTTCTCAAAATTGTAACGGTACATTTATATGAAAATATGTTAGTTTCACTAGTTCCAGAAACGTTTCCGCATTTTGCCATGTTTGCTATTAGGCAGTGCGATGCAGGCGATATCCATGCTGGTATTATTCTCCCAACACGATACCATTGGCTACAGCGACTACCTTGAGAAGGTCATCTGTTCAAAATTGTTACTTTTTTCATAAAAGTAAAATATAATTCAGAATCACCCCGCCATGGTCTGGCTAACGGCGAAGCCGCATTGGATCATGTACGACCCAAACTCATCAGCTCGAATAGCCATGTATCATCTCCTTCTAGTTAGTTTGTTTGAAACATAAATAAAATCAAGAGCGATCGCCAGTGCGTCACAATTGAAATTCCACTCTTCATCTGTACTACACGTCACACTATTTATTTGCTCGGTCAACGTGTACGTGTAACCCAATTCGCGACTGATTTTTATTTGCGTTGGTTCAGGTGTCAGAAATGAGCTCTAAGACGCTAGATTACAACAGAATCATTGTAAAATCGCTGGTAATGCAGGTTTGAGTGTTCCCATTTTATCGTCATTTGAATGACATTTTAAGAGCTTTTGTTGGCTGTTCTTTTTTGTTCCGACAATAATGGTCGTCTTGAGTTTTATGTTTGACCTAATCCATCACGGTAAGATCTATTTAATTATAATTTCAATCGTTAATATTATGCATATCTTTTGATGCACTATAATTCTTCATAAACCTCTCTCCAAATTCCACAAAATGAATCCAGTACTCCTGGAGATTGCAAATATTTGCAGAAATGATCAGTGTCGCCTTTCTGGTGGCTCAGCTGTTCTCTGTAGTCCACGCACAAACTGTGATTGCGAACTCGCCCACTCTACGGCAATCAGTCCTTAGTTATTTTGGATTCATCTGTACAACTGGTTCTACCAAAATGAAAGCACTGAAGATGGAAGGTCTCGAAAAATATTGAATACAGTTATTGATCTCTTTAATGTCTTTAATGTTACATTCATAAGTCTATTGTGTCACCGTTTCTTACGTATCAGACTGTGCTAGATAAACATTTTGTGACAATAAAACATCCATAACAACTTTTATCTGGCACTTCTCAATCAAACAATATGCCAACACGGTTAGTAGTGCGCATTGCCGTAGATTCGTTTATTTTTCTCGAACCCGATTCGAAACATTCGTGGTCGTCACATTTACAGAGATTATCAGTGCGCCCTTTTTGGTGCCTCAGCTCTTCTCCTTAGTAAATTCAACGGAAGACGGTCCCCATCTACATCGACTATCACTCCGAAAATGACAGCAGTAAAGATCACAGGTCTGAAATAATACTGAATCTATTTATTGCTTTATTTTAAATGTCCAGATCCTTGTGTAGCATACGTGATACATACAATTGTTCTGAAATTTGCTACATCGAGGCCACTTCTCACTTAATTTTTCTGTTGTGAAATTATAGTAATGCATATTCCGCATGGAAACTCAATCAAGTTGTGTAATACGAGCTATTTATCATTTCTAGGAACGGAAATTAAATGATACACTGTTCTATGATTGTTAATCAATTTCAGAATTTCACAATGTCATTTCACAATGTACACAGACTGATATGATACAATACGACTATTTGCCTATGGTCAAAGTGAAGAATGTTGAATAGCACACTATAGTTGTCCATTACTGACAAATGATGTTTGAACATAATAAGTCATCGATAATCCAAACGTTCAAGAGTATTCAGCGGACGTTTTGAGGGAGAATAATTTTCAAACAACTTAAATTGTTTTTCCACTGTTTAACCTGCACATATCATAGTATAACTATTCCACTTAAGAGACCGGCTCGGTTATTTTGAAGTAAGTGCCGAACATCGATATCACCGATCCGGCCCAAACTTTTTCCCTGGATACCCCCATGGGTCCCCATCACCAAACGGGACACTATTTGGTCCAGATCATTGAAACATAGAAATGGTGGGTTGTCGAATTTTGAAAACTCGAAAATCAGATAAAATAACCGAACGATCTGGGTCTAAAGTTAGTTTGTCAATATTACATACATGTTTAGACAACAAAAACACGTTATAAGTTGGTTCAAGATTTTGATCACAAACTGGTTTTTTCAACTTTCGAAAATGGTTTTCGAATTTTTAAAAACTCAAATGAGAAAAGCGGGACGTGGCACTACGTACATCTTGTAGAGCATTAAATTCTGGATCGAATAATACGATACATTTGAAAAAAAGTTCTCAGAACCTCATCAATATGTTGCTCATTTTGAAGCCCACGTCGAGTAAGTAATTTGTTTTGTTGAAAGTTTTACCTAAAACTGATGTTTGAACAAGTTATTACCATGAAAATTTGCAGATTTCTGATATTTTATTTTAAAAAAAAAACTAAATGACAAATGCGGGACGCGGCACTACGTACATCTTGTAGAGCATTCAATTCTGCGTCGAATAAGCTATTTTAAATGAAAAATTATTTGGGCCCCTTTTCAGATCTATAGACTTGAAAGATACATTTGAAAAAAAGTTCGCAGAACCTCATCAATCTCATTTTGAAGCCCACATCGAGTACGTCATTTTTTGTGTTGAGAGATTGATCTGAAATTCATGTTTGAACCGGTTAGCATCATGAAACTTAACTTTTAAATTTTTTTCAGTTTTTGAATTTTAAAAATATCCAAATGAGAATTGCGCTATGCGGCTCTAAATTCATGTTGTAGAAAATTTAATTCTGCGTCGAATACGCTATTTGAGATAAAAGATAATTTGAGCCCCTCTTCAGATCTATTGACTTGAAAGATGCATTTGAAAAAAATTTCCAGAACCTCGCCAATATGGTACTCGTTTTGCACCCCACAGCGAGTAAATCATTTATGTTTTGATAATTTGGCTCGAAATTGATGTTTGAACAAGTTAGTACCATAAAAATAGCATATGCAGCCAAAAAATAATGAAAGTAAAATCAGATTTCAAAATTTTTTTTACAATCAGAATTTTGTGAATTTTCATGGTAATAACATGTTCAAACATCAGTTTTAGGTAAAACTTTCAACAAAACAAATAACTTACTCGACGTGGGCTTCAAAATGAGCACCATACTGATGAGGTTCTGAGACTTTTTTTTCAAATGTATATTTCAAGTCTATAGATATATTATTTTTCATTTAAAATAGCTTATTCGACGCAGAATTGAATGCTCTACAATATGTACGTAGTGCCGCGTCCGCATTTCTCATTTAGATTTTCTTTAAAATAAAATATCAGAAATCTGAAAAATTTCATGGTAATAACTTGTTCAAACATCAGTTTTAGGTAAAACTTTCAACAAAACAAATAACTTACTCGACGTGGGCTTCAAAATGAGCACCATATTGATGAGGTTCTGAGAACTTTTTTTTTCAACTTTTTTTTTTTTTTTTTGTATCTTTCATGTCTATAGATCTGAAAAGGGGCCCAAAATATTTTACATTTAAAATAGATTATACGATGCAGAATTCAATGCTCTACAAGATGTACGTAGTGCCGCGTCCCGGTTTTTCATTTGGGTTTTTAAAAATTCGAAAATCATTTACGAAAGTTGAAAAAACCATCAAAATCTTGAACCAACTTATAACGTGTTTTTGTTGTCTGGGCATGTATGTAATATTGACACACTAACTTTGGACCCAGATCGATCGGATATTTTTATCTGATTTTCGAGTTTTCAAAATTCGACAACCCACCATTTCTATGTTTCAATGATCTGGACCAAATAGTGTCCCGTTTCGTGATGGGGACCCATGGGGGTATCCAGGGCATATTGTTGTGCTCATTTCGTCCATATTCATTAACTATTTAGGAGTCTTCACGGTATCAGTGTAGTTAGCGTGCCAATAGTCATGACCACTGCATATGTGATTTGGACGAAATCCCCGAAGAACACCGGAGCCTATAAATATTTGATTCTACTTATGCAGGTATTGGATATCAAATATAGAGATTGACGATAAAATCATATTACATTTTTTTGCTTTTAAAGCAATTGTGTTTAATGCTGGAGTGGAAGTCTGCGAATTCTGATTTCACAGATTCATGATAAAGGGATTTTGTAATCTTTTCAGATTTGTTCAGTCTGTATTGAATTACACATGGGAGTACTATTCACACCCATTCCTCTTTTCCCACTCATTGGGACATATTGCCGTGGGCTTTTGTGCCAGTTTCAAGTATCTCGATACTACTGCATTGTTAGTCTCAATATAGTTCAAGTAAAATGAGGCAGTATCAGGTTATGTTTTTCTTTCTGCTTCTCGCTTGCCTGGCTATTCAAAACATCTGTGTTTTGTATCGGCATCAAGCTATTCTCCCTTCAAATCATTGGTTGAAGATTCGAAAGGTTCAAAAAGAGAAAACATTGAAATGTGTATTTACAATACTTTTAAGAATCATTACCGTGGTATAATATTTCTGGTTTATGCCATGGCAGTGGAGTCTATGACAATATTCGTGTTATACTCCGAACATGAAACTGCCGGTAGGAGCGAATATCTCGAAACGGTTTGTTCAAGTATAAACCAAGATTCGATCGTCGTTATAGAATCACCCTGCAATGATTTGGTTGGTGCAGAAGCCGAGTTAGATCGTATACGATTCTAATTTGTCTTCTCGTTTTATTGCTTACCAGGTGATTGGTGTGAGTTTGGTTCGAGAAAAACAGCAACATAACGAATGTCTGATTTCAAGCATCTTGCGGCACAATCTCCTATTTTCCTCTGGGTTTTATGTCACATTTTCCAGTTGCTGAATGAGCGAGTATGTTTAATATGCGTCGATTTCAGCCTTGACTGGTCGTAATTGTTGTCGGGTTCCATACTGAACGCAATCGAGGACGTGTAATTATTAGGATTGCCAATTCAAGGGTATCTCGACGATTTTTTTGGACGGGAGATCGGTCGTAGCACGAAAACGAGATTGGAAAGGATGATTCACATCTGTTGTCAAACTTCTCAGGATCAGTTGGCTTTTTTGAACGGGTCAAAATATTGATTTTGAGCTGAGTTATTCACCAATCCTCCTTCAAGGATGGGTCCAGAATAGCCGATCCTTGAAGGAAGATTGGTGAATAACTAGGCCCAAAACGAATATTTTACCCCTTCAATAAAACCAAATGATCCTGAGAAGTTGGGCAACAGATGAGAATCATCCTTCCAATATGTTTCCAACCTCGTTTTCATGCAACGACCGATCTCCCGTCCAAAAAATCGTTAAAATATCCTTGAATTGTCAACTTAGTAATTATCGACGCACTTTAGATGTCGGAAATGAGGAATAGTTGAGTGACGAGAAAGGCAAGAATCGTGATTTCTGAAGATCCCTGTTTGTATGTGTGTTTCTCAAAGAACATATATTCAAAATTCTAAGTTAAATCATTTGATGTTGGCAATCTGCCAATTACCGTGCGGAATCGATTCCAATAGCACACTGGCCGACAGAACAGCAACAGGTGCTACAACCAACAACCAGCAGAGCGCCTAAGATATGTAACTACAATTTAACAGAAACAACACAATAGTACCTGCATGACCAAAGAGTTGATCATCGTTCGGTGATAATCGATCGCTTTCGGGCACATTTCTGATGCCTAAAATTAATCTACTAATTGTTCAATACCAACACTAAAATCTAACTCGATCGTTTAACAGCTGAAACATGTGCCTTATTGTATACAAGAAGACGATACTTTGAATCGGAAATGTCTAAAAATCGGAATTTTGTGGCTGTCTGAGTGATCTTTCTTACCCCAACAAAGTAATAAAGAACAAATCGAGTAGACAATGCTGTACGATCATAGACAATCCAACTCTTCTTTTCAATCAGCCACATCATTTCTGGGTGATTCTGTGCACAAACTAATATGTTTTAGTCATCCGATTGACCGACCTCTTCTAGGAACACGATCCTACCAAAGCTGTCGAGAGTAGCGAAGAATACCAGAAGCGTATTGATCTGAGCAGATCAAACAAAGTAGTATACAGTAGTCCTTCTAAGAAATCAATCGCTCGCGCAAAAGCTTGAGTAGTCTCAAATACCCTTCCGACTTTCAATGCATGATTTCCAGGTAGAATAGTTTGATGACGGTATAAGATACATATGTTCAGCGTGTTCATGCATCCAACGACAATGAAGATCAGTAAAACCTAGATTGAACAAATCTTCACAGTAATGAAAAAAAAACTAACTCACCACGCAAATGTGTGTGGGCAGCTGCATCTGACATAATACTCCCTTACAGTATGCGCCAACTAGCGGCATCAGAGGAATAGGAACGAACAGTGTTCCGACGTGAATTTCAATCAGCGCGGATAAAGTCTGAAAGACAACAAGTCCACATATCCAACCATATCGACTTGTTGATATATTTCGCACCTCAATACCTGTATCGTCAGAAGCAAATACTTGTAGGAACAGGCTTGCTTTGGTGTTTTGGTGGACAGCAAATAGATAGTTACGAGAATGAATGAGATGGTCAGCAAGCTGATGCTGTGCGTGTTCCTGCATGTTTCGTCACTAGTCAGATTTAATCGGAGTAAGAAATGCATACCAAATGATGAATGTCTCATGGCGCTCATCGACAGTGAAGTTGATACCCATTCAAGCACGACTAAAAGTTTTTAACGCAATTTTTGGGCAATTTGACAGCAAATATTACACCTTATTAACAAACAAATATATGTCGTGAGCGCAGAGAGAAGAAAAGCGAGAAAATTATGTTAAAATCGTGTTTTTGCTTTCACCAGGTTTAATGGTATTGTTTGGGCACACCAGCTTCGGCGGTAAATGACGCGATAAGAGTTTCCATGGGAATAAGGGACCATCCACAATTAATTTCTTCCTATGTTCAGGTGTAACTAGCCAGGCTGATTGCGTTTATTTTTATATAAATAGTGACATGTTTCTCTAAACTTTGATTACTATGATCAACAGTTGGTTATGATGCGTGTGACCAAGAGTAGTTTCATCGTTTCATCTCGAAGCTGAGGTGGACAACGCCGTGGACATTCCTCTGAGCTGTATCGTACTGCCTTGGCTGGGAGCGTAGCTAGTCGAGCGGAATCCAATGAAGTGAAGCAAAGCATGTCGGAAGCTAGGAGAGTTCAGAATCATCGTAATCGCGTTCACTAGAGGAAAGAGAGAAGTGCAGATGAAAGCGGCGATCGTGACTTCTGAAAAAAAGTAATGCAAAATGATATTCTTTGCACTGGAGAAGTGAAAAGATACATTTCGAAGTTCTCGTATCGTCAATAAGTCAACACGGATCAGTTTCGATCTCACCATGTGGCAGCGCTTTCGTCAGTACGCTAGTCATCCAGACCACGACAGGAACGCATACCATCAACCAGCAGAGAGTCTGAGCAATTATAATAATTATAATTAAATTTAAATTTTATAGTTTCATTAATCAAATCACCTGCATCATCAGCGACTTCATCATGGCCCTGTGGAAGGCGAGCGTCCGCGAACTCATATCCGCTACCTCAAAATACCGAGTTGTATGACGGAAAACTATCTAAAAACGACGATCCAAAGCGGAACTAACTCGTTCATTGAGCAACTGAAATATGTGACGAATAGTAAAGAAGAATAGAGGAACGTGAATTGGCAGATTCTTAGAGGGCATAGATTTGCGCATTTGAAACATATACTTAAGAGACGTTCCTTGAGATTCTGCACATACCCAACGGATGACTTTTTTGCAACCTATGCCAATAAGTTCAGGCTGAAACCCCCAAACATAGAGCTGATAGCTAGCCCAATATGAGAGGTTGGGGTGCACTTTCGGAAAATGACAGAGGTGTCTCAAGAAAAGTCCGAAAAATCATCCCAGAAAATAGTACGTTTTTATAGGCGTTTCTGGCGTATTTGTCTATGAAAATAACGAAAAACACAGTTTGGAAGAGAATGGACATTGATAAAAGGTCCAAAAATCGAATTATCGTCATTTTTCTGTCGTCGTGAAAAATTATTTTAGCGTTTGGAAAATTTTGTATTACAGAATCGGATTCTACGTGCACAACTACCCCCTGCGCCTATTTTTCACGCTTTCAAATAGGTTCGCCCGGATTCCGCAGCTCCCCGTCCGCGGCTCTCTCGTAGGCTCGTGAGAGTACGATATCGAGAGGTTTCGTCATTTCGTGAAGATATAGTCACTTTTACATCAGATTTATATTCCATTTATCGTTACTAAACATTTTCGTTGATGTTATGGGGTTGTGATATCGATGAAACACGAAAAAGGTGAAAAGTAAAAAAATCACTTTTTCGAAATCGCAAAATTTCAAAAATTCATAAGTCATGTTCCTGAGCTTCAAATGGTACATTTTCAACAGCACATTACTCGAATATGGTTTATAAATAAAATCGAAGCTTTTGGGCCGGATTCTAAAGAAAAAGTTTCGATCGAAAAAGTTCTCGATCATTTGCCCATCCAAAACTCACTTCACTTTTTCGAAATCGCAAAATTTCAAAAATTTATAAGTCATGTTCCTGATCTTCAAATGGTGTATTTGCAACGGAAAATCACTTCATTATGAGTTTTGAACAATATCTGAGAGTTATAGTCAATTTGCGAAATTTTTTTTAAATTGTCAGTTTTGGATCGAGAAATTTTTCGATCGAAACTTTTTCTTTAGAATCCGGCTTCGATTTTATTTATAAACCATATTCGAGTGATGTGCTGTTGAAAATGCAGCATTTGAAGCTCAGGAACATGACTTATGAATTTTTGAAATTTTGCGATTTCGAAAAAGTGATTTTTTGACTTTTCACCTTTTTCGTGTTTCATCGATATCACAACCCCATAATTCTACGTGCACAACTACCCCCTGCGCCTATTTTTCACGCTTTCAAATAGGTTCGCCCGGATTCCGCAGCTCCCCGTCCGCGGCTCTCTCGTAGGCTCGTGAGAGTACGATATCGAGAGGTTTCGTCATTTCGTGAAGATATAGTCACTTTTACATCAGATTTATATTCCATTTATCGTTACTAAACATTTTCGTTGATGTTATGGGGTTGTGATATCGATGAAACACGAAAAAGGTGAAAAGTCAAAAAATCACTTTTTCGAAATCGCAAAATTTCAAAAATTCATAAGTCATGTTCCTGAGCTTCAAATGGTGCATTTTCAACAGCACATTACTCGAATATGGTTTATAAATATCGGGTTGAGGAATAAGTAACGCTCGTTTTTCCAATTTCAGATTATGACCTCTCCCGTCTTTCTAAATTGTGCAATTATATTCCGGTTTTTGATGATCGATAAGGGCTTGGATACTCTCTTTAGCGCACACTATATCATATATCTCCGATTATTTAGGCGATCACAATGGCTGGCTCAATTCAAAGTTGTCGCACCTCACCCTGAGATTTTGACAGGTCAGCACTGAGGGAAGAAGAATTATTGAGCCACAATTAAGCTGCAGTAGTAAAGTATCATGGTTATACATTACACTGATGATATTCAGAGGAATATCCAAGTAAAGGCCTGTGTGAGATATGCGCCTAACGAGAGTGTAGGATTTTCAGTTACTGACCGAAAGAAGTTTTGCTAGCCGCGTTTTCTTAGCAATAGATCTAAAGACCTCAATTATGCTTGAATGTGGAGTACCTTTCCTGTTGAAAATATGGACGAATTTTGCTAAGTGTGGAGCATTCTCTTTATGAGTTAAATTGCTCGTAAGTCCGATATAGAAAAACAAGCCTCGAAATCGACATTTATTGCTATTTCCTGTAAACCGTACTAATTGAATGTAAGGCCTTAGATGGTTAAATGGACGAGCAACTTTTGCACTATCATCCACCAAGTGGCCACAATTATAGAATGGCTACTATGTCTTGGGTATGGTTTAATCCAAAGTCCTCAAAACACGCATTTCTTTTGATTCCGTCACAAAATAATATTTTTGGAAAACTGTTATTTTTCAAATAGGAGCATAAGTAGCACCAAATGTTTATAGTGATAATATAGCTCCATAGTGAGTGACTGGAGCGCACTAGTGTATAGGCCAGCACCTTCGATCCTCAAGGTAGACAAATAAGTTAAGTGAACTGCAATTTTTCATGAACGTTCCCCTTGAAACGTCTATAAAAATACAACAATGAATCGAGCACCATTCTCACTTCACCATGAAAGAGGTGTAGTATCGGGCTGCTCACCTGAGAATGTGTGAATTTACCGAACAGTTTCCACGTTAAATTACATAATTTCGAAAAAAATCTAAAATTTTCGAAAATTATCAAGTACATTGAAATCTAAATTTCTCTCCTACACAGGAAGCGTGATATTTCTAATAATAACGGCTATGATACTCGAGCATACCCTGAAAAAATGCTATAAAGTCAGCTCGTTTAGATTTGATTGGCGGGAGATATATGAGCCCAAACACGATGCTCAAAAACGAGCGTTACTTATTCCTCAACCCAATAAAATCGAAGCCGGATTCTAAAGAAAAAGTTTCGATCGAAAAATTTCTCGATCATTTGCCCATCCAAAACTGACAATTTAAAAAAAATTTCGCAAATTGACTATAACTCTCAGATATTGTTCAAAACTCATAATGAAGTGATTTTCCGTT
This sequence comes from Pristionchus entomophagus, assembly GCA_036245825.1. Taxonomy (NCBI): domain Eukaryota; kingdom Metazoa; phylum Nematoda; class Chromadorea; order Rhabditida; family Neodiplogasteridae; genus Pristionchus; species Pristionchus entomophagus. The sequence goes on along the minus strand of BTSX01000004.1, from coordinate 6,119,126 downwards.
GCAAATACACCATTTGAAGATCAGGAACATGACTTATAAATTTTTGAAATTTTGCGATTTCGAAAAAGTGAAGTGAGTTTTGGATGATCGAGAACTTTTTCGATCGAAACTTTTTCTTTAGAATCCGGCCCAAAAGCTTCGATTTTATTTATAAACCATATTCGAGTAATGTGCTGTTGAAAATGCACCATTTGAAGCTCAGGAACATGACTTATGAATTTTTGAAATTTTGCGATTTCGAAAAAGTGATTTTTTGACTTTTCACCTTTTTCGTGTTTCATCGATATCACAACCCCATAACATCAACGAAAATGTTTAGTAACGATAAATGGAATATAAATCTGATGTAAAAGTGACTATATCTTCACGAAATGACGAAACCTCTCGATATCGTACTCTCACGAGCCTACGAGAGAGCCGCGGACGGGGAGCTGCGGAATCCGGGCGAACCTATTTGAAAGCGTGAAAAATAGGCGCAGGGGGTAGTTGTGCACGTAGAATCCGATTCTGTAATACAAAATTTTCCAACCGCTAAAATAATTTTTCACGACGACAGAAAAATGACGATAATTCGATTTTTGGACCTTTAATCAATGTCCATTCTCTTCCAAACTATGTTTTCCGTTATTTTCATAGAAAAATACGCCAGAAATACCTATAAGAACGTACTTTTTTTTTTGGGACACCTCTGGCATTTTCCGGAAAGTGCACCCCAACCTCTCATATTGCGCCAGCTATCAGCTCTATGTATGGGGATTTCACCGTGAACTTATTGGCATATGTTGCAAAAAAGTCCTCCGTCGACCCTTCTCGAAAGCTTCACTAAACCGTGGAACGTCTCTTTATTTATGTTCTGCCATGATTATGTTTGTAGGCATCAGATTAGCCGAACACGTGAAGAAAGCATCTGCTCGAGAGAAAAACTCACGATTAGCACGTAGTAAACGACAAATCGAATCGAAGAATCCGTGTCGTATACAACCCAGCTGTCCTTACTTGTCAGCCAAATCATCGCGGGTTGTTCCTGAAAAAAATACAGTCCAAGAAACGAGCTGTTGATAATGGATACTTTCTCCAGATAATCGCTTTTTCCGTTGCTGACGTTATCGGATATCAATATCAGCAAGGACATGGTCTCCCATGTGATGGCGTACAGAGAGAACAGAATTATTTTGTACCTGTTCTGAACCAAAATTCAGATGAAAATCGACGGTTATTTTGATAAAACCTTTCTGAGTTTCAGTTTGTGATGGGCAGGTAGAATCACTTGATGACGATAGAAGATGCAGAAAAACAACGTGACGAGGCACCCAAGAACAAGGAAGAAGAAAATTACCTTATTTGTGTACTTTGACGAAATATAGGCTTAAACGATCTAACCACGGATATGTGCGGAGGCACGTGTGCCTCGCATAACATGCCCTTACAGTAGCATCCAATAAGGGGAAATAGAGGCACAGGCATGAAGAAAACACCCAAGTGAAGATCGATCAAAGCTGAGCAACTCTGAGACAATATTCGATAAAACAGAAAAATATTCAGATGTATTCTCATCGCTAAGATATGTGAGAGTGAGCGCAAAATAAAGGCCAAATTAAGGACCGTTTGATAGTTTTTCTACACGTTACCTGCATCAGAAGCAGTAAGTACTTGTATTGTCCCGATTGCTTCGGAGTTTTGGTGCAAAGCAAGTAGATAATGAGGAGATCCATCAGACAGCTGACAGCGCAGATACAACATACCGTCCTGAGCAAATGTCAGTTAAAAATATATTAATGATGACTCACCAAATAACAAAATTCTCATGTGAGGCCGAGACAGTGAAGTTAATGCCCATTTCAGGAAATAACGAGAACTCGTAGGATCAAAAAAAGGAGGTCACGCCTGCCAATTCCATCAATATCATGATTGACATCCGGTATCCTTCGTGCAAATTGCGCCCCGCCCTCACCAATTGGCACCTTCATCGTAATAACACCTGTTGAGCGAAAGAGACGCATGACATGTTGCCTATAATCAGGCATGTTTCTTGGCCCCGCTGTGGTTGGCTGGGCATAGAAATGGCAGAAAAGGGCATTCGCTGATTAACGTGGGATACATTTGTAAATATCATTCATAGAGTACGGTCAACCGCCTTGCCCTTCATTGTCTCCATATATATGGATATTATAAATATATTAATTACATTGAGTTTATGCATCGGTACTATTGTTGAATCTGCGCTGTCAGCTTTCTCATGGATCACTGTCATTTTGCAATGGACAAAGAAGCTCCGAAATTATCGTTCTTGTTAGTCTTCGCGAGTGGTCCTTCTATATTTTTCTCCGATAGAGAATGAAATATTTCTAGTTCCTTTCGTCTATTTCATCAACTCAAAAAGATCGGAATCTCTATCGAAGCCGGACTGGTCACTGGTCATGGTCACTGGTCACTGGACTGGTCATGACCTACTCTGATGTTTGGTCCCTCAGATACCATTCTCGTCGAGTCTCGTGTCGTGATGGATGACTCGAATTTGATGGACTCAGTTTTAAGATCACGCTTTCTTCGAGCTTTCTTCCATCTTAAACTATGAACACTCTACATCAAGTCATATCATCCTGGATGATCACAACCTTTTCTCCAGCCAATCTCTTGGGTGTGTGAATGGAAAGAAGACCGATCCTTTGACCCCCAACCATACGTAATGATTCTCTCTCGTACGAAGAACATACCCGAAACCCATCTGAAACCAGCCATCCCCATCTGTCGTCAAACACCTGACATGATACATGTATGCATGCACGAAAGACATGCACGAAAGACTTCCAATATTTTATTGATAAAATCGGAACATAACGTATGAGGATAATACAACACAATCAGGGAACACGTTTCAGTTTCATGGCCCATAAGTAGCGCCGGCCACTTTAATTTCTCTCGAATGTACGGAGCTTTACTGTTTTTGCACGATTGTCAGGGATCGGAATTTTAGAGAAACAAGTATCGCGTGTCGGAAGTTTGATGAGCTCAAGATAACGGTGGTTGCATTTACTAGAGGAAAGAGTTGCATGACGAGATAAGCAGCAATCGAGATATCTGAATTAATTGTATTTTGCTATCGTATTATTAATAATAGTTTTATTATTATTATTATTATTATATTAAAAATATTGACCGTGTGACAGTGTTTCTGACAAGACACTCCATAAGAAGATGACGGCGGGTACGCAGATTGTAAGCCAACTCAGACTCTGGAAAACAAAACATGCAGTAATAATCCACATGCATTTGTTTGTTCGTGATTCGATAATATTTTTGTCTCTAAACATTCATATTGTAGAAAAAGCACCTGCATAATCAGAGAATTGATCATCTGTCGCTGGTAAGCGAGCGTCCTCGGACTCATTTCTGCAACCTGGAAAGGATTTTTTCTCGGATTCACGATCAAAAATCAATAGATTTGAAAGATAATTTATGCCTTGAAACCAAATAAGGTGAACTCACTCGCGCATTGAGTACAACGAAGATGTGACGCATCACGCCGAAGAATATGGGAACAGCAATCATGAGATACTGTAATCGGTTTTCCCCACGGCGTTTTGCTGGAAACACGCCCAAAAACGAATTCCCGTCCTTACCTCTCACGAGTTCTCTCACGAGTTCTCTCACTTTCGCTTACTATTTCTCGCCTTTCTCCTGACCGCTCTCTCTCTCTCTCTCACTCTCTCTCTCTCTCTCTCTCTCTCTCTCTCTCTCTCTTCTTTCGCTCACCCCATGTGGAACGCTGTATTTTCCTCCTTGTGGGATAATTGCAACTTACGAAGAGCACTTGGTACTGGACGAATCGAGTGTACGGACTGTCATCGTACACTAACCAACTATCCTTTGCCATAATCCACATCATACAGGGGTGATTCTGAGATTTGAAGTTAGGCATAGTGTTTACTGTTCGTAGAACCTTCTGAAGATAGTCGGCGCTGTCATAGCCGGAGATGAGAACCGGTATGCATATAGCCTCGAGTGCCGTCGAGTACAGCGCATAGATCAGATTGCGATGTAACTTCTGAATGGATCAGCTCGTGTGTGCGTGCATTACTCATGATAACCTTGTGCATTTTGAGTGGATGGTTGTCTGCAAGAACTGCTTGATGACGATAGAACACACATAGATTCAGCACGATCATACAACCGAGAAGGAGAAAGAAGAATATCACCTTCAAAGCGGGATATTTGCTAGTTATCCAGAAATTACGACTACAAAAGTTTCTGATGTGGTGTAAAAATCGATCAAAAGATCGGATCTTTGATGTTGGCACTGTTAAACAAATCTCTCATTTTTCTATCTCAGCTCCCAGTGGAGCTATCGACTTGAAATTTTTCAAAATAGCTTGGAAATGTAGAAATCCTTAGGGAAGTCCAGAAACTTAACTTCAAGTCTCTATCCAAAAACCCGAGCATAAATGCTACGTCACAATCATAATTTACGAATAAAAACTAGTGTCAAAATTTCAAGTCGCTCCGCTTGAAGGTGTCATAGAAGAAAACACAAACAAAGGAATTCAAATAACAGATCTGATCGTTGCACTTTGTAAACATGCCCAACATCGAAGAGTCGATCTTTTCGCCGATTATAGCACCACATAACTGACAGCGATGTAGTGAGGATGGAGACGGGTGTGACAGAGAAGACCCGTGCAATAGCATCCAATAATCGGGAATAGCGGGACGGGAACAAACATCACACCGATATGCACTCCGAGTAGCGCTGAGCATGCCTAAAGTGGTCTTCGAAAGGTTCTTAGAATGGATCGATAAATATTGCAATTATTGTAATTATTGTAAATATATTGGTTTCTAGTTCACCTGCAACATGATCAGCAAGTACTTGTAGTGGCCAATCGAATTGGGCGTTTTTCTCCATAGCAGGTAGACAGTGAGCAGATTTGCAGGCAAACTGATACCGATAATGACGTGGGAACTTCTGAAGATACTGTGTCTGAAACCATAACTCGGAATGTTCGACACTACCTAATAACGAATTGCTCATGCGCCTCATCGACAGTGAAGTTGAGTCCCATAGTTTCAATGTCAGACTAGTCGTGATATCCTCTCACTTGATCATATGATTCATGATTATCTAGGAATTATCAAGCACATGGTCCAGCTGCCTCATGGAACGAGGAACAATCAGCTGACAAGACAGCAGTATTCTTAATGGGTTTTCTCAATAACAAAAAAACGATTGTTGATGTGTAGCTTACAGGCAAATTGGTTACCAGTAAATTAATCGAAGCGATTTATCCTTTATAGAAAAAAAGAAGACCGTTATCACTGATAACGATTCAAACAAGAGACAATTCGAAATTTACTACTGTTCTATGAAAGCAGTAATTCATTTCGCTCACATAAAAATATCATCTCAATGATGTACAATTGCATACGACAAACACAAACATGACTAAATATATTCTAACAAGTATTTTATTTTTTGCGAATTATGATAGCACGGGAGAAGAAGAAAACTTTCGAGGAAACACCAAATGCACGGTAATGCTGTGTTTCTGAGTGATTGACGGGGATTGGAATCGGAAAGAAACGATAATAGTGTGACGGAATGTGGGCGAACTCAAGATGACTGTGAGCGCATTGAGTAGAGAGAAGAGTTGAGTGACGAGAAACGCAGCAATCGTAATCTCTGAATTGTAATTGGATCAAAATACACAAAACGCTTTTTTTGTATGAAGACAGCGATCACTTCAAGACTAGAGTGCGGAGAGGAAGAGGAAGTGGACGATTCTTCCCCGCGCGCGCGGCGTGGAATGAAATGACAAGAGGAGAGGGAAGGGATTAACTTCCGGAAGAGTGAAAGACTGTAGTACATCAGAAAAATCTTCCCTCTTCCTCTCCGCACTCTGTTCAAAGCACTAACCATGAGGCAGCGTCTCGGATATCACACTCCATAAGATGGCTACGATGGGCACACATATAGTGAGCCAAAATAGGCTCTGAAAATCGAAAATCGCATTAAATACAACCCCGAAGTTAATTATATTGTCTTCATAATTTCCATTTTCAGGCGGTGAAACCCGAAAATTAGTTGAACAAAACGATCTCGAATGATCATTTTCTTCACTTCAGCGAATTGATCATGCCTCGTTGGAAAGCGAGCGTACGCGAGCTCATTTCTGTCGCCTTCAAAATTTAAATACAAATTTAATTGAATTGTGCTATCAAAAATGCTTAAAAATAGCCGTATGTTTTAACAAATGCGAAAATGTTGGTTACTCGCAAGTTGGGCAAACAAGTAGAGCAAGGTCAACATACTTGTTCATTGAGAAATACGAAGATGTGCCTAACCAGACAGAAGAATAGTGGAATTGCAATCGAGATGGTCTGCGAAAGATATCAAAGTATTTTTGTGTTTGCGTTTTTGTCGTCCGAACTTTAACCAGTAGGAATATCATACATATTCCGGGGATTGAGGCACAGTGGCACTTACGAATATGGTATGGTAGATAACGTAACGTGTGGACGCTCGATTATCATAAACGATCCAACTTTTTTTTCTGTTTTCTTTCTTTTTTTCTGGATTATCCACTTTCTTTCTTTCTGGATTATCCACAGCATTGCAGGATGATTATGGAATTTGATGTGTCCCAACTGGTTCGTTACTGCAGTTATAACCTTCTCGAGATAGTCGACACTATCATAGCCAGATATGAGAACTGGTATGCAAACGCTCTCCAATGCAATCGCGTACACCACATAGATGATAACACAGTAGACATTCTGAACAGTTAATCTAAAGACTGTTTAGAGACCTCTAGCACCTTGTCGATTTTGAGACGATGATTCTTGGGCAGTACTGCTTGATGGCGATAAAACACACATTGATTCAGAACGACGATGCACCCGTTGATGAGAAAGAAGTATATCACCTGTGTTGGGGGTCAATTTATGTCCGGAATTGCTACTCGCACTAGTATTGATATTTTTGTTTCAGTAAAATTTAACTTACTGCGTTATAGTGCGGAGGAAAATGCATCTGACAGAAAATTCCTTTACAGTAACAGCCTATGAGAGGAAAAAGCGGAATGGGCACGAAAAGTGCACCATTCCGTTTGCGAAGCAAATCGTGTTGTTGTGTTTGTAAAAAAAATTTTTTAAAATTTTTGTATCAAATTAAGTTAGGCGAAAGACTTCTCGAAATCACACTGAAGCCATGTATGGCAGTTACGCGTGCGAGAGGGGAATTGATACAGGAATGTCGAAAAATTGCCTATTGATCTGCACTAGACTTATCAGTTGTTCAGATTCACCTGAAATTGTGATTTCGAGAAGGCTTTTGCCTAACTTAATTTGATACAAAAATTAAAAAATTTTTTTTTTACAAACACAACAACACGATTTGCTTCGCAAACGGAATGGGCACATGTTCTTTTGTTGATCATGAATCGTGATCAGAGCCGAAAAACCCTGATTTGAACTGTATGAAACAATTATTGATCAACAAAAGAACCTGTGCCCAAGTATTCGAAATCGATGATGTTTCCATTCATGTTTTGAGAAATATCTGTTCGTTCTCAACACGTGATTTACCTGATCATATGCGGCCATTGACGCGACGAACAGCACAGCCGCAACCCCGTCAAAGCAGTGAATCCACTTCTTCCTGTATGTCCTTTGCCCGCCCACATCAATCAACCTGAAAAATCCGATGGAATATATGCCCGATACCGATACGATGAGTGAGCGAGGACTTATTGTCCATCCCACGATATTTTACAGACGCGTCTTACCGAGCACGTGTGCTGCTGCATTGTTGGGCGAGGGACACTCGTACCGGACATTATCACATTTGATCTTTGATCTCTTCAGCATCTCGACGAGGTGGACCTCATGATCAAGCCGGTTTTGCATCAGGATCTCTTCCCGCCAATAGCTGAGGCGCAAAAACCGGCTGTATGTAGAGCTTTTTGTATTGCCAACTCAATTACCTTCAGAAAATGCCCAATCGTCTGCGCGATTCTGCTCAACTCTTTGGAGAAATGCTCCGGAGCAAATTTCTCACCTCTTCCGCATTCATTCTGTTTCTCAATAAAGTAGTACACACCATCCTTGAATTACAGTCGTTTTCTTTTTTTCAGAAAGACCTGTTCTGGAAGAAGCTCCCCACTCACGCTCTAGACAGATACATCGGCGGATACAGTGAGTTTTAATGATATGCAAAACAAATTGTGTTTTTCAGAAGGCACTAGTAATGAGGAGGCGTCGGAGTTTATCAAGGACTATTTTCTCAAGGTTAGTGCAAATCGACAGTAGTGCGAGTGAAGACATTTTGACGAAATCAGTATCACAATGGGACTCAAGTTTACTATTGATGAAGCGCAAGAGCGATTTGTCATTCGGTATTTAATTGTGTTCCTAGCTTCCTTGATACAAATAGAATAATCAGGGAGTCTTCACATAATCACCGCGATCAGTGTGCCTGCAAACCTGCTAACCATCAACCTTCTTTGTACAAAAACGTCCAAGTCCAATCGCTCCTACAAGTACTTGCTGATCGTGCTGCAGGTTATCTCTTTTAAAAGTTTTCTCTTTTTCCTCAATTATCCAGGGATAGACCAAAAACCGGTACCCTTCAAATAACAAGTATTTTTTCTCTTTTTACCGGTTTTAGACTCCTAAATCGGAACAGGGCACGGTGTTTAGTGTATTCTCAATTATCAACGCTTTTTTCTCTCAATTCGATAACATTCTCTTAGACCGGCTCAGTGCTGGTCAGCCTCCATCTGGGTGTGATCTTCGCACCTGTGCCACTATTCCTTCTTAAAGGATGCTATTGTATGGGTCTTCTCTGTCAAACCCATCTGCATCCGCGCTACATTACTGTCAGTGATGGTTTACGCAATTCAGTAGTGCGTCTTTCCTAGTCATGTATTACATGTAGCCATTGTCCATTTCCATTCCTGCCTGCGTCGGCATGCCAGTCAGACACCATGCCCATTAGCTACGCTCTTTCTCTACCTCTTCCAAAACATCACCTGCGGGCAGGAGTCGAGCCTGCCTGCGTCGGCATGCCAGTCAGACACCATGCCCATTAGCTACGCTCTTTCTCTACCTCTTGCAAAACATCACCTGCGGGCGGGAGTCGAGCCTGCCTGCGTCGGCATGCCAGTCAGACACCATGCCCATTAGCTACGCTCTTTCTCTACCTCTTGCAAAACATCACCTGCGGGCAGGAGTCGAGCCTGCCTGCGTCGGCATGCCAGTCAGACACCATGCCCATTAGCTACGCTCTTTCTCTACCTCTTGCAAAACATCACCTGCGGGCGGGAGTCGAGCCTGCCTGCGTCGGCATGCCAGTCAGACACCATGCCCAAGATCCACTCGCAGTACGGGAAGGTGATGGAGGCAGACCAGAGGTACAAGCAAGCAGCGATTGTGAGTGGTGTGCTAGGGCGACGTTTACGCGCGCCTTTCTCTACCTCTTGCAAAACATCACCTGCGGGCGGGAGTCGAACCTGCCTGCGTCGGCATGCCAGTCAGACACCATGCCATTCACATTGACATGTGTTAGCAAATCGAAATTCGAATTCATCGAACTCTTGCAAAACATCACCTGCGGGCGGGAGTCGAACCTGCCTGCGTCGGCATGCCAGTCAGACACCATGCCCATTAGGGGGCGCGCGCCTTTCTCTACCTCTTGCAAAGCATCACCTGCGGGCGGGAGTCGAAACTGCCTGCGTCGGCATGCCAGTCAGACACCATGCCCATTAGGCCAGGGCGGCCTACCGCAGGGGGCGCTTGACGGAGACTAGTGGTTGGGGCGCGCGCCTTTCTCTGCCTCTTGCAAAACATCACCTGCGGGCGGTAGTCGAGCCTGCCTGCCTGCCTGCTTCGGCATGCCAGTCAGACACCATGCCCTAATGGGCATGGTGTCTGACTGGCATGCCGACGCAGGCAGGTTCGACTCCCGCCCGCAGGTGATGTTTTGCAAGAGGTAGAGAATTGGGTGCGTAGAATTCGAATTCGTAAACTAGAGCTCACGAAAACTCGAAAGAAACAAGTTATCTTCGAAAAACTGAAGATGTCCACTATTTTTGGAATTTTCGAGCATGCCTAATGGGCATGGTGTCTGACTGGCATGCCGACGCAGGCAGGTTCGACTCCCGCCCGCAGGTGATGTTTTGCAAGAGGTAGAGAAACTTACTCAGTAATGACTAGAGACCATAAAGACTGGTAGTTGGAGCGCGAGCCTTCTTCTACCATCTTGCAAAACATGGTCGATCGTGGGGCTTGAACCAGTGATATAGCGGACTTCAGTCAGACACCATAACCACTGTTTTTCATTCATTTCACATCCTTTGACATGCAATTAGTACGATTGTGAATGTGTATTTGTCCTCGGTGAATGTTCAAGGAATCTCAAATCGCATTCACCATTTTCATAGAATGTCACTATTACAACCAGGTTAAATTGATGGAAAAATAATGGGTTTTTTGCTACGATCATTTAGTTTATCGATCATTATGTGTCCATGTAATTCGAACATGCAATGATATTTGGGGAAAAATCGCTTCATTGAACGTAGGTGCTCAATAAGAAAAAATAAGAAAAGCAATACGAATTTATCATTATTATTATGATCGATAACTCGAAAGTGCAACCAGACGGAACTTTGATGCAGGCTCGGAATGCATCTTCGACGTTAGAGCCTGAGAAAGGGAAATTGTTATAGACCTCCGACTGTTCCTATCACTCTACTGTATTCCACTGCTGTTCAGGTTCTTCTGGAGGACGATATCACAGGCGGCCTTGAACACGAACTCGACGTTCTTCGTGTCAGTGGCGCACGTGTAATGCGAGTAGATCTTGCGCTCCTTGTCCTTCTTCGACTTGCGCTGAATATCATAAAATTAGTATTTTCTGTAAAATATCACTGTTACATTTTCGTCAAAATGTCTTCACTCGCACTACTGTCGATTTGCACTAACCTTGAGAAAATAGTCCTTGATAAACTCCGACGCCTCCTCATTACTAGTGCCTTCTGAAAAACAACAATTTGTTTTGCATATCATTAAAACTCACTGTATCCGCCGATGTATCTGTCTAGAGCGTGAGTGGGGAGCTTCTTCCAGAACAGGTCTTTCTGAAAAAAAGAAAACGACTGTAATTCAAGGATGGTGTGTACTACTTTATTGAGAAACAGAATGAATGCGGAAGAGGTGAGAAATTTGCTCCGGAGCATTTCTCCAAAGAGTTGAGCAGAATCGCGCAGACGATTGGGCATTTTCTGAAGGTAATTGAGTTGGCAATACAAAAAGCTCTACATACAGCCGGTTTTTGCGCCTCAGCTATTGGCGGGAAGAGATCCTGATGCAAAACCGGCTTGATCATGAGGTCCACCTCGTCGAGATGCTGAAGAGATCAAAGATCAAATGTGATAATGTAGTATTCGAAATCGATGATGTTTCCATTCATGTTTTGAGAAATATCTGTTCGTTCTCAACACGTGATTTACCTGATCATATGCGGCCATTGACGCGACGAACAGCACAGCCGCAACCCCGTCAAAGCAGTGAATCCACTTCTTCCTGTATGTCCTTTGCCCGCCCACATCAATCAACCTGAAAAATCCGATGGAATATATGCCCGATACCGATACGATGAGTGAGCGAGGACTTATTGTCCATCCCACGATATTTTACAGACGCGTCTTACCGAGCACGTGTGCTGCTGCATTGTTGGGCGAGGGACACTCGTACCGGTGGTCCTATCACAACTTCCATTCAGTTAATGCAGGTCTCCGTGATATGGTGCTTTTTTTCATTGAGCTCGGGGGCGTCTATAGGATTCTCAAATGCCGATGACTGCTATAACGAGCGATAATCCCCGGTGAATGCCGGCGAACTACGATGGAAGGGCAGACTTGCTGGTATCTATGAATGCCATCGACGAGATAGCAAGTGAAATCAGGAGAATCACTCAATCATATTTTTCTCTGATTGAAGTCATTAATGGGTGACGAAAGGTGAAAAGGTAAAGGTGAGGCTACGCCGAGCGCTGTAACACTAGCTGAGGCTGACGATAAGGCAGATTGCTCGAAAATCGTAACACTCGAAATACGTGTCAGTAAACACGCGACCGGCTAGCATCTTCAGTGAAGGAGCTCAGTGTAAGCGACGATGAGTGCTTGTTATATAACAACATGTGATCTTTCAAGAAATTACCTAATGCTGCTAGTGGAAAACTCGAAGTTGATCTCGTTGACGGCCGTAGTAGGTATGCGCAAATGGAGAATATCCTCGGCTGTTGGTATGTAATCCGTGGAGAGGAGCATGTTGAGATTCGGCATGTAGCTAAACATGTTGTTTTTGTTGTTGTTGTTGATTATTATGATTCTCCTAAAACGCACCCATACCGACCGTATGTAGTTTACATAATTTTGGTGAAAAACAAATCGATGGAGTGTGAGACTCATAGTGCTTGTTTTTGCCGATCACTGGTTTGAATGGACTTCACTCATGGGGGAATGGGATAATCCCCTGTCACGCTTGATGACATTTCCGTAGAACTCACTAATGAGCGTTGTCAGGTATGGATGAGTAGTTCGGGTAGGTCTTGATAAATGATCGAACGCACTGAACATAATATTTAACAATGATATGACATTATTGCTTAAAAAATGGAATTATCTCACTTCCATATCGTAGAATTTGATGAGAATCTCCACCTCTTTCTCCTCATCTATCCCCATAAACCATGTCATGCCCTCTGCGAATCGATAGATCATGTTCTAAACGGAATTCACATGTTTGAAAAACTATATTCACTGAGAAGTCAAACCTTTTCATACTCAGCGATGCTCTGAATGCACTCTTGCACTCCTTTCGCTATTTCATGGAAAATCTAGAATTAATCATGTATTCAAAACAACTGCTGGGCTTTATTTACCGCGAAAACATTGTATCTGAGATACTTTTGAAAACTGTGTATTTCCTCTGCGCTAAACCCGTTCATGTGAAGAATTCTGAATGGCCAAATGATTTTCCTCAAACTTTTTTTTTAAAACACGCAACCTCATCTGCTTCAGAATCGTTGACTTTCCAGCATCTGCCCCTCCTGAAACGTCGATTTCTAGGCTTGGTCATCGAAAGAAAAGTTACCCAAAAGCAGGATCTTCACTCTGCTCAGGTCCTCCGTTTTCTCCCGCGCCAGTGACTTGTCTATGATTGCTGATAAGGACGCCTGTGTCTTGATGTCGCGAACGATTCTGGAATAATATGCATATGCCTGATTTCAGACGCATATCGCAATTGCTGGTGCCCAAGATATTTTGTGGAAATATGATTATCATTACTCACACTTGCGTATCGGGAATAGCGTTCGGTGAATGCTTCATTTCCGGAGTCGGTGGTACGATTGGTTCGGCGGCTGGAATGAGTCCTTTAGACCACTAGGATACGGTGAAAACCCGTACTCAGCCTTTCAAAACGTACGTGTGAAATCTTGTTGGTGGTAAACTCCGATCGGCTTTCGGGACGACCTGCTCACTGTTGTACCCATGATGCACCGATAGTTTTTGGTTAGCTCGAAAATATGGCTGATGAACTACAGAGAAACGTGCGATAAGTGTGAGGAGAAGCGAGTCAAAAACATGTAATAAAGCGCGGAAGCTGCAATATGGAAGGGAGTGGATGGATGATGGAAGATGATAGGCTTATACGACAAAAACAAGATTCTTTAGTAATAACTCTTCGGACTGACCTATAATGAGAAGAAAGAAGTGAAGGGATGATAATACGACTACAGGCCGAATCAATACGGCATGATATCTTGTCAGACAACAATGAAAGTGCAGAAGAGCGTCATAGCATGCGTAAGATTCTCATGGACAAGCTATACAAGAAATGTTCGGAGCACACCCATAGTCAAGCTAAGTCGGAATGTAATGCGATGTATGAAGAATCCTAGAATGAATAACCGATAGATGGGGATATTTCCTGCTGAAGTTGAAAGCGCATTTTAAGCTTTAATAATCATGTCTCATTAATCAAGCAAAGCGTGTTAGTCGAACAAATTTCTAGCATCACTCGGAGTATTGAAGTCGACTCCCCTTTCTTTGAGTATCATCATGAAAAAAGGTTCAACCAATGCCTTGTTATCTAGGGATTTGTCTTTCTCTCGTTTCTTGGAGCGCTCTCTCGGCTAGAGTGATTTCTAAATACACAAAACTAACACAGGGTTTTCGATATTTTCGAGATATATTCGTCCATTACGAATCCAGAATACTCTGAAGTGTATATTATTTTGGAGGCCGATTCCACTAGACACTTCCTATATTTAGTTAGCAAATTTCAAGTCACAAAAAGCGTTTTTAAAGATACTTGATCGAGGGCGTTTGTTTCGTGAAAAGATTTGATATGCCATGCAGTTATACTGATTTACTCTGTTATTTTTTTCCGACTGCATGAACTAACTATACAGTGCACACTATACACTTTACCCTACAATGTATGCCCAGATGCCAATGTTCAAAGAATAATTGGTACAACAAATAATGACTCTCATAGACTTCTCGAAATCGAAAAATAACGGATGACATCCATTTGTGTTGTTGTTGATGTTATTATATAATATCATCGTATTCATTATCGCTCCCATGAAGTTGAGAGCTGATTGAAGTAACTGACCGTAGTGGCATCATTGTTGCGCTGGTCAGTTATTCGCTTGGACTGTCTGAACAGGAAATCCGTTTCATATGAGAAATACGGGACAAACATATCGGATATGCAGCAAATTTTCGACCACAACCTGATATGATACTCGACGTCAGACCGCAACTGAGTTCAGAAAACTGAATGCATGTTTTGAATGCATCGCTTTTTCCCAAATACCACGAGATAAACCACTTCGCTAATGCTGTATGGTACGGTGTGCGTAACGTACATCCAGTTGATGATAGCGATGGCTATCTAAACACATAATTTTTTGAACTCACGAAAAATAATCCCACAGAGAGAGTACCAAGTATGTTGAAAGCATGGGATACGAGAGGGGTGAATGAGTGGGCGGAGTCTCGGACACGACAGTTCGGAACGTATGGGAGGCAGAGAGGGTAGTTTACTTTGAGTGACGTCCCCAGGAAATAAACGGGCACCATAGCTCGTGCTATCGAGTACGCTTCTCGAATCTGAATTGCACTAATTAATCGGAAACACTCGTTTATTTCAACTCACTTGGTACCTCTCATTGAGAGCTTCTCACTCGTTCGGTCCTTGGTAGCTCAAAGCTAACTAAATGAACGATATTAGCAATGAGTGTAGTGTAAACTCACCGAGTAACAAAAGTAAAACAAAACATTAAAATATGCAGTATCACTGTTGTGGTATTTGGACGGATGTCGGATAGAGATGGCTTGGCAGTCGATTTTATTTTAATTCACAAAACAAGTACCACCTCGTTCGATATTGATCCCCAGTTCACAGCACGTGCACAGAATCCAACAGGGTACGTACCAGCTCAGAATGTACATAATGTGCATTAATCAATAAAAAATGCCGTAAGGAACCATCAATGGTGAAGTTCTTCGAGAAATATTCCGTTTCGTAAAATATGTACTGCACGGAGAGCCAAGAAACGGTTGCATGCACTAATAATTGAGCAACTATCCACATGAACAGCATCAATCTGAAATCATGATTTGAGTTCCACCAGCGGGTGTATTTGGCTCACCTGCAATTTGAATGTATCGACGATCTGATAACCGCGAAAAATAGAAGTAGTGAGGGAATGGCACAAAACACGGCACAGACTAGCTGCAAATTCACTTGTTTTCTGAATTATTTCAGGTTTTAAACTTTGACGTAGAATAATATCTGGGATCTTTCGAAGATATGCCGGAGATGTCCGAGAACTTCCATTTTATATATGTCGGATCTTCGTATCTTTGGTGATATCCGAGGCACGAATAGGGATCAATTGAGACTGCTCCCTTGAGATCAATCAGGCACGTTTGTCAAGGTGTGTAGTTCTAACATTTGACAGGAAAGTAAGACATGATCGATAAGCAAACCAATGACACCGAAACACCGCTGTAAACTGCTAGAATGAATCGTCAATAAGTATTGTTTTAGGATGAAAATGAAATCTGCACCGGAGGTTTTTATAGCAGCTATCGGAACACAGGATATTCTACACGACTGACGTTTTCCGTTTAATTGTTGACAAATACATCATGTATGTACATACCATATTTATGATGTTCCCGATAACGAGAGATTGAGGCATTATTTTTTCTGTAGGTAGCTGCATGTGAATTATTTGTACATCACAAATAATATTTTCTGAGAGTCCACAAAATTTACGATATGACATATAATTGCAGCTGAATATGTTTCTTGTTCGACTATTTCTTCGCGGAATTGATGCAGTCGTTATGATCAGCAGGAGACCACATTGCATTGAGTTGATGGAAGTACAACTGAAACAGTCTCCATCTCTCTACTCTACCATGGTATCCTAGTCAGGCGAAAGAGTTTGGCGAATCGATAGGGATTTTCTTTTCTTCCCACACTTTACTTTGACTATCTATTCAACTAGTGCCCCATTAAAAATCCTCTTCCTCACATCCTTGTTGACCTCTCTTCTTTCGGGGGCGATGAATCCTCTGACTGCGTTGATTCTCTCGAATTTCCCGTGACGAATGAGGATGAGAAGAGTGAGAGGAGCGAGAAGACAGTAGTACGGCATAAACTATTTTTTGTGTTTCTACAGGGTGCGCCATAATTATAGCTACTTTTTTCAAACGATCTTAGCTCCGTCCAAAACCATTGATTCATTCCTAAGTTATGAATTATTTTAAGTTCGACCAATTGCAATCTAAAAATAGCATATGATTGAGTCCGCATCGACTGATTGATTTTGGACAGCGATTTGAAGAGAAATGATTCAGAGACCCGAGGTCCACAGACAATCTTGACTTTGAGGGAATGGTACTCCTAAACTAGAAGTGGTTCAGCTTTGAAATTGTCAACATAGAGAGAGCATACATACCTTTATATAATTATCGATTCGAACGTATGTTAAAGCGATAGTGCATTTTACACCAATCGAGTTCCCAAGCTTCCTTCGAGAAGGCGAAACGCAAGGTTCGGAAATGTTCAAAAATGTTCACGAAACGCAAGGTTCGGAAATGGAAATGTTCTGCCACAGCTTTTCTTAGGTTCATGCAAAAACAACTATTCTGTCAACTCATTGACTGGAATGGACCTTCCACTTTCCTATGGCACAATGGAATAGGGTCGATATCTTTTCGATTTCAATAGTGATGAGAAAGTGTGTATCTCGGTCAGATTTCCACGTTTTGTTCCTCACATTTCCCAGATGGAGAGCGTTCGGTCTAACAACCACACATATTATTGAAGAACCTATGAGTAATACTTCGACAAGTCAATATGGCGGAAATAGGTGCATAGTTTGGCGAATTGCTTTTTTTTGGATGAAGCAAGTTGGAATTGCGGATCTGATGATTTATTGTCATACTTGATCCATCCATTATCAGCGATGCTTGATGTAGGAACCATCCTACGTATAGACGTTAAAGTATTCCTTGACAAAAGTGCGCGCATGGATTTTTACATGTCTAGCTAGGATGATTGCTGAGATACTAGAGCCCTTATTTCTCAAATATGCTTATGAAATGGGTCACATTGTTGCTGACATCTCTGTGTTAGGGCGTAACAAGTGGGATAGCTATTTTTATCGTCGCTTGATATTTATTCGTGCTACCTTCTGATATAATGAGCGTGTCTTATGGACACTCGGTTCATAAGTAGCAAGTGATTTTTCAATAATGTTAGTGATCTGTGCACTCAAAATATGCGATAGTCAGAATGTATACCTCCTCCTAGTAAGAGACTCAATCTACCGATTGTCATCAATTATGGAATGAGAGAATGAGGACAACACCTCATGATCACTATTGACGGAGAAGCTATGGCCTCACCAATATTAGTAGCCATAATTATGGCGCACCCTGTAGAGCTTTTGAAATATCATTCTTTTTGGAGTCCATTCTTCCATTCTTAGATATGTTTTGTTTGAGCGCCCACATTTATCACCGAATTTAGGAAGATGTAGTCGGCCGGAGTCAGTACCAGTCGAATGGAGGTAGACATCGAGTATACAACTGCATCGACATAGTCAGTCATAGAAGGAGAGATCAATCTAACCGAATGTTATTATGTATGTGATTGTATGAATGAAATTGACGGGAAGAAACTGCTTGATGGCGATGATATTTTGCTTTCGATGAAAAGTCTTTTCGAGACTGTACTCTTTCCGTCTAAATGAAATAGTTCATAAGCAGCAACAATTAATGGCTTACTCTTTTTTCAGCATCATTCTATTGAACCACCAAAGATCCAGGGTAGCTCCGACATTCACTATGTCCGAACCGACCATTCCGTATAGGTTCCCATCATCGCCTGGATTTTTTTAAATTCATGAATCAAATTTAATAGAAAATGAGCAATTGAACCGATTGAGCTAGTAAACGAGTTACAGTAAGGACTGAATCCATCAAGTGGTTCTTTGTGAAACGCTAGATATCCGAACACGGCTGAGTAAACTATCTGGGAAAACCAATATTCAGATATCACAAGCTTGGTTAGAGCAAACTAACCGTGATCACAATACATGTTCTCGCTGTAAGTTTCTGAACGCGGGAACTGTAATAAAACGTGGATTGACATCGTTGCGCAGTAATTCAGACATGAAGAATACAGAATCCAGGGAGTGTTGATGAGGTGATCATTCTGAGGATGCAAAATTTCTGAATTTTTTTGAACGTATTGTATCCATTTGCTGACTCAGACAACCTTCGGAATCTGTGCCTGACAGGGAGCAGAGGCAGTGTACCGTGCAACAAGATGTAGCATCTGTAATATTCGGCTAGAATGGTCCTTAGGAAGTGTTTGACCTGAGATGCCGCCATCACCCCAGCATGAATAGTACAAAATAAGAAGACTGTGATTATCAATTCCTGAAGGATTGCCTATTAGGTATGCGTTGTTTAGCTACCACTCAAACCTTTGTTGAAGATTCGAACAACGATTTATGGACATATTTTCGCGCTGTGTACACACAAAGGATCACTGAGACGAAGGAGAAGATGAACTGCAAGTAAAACGTCTGACTTTCGAATCGATTATCGTTGTTTTTTTATTATTTTTATCACTTGAGTTACTAACATGAATCCACTGCAGCCCTTGAATTTTTATGTCATAATAGAACTGCTCAGCGACTTCACACTGAGCTTCAATCCAGCACGAGATGCGTAGATATAGAGGGGAAGTAACTCTCGACGTGGTCGTTTGTACTCAATGAAGCGAGAGAATATCACATCCCGACATCGAAGTCTATGGCTCGGATATAAGGGATTGATGCGACTCGCGTGTTGTCAAAGAACTGATATTTCACACAAATCGAAAGTACGGAGTGCTCGATGCACTATCGAAATATCAACTTGTTTATTTGAAGTCACGAGTAACATTTATTTTGGCTCGTAGAATACGGTTACCAAGAATAAAGATAAGTTCGTGTCCGATAGAAAGATCCAAATATTCTGTAAAATGAAATAAACTGTTACTCATGCACATCCGAGGAAAACAATAGTCAAGTATCAGATTTTCTTCAGGCGCAGTGTATGCGGTTTCGGGCGAAGCACTTCTCCTGGGATAGGATCGAGATCGATCGTCTGACCGGGTCGAGGTGAGATCTCAAAGTTTTGCACTGTCGAGGTGAGGCCGAGGAAGATCTCAACGCGAGCGATGCCTGCAAAAAAAACAATTTGATGAAAAAAGGTGAGGATATCACTGTCGTACACAGAGATTCGAAAGCGAAATACACAAATCATTGCTTCCAAAACTACACTAATCCAACCCTCGCCGGCGCAAGCCCTCTTGCCGATCGAGAAGGGAATCGTACGCTCGATGAGGTCCTGGAATAGGGCGCCGTGTTATTGAATAGGGCGCAGTGTTATTATTTCGGACGAGAACCATATGTATGATGAAACAAAACTCGAAAATCACTTTTCTCAGTGTTTTCCCATCTTCGACAATATATCTCTCGGGGCGGAATTCATTTGATCTTTCAAACATGGGATCGTTAGCCATCAGGTAATGAATGTCGGCGTTGACCCATGTACCTTTGGGAATCATTTGACCCTGGAATCAACATTGATTGTTACATCAGGGCTGATACGTGGAAGGACTCCTTCATCACTTACCCGTATCTGGACGTCTCTGACCGCTACTCGTGGGACGTTTCGGGCAAGAATGTTGGAGAATCGTTGCAACTCGAGTGCGCACGCACGTGCGAATGGCATCTTCAAGCAAAAAATTATTGATTCGATTTTTCTTTCTTGCCGTAGATTGCTGACTAGGCTTTCAATTCGTGCAACTGCTCATTATTCACTTTACATTGTTTTGCTATTACTGATCACATCCCTACATCGCTATCTTATTCCATCAGCCATCTTCACAGTTTGATCTTGTCCCTTTCAGCTACCTTCAGTTGGTCGACCATGCGCGGCAGTCGGTCCCTGCCGACGATTTCGTGAATTTCCCGACGCAGCTGCTCCTGACATAATCTCAAAACTTCTCCATGCAAAAGTCCAACCCTCGCCCCTTCTGGTGTAATAGCTATGAATTGTTCAATTAATCAAATTTCAGGGCGTTTTGTTGCTGAGCTAAATTTAGGGAATCATAGTATCACCTGTATCGCAGGGTGCGTCGCCATAATAAGCATGGCCCATCTCAGGGTTGTCGTCGTCGATTCCTGACCGGCGATGAAGAAATCGGAACAGGACCCATGAAGATTTGCATCACTGAAATGACAATTTTGCCCTATAACCGGGTACTAAAAACCCTATAACCGGGTGCTAAAAACAGCATATACAATGCATAGTTTTGCTTGCACAAACAATAAAGATATGCTGTGTCTGTTAACTCTCCTGAAATCCTTACCAAATGCTACCGTACTTATGCACTTCCGCATCTTGACTTTGCTTGTCCATTCTAGAATCCTTACATCAAGAAAGATAGTCAAACACTAGAGAAGGTCCAAGAACAATTCACTCGAATTCTATTCTACCGCTGTTGTCCATCCTCTTCTTATCCGGTCTTTCTTCCTATTCTGAACGTCTTTCTTTTCTTGGTCTTCAAGCGCTTTCGGAGAGGAGAGTCATCTTTGATCTAGTTTTCGCCCGTAGATTAATGAATGGCGATACGGTCCTTGATCGTAATAGATTCTTCACTTACAAACCCCTTAGAGACAGATCAAACACATTCGGAATACATATAGAATTTACGAAATCCACCCCACGTTTTCATTGTTTTTCTCGGAGAATAGCTAGAATATTGAATGAGTTGTCTACCCATATCCATTGTTCATCGAGTATTGATGTATACAATAAGAGATCACTTGAATTAGATCTTTATAGGTTCATCATTTATCGTTAATAATATCTTTCATGTTTGGTTAATCACCTTGGTAGTTTCTTTCCCCCACCCCTCCCCCGCTTTCTCTATTAATCACCCCCCCCCACCACCCTTTCCGTATCCCTTTCACCTCAATTACATCCCCATCACCATTAGTGATCTGTATAGTTTGGTTCTCGGAGCCATGTCAAGCTGGTATACACCGAGTTCCTCCTCCTCGGAAATCCTCCCACTCTCATCTCCTCTATGAGATAACGACCAGAAGAAGACAAGAAGAGACCAGACTATTAGATCTTTTCTTTATCATCCCACTCCTCCTTTCTCGTTTCCTCTCCCTTCCTCCCATCCTTTGAGAGTCGTTTTTAGAAATATATTATTCAAATGTATCATTATTTCGTTGCGCCCTCGGGCGTAGATAAAATATATATATATGCGAAATAGTACCCCTTCCGAACTCACTCGAGGTAGTCGTTTCCAGCCATTCGCTGCTTGTATGCTTGCACGAAGCAGGTGGGCTCGTCCTCTTCGCGGTAGTTTTTGAGCGTCTGCGCAACTTGGAGGACGATATGTTTGTTGAGCTGGAAACATTCGGGTTTTGTGATGGATCTTCTTATTCGGTGTGCTTGAGCGAATGCAGACGTTTCTCTAGTCGTATAAAAACGAGAAAAATATCTGACTTCGGTCATAGTGTGCTTGAAGCGGCCGAACGTGTACCATCCGATAATCGGTAGTTTGGTCAGAAGAGGAACCGACGCACCAAGCAAGAACCAGATCGAATCAGAGAAGTGATCGAGCAACTAAATTTGTAATCAATCAAGAACTTTGCTTCGTCCCTCACTTCGTTCACGCCCTCAACATATTTCATGAGTGGCATGCAGTCGCTGTGTTTGTAACGGAACCCAAAGATAACCTCATTAATAACGTTTGCGACCATGACCTGCAATACATTACAGGTTTTAGAGCCAAACTGAGTCCAAACTGAGTCCAAACTGAGTGTGCTTACTTGAATAGGCCAGCGCATATCCACATTATCTTTGTCAGCAAGGTTGCTCAAATGCTCAATATAGTCAGCGACTGAGGAGCGAACCTGCATTGTTGCATAAAACATGATCATTGTTGCATACGCCGCATGAAACTTTGCGCCGCATGAAACGCGTAAATATTGTTGATTGGACTACTCGCCTGTTCCTCCATTAGATTCTTGCTCATGCCAAAGTCCCTCATGATTGTGATAGCGGCTCTCCGTTGCTCCCGCCAATTATCTCCGTTTGAATTGATCACTCCTGAAAATCGGATGTGCCTTCACTTGGAATTTCCGGGAATGATGAACGAAGACGTCGAGACCTGAATTAGGGGCGAAAGCGAATGCATCCATCTGTCTGCTGCTGGGCCGACCGACGAAATCTTCACCTGTTGAAGTGAACCATAATTTTTCTTCGTTCTCATTTGTTTTGTTTTGATTGATCCCACTCGAAAACGGAAAAGATACAACAGCACGAAAGTTGAAAGCAGAACATAACAAACCCCTCTCAATAAATGCTTCTCTGATCATTTGATAATCAGTGATTTGAACGAAGGGCATCGGCAAGAAGAGCGTGTAGATCCCATTCTGCTCCTTGCCAAATCGTTCGAAAGTCTTGAACTGGGCTTTGGAGTCGAACTTCAAAACATTGATTGTACGTTAACGTTATTAAGCTTCCACAAGTTGTTTGCGCTGACTAACGCACATGAAAATGATGATAATTAGATAAAATACAAAATATCATCAACACCTGTAGAAGATTGCCGATGAAAGGAAGTGGCCGCGGGCCTGCGGGGTAATGGGCCACAAGCCGATAGTAACGAATTACTAGGTAGATCAGGACACTGATGGCACCAAATATGAGGAGGCCAATCATGTTTGACGAGTTAAAACAGTTGGCTACCGTCTATTTATCTGGAGTGATAGCGTGAGCGAGCAAGGAGGATACTAACAGTGTACTGATCACAACACGCAAGGACAGAATCGTCGCGAGAGTACATTGCATATTGGATGCATTTAAACGGTCGTTGTGTGCAACAATGTTCTATATGTGACTTAATGTGATCTTATGATCTTAGTTCGTTGTTTTATATTAGCACAGAGTTGAGTAGAGCGACTCTCATGTTTTCCATTATTATGCTCGTGGTATTTCGTGAAATATGTGTTCAATGTTGAAGTTATATTTCCTCTGGTGGGCTGTTGAAACTCTGGCGATTCCTCTCTTTAAAATACCGTCCGATTTTAATGGTCAGTACTCCGAGATGTATAATATTTGCAACAAAGACACGAACCCCATACGACCAATTTGGCCCAACCCTTCTCATTTCACTGCAGTAGTAAAGAGAACGCGTTTTAATGATCATCTGTATCTGCATGACACTTTTTTCAGAACATAAGCCTATCTCGGCGGCTCTGGGGGCGATGCGCGAAACGTTTCTGTGGAAAAATGTTGGCGAATCGCGGTAATTCGAGAACGGAAGCGCAAGTGAATGACATCTGCAAAGAAAGGGTTTACTTGTTTTTTTATTATTAAAATCAACTCCCGACTAGTAATGACATATCGGGAACGACTAGTTTCAATGTACGCACTAATAAAACTGTCAGAGAAGCGTACGCGAATTGAGGAGAATTCTGGTTCCTATTAGGCAAAATGAGTCATTTTGAGAGTCAAAAAAATGACTCAAAGCTGACTCATTTTCCCTATCGTTGGCTCCAGACGGCGTCACGTCGAAATCGCATTGTGACGCGATACTCGTCCCTCGAAAGTGCTAATTTTAGGTGATTATATTTCCTGTGGTAGAATTTGACGCCGAACACGCCTGTCTTGATCATTTTTCATGATTTTCAAAAATAAATTTTAAAAAATGCAAATCTTGACAGAGTCGTTTCCGGGCTTGCCACTGTGCAGATATCGATCGGGCGTCACGAGAGGATTCCGAATCTGTATTTTCATCCAATTCTAGGGTCAGAACTCGGAGATAGACATTTTCCAGTGTCGTGAGGTTGTAAGAAAAAGAGGCTTTCCTCTCCTCCCTCCCCCCCCCCTTTCTCGTGCGTTCTCTCCATTACCCACGCTCTCTCGTCGGGCGGGGTCAGGGAAGCGGTCGAGGGGGGAGAGGAAGGGGCGAGAGAGACACCTTTCCTTACAATATCACGACACTGTAAAACGTATATCTCCGAGTTCTGACCCTAGAATTGGATGAAAATATAGATTCGGAATCCTCTCGTGACGCCCGATCGATATCTGCGCAGTGACAAGCCCGTAAACGACTCTGTCAATATTTGCATTTTTATGATTTATTTTTGAAAATTATGAAAAATGAACAACACAGGCGTGTTCGGCGTCGAAATCTACCACAGGAAACATTATCACCTAAAATTAGCACTATCGGGTGCCGAATGGTACCAGTAGGTACTTGTGCTTGCTTACTGTGTGCGACTCAAAGACCGAAAGACCACTGATACAAATTTACTACACGTGGCACAACTGAACAACAAAACGAAGAGCTGACTGCTCTTGACGACGCCCACGACGGAGAGTGAAGAGGGCAAGGGAGGGAGGGGACGACTAGACAATAAACCGTTATGCTAAAGGGGGGCGATTTACATGGGGGCGCTAAGGGATGAGACAGGACAAACGGATTAGGGGAACAAATGATTATGCTAATTATGCTAATGGCAAAGGGACAAGGGAGGGTTGATGATCTTCTCACGAAGTGTAGTTTGAAGCCTGATCGAGCTGACTCCAACTCTACCGTACTCAGTGCTACACTCTGGGGTTGTGATATCGCTCGGGTCCCATACTAGGGCACCTCCTTTACATCCCCCTCCTCAACAGCGAGGTCGTCCTCGACCGATCTCCTCATCTCTAAATTATCATTCTCATCAACATCCAGCAAAAGTCCCAGACCAATTACTCTATCTGACTCTTCGTTCTCCTTATAGACCACTCTCAGTTTATCCAACTGAACTACCTTCTCAGCTCCAAATACTCCATCATTATTTACACTGATTCCAACCACTTTCGCCGTGGTATCACTCCTTCCAATCACTGAATGGACCATCCCATCCAATCTCGAACTTGGCACTGCTGCCACTCAATCTCTCCTTCTTTACATATACTCGATCTCCAATCATCGGATCATTCATCTGATTTTTCGAGTGCTTTCTATCGTACTCTTTCTTCATTCTGGATCTCTCATACTCCAATCTCCTTCTCACTTCCTCTCTGGTCTTATTCATCATAGATGCCAGTCTCGTCTTATACTCATCAGAGTCAATCACATAATTCTCATTCACTCCAATTATTCCACTCGCGGGAATTCTCTCATCTCTTGAATTCATAAGAAAATTCGGGGTCTCACCAGTTGCTCTGTGGGGACTGTTATTGTATGCGAAAATCGCATATGGCAGTGCTTCCTGCCACTCATCTGGCTTACTCACGAGCCTCCGAATTATCTCCTCGAGAGTACGATTGAATCTCTCTGCACCACCATTGGCTCTCGAGTGATATGGTAGGGTTCTCTCGTGATCAATCTCCCATATGCGAGCCACCTCTCTCATCGCCTCATTCACAAACTCAGTTCCATTATCAGAGATTATCGACTTGGGAACTCTTCCTCCTTCTAATGCGATGTTAAAAAACGGCGAAAAGATCCGATCTTCGATGTTGGTCCTGTTAAAAAAAATGCAAAGATCCGATCTTTGATTTGAATTCCCGCATTTTTCTATCTCAGCTCCCAGTGGAGCTAGAGACTAGAAATTTTAACAGCAGCTTGAAAATGTGAATAGATGCCTAGAAACCAAATTTCAAGTCGCTAGCTATCCTAGAAGTCGAGTTATTCGTAAAACACGAAAACTACGGTAACTACAACGTTAAAATCTTAATTTACGAATAACTCTGCTTCTCGGATAGCTAGAGACTTGAAATTTGGGTTCTGGGCTTCTATAGACATTTTCAAGCTGCTGTTAAAATTTCTAGTCTCTAGCTGAGATGGAAAAATGCGGGAATTCAAATCAAAGATCGGATCTTTGCATTTTTTTAACAGGGCCAACATCGAAGATCGGATCTTTTCGCCGTTTTTTAACACCACATAACACCCATTTCTCATGAAACACTCTAGCAACTTCCTCTTCCTTCTTCTTTTTCACTGGATACGCTGCTGCGAATTTCGTGAACAGATCAACCACCACTAGGATGTATCTGTATCCTCTTGAATTTAATCCAGCATCCATCAAATCGATTGCCACACACTAGTGGTTCATTCACAACTCTTGGCTTGAGTTCAGGAATGAACTTCTTATGCGCATTCGCCAGTCTGCACTTCTGACAGCCTTGAATCACCCTTGGGATATCTCTCCTCATTCCTCCCCAAATGCATTCCTTCTCCATCAACTGAATCAACTTCCTTGATCCAATGGGTCCCATCAATGCATGCTCATGTACATTCAATATTATCCGTTCTCTCAACTCCAGGGGGACATACAATCTCGTGATCGGATCCGAGTATGAACAATACATCATTCACCACAATGAGATCAGCCAGACTCACTTTTCTCAGACTATCCGGGATTTTCACCATCTCACTTCCGTCTTTCTCTCCACTTTTCTCTCTGATCTCTCGAATCCACTCATCTTCCTTCTGAGAATCTCTCCACTCTTCCCATTTGATTCTATCTTCCTCATTCCTTTTCTCCCTTACGATTCTCCCTTCTCTTTCCATCTCCTCTTCCTTTCCTTTCTTCGATCTAGATCGAGTACTCACTCCATTCACAATGAAATCTTCCCCAATGGTCACTTCTTCCATTCCATTCTCTCGATAGATGGTCCGCCACCACATTCTCCTTTCCTTTCACATGCACAATCTCGAGATTGTATTGCATCAATTCAGTGGCCCATCGAAGAATTCTTGGTGAGACATTCTTCCTCTTGAACATAGTCACTAATGGCTGGTGATCAGTTCTCACTAGAACTCTCGTTCCAAGAAAGAGATGCTTCCACTTCCTCACACAATCGAATATTGCCAATGCCTCCAAATCGATGATACTGTAGTTCCCTTCACAGCCAGTCAACGATCTCGAGTGGAATGCAATCGGTCTCTCAATTCCATTCACATCCTCCTGAGAGATCACTCCTCCGATTCCCACTCCACTGGCGTCAGTGGTCAGCACAAACGGCTTCGATCCATCGATCGCACCTTCGAAATTAGGCTGTGCTAACACCGCACATTCTGCCAGTGCATTCTTTATCTCTCCGAATGCCTTCTCATGATCTTCAGTCCATTCCCACTTCTTCTTAGTAGAAGTCAATGCATGCAACGGATGCACGATTCCCGCGAAATTCTTCACAAACCGACGATAATATAAAAATGCAGTACCCAGGAATGATCTCAATTCTGGTACTCCTCTCGGTCTCTCGAATCTCTTCACTGTCTCCACCTTCTTATCCTCCATTTCCACTCCTTTCTCTGATATCACATGACCAAGATACCCCACCTTTCCAACCATGAACTTGCACTTCTTATAATTGAGAAGGATCCCTCTTCTCCTCAATCTCTCAATTATCATCGAAAGCAACTCGAAATGCTCTTCCTCTGTCTCAGTTGCCAATAACACATCATCAATATAGACATGTACTCTTCTGTCTCGTCCTTCTCTCTTCAACTCATCACTCAGCACCTTTTGCATCGCCCTTTGGAACTGATTCGGAGATATATTCAGTCCAAATGGAAGCACTCCGAACTCGAAATGCTCTCCCATAATCGAGAATCCTGTGATCTCTCTGGATTCTTTACAAAGGGGTGACTGCCAGAACCCACTGGACAAATCCATGCAGCTAAACACCTTCTTGCCCACGAGACTCTGCAGAGTCGACTCGACATGAGGGATCGGATGTGCATCCGCCTTTATTACCTCATTCACTTTCCGGAAGTCGATACACAATCTAATCGATCCATCTTTCTTACTCACAATCACAACTGGACTACTCCAAGGACTACTCGACTCAGTGATTACTCCTTGCCTCTTCATGTTCTCCAACAATACTCTCAATTGACTCTTGATAGCGAATGGGATTGGTCTCGGTTTCTGCCTCACAGGAGTCTGCCCCTCATTCACTTCAATCTTGCACTCCCAGTCCGTAATCCTTCCCAACTTATCGTCATTCCATGAAAACACTGAATTTCTTTTAAGAATTGCCTCCAACTCTCCAGAAATCGCACATTCTCTGTTCTCCTCCAGTACTTTCTTTATCCCACTCCATTCCTCATTCATTCTCATTCCACTCATATCATCTCCGTTTCTCATTTCCATATGAGCAATTTCTCCTGTCACAGATTCGTTCAACTTCTCACTGCTCTTCATTCCAATCCACTTTCCAATCACGTCATTCTTCATTATTTGAATCTCCCTATCTGTTGAATTCACTATTGGGACACATACCACCTTCTGATTGGTAGCCACTCCTTCATTCACCTCTTCCTTATCTGACTCCAACATTGATATTCCATCAATAACTCCATTCACTAAAACATATCCGATCTCTCCAGCCTCAATCTTTGAATCTCTAATTACTATTACTTTATCGGTGCTTTCCCGTTCCTCTGAACTCTGATCTCTCTTTTAATCATCGACTGCCATAAGTCTCATTCCAATCGCCTCGAGACCTCGTGTTCCAATGAGTATCGAAGGAATTTCTTTGTCACTCACGAAGAATCCAGTACTGGCTCTTTTTCCGACATCCAAATCCAGATCGAGAACAGTTTTCCCCACTATGTTCATTCTTTTCCCTTGTGCATCAGTGAGTATCACTCCATCTCTGATCACCTCGACCCTCGCTCCTTCCATCTTATCCACCAATGATCGAGAGATTACCGACACTTCCGCTACTGTGTCCAACACTACTTCCACAGCAATCCCATTGATCTTTCCTTTCACTTTCTGGATTCTCTTCCTGAACCATTTATCGAGCAATTCCGACTCACTCATTATCTCTTTCTCCTCGATTCTTTCCACCATCACTGCACTCGCAGAATCGACCGGCTGTCCTCCCTGAGGGAGAAGGGAATTCCCGAAACCATTCTTTTGCTGATTCAGTCCATTTCCTGCTGACGACTGATTATTCCCTCCCCTGGGGGTAAATGGCGCAGCACTTGGACTCATTCCACCTCTCTCTGTTCCTATCGCCTCCGAGTTCACTCTGTTCCCTCTGGCATCTCCACGTGAATACGTTCCTTCTAGCACACTCTGGTTTCCTCTCATGAAACTCTTCACTCGGGGTGCAGATGCACACTCCCAAGAGTAATGATTCATTCGATCACAATTGTAACACTTGAGTGGTTTCGTTTGTTACCCTCACTTCTTTCACTCCTCTTCCTCCTTTCACTGATTTGACAGTATTTCTGAGATATTCCATTCTGATCATGGAATTCTTCATTGCCTAATAATCTTTCTTCTCTTCAAACATCTCCAATAGTTTACTGTACTCTTTGTTATCTCCCTCATTTAGAAGCATTATCTGTCTCTTTCTATGACTCTCCTTCCTCTTCTCATCTTTAGAGTACAACTGTTCCGTCCATCTTTCCAATTCCTCCCACACAGTCACAACCTTCCTTCCTCCGATTGCCTGATTTCTCATCTTTTTCTCCAATTCTAACTCTTGGAATGGGGTCTCATCTGCCAATCTCTTCTTCAACCATCTCAAACTACTCTCCAATCCCTTCTCTCTCTTTGCTTTATGAAGTGCTCTGAATGCTTCCTTGGCTTCTCCCGTCAGATGTTCTTTCAACAGTGTCATCACTCCATACTGTCCATCAAATCTCAGTTTGAATCCAGCAACAAAATCATCCCAGTCCTCTTTCTTTCCAGAATATTTATCAAGATGAGGCAACTTGAGGGTTGATCGATTATTCCTTCCTGCACCGTCGCTCATTTCACTCATTCGATCACTGTTATCATCTGATTCCATCTCACTATCGGAGCTCCTTTCACAATCGGAGTCATTCTCGGTTTCCTTCGTTCTCTTTGAATTCTGTTCTCGAGATGCATCTTTCGTCTTCTGCATTTTCCCTCTCAACTTTTCATTCTCCTTCTCCAACTCAGATCTTGCCCTTCTCAAGGTCTCCATTTCAGTCTCATTTATTTTGGTCAATTCTGCCACCAATTTCTCAGCACTGCTCAGCTTTCCCTTTAGCTCTTTCTCGCTATTCACAAGTGCCTGCACTTTCTGGCTCATTTCCTCACAAGAATCCACATTCCATTTCAATAACAACACATTTGCATCACCTTTGATCACCTTCAGTTCATTCTGTACCTTCTTGTACTCTTCCGCCCAATCGATATCTCCATGCAAATCGAGTTCTGTTTTCAGTTCCTCCCACTGACTCTGATCATTCTCCAAACCACTCTTCATCTCATCTCCTTCCTTCAATATCTCCTCAAAAGCATCCTTCATTCTCTCCATTTCATCAGCCATTTCCTTCTTTCTCTCATTCAGGAACTTCCTAACATCGCCAATTTCTGCCACATTCTTGTCAGTAGGCCACTTCAATGCTTTCTCTGCCATCTCCTCAACCATTCTGTTCATCCTCAATATCGCATCAACATGCTTCTCATTTGCAGCCATTGCTTCTTTCTGTTCTCTGAGAGTTCTTGATCTCGTCTTCACACCACTTCCTGACTCATGTCCCTCGACCATCCTCGGTCTTCTCACTGTCTCCTATCACAGTACTCACTTATCACTCTTTCTGATTCGCTCCAACTCTACCACGGAGGGTAACTGCACCACTTAGATCGGTAGATCAAACTCCCAACACTCTCCTTCCAGATCAGTAGATCTAACTCAGAACTCCACCCAGATCAGTAGATCTTTCCCAAATCTCCATATACATATACATATCGGTAGATCACTCACAACACACTCCTTTCAGATCAGTAGATCTTGAACCTTCTCCAGATCAGTAGATCTCAGGCCACAGATCAGTAGGTCAATATGATCGGTAGATCATTCGGTAGGTCAGATCAGTAGATCTCTTGATCGGTAGATCAATCAGCAAGCAAGGCCGGTTCGCCCATCAGAATGGTACCAGTAGGTACTTGTGCTTGCTTTCTGTGTGCGACTCAAAGACCGAAAGACCACTGATACAAATTTACTACACGTGGCACAACTGAACAACAAAACGAAGAGCTGACTGCTCTTGACGACGCCCACGACGGAGAGTGAAGAGGGCAAGGGAGGGAGGGGACGACTAGACAATAAACCGTTATGCTAAAGGGGGGCGATTTACATGGGGGCGCTAAGGGATGAGACAGGACAAACGGATTAGGGGAACAAATGATTATGCTAATTATGCTAATGGCAAAGGGACAAGGGAGGGTTGATGATCTTCTCACGAAGTGTAGTTCGAAGCCTGATCGAGCTGACTCCAACTCTACCGTACTCAGTGCTACACTCTGGGGTTGTGATATCGCTCGGGTCCCATACTAGGGCACCTCCTTTACAGCACGTGAAAATGTGATTACGACATGACGCCATCTGGAGCCAACGAAGGGTCTGTGGAAAAATGGATATGCCCATCGTCATCAGCACCCTCGATAACCCCAAAACACACAGTTTCAGAAAATCGACCTTTTTGAGCTGTGCCGGCCTCTGCTCAAAAATAAGGCAAACGGCCTCATATATGTACAATATTAAGAGACGTTCCACGATATTTTGCACATACCCAACGGATCACTTTTTTGCAACCTATGCCGATAAGTTGTGGATGAAGTCCCCGTACCTAGAGCTGATAGCTGGCCCAATATGAGAGGTTGGGGTGCACTTTCCGAAAAATGGAGGGCCGTGTCCAAAAAAAGTCCGAAATTTCATCCCAGAAAAAAGTATGTTCTTATAGGTGTTTCTGGCTTATTTTTCGATAAAAATAACGAAAAAAATATTCTGGAAGCGATAGGACAACGATAAAATTTTGAAAAGTGCAATTTTCGTCATTTTTCGGTCACTCTGAAAAAATATTTTAGCCGTTGTCACTTTTTTATTGCATATTCGTATTCTACGTGCAAAACTACTCCTCGTGCCAAATTTTCACGTTTCTAAACCTGGCCCCTCGGATTCTACAGCATTCCGCCCAAGGCTCTCTCGGAGACTGACGAGCGATCGATGATTAGAATTTTCGCCATTTGGATATAATACAGCCACTTTTTTACCAGATTTGTGTCCTATTGATCGGTATTATGCACTTTTACTAATATTATGGGGATGTGATATCGATAAGACACCGAAAAATTGAAAACTTGAAAATTCACTTTTTTGAGATCTCAAAATTTCAAAAATTCATACGTCATGTATATGAGCTTCAAATGATGCATTCTTAACTTAAAAACACTAAACTGACTTATTTCATCAATTTATGAAAGTTATAGCTGTTTTGAGAACATTTTTTGAAAAAAAATTTTTTCGGTGGGCAAATAGTCGAAAAAATTTTGAACGAAATTTTTTTTTGTGGAAACTGGCTCAAAGGCTCAAATATTGTTCAGAACTCATATTTAAGTGTTTTTCAGTTGAGAATGCATCATTTGAAGCTCATATACATGACTTATAAATTTTTGAAATTTTGAGATCTCAAAAATGTGAGTTTTCAAGTTTTCAATTTTTCGGTGTCTTTTCGAAATCAAACCAACATAATATCAACACAAGTACTTAATAATGATAAATAGGAAACAAATCTGATAAAAAAGTGACTGTATTGTATCCAAATCGCGAAAATTCTAATCATCGATCGCTCGTCAGCCTCCGAGAGAGCCTTGGGCGGAATGCTGTAGAATCCGAGGGACCAGGTTTAGAAACGTGAAAATTTGGCACGAGAGAATACGAATATGCAATAAAAAAGTGACAACGGCTAAAATATTTTTTCAGAGTGACCGAAAAATGACGAAAATTGCACTTTTCGACATTTTATCGTTGTCCTATCGCTTCCAGAATATGTTTTTCGTTATTTTTATCGAAAAATAAGCCAGAAACACCTATAAGAACGTACTTTTTTCTGGGATGAAATTTCGGACACGGCCCTCCATTTTTCGGAAAGTGAACCCCAACCTCTCATATTTTGCCAGCTATCAGCTCTAGGTATAAGGACTTCACACCCAACTTATTGGCATAGGTTGCAAAAAAGTCCTGGGGCTCGAGCCGGCGGGCTTCGGTCAGACACCATAACCAATAAGCCAGGGCGGCCTACCGCCGGGACCTCATTACGGAGACTAGTGGTTGGGGCACCAGCCTTCTTCTACCATCTTGCAAAACATGGTCGATCGTGGGACTCGAACCAGCGATATAGCGGGCTTCGGTCAGACACCATAACCAATAAGCCAGGGCGGCCTACCGCCGGGACCTCATTACGGAGACTAGTGGTTGGGGCACCAGCCTTCTTCTACCATCTTGCAAAACATGGTCGATCGTGGGACTCGAACCAGCGATATAGCGGGCTTCGGTCAGACACCATAACCAATAAGCCAGGGCGGCCTACCGCCGGGACCTCATTACGGAGACTAGTGGTTAAGCCACCAGCTTTCTTCTACCATCTTGCAAAACATGGTCGACTCGAACCAGCGATATAGCGGGCTTCGGTCAGACACCATAACCAATAGGCCAGGGCGGCCTACCGCCGGGACCTCATTACGGAGACTAGTGGTTGGGGCACCAGCCTTCTTCTACCATCTTGCAAAACATGGTCGATCGTGGGACTCGAACCAGCGATATAGCGGGCTTCGGTCAGACACCATAACCAATAGTCCTCCGTCGACCCCTCTCAAAAGCTTCATTATATCGTGGAACGGCTCTTAAAAGAATGGAGATCTAGATGCACTATCGGATAAACTTGTCACATAAACTATTTGAACTCCTGAGTAACTTTATTGTTAGCTCTGTTGTTGGATACGAGTCCCAAGAATACAGAGAAGTCTGTGTACGAGGTCGAAATATTGTGGACGATTAACGCAAACTTAGATCAAAACAAATGTATGTATCATACTGATTGAAAATAATCAGACTTTATTCAGGCGGAGTTTCTGTGGTTTCGGGCGAAGTACTTCTCCCGGGATAGGATCGAGATCGATCGCCTGACCAGTACAAGAAGAGATCTCAAAGTGCTGTACTGTCGAGGTGAGGCCGAGGAAGATTTCAACGCGAGCGATGCCTAGAAGAAATAAGTTAGTGGGTTGAGGAATTTGTGTATTAAGGATAGACTGTTTCTTGGTAGATTTGAGGGGAATGCGAAATGTCTCTATTATAAAAACGACCTTCGCCGGCGCAAGCCCTCTTGCCGATCGAGACGGGAATAGTTCGATCGATGAGGTCCTGGAATAGGCTTACCAATATGCAAATGTTCATTGGATAAAAACAACATAGGACAGCGCGAAAAACCTGGAAATTATCACTTTTCTCAGCGTATTTCCATCTTCAGCAATATATCTCTCGGGGTGGAATTCATTCGGACGTTCGAACATGGGATCGTTGGCCATTAAATAGTGAATGTCTGCGTTTATCCACGTGCCTTCGGGAATCAGTTGACCCTTAAATTAGCGATTGAAAGCGAGAGAAAAATTATGAATAGAGGGTCGGAGGATTTTAGTATCACTTACATGTATCTCTACGTCTCTGACCGCGACTCGTGGTACGTTTCCGGGAAGAATGTTTGCGAATCGTTGCAGCTCGAGTGCGCACGCACGGGCGAATGGCATCTTCAAGCAAAACTGATAGAATTAGCATTCTTGCCGTTGATAACTGACTAGACTTACGATGCGTGAAACGACTAGCTATTTTCCTTTTTTTTAGTGTTTTAGTCTAAATCGCTATCGTTTTCACTATCATATCAGTCATGTTTTTAAAGTTTGATACCGCGCGCCACCTTCCGTTGATCGGCCATGCATGGAAGTCTTTGCCGACGACAGCGTGAATTTCCCGACGCAGCTGGTCCTGGCATGATATTTTTCAAATCGTCTCCAAGTAAAGCTCTGAATTAACTTCTGAAATAATCAGATTTCATGGCGTTTTGTCGCCGAAGCCAATGTAGCGATTATCGAAAAATACCTGTATCTCAGGGT
Organism: Pristionchus entomophagus; assembly: GCA_036245825.1. NCBI lineage: Eukaryota > Metazoa > Nematoda > Chromadorea > Rhabditida > Neodiplogasteridae > Pristionchus > Pristionchus entomophagus. The sequence goes on along the minus strand of BTSX01000004.1, from coordinate 6,083,524 downwards.
GCGCCGCAATTATGATCATGGCCCATCGCAGAGTTGTCGTCGCTGTTTCCTGCCCGGCGATGAAGAAATCGGAACACGTTCCATGAAGATTTGCATCACTGAAGTAATAGTTTAGCTCATAAAAAACGGACGCCAAACACATACCATTTGTCATATGAGACGAATCGCGAGATATTCGAGAGCCCAGCGGAAATAGAAAATAAGTATCCCCTATCTTGCTGAGAAATATAATTTAAGTACTTCAAATGGTGCTCTATAAAACTACGTTTGCGGAATTTTGATATCGGATTTCATCTCCGAGTATTGGTAGGTCAAGGTGTATACACTTTGGAATTTTTGATAATTTCACTATTTTTCACTTCTGAAAAACGACCATAACTTGCTTTGAAATCGAATTAGAGACAATTTCAAAAAAACATTCGAATGAGGAGGCAGTGAGTAACATTTTTTGTGTTAATGTTATCATTCCATGTTTTTCCGCAAACGTAGTTTTATAGAGCACCATTTGAAGTACTTAAATCATATTTCTCAGCAAGATAGGGGATACTAATTTTCTATTTCCGCGGGGCCCTCAATAGTCTCGATTCTCTCGCGATTCGTCTCATATGAGGCCATTTGTCAACTAGGGCTCAACAGGGGTGGAGAACAGGTAAAAATCGGCTATGCCCAAAAGTTGGCCCTAGGGGTAACTTTTGATTCTAAATCGACCTGTGGATTCCGTTTTTCGATCTGAGCCTTCTGAATACCGGAACGACCCCCGCATTTTTGGCCAAAATTTCGTTTTCCATAAAAATCTTCTTTAAAAATGGTCCGATTGGGGTTAAATCTCGCGAGTACTAACAGAATTGAATTCTCTACAAACTGAAATAAAGAACGAGGCTCTATCTTTTCTCCTGTTCGAGAAAAAGTCGATTTTGATAGAATCAAATAAGCCGGGAACCCAGTGACCACGAGAAAGAGCATACTTCCCTGATCATTTTAGTATATATATTGTTAAGGAATCGATTACAACGGCGATAGTTTTATATCGATTTTTGTGCCACCGATTTGCGTTTTTTTAAAAAGTTTTTTTGACTCTAACTTTTTTCTTTCACGTTTTCATGATGTCTAACATAAAAAATTCGGTTTCTACGCGCCAAAATACGCTAGAAACTCCTACTTGACTTTTTCGACCCTGACGTCATCTTCGATGTCGATTTTGAGGTCAAAAAGTCGTTTTCTCAGATTCACCTGAAAATATTTCAGGTTTGCAAGCAAGACTGAGTGAGTATTCTTGCCTGAATAGGCCAGCGCATATCCACATTGTCCTTGTCGGCAAGGTTGCTCAAATGCTCAATGTAGTCAGCGATCGATGAGCGAACCTGGATTATTATATTGCTTAGCGATATATATTATTTAAAATGATGATGACACTTGCCTGCTCATCCATTAAATTCTTGCTCATTCCGAAGTCTCTCATAATTGTAATCGCAGTCCGTCGCTGTTCGCGCCAATTGTCTCCATTCGAATTAGCCACTCCTTGAAAATTGTAATTTAACCTATGTTTCAAAGCAATTGCTATTGATAGATGATGCATAAACCTGAATTAGGTGCGAATGAGCACGCCTCCTGTATTAGTGTGATGCTAGGTCGACCGACGAAATCCTCGCCTTTTAAAGTTAAACGTATTTTCACGGTGTTTTATAATATTTTATTTATAAATATGCGATTGTGAACCCACTCAAAAAGTCATCAGAAAACTACGCGTGCACTAGTTTGAAATCTGAACCTTTGTCGAGAAAAGCCTCCTTGATTATTTGATAATCGGTGATTTGAACTATTGGCATCGGCAAGAAGACCGTGTAGATCCCATTATGCGTCCTGCCAAGTCGTTCGAACGTCTTGTATTGGGCTTTGAAGTCGATCTGCGAATTCTTTGCTAATCAATATTTTCAGATGTGATCTATTAAGACTATAGAGCGTCGACTCTCGGATGTGAAGAATGAACGTGTGCGATTTTCAGAGATGCACACAAGTATTTCTCAGACCTGTAGAACATTTCCAATAAAAGGCAGTGGCCGAGGGCCTGCCGGGTAACGTGCCACGTGTTGATAGTAGCGGACGACTGCGTAGATCAGAAGACCATGACACCAAATATGAGGATGCCAATCATCTTGAAGAGAAAAAAACAGCTGATCCGGCTATTTATCGAAAAGATAGACTGAACGAGAAAGGAATACTACAAACAGAGCACATATCACAACACGCAAGGACAGAATCGACGTGCGATTCACGTGAACATTTGATATATTTTGCAGGTGATTGTAGGTTACACTGCTCTGGATATGACATACGGTGAGCATATTATCTCAATTCGTTGTTGTATGCTATGATATGCAGAGTTGAGTAGAACGGTAATCAATCAGGTAAACAGTTTCATAGCGCTTGCGTCGCCAATTATCAACATCACATTCATTCCGCCCTATTAAAAAAATAATTCAAAAAGTTCTGTGTTGATCCATAGCCGAGTAAAGTGAATAAAAAATGAAGGATAATATAACTGAGAACAGACTGCGTACTGTTCACAACACACAAGGACGTTACGCGAGATGACCGAGCGAATTGCAGGCATTTGGACAATATTAGTGAACATGCACGCTCTAAATGTGGTGTATAGTGTTATTCTGATGTTACAATTATATCATTCATGTTTTCCTTTGATAGAGAACTGAAAAATTGCCCCTAACTTCCATCATAGTTTTTTTCCAGTCTGATAATACGTGCACGGAACATATTTTTTACATGATGTTGAATGCAACTACGAGTCGGCTTTGATATAATAATAATGATAAAGCACGTGCGTGACGGAGTAAACAAAAAGCGATTGGATGGATTATAATCTGAAAGTGACTGATATTAACTCCAATCCATCTTGGTCCCCACTCTACGTTACGCCGCTGTTGTTTAGATTCTTCTGGAGCACGATATCACAGGCGGCCTTAAACACGAACTCGACGTTTTTCGTGTCAGTGGCGCAGCAGTAGTGCGAATAGATCGTGCGATCCTTGTCATTCCGAGATTTTCGCTGAATTATCGCATTTTAATATTTAAAAAAAAAACTGCTCAAGATCGACGCATTAGCAACTACTAACCTTGAGAAAATACTCTTTCAGATATTCCGATGCTTCTTCGTCGCTCGAGCCCTCTGAAAGTACAATCATCATCAAGTATCCCGTAGCGACTTACTGTATCCATTGACGTATCTCTCTAGTGGACTGCTCGCGAGCTTCTTAAAGAGAAGGTCTTTCTGTAAATTGGTATTATAAATGACAATGGTTCAATCGAAGAAAGTTCGAATGTAAGGAGGGTACAATTTGAGAAATGGCCAACCTTATTGAGGAAGAGTATGAAAGAAGCGGTCGCCAAAAATTTGCTCCTTAGCATGTCGCCGAAGAGCTGTGCCGAATCGCGCAATCGATTGTCCGGTTTCTGAGACGATTATTAAACTCAATGGTTCTTCCGATTTTTTTCAGCGCTTCTCAGTGAAACTTCTTCGATATTTGCTCTCTTTCTCTCTGTCGTTTTGCGAATTTTCAGTGAATTGAGTGACATAGGTCGTAACTCACGGGTTTGTGGAACTGCACCGGGAAAATGTCTTTGTGCAGCACGGGTTTGATCATCTTGTCAACCTCGTCGAGCGACTGCAGAGATCAAAGATCAATTTTCAATCAGATACATGGATCATGCATTTGAAACCAATTAGACTTTATATCTCAAAATGCATACACTGCTGCTGTCATACCTGATCATATGCCGCCATTGACGCGACGAAGAGGACAGCCGCGACTCCGTCAAAACAGTGAAGCCACTTTTTTCGGTACGTTCGCTGCCCGCCCACGTCGATCAGCCTAAAAGCGAACAGTGCACATCGATCGATGATGCGTTCGACAAGTTTACAAACATCAAAGGGCTTTGTGTTTCATCAACAATAGTGAGCTGCCTACAGTAGGTATGCTCGGAGAACTCTCGCACCTGATAGTCCTAGTTGCGAAGGAGAAGTTGATCTCGTTGACGCTGGTTGTGGGGATGCGCAGATGGAGAATGTCCTCGGGTGTTGGCGTGTATCCAGGGGCGAGCAGCTTCGTGAGATTAGGAAGGTAGCTGAAGTATTTTTTAAAATTATTTACTTTTACATGCCGCAGAGGGAGTGGCGTCGACGAGTTAACCACACTGTGGGGACCAACATAGGTAAACCAACATAGGTAAGAATACAATTAACCTTCTTTTTTTAATGTTCTGTACTTTCTGTTGAATCACCAACATTGAATACATCCCTTTTAGACGAGTGACATTTCATCCAAGCGCAAGACTGTACGAACCTTTTAGCAATGCGACATTTCGCCCGAGCATCGTATCAGTATATTAGCTATCTGACATTAACTCGGAGAAGGTAACACCTGTTCACAAGAGCACTCGCTAATGAGCGATGAACTTTTCGAACACATATGCCATTTCCCTCGAGAATATATGACTGTACCATCTACACCCACATAATACTATGACGGTCGATAAAACAGTGTATGAATCACATTTTCCCGCCAAGGAATCGCACATTTTGAATTCACCCCTTTTAGACGATTTCGTACAAGCGAGTTTCTTCATCATGCGATCTTCTCAGTCCTCTATTTTTGATGAATCATAAACTGCCCTGTGTTATTTTAAGTCTTTCGTAATTTCAAACATATTTGGCATTGCTTACCCTTGTTTTCCTCTCTAGACCATGCGCTATTGCGCCTCTCTAACTATCACGGCTCTCGAGCGGACATGACTGTGCCCCACTACACCCACATGCTAAGAACTTACTAATTGGCGTTGTCAGGCAGCGTGGGGTAGTTAGGGTAGAGGTCGATGAACGAGCGAACACACTGAAGCAATGATTTAATTTAAACAATACTTGAAAAATGTCAAATACCAAAAAAAACTTACATTCAGTGCGAAAAAGTTGAGGAGGGCCTCTCTCTCCTTCTCCTCATCAGTCCCCATGATCCATGTGTAGGTCTCCGCGAACCGATAGATTTTGCTCTATATCAATCACATCAATCATATCGATGAAACTATTAAGATGGTTACCTTCTCATTATTAGCAATTTCAGGAATCAGTTCTTGCACTCCAATGGCTATTTCGTGAAAGATCTGAAATAATAGTTTTTATAAACAATTTACGAAAGTTGCCAACTACCTGAAAAACATTGTACTTGAGATACTTGTGAAAACTGTGCATTTCCTCATCGCTCAATCCATTCATGTGGAGGATTCTGAATTGAGAGTTGAATGAATGACTGAAAATTTATCGCTTTCACGACCTCATCTGCTTCAGAATAGTCGACTTTCCGGCATCGGCACCTCCTAAAACAATATATTAAAAATATCGATCACATCTAGGTGCTCAAGTGTACGGAGAAACGTTTAAAGCGGTTCAAGAATCCTACCTAGCAGCAGTATCTTCACTCGAGTCAGCCCGTCTCTCTTCTCCTTCTGCAGTGACTCGTCAATGCTTGTCGATATCGCGACGGGAGTCCGCACGTCACGAATGGCACTGAAAAGGTAAACAGAATTAGAGTGGACAAATGAAGAATGAAAGGAAGACTCTGCCGCTCTCGCGCGACGACGAATGAAAATGAGGGAAGAGGAGAGGGAAAATGAAAACTCTTGCGCAATAGTGAAAGGTCTTGCGCAAGAGTCGAATTCAAAATGAATGCGTTTTGAATGGGTTTCGCTCGATCCTTCTGCTTTTGACTATTATCACTTGACCTGGCAGTCACAAAAAGTGTGCCCACTCAATGTTCTTAGCGCGCTACGCGCCCAATTTCGTTGCCTGTACTAGTGCTTTCATCATTCGCCTGAAGTGTGAGCGTATCCTCACGTTTCTACTTGATGATGGGTCGTCACAGTCGTAAGACAGTGGCCAGAACTATCACAATCAGAGGTTAAACGTCAGTTAATATTCACCAACCCAAGTCTCTCTGTGTTCAGCTCTGAATAGATCCACGTGCGCACGATCAGTTAGAACAGCCGAAAAGGACTCGAAGATATCAAACACCAGAAAAAATGACTCTGCGACGACCCATGGGAAGCACAGACGTGATGGCACACTCACACATCAGGGGAAACAGAAATAACACATGTACAGAAAGTAAAACTGGGCTCTTAGTGCGCCAGAACATGCGTATATGGTGGGCTGACTATTTTTTGTAAGAAAACATTAGTGAGAATAGTCAAAAACAGAAAGTTCGCCCGCAAAAATCAAATCGTTGAAAAATTCTCATTTTCACTTCTAGAGCTCATTTTCACCTCTTGCGCAAGACCTCTCATTCTTGCGCAAGAGTTTTCACTTTCCCCTCTCCTCTTCCTCTCATTCCATCTCACACCGCTCACTCTTCCCTCTTCCTTTGTCCACTCTAAACAGAATAGTACTTTAAGCAAAAATAGATAAAACTGCTGTGACTCGTGCCAATGTATACAATGGACTGGATAAGCTTCCTGCTATGAAGTTCAAGGTCGAAAAGTGTTTACTCACACTGCGAAGGCAGTAGCATTCGCAACGCTCTGTATGCTATTCGAGGGCGCATCAGAGCTGATGGTTTCCTTGACTGAATTTTGCATACATTACCGAGACAAACCCAAACTTCAGACTTACTGTTTCCGTTCTTCTCCTTATAAACCACAGACGATTTGCGCGCCTTCGATATTGCGACGCCCATTGTACGAAGGTCTTGTTTACTGCAGAGAGAATAGGCAATGATAAAAAACAACAGCAAACGACGTACTATTAACCGCTGTGACGGCAGGAGCGGCTATTATTGAGCGACCTCAGCCGAAAGCGCGATGATAAATATGAGAAAAGTACGACGGCTTACGCGTGAATCGACAGGGAGTATTGCCCCATAACGAAAACAAACTGTAATATCATCATGGAGCACTTTCGAGAAAAGCACAGTCTCGGTGAATAACTCTATCAAAAACGCACAGTAACTGTGCTGATGATGTATCCACTCTCAAGGGACGAAAAACGGATCGAATGATGAGGGATCTAAATTGGAAGCAGCTAGAGAAAACACATTCCCCTCACCTTGTTTATTGCCACCATTTCAGACAGAAAATTGCACAATTTCACTATTGTCAGGTGTGTCAGGACAAGCTATAATCATGGAAGTCTTGTAACTCTCTAACAATAACTTAATTTTTTATTTACAGATATTATCTTGTTCGTTCTTTTTAGTCGCGGTTCTTCTCCATTTCTTTCCGATTAAGAAGGGAAAATGGGTATATCCCCTGGTTTCCCTCGTCTATTCCACCAGATCAACAAGTTCGAGGTCCGAATCCAAGCCGGACTGGTCGCCGTGCGATGAGTATGACTTACTAAGATGTTTGGGTTCTCAGATCCTATACTCTACGACTCTCCTTCTGAGACAAATCAAACGATTCGGGAGAACACGAGCTCGTAGATGGAACTAACACACGAATGGTATCACGTCTGACCTACCAGTGAGGACCTTCTACGAGCAATGCAATCTGATGTCCTACCGCTACTCGGAGGATTGGAACACTTTCTCCAGCGATTCATTCGGTCTGTGATAAGGAAAGAAGACCGATCCTTCGACTCCAACTCCGGCGACATGACTATCTTGGAATGAGAAGAACGATCCCAATCTGATGTCCCATCCCGATCTGTGCCGAGAGAGCGACCCTCATAAATTATGATTATCTTGTTCTGCAAAAGATCTGTAAACGACTTTATTGACTCATAACATATTTTGGCACCTTGTTTATCGATTCAATGCAATGTCTCAGAGTATGAGTGACAAACGCTCCAGTTCTTATCCAATGTTGACGTTTTAATGGCGTCTGAAACGGTACTCCATTACCACACTGCTAATGGTCATCATCATATTGTTATATATTTGTCGTCATCTGATAATGTGAAAATACTTACCTCAATCATTCATAATACAGCATATGCATCGGTTCGAACAAGCTTCCTCTGGTCATCTTGATGCGAGATTTCGTGAGTGATAAACCTGATTTCTTTGAAAAATGCGTTTCCAGTTGTTGGATTGGTATCCAACACGATAGCTCTATATCCTAGCATGTGTGAAATCAAGCAAGCATTTGCGAGAATACAGAAAACTGCTCATTCTTTTCATCCTCTCTGATGTGATATTCACTACAGTGCTGGAAGTGATTAGACCGGTATGTTTCATGAATGAGAGAACTAGTTAGGTGAAGCTGCATCGCTACCGTATCCTCTGTGCTCGTACTACCTTCCTAGTATGCGTTTGGTAAAGACGTAGAGGGTGGTTCCTCAGACTCGCGAAAGTGGCGCGGGAAATCGTATGTATTACGATTCAGATATCGGTCGTCGATGGAAATATGTTGATAGTCTAATTGGAGGGTGAAGAACAGAGCAAGCTGCTGCTGTCCGTTTACTGTGGCATGATATCGATGTCCTTCGTCATTTTCGCCATCCACTTCGTATATCGAGCACTGGCTATCGGGAAGTGAGTACTCATTATATATAAGTATCGATTAGTATTCGCAATCCGGCTTTTTATTGCGGCTCCGCATCCTCCCTCGCCTATTGCAAAATGTGGGGGGGGGGGGAGGAAGGAATGCGGCGCCGGAAAAGAAGGCCGAACTGCTAACACTAGTATCGATGTAATATGTTTGAGGAAATCGGCAGCGATACTCAAACTGGATGCTTCTAAGATCACTCTCATCTTAGCGATTCTCATCTGTGAATGTGTCTTCTGGGCGTCGATTTGTTATTATCATCTATACTATGAGCCGAGGCACTTGCTTCTTCCATCCAGAAAATCAATGCTTTTTTCAGTTATTATCAGCAATTTATTCAATTTCTCGAAACACAAACTCGCACACTCCGCTCTGACCCTGAAGACTCATTTATCATATTTATGTCTTATGAGAGGAATCGCGAGAGATTCGAGAGAATTGACCAAACCGCGGCGGTAGGAATTTGTATCACCGATCCAGCTGAAAAGAAAAACTTAAGTTCTTTCGATGATGCTCTTTCAAACTACGTTTGCGGAATTTTGATATCTATTCTCATCTTCGAGTATTGTTAGGTCAAAGTTGGTACTCTATGAAATTTTAGGCCAAATTCGACTCACGAAAATGTTCATAACGCGCTTCAAAATTATTCTATATAATTTTCCAAAAAAGCATTCGAATGAGGAAGCAGAGGGCTAGATTCTATATGTTGGTGATGTCATTCCTCGTTCATGCGCTGGATCGGGGCAGTCGGTTATTCAAAAAAGTGATGTAACTTTCCTAATACCGATTTCCCCAACAAGCGCCGAAGAGTGATTTGAGAAAAAACTAGTACCAAACACCACCTCTTGAATCAGACAGATCGGAGGATGGAAAAAAAATGGGCAGGCCTTTTGTCCAAAAAACCTGCGATTTTTACCAATTTTCAAAGTTTTTCAAGCATAACTTTTTTCGTTCATGTTTTCATGAGCTCTCTTATTGAAATTCGGAATCAGCGTGCAAAAAAAATCCCTCGAAAAAACATGACTATTGGAAATTCTGGTGTGTTTTTGCACGCTGATTTCGAATTTCAATAAGAGAGCTCATGAAAACATGAACGAAAAAAGTTATGCTTGAAAAACTTTGAAAATTGTTAAAAATCGCAGGTTTTTTTGGACAAAAGGCCTGCCCATTTTTTTTCCATTCTCCGATCTTTCTAATTCAAGAGGTGGTGTTTGGTACTAGTTTTTTCTCAAATCACTCTTCGGCGCTTGTTGGGGAAATCGGTATTAGGAAAGTTACATCACTTTTTTGAATAACCGACCGCCCCGATCCAGCGCATGAACGAGGAATGACATCACCAACATATAGAATCTAGCCCTCTGCTTCCTCATTCGAATGCTTTTTTGGAAAATTATATAGAATAATTTTGAAGCGCGTTATGAACATTTTCGTGAGTCGAATTTGGCCTTATATTTCATAGGGTAACAACTTTGACCTAACAATACTCGGAGATATCAAAATTCCGCAAACGTAGTTTGGAAGAGCATCACCGAAAGTACTTAAGTTTTTCTTTTCAGCAGGATCGATGATACAAATTCCTACCGCCGCGGGGCTCTCGAAACTCTGGCGGTTCCTCTCTTATGTTAGTTGTAATGCATAATACATGATTTCTTGCAAGGCTTCATATCAAGCAGAATCATTATTAATTTAGTTATTTTTTATCCAATTCAGACTCCCGAAGGTCGAATCAGATGGGACAAACTGAGTGTGATGCTAACTCTAAACAGCATCATTGGAATCGCTGTTGTGATCATCGCATTGTCACCGTTTCAGTGAATTTATAAATATCAAGTACGATTGATGTAATCAATATTTGCAGCATCGTGAAAACTCTTCGACATGTTACGCACATCAGCGATGCAACAAGGAGAGTACACTCTCAATTGTTTACAGCTTTGCTAGTGCAGGTTAATGATAAGAAATATTGATTATGAGCAAACAAAATAATATTTTGAATGATCTAACTGAACATTAATCATTGGCTCAGTAATTGGGGTTCTCAAAAATTACTACTGATGTGATATTTGCGGCTGATGCCGAACTATAACACGACGGTTATGTCAGCATCAATCAAATGTACAACCTTCATCTAAATATTTTGAGAAAGGTCATATCTCTGAAACAGGGATAACGAATCGCGAAGTTGTGAAGTGACAGATGGTTTCCTTTTTTTGTTGATGTGAATCAGCGATCCATGGGACCAACTTTTGAGCATCTCTGTTTTTTAAAAATTGTTCCATCCATTCTACACTTGTTGATGCTAACGAAAACGGCCCCATAATATTTCATGAGAAAAGAATGATAATAAAATGCATGTGCATTGAAGACAAGGGGAGAAGACGCTTCTTTATTTTCAGCAAGCGGTGCTAATCCTGAAAGAGAGTGAGAGAGAGAGAGAAAGATATTGAGAATCAGAGCTAGGAGACAACTGATAAGAATAAACTGCACCATTTATCATTCGCAATATTAGCAACAAAAGAAAGCCTAAACACGCTCGAAAAACCGAAAATAAATGGAATTGCTCTTCTTCGTTGCATTATTCTCTTGATCTTCCGTTGTCCAGAGTGTCCAGAGGGGAGATCGAAGGGAACCCGCGTAGACCGATGAGTTGCTTACCTCGACGTACTTGAATACCCGCATTCCTCGCCTGGAAGAAAAGTGCTGTATTATTTTTGGTCATTTGATTATTGAATAATTATAAATGTGACGCAATGCAAACTATCCAAAAAAATAATAAAAAATACAGAGACCCTACCTAGCAAATTCCTTCGCTACGGAGATTTCCAGCGCTCTTCCAGCGCCGCGATTGCGGTATTCCGGCATCATGTAGAGGTTTGAGATCTGATGCATAAATTGTTTTTCAAAATAAAATTTCTGCCACACTTGTCCAAATCGGGCCGCCATTGCCCAGCCAACAATCTCTCCGCGATCGGTGCGCGCGCAGATCGAGGGAAGGTAGCGCAGACGATTCCTCAACGTCTTCACTAGTGATGGCAAGCAGGAACCGTACTCTCCTCAATTCGCCTGCTCTCTCATCGCTTCTCTGATCGGTGAGAGAACACACGAAATGAAGGAAGTCGGATCCGATAGTGGAGCACTAGTCTTTTGTGTTATCTTTTCAGAAAATATTCGAATGCTGAAGGATTTTGGTATTGAACAGTCTGAAAACTTACTTAGTGACCTCCGCGCTGACTCCATGCTTCCATAATTTTTGTATCGTGTCCCCATCTTCGTCCGCGTTCACTGCCTCGAATGAGAAACCGACTGGAGCATCTGTGTTTTCCTAAACACACGGCTTGCTGTTTTCTCCGTTCTGCGATTTTTTCTGGCTTGTCTTCAAATTTGAACGCGGACTCTGAACCAGTACAAAGCTCAACGTTCGGAAAGACTAAATCATCAAGAACAAATCCGGGGAATTGTTTGTCCAAAACCCGTTGCGAACAAAGGGTATACCCGGTCATCCCTAGTAGGAATACTAATATGCATAATTCTCTTGAGGGTGTAGCTATAAGTTTTGGAAATTGTGCATTGAGTTCGTGCAATATTTCTGAAAACGCGTGATATACGCTAGAGTCGGAACTCCGAGACATGGGGTTCATCATCATCGTCCCTAAGGTATTTTCCCATAAATGTATGGATGAGATCAGGCCAACCTTTTGCAAATTGTTCCGGGACTGTTCTCACAATCAGATCTCCTTATACCAGAAATAAAACAATTATAAGATATATCTCACCAAATCACACACTCCACGGCCGGAAAGAATACCAGGCGCGAGATGAACTTTTTAGTTGTGAAGAGGCTAAGTAGGTGCGGATATTGAATGCACCAGTAGCGATAGAGAAAGTCGATTATCATCAGACTGAATGGCACCGTGTTACAGGTGCAGTAGATAGCAGTGATGTACTGAAAGCGATAATGTTATTTAAATTATATTATATTATTTAATTATTATTGTTTTAAACATCTTGCCATAAGAAAGTCATGCGAAAAGAAAGGCGTATTCAAATAAAATTATATTATAAAATATTTTAAAATTAAAATACATCTTCGAAATTGGTGTGGAAAGGAAGGCGTAAACTTTCGAAGTACAATATTTGGACTAATTATATGATACAGGTACTAATTATATGATACAGGATGGGACAGGTGAGTGCACTCTCTTACTCTGCTGTCCCAGTCGCAGGCGACGCCGAAGATCGTCGTGTCGACTACCACCACTCTCTGGATTATAATTTTTTGTTTGAACTCATTCAGTAATCAATCAATAATTTACTCGTACATCAGGCCTATCGAAAAATGCTCTTTTTTTCTGATCTTTGTGAATGCAAAAAATTGCTCGGTATCGTTAATGTGTGTGTGTATTGTCAGTCAGAATACGAGGCACATTATTTGTGCTTGCGCATTATTGATGCGCACACTCTTCGGGTAAAAACATGCTCCCATTTTCCTCACCGGCTTCAGTAAGGCGTGCAGCGTCACCAGGAACAGGTCGTACGCGGCGAAAATCTGCTGTAGGTGCTTGTAAGTGCCCAGCGACTTCCTCGAGAAGCGAGTGACTGCGAGTAGTAGCAGGCTGTTGGTGATGAGGCCGTACACTGCATGTTCCGGTTTATTTCAAGCTTTTTGAATCAAAACATTTGAATCATCTCACCGAAGTGTGCATTCTCGACGATTTGATAAAAGGTTTCATCTACGTGAATAGCCATGACGTCACCAGCGATGCTTCTAAATCATTATCGTATCAGAATCAGAACGCGTTAATGATATGAATATGAGCCCGTTCGCGTTACGATCAACAAGTGTCGGTCAAAGGCTACACATCGGATATGCGCAAACGTTTTCCGCTAGGGTAACAACTTTCATTCTGAAACGATTGGTGGAATCCGTTTTTCAATCCGAGTCTTCTGAATCCCCATACGGCATGACCTCAATTTGTCCAATTTCGAATTCTGCGATAAAAACCAGTCCGGAAATGGTCGGATAGGTCACAAATCGCGGGTACTCGCCTAGAAATTATCAACTAAATGATCATAGATCATAGATATTTTCTCCAGAAATGCCGTATTTTTTTTTTACAAAAAAGTAGGGACCGGTTACCCATTAACATAACAGAGAGGTTTTCCATACGTCATAAACTCTCAAGAAATATAGTCGTCTCATGATTCTCGCACTAACACTGGTAAGATAAATGACTTACCATTATCATAATTATCAGAATCAAGTAGAGAAAGACGCTGATGAGAGTGGTGACCTTTACAATAGGTACTCGCACGTCAACAACCTCGCCCCTATGAATGACTACCAAATAATAATAATCAAAATAATAATGATAATAATGCGAAATGGAAACGGGAGAATTATGGGAGAAACGCGGCTCAATGATAGAAATGGAGAACGATAGTAATCGATATTTAGTATTAGTGCCTGACAACAAAGACAAGGCTCACTCGTAGGAACTGGAACGAATTTCGGCTCAAACGTAAAGTCTTTTCGCTCTGGAGGTGAAGCTGTGATGCACATAGTTGAATCAAGATGCAGACACCCCATAAGTGGACCGGACGATCACACTGAACATACGAACGAACAGACCGACGTTTGCCTTTTATAAATATAAATGATGTGCAATTCGTACAAAACACTCGAGTCTGAGATGAGAGGCTTTCACAAGAAATCTTCATTACATCGGGCGTACATTCAGAAACTCAAATGACTTGTAGTCGATGACTGCAACTGCTTAGATAACAGTGATCGCGACAGTCGACGCTTCAGCGGTCATGTACGTCATCGGTCCAGGAGCCGACTTCGATGGCTTCTTCTTCGGTACGATCAGCGAGAGTAGGCCATGGCGAAAGTCGCGGATGACGCCGATAATGAGGATGGCGTCCCAGGCGGGGAAACACGCCGTCAGATGCATGCATGCCCTGCAGTGGGGGTAATACCCGCATTTCCATTCGAAAGCGAAACCGTCTCGGTTCGTGTGTTTCTTCAATGATGGGTAGGGTGAGGGGTTGTTTACAGTGGCATGCCATCTATATTTAAATGTCGTACATGATAAATAATTAGAAGATGTAATCGGAGTCATGTAGTGAAAAATACAGACATAAACTCTTAAGATTTACGAGTAAAAAATTAGTATGATAACATTTTTTTCTAATAGTAAAAGTTCCGAAATAAAATGCGACATAGAAGAGCAGTGTGTGAATCATTCTAATAGCAAACAATGAAGCTTCTTCATTTAACCCCACCTATCGATCGAGAAGATGGGCAGATTGAGAAATGCCGCGTGATTGACGCCCATGAAAGGGATGTACACGAAGACCAGTGGCACGAACGTCTGCAATTAAGATACTAACTGATCAACCAAACACAGATTGTGTGCCTAAGCCGATTCAAGCAACGATATCACATTTTCTAAAAACATTCCGAACTCTTAGAATGTCGTATTTAATGAGGCAAAGTGGAATAAATGCTGCGAAGAAATAATTAAACCAGTTTGTCCCCAGCCGATGTTCTTGGTAACTTGGGCACTTTGGCGATTGTCCCATCATTTGCAATAATCTGTGCTCTATTACAGGGTGTGAGGCCCGTTGCTAATGAGATGTCGAATCTTACTTGGGCGCACAGAGCAAACAGCAATCTGCGCTGGAGAACGATGGAGGATACCGAAAAGTTGTTACTGATGGAGGAGAGGAAGTGGACAGTGAGTAGGGCGAGTGTGATTCCTGTCGCGAACGATCCGACCATGATGACGTCAAAACCGAACATCGCCATAATCGACCGAGTCCGGAGTCCGTCTTCCTCCTAAAATAGAGTTTAAATACAGCTTACATATTTACCCTATTCGTTTATTATGGGTCTCACCGCAAAGTTGACGAGTTGCCATCCATCTCTGATCACTATCCCGTATCGGCGCTCGAATTCTTCGCTTATTCGGATCGTGCTCGCTTCTCCCACGTCACCTCCCATTATACGTGTGCATAACAGATACCTGTAATATGTATATGGCAAATTCCGCTAGATCATCGTCTTGTAATGTATATAGCGAATAACCTCAAGAAACGTCGCAGAAAATATGTAATTTTGATTGGTTTCACCCGTCTTCCATACACCGCACGCAGCTTAGACTTTTACACAGCTCGCAGCTTAGATTTTTTGAACCTGAGGAAAAGGAAATATGTCATTGACCAGATCATGAATTCTCCAGCTGTTGCCATGACGAGGAACGCGATGAAACGTTTTTTCGAGAATAGTGCGATGAGGTGCGGAAATCGAACGGACCAGAACCTTAATTCTGCATTAGTATGTTAAAATTAGCATGTTTATTTGTGTGTTAAAAATGACAATGGAAAAAAAAAATCTAACCGAAAGAGGAAGTGAATTATCATTAGGCAGAAGGGCACAGTGACACATGCCGTGTAGCATGCGGTGATGCTCTGCAAACACCAATTGTTCGATTTGTTTCAATAACTAATTGCTTGGTATTCTGCTATATTCGGTACTTACTCTGTCTTCCAGATGCGTATATGTGACCACCCCGTACATTCTATCCATGATTACCACGCTCTGAAATCGGTGGGAATCTATGTTTATTCTCCGATATGAATGACTGGGTGATAAATGAGCTCGCGAAGTCACTTTGATATTGATACTGAAGCGATGTGCTGTCGATGCGAACTCTCATGTCACTTCGAGTATTTTTCTAATATTATTTTTGATCAACTATGGGTGGATGAAACATTATGTCAAATAGTGCAGACAAAGCTCAACTCGACTCTCTGCAAATATCGTACTCGTTTGTGTCTCTGACTGGCGAAACAGACACGAATTGAGGAGTGTCGGTTCCTTTTTTCAAATTTATTTATTTATTTATTTTTTAAAATTTACTATCACTAATGTCAGTATTTACGTACGGGACGAGTGACCGCATGCACGATGCTCAGGCAGATATCAAAGGTGGCGAACGAGCCGAGCAAATACTTGTATGTGCCAAGAGACGAGCCGGAATATCGACGAATCGCGTACAACAATAGGGAATTGCATAGCACACCTCCCGCTTAAATGAAATGTCTTCACTTATCTAGTCATAATCTAACTGATATTTTCCGTAAATAACAACTATTTCAGTACGATGACCTTATTCACCCAACGACATTTTCGGAGATCCCGATCAAGCAGATAATTCTTACCAAGATGGACGTTTACGATGAGAGCTGCGAGAGACGACTGCGACATGTAAGCAAGATGAAGTTTACAATGACAAAAAATGAGATAGTGAAGATAAGGTATTATAATCATCTTGTTTGTGAATCAAAAATCACGGAACTATATAGCCATTACCTAACAGGTGAGTGATTTAATTGTACTTTTTCACGTTCAGATAACAACTTATTGGAGGACAGCGATAAATATCTACTTAGCTAATGGATTTCCATTAGCTGATTATACATAACTAGTAAATACCCTTTAGTCAATTTCTCAGTCAAACATCATCATTGGGTCGCCAATTTTTTAATTTTTAAAAATCTTTTTAGCCTGAGCATGATGGTAATAATGGGAATAAATGACTAGTCTCTATTCTTATTTTGACAAATTGCCTATAGGGGCCGATTAGGTCGAGAATGTTCAGAGTAAAAACATATCCGAAACTCTTGCGCAATTGATTTCGACCATGGAGAGAGTTCGATCGAAAAGGAATCAGGTCTTGCACAAATTGTGATCCCGAACGTTTCATAACGATAGCTCTTAATTTGCGGCAAGGCAGCCATTTAAAAAGAAATCATCTCACAACCTCGTAACCCTCGCAATTCGAGCTTCGTGTTGCTAATTGCACCGTGAAACTCATCCCTGTATTCCCCTTTGCGTCTGACACAATGTCTGATTTACCTTGTCCAACTGCCTTGCCACCCTTATTCAACAATAATCCTAAAAATAGTGTATCCAATTAGTCAGCCGATCTATTGACCATAATCTTCAAGATTACTGACTACAGAAATACAGTTGTTCGCTGGCTACAATTTCTGCGCCTGATGCTGATCTCTTGAGCGCCATACAAATGCGGGCTTAGGCTTAAAACCATGATGCTACATCACGACTCGGCTCCACCCTGATTCGAGGCCGCTTTGCAAACAAGTGATATAGCATCAATGATTTAGCGGTTTAAAATGTATCCAATTATTATTTCTAAACAATGAAGATGCATCATGTTTGTTGTTAAGAATAGGTCTTGTATCGTACCCATATAATATATATTATCCCTTATTCTTTCGATTCTACTCAATCGTACCCAACTCGGGAGTGAATTTATTATATGTAAAATATCTATCTAAATTGTATATTTATTTATTTTTATTTCGCCAAAGTGCTGGAATATGTACGTTTTAGTAACTTTCGAACTGAACTGTCCGATCCAGTGCGCAACTACCCGCTTTCTCATGGCCGCGCCTCATTTTCTGTTTAAATAGTTTATTTTTAAGTTAAAATCGTGTACAATTATTCTCGAAAAAATAAACTATTGATCGAGCTGAATTTCTTCATATTTTGCAAGTATGCGATGTGCTGGGTCGGGAGATTTCGCAATTCCAAATCTATAAAATAAAAACCTATTATGACAATTTGAAATAAACTACGGATTTCCGTACGTACTATTGATTTAATCTATACTATCGTAATCATTAGTATACTACTTAAATTTATTAACCAATTTTATTGGAATATCTCACTTTATTATTAATTTCCAACTCATCAGGGTGGGAAAAAATTGAAAATTTCGTACCCGGCTTCCACCCAGGGGGGGGGCTAAAATATTGAGAAAAAAACAGGTATGGCTTTATTTTAAATCTAAATTATTGAATCTGCACATATTAGATTTCGAAGTGTTGAAACTTTCAGCCAGTATCAGATCTTCATTGGAAGCACTGAAATGCATGAAACCAGCTGCACAATCTAATAGCGTGTGCACGTCATTTCATGAAGCACTTCTAAAACATAGCAGCATTGCACCTGTGCAGTCCCCCGCTGCATGTCTCCCTGACTCCTCTCCAATACCCGAATTGTTGCAGGAATCCGTCACCCCTCGCAATGGCTTCCTCCTCTCAATCATCTCTTCTCTTCGTCAGTTTGAAACTACTCTTCTTCCTTTTATGCATTGGCTGCACTCGATGGTTATCTGAACGTGTATTCTGCAACGAAGCAAATTCCTCCCAATATACTATAACCGGCGACGCATGCGAGGTATGCTGAGTCACACTTTCAAAATTTCCGCCAACCGCCAATTAGATCTTGATTTTCGGTATTACCGAAAATATCGCACTCGTATGATACATACAGTGTGAACAAGAAATGTCGATATTTCCGATATTGTAAAGGCGAAAGTTTTGATTAACTGAACATTTATCCGACATTCCTACTGCTCCTGCAGGCACGCAGCTCCGCTATCGCAATAATGCAAAACGTATGCCAGATGTGCCAAGCAATGATCTCGCATCGTCTGCCGAACGCCCCTGCAATCTGCAGGTTATTTAGCCATTTATTTATTTTTTTAAAAATAAAACAAATAACGGTTGCAATAATAATCTAATGAGATGCACATTAGCCATTTCTGAATCTGAAAATGATCAAGAGCACATCTATCACTTACGATATGAGATTTGGAAGACCTTCAAGCCTAAGCTCGGTTTTAAATCACTGTTTTGCAAAACCTCGAATCGCTAATGCACGGTGTGCATGAACGGAGCGAGACTAAATACCAGTAATCCTCTCTCGAGGAAAAGGATTTTCCTCCAGACAAATATTTTTAGTAAACTCCGCGATAAAACTGATCAAAATGCTTAAATGGCGATAGATAAAGTGTCTGAAAAAATGCAGTCTGTGGATTTGCTCAACATCGTGAATGTTTTTCCATACGAAAATAAGGTGTTCTCGAAGTTCAACTGAGGACTGAGAATATTTTTATATTTTTCAGATCGAACTGTTTCAAGAACGAACTCTTCCGATCGTGTCTGAAGTTGTTCGTACATCAGCAACCATCACGTGCTACGAGGCTTCACCATCGCAAACCCGATAACTGATTCAGAACATCATAAATCCCTTCCAACAGGTTCCACTTGCTGTTGCACTGCAGAGGAGCGAAGTAAAACAATCACCGAAAAAATGTATAGCGTGTGTGTGCTGAACAATGCCCACACTCCTCATTTCTCATACTCGTTTGCCTTTGGAGAGTGCATGAGAAATTAGGAGAGCGGGGAATTTTTTGCACAACCCTGGTTGACACTACACATAATTCGCACAGCAAACAAACAAAGAAAAACGTTGTATCGTAAGTATGATCCAGCCGTCATATCGTTCGAGTTGAACTGTGATGATGTCGGTGGAACGGATGATATTGGCAAAGGGACAAAACACGAACTCGGCAAGGCGTTGATATTTTTCAAAGTTTTATTATTTGCCTAAAAACAGCGCTTCAATCGATCAGCCAGTGTCGAAAAAGTCAAAATCTCTTAAATTTCTCGATATAAGATTTTCTGGCGTATTTTGGCGCGTAGAGTCATAATTTCTGAGATCATAAAGCAATGCAAGAGAAAAAGTTATATCTACCAAAACGCGCGATCACAATGCGATGCGTTCAAATGATTGTGAATTTCAAGAGTGGAGATCAAAGCTACGCTTTATTTCACATTAACTGATCACGTCTGTAAACACTATTCAGAACCACAGATCCTTGGGTCTGTTTGCGATGTGATCGGCCACTTTGGGAAGGGCGAGGAATTCCTTCTGGTGGGCAGCAATCAGGGGAAACTCGGCGAGAAGTTGGCCCGGTTCGGGGACGAGTCGGAGCAGCATCTCGATGACACAGCCGAGGATCAGATCGGCATGAGTCAGTCAACAGTCGATGCCAACCAACCCGTCGATGACTGCAAGTAGAGGTAGTAATAAACAAATTATTGAATTGAATTTAAAGAGTGTTCGTTGATTCCATCGCATTGGTTAGATCGACGAATGCGAATGAGAAATGAAGACACATATTTTTGAATGGTTAACTCTGTTTTCGGATCAACAGCTCCGTCCACTGCACCCATGAGAGAATACACTGCTATATTTCCCTCACATTGCTCAGTGCCTGCTCGAAGTAGGGAAAGTGTTTGTCGCGAGCGGGAAGGAACACGGTTCGGTAAAGTTCCTCCTGATTGAAAAGTGTCAATAAATAATGTGTTCATCTTGAAATTCCCACCTTGTCTCCAGTCAAAAATCCACACGTGGCTCCTTGCCAAGCGAACATTTCAGTCGCGAAATCGGACATTTGATCAGCCAGAGAATCAGCTATCGCCGCTGTGAGATTGGAAGGGCCGTCTAACCCTGAAATTTCACATTTCATATTTTATGAGATTTCACGCTTCATATTACTGGTGCGCGCACTTGCAAGTCTCGAAGTTTAGCATGCACAACGGCCGTTAACCATCGCTACCCAAGGATTCCCACCTAGGGTGTGTGTAGTGCCACATAATTTGAGCATGATATTTCAGGTAGGCTTCCCTTTAGAGAGAACGAGACAAATACTAGACAAATACAGATCGTGACGCACTGGCGCAGGGAATTGAATGGAGAAAGAAAGTAGATTTAGTTATAATGAGTGGACGGCCAATAAAGATAAAATGCGCGATAATGACCAATTGTTTTACCGATTTCTAGCGCGAGATAGCGGAGGATCGCGAACGACTGGCCGATTTCCACGCCATCAACGGCGAGAACGGGAAGAGTTCCCAGAGGAGTCTCTGGGATTATCGATAATACAATACATGAACAAAAATAAGTATGAACAACATGATAACAACATGACATGACATGTGCTCTTTGTGTTGTGCTAGTGAGCAGGAATGTGGACTAACTCGGTTTGTATGCTGGCCAATCGTCGTAGGGAACGCGAATGTCCTCGAAAGGAACTTCGGCGAGTGCGAAAATAATTTGGATCTGTTCCGCCCTGAAACGTTATTCAAAATAAATTCAACGAAATTGAGTCATTGTCAATGAACAAATAACCTAATCGGTCGATGAATGTCTATGAAAGCATACAGTGAAGAACGGAATCGCATACCTTCCCGTTGTGTTGAAGTAAGTGAGCTTGTATGAGTGCATGACGGGCTCTGTCGACTTTGAGCGGCTGTACTGTCTGTCTTCCCATATAGTTGGAAGCCCAAAGAAAAGTAAGAGTACCATCTCTCTCTGCCCCGTATCTATCTCTTGTATTTGACCTATCTAGAATAACACAAAATGTGCACACCCAAACACTCACATTGTAGTCTCACGTGACCATGATAGAGCGCGCATTGTGTGCAAAATACTTTAACATTTTTTAAATTTTTTTTATTTATTTACTCAATCGTTTTTTGTTATGTTATATTAGTTAAACATCTGTAAGCGATGCTGTTCGTCCTATTTGTTCTGTGTATTTCGGGATCCTTTCTATATCTCATGATATTTGGGGGTTGCGCAAAGTTCTAGCCAATGGACGATATGTAGGATAAGACCGTAGCAAATTATGTAAGATGAATGATGGATTATCCAAGTGCAACGGATCACGAGAATGCACGAAACTAACATATTCATAGACAAGCTATGGAACGGGCACACAAGTTCGCAATTCGGGTCGATATTTCTTCTTGACTATATCGACTTTCAAAAAACCAAAAATAATGAGAGAGAAATTTAGTTATCGGGAAAGATTCGCTGCTTAAATTTATTGAAAGTGATTTAAAATATGCTTTGGACACACTCGTTTAGAGAAAGAGCACACACCGAAATGAATACAAACTCGATAGAAAGGTAGTAATAAAAGAAAACACGGAGACTATTATTATGTAAAGAGTAAGTTTACTACATTAAATTTTGGATCTCTCTTCATATACAAAATGATCAGTAAAAATGGAAAAAAAGAAAAACAATCACCCGTTATCAACCTACGGAAGGAATTTGTACTGAAATTGTTCTTGTCCCACACGTCTGAGAAGATTCACTCTACATCAGAGAGTATAACTTATACGTAGAGCGGTTGAATTTTTTAAAAATCCGTCGAACATTTTCATTTTCGGAAAATGAAAACTACATCCGCAACGCACATGTGCGAACTCGTTTAGAATATCGTTATATGATGGTCGCAGGACTACCTAATTCGTCTGTATTCGGCGCAACGGACGATGTCGCGTGCGATCTACGCTCCAGCACGGCAATCTTTCCAACAGCAGTCTGCATAAACCGTGGAAGCACTTGGCGGTAGCTGAACACTCTTGTCATTTGCGTGCCAAACTGACCAACTCAGCCTCTAACGAAGAAGAGTACGAGATACGGATCGAGCATAGGGAAGATTTGCGTGGACATGAGCATTAGATTACCAACACCGCCAAATTCGAATTCTGTTGATTCATAACGCTTGTTGAATGTCCCAATAACAGAACCAAAGTTCTCTTGTTTTCCATATAATGTATTTTCTTTTTGTTTGCAAAAAAAAAGAGATGAGAAAAATTTAAACGACAAAATTTCATGGGACAATAAAAGAGTGTTGGTTTGGTTATGTGGACATTTTTTCCAAGTGTCGATGAACTCCGAGAATGCGCTTCATTGATAGCCTCACATAGTCGTACCTGTTAGAAGTGGAGCAAAAAAGATGGAGGAGATCGGCAAATAGGAGGTTACCGTCACAAGAATTGTCTGGAAATTGTTGTCGTTTTGCTTCAAAGTACTTAGTCGCGCCTGCCACAGCAGAGCCCGGAAGAGTTATTTCTGGATGTGACGAGTGACAGACGTTAAACTGGCGCTGAAGATGACTTCGGAAGAGATAAGCTCTAGATTTCACGCACTTCCACCTGAAGAAAGTGCACACAGAGTGATGAGAACGATTTCTTGAGAATCCATCCCTATTCCTAACTTCTCGTTGTTTTACCAGATGTTCGTGCTCACTACATTGCACTACGTATATCGTTTCATGATTTTGTGCGAGTCTTTGATGACATTCATCTCTTAATAAAAATAATGGAAAAAAATGTGTTTCAAGTCCGCCGTGGCTCGCGCGGATTCAGCGTAATCCATGGCGGAACTGGTTGTCGATTGTGGTCGCTACTGACATATTCTACATTGATGAGTATCGGTAACGATGTCCCAAATATTCGCCATTCGTTCAGGCGCAATATTAATAGTCACGATCCTAGGATTCCTGCCGAGTGATCTACTGGGTTACACAATTCAGACGAGATCGAGTGATCTACTGGGTTACACAATTCAGACGAGGTCGTGGTGTTTTCGATGACTGACACTGTGATCGCGTATTGTCTGATTCGGATTCTGAGGGAGCTCTCGCTCGCTGGGTTGGTTTGTACAAATTGTGCACTTTCACATTTTTTTTTAAAACAAACTTTTTTTTGATTCTTTTCCCAAAGGCATTGTCTTCATGATGAGGCGGAGAAAGGGTACTCGTGCTTCTCTCACGCGCGCGTGCTCTCTCGCTTTTCTCTGACGGTTAGAGAACAGCGAGAGAGCACGCGCGCGTGTTAGTCATCGAAAACACCACGACGATCGCAGATGCGAGCGCAACAAGTGACGACGTTACCCATTCCCGAGATCTCGTCTGAATTGTGTAACCCAGTAGATCACTCGGCAGGAATCCTAGGATCGTGACTATTAATATTGCGTCTGAACGAATGGCGAATATTTGGGACATCGTTACCGATACTCATCAATGTAGAATATGTCAGTAGCGACCACAATCGACAACCAGTTCCGCCATGGATTACGCTGAATCCGCGCGAGCCACGGCGGACTTGAAACACATTTTTTTCCATTATGTTTATTAAGAGATGAATGTCATCAAAGACTCGCACAAAATCATGAAACGATATACGTAGTGCAATGTAGTGAGCACGAACATCTGGTAAAACAACGAGAAGTTAGGAATAGAGATGGATTCTCAAGAAATCGTTCTCATCACTCTGTGTGCACTTTCTTCAGGTGGAAGTGCGTGAAATCTAGAGCTTATCTCTTCCGAAGTCATCACAAATTCTGGACTCCCATATTAGTAAACTCGTCGATAGTTAAGGATTCTCACATCCCCAAATGCACTGTTCCGTCGGCAGATCGAGCGTTTGATAGTCCCAGAAAATGTAACCGAATTCAGTGATGTGAACGGCCTGAGAAACTTGATCTCTTAGAGAATGCATTAGGTTTGATGATAATTGCCACAACTGCTATGTGAAAGTCGGCAACGCGAAATAGTTATCATCCAATTAGCTTTCATCCTAACAAGTATATTTGCGCAACTTCACAACTTACTGGCATGAGCACGGAATGCACGAGTGAAATGAAAATGTCGATAACCGCGAACGAGAGCAGAAACCAACGATATGGACTGACCTTAGTATATATATTAAATTATAAATATATTATAAAATGTTAACCAAAATTGCAGCTCATATGCGCCAGATTAGTCACAATTATCACATAAATCAATGCGCCATTAGAAAAGCATGCGAACCCAGTCGCAAAATAAGGGAAGCCCTAAAATCATATCGTCACATTAACCAATTTGTGTGACACAAAGATGGTAGAAGTTCACGCTCACGAGAGAGTCGAACATGATGATATGATTTCTCCGCTTTGAAAAAATAATGAATGGTATTAGTGAAACCGTATAGGACATCGAAATGAGTAAGTGAGACCTCTACGGTTTTACTGTTGGCGTAATGCCCTGAACGCCTGAAGTCGCCATCATTCACTAGTCAATGATAATTAGGATTTTACGAATAATAACCTTGGTGTGTGATATTCGTGGTTGTGAGCAGGGTTGACAATTCAAGGATATTTTGACGATTTATTCGGACGGGATCTGTCGTAGCACGACAATTAGAATGGAAACCTATAGGGAGGGTGATTCTAATCTGTTCCCAAACTTCTCAGGATCATGTGGCTTCTTTGCACGGGTCAAAATGTTCATTTTGAACCGAGTTATTCACGAATCCTCCTTCAAGGATAGGCTATTCTTCTGGAAGGACCATCCTTGAAGGAGGATTCGTGAATAACTCGGCTCAAAATGAACATTTTGACCCGTTCAAAGAAGCCTAATGATCCTGAGAAGTATGGGAACATAATGGAATCATCCCTCCTATAGGTTTCCAATCTCGTTTTCGTGCTATGACCGAACTCCCGTCCAAATAAATCGTCAAAATATCATTGAATTGTCATCCCTAGTTGTGAGTGCAAAACGAAAACACGGCGACAAGAGATAGCCAGTACAATAATCGATTGGAAATCTGTTCTGTCGATTCCGTTGACCCTTGGGCGACAGAGTCTCATGAGCGAAAATATTGTGCTAGCATGACCATTAGTTGGGCGCATGACCATTTCGGGCACATAAAAAATCGCGCTGCATTTTTTGTCTACAAATCTCATTAACACCGACATATTATTAAAACAAATTTAAAAGTGAGAGTTCCGGGACGCGAGTTCATACCAATATTGTCGTAAACGCTCAATGGCTAAACATTACTCGACAACGTAATTCCCGGATGGTCTGCTAGTATAGGGTCGTGAGAAGGCGGAATGGAACATGAAGGACCGTAATATTACAGTAGTTTGGAAACCTTGTTAGCAATATTCTTTTCGGAAAAAGGACTGATAAGACACCATATTTAGAGCGACTTCCTCATCAGACAAAGACAACGTTCTATCGGAAGCATGCACCAGAGACAATCTCGTACGAGTTGAACTGCGCTGCGGTCGGCGCGCCGGAGGATATCCACAGTCCGGCTCGGCAGCGAACGAACCACGAACTGGGCGAGGCGTACTCGACGATCTTCTCGTTCTTCAGCGCGAGAACCCTATGAAAAATAATATGATCTCAGCATTTCAATAATTCTCCACTCTCTCCCTTGTCGCTTTGGATTCGTGAATGTATGCAATCAAAAACAATGCAAATTCGGATATGGGTGTACATGTCCAAACTATTGCGCCATCAACTGTGCTTTCTTCAACCTGTCGCTGCACGTCGGAAGCGGCTCGACGCTAAGACGAACGACGTCAGTGTAGGAGGACGCGGCGGTCGCTTCGAGCGGCAGCGGCGCACACCCGCACGCGTTCGAGGCTGCAATACAGTGGCAACTTCCCCAACCATCTCTCGCGTCAAGCCTGGGAGCGGAGTGCTTGACGAAATATGATGAATGCAAGGGGAGAAATCGTAGGAGATCTCACCATCATCCGGGATGTAGGCGTAAACCGCTTCGTCGATGTAAACGACGCCGGAACGAATGAATTGTAGGACGAAGGATGCGCGCGTAACGTCCCATCTAGACTTTTTGATATTTGCATAAAAGATATATATCAGTCGAACTTCTTTGAAATAAGCTGTCTCATAAAATATAATTGTGATTCGGAAACAGAGGGAGTGCAACTTACTGCAGCTCCAGCACCTTGTCATTAGCAAATGTGCGATGAGTTCCGTTGGCAAATATCACGCTGAAATAGCCCCATTAGGACATCATAATCCCGCAGTTATTGATTCGCTCTGAGTATTCCAGTTGCTCACCTGACTACATTTAGCCTTCCCACTGATTCGCCCTCCACGGGCAGTCCTGGGCATATCTGAGAGACGCCAGAGGTCAGATGCTGTGGGTGGAGATGCGAGGCGGTGAAGCAGCCGTCGCTCACGTATCCCACAGTGATATCGTCGCCATCTAATACCCCGATAAGGTCGCACCAATGCTATGCCAGTCTCTGTGTATTATTAGAGAGTCCGGTCATTTGACAAGGATCGAATGAACAATAATTGTCAAATTCAACTGACTCGTGCATCGGTCGCTATCACTACGCCTCAGGTATTCGAATGATTGAGAGCACAGCGTTCCATCCGATGCAGGCGCTCCGAGTAGCCGGCAATTGCCCTATTCTGCAGCTGGAACAGTGGGGAAGAACGAGACGCCCCAGCACTGTAATCGATTCTCAGAACTGTAATCAACGAGAACATACGAAGCTGCATAGACATATATCAGGTTGGGCAATAATAATCACGAACGTCGGAACTCCTCAGACACTCGAGTCTACATTCTGCCTCAGTGATGCCGCTTCGAGTAGCGAGTACGGTGAGAGGATCCACACTCGCCGTTCGAACGAAGCACACAGCTCGGATCTGGATGAGAAATCAAATTAAAGATAGCTGAAGAGCGCCAATACCTGTAGAGCTTGCATGATAAGATGGAGAAGTACCCGCAGCATTCTGAAGGAGTGACTAATTGCTTGGAATTTCAGTTCCGAAGACTAGAATCTTTTAAAGTATTCTCGCATACAAACCACCAGAAAGCCACAAGTACTTCGCCTCGTATCCATAGGCACCGTCACGTCTCCAGTTCCATCGGATGTGACCGAGTTGGGTTTTGCAAACTTCTTGAACATTTTGAAGAGTCATAGGTAAAAATATACTTTTATGTACTTGTTCCCTACACATAGTATCATCTCCACTCAATCTGTGCATGTGTCTGCATACTCTTTATCATAATCGCGAAAATGACAGAGCTGAGATCACTACGAACTTAGGCGGTTGGAGTCATATCATGCACTACAGAGGAGGCGGCCACTGAAGGGGCGACCATCGACGAGACCGTCTTCCAGGTCGTCTCCTTGCCCATCGGCTTCATCTTGCGGAACATGCCCTGCAATCGCAGGATGAAATCGTTCCACATAATGCTCAGCTATTCACGTTCATAGCACACTCGCAGTAATATTCTCACCAGTAGTCCATCGCGGTAGTCGCGGATGAGCATGATGATGATGACGACGTCCCAGGCCCATAATATGAAATGATCATAATGTAGTGTTATTGACCATTTAATTTTTTTTTCAAAATGATCTATTATGTATAATTTTACCGGGAAACACGCCGTCATCCTCATCCAGGCGTCATCGACAAAATAGAGCGGAAGGTTGAAGAAGGCGAAGTTAATCACGCAGTAGTAGGGAATGTACACGAACACCAGAGGAACGAATGTCGGAAAATCGTAAGATCATTCTTATCAGAAAAGGATTTACGTGTACGACATATTGATATACTTTGTATGTCGCAGAGTGAACTTAGAAATTAGTGCGAAAGGTCTCGAGACGGCATTTATCTCCGTTCCGAATGATCTTTCAACAGTCCATACAGTTTGAGATCATTCAGCTCGAATGAATCATCTTTCTCGTATTTCATACTTCACCTAACCTTCACTTCTGCATATCGACAAAATGTCTACTAAATGCATGATAAATATGATTATTATTATCGAATAATAAAGGAGATATCACAAGTATCACTCGCATTATCCACATACCTGTGCACATACGGCGATGAACAACTTGAGCTGCAGGTTGTGCGCAACCACCGAGACCTTCTCCGACTTCTTGACGTGGTAGAAGGTGACCAGACCCAATGTGATCTCCGTTGTGAACGAGGCGAAGATGATCACGTCAAAGGCGATCATCGCCGAGAACAAACGGGCGTTGAACTAGTCGTTTTCCTGAAATCGCTAACTAGTTTTTCCTCAGAACCGAAGATTGAGAATACAGGGTGTAGCGATATCATGCGGAGTATGGGGAAGGGAGCCGTTCCGATATCGCTAAACCATATCGCATTGTCCACACTACAGTGCACATGTTTGATTGACAAGACCAGTAAGATCAGCTGCCATACCCAGTAATTCATGACGATCCATCCGTCTCTGAGCATCTTCCCGTATCGCATTTCGTATTCATCTCTCAGTATGATCGTGCCGACCTCGTCCACGTCGCCCATGAGCGCGTACACGCATAGCAGGTACCTCAAAAAGCAGGCTGTTCTCGTAATACGAAAAATCATTGGTTGTCCGCACCTATATCACCTTTCAGACCGATGTCAACACTAGGGTTGTCAAACTGGCGAATCCTTCTTGGACCACAGACGATAGATGAAGTGAATGTTCATCAGGGCGAATGGGACGGTGAAGAAGGAGCAGTAGAGACTGGTGATTTTCTGAATGTGAATCGTGTTCGCGCATCATGTTCGTTTCTTTCGCCTACGACGCACAACTATAAGCCCCCCAATCAGAATTCAAGAATATACGGCACTAGGTCGGATGAGAACATTCGGATGGTAACCTAGTGGATGAGCACGATTTTCAGATGTGAGACACAATTTTATGCAAGAAACAGTATTGCGAAATATTTATCATTCACTAGGTTATCGTCCAACACTCACTCTATCTTCTTAAGACGTGTCAGTGACCACTCCGAACGTCGTTCCGG
The DNA here is from genome assembly GCA_036245825.1 of Pristionchus entomophagus. Lineage (NCBI taxonomy): Eukaryota > Metazoa > Nematoda > Chromadorea > Rhabditida > Neodiplogasteridae > Pristionchus > Pristionchus entomophagus. The sequence continues at coordinate 6,053,649 of BTSX01000004.1, read as the reverse complement.
ATATAACAGCGTGCTGGAAGTGGTTCGGTTGATTATTCTCAATCTTTGGATACATAGTTCATTCTACCAACCGGTTGTGTAACTGAGTGCAAGATTGTCAGGAATATGTCGAAGGCGGCGAAGATCGCCAGCAGATTCTTGTACGTCCGCCGCTCGAGAGAAGCGCCGAATGACGTAGAGCAGGAGCTCATTGAGGAGGACGCCTCCGGCTACAATACAATAAAATACAGTATTTATCGTATCCTCATGAGCGTGTTCAGTTTGGATTCGGGAATGAGTGTGTTCGGGGGTCAAGGAGTGAATCTTCATTGGGTTCTTGGACCAACTGTTGGATTGGCTATAATCAGCAATACACCCGGAACGACTGGAAATCGTCTTTGTTATGTGCAAACACACCGGTTTGATACAGTATTCATTAACATACTAGAAGTTGCACAGGTCATCATTTTGAACCGTAGTAAACGATGAATAGCATTTACCGATATGGATGTCCACCCACTATCATGTCGGGTATTTCGAGCACTGCCACACGACTCATCGTCAACGTAGAGGATTTGAGAAGATATGATATCGGTAAACCGAGCGGTGATATGGGTAAAAGCTTTGCGCTATTGATAAGACTACCTGAAAGAGCAGCATTTTTGAAGGCAGCCTACGCGTTAAGATATCTGAAAGAGCAAAGCGATTTGCGCGAAAATATTGTTTTGGAGTACTGCGAGTCTGGGCACTTTAAAATCATATTTTCTGAGAAACTTGCCTGATAAGGTGATTCATGAAGGACTCGAGTATGATATACTGCCTCAAAATGTCCGAAGACACGTTTTCAATGGTAAACAACTGAGAGAAAACTAATCGCGCAATAACATTTTTTCTGCAGAGGGTGTCATTCGTTTTGCAAAAAGTGCCATTTGATTTTTTTCTCGTTGATATCGCAGGTGATGATACCTATGCGGACCATTTTGACCTATATCAGCAGAGACATATCGGGCGACAACTCTGCAAGATCTATGATCGGCTGTAGTCTATCCATTCTCATAATATTTTTCATATTTTCAATATAATTTACCAGAAACAACCTTGGGCGGGCGGAAACGGTGGCCAGACGATGATCGGAGATCTCTCAATGATAACATAACTGCACTCGGTTCTTAACAACTTGAGTACACATAATGGAACACTGTGTTCGTTTAGCCAGCACACAACACCGACAGAGTGATTCGAGAGTGACCTATTCTTTGAGAGTAATTTCAAACTCTGATCGCCGTTTGAACACATATACTTGAAACTTCTAATGATCACTTTCTCTTCCACTCTCACCGTTTTTGAACATTATCTCCCGGATCTCAACTGATTCGGGAAGAAATCGTAGTAAGTCTATCTTCTCAAGACATCCGCTCTTCTTTCAGTGTGCTTTGCTTCAGTCGAAACGAGAGATCACTTAAAATCAAAAATTCAAAATAACTACACTTTTACAAAGTAATGTTACACCTTATGCCATGACGTGTTACCAGCGACCGATCAGTGACCGGCGTGGTCCATCTTCACACTCGCTTAATGGTCAGGGAGTTGTGATCGCTGATCCGCTGATAGAGTGATTAGTTGACCCGGATGACACTCCTTATCGTATGAGCTCTTTGCCCGATCAGATAAGTGATAGTGCGTGCGGGATGCAGAGACGGGGATCCTCCATCCTTTCATCCGACTACTGGTCGGTTGTGCAGGAATCGCGACGGCATTTGGTGAATTCCAGTTGTTTTTGGCAACAACACTACGTGTTCCTCGACCTGTTGTTCGACCATCTCTCCTGCAACAGTCGAGCGAAAAACATGCGCTCTCTTCAATTCACGCGCTCTCTAGCGTTGCCTTCAATGGCGAGTGAGGGTCGCGCGAGTGATGGGGCGGAATGATAAGAGTTCGCGTATAAATGCGCTGGAATTACTTGATTCAGATACACGCCTTCACCAATCATGAGAACCATCTTCGCTCTCCTCCTGCTGTGCTTCGTCGTCTATGCACAGAGTGAGCCCTAGAAACGATGGCATCTTTTTCTTGCTGCTATTCCTGCTTAGAAAGGAATGGTTTGAAGGGAGAAGTTTGCCTAGTACGCACTTTCGCGAGTCAAAATATCCCGATGTCTATCATCATTGCCCTATCTGCAGAGATACGTTCCTCAAAAATCAACATATTCTATCATATCAACCGATTGCAGACATGGGCGGTGGCTTCAACGTGCGGGGAAAGCGCGACGGTGAGTCCTGAGATCTCAATGATGCAGATTAGGAAATGTAGTCACGTTCACAAAATGCGAATTGCAGCAGCTGGAATTGCGGCGAACCTACGAGGAAAGAGAGCCGCCGCAGGTGCTTATTTGAACTTGTTCAGCCATTTTTTGCGATACACCCCTTTCCATAATCAGTATATTCAAGTGTAGTCACGTTTCTGAAACATGTTCATGCTCAGGAATGAATGCTAACATGGGCGCTGGGGGTCTCTCTGCCGGTTCGAACATGAAGGGAAAGCGTGAGGCCGGTGAGTGGTGTGGCTAGCAGATACCTTAGATTTTAGTTCGCGCCTGTCATAACAAATACGGTAACGGCGATATAATATGCGCATAGGCAGGTTAGTGGTTGCGTTTTCGGACTCACATGGAATTCTTACAGGATTTGAAGCTGACGCGAAGGCAGCCGTAATCCCCAGAGCCGCCGGTACGTGGTGTAGCTTGCATGTGTCATTGGTTTTAGCTTTCGTCTGTCATAACAAGATCAGTCATGGATAGATACTATTCCCATACATTTAGTACCATGGTCTGACATGCAATGTTTGCAGGAGCTGAAGTAAAGGCAGGTGCTAAGCCGACGAGAGCGGCCGGTAAGCGATGCACACACTTGCCAATTTAGGGATGGATCACTGATCTCAGAGAGGAGAGAACGTGCGAGATTAAGAGACCTCAAGAGCCTGTAGATCACGTGTTTTGTCATGTATCTGAAATGTCAAAATGCTCAGGAATGAACGCGAACATGGGCGCCGGAGGTCTCTCAGCCGGTGCTAACATGAAGGGAAAGCGTGAAGCCGGTAAGCGGTGTAGCAGATGTCGTTGATTCAGTTCTTGTCTGAAAAATACAGTAATTGAGAGATAGTATTCGCATCGGCCGTTTACTTGCATGCGTTTTCTGTCTGACATGGGATTCTTACAGGATTTGAAGCTGACGCGAAGGCAGCCGTAATCCTCAGAGCCGCCGGTAAGTGGTTTAGCTAAAAGATGTCTATGATATCGCTTTCGCTGATCATAAAAAATCAGTACTTGAGACATAATATCCTCGTAAGCAGATTATTGTGATGCGTTAGCGGTCTGACATGAATTGTTACAGGAGCTGAAGTGAAGGCAGGCGCAAAGCCGACGAGAGCGGCCGGTAAGCGATGCATACACTTGTCAATATAGTGAAGGTTGTCACAGAAACGAAAGGATGTACGAAATTGAGAGAACTGCCCTTGATTTGGAATCTCTATGGAATGCAAAGAAACAGTTAGAACGACCAAGTATAGACAATAATTGCAGGAGCTGAAGTGAAGGCGGACGCCAAGCCGAGAGTCGCAAGAGACAGTGAGTGAAACCATCTGTTATGTTGATGACCTACCGCCGGATTACTAGACAAATGTGTCATCAGAGGCAGCATTGCAAAATTGTTCCCATCCTATAGGTTATGTTATCATCCGACCTAGTGCCGAGAGAAGAATGCAGCTACTGTACCTGACAACATCAAATGATTTCAGACATCCATTTCAAGGGATGAATGCAACGACAGAGTGATTCGTTCAACACATTCGATAAACTACTTCTATGATCTGTGTTCCTTGTTATAAGGGAGGAGATATGGGTTTCACTCAACAAGTAACCAAACGTTAATGGAGACGCATTTTCTCACCTCGTGAGGTGCAACGTTAAAGAAAGACAACTTGAATATAAAGACAAGCATTATTATGTCATCACTATGCATATATTTGAGAGAAAAAATGGAGACTCCATATGTGTGGATCGAAACTGAACAGGCATTGTCGACTACACGTTCAAACACACATTTTTTGTAGCCTTAGGGCAATACCGAGTGAAGAGAGAGTGCGAGTGATAAAAGTTTGTGTGTACATGCGCTGTGATTGCTTGAATCAGTCACACACCTACTTCAAAAATGAGAACCATCCTCGGTTTTCTGCTGCTGAGCTTCTACGCTCAACGTGAGCACTAGATATGATACCGTATCTCTCCATGCTGCTGATCCATCGAATGCAGCAGTATTAATAGAGAAGTCTGACAGTACCTGCGCTCTAGTACATAGTTTCCAAAAAATAAGATACTATGTCCCTCATGTGGCAACTTACATGAGAGTATGGGCCGAAGAAAGCGCGCCGCCGGTGTGTGTCGTTATTACGATGGTGTGGATCAAGAAACGACATCACGCTCTCCCAATCTCTCTCGCTGGAGCTGAAGCGGCAATGGTTCTGGAAGCCACGGGTGCTAGAAAACTGCCCGAGGAACGAGAGCCGCCGTAGGTGCTCATTTCAACTTGTTCATACCTTTTGCGACCCCTTGGCATCCTCAAAATCCCGTTTTGCCACGTATCTGAACAAATGCTCAGGAATGAACGTGAACATGGGATCGGGAGGTATGGGAGCAAGCGCGAAAGTGAGAGGACAGCCGGTGAGTGCTGTAGCGAACAAATGACAATGATTGTTGCTTTCGCATGTCATCAAACAATTCAGAAATCGAGAAATAATATCCTCATGGGCAGGTTAGTTAGATGCGTTCTGGGATGACATACAATTATTAGAGGAGCTGAAGTGAAGGCAGGCGCTAAGCCGACGAGATCGGCCAGTAAGCGATGCATACACTTGACAATTAAGGGAAGGATTACTGATCGTAGCAACGAGAGGAAGTATGTAATGAAGATAATTGCTCTTGACTTTGAATCTCTAGGTAATGCAACAAAACGTTCAGAACGACCCAGCAGATACAATAATTGCAGTAGTTGAAGTGAAGGCCTAGAGTCGCGAGGGACCAGGTTGAGTGAAGGCAATGGGAATGATGTTTCGATTCTTTTTTTATCTCTAGATCATAGATCATGCAAAATGAAGATAACTGATAATCTAAGCGGCAATACTTGAAAGCATCAGCGACAATGCCTACCAACATCGAGTGATTTCTGGAGCGAGCCTGAAGAGCCTGAAAACGAGTGATTGGTTCAACAGTTTCGATAAAATGCATTTTGCGTTTGTGTTGGTATACCTCGTATGAATACATAATCGAACGATATTATCAGTTTCTTCTATAATCTTCAAATTTATTTATTTTGTACAGAGAATGTTGCTGAGCAGAAATCAATGTCGATCTAACTCTCGATGTCAGCCCGATGCAATTGCATGCTGTACATGAACGTGTTCTCATCGAAGACATTGAGCATTCGATAGACTTCGTACTCCCACTTCATGTTCATCTCGCATTTCTGAAGAAATGTTTTTTCTCCGATTTTTACACACGCATTTATTGTTGATTCAGAAAATGGCAAAAAAATTGTTCACCTTGAATGTCTGCATCATGCAAAACAATTGTCCAATCCGAATAGTCCCCTGCTCCACTCCAATTGTCTCCTTGTACTTCGCACTGAGCTCGGAAAGAAGCTCGCTACGATATCGAGAGGCGAGTGCCAGCAGGGTGTCACTATGCTCGACGTTCTCTTAAAATAACTAATATTTAAAGAAAATAGGTGGTTGCAACGCATGTCTTATTTCATATGCAGAATAAAAAAACGGATAAATCTCGACTAACCAACACTCCAAAACGATATTCCCATAAGGACTAGAAACTCATCCTCCGTAACAAGCAAATGTTTGAGATGTTTCTGGAGCTTGCTGTGATTCTCTTGGATGCACTGACGAAGTGTACTAGAAAATAAGATACAATATCGAGGAATCCCCAGAAAGTATATTCCACTGTACAAGTGATGACGAGTCGGCATCCGACAGTCCACACTTCGCGTGTTATCTCGCGGGTCAGGGAAACGAGAGATCATGCCAAATGAGGAGAGTCGGTTCCGTTTCGTCATCACTAATCAATACCTCGCCGCTTCGGTGACATTCTGCTGGTCGGGGCAATCGCTGAAGTAAATATCGACCAAGTCAGCAGACATCGACGTAGTATACGATCCGAAAAACCTTGGAAGCTGCTTTTCGATTAATTATAAACAAAAATCTACATTCATCAGCGACCGTCTTATTACAACATATCGTTATTTTGTATGACCAGTGCTCAGGAAGAACAATTATGAGGAAAAGTAATATCCACACAGATCCCGATCCCTTTCCCCTCTAGCTGGCACCTCGTTCGGAGATTAAATCAAATGCATAAATTAATTTAAATTAAAACAAATAATAATGACTGACCAAGTGGTGCCTGGTTCGCACCTTCGTTGCTGGCGCATATGCGCGTCAAGAAAGTGGAAGCTCTTTTGGTAGTTTCTTATCAGCAGCCACTGAATTTGTCGATTACAACACGAACATTTAATGGAGATATTCACAGAATATTTCCGGTAATTCATATTAGTGATGCAGTTTAGGTTTTCAGCTCTCGTTTTTCTGTACCCCTTTTCGTGTGTTTGGCTAAGGGGAGGGGGGGGGGGGTGGAGTAGAGAGGAGCTATCGAGAACCTATCTCATTGTGCTTCACCTTGTCTGTAGTCGGCAAATCTTTGAACTCCGGAAAGACAAGTGGGGCGAACTCGAAGAGGCCCGTGATCATAATTCGCGTTGCCTCATTCATGATCTGGTACGTACAGGGGACGATCTCCTGAAATTGTTAATGAAAAATTTAATGAGATTCATCATCATAAGCATTACGGGCATTACGGGCTGGCTTTGAAAAATACAAGACAAAATTCGAAAGCACTGACGTATTCCTCTAGCTCCGCCTCAAAAGGATTCATGTGCACTCCTCGCAGCTGAAGTTCCGCAGTGCGACGCATGATGCATAACGTTCTGAAATTCATTAAAATTTATTATATTCAACTATTAATTTTAATATTAAATTAAATTCCATGCCACAAAATATTTGAGATATATTTATCTATGCAATATCTATTCGGAATACGGAAAACTCTTTGTTTTTGCAATAATTTCGCTATTCGGTATAATTTAATCAATTTATTTGCGGAATTCCGAATAGAATTCGGAATTTCGACTCATTCTGCTCTCATGCAGGCACTCACCGATGGTGGCATCTGATCGTTTCAATAATCGACTTTGTCAGTGTCTTCGGAACGGTGCTCCTATAAAAATAATTTCAAAGGAGTTCATAGACATCATGCGACGACTGGAATAATTGGTGCATAGTGCTCCCTTTAATAGGAATTGTCCTTGATACTGTAGCTTGTTTCGACTTTTTATCCCACTCTCCGTACAGTGCAGCATGGCTGTTGGTTTGCAGCGACTTCAAAAATTGAAGTTACTTACGCCTCCGTTGCCTCGCCGTTCGTGTCGGAATCCGGGGTAATTGGCATCTCGTTTGGTTTCTCGGTGGAGGAGGAGGAGGAGGAGGAGGAAGAGGAGGAAGATGGGAAGATGTTGCAAGTCGCACTGTCCGATTCCTTCATTTTTCCAGCCGCCAACACAGCTTCGAATCGATCCAGACGACACTTGCGGCATGCATAGATACCATCTGGAAACGTATCACTATGATGCAATTGCTGGTTGTAGTTTCGTGAAATAGCGTCGAAGTATTAGGTTACTCTTTTGGCAAAGTTTTGTTTTGATAGCGTAGAGAGCATACCTGCACACCCTGGCAGCGACCCTTTTTTGGACCATGTATATCAGTTCACGATAACCGGATCACGGTATTTTGGGTTTCGGTAGAATCCAGAGTTAATTTAGTGCACTTTAGGATATGGTGCTTGGGGTCGAAAATCGGCATCATCCATGACCCCCTACACATGGGTACGCGGATGAGGCACTCCGACCAAAACTAACGGAGAACTAACGGAGTTATTGTCAAAGAACCTATTTTAAAACGTATTTTGCAAAAAAAGTCAGTTCGCGATAACCGGATTACGGTATTTTGGGTTACTGTAGAATGTGGAGTTACTGTAGTCCACTTTGGTATACGGTACTTCGGTACTATGTATAGGGGTACGTGGGTGCGCGGGGGTGTTTGCACCCCCCGCGCACCCACGTACCCCTTATACATGGCCCAAAAAAATTCGCCGGCGGCGTGTGCACCTATGGTAGAGAGTGTTGACATTTCGCAAATGATCGAATGCTTTTCAGTGCATAACCATCACGTTTAATTACAATCGACCCATGACTCTTCCATATTGTCACATTATTCGGTTGATTTACTTCGATAGTCGTTGCAGTCATCGGTGCCCTTGTTGCAGCTCAGCGTGTTTCTGCATCGGCGATGTCTTCTGAAACGAATACTTTCAGCAAGAAGTTGGATCAACACGACAAGCGAAACGAAATGAACGCACGCAACAATACACATAGCGTTGTATAACACACAAAACACAACACACATGTGCAGTGCTCTGCGCGCCTTCTCAATGTTTTATCACGGGCAGCCATAGGGTCACTAAGAGGCGCGAATGCTCAGCATGCATATTTCGGTATGTTAACCCCCTAACTAATGCTATTTTCATATGTACCACGTCACTAGTAAGTAGAGTGTAAAACCGTATGAAACAGTGTCACATTTCGGAAGTATTGAGGAGAAAAGCAACGGGTTTCATGTTGATATTTTGCAAAGCTGGATTCCTAGTGGGGTTTCGAGAGTAGATAACAGATATCCGTCTTGTTTGCTATCTAATACGGATAATCCGAGCGAGGAGGATTTACAGCCTCTCTCTCCATGGATCATCCGCCCTGACTGCCAGAGGGTACGTATAGTCGTTTCCAGACAATTTCCAAACGTTTGCAAACGGATAAAGTCGATTTTCTCAAAGGCCTAGGCATTGCCTACCGATAGAACGCGGTGCAGGCTCGGCATGCGTCCATTCCAAAGTGCGTCACTGATGTCGGCCTCCCGCAAACCAGGCAGTCGGGCATGGCTGGAAGGTAATTGGGAAAAGGAGTTAACATGCAATTTCCGGGTTCAAAGAAGCAAGACTGGTGTGAATGAAGAACGCATACAATGCGCACGTGACTAGCATGAGTGTGTGTGAAAGCGCGGAAGAGAGTGACAGCTTAGAAAAAGCCAAGGAGAAAGGAAAAACAATTTGAAACACCCCATATTCGTATATGGGCTCCCAGCAAAGCTTTAACAAATTGGAATGTGGATAATTTGATAAAATGAAATCCAGAAACACAATTTCAACTCGCTACGTCGTTTTGGAGTAAAAAGATACGGACTTGAGAATTCAAATCAGCCCACTTCTCCTTGACATTTTCCAAGTCAAGAGCATTAGCAGCAAGAGACGTTGCAGAGACACAGAAAGTGCAACAAATGCGTTTGATCTTTCGATTTCCTGGTTCAAAGCAACAAGGATTACGTGGTAAATGTGAATTCATGTGGTAGAGAGCGATAGAGGGAGTCCTAGACGCGAGATAAGTTGTCATGAATAGTATTCATTGAAAACAACTAAGGGAAGTAGACATGGACTAGTTGAATTATGCAACATAGAATGATAATTGGCAAATTTCGTGGGCAAAGTGAAAAGAAAAACAACAACAAATACGAGTTGAATTTACGAACAAGGAAGGAGGAGAATCAGAAAAGTGCAAAACGAATCCTCAAAATTGAAAATTTTCATTCTATTGACGATCACATAGAGTACACAGAGGAGAGGAAAGACGATAGTATGTCCACCTTTCTCTCTTTCTTTTCCTCCCTCTTCCCTCCCTTATCTCTCTCCTCTTTCACTCTCAAACACACTTCCCGCTCTCCTTCACTCTGGTCACCTTTCCTTTCTCTTCTCTTACTCCGCTCTCTATCTCCTCCCTCCTTCCTGCTCTTTCGCATTCGCATCTGTTCTTTTGATCATTGAGCAGTGGCACTCATTGTTTACCTTCGGGCATCCCCGTATCTACTTCTCTTTTCCCTTTTCACCTATCGCGAAACTAACTTTCGACATTTTACTCGAGGTTTTTTGATGTGGATATCAGGATAGTACCAAGATTGTATCAGACCAGTACCAGACCGGTTCCATGCTAGAACCATGTTCGAAGTCCATTCTCACATGTTGTTCTGGAGGTGATTCGGTCTGGATATATTTCAGTTCATGGTCACTCTGGGTGGGATCAGGTAAAGTTAATCATGATTCCGGCGAGGATAATGTTCAAAATGTTTTTGTGTCTAGGGGATCACGCGTAACCTCACAAAGGGGGGGGGGGGGGGGTTCCTTGCTTGTTCGATGAGTATAATTACAAGAAAAAGTGGTCGAAAAATAATGTTATCCGCCCGATGCAACTCGATATCCGCCCGATGCAACTGCATGCTGTACATGAACGTTTTCTCATCGAAGACGTTGAGCATTCGGTAAACTTCGTACTCCCACTTCATGTTCATCTCGCATTTCTGAAGTCCTTCACTATTCGCATTTGAAGATGATCCTCGATAAAAAAAATGAAATGCACACCTTGATTCCCTGCAGTAGGCGGTACAACTGTCCGATTCGAATCGTTCCCTGCTCCACTCCAACTGACTCCTTGTACCGCGCAGTGAGCTCGGATATAATCTCTTCGCGATATCGATCAGCTAGTGCCAGTAGGATCTCACTAAGCTCGACGTTCTCTTGAAAGAAACGTATTTTGATATTTTGCGAAACTGCTCAACTGACCAACACTCCAGAATGCGATTGCCATGAGGGCTATGAACTCCTCATCCGTTGGGCGCAAATGGACAAGCTGTTCCTTCGTCTTGTCGGAGGGGTGACAATCCCGCAAACGCCATTTCCGCAAATATAATTATTTCCGCAAACGCCTTTTCCGCAAACGACATTTCAGCAAATAATTTTTTTCCGCAGACGACATTTCCGCAAATACATTTTTTTCAGCAAACGACATTTCCTCAAGTATTTTTTTTTCCGCAACTACCGTAATCTTTCAATTTTAATTTCAATTTACGATTGTGGAGCGAAGAAATCAGTTATTTTCACTTCCTTTCTGTTTTTCCTATACTTTCTCGTGTTTTAACACTTGCGGAAATATTTTAACACGAGAAAGTATAGGAAAAACTGAAAAATAGCTGATTTCTTCTTTGGACAATCGTAAACTGAAATTAAAACTCAAAGATTACGGTAGTTGCGGAAATGTCGTTTGCAGAGTTGTCGCAAATGCCCATTTGCGGAAATGTCGTTTGCGGGAAAAAATTTATTTGCGGAAATGTCGTTTGCGGAATTGTCGTAAATGCCCAGTTGCAGAAATGTCGTTGCGGAATTGTCGCTCCTCCGTCTTGTCGCAGTTCTCTTGTATGCAAAGACGGAGTGTCCTAGGAAACGGTAGAATTTTCTGGCATTCTATATTCGATAGTATTTATCCTGCCCTCAAAACTCTTGGTTTTTAGTTATGTTATCATCACTCAGGGAGGGGATGGAATATATGAGGCCGTTTGCGGAAGGATCAACAAGGGTCGAGAACAGGTAGAAAATCCGATTTGCCCAAAAGTTGGCTCTAGGGGTAACTTTCGATTCTGAATCGACCTGTGGAGTCCGTTTTTTGATCAGAACCTTCTGAATCCCGTACGGCACGACGTCAATTTGACCGAAAATTTGTTTCTGCGATAAAAAATTGGTCAGGGAATAGTCAGTTGGTCAGGGAAATCGGCCAAGATCGCAGGTACCCGACGAGAATTAAAAGTTCTACAAAATGAAATTTTAAACGAAGCTCTATCTTCATCCGTTCTCAAGCTATGATCGATTTTTTGCAGAGTTAAATTCGTGAGGAAAGACCTAGCACAGTAGAAAGAGAATCTTCTGCTGATCATTTTGGTATATGCGATTAAGCATTTGACTTCTATGTAAGTGGTTTTACACAGCATTTTGTGCGGCCAACTTGCATGGACTCCGCAGGTCGATTCAGAATCAAAAATTACCCGTAGGGCCAACTTTTGGGCAATTCGAATTTTCTACCTGTTCTCGACTCCCGTTGAACTCTTGTTGATCCTACAGCAAACGGCCTCATATGTACTATTTCAGTGTTAGTGTCAAGAGATGCAATCGTCATTTGCTTCGTTGGTCTACCATTATACACATCCGTATACTGTACCTCGCTGCCTCGGTTACATTCTTCTGGTCGGGACAGTCGCTGAAGTATATATCGACGTTGTCAACAGAGATTGAAGTAGTGTACGTACCAAAATACCTTGAAACCCGTACTTTACCATTTAATTTTTTGCTCATGCATTGTTTCCAGTAGTAGTATCGACGTAAACGTTGAGCTATCGTGAACCTCTACTGACAATATAGGATCGAAGTAACGGCGAAAACTACTACAAGGGAGTATGTCTAGCGACAATTGCTGACTTCAGTACCCCTATCCTGAATAGTACTGATCTGTATCAGATTTTTAGATCATTTTAATGCCAATGACTCACCAGGAGACCTCCGGACGCCGTCGTTCCGTGCGCAGATGCGTGTCGAGAATGTGGAAGCTCTTTTGGAGTTTCGAATCAGCAGCCACTGCATTTTAAAATTGTTTTTAAACAATTTAACACTAATGATACACTTTCCCAATTATCAAACCCATTCAAACCTTATCCGCAATCGAAAAATCTTTGAAATCCGGAAAAACAAGTGGAACGAAGTCGAAGAGGTCCCTAATTATAATCCGCGTCGCTTCATTCATGATTTGGTACGTACAAGGGACGATCTCCTGGAAAATGTTATTATTGATGTGATCCAGGAGATCTAATTAGTGATATTTTGTATTGATGAATATATATAACCCCTTCTTCAAAGTGATGCGTTTGGCAACTACACAACCTGAATTAACTGGAACAAATGAGACTAGAATATGCATAATAAATAAATAAAAACTTTTAAAAAACTGACGTATTCCTCTAGGTCCGCCTCAAATGGATTCATGTGCACTCCTCGCATCTGTAGTTCGGCAGTGGCAGTGTGACGCATGATGGAGAATGTACTGCGAACATGATATCAACTCGAAATGCAACATCGTGGATGATCTATCCGAAATTTCTAGCAAGCGGTCACTTACCGGTAATGTGTTTTAAACGTATCGATAATCGACTTTGTCGCCGCCGGCGGTGTGGTGCTGCTGCAAAACAACACGTTTAAATTGCACGACTATCGGATCGCACATCACGCGATCACTGAAATTTTTCCCTGAAATCGCAAAACAAGCGATTTCATAGAGGTATTGCAACGACTAAGTTGATTGCTTACTGCTTCAATATTTGGATTATTTCTAGACAAAAAGCATTATTTTCTAAAGTTTTCGTACAATTTCGGTACAATGCATTAGGAGCATGATGGGTTTTCAGCGTTGCTCAAAGTTGCATTTACTTACGTCTCGGTTGGCTCGCCATTCGTGTCCGAATCGACAGTGTTTGGCATCTCGAGGGGGATGAAGATGGGGAATTGTCGCTGCTGTCAATGTTAGTGTCATCCGTTTTTCCTGCCGCTAATACGGCATCTAATCGATCCAGACGACACTTGCGACATGCATAGATGCCATCTGGAATTAGATCAATATGATGCGTTTCGCTTTTGCCTTTACCCAGACATGTCATGTTTTCGATCATCCTAGCACAGTTAGATCGATTAATTGGTTCTACACGATAGCTAGCAGTGATAGGGAAATTTATCGCAATATCTTTGGACAGTGTGAAACACATCAATGTACTTGTAATGTTGGCAATCATTGATAAGTTCGTATTGTCTCATTCTAATGAGAGCATTGCCTTACTTCGATAGTCATCGCAGTTCTGCGTTCCCTTGTTGCAGGTCAGCGTGTTTCTGCTTGGACGATGTCTCCTGAAACATGGCATTTCAGTACAGAACGGGTTAGCGCTTCCCGCATGAGCTACTTGTAAACGATTTATTGATCATGTGGCCGGCCCGTGTTCAAACTTCACCGGCTCACATAGCTCTACGTGTACGTGGAGAGTGACAGTCGAGTCAGATTATCAACTGGGACGGCCGATAGGTCCTTGGGCAATCGGATAGTGGGGGGATGCTAGAGGGAACATTTTCTTTCCCACACCCTCTAATAAGAGGTTTACCCCGCAACACACACATGCCAACAAAGCGCACAACACTGAATACACAAAATACAAGATTAGTGCTATGTTTTCCCGCGTATTTTTGATCACGGGTCAGCCAGATGATCGAAGTATGCTCCTCAGGCCACAAAAGTGTCTGTGATGTAACCTATTCCGTTTAGATGTTTACGCATCTTCCACGGCAAAGTAGCTAGAAAGAACAGTGAGAAGCAATCGTACCACAAATTATACAGGTAGGCCTACCTACCGATAGAACGCGGTGCAGGCTCGGCATGCGTCCATTCCAAAGTGTGTCACCTTCGTGGGTCTCCCGCAAACCAGGCAGTCTTGCATCGCTAGAAGGTGATTAGGAAAACGAATTAGCATACAATTTCCGGATTCAAAGAAGCACGACTGGAGCGAACCAAGTAAAAATACAATGCGCACGTGACTAGCATTAGTGTGCGTGAAAACGGGGAAGAGAGGGATATCATAGAACAAGAAATAGGGATATCATAGAAAAAGGCTGCGGAGATATGATTTAAAATGCCCCACATTCGTATCTCGGCACCCCTCGAAGCTTTAAACCATTGGCATGTGGATAATGGGATGTAAACTGCGTCTAAAATCAAATCCAGAAACATATTTGCAACTCGCTACCTCGTTTTCACGCATAGATACGAAATTGCGAGAATTGAAATCATCCCACTTCACCTTGACATTTTCCACGTCAAGATTATTAGCAGCGAGAAACGGCGCTGAAGCGCAAACATAGTGTGTGCAACGAAAGTGCAACAAATATGTTTCATCTTTCGATTTCATGGCCCAAAGCAACAATGCATACGTGGCAAATTTGAATGCGTGTGATAGAGGGCGAGAGAAGGAGTGTTAGGCGCGAGAGAGATTAAAACGAGGAAGTGGAAATGGAATATATTGTTTTTTTAAGTTCTGGAAATATTGAATAATATTTGATAAATTTGGTGAGCAACCATAATTGCAAATAACGGGACAAGCGAGTGGGCATTACGAACAAGGAAGGATGAAAATCAGATAAGTGCAATATAAACCCTCAAATTGGAATAGTACAAAGAAGATAGGAAAGATGTGTGTATGTCCACCTTTGTCTCTTCCTTTTCCTCCCTCTTCCCTCTCGTATTTCCCTCTTCCTTCTCGCTCTCATTCTCTCCGGCCACCTTACCTTTCACTTCTCTCACTCCACTCTCTATCTCCCCCTCCTTCCCGCTCTCTCGATCTCGCATCTGCTCTTTTGATCTTTGAGAAGTGTGCCTTTGTGTGCCTTCGGGCGTCCCCGTATCTACTTCCCTTTTCACTTCCCACGTATCGGGCAACTCGGCATTATACTCGATCTTTCGCCTATACACGAGCAATTATTGATGAATAATCAACTGAAACAAACTTAAAACTAGTATAACATCCCAAATGAGATTATCCATCGATATGTTTTTTACATTTAGATGAACACTTGCAGCTGTGAAAGCGAATACAAAGGCCTTTACGAAAAGGAGATCCGCAGATGCCAAATGAGAATAGCCAGTTTGGTACTAGCGTGATGTCATAGAATATTTTCAGTTTCACTAGCCCGTCGCGATGCGGTTTCGTGAGCATAATAAATTAATAAAGAATAATAAATTAATAAATAGTATAATAAATTCGGTTTTGGCTCTCTCCATACTGCACAATAACTCGACTCTCAGTGAAACGAGAGAGTGGACATAATATATCAGACTCGAAAACCGAAATGGCATCGTAATCAATGATCATAATCATTACATCAAAGTTCACACTTGGGGCAAACCATTCCCATAGATTACAAAATCGTTGAACGGGCCTTCTCAAAAAATATTGAAAATAATGTGATCATCACAGTTGTCTCGATGCATGGAAAGCAAAATAATAGGAAAATGGAAACGACTGAAAGTATAATTTCATAGAATTGAATCGCGGGAATTTCCGCCTCATTCTTTTTTCTGAATCTAATTGATTTTTTTATAGATATACATAAGTGTAACCACTAAGGAGAATGGCCATAAAGGTGTAAGTGCCATTCATACACTCGATTATGATGCTTGATTCGATCAAGAGGAACATCTGAAGAGAAACAACATTGAAAATTGAGCCATCTGCAACGCATCTGTTTGAGGTTGTTTTCTGAGTGAATATTTGAAAATGTGAATACGTATTTGACAAATCGTCGAACTTCATCGATTCAACCCTAAATTCACCCTTTTGTGTACCGTCCTTGTGAACTTTCTTCTCTCGGATCGAAAGATACACTCATCTGCTCACATTGCAGTAATCAGACTGGATTGTATTACACTAATCATTGTATTCAGAAAAGCATGGAATAACCAGAGATACAGACGGAACCAGTTTACAATCGTGCGCTATTGCACTTCATTCGTATTCTCAATTCTGGTTACTTCCTCGTCTTTTCACATTTATTCCAACATGTCTGAATGGTCTGTATTTGCCATTGTGATGGAGTCCTAAGGGTGTACAGTCATCGCTGACCAAGGATAACAACAGTTCACACATTCTCTGCATAACTGTATTCTTGTATTTCATTAGGCAGTGAAGGTCAGTGAATCATGCATACCACAGTAATCAGCCAACCCCGTAATCATTACTGTATTACACTGTAGTATGGCATCCCTCGAGTCCGTCGTAGTCTCATTCCACATCTGCTTTGCCATTCTCTCGATATCAACAAATATCGTGTTCATGTTTATTGTATTTCGCAAAACGCCGGCAACGTTTTCAACGTTCGGAATAATGCTGAAGACACACGCTTTTTTCGATTTCTACACTGCAATCGGCAACTCTGCATGCATGCAGCGGTGAGAATTTGTGTCATCCTGATCATGTCAGACTCGCAACAGCTTAATTCCCATCGAGTGGCAAACGGCGCTGTTTATCACGTACGGACCCTGTGGCTATTTCGGTACGAACGCCTGCTTTATTGCGCTCGTCATGTCGTATACCGGCGCAAGCTATACGGTTTGTTTCTGTTAGCTCTTAACTAGATTAATCGTTTCTCAGTTTTACACCATTGCTTCGTCCCTTGTTCTTCGTCTGATGATGATCAACGGAAAGTCGCCGACTGCTTTTGAAACGTTTAGGCTCATTTGTTGCATCACTCTTCCAGTCCCTACAATCTTGATGGCAAATAGTTGCACATACAATCTGTGCAACTATAGATTTGTTATCAGATTGCATGTTTTTCCGCAAGGGAGGATGACACTATCGTTCGCAATTTGATGAACTCACGTTATCCAGAATATGCAGGAGACGAACATGTTGTGACAGGTAGGGCGTTTGTCACAAAAGGTGTTTGTGGAAATTCTTATTTTCCGGTCTAATGGGCGTTCGATCCGTTAGCTTCATTCTCGTGCTGATTATCCTCGCATGTCTTATTTGGCCCGCGTTCCTGGTTGTCGCGTACCTAAGGCAAGTGCTTGAATATGTTCACCTAATCCTACTCCCTGATTTGCTCGATAAACCGGCCTCGGAGAATAAGTGAGATTGTAGGTCGCGAATTCTTGCCTCAATTACGGCACAAGCGAACATACTCAGCGATCGCACCAGGAAAATGCATCGGAAATTTGTTTCGGTGAGTTTTCGGATAATATCGGGTTGCCAAAAAAAAGATTAGATGCTGTCCGCCCAAGCTTCGTTGCCACTGCTTCACGTGCTGGGATCACTGTCTTTCTTTCTTGGATTCTTCGATGTTTTGCACGGCGAGGCATTGGAATCATGCACCTTTATGGTATTTTCTTTTCAGTTGCCGAAATGTATATCACGAGTCAGAGTATCAGAGAATATTGATACGGATGTCACTCGTGTATACATCCATAGTATTGATTGGTACAAAATGATGAGATGGTTCCAGATGGCAGAGATGACAGCGATCTTCTCACCACTGATCGTTCTGTTCTATATCGAAGACTACAGACGGTGTGTCGCATGTTTCGCCTTAAATTTGTTTAAAAATACCTTTTCAGTGAGATTTTATCAGTATTCAAAGCAACTGCAGTGACTGATAGAGTTGAATCATTCTCGATGACCACTGCAATCCCATCAAGACAATCTTGACTGCACTCGTAGAACTGTTTCTTCTTGAAAAGAATACACACCATTTCCTATGTCTTCTGAATTGTCATCGGCCCCGATGACATTTTTTTCCAATTTTCTTAGCCCCCTTAACTTTAATTCGTCGGCCGTTACCTCCGAATCCTCTTGCCGGCAAATACCGACAAATGATCTTCACATTTTTACAGATATTTTCACAAATCAAATAAATCTTCTGTATCTCGTGAATGGTTTCAGTTCATTACTTTGAACGTGCGTTATGAAGTTATAATAGACCCTTTATCGCAAATATCAAAGTAACAACCTATTCTTCTTGACGAGATACATACATTACATATACGAACATGAATCCAAGTATAAGAATACTCTATATTTTTTCTTGTCCTTTTTTCTTTCCTCCTGTCGATGCACTGTCTTGATTAAATCATGTAATATATTATATTTAGATTTATATTCCGTTGCATTCTAGCGTGTTTATTTTGGAATAGAGCGCTTGCGTGATATAAAGAGCGAAATCAAGGAGAAAGGGCACGAACTGATTAGCATTTTATTTTCATCCTCCTACCTTCTGACGCGTCAGTCAGACATTACAGAGAAATAGGTCAAATAACAAATCACCCACAATTGTACCTAACAAGTTTTTTTCTGCGAGAATACACTCTCTATGAGTCATGCATTCGCTATTCGTTATTCTCCGCAATTAGCGCACCCCAAGTCTGATCAAGGGGACAGATTTTACAAAATCTTATCATTGAAATGTATCAGATGTGCACGCAGGTCTCACCTCATTCAAACTAATACTATGCAACTCCAGCATTGGTATCACACGATATTTGGGGTATTTCCTGATTACGAAATAGTGATCGTGATTCCGCTCAATAGTGAAACGTCAGACGTATTCGAAAATTTGATTTGTATCCCGCCTAATTCTAGCCTGTTTATCGAGAAAGAGTGGAATATTGTGTTTGTGTGATAAAAGGAGCGTCATCACGGAGAATGGGCTCGAACTCATTAGCATTTACTTTTCCTCCACTCACCTTCTGAGAGGCATTACAGAGGTATAGGTCAAATGATCGATTACTTATAATCGTAGCGAACAAGTCATATTTGTGCTAATACACTGACTCATACAGTCACTAGTCATTATTTCACCGCAATTGGCGCACTACAAGTCGGTTCCGGGGATCTGTTTCGATTATCTCGTCACATGGAAAGGCATCACATGTGCAAGCAGTTCTCACGCTAATACGAACTCAGAAATAGTGATTTGGCGACTACTTGGCTTCGTAAAAACATTTCTGAACAGCGCGCACCTTTCCAAACGTTTTGCAGAATTCGTTACCACGGAATATGTATGTTATGTGCGAGTTTCCGTGTGCCCAAAAACCCAATCTGCGAGAGTGACAATCATGCACAGTTTCCCAGACGTATACAAAACTATGCTTCTTGGTAATGACTCATTTAGTCAGTCATTCAACATTAGGGATGCTATTTCGGCTTTGGCTCTCTCCATTTCCCACACTCGCCGGTCAGAGTAAAGAAAACGTGTGCAGAATGAGGGGAGAATGACGCTCTCGAAGTATCAGATTTGACAGGTCTAGAGAGTGTGCAGAATGAAGAGAATGAAGATATGGCCATCAATTGGCTCACCGGTGGGATCCCGCTAAATGCAAATGCCATTAATATTTGGTAATGAGCAGTAGTGGCGTTGTCGCTAGACTGTAAAGTTCAGTGTACCGATAATATTTGTATGAACTAACTATGTATTGTATAAGGTTATCCATCACTTGACTATAATCGCTCAGTCCCTCTCACATATGGTCGGCATCGTCGTCAGCGAGAGCTTCTCGAATGTGAGACCAATACTTTGTTATTTTGAATACGTTAGTAGGTTTCTACTAAACATGTATAGTTCATGAATATCATGTGTAAGGAGTTGGATTATCTGTGTACTTGCTCACTCTACTCGCCCCCGCTCCTCTACTTTCACACATTCGTTGTTCTACTTGTTCCAAGCACCACACCCCGACCTTACTACCACCACAATACCACTTGTGCGGATAAATCTAACTAAGTGTTTTCTAATGTTACTCAA
The DNA here is from genome assembly GCA_036245825.1 of Pristionchus entomophagus. Classification (NCBI taxonomy): domain Eukaryota; kingdom Metazoa; phylum Nematoda; class Chromadorea; order Rhabditida; family Neodiplogasteridae; genus Pristionchus; species Pristionchus entomophagus. The sequence continues at coordinate 6,033,248 of BTSX01000004.1, read as the reverse complement.
CACTTGATTGTCATTGTGGACTATCGACGATGGTCGGCATCGTGGTCAGCGAGAGTTTCTCGAATGTGAGAATAACAGTTTGTTGATGTTACAGAACAATTAAAGGTCAGCGAAATGGTTTCGAAAGCTTGAATTTAGTTTATTTACAATGCACTGAAACTGACCCGCTAATTACGAGCAGACGGAGAACTTGGGAGTAATTGTATTTCGTTTTTTTTCGGAGCACAAGCCGATGTCATATATTTCGGTCGATTTGATTGCGATTCAATATTGCTTACCAGATCTACTCCTACTCGACGACTGTGACCTCTTGCGTCTTCAATGGTCTGCTCATCTACGCTCTACTCGTCACGAAAGCACAGCATGTCAGTTTGAACACCGTTTTTTTGTTGAACCGTAGCTAGTCTGGTCTAATGTGGCTGATGTGGATACAAGAAACTACAAGTTCGAGATACATAGGCTATCGAATCCAAAAACATATTGCGGATCAACGAAGCGAGGGAAAACGCGTGAGGTCGCTCTAGTCCCTCACTTTTGCTGCATCTCTAGTGTTTCTCTGATTCTCTGACTCTCGTTCGGAACCCGATTAACCCCTTTAGAAACCTTTTTAGGTCGGTCCTTACCGCTGGCTGCTGATGTCATTCGCGATCATCGACATCTGCATCTCACTCGTACACACGATCCTCATGCCAGTGAGCGAAGTTGATATCACTATGTTGACCATTGATTTTTCGACACCAAACCTTATTTCATTGAAATTGCCGAAGGTGTGGTTTAGAAATGGTATTTGCACAGTTGTAAAGTGACCATTGCAAGGCGATGCACATGACCGAGTTTGGCGTGATCTGCTGGTCCTACCGCTTCATCGATCAGTCGACAGACTTTGGATTCTTGTGCAGTAAGTATGATCTGTTCAGAAAGTTTTACTAAGGGATTGAAAGATTAGAGAATTAAGCCGACCTGCTGTGAAGGCATTATTGTTCATTATAATGGAACACGCCAGTCAGAAGGTATAAATCGTCTTCAGTGATGGTGTGGATTTTCCTGTTCTATCAGACGTTCGCCCTACTCGCGTTTCACTACGTCTACCGATTCGTGCACTTTTGCGAGTCAGAACATCAATATTTTATTTATACTAAAATAATTATCATCCAAGTATACTGTTTTTAAAGTCGTAAACATCAAATACGACATCAATTATTTGCTCTTCTCAGTCCACAATGGCTGGCATTCATGAAGCAGAATCCTTGGCGTAATTGGATCTCAATTGCAGTCGTAGCTGACATCGTGTACATCGGTTTGTCAAGCACATTTTCCCGGAAGTTCCCAAATTTCGTCCTGTTGAGTTGCGCACAGCTTAGCTGAACCCTCCTATCGATTTCGAAAAGTTTTCATTAGTGTGCATTTCGGCAAACGAAATTGTAGGTGCAATCTGTGCAGTCATTCACGCCGGCTGGGCACCGACGGAGAGTGCTCGACACGCCTTCGCAATGACTTTGAAGGTGCGCGATCTTTCCGGTCTTGCGACGTTCATTTTAATTGAAAACGTAAAAGTTAAAAGTTCAAAAAAAATAATGCAAGAAAAACATGGAGAATATGATAAATGCTACCCCTAATCCTGATTCAGGACGACTACAACATCGATTTGTTCACTGACAATCGTCCCGGCTTCCTTGGTGTGACTTTATGGGTAAGTATCTCGGCGAATCGCGCAAAGCGACGAATTTAACTGTACCAGTGTGCAATATCCACCCCAGTTCTCTGCGCTAACACGACAACCATTTCTTTCATAAAACTGTCAGATTCCTGTCGACGGAATACGACAATGGCACGGGAGCGCGATGTCTGCCATGCTCACACTCGTCGGGCTAATCTTCGCTTCCGTCGCCGTGATTCTCTTCTGCGTCGTGCAAATCATGCGAGAGACGCGCACCGTCAAGTTAGTAGTTATAAATAATGGTTGTTGGTAGTAATGTAGCGCTATCAAATCAACCTCGCATCAACTTGGAACTATTACTGAGCCATTGTAATTTCCTCTTGACCTTGGTTGTGATCGTTGTCAATTCAGACTTCATCTTGAATCGAAAACGCGCCGTATGCAGCGACAGCTGTTTCGGGCACTGCTGTGGCAGGTCAGGACTTTTTTCGGACATGGAAACCAAGAAATGGACGTGCACAAATTCACATTTAAAAGGCGTTATTTCGATATGTGGCTCCTTCAAAATGGTCATTCGAAGCTCATATTTGGTGAGTAGAACCATTATTGAAGAAAAAACTTTTTTCGAGAAATTGGCCTACTTTATCGATTTTTTCAAACTTGAGATATCAGTGCCATGTTACATATCGTTCGAAAGAGCGGGAAAAGTTATGTATAAATCTAATATTTCATCCACCTAGCTCTTCTCATACCTGAGAAATGTCGACAAATGTGATTTTAATGGTCAAATTTCCTTCAAATCGGTATGGCTCCCTATCTCAAGTTCATTTCCTATTCTCAAATTTAACACGAAACATGCTAAATTCATCGTAGATTCCGACTATCGTGTTTATGAGACGATCCAAGTATGACGAAGAGCTATTTTTACTGTCTGATCAGGACCCATCCGAGGTTTTTGACAGTTTCTCAAGCTCAACTTTGTTATTTCATTGTATCAAGAGCTCTAGTATTGAAATTCGGATTTTTCGCGCAAAACTACGCCAGAAAAAACATAAAGGCAGATTTTTCCGAGAAAAATTTTTTTCAACTTTTTCATGACCCCCAGGTCATGGTGATTTTGTGGTCAAAAAGTCGGAATCTCAAAACTTTCTGACAATAGGTGTTTCCGACGTATTTTCACTCGTAGAAATCGATTTTCGATACCAGAGGTCACCAAAATTCGAACGAAAAAATTTACGCTCGATATACCATTTTTGATACATAACTTTTTCCTTTCGCATTTTTGTGACCTCTGGTATCGAAAATCGATTTCTACGAGTGCATTAAAATCACATTTGTCGACATTTCTCAGGTATGAGAAGAGCTAGGTGGATGAAATATTAGATTTATACATAACTTTTCCCGCTCTTTCGAACGATATGTAACATGGCACTGATATCTCAAGTTTGAAAAAATCGATAAAGTAGGTCAAAACTGTAAAATTTCATCGTAAATAGCTTTTTTCTTCAATAATGGTTCTACTCACCAAATATGAGCTTCGAATGACCATTTTGGAGGAGTTGTGCTTTGTCCCCATTTCTCTGCGCACATCGAAATAACGCGTTTTAAAGCTAATTTTGCTTCATCGTATGAGAATCTTGCAACTAAACAATCGAAGTGTAAATAATATCATATTTCAAGACAATGATACCTTCGATCACTTCATACACGCCGTTCGCTCTCATTCTCTTCACTCCGCTCGTGACTGGTAAGTTCCGATTAAAGCTGTAAAATATAAAACGTTTTTGGTGCAAAAATACGCAAATGGAAACGATATTCCGTACTAAAACAGTACGAAATTTGAGACGGATTCCTCCACTTTATTAGTCACTGAAACTCAGGGTTGGCGATGGGTGGCTGGGGCACGGTCGGTCTGATGTCCACGCAGCTGTTCCCCATGATTGATCCGCTGCTTATTGTCTACTTCGTGCCAGCGTGAGCGGTCGCCCTAATTTCTTTAAAATTATTATTTTCTGCAAGTTGGTCAAATATGAGACGAGTGTCGAGAAAACAATCATACTAAAAATTTGAACTAGTATGCTGATACTAAATTCATCACATTTTATCAAGAAAAATATCATGATATTCTAGTGAAAAAAAGAAAAAAAGCGCAAGTCACTCTTTAATGAAATATAACAAAACACAATTGGAGTAAGAAACTGCATTTCGCAACCAACTGGGTTTGCAGATACCGCGCTCGACTTGCTCGCACATTTGGACTCCACATTCACTCCACGACTCCGACTGCCCCTGTTAGCGTGACCTCATCCACTCTAACAAACGTTGTAAATTGACAGCGATAAGCGACACAAGCATATCCATCGAAGACGAGTCCGATCACCTTTGGATGAGAACCAGGGTTGGCAAATCGGAACCGGACTCTCCTGAATTCCGCGTGCTATCTCGTATCGATGAACTGCGAGAGAAAACGAATTGAATACTATCATTTCCGTTTTGACATAACTTTCGAGCGCGCCCAACCCGTTTTTATTGCCAGAACTTGTATCTGCTGAAGGCTAATATGCACTAACCTCACGTCTATCAGACAAGCTGCCCGTCAGATAAAAGTATTGATCTAGTACGAAAATGAGTGAATATCTGCACACAGAACATGAAAAGTCATTTATCGATTAAAAATCGCTCATGAGGTCGTCGGCGGTAAGATGGATGTGAAACATGACGAAGCCGGTACGAAGATGGAATTCCAGATGAGTACGGTAGACCTCTAGGCAGGTCACGTATGACGATTCGGAATGGACGACGACATTGTCGGCGGAGGGTGCAGTGGAGTTTGCAGGCTGGGATGGAATACGCAAGGAGGCACGCGCATGGGTGCCTTTTATACCCATCCCTACTGATATCACTCAATTGTCAACGCTATCTCTGTCTATGACTCCTCTCTTTCACTCGACAAAGAAATGCGATTATTTTCTCTGCCTGCTGCGTGCTAATGTCAGATCCGATGATTTTGAGAGAAAACTGTAAAGGAATGTTTTCCTAGTAATAGTGAACCAGTATCTCTCATTTCCACAGGTCATCAATGCCAGTTGGGTCGTTTCTGCAATCAACTGATATCTCGCGGCTATCTCGCGTGTATCGTTCAACATCCCCGTCATTCGAGTGCTTATCGCTGCACTTTCGCTGAATTTCTGGCTGATAATCACAGTGACCTCGAATTCGACGTTGACACACTATTTCTCATCACTCGCGACCGATCAAACACCTCCGAATCCCTGCACGAGTGATGATCGCAAGAGTCGAATCACTGAAAGGGAATCCGACATCCGATACTTTGAGCTGATTGTGTTGTCTCGGTTCTTTGGCATGAAAATCTGAAATGCTTTGCCATGCAATTGTTTATCTGAAATAAAACAAAATACGATAAAGATTCGTAAGATTCGGAAGAATGGGACACGGTTTATTTCGATTCACTGTTCTGCTGAAACCCTAGTCAGGGTTTCCCATGATTATTTCGAAGCGTTTTCCATATAATTTAGCATTTTTTGCTCAATACAGTTCGAGAGCAAATATGCACTCAATACATCTGGGTGCGCAAGAAAAAATGGATCTTCGGTGTTGACACGTTTCTTAGAAATAGATTTACATCTTGGTTGTATGGTGTATGCTACAAAATCAACGTTTATATTGACATGTTTGTGGTAAGGAAAAAAAATCGACCACGGTTATTCTCTGGTATTGCTTTACACATACAGTAAGATTTTGTGTATCCACATCACTATGCTTTTTTCTGTTTCTGATGTTATGTTTATTAACTATTTATTTATCTTATTAGGCATTTATTCTCGAAATGGTGTGCGTTATATGTAGACTGGCAGGTGCATCTCGCTTCATTCGATTGATATTTTGATATACTACAGTAGTTTCGATAAATAGTTGATCACGATTCTGAGCAAGGCTGATTGCATTTCTGTTATCAGTTGTATCAGTTGTTCAGTTATCTGTTGTCTATATTTAATATAACCTCTAAATTAGGCGCATTCGGCATCCGCAATTCATCGAGAAATAAATCCACGAATGGATTGTGATGGTACTCTCCTCTACGGGTTATCATACGATCGAGCATACTTCCTCGATGCTATCGAAAGGTATCTATCGTTCGTATTATTCTTACTACGATGTAGTGTACCCGTTTCTATCGTATTTTCAGCCACTGGCAAATTTTAAGACGAATTTTCAGCATTCAAACTTGGCTGCCCATCTTCAATACTTTAACCATTCGTTTTCTTACTATGGAGAATGTCGAGTATGGGTGTCGACATACGAATAGGGTACTTGATCAAACAGGTATGCATTATGGACACGAATCGTTTCAATCTTAATCACGGCAAACGTCAGAAATATCAATTTAGATAACGCTGATTGTCTTCGATTGGTGCTTTAATTTCGGATTCCGACTATATATAACTGTGCCACACGCTGTCCTCTACTGTGGCGGTCGTCTATGCGTTAGATTGGGAGTTCCCGAGATTCATGTAAATCACTATTCCATGTTGGGAACGGAATCCAGTAATACGGATTGGTAGTGAGCATGTGGTAGATGTCCGTCGCTGATGCTAGAGTGCAGCACTCTGTTTGCAGTACATATTGGCTGCCGTGCTCAGTTCGACAATTTTCATCTTCCTCTTTATCCTCGGACGCATGCACCAGAAGGCAGTCGCCGGCTCGAACAGCTTGCTGAAGGTGTCGACAAAGTATGGTCATCGTTTCCATATTCGAAAGAAACAAACAATTCCCTTCAGCACCCAGATATCAATTCTAACAATATACGCCGTCCTATTCATCTCCAACATTGTCGGATTTATGATGTACGGCAGGGAATCGGAAAACGCACAGGAAATTGGCAGTGTTAGTTGTCCAATCGCCTGGCAATCGATCAGGCTGAAATATCCAGGAATGCGAGTTGAAATGGATGTCGGAGAGAGGAGGACGACTAATTGTGTACGGTTCATTCGGAAAAGCACAGTACTTCCAGACGGGTTTAATTTGCGAAAACATACGCTTACTTCAGAGCTGTCTAAATTCAGAGCTCAGATTGCTTGGATTCAGTTTGGCCCTTATCGGTCCAATTCCCATTATTCTCACGATCGATTCAGTGAGAAGGCTGCATGCGTACAGAAAGGTAGTAAAACGAAATAGGAAGTATGCAAATGCAAATACAGGACACGACGTCTGATCGAACGCTCAAGATGACCAGCCATCTGCTCAGTGTTTTCCTCTGGCAGGTGGGTGATAGTGATGCAAAATAGAGACGGATCTCTCCTCAATTTGGTCACTCTTTTCTCTGATTGTCGAGAGAACAAACCAATTGAGGAGAGTATGTCTCTAAGGTGCGGCTCTAGTTATTATTCAACGATGTCTTACGTTTAAATTCCCAGTTTTGCGCCGCTATGGTGCACATTATACTGCCACTCACTGGACTTTTCTCGACGCTGATGATCGACTATCACGAGCTCTTGCCCGGACTACTAATTCAATTATGCGCTCCATCGCCATAGTAATGGATTTTGAATACACACATCTGTTGAAATTTAGAGTGATGGTACTACGATCGTCATCAGCATAGGTAGAGCAAAATGGGCTCTGTTCCAATATTGGGGGCCTTTGAAAAAATTAGTGTCCGAAAAAAAAAGATAAGGGTCCGAAAAAAAGATAAGAGTCCGAAAAAAAAGATTAGTGTCCGAAAAATAAAGATAAGGTCCGAAAAAAAGTTAGGGTCCGAGAAATAAAATTTACAACCAGAAAATAAAATTAGGGTCCGAAAAAAAGATTAGGGTCCGAGAAAAAAGATTAGGGTCCGAAAAAAAAATTGTTTTAACTCAAGGATAACATTCCAAAGAGAAAAAAAAAATTTCAATAAATAAGTATACAGTACAGCCTAAAAGTCTCGCACCAAAATTCAATCCAATGGAAATTTTTTTTGAATTGATATAGAGATTGAGATAGAGACCACAATTTGAATCATTCGATGGCAAAACAATTAAGAAACGTTCCACGATACAGTGAAGCTAATGGGAGGGATCGACGGAGGACTTTTTCACAACCCCTGCCAATAAGTTGTGTGTGAAGTCCCCATACCTAAAGCTGATAGCTGGCCCAATATGAGATGTTGGGGTGCACTCTCCGTTAAGAGACGAGTTAGTGAGTTTGTACTATTTTTGACAAAAAAAAGGTTTGTCGATCATAATTTTTTCAAATCACAATTTCACGAGCTCTAATATAGAAATTCAGTTTCAGCGTGTAAAAATACGTCAGGAAAACTACTAGTTAGGTACTTTTGAGGTGGTCACTTTTTCGATCCCAAAAACTGTGGGTTACTGTAAGTCGGCCAAAGTCGACCTGAGGCCTTAACTAGTGATGCCGCCGATCAGCACTTGGGACCATCATTCTAGGAAAAAAGTATGGGGGGAATCTATTTTTGCCCTTCCGAGGACCCCTACCAAGGTGCACCGCTAACTCGTGGACGGTCTCTTAACGGAGAGTGCACCCCAACATCTCATATTGGGCCAGCTATCAGCTTTAGGTATGGGGACTTCACACACAACTTATTGGCAGGGGTTGTGAAAAAGTCCTCCGTCGATCCCTCCCATTAGCTTCACTGTATCGTGGAACGTCTCTTAATTGTTTTGCCATCGAATGATTCAAATTGTGGTCTCTATATCAATCTCTATATCAATTTTTAAAAAATTTCCATAGGATTGAATTTTGGTGCGAGACTTTTAGGCTGTACTGTATACTTATTTATCGAAATATTTGTTTTCTCTTCGGAATGTTATCCGTGAGTTAAGACAATTTTTTTCTCGTACTCTAACTTTATTTTTCGTACCCTAATTTTATTTATCGGACCCTAATCTTTTTTCTCGGACCCTAATCTTTTTTTTCGGACCCTAATTTTATTTTCGGGTTGTAAATTTTATTTCTCGGACCCTAACTTTTTTTTTCGGACTCTATCTTTATTTTTCGGACCCTAACTTTTTTTTTTCGGACCCTATCTTTTTTTTCGGACCTTAATCTTTTTTTTCGGACCCTAATTTTTTCAAAGGCCCACAATATTGGAACAGAGCCGCAAAATTTGCTTGTGCTGAGCGAAAAATATTTCACTGAAAAGCGTTCAGCTTGGAATCACACTCGACGCCTTTGGCTTTACAATGATCTTCATCATCAAAACAGAAGGGATTCGCAAGGTTGTTTGATCAGATCAATGGTGAAAGCGGCCATTCCATTTTTCAGATACGCGCCTTCTTCTCGAACGGATTTTCAGTGAGCCCGTCAAGTCAAAAGGAACGAATCGATCGTTCGGGATTCACAACAGTAAATAATTCAAGAGCAAAACGATGATTTAAAAAAAAATCATTTAGCATGTCTGGGAGCTGAGATACACTAGAGCCGGATTCGCGACCGGATATTTCCTAAAAGACGGCTCTGGGACTCGTAACCGGAATTGTTCGAAAACTTGTCCCCATGGTATTCTTCCATCATAGTATAGAAGGATTCGTAACGGTTTGAAAAAAAAATTTCGCGAAGGGGTTGTTTTTGCTCGCAACTCTCGCGATACACGTGTTATGATAAGTTATCATAAGAATCCATAAAACATTGATTACCATACGGAGAATGCACCGATTGAGCTGAAATTTGGAGAGCGTACCTATTTCAAGAGTGTCTATCGCTGGAGGATCTTGAAATTTGAAAAACTAAATTTTAATAAAAAAATTTACTAAAAAAAAGTGAAAAAATTTTTTTTTTTAAATGAAAAATGAAAATATAAAAAACTTCATTTTTAGAATGAAAATTTTGAAAAATTTTTTTTTTTTTTTTTTTTTCGCGAAATTTTTTTTTCAAACCGTTACGAATCCTTCTATACTATGATGGAAGAATACCATGGGGACAAGTTTTCGAACAATTCCGGTTACGAGTCCCAGAGCCGTCTTTTAGGAAATATCCGGTCGCGAATCCGGCTCTAGTGTATCTCAGCTCCCAGACATGCTAAATGATCTTATATAGCGTAAGAAAAATCAGACGAACAACTTTCCTGACAAAATCCAAGCTCTAGGACCAAAACTGAGAAAGTTGCATTTGAAAAACTAACTCTCAAATCACATTTAAAATATTTCTATAATGTTCGTACCGAAAGTTATAGATTTTCATTGCATAATATAAAAGTACTAAGTAACATGTACTCCATACAGAAAAATTAGATCCGGCTCTCACCGTTTCTCGGAACCTTGCCTGATCGAACTAAAAAATTGACCGAACTTAACGGATTTTCGAGTATATCTTCTTTCTCCCGCTTTGTCATGCGCTATAATGCAGAAATTCGGATTCTACGCACAAAGCTACGTATGAAACATCTGTAGGCAGAATGTTATGAGACAAGAAAAATTCAACTTTTTCATGAAGCCTTTCATGGAATTTTTTTGACAAAAAAATTGAAACCTCAATATAGGTGCTACCGACGTATTTTCGCCTGTAGAAGCCGATTTTGTGTGTGAGAGCGCACCAAAGAGTAAAAGAAAAAAGTTATGATCGAAATATTTCGTCAATCAGGTTCAATGGGCATATCTTTTTTTTTCTTTTACTGTTTCGTGCGCTCTAACACACAAAATCGGCTTCAACAGGCGAAAATACGTCGGTAGCACCTATAGTGAGGTTTCAATTTTTTTGTCAAAAAAATTCCATGAACTTCTAAGCCCCTTAATATAATGACTTCTAAAGGGGAGCAGAGACCGTCGAGGCAACCATAGCCGCGATTTTGAGTAATATTCTGGATATTGCAGCATTTGCGGTAATCACCCTCTGAAAATCCTATTGACAATCAATATCGCATATCAGACCAATGTCATCGCTCATTTCTCAGCACGTCGAAAAGACACGAGTGATCACAAGCAGCTCAATGAACGATACCAGGTACATCATCGATGCCGAGTTTTTCTCTGAAATTCATTGTTTTTAGATACGAGAAACCTTCTTGATTACCCGAACGATGATACCGGTGTATTGTGCGATTACGGCGTTGAAGGTAATTGATTGAGACCAGGGAATGAAAGTGACCGCATTCTCACGTCGTAACTACCATTTTTCCTAATACCGTAAACCAAGTACTTTACATAAGCGTAAGATAATTAAAACCTTCTCAAAACGTTGGAAAACCAGCTCTCCGAAATAACCTGTGGCCTCATGTCAACGATGTTTCTCCACTATCATGTTCGATTGCCATCCAAACTGGATGTGATCTTGGGACCGTAAGAAACCATTTGTTATAACACAATTCTTTTCTTCGTTTTCAGTTCTAACTATGTACAAGCATTTCAGGACAAGCCTCCAGAAGCTACAACCGAGCAGTATGTTAAAATGTTGACCGATGCTTGGAATGGATAACATATGAACCATTTAATCATCGAGAAACAACATATTACGTTTACTGATTATTTGTTTTTGTTGTCAACCGCACATATATCCTGCTGGCAAATTTGATAACTGAGAATTTCTTAATTTCATAATTTTGCTGAGCTCTTGCTTGCAATGCCGGAACACATCCCTAAACTATTTCTCTTTGCAAATTGTATGATATCATATTAGGGTGTCCCATAATTGTTTAGAATTTTTTTCAAAATTATGTTTTTCACTTGACATGATACTTATCGACATCAGCTAAGCGGTGTTGGATAGAGTAACCATTGCTCTTCAATTTCTTTACATGAGCCATTGAAATCATTGCACTTTCGAAAAACTAGGCCATTATGTCACAACCTTTGTAAAAATCGCACTATCTAATTTTCTCTTTAGCAAAGAGGTAAAAAAAGGATAGTGTCTCTATAGAGGTAGTATTTGACAGTGAAAAATTCCACGCCAAGCCGACTTCTCATTTCGTATTGCATCATCACTACATAAAATGGCCATTTTTACAAATGTTTTTAGAAACACTGCGTAGTTTGCGCCAAAAAACTGTTGGTTACTATTCATTATAATTTATCACTAATATCGCATACTTTTGGGTCGCATAAAATCATAGAAAGTGACAATTTTTAAAATAGCTCTTTCGTTTCATGAAATTTCTTCTGTTAAAAAATATTAAATGAAAGTAAACTGCCCAATCCTACTTTGATGTTACTCAGAGAATATCATCGTCATTATTAATTGAGCTGGAAAGTATAAATACACACTTTTTAGCCTATTGCATCTCTATCAAGCAATATGAACGCTGCCTGGAAACAAATTTACTTAGTAAATAGGGGGCGCTACATTTTGCAAATGGTGCGTCCACAATTGTGCCTCGTGGTTCACAAGAGAAAGTATAGGGAACAGTTTTCTAAGAAATTATGGGACACCCTATTACAATACATACACGATTATTCGTATCTCGCTCATGTCACTGTTACAGTTATCGGATAGCTGCTTCTCCTTGAATTAGTCGATTTTGGTCTCATCCATGGCTCGCTACTTCTTCGATTTCCACTAGTGCCACGAATCAGCGGAAGCGCAGTCACGGATGTCCGCCTCTGCCAACTATAATCTCCATTATGGATGTTGAAAGAATACCCGAAACCTTGGATCACCTTGAGTCGAAAAGTACTATGAAAAGGCATTCGCTCGACTATACTACTGGCTATAACTGTCGAACATACTCAAGCAAACCGCACATCATTAACGGTTCTCTGTAGCTAGGAGTAGTCAGAATCAGAATAGCAGTGTGTAGCAGCGAATGGGTAAGTTGCACGCATAGTATAATATTGGTGACATCTGAGTGTTTGTGAATGATGTTGTTTCCGGAACTGGATTCCTACTCGGATCCAGCCACCCATAAACCATTGCGTACACATACAACAAGATTGGTGTCATCTGTACTGTCAGTGGGGTGACCGTCTAAAATGATAAATCATTTATTAGTGCATTATATTGGTATTTCATCTATTTATTTATAGTGATACCTCGAATATCAATTGCACCATCGCTTGATGAAGCATGCGTCTGGTAACCTCACTGAGGGTGCCCTGAGAAAGAGCATGCATTGGAATTGCTATGATCAAAACATGATACTTGTCTCCAGAGGCGATAGAATGTGTTGACCACCAAACAGGTGGCAATTATGCTGGTGAGAATAATGGCCTTAACACCAGTGTTTTGTCACGATTTGAACATTGAGGACTGACCAGAAGGGTCGATGAAACAAATAAATTTCCATATCCAGCAAAGATGGTCGGATCTATCGCGAAGGCTCTATATTCCGGATTCTCAAACAGGTAATAAAGCGAGGGATAATTCTGAAAAGAGAAAATTATGATTAACAACCGATTGTATACAACTAACGGTTTTGACATAGAAAGGACCACTTTTGAGATTGCGAAAGCTTGCGATTTGCATGAGGCAAGGAATTGCGTAAATGACGACCAAGCCAGTTCGAAAGACTTTGTGGCGTTTTGCCTGCAAAAAAAGTGTCTCAAATGCAACATAAGCCGTACATATCCCGTTTCAACGAATGTTAAGTTTGAATGGATCGTTTTTTCATCGCACCTCAAGCGAGTCGCTGCCAATCATTGCTCCAATCGAAACATATTTGTAGTGGTAGCAGTAAATGATGGAAATAGTCACAAACGACAGCGCAAATGATGCCATTATCTGAGAAATGTATGTTTTATCTCTACGCTTGATGTTGACCCAACAAATCCTGCGTGCCCAGAGAAACCGAGCCACGTGCACATAATGCCATTGCAAAGGCCGCCCGGTACCGGAAATAGAACGATCGGACAATAGAGCAAGCCGTAGTTGAGATCGACGAGAGTGATGGATGACTGAATACATTAATTTGTCCTCTATTTCTAAACATCTTGGTGATTTGATTCCGAGACAGCTGAAAACTGGAAATGCGATTAGTGGTCAGCAACTACGTATGGACTGAACTTGACGGGCATGGTGTCTGACTGGCATGCCGACGCAGGCAGGCAGGCAGGTTCGACTCCCGCCCGCAGGTGATGTTTTGCTGGCCTAATGGGCATGGTGTCTGACTGGCATGCCGACGCAGGCAGGTTCGACTCCCGCCCGCAGGTGATGTTTTGCAAGAGGCAGAGAAAGGCGCGCGCCCCAACCACTAGTCTCCGTCAAGCGCTCTCCGTCACGTATGGACATTCTTCAGACTGAAAGTTCACCTGTAACAGCATTAGATACTTTGCGAATGGCTTGGTCGGCTCAGCGGTCTTCGTAAGCATCAGATAGAACGCAAGAGCGGAGAGGGAATGGGTGCAGACGCACACGGCGTGCTCGTACGCGAGCATCATCGTGAGCCAGCGCGGATGCAGCGTGAGGTTGCGCATCGATGGTTCGCTAAGATTCAGAAAAATTATTATGCTCACCTGATTCCTGCTATTATCCAGTAAACATGCCAATAACGAAAGCAAAATGAACGAATGATATGAAAATGAAAACATGCACGAACAAACATGTACGGACAGCAATATCGCCTGTGCTCCAAAAGAAATGTGATAACGGTAAGCGTTGATGAGGAATTAAACACCCGTTGCTTCATTCCAGGCTTATGACACGACTTTGCAGGTAATAAATTTGATTGGATTAATTGTGTCGAGCGCATACGGCTCATTTACGGCTAAGAATAGAATGCCTCGAACTGTTTTTGGAGTCACTATTTCTTTCGGAAAATTTCATTTAAAAAATCAACATACATAATAGCAAACAACTTTCTTCAAATTCTGGAATATTTCCTCTTTCACTTCTAACCGTCGAGACGGATGTATTGGGGTGTTTCAAAAGTTCTTTCAACATTTTTCTCTATTTTATTGCATGTGTTTTCCAAGACTCAATCTCATAGACTATCTTGCATTTATTAGAGGTAGAGAAAGACTTTTTTATTCTGCCTTCAGATCTTGTAAATGTTGCATAATTATGACGCAATAGTCTGAAAAGTGGGACTCGCGACCTTAATTTCGAAAATCTATAACTCAACATAGGATGAAAATGATAAATCCAGATTGAAACCACAGTAGGAGAGGATCATAGGGTGTCTTTTGTTAATGATACAAGGGTTTTCTATTTGGGCGACAGAAGTAGGTCAATTCTTTTCACTTTTTACCATTTTCCAGAGGGTAGAATTTTTCGTTCTTTTGATTTTTGCAATATTATTTGTCATTCAATACCCCTCAAATAACAAGTATTATTACTTTTAATTTTTACTGAATAGCATCGAACTGTTGTTGTGGCGAAATTCACAATTTTTTAATGAAAATGTGTGAAAAATGACGATTTTCGTCATGACGATGCAATGCGTTTTTGAAGGTCGGGATATCGCTAAATTAGCATATTATCTTCTCTCAACTCACTGGAAACAATAAACAGATTTTTAACCTCACCGATAAAGATAATCTCAGAATAGGTGATTTTAGTGAGGTCTAGTCCAAATTGCGTATTTATTGCTAAGTGGAATGATGTTCCAGTTTAAGTATTGGAATTAAAGAGCAATGATAGCTCCATTTATCGCCGCTTAGTAGGACTCGATTAGTTTCTTGACAGTTGAGAAAAATATTTTCAAAATTTTTTTGAAAGAACTTTTGAAACACCCTAATGCATCGTCATTCTTTGAATGCACATTCTTTGGACTGCCTTTTTGTTGTTCTTGTACCTGTCTCATCAGGACGTTTCACTTTCATATTTTGGGAACAGATGTAAAAACAAAACAACCTGCGTATTAGACGTGATCTCGTGAGCAAACCGAAAAGGTTATTTGATCTCAACGGTGGGAGTACAACGTGCAATTAAAGAGAGGTGTGGATGTGGCCCGAGCGCTTCATAACAGTGAATTGAAAGTTCAAACCACTATTTTGTTTCGATCCGGTATTCGTCCTTTTCGTCCCCGCAAGTTTATTTATATTTATCTGATAACAACGCTAAATAATTTTAAATTGAACCACATTCTTATATAAATATCAGTGCGAGCTGAGATATCCGCACATCGCTTTATTCGAATGGATTGTAATCGGTCTCTTGCGTACGGCTTCGATTACGATCGGAGCTTTTCCATGGACGCTATAGAATGGTAATCGGAAATTTCTCCGCCGTTCATATTCGAATTATTTTTGAATATCGGGAAAAAATGCATAACCATTACTCGCTCCAAATGTTGCTGCCCATTTTCAATACCCTTACGATTCATCCAGCAATGTTGTTTCTACTGTGGGAAATGTCTGGTATGGGAAAAGATATTCGGATGGCATACTTTCTGAAAAAGGCGAGTGTTTCAGTGATTCAAAATTTGACGATTTATAACTCAACGCACCCATCTGAATTTAGTTAAACCTAATTTTCTTCGATTGGTGCTTAAATTTCGCAATTCGCATGTATGGAGGCATTCCGTACGCATCTCTCCACTGCGGAGGTATTTAAAAAAAAAAAAGATTAGTAATATTATTCAATAAATATTCAGGTCCCCTCTGCAACCTGATCGGAGTGCCTGTGATTCATGTAGCTGAAAAAAATCCAAAAAGTCTGACAAAATACGTCTTTATCAGCTTCTCCTCGCACTCGTTTTCACCTCGACCATTCCCCCTTAAATACCTCATTAAATATATCTTGCTCAATTCTCGGGACTGACCAATATCTCCGATTAACATCGCATTTCTGAAACTGCTCGAAGCAAGCATCGCGATATGCGGCCCTATTCCTGTCATTCTGACGATCGATTCAGTGAGGAGGCTGATTACATACAGAAAGGCAAGTTTCATTAAAATTTAGACAAGTTTACCAGTAGAATTAGTCATTAAAGGGAAAACCTTGATTGTTGATATGAGATATTTTCAGGCGCCGGTGTCTGATCGCACGCATCAGATGACCAGTCAGCTGCTCCGCTTCTTCCTCTGGCAGGTGAGAAATCATTCCCGAAACACACAACAACATTTTTTTTAAATGTTTGATGGTCGAGTGAATGCGCTGCACCGATCAAATGCATTTGAGACAGATTTGATACTCTATATACCAGTTTCTGGCCGCGCTGATTCACATTATCATCCCTCTCACCGGTCTCTTCTCGACGATGATGATCGACTATCACGAGTACGTGAATGGCTTCTTGATTGCAGCTATGCGGGCACTCGGAATTGTAAGCTTTTTAAAAATTCCAATTTATAAAATACAGAGAAAACTAAGATTGCGTTCATGCTCGATCCTTTCCACTTTACAGTGCTCTTCATCATCAAGACCGGCGGGATAGGCAAGGTTCAGTAGAATATTTTTTTTTTTTATAGAAATTTGACAAATTCCCACATTTCAGATTCGCAAATTCATTTCGAAGCGACTGATCAAGAGAGCAATTAAGAGACCGGCTCGGTTATTTTGGAGTATGGGCCGGATATCGATATCTCCGATCTGGCCCAAACTTTTTCCCTGGATACCCCCATGGGTCCCCATCAACAAACGAGACACTATATGGTCCAGATCATTGAAACATAAAAATGGCGGGATTTCGAATTTTGAAAACTCGAAAATTAGATAAAACTAACCGAACGATATAGGTCCAAAGTTAGTGTGGCAATATTATATATATGCCTAGACAACAAAAACACATTATAAGTTGGTTCTAAATTTCGATCGCAAACTGATTTTTTCAACTTTGGAAAATGGTTTTTGAATTTTTAAAAATCCATTTGAAAAAAACCGCATCACCGCTCTAAAGTCATATTGTAGAACATCAAATTCTACGTCGAATAAGCTAAATGAGATAAATATAAAAAGAGCCCATTTTCAGATCTATAGTACCTGAAAGATGCCTTTGAAAAATAAGTTCTCAGAACATCATCAATATGGTACTCATTTTTAAGCCCACATAGAGTACTCCATTCTTTGTGTTGAGAGTTTGACATGAAATTGATGTTTGAACAAGTTAATACATGGAAAATGACTAAATTCAGAAATTTTAATTTAAAAAATATATAATAAATACAAATGTTTCTTCTGAATGTATCATGGTGAAAAATTATTCAAAAATAAATTTTAGGTCAAAATGTCAACATAAACAATAGAGTACTCGATGTGAGCTTCAAAATGAGCACCATATTGATGAGGTTCTGAGAACTTTTTCAAACGCATCTTTCAGGTACTATAGATCTGGAAATGGGCCCTTTTTATATTTATCTATCACTGTTAGTGTATTCAACGTAGAAATCGATGCTCTACAAGATGTACTTAGTGCCGCGTTGCGGTTAATTCATTTCTATTTTTAAAATTTAAATTTCTAAATTTTGTCAATTTTCATGCGATCTGAAATTGGGCCCTTTTTTATATTTATTTCATTTAGCTTATTCGAGGTAGAATTCAATGTTCTACAATATGACTTTAGCGGTGATGCGGTTTTTTCATATGGATTTTTAAAATTTCAAAAATCATTTTCGAAAGTTGAAAAAATCAGTTTGTGATCGAAATCTCCGACCAACTTATAACGTGTTTTTGTTGTCTAAGCATGTATGTAATATTGCCACACTAACTTTGGACCCAGATCGTTCGGTTATTTTTATCTGATTTTCGAGTTTTCAAAATTCGATATCCCGCCATTTTTATGTTTCAATGATCTGGACCATATAGTGTCCCGTTTGGTGATGGGGACCCATGGGGGAATCCAGGGAAAAAGTTTGGGCCGGATCGGAGATATCGATGTCCGGCCCTAACGGCCGAGTCCTCGAAAATAACGGAGCCGGTCTCTTAACTCGAAATCATTCGCCGCTGATCACGGGGAAATATCCGTGACAGTTGTGTCGAGAAGAGCAACGATTGCGAATATAAGACAGCACTAAATAACAGTAGATTTATTTTTTAGCAAAGTTGTTCAGTAGTAGGCTACGATGCACATTTTCGTATTTCCCGTCGTATCACTGAACCAGAGAATTTCTAACAATCTCGGCAAATGCTCCGTCAACAGCAGGAAATATCCATTCCAAAAATATGTATATCCTTCCCTCTATATTCAAGATCGTTTGTCAAAATAAACGGGTGAAAGCATACTCCGACGTATTTCATGTGGTACTACTGTCGAAAATGAAGCGAAGTTTTGAACTGTTCAAGGTGTATGTAATTTCGGTGTTGGCTTTCTCCATTCTGCACACTGAGATGAGCGAGAGAGAGCGCAGAATGAAGAGAGAAGAAAACCGAAACGATATTCATTCTATTCAATGTGGGAATTAGTCATTGAATAGTAGAATTATGAATGGAGAAACCATTCTAGACCGTAATAGATTGTTCACGTTAACCCCAGTTAGACTACGGTCCAATAACTTTGGAATACATATTGAACACACCAAATTCACACCTAGATATCATTGTTTCTCACGTAGAATCGCTAGAATCTTGAATGCTCTACCATCTTAAGTTCATTCATCGTCTAGTGTCTATGTTTATAAGAAGAGATTACGTGAATTAGATTTCGACTTTAGTAAATACATCTTTCGCTAGTAATATTCGAATATTCTATCCCTTATATTCCCCTCGCCCCTCCTCCTCCTTCAACGATCGTCAAGCAAATCTACGTCAACCCTTCCCCTTCCCCCTCCTAATAGTCCCCCCTTTTAGAGATCTATGAAACTGGTTCCGGAGTATAGTCTACCTGGTGCCCGAGTTTTCTCCTCCTCGGTTTCCCTCACCCAGAAGAAAGACAGATGAAACCAGCGGATTAGATCTTCGTATTTATACTTGCTCCCCCCAATTATCCATCTTATCCTCATTGAGAGGAGAGTCACATCGTTCTTGTCATAATCACATCATTATTTTACTACCGTATGCCGTTGCGCCTCGAGTGTAGATAAAATATATAATTTTGCAGTCTCGCATTATGTAAATCACAGCAAAATGAGTATTTCAGGGAGTGACTAAAATGCAGTACAGTGAAAGCGGGAAGAACGCCTATCTACTTCATTTAGTCAAATTTGAGTATTAAGCCGAATTGGTGACCTACCTTTAAAAGGCTCGATCTCGGTCAGTTTTATATCTACAGGGCCGGATTTGTTTCAATCGCTTTGTCATTCCGAGATCCACAAATAACTCAACTACGCCAAAGTTGACCGTTTTCTTTCACCTACTGTTTTCATTCGGAAGTTTCACTCACGTTCGTAGTCCCTCCGCATTATCGGGTGCAGTTGGAATCAATGATTCGGAAGGGAGAAATGAGAAAGGTTGAAAAAAGATCACTGCTCTTCACTATCTCTCTCTAGTCCCCCTTTCCCTCGTTGTTGCTCGTTGTAAAGGAGGCAATTTTCATCTAAGGACATTTTTCACGCTCCCCTATCATCGCGTTTCCTTCTATTTGCCTAGGCTGCGCCCCTTTTCAGAAATTTTTTTTTTCAGAAAAATTTTTTTTTTCTTCTCAGAAAATTTGGAATCTCTGACACACGTCTCCGTTTATTAGATGTAATGCGCGTTTTCTAACTACTGTTTTTTTTCAATTAAGAAAAAGGTTATAATTGATATTGATGTTGTTACAATTTACTTGCATTGGGTCGATGCCAATTTAAAACAGGAATCACGAGAGAGTGTAGCAGAAAGGGATACACCGGGAACATTTTTTTCAAACCCGTTTTAAAAATCCCATATTATTATCGGTGGTTGTCCTAGTCATGAGTTTTCGAACCATCCTGGTCACGAGTCCCAGGGCCGGCTTTTAGGAATTATCCGGTCGTGGCTCCTGCCCTAGCGTATTTCAGCTCCCAGATGAACTAGAATGGTAGCGTTAGGGCTGAAAATGTGCGGAAAAATAAAACAAACAACTTTTATGAAGAAATTGAAAGGTTTGGTGCAGAACTGAAAAAGTTGTCACTGAAAAACTAATCCGAAAAATGAAAATAAAATATGTTCACCGTGATGCAGCCTGAACGCAGTGGATTTTATTGTAGAATATGAAAGTACATATGAGACACTATCTGAGAAATGATAGCTTCAGACGAACAAGGAAAAATAGAATTTCGCCATAAAATTCACTTAGTGTCAACTTTTTTTTTTGAAGGGGAAAATATTTTCTCGAGAACCACGATTCGTAGACCCACAAAACTATAGTAATTCTTGAAGATCTCGACGAGATAAGTATTTTTGTAATTGGGAGTGAAGAGCTACCTCATCTGTGGAAAAAGTTAAATCCATTTGAAAGATTAAAAGTTTTACACAAAATATTGTTTGTTGTTGCGGAGATTTCAAACTGTGCGCATTGAATTCCTCGTCCAAAACTGCATACGTGATATTTTTTCACGAAGATAAAAATACCCCTTGGTGATCTACTGGCTCGCCAAAGAGAGAAATTCGTCAAAAACCCGAGTTTTTCGAGCTCAACTTTTTTCTTTCATGATTTCATGAGCTGTAACATAGAAATTCGGAATCTACACGTAAAAATACAGCAGAAACTTCTACAGTAAAATTAATTCGAGACAAACAAATTTCAACTTTTTCATGACGGTATCATGGTCATTTTTTGTCAGAAAAGTCGAAATCTCAGAACTGTCTGACTATAGGAATTTCTGGTGTATTTTCGCTCGTAGAAACCGAATTTCAATTCTGGAGCTCACGAAAACTCGAAAGAAAATAGTTATGTCCGAAAAAATTATTTAATTTCGGTTATTCGGTCATAACTTTTTTCTTTCGCATTTTCGTCAGCTCTAACATGCAAAATCAAATTCCACAATCAAAAATACAACAGAAATTCTTATAGTGGACAGTTCTGAGATTTCGACTTTTCTAACAACAAATGACCATGATACCCGGGTCATGGAAAAGTTGAAAATTTTTAGTCTCGAAAAAATTCCACTGTGAAAGTTTCTGGTGTAATTTTACGTGTATTTTACGTCCGAATTTCTACGTTAGAGCTCATGAAATCATGAAAGAAAAAAGTTGTGCTCGAAAAACTCGGTTTTTTGGCGAATTTCTCTCTTCGGCGTGTCAGTAGATCACCAAGGGGTATTTTTTATCTTCTTGAAAATAATATCACGTATGCGGTTTTCGACGAGGAATTCAATGCGCACAGTTTGAAATCTCCGAAGCAACAAACAATATTTTGTGTAAAACTTTTAATCTTTCAAACGGATTTAACTTTTTCCACAGATGAGGTAGCTCTTCAATCCCAATTTCAAAAATGCTTATCTCGTCAAGATCTTCAAGAATTACTATAGTTTTGTGCGTCTACGAAGCGTGGTTCTCGAGATAATATTTTCCCCTTAGCACGAGAAGTGTGCCACAGGGAATTCAGTTTTGCAGATACGGCTTCCTAAGGTCGATTTTCGAACTCTACGTCAAAAGTTGACACTAGGTGAATTGTATGGCGAAATTATATTTTTCTTTGTGCTGTTATAGGCCAGAAAGCTCTCGTTTCTCAGATAGGGTCTCATACAGTACTGGCTAATCGCCTTGCATAAGCGCGGCCGCGGCGGGATGCCGCGGACCGCGGCTTGCGCGGATTGATTTTGCACAAAGCGGAGACATTTCCAGACTTCGAGGTGTTGATTTTCGTATTCACCAGTCGATTCCCTATCGAAAATACTATAAGATCTTTTTTTAGTCTTCGATCTATGAGTTTTGAGATTTTGTCTGACCCATCGAACAATTCTTGACCCACTTAAACAAGTCTTCTCAGAAGCTCAATTCTTGTTCAATCTTACTATAATTGATACCATCAATTATTCTATTGAAGAGAAACATCATGGCATGTCTAGTTCATTGTGTCAACTATTGTTCGCTGGGTCAGGATTTTTCAGAGAATTATTCCAAATCTCGTATATCAAAGTGTAAAACATGATCTTATAGTATTTTCGAAAGGAAATCCAATGGCGAACACGAAAATCAACACCTCAAAGCCTGAAAATGTCTCTGTTTTGTGCAAAATCAATCCGCGCAAGCCGCGGTCCGCGGCAGCCCGCCGCGGCCGCGCTTATGCAAGGCGATTAGCCAGTACTGTATATTATCGATATTATCATAGAAAAATATGAAAATGGGCAATACAGGGTACCGATATTTAGATAATTGCGATCAAAGGCGAAAAAATGCCATTTTCAATCGTTTTTCGAGCAAAACTTCTTTCCTTCTGCTTCTCGTGAGCTTTTACCACTAACATCGGGTTCTACGCGCAAAACTACTCCAGAAACACCTATGTTCAGATTGTTCTGAGACAAAAAAAATTCAACTTTTTCATGACCCGGGTCATGGTCATTATTGAACCAAAAATTTCAGAATCACCCGACAATAGATATTTCTGGCGTATTTTCGACCGTAGAAGCCGATTTTGCAAGTTAGAGCTTACCAAATTGCGAATTGAAAAAATTATACCCAGAAAATCTAAAAATTCTAAGTTTTTCGCGCATAACTTTTTCAATTCGCAATTTTTTTTTTGTCTCAGAACAATCTGAACATAGGTGTTTCTGGAGTAGTTTTGCGCGTAGAACCCGATTTTAGTGGTAAATGCTCATGAGAAGCAAAAGGAAAGAAATTTTGCTCGAAAAACGATTGAAAATGGCATTTTTTCGCCTTTAATCGCAATTATCTAAAACTCGGTACCCTGTATTGCCCCTTTTCATATTTTTTCTATGATAATATCAACATGTTCTTCCATATTCTACAATAAAATCCACTGCGTT
The DNA here is from genome assembly GCA_036245825.1 of Pristionchus entomophagus. Taxonomy (NCBI): domain Eukaryota; kingdom Metazoa; phylum Nematoda; class Chromadorea; order Rhabditida; family Neodiplogasteridae; genus Pristionchus; species Pristionchus entomophagus. The sequence goes on along the minus strand of BTSX01000004.1, from coordinate 6,009,941 downwards.
CAGGCTGCAGCACGGTGAACATATTTTATTTTCATTTTTCGGATTAGTTTTTCAGTGACAACTTTTTCAGTTCTGCACCAAACCTTTCGATTTCTTCATAAAAGTTGTTTGTTTTATTTTTCCGCACAACGCTACCATTCTAGCTCATCTGGGAGCTGAAATACGCTAGGGCAGGAGCCACGACCGGATAATTCCTAAAAGCCGGCCCTGGGACTCGTGACCAGGATGGTTCGAAAACTCATGACTAGGACATCCTCCGATAATAATATGGGATTTTTAAAACGGGTTTGAAAAAAATTGTTCCCTGCCTCCCTCAGTCTCTGGTGATTCTTGTTTTAAGTCATGTGATAAAACTTGAAAGCATTTTAGAAAATATACTTCCATTGAATTTACAGCTGCCTACACCGATAATTACTATTCAGTTATCGTGAAAGAACTGACTCTGAGATCCAATCCACCTGGCGCGCGAATGCCAGTTTTTTCTCAGATTGAATGGATTGCAATAGAAGTCTTCTATACGGATTCGATTACGATCGAATCTATATCATCGATGCTGTCGAAAGGTGATATTTGCTATAGTGTTGAAGAAAATAGCTAAATTAACTCTTTTATCCTCGTAATTGCTCACATAAAACAGACTCCAAACATGGCTGCCTCTCTTCAACACCCTCACCGTTCATCCAATGATGATGTTTATCCTTTGGGATATGTCTAAGCTGGGATCAGACATACGAATAGGATACTTATTCAAAGAGGCAAGTTTATGGGTGCGTCAATGAAAACATTTGATCAATCATTGTGTTTTAGCTGACATTGTTTTTCTACGATTGGTGCTTCAATTTCGGGTACCGTATGTACGGCGGCCTTCCGTACGCCTCTCTTCACTGTGCCGGTCCCGTTTGCAGCATCTTCGGGATGACGGGGATTCATGTACCGTCCAATTACCATGTTAAACTGCCAACATTTACAATTGCAGTACCTGCTAGCCCTGGTGTTCACCTCGATCATTCCCAGTGTCATCTTTCTGCTCGGTCGAATGCACAAGCATGCGGCGCGCGGATCGAACAGCATGTTCAGAATGTCCAACAAGTGATCACATATTTGTTCATAATATCTCAACCGCTCAGAACGCTCGCAATACTATTCGCGATTCTCAACCTGATCCTCGCTGTCAATATTGTGGGATTTTCAGTGTTCGGAAGGGAGTCTGATAATGCATTGGTGATCGGTAGAGTACGTTTTGCAAGGAAAAAAAGCGTAATCACTTCTGAAATCCCAAGGAATGTGAGCTGAAGTGGCTCCTAGACAGAGGAGGGCGGCTTATCGTTTACGGAAGATTCGGCGATCCTCAATACTTCAAGACTGGTTATTCTCTTGAGCTTCTCAGACACATATTGTTCGATTTCAGAGCTGTACGTACTCGGTGTAAGTATCGTGGCTATATTCCCTGTTAGTGCAGTTATGACAATTGATTCAGTCCGGATGATGAGCGTGTACAGAAAAGCGGTATTCGAGGTTTTCGATTAATCATAAACCAGCATATTTACCATAGGCGTCGATGTCTACAAAAACGCAGCAAATGAGCTCCAAATTGCTCGCCGTTTTCCTCTGGCAGGTGATTGTATTCACTGATAATTTCTGAAAGTGTATGCATCTTTAGCTCGCGGTTGCTATCGTTCACATCGTCCTGCCACTCATTGGCTTTTTCTCGGCAATGATGATTGATTATCATGAGATACATCCGATAGCTCATACCTTGTTGAGGACGTTCATCATCGTGAGTTGATTCGGTAATCGTCTGCGAAATAATAATATTTTTTAAGCTTGCCTTCATTTTTGATCCCTTCCACTTCACGGTCATCTTCATAATCAAGATGGGAGGCCATCGCAAGGTACAATATCCTTTATTTTTGGAGTATACTATATATTGCGATCCGCTGTTCAGATATACACATTGCTGTCGCTAAGGCTCAAAGGAGCACCGGATAAGCTAGGAAGTGAGCGTACCATGTGCCAGATTCGTGTTGAGCAAACTCTCCAATCGTTCAGAGAACACGGTCAATACCTCGAGCAAACTGACCCAGCCAATTTCTCGACAGCATTGACTATCCACTCTTCTCGTGCAATTCGGATTCCATGAAGGGAGCTAAATCGGTGTTGATCCTGTTGGTCGCTGGTGCTGTTTCATACCTACGAGTTTATTGGTAAACACTTGCCTTCTGATCACAGTACACCGGTTACTACAGGGTGCGCCCAAATTACCCGCACTTTATGAACATAGCGTTCAGCCACAAACAACACCTCCAATTCTATATGAGTAGCAATTTAAGCACCACTCTAGAGTACTATAAAAACATCTACGATACTAATCTCCTTTGAATATCTCGTTTGTAATAGTGCCCGAAAGTGAACCGATTCGAAAACACAATTCCCGCGAACAATTTCGATTTTGACATGCTGCTATTTCTAAACAAACAGTTGCTCACTTCTGAAATCAGTAGCAGTTAACGAGCATCCATAGGGCTACATAGCAGTATATTCAACATTGTGATCAGACTTCAACACAGTGTAAGAAAATTGTTTCACATGTCCATTCACATGGCATGTCCAAGTGACTGCATTTTCGAATGATTTTATAAATTTTTGATTATTTCGATGCCATTGCTCGGCATCAAATAGCCATATCTTGAGTATGTTTTTTTTGACAACCAAATAGCTCACTCATCCTATTGCTATTATGTAGAATCCACAAACTGATTTCCGTATCCGAGGGTATTGAAAATTTTAAAAAATTTTTTTAAAAAAAAGACCCCCATTTGTTCTTCTTTCACGCGACTTCTGTCGGGTAACCAAAATTTGTCGAGAGGTACGTTAATAATTTGTGTGAATTATCATTAAAGCTGAAAATGAAATTTTCCAGAATCCGTAGTGGCTTTGAAGTCGCCTAATGCCGTGCTCTCGTCGGCACAGTGAATTGCAAATCAATAATCGTATTCATTTTCCGAAGATAGATTCATTTATTTTTCCATCAAGAATACGATGGTCTGAATATAATTGCTTTTTCTTGTCACTCGCCACATACACATGGTCATTCTATCGTTGTACACAATTCTATGAAGAAAAAGTTAAGAAAATTATGAATACAAATGGGGACGCGAATATTTTTTTTACAAATAGCGTCAGATAATCGCTCAAGCAAAGTGACCGTGCATCAATTTCTCGCTCATTTACTATGTTAAGCGAGCTACTACAACTTACACATCGAGTAAGATTGATAACTCGTGATCGAATTGAACATCGAAGAATGGGATGTCGCAAGTTCCCGATAACACGGATTTTCTCTAATTTTGTAGGAAAATCGAGACCTTTCACTACAGAAAAAAATGTTGTATCTCGGATTTTTACGAAACTATTATTACTGACTGAAGTGAGGACTGGGAAAACGCCTATCTACTTCATTTGGTCAAATTTGCATATTGAGCCGATCTGTGACCTACCACTTCAAAAGGCTCTATCTCGGTCAGTTTTTGACCTACGGAGCCCGATTTTTTTCAAAAGATTTGTTTTTATCGCTATCTAGTAATAACTCAAGATAAGTTACGGTCTAAAATGCCTTCACGGTCTAAAATGTGTTTCGTCTGAATATTCGTTTTTTCGGCTATAAAAGTAGATTTTACTTGACATTTTCCTATTAAAGGTATTGATTTTATTCTTTGATATGATTCCACACCCCCGATTTTCATATTCCATTTGTCATAAAACTGCGTTCCCGATAGTGCTACTCAGAAGGGGAATCCCGGTACTCCGGGACTTGGCATTATTTTCATTCAAAACGAGTTCAAGAGCGAACAAAGCTTCAACATTATGCTAATGCCGAAATTAGGACCATCAAACGGTAGCTTTCAATGAGCCTGATGGAAAATACTTAATGTTACGTGAGATCAAAATTAACCGTTAATGAGTTATCAGACGAAATTGTCTGTCTTCAGAAGAACCTGAATTTTGTGAAGATTGTTTTCGTGAGATAACTCGTTAACGGTTAATTTTGAGCTCTCGTTTAAAAAGATATTTTCCATCAGGCTAATCGAGAGCTACCGTTGTCCTAATTTCGGCATTAGCATAATGTTGAAGCTTTGTTCGCTATTGAACTCTAAAAAATAATGCCAAGTCCCGGAGTATCGGGATTCCCCTTCTGAGTAGCACTATCGGGAACGCAGTTTTATGACAAATGGAATATGAGAGTACCTGAAATCGGGGGTGGGGAATCATATCATAGAATAAAATCCATACCTTTTAGAGGAAAATGTCGAGTAAAATCTACTTTTATAGCCGAAAAAACGAATATTCAGACGAAACACATTGAAGAAGGCATTTTAGACCGTAACTTATCTTGAGTTATTACTAGATAGCGATAAAAACAAATCTTTTGAAAAAAAATCGGACTCGGTAGGGCAAAAACTGACCGAGGAAGAGCATTTTGAAGTGGTGGGTCACATATCAGCTCAATATGCAAATATGGCCAAATGAAGTAGATAGGCGTTTTCCCAGTCCTCACTTTAGTCAGTAACAATAGTTTCGTAAAAATCCGAGATACAACATTTTTTTCTGTAGTAAGCGTTCCTACACAATTACAGAAAATCCGTGATAAATTAGATATACCTGGCCCGGAGACAGTAGAAACTGCGATCATAGAAGTACTCACCAATGAGAACTATCGAATGCATATGAACCGAACGCAACTACTTGTTAAAATATGATGATAATGCTCGAGTAATGAGAACAAGGCCCGTTTGAAGCAAGATCACTTCTTATCAAGTATTTAACTGGCGAAAAGATTATGATAGAAATCGCTCGATTTTAAAGAGAATTCAACGATCTGTGAGCTTATGATATACTTTTCCCGATTCCGCTGAAATCCTGCATTATCATAGCTCCATCTGCTGGTTATTCTGCGCCCGAGGGGTGATCAGTCCACGTGATACAAATAATACTTCCTGATTGTAGATTGCAGGGTAAGCAATCATGTTGATCACTTAGTGTAATAATTGGGGTCTATCAAATAAATAAATAAATAATATATAACAACTGTCGAGAGAACCCTTCCCAGGTGAAACATTGTGCTCGACATCTCTTTGCCTCCGTTGAATGGTCATGAGGAAAAGCATAGCAAGATTGTTTAACTCTTTGTAATCAGTCATTTATCATTAAAAAAATGTGATTGACAAGATTAGGAACAATTAATCAAAATATTCAGAACAAATACAAAACAATGCGATGACACTTCTGAGTGACATTTTTCTCTTCATTTTCCGACATTAGTCAATCCCACTAGCATGATTTTCTCTCTCTCTGTTCTTTATCTTCTCACATCAGCTCGGGCTCAATCGAGTGGGACTTACACCTGTTCTTACCGAGACAATGCTATTACCATAATCACGGTAGATATCCAGGTGAATCGAGATCTGAGATCGACCGTGATGTCTATTACCTGAGCCATTAAGTAGGTGCTCAACACGAGGTGCTTGTCCACCAGATAATCTAATTATCTAGCGAAGGAAACCGTGTCAGCTTCATTCGCTTCGTGCACACTTGAATGAACTGCAATCGAACACTCCTCTACGGCGTCGATAACGATCGAAGCTATCTCCTCGACGCTATCGAAAGGTGGATTTTTTCTATCCTCATTTAACGCAAAATTGATATTACTTTAAACAGGCTGCAAACATGGCTTCCCTCTTCAACACGCTCACTGTTAATCCAGCAATGATGTTCTCCTTGTGGCAAATGCCCAACATAAGCAATGATATTCTAATAGAATATTTGCTCAAAGGGGTAAGCAACGATATGCAAACAACGCCAATCAATTTTCGATCCAATGGCACAGGGGACACGTTAACTGTTATCCTAGACGGTGCGAAAGGAAAGATCAGTGGTAGAAATAATTCGCAAAGTTCAGTTGATGCTGTTCTTCTTCGATTGGTGCTTCAATTTCACGTTGCGACTGTACGGCAATATGCCCTACGCTACGTTCTACTGTGGCGGGCCGATCTGCAATGACATCGGAACTAACTACCACCATTCATGTGCGAAGAATTTGGGGTTTCATTAGCGAAATGCATGTCCTTAACCGGCTTGTGCTATTCGGCAGGACTATCTTACCCGAGTCGAGAGGTCGCTTGCTATAATTGCGAAAGAATCGGGGTTTCAGTTCCTGATGGCAATCGTGTTCAGGGCGAATGTGCCCTGCTTCATATTCCTGCTCGGCCGAATGCACCAACACGCTGTGGCCGCGTCTAACAGCTCGCTGAAAATGACGAAAAGGCGATTTTCCAATCTATAAAACGGTTTCGAATCAACATCTTTCAGCACGCAGATAGTCCTGATCACCATTCACAACATCATCAACGTGCTCAACATCATTGGCTTTGCGGTGTTCGGACAAGAATCGGATAACGCGGCGGATATAGGATCGGTAGATTGAAATTTTATGTCAAAAATGCGTCATTCATCATTCAAGGAGTGCGAGCTGGCTTGGATGCCTGACAGGGGCGGGCGACTGGTAGTCTACGGCCCATTTGGCGACCCGGAATACTTCAAGACCGGTAACGAATGATGCTCAATTTAATAATTGAAAGCGTTTTGAGAACTCAAATTTCTCGGTGCAACTCTCGCCACGAGTGGTTTAATTCCCCTGATTCTGACAATCGAATCAGTCAGGATGCTCAATGCGTCCAGAAAGGTGCGAAATGCCCTTCTTTAATCGAATAACACCAACCTGAATTGTGACAGGCATAAGTGTCAGATAAAACGCATCAAATGACCACTAAGCTTCTCGGGATTTTCCTCTGGCAGGTAAATATAATATTTCTAGTCGCACGTCGTACACCTTAAAGATGGAAATATTCTGTATGTGGATAACTCCCAATTCAGTTCGTTATCGCGATGGTGCACATGATCTTCCCGCTCGTCATTTTCTTCTCGACAATGATGTTTGACTATCGCGAATACGTTACTGCGGGGGCGAACGCTTGGTTGCGAGCGGTCGTAATGGTAAGCTTGCTCATTGTCTTCTGGTCATTTGCACTGTTGGAACAGCATACATGAGAGCGAGCAGATGGATAGTAGAAAGGGCTGAAGAACGGGACAATAGTGCTGATGAGATGTTAAAAATCGGCGAAAATATCGGATCTTCGATCTTGGGACGGTTAACAAAATGTAAAGATTATTTCTTTGATTTTAATTCCCGCATCTTTATATGTCAGCTCCCATTGGAGTAAGATTCGAGAAATTTTTGCAGTAGCTTGCATATTCCAAAAGTTCTGAAACTTAATTTCAAGTCTCTAGCTATCCCTATTCAGCTAGCGCTGATCTTCGATCCGTTCCACTTCAATCTCATTTTTATCCTCAAGACTGACGGCCATCAAAAAGCATGTTTTTGAATTATTTGAATTTGCCTCCAACATTGTTTTACAGATTCGCAAAGCACTGTCGCTTCGACTCTTCGGAAAACCGGCTGAGTCGCAAAGCATGCATTTAATTTATTATATTGATGATGTTAACATGTAATTATTCAGAAGTCACTGTGACTTGCAACTCGCAGAAAGCAAGCCAAGCAAAGCGGACAACAATTAGCTAATTATACGATTTTTCGCTGCGGATGGTTCAGAAGAGGATTAAATAATACTGCTGTTATGGCTCGGAGAGACAGACCGATGTTGAATACAGTAGATTGATTATTCCGATGTTCTATAAAGTTCTGGAGTAGAACACGCAAAGATAAATGTAGTGTGAGTGTGTGATTTGTGTGATGCATGTGCATGTCTCGTCGTTCTTCCATACCTCTTCTTCGAATGCGTAACATTATATTTATAAATCGCGAAAACAGCAATTTTACCGTATCGCATCGCATCTCATGATTAGTGAGAATTCGAATTACAACAACCATCGGCAGAGCGTCAGTAATTGCCAGCAGTCATAATAATGTTGAGCGGTTTAAATTTATGGGATTTATTATTATGCCAATGACTTTGTATCAACGTACAGAATAATTCTGTTCTAACCTAAGTATTGTGGCATATAAAATCATGTCTACACTTAATTACTTAAATCCAGCGTACATCTTTATAAGAGAGGAATCGCGAGAGAAAAAAAATTATGATAGAAACAAATCCAAAAAAGTGTTCGAATGAGGAGGTACAGGGCAACATTTCGTATGTCGGTGATGTCATTCCTAGTTCAAAGTTACATCACGTTTTTCAAAAAAAGTGATGTATCTTTCCTAATAGTGATCTCCCCAAGAAGCGCCGAAAAGTGATTTGAGAAAAACATAGTGACAAAACTCACCTCTTAAATCAGAAAGTTCGGAGGTGGGGAAAGAAATGGGCGGTCCTTTTGTCCTAAAAACCTGCGATTTTTACAAATTTTCGAGGTTTTCCAAACATAACTTTTTTCATTATTGTTTTCATGTGCTCTCATGTCGAAATTCGGAATCAGCGCGCAAGAAAACGTCAGAAAATCGTATAATAATATTTTTTCGAGATAATTTTTTTTTCGATAAAAAGTTCTGACCGGAATCCAGAAGAAATATTTTTCAATATGTTTATTGGAGCATAACTTTTTTCTTTCGAGGTTTCATGAGCTCTAGTTAGCAAATTCGTTTTCTACGCTCAAAAAACAGCCAGAAATCCTAAAGTGACATGATTCTGAGACAAAACATTTTCGACCAAATTCGGACCAAAGGGTGAAAAAGTGGAGAGTCGAAAAAAAAATTATCTCGAAAAAATATTATTATACGATTTTCTGACGTTTTCTTGCGCGCTGATTCCGAATTTCGACATGCGAGCACATGAAAACAAGAATGAAAAAAGTTATGCTTGAAAAACTCGATAATTTGTAAAAATCGCAGGTTTTTAGGACAAAAGGCCCGCCCATTTTTTTTCCCCATCTCCGAACTTTCTGATTTAAGAGGTGATGTTTGGTACTATCTTTTTCTCAAATCACTTTTCGGCGCTTCTTGGGGAGATCACTATTAGGAAAGTTACATCACTTTTTTGAAAAACTGACCACCCCGATCCAGCGCATGAACGTGGAATGACATCACCAACCTACGAAATTTTGCACAGTGCCTCCTCATTCGGATACATTTTTGCAAATGTCTAGCATAATTTTAAAGCGAGTTATGGTATTTTTCGTGAGTCGAATTTTGCATAAAATTTCATAGTGTCCCTAATTTGACCTACCTATACTCGTAGATGAGACCTGATATCGAAAATCGGCAAACGCAGTTTGAAAGAGCAGCATTCGAAGTACATTCATTTAGCAGCTGAATCGGGAAAACTTTTCTCTACGTCCGCAGGGTTCTCGAAACTCTCGCGATTCCTTTCATAAGAACGCTTGCATTGTGATTCAATTTATCTTATGAAAAAAAAATCAATTACTAAAGAGTACCAAACCATAATGTCTGTCTGTGTGTCACGTTGTCCGGTTGAATGATTGAATGTATTCGTTTTTTGCTTATAACTCATCGCCCGAGTACAACTTCTTGACCATTCGAACCCTCTCGGAGAGCTTTTCAAAAATCGATATCAATTGCCATTATGCAACATTTCGTCATCCTTACGTAATACGTCGTTTTTCGCGTGTAACTCGACGGCAAATAGCCCGTAAAGATAGGGAACAGTGTCAATCGACTTAGAATCGCAGGGGTTTTCACTGACAGCAACTATTTCGTAATTTACGATTTCGTCATCATTACGAAATCTTCACGTTTTCGCTTATAACTCGGTTAAAAATCATCGGAGAGCCTCGGGAGAAGTACCAATCGACCTCCCGTGCTCAGATTTCGCAATCTTTGATTTCGTCATCATTACGAAATCTTCACGTTTTCGCTTATAACTCGCTTCAAAATCATCGGAGAGCCTCGGGAGAAGTACCAATCGACCTCCCGTGCTCAGATTTCGCAATCTTCGATTTCGTCATCATTACGAAATCTTCACGTTTTCGCTTATAACTCGCTTCAAAATCATAAGAGAGGCGAGTACATATTTTCATTGAAAGTATTGAGGCCTTCTATTATCACACCGAGTAGAAAGGCTGAGGGAAAATCCATGTAAGAATTTTGATTGTTTGAAAAAGTATCACTAGATTGCATCATCACTACGCAACAAGTGTGGTGGTCTGTGATATCCCAATTGTATATTCCAAAACACGATGGGTGTACTACTACATTCCCAAGTTTGAGCCAGAAATCTATCATGAGTCAAAAGTTATGAAAGAATGAAAAAGTGGCCCATGACTTTCCGGCGATACTGTAACATGATTGTGAGCAACGTCTGAATTTTAACCCATTTTTCATTAGATTACGGTATTTCGGGTTACGGTATCTCTTCCCGTAATCCACAAACCTTGGCAAAGAAGTTTGGTGGGGTATGGCATCGAACCCCCAACATTCGGTTTCCAAGGCAAGCGCGTTATCCACTAGGATATGATTTTGTGTGCTGAGTACGAATTTCGGTATGAGAGTCCATGATATCATTAATGAAAAAAGTTAAAATTTATTATGTCGAAACATAGCCGATTTTTAAAATCTTTTGACCTCTGATTTTCGGTTGCGAGAAAGTTATCCAAATGCTCTGAAAAGTTGGGAATCGTATATTCCATGGATTTGCAACTACCCTGTCTAGAAAATACATTTGAACAAAAATCGGCCTTGGAACTATGATCATCCAAAATAGGAAGAAAACAATTTTTTGAAAAAGTAAAAAAATCGTGCCCTGAGGTCAAATTAAGAGATATCAATATCGAACTTTGTGGGTAATCAGGAATTATTGTAAGGGTCATTTTGAGCCTTTGAACGAGTCTCTAGCACGTCAATGAATGGAAATTATTTTTTTCGGGACCCTATTTTGAACCTGTGTTCTGCTTCTGTACGACAACGCCCCATGAGTACTATTTTTTAATCGGTAGATGATGAGGCCTTCTATCATCGCAAAAAGAGAGAAGACTTAGAAAAAAATCCCCATGACCCTAGAATCACAAGTGAAGAACATATATATGATTGCATCATCACTATGCAATATTGCGAAATCGTAGCATGACGTCACTATCGGTAGCAATGCATCAATAGGTCTAATGTATCCTGCCAAAACATCAAACCGATTGCTTATCTGGTTCAAAAGTTACAACACTTTGAAATTTTGGAGGTGACTTATGTCCGATACTGTATAGGGGGGTCATGGATTTTGTCGTTTTTCGACCACGAGCACCATATCCCAAACTGCAATAAATTAACTCCACATTCTACCGTGACCCAAAATACCGTGATCCGGGTATCGTAAACTGACATATGTGTCAAAACAAGAAGCTCGGGAGAAGTGCCAATCGACATTTTATGATCATTTATAAGTTTTTTTTAGGATGCTTCGGCCATACCGTTGTGAAAAGCTCGTGAGGCTGAGAACGTGGAGGAAAAGTTGCGATGTAGCCACGGAGCGAAGCGGAGTGGCTACATCGCAACTTTTCCAGAGCGCTCGAAGCCTCACGAGCTTTTTGCAACGGTATACGCCCCACTCGCAAGCAAGCGGTGCATGGTTAACCTGTGCACACGACCCAGCGTACAACGTAGCAGTCGCAGACTGCTAGTTTATCTCTCTTTATTTTTATTTATTTATAGCTGTCATTCGCTAGATTCCGCATTTTCTTCGCACTCTTCTGATCATTGGTTCAGTTTCGTGATATTTACTTCAGTAACAAGCTCGAAGCCTCAGATTAGACTTATTTGCGATATTAGTCATTATAGAGCTACGCATAACTGTCAGGTCCTATACGATGTTCGATTTGGATTGCAACCGAACTCTTCTTTACGGCTTCGACTTTGATCGAAGCTTCATTATCGACACTATCGAAAGGGATGGCCAAATCTTTCGAAATGGTTAATAAGCTATTTTCAGCGTCCAAATATGGCTTCCCATCTTCAACTCTTTGACTGTTCACCCCGCACTGTTGTACTTGCTGTGGGAAATGCCGTACATGACACTCGATATACGGCTAGGATACTTTGTCAAAGAGGTTTGGGTTGGTGAAGACAAATTGGTAGTGTCCTCAAAATTTAAGCTCACGCTGATTCTTTTCGACTGGTGTTTCAATTTCGCTTTCCGTATATACGGAGGCGTCCCGTACGCGGCTCTCTACTGTGGCGGGCCACTCTGTAATCGTATCGGCATTTCCACTTTTCATGTATCAAATATATTGCTATTATTGCTCTTAAAAATATCCCCAGTTGTTGCTGGCGCTAGTGTTCACCTCAACCATATCCAGCTTCATTTTCCTTCGCACGTACACACCAGAAAGCCGTTTCCGGTTCTACAAGTTTGCTGAGAATGTCGACCAAGTCGAGGCGTAGTTCCCCTTCTCTTATCGAAATGACTGAATTTAGGATGCAGATAGGAGTGCTAGCATTACACGCAATTGTTTACAGCTTCAACATTATTGGATTTGTGATGTTCGGATGGGAATCAGAAGACGCATTGGAGATTGGAAGAGTCGGTCATGCATTTTGTGGAAATTATAAGGTAAACGTTGAGGAATGTGAGCTGAAGTGGATGTCTGATCGTGGCGGGAGGCTGTTTGTATATGGAGCATTTGGCGACCCTCAATATTTCAAGACTGGCATGTTTTCTTCGCATGGAAGAAGCTTATGTGTGAATGGCTTTATTTCAGAGCTGAAAATGCTCGGAGTTACATTATTACTGATCGGCCCTATTCCGATCATTCTTACGATCGATTCAGTGAGATGGCTGAATACGTACAGAAAGGTGAGCTTATAATTTACGAGAGAATCCACCTGCAGCTGTTCAGGTTTCAATGTCCAATCGAACGCATCAGATGACTACTCAGTTGCTCAGCGTCTTCCTCTGGCAGGTGAGGCGATTTTTGAGAATTTTTTTTGTACAAAAATAAGTTAATATTACAAAATCAGCTCGCTAATGCTACTGTTTCAATAATGTTCCCTCTCGGCGCACTATTCTCCATGATGGTGATCGACTTGCACGAAAGTGCTAGTGGACTACTGCTCGGAGCCTTGCGTTTTATCGTCATAGTAAGTTTTTTTTCTGCATTTTTTGGTAGATCCAATTATGAATTTTGCTATAAACTTTCTATCTTTTTTCTTACCATTATAAGCCGATATAGAATACAGAATTGACCATGTCAAATATGGATCATTCAGCTCGCCCTCACTTTCGATCCGTTAAATTTCACTCTGATCTTCATTATCCAGACAGGCGGCGTTCGAAAGGTTTGATGAATCGCCCATTATCAATAATAAATATACTCATTTTATTTTCCGAACAATTTACAGATTCGTACAATCGTATCGCGACGATTGCTTGGACAGTTCCGGGAGTCAAGTGGGAAGTGTTTTGTGATACAATTAATTTCGTTATTCTTCAGCGCTCACGAAAATCAGCGACTCGAGCCGAGCCATCACTTCCATATATTAAAAGTAACCTGCACAATATCAATCAATTCGTGCGGTTTTCCGATGCTTCGTGTCTGCTTGATCTTTTGCTTGTTGTGTTGTCTCGCATCCATTGTCTCGCACGATTAGATATCTTGAACTATGATTGAATCCGTGATGCACCCTACGAATACGACAGACGAAGTACTTGAAAAGAACGCGAAGGAAAACACACATTATTAGGAAATAACAACAGTCTGGACAGGTAAAAGGTTGTCTAGTGCATATATGAGGCCGTTTGCGGTAGGGTCAACAAAGTCATAGAACAGGTAAAAAATCGGCTATGCCCAAAAGTTGGCCCTAGGGGTAACTTGATTCTGAATCGACCTGTGGAATCCGTTTCTCGATCTGAGCCTTCGGAATCCCGGTACAACCCCCCTCAATTTTGGACTAAATTTCGGTTTCAATGAAAATCTCCTTTAAAATGGTCCAATTGGGGCCAAATTTCGCGAGTACTACTACCAGAATTGAATTCTCTACAAACTGAAAAAGAACGAGGCGCTATCTCAATTCGTTTTCGAGAAAAAGCCGTTTTTTTGACAGAAACAAATGCGTCCGGAAACCCATGAACAGAAGAAAGAGCACACTTCCCTGATCATTTTAGTATATAAGAAACGAATCGCGAGAGAATCGAGAGTTTTGGCCCCGCGGCGGTAGGAAATCACTACCACCAATCCTGCTGAAAAGTATAACTTACGTACTTCAAAAGGTGCTCTATCAAACAACGTTGGCAGAGTTTGATATCGGATTTCATCTCAGAGTATTGGTAGGTCAAATAGGGGACTCTTTGGGATTTTTTGATAATTTCACTATTTTTTACCTTAGGAAAACGTTCATAACTTGCTTAGAATTGGAGCTAGAGACAATTCCAGAAAGGCTTTCGAATGAGGAGGCTGAGGGTAACATTTTAAATGCTGGATCCGGGCGGTCGGGTTTTCAAAAATAGTGTTTTTTTTTTTTTTTTTTTTTGTGGTCTCCCTTGGTCCAATTTTGGTCGAAAATTGTTTGTCTCAGAATCATGTCGGTATAGGAATTTCTGGCTTATTTTTGAGCGTAGAAAACTAATTTGCAAACTAGAGCTCATGAAACCTCGAGATAAAAAAGTTATGCCCAAAATATTGTACAAAATTTTTAGAAGGATTTTCTTTGGAGCATGTTAGCAGCTCTAGTTAGCAAATTCGTGTTCTACGCTCAAAAATAAGCAAGAAATTCCTATAGGGGCATGATTCTGAGACAGAAAGTTTTCGATCAAAATCGGACCAAAGGGGGGACCACATGGTGAAAAGGTGGTCAGAGTCGAACAAAAATTTCATCTCAAAAATATATGTCTATAGGAATTTCTGGCGTATTTTTGCGCGCTGATTCCGAATTTCTACACGGGAGCTCATCAATCGATGTAAGAAAAAAGTTATGTTTGAAAAACACTCAAAATCGGCACTTTTTCGGACATAATCCAGCCCCCATTTTTTTCCCATTCTCCGATTCCTCAGATTTTTGGACATGGAGTAGATGCATGTTTGTTCTAAAATCACTCTCGGGGGATTATTGGGGACAGGACTTTTAACAAAGTTATAGCAATTTTTCAATATTTTTGAAAAACCGACCGCCCGGATCCAGCGCGTAAACATGGAATGACACCACCAACATATCAAATGTTACCCTCAGCCTCCTCATTCGAATGCCTTTTTGTCTCTAGCTCTATTGCTAAGCAAGTTATGATCGTTTTCCTAACGTAAAAATAGTGAAATTATCAAAAATCCCAAAGAGTCCAATATTTGACCTACCAATACTCGGAGATGAAATCCGATATCAAAATTCTGCTAACGTAGTTCGATAGAGCACCTTTTGAAGTACGTCAATTATACTTTTCAGCAGGATTGGGGTACTGATTTCCTACCGTCTCGGGGCTCGCGATTCGTCTCATAATTTGAAATTTTGAGCATGTCAAATTTTTAATTGTTCTTTGACCCTGTTGAGCCCTTGTTGATTCTACCACAAATGTTGTGTATCTTTGACATTATCTAGCTACGATTACAAATCATCGGTCCCATCGCAAACTGAACGCACTATAGTTTTCATCTTGAACCCCCTCTCTTGGAGATGAGAGATAGATACGCATAATTTGGGAAGCACGCACACTAAATGTTGTCAATGTGCATACCACACCGTATTCAGACATTTAAAGCATCTCCCGTGATCTTCCTGATGGAAATGTGACGAAATCTGCTTGAAAACCACAAGCCTTCAATAAGATACTCGCACTCTTCATGTTGAGGGAGACAAAATCGTTTCCCGTTTCATCACAAGTGACGCCGCTCAACTCGCCTTTGTGTGAGTGAATGCTCTTTTCAATCTCACTAATCATTTTTCAGTCGTATTCCACACCGTTTTTCACCGCTTGATAGGACATTTCGTGAAATGAAGCGATGAATGCCTGAATTGTGCAATCTAGTGGCCAGAGACCGTGGCCCTCACGCTTTCTTGTGAGCACGAATCACCACAGCGGCGAGACGAGGAGAAATGAGATCGCTCTCGAAACAGTTCTCACGAAGTAATCGTGTCCTGTGAAAATTCAAAATAAAGCAAATGTTTTTTCCCTAGAGTCGAGTGAGAAATATTATTATCTTTTCTCGTTTTTCGATGTATTTTGATTTCATGAACCATAGCATTTCATGAACCTTAATATTTTCCGGCAATCTAAAGCGATTGTATTCTTCATTTTGTAAAACTGTAGTATGTTGTAGTATGTTTGCACATGCAATCTTCTCGGAACACATACAAATCATATAACCATTGCTCAGTGTTCGCAGATTATCTATCCAAGACCGTTCATAGTCGGATTATTGATTGTGGTAAGTAGATTTTAAACGTTTTTAATAGCTTCAAAATATTCAGTCTTATGCCTTCATCGTTCGAGTCCGTCGTTCTCTTCATTCACTACTGTAATGCGAATCTATCCATTTCTCTCAGTCTCCTGTTGGTCTTCATCGTTTTCCGCCATACACCGGCGTCTTTCGCGAAATTTGCGATTCTGATCAAGTTCCAGTCGCTAACTGATGTGTGCGTCGCATTTGCGAGCTCAGCATGCATGATTCGGTTAGTGATAACTAGAAGTGACAAATTGAGGCCTGTTTCTAATCAATTCGTGTCCCAAATTGTCTGTCGGGGATATTTAGTGGCTCAAAGATCTCATGATTATGATTAATTTTGGAACGTACTAGTGGTTTTTGGAATGACACCTGAATCTTGACGAATATATATTGATGAAATAGAGTGGTACCGATCGATTGGACGCTGGTCGTTATCTCGTACGGCCCGTGCTGCTATCTCCCTCCTGCATGGTGCGATGTCTCCGTATCGATTTTGTTCGGCGCTGCTTCGTGCACGGTGATGAGACGAATGATACGGCCCATGGAGGATAAACCACCCTCAGATCTTCACGATCATTGCTTCCTTCGTTTTCCGACTGTTGGTGATTCAAGGAAGGAGTCCGACAAGTCGAGACGCAATTGGACTCATATGTGTGATCTCTCTGCCTCTGTCGGTAGTGTGTTCGGTAAGAGAAAACAATGTTCGGCCGAGTTGGAATGTGCATAACCTGGTGATGTATATGAGGCCGTTCGCGTTAGGATCATCAAGGGTTCAACGGAGGTGTGGAACATCAACAAGTTCCGAATTGCTTAAAAGTTGGCCCCAGGGGTAATTTTCGATTCTGAATCGAATGGCCTTTTTCGTTTTTCGCTCAGATGCTTCTAAATCCCGGTATGACACGACGTCAATTTCGCCAAAATCGTTTT
This sequence comes from Pristionchus entomophagus, assembly GCA_036245825.1. Classification (NCBI taxonomy): domain Eukaryota; kingdom Metazoa; phylum Nematoda; class Chromadorea; order Rhabditida; family Neodiplogasteridae; genus Pristionchus; species Pristionchus entomophagus. Next base: position 5,992,628 of record BTSX01000004.1, on the reverse strand, counting down.
GTTTGACATTGACGTGTGGGGCCAAAAACCCACATACAAATGAAAGAGCAAAATTTTTCTAATCATTATGGTATATGGGGTTAAGGGTTTGACATCAGCCTACGCATAGTTATGGTCAAGAAAACTGTTTCTCAACACAGGATTCAGATGCCACACCTGCATGGTCGACGTTGTAAGCGTTTAGAGCTTCTTACTAAAAGCCCCGGGTTCGATCCCGGATTGTGCGGGACGTTTTTTGCAGAATTTTTGAAAATGGAAATTTCCCCCCTTTGATCTATCAAGATGGAAAAAATGAAATTTCAAAAAGTCTGCAAAAAACGTCACGCACCAACTGGGATCGAACCCGGGACTTTCAGGAAGAAGTTCTAAACGCTAACAACGTCGACCTTGCAGGTGGGGAATCTGAATCCTGCGTTAAGAAATAGTTTTTTGACCATAACTATGCGTATGCTGATGTCAAACCCTTAACCCCATATACCAAAATGATCAGAAAAATTTGCTCTTTCATTTGTATCTGGGTTTTTTGGCCCCTCACGTCAATGTCAAAAAACGGTCATAACTCAGAAACGAAAAAAAATAGAGACTCGCCTAAAATTTCATCCGATCGAACGTGAAATTTTGGTCGGGAACGCGAGATTTGTGGCCAATCCGACCCTTCTGGGACCAATTCTTATCGCAGAAAACAATTATGGCGAAATTGACGCCGTGTCGTTCCGGGATTCAGAAGCATCTGAGCGAAAAACGGAAAAAGCCATTCGATTCAGAATCGAAAGTTACCCTGGGGCCAATTTTTGAGAATTTCGGAACTTTTTGATTTCCAACCACTTGTTGATCCTAACGCGAACGGCCTCATATAATGAGAAAAACAAGTTTACATATTACTTGCTGGCCAAAACTGAAAAGTGCTAAAAAAAAAATATCCACATGCGTGCCCAACATCGTGACCGTATGCATAGTAGAACTCCATATTTTGCGCATCCTTATTGTATAATATCGTTAATCTCAGATCGCAATTCTGATAGCGAAAGATGCCGACGATGAAGTTATATCTGTACTACTCACGATCCACCCGAATTTCGAAATTGGTCTTAGAAATGCAGTTACAGGTATCTGTTTTAAAAACTGAATTATCTTATTTGTTTCATTTCTTTAACGGTTTCCTAAACATCCGCACTCTAAGTTCGTCAATTTTTCTCTCTATTCTTACTGTGCTAGTGTGGCCTGATTACATTGCAATACTGCTACTGAGGTGAGGTATTTTCGCCCATAAATGGTAGCTGAATATCCTGAAAGTACTCCAGTCTAACAGTATCCCAAAAGCAATCGAATCCTGCATCATAGTAAACTTCGCAGAAGGCGAATTCTGGAAAAAATCGAGCAACGGGCTCAAAATCTAAGCGAAGCATCGAAAAACATTCACCGTAAATTCGTAACAGTGGGAAAACACATGAGAGCAACATCTAAGACTGCTGTTCAGATGCTTACAGTGCAATCCATGGTGCCGATTGTTCAGATGTACGCTGTCCTCGTTTTTCTTTTGGGATTTCTCAACATTTTTCAAGATCCACTGCTCGAATCTACAACAATGCTGGTATTTTAGAGCTCGCCCATTCACTAACCCTTCTTAGCTGTTCGACCCAACTTCGAAAATATGAATATTGGCTTTCAGATCGGTGAAACTACTGCATTTTTGTCGCCTCTCATCGTAATATGCTCCATAGATCAATACCGACGGTGGGACAGTATATTGTTTTTACGGCGCATCCCATATATCTGAATGTTTTCAGAGCAACTCTTTCTCTGTTTGGTATCAATCACGAAAGGACGATATCCACCGTTCAACCATCAGCATTCACTCGTTCACAAATCAATCAGTGATAAAATTCGATTTAATATGCCAAATCATTATATTGTTTGCAAAAGGGTAACGAGGGCCACGAATCAAATACCTACAGAAGACAAATACAAAAAAAAATTCGGGAGTAACAATGCATCGGATATAATTTTCTCCACTAGTACGTAATGATCGGATCAATAATGATAATTGAGATTTTTACTGCGATTCCTTCATAAATTAAAAAAAAAAATAAATATGTCAATTGCGTAGAGAATGAAAATTTCATAGATCAAGCAATCGTGTAGCGCCTGAGTTGATAAGTTTTACCGTTAGATACATGGGAATTCAAATTGTTCTGTCAGGGGATCCTAATATTTAAATATTTTAGTTTTTCGAGTGTAACTTTTTTCTTTCGCATTTTGGTGAGCTCTAGTATGAAAATTTGATTCCTTCAGGTGAAAATATGTCGGAAACACCTATAGTCAGATATTTCTGAGATTTCGACTTTTTGACCCAAAAATGACCATGACCCCGGGGTCATTAGAAAGTTGAAAATTTTTGAGTCTCAAAAAGTCTGACTATAGGTATTTCTGAAGTATTTTTGCACGTAGAATCCGAATTTTGCTATTAGAGCACATTAAAACAAGAACTAAAAAAGTTATGATTTAAAAACCTTCAAAGTTACGACTTTTTTGGCTTTGTTAAAAAAATATTAGGATTTGGCGTCCCTGACAGAACAATTTGAACAGTGATTCCCATGTATACGTGATTCCCATGACTAAAGTGAGGACGGGGAGAACGGCTGTATACTTTATTTCTCCAAATTTGCATATTGAGCCGATCTGTGACCTACCATTTCAAAACTGCACATTACAAAATTGTAGAAGTGATCAAGCACATCGCTGCGGATCTGGCCAAGATGGGAATCCGAATCAAGCACCTGTGTTCGGACAACGCAGGTACGAATACAATGAAATGAGTAGATTAACCTAATGATTATTCAGGCTACCACCATTCTGCGCCCGTCATGGCCTCCGTCAACAAGATCGCAGCTCAGTTCAAGATCGGGATCGCGTCGTGGAGCTTCAGCGAGGCTCAAGCCGGCAAATCGACTGCCGATCGATACTGTGCTTTGTCGAAGGGAGTGATGAGATGCCACATTGCCAAGGGCAACAACATTGATACCCACGAGAAGATGTTCATCGCTCTCACCAAAGGGAAGCAGCTGCGAGGAGTATCAGTGCATCTCGGAACCGTCACTCACAAGGATGTGCCGAAGACGAAGATCCCTGGAATTTCCAATCTCGATCACTTCGAGTTCGACGGCAAGGATACGATATCTGCATGGAAATTCAGAGGAATCGGAGATGGAATGAAAGTGAATGGACTGGAGGGAATCGAGAGTTCCGTCGTCTGGCACGAGCATGGAGGCAAGCTGTGGAGAGATGTATGACGCGTATGACCAGATCAAGAATTGTATCAAGGTCTTCTCGCAGCAAAGAAGAAGGAGTTGGAGAAGACTGGAAGAGGAATCCGAAGAAGAAGAGCAATAGTGGAGGATATGATCTCAGAATTGGATGATGAAGGAGGATCAATCGAGGTGGAAGTGGAGGTGGATGAGGATGATCGGGAGATCACGGCTGACGATATCTACGATATGATTCACAAGAACATGGCTGAGTTCTTCGATGATCCCGATAACATCGTACATTCGACTCCAGATGTCGGAAATTTCGACGAATGAACACATTGTATTGATTATCAATGTTTATCAGAAGTAAATCACATTTTATAGCAAAGTACTGCTATTCACTTTGTAAATAACATCGAAACAGACGAATGGAAAAAGTAATTGAAAAAGTAAAAAGTAATTTAGAGGAAAATTTCGAGAAAAGTCTAATTGTATACCCGAAAAATCGAATTTTCAGACCTAACACCTTGAAGATGACATTTGAAACCATACCTTTAATTGAGTTATTTGTAGATCTTGGAAAAATGAATCGATGGGAAAATATCCGGGCTCTGTAAGTCAAAAACGGACTGAGATAGCTCGTTTTTAAATGGTAGGTCACAACTCGGCTCAATATGCAAATTTGGCCAAATGAAGTAGATAGGCGGTCTCCTCACCCTCACTTTAGTCAATAACATTAGTTTCATAGAAATCGGAAGCACAAATTTTTTTTCTGTAGTAAAACTTCTAGATTTTCCTACAAAATTAGAGAAAACCCGTGTTATAGCTGATCCAACGCACCTTCGATAGTACTTCACAGAAAAGATAAATCTCAGAAAAGTTAATACCCTTCTTGTCGGCGATACTCTCACCCTCATTTAAAAAAAATAAATTATTGAATAATGTTTATTTGTGCCAATATCTTCTGCGACAATAGTTTCCTTGGAAGATACATTTTTGTAAAATAGTGAAATATGCACCCAGAGATCACAGGAATATATTCCTAATTGACATGGAAGTCTCGGTAGGACTACCTGGTTTTGGTATCTAACTTGGAACTAAAACACTCTACATTGAGGATCAACATTTAGCACGTAATGTTCATTGTCTCCTCTCCCCTCTCTCTCCCATTCTCTCACGATTGCACAACACATAGGTACTTTGAGAAAAATCGTGTCTTCTCAATATGTGTGCTCTCTCGCCATCGGAAAACCAACCCCATTGCACAACATTATCGCGCGTACTTCCCCTTCCTATCGTCACTCCTTTTCCTGTGTTTCTTTGTGCGTTCGAGTTTTTTTCTGCTCTCATGCTGCTTCTTCGGGGACTGGAGTTATGGGCTTCTTACTCTGGAAGTTATATTTTTTGTCACGAATTCAATCACTCTACTGCAATTGCTGATTATTCATCGTTGAATCCATCTCACAGTGTGTTGAGTACCTTACCCATCTGCTATTCGCGTAATTAACAAACTGTTCCAGTTATTGTCATGAAGAAGAAGAATCAGCCAAAGATGCGACGCCGCAATCGAGACGAATCGCTGTCCGATGAGTTGAAATCTCGTGCACCAGGTCTGATGATAACTATTCTGCAATACACTCCTATATTTTTCTCAAACCCTTTTTAGTGCTCATCCGACATAGAGCCGAATCTCTCTTGGCTAAATCTGACGCTTCGGTTCGAGATTACGAATCGATGTCCACTTTCGAAAGTTTACCAAAGGAGCTACTGTGGAGAATAGTCGAATTTCTACCGGAGGCAGTATTTGACCTACGACTGGTATAGTTTCACTGAACGATTTCTTAGTATATTTTCTCAAAATACCTCAATGAGTCTTGGTCCTAGCGTTATCTTACACTTTTAATAGACAATAAAAAAAATTGATGTGGTAAATCGTAGAATCGTACAATTTCAGGCATCTCGTTTGCTCTGCTCACGCGTGGATGAGTATGCCCGCCAAATAACCAACCCAATTGCTCTAGAGCTAGAACTTATCAAGGTGTTTGTGTTCGCTTTTAAGCGCTTAAGAGACCGGCTCGGTTATTTTGGAGTATGGGCCGGACATCGATATCTCCGATCCGGCCCAAACTTTTCCCCTGGATACCACCATGGGTCCCCATCAACAAACGGGACACTATATGGTCCAGATCATTGAAACATAAAAATGGCGGGATTTCGAATTTTGAAAACTCAAAAATTAGATAAAAACTAACCGAACGATATAGGTCCAAAGTTAGTGTGGCAATATAAGTTGAAAAAATCAGTTTGTGATCGAAATCTCGGACCAATTTATAACGTGTTTTTGTTGTCTAAGCATGTATGTAATATTGCCACACTAACTTTGGACCCAGATCGTTCGGTTATTTTTATCTGATTTTCGAGTTTTCAAAATTCGATATCACGCCATTTTTATGTTTCAATGATCTGGACCCTATATTGTCCCGTTTGGTGATGGGGACCCATGGGGACCCATGGGGGTATCCAGGGAAAAAGTTTGGGCCGGATCGGAGATATCGATGTCCGGCCCTAACGGCCGAGTCCTCGAAAATAACGGAGCCGGACTCTTAAGAGAGCAGATCGGTTATTTTGGACCACCCCCCGGAACCGGTGCGCTAGCAATGAGAACCACAGGCTCATACTCGAGTACTAGCAGGGTCTTGGTCCCTTATTTGACAAACGGCTACTTATTTGTTGCTACTGCCGTGCCGAGGGTAGAAAAGTGAATTACAAGGTATAATGGTAAAAAAAATCATATTTTTTTCAACCGATCGAGATCGATCCAATTTCTTTCTTGCATTACTCTAGAGGTGCCCAGGGACTCTGGAAAAACAGTTCTGATTGATTTATAGTCGTTTCCAAAATGGTTTTTTTGACTTCGAATTTCAGTTTTTCGGATAAAGTTGTCAGTTTTTGGCCGAACGACAAGTAGTAACTATGTGCGCTTTGTAGCTCTTGCATGTATGCATCGGAATCACTGTTCGAACTGTTCCGTCAGGGACGCCGAATCCGAATTTTATTTGACAAAGCCAAAAAAGTAACAATTTTCGAGGTTTTTCGATCCTAACTTTTTTAGTTCTTGTTTTCATCAGCTCTAATAGCAAAATTCGGATTCAGCGTTCAAAAATACGCCAGAAATTCCTATAGTCACATTTTTCCGAGACTCAAAATTTTCAATTTTATTCATGACCATGGTTGAAAAACTTAAACTTTTCGAGTTATGAGGCGTAACTTTTTTCCTTCCCATTTTGGTGATTGTTTTGAGAATACAATTTTTTCAACTTTTTCATGACCATGGTCATTTTTCGGTCAAAAAGTCGAAATCTCAGAACAATCTGACTATAGGTGTTTCCGCAGTATTTTCACTAGTAGAGATCGAATTTTCATACTAGAGCTCACCAAAATGGGAAAGAAAAAAGATATGCGTCATAACTCGAAAAGTTTTTCAAGCGTAACTTTTTTCTTTCGAGAGCAGATCGGTTATTTTGGCGACCCCCCGGAACCGTTAGCAATGAGAACTACAAGCTAATACTCGGGTACTAGGAGGGTCTTTGTCCCGTATTTAACAAACGGTCACTTATTTGTGGTTACTGCCTTGCTGGAGGGAGAATAGTGAATTACAAGGTAAAATGGTTGAAAAATCATATTTTCTCAACCATTCGGGATAGACCCAATTTCTCTTTTGCGTTATTCTTGGGGTGCCCTGGGACTCTGGAAAACCCGTTCTGATTGATTTCTAGTTGTTTCCAAAATGGGTTTTTCTACTTTCAATTTCAGTTTTTCAGATAAAGTTGTTAATTTTTGGCCGAACTACAAGTAGTCACTATGTGCGTTTTGTAGCTATTACATGTATACATGGGAATCACTGTTCAAATTGTTCTGTCAGGGACGCCAAATCCTAATATTTTTTTAACAAAGCCAAAAAAGTCGTAATTTTGAAGGTTTTTAAATCATAACTTTTTAAGTTCTTGTTTTTATGTGCTCTAATAGCAAAATTAGGATTCTACGTGCAAAAATACGTCAGTAATACCTATAGTCAGATTGTTTTGAGAATAAAATTTTTTCAACTTTCTCATGACCCCGGGGTCATGGTCATTTTTGGGTCAAAAGGTCGAAATCTCAGAAAAATCTGACTATGAGTGTTTCCGACGTATTTTCACCCGTAGAAATCGAATTTTCATACTAGAGCTCACCAAAATGCGAAAGAAAAAAGTTATGGTCTAAAACTAGAAATGTTTTAGTTTTTCAAGTGTAACTTTTTTCTTTCGCATTTTGGTGAGCTCTAGTATGAAAATTTGATTCCTTTAGGTGAAAATACGTCGGAAACACCTATAGTCAGATATTTCTGAGATTTCGACTTTTTGACCCAAAAATGACCATGACCCCGGGGTCATTAGAAAGTTGAAAATTTTTGAGTCTCAAAAAGTCTGACTATAGGTATTTCTGAAGTATTTTTGCACGTAGAATCCGAATTTTGCTATTAGAGCACATTAAAACAAGAACTAAAAAAGTTATGATTTAAAAACCTTCAAAGTTACGACTTTTTTGGCTTTGTTAAAAAAAAATATTAGGATTTGGCGTCCATGACAGAACAATTTGTGTGTGATTACCATGTATACATGTAACAGTGATTACCATGTATACATGTAATAGCTACAAAACGCACATAGTGACTACTTGTAGTTCGGCCAAAAGGTAACAACTTTATCCGAAAAACTGAAATTGAAAGTAGAAAAACCCATTTTGGAAACAACTAGAAATCAATCGGAACGGGTTTTCCAGAGTCCCAGGGCACCCCAAGAATAACGCAAAAGAGAAATTGGGTGTATCCTGAATGGTTGAGAAAATATGATTTTTCGACCATTTTACCTTATAATTCACTATTCTCCCTCCGGCAACGCAGTAACCACAAATAAGTGAGCGTTTGTTAAATACGGGACCAAGACCCTCCTAGTACCCGAGTATGAGCTTGTAGTTCTAATTGCTAGCGCAACGGTTCCGGGGGGTCGTCCAAAATAACCGATCTGCTCTCTTAAGAGAGCAACTCTGAATTTTTTTACACCTGCCCGGACATGCCGCGAAGATTTTCGATTCAGACCTCCATACGCATACCATGGGTGCATATTGGGTACTTGTTTATAAAAGTGGTCTAATTAGGGTGCCGAGTCTAGAAAGCGGCGCGCCGGGTCGGCGCCAAGTTATTTTCTCAGCCGGACATGTTGGAATCAATTTTTCTTTTGCATCGTCATAGACATGTCGAGAGTGCATGGAAACACTATAGAGAACTGGTTCAGGTCAATTTTGAATTAATTTTCGCTATGTCAAAATCATTTTTTCGACAAATTGACTCACTTTTCGCGAGGGGGGCGCACAGCCACTCATCGCACGATGTAGCCCATGCAATTCTGCGTCGATCGGAAAAATCGAATTCTGACATTATCTGATTATACGCTTATGACATGTAATTGTGTGCGTAGAATTCGAATTTGTAAACTAGAGCTCATGAAAACGGGAAAGAAACAAGGTATGCTCGAAAATTCCAAAAATAGTGGACATCTTCAGTTTTTCGAAGATAACTTGTTTCTTTCGAGTTTTCGTGAGCTCTAGTTTACGAATTCGAATTCTACGCACCCAATTACATGTCATAAGCGTATAATCAGATAAAGTCAGAATTCGATTTTTCTATCGAAAAAGTGACCTCGACCGGTTATGGTGTCTGACTGAAGAACCCAATCCAGTCTCGACTCCCCGGTTCAAGCCCCACGATCGACTTGCGCTTCTTCTGATATCCAGAAATAGTATAATACACAGTACTCGACCTATAGGGGTGTCCCATAAGTCTTGAGAATTAAAAAAAAAAAAAAAATTGTTGCGCAATCGAATGCCCCGATTTTTTTTAGCAAATTGTAAACAAACTATTGCATCATGCTGACGTCGAAGTCGTATTGGCATTGCATCAGTTTAGAATTTATGAAAAAGTTGAAAAATTTGTATTTCAGAAAAACCTGACTATATTTTTTTCCTGCGTAGTTTTGCGTGCTGAATCCGAATTTCAATATTAGAGCTCATGAAAAAATTGAATAAAAAAGTTGTGCTCGAAAAATGGTCGAAATCGAGGATTTTTCGGCTACAAATTACATTTTCGTGGGGTCTGCCAAAGTGTGTTGATTAGTACTGTATACCGATCGACGCAGAATTGCATGGGCTACATCGTGCGATGAGTGGCTGTGCGCCCCCTCGCGAAAAGTGAGTCAATGTGTCGAAAAAATGATTTTCGACATGGCGAAAATTAATTCAAAATTGACCTGAACCAGATCTCTATAGTGTTTCCATGCACTCTCGACATGTCTATGACGATGCAAAAGAAAAATTGATTCCAACTTGTCCGGCTGAGAAAATATGAAAAACCAATTTTCAAACTTGGCGCTAACCTGGCGCGCCGCTTTCTGGACTCGGCGCCCTAATTTGATCACTTTTGTAAACAAGTACCCAACATGCACACATGGTATGCGTATGGAGGTCTGAATCGAAAATCCTCGCGGCATGTCTGGAAATCCGCGGAAAGATTAACAAATTTCAGAGGGGCTCTCTTAAAACGCGTTCTCTGTAATTCTGCAGAAGGGGGCGCACAACTCCTTCAAAATGGTCGCCCGAAGTTCATATTTGGGGAATTTACCCAACAGGGAAGATGAAAACTTTTTTTGGAATTTTTTTTTAGTTTTGACCTACTTTATCGATTTTTTCAAAGTTGCGATTTCGGTACCATGTGACATATCATTTGAAAGAGCATGAAAAGTTATGTTTAAATCCGAAAGGAATTTGAATTTGACCAGAGTGAGCCTGAGTAATGCCTCGTGATCTGAAAAAATAGTGCGTTTTTGACAACAATTGAGCCATTTGGACACAAAGGAAGGGGCTCCCGGTCACCAATTTACGTTATTATATGCTTGCTGTCATGCATACCGTTAAGAAATTTTCTCCGGGGCATATTTTCGGTGCCGTTGTATCGAGCTGGTCAGTCAAATGAGATACATTCTTTTTGAGGGCCAATATTCAAGAGTGTAGATTGACCAGCAACGACTTCTAAGTAGAACGCTCAAAAGAGAAACATGATCAGCATGTAATACAGAGCAACTTTTATGTTGACAGTGAACAGCTAGAACACCGATTAGGTGGGGGAAATTTGGAAAATCCAAAAATCGCTGTTCAAAAATCTTGAAATTTCAGATCACTATAACTCGAGTGTTTTCACTTGAAATGATGGTTTTACAACTTTCAATAATCAAAATAAGCTATGTGATCGATTTTTGAAAGATATAGCTGAATTGGGTGAAATAATATTTTCTCATTTTTTCAGGCATTTTTATCGAGAATTTTTATAATCAAAAAAATTTTATGCTGAAATTGGCTCCAAAGCACAAAAACTTCTAAGCTGTGCATGTGATGTGATTTTGTGCCATCAGTAGCGATCTTCGAGCGAAAACACTCGAGTTATATTGATCTGAAATTTTAAGATTTTTGAACAGCGATTTTTGGATTTTCCAAATTTTCCCCACCTGATCGGTGTTCTAGCAATTCACTGTCAACATAAAAGTAGCTCTATATTACATGCTGATCATTTTTCTCTTTCGAGCGTTATACTTATAAGTCGTTTCTGGTCAATCTACACTCTTCAAGGTTGGCCCTCAAAACGAATGTATCTCATTTGACTGACCAGCTCGATACCACGGCACCGAAAATATGCCCCGGAGAAAATTTCTTAACGGTATGCATGACAGCAAGCATATAATAACGTAAATTGGTGACCGGGAGCCCCTTCCTTTGTGTCCAAATGGCTCAATTGTTGTCAAAAACGCACTATTATTTCAGATCATGAGGCATTACTCAGGCTCACCCTGGCCAAATTCAATTTCCTTTCGGATTTAGACATAACTTTTCATGCTCTTTCGAATGATATGTCACATGGTACCGAAATCGCAACTTTAAAAAATCGATAAAGAAGGTCAAAACTAAAAAATATTCCAAAAAAGTTTTCATCTTCCCTGATGGGTCAATTCCCCAAATATAAACTTCGGGCGACCATTTTGAATTAGTTGTGCACTATAAGGCTCAGATCACTGCAGTATAACAGAGAATGCATTTTAAAAACAGAAATAAATGGAAATGGAAAGGTTTTTCATATGAATCGGGAGAGCTTCTTGTCAGGAAGGTTGATAGTACCGAAAAGCCACTCAAGATTTTTCGCGCTACGCATTGAGCTCCGTAAACCTCATCGTAATTTCAAAAAGAGCATCAAACGCTTAACTCGGCGAACCTCTTGGAGAAGCTGTCGACCGGATGTGAGTTGTGTTTATGAATACGAGCATAGTAATTGTAGTCAGTGTGTTTACAGTGATCCGTATTACAGACTATATGAAGATACGCTAAATTTTACAGGATTACGAGTACCACTTTGAACTTGATTCATATTCTGAATATGAGGCAACGTTCGAGTATTTGAGAGCATGCATCGGATTTCGAGTAGAAAAAGCAATGTTGATATGCGAACTTAACTGCGATCAGCATATCGTTTCCAAGCTCCTCGAAGGAGTACAGATCAATAAACTGGAAGTTTGGGTGGATGATATATCGAATAATGAAGCGTAAGTATTCTGTATGAATTGAATGATGCCTCATTCGATATGTAATTGCAGTGATCGTATTTTACTTCTCGTAGGCGCACATAAAGTCGACAAATTGATTCTTGATTTGCTGGATTGCTCCTGTTCAGATCCAGGTGAACCGTAGGCTCCAAGGTGATGGATTATCTGAGGCGAAACTCTAGACATCATGGTAGTTCAATTCAATCGTTCCAGTCAAAGTCCTGCTAGATTTTGCTTCACTCGTTCGAGCATTGAGCATCGTGCAGAGCGGCAACTACACAAATCGTTGCTTGTTTGATCGGGATATTGATTGGGGCTCTGTCATCTTCTCAATGCTCTCACGAAACCTATGCGAACTGTCCATCGAGAACGGCTCCGACCTCGAGTGCATCACGTATGCGGATGCGGTAGAGCTCACTCATGTATGTTGCAGTGGTTACAATTTGGCCTCCGACTCATTTCGCGTGATATCTCGATTATCTGACCTGCAATAGAGTACGCGATTTGAGAATAGTCGGATGGCGATTTGTCATCGCTAGTATGTTGCGGACATGCACGTTGTTTTGTATCACACTGCTGGCCTGTAGTGATGGCAAAGCGGCATGGACCGTCATTAGTTTTGTTTCTATCTCGTCGATCAGCGAAAAGATAGCGAATTCTGATTTTCCGTTCAGAAGGAAACTGACTTTTTTCAGCAATTGCCCTTTCTCGGCAAAAAAAATATGGTTGACAATTACTTGCGATCTTTGCAAACACGAGGACTTGACATTCCTGAAAGGCGAGGCGAACGGTATTATCTTTGAAGGAAAGTTTTTTGTGTGACTTTTCTCAAAAATGAATGTCGATGTATCATTTTTTTCCAGTGGCAACCCGATTAGCATCGATAGATATCGAATGCTGAAGACGCAACATTCATCGTGATTGAATGAGCAAATTAGATAAACATGTTTGATTATTTTTCATTCTGTCACTTATGCAAATACTGATAAATGCTAAGTACGTGTTATATTTGTGCATCGCTTATCCTTTGGACGTGCAATTTGTGAAATTCGACGCTAGTTAGCTTGGCAAATACCACGAATCTGATGTACGCGTTCGTTCGCGAAAAAAAATCGAGTACTCATGCCTCAAGGGAGTGCTCTGAAACGACGAAATAAAGGTGATGAAATGCGAAAAGTATTGTCTTCAGATGTACCCAGAGAAAGGTTTGAATGTTTGAATCTCCGGACTAGATTGCAATGAAACAAGGTTGAAAACTGGAATTACAGGTTCGGGAATATGAGTGGAAACTGCCTAGAGTAATTCCGATGTAATTGACCAAACATTGTTTCGCTCCATTAGATCGCATACAACCAACCGCCGATATAGGTTGTTTGTGTGTTACTTTATTTCTTCGATTCATGACGAGTCGTGGACGAGAATATATGAATCGATGGAGTTGGGGCGGCAAACTGCATTAACCCCCGACGGATTGTTCTATTGAAGAGGATATAGATGTAGGGCGACAGTCCTTAAGAATTAGATGATCAGAATTCTGACAATTCAGAGTATCTTGCGCTTTCAAGACACTTCGGACTACTGTGAACGTGAATCGTTCCTAGATAATGGTATTGTTAGAAAGATAATAAACCAATCTGATTATTTACCATGCATCGTTAGCCAACTAACGTGCGCGGCGTACAGTTCAGCCTCGGTCATGTCAATGAATGGGATCAGCACGTAACCTGCAAGCGAATATATCTGGTTATGTTATTGCTTCAAGCGACACTCAGGCACGTGAACGTGTGAATGACGACGACGATACCACATTGAATAGACAACTGGAATTACTTTTTTTCATTAAAAAGATGAGCGACGATAAATCCTGAGCAGGACTAGCTTTGAGATTCCAGGAGCATGCAACTTGATGGACAGTCCACTTGCCTTATTTCGGTGAGCAAAAATTTTGAGAATCACAGCCAAGTAGAGTGAGGAAGAGAGGAATGAAGACCCTAAGTTGTTCACAACGAGGAAGTAGCTCTTGTACTGAAAAAAAACTCCCAGAAAGTGTAAAAACGGTTCAAAAGAATACTTATTCGAAGAACAACACGATAACTTACTTCATATCGATCGCTGATCATCGGATCCAGCAGGAATATGTGCGCTTCGGAGTTCGCGAATGGATATGGAAAGCATACCATGGCCACAGTCCCATACGCGGTTGGGATTATCATGAGGAACCACGGGTAATTGCCCTGACGAGAGGAAGTTGTGGTGGGCGGTGAGTGGAGAGAAATACGGCAACTAGTTCCCATAATAAATGTGTAGGGTATGAAGATTCATCCCCTTCTCTCGGTATGGTACAAGTCCTTCTACAATCACTTGTACTATCGGGTTGAGGAATAAGTAACGCTCGTTTTTGAATTTTTTTTTCACTTTATCATAATAACTTTACAAAGCACGATAGAATCTAAAAATATTCTCCATGCGCATCGATGAACTTCTGCCATCTACCAGGCAGCTTGTGGATGCCCTCGTGATAGAAGGAATCTTGAAATTCTTGAAATTCTGGTTCTTGAAATAGTTGGTCAGTACGGTCTGGATAGTGGCTCGGTCTTTGAAGCTCTGTCCCTTGAGGAAACGCTGGAGGTCTGAGAAGAGGTGGTAATCGGAGGGGGCAAGGTCGGGTGAGTAGGGAGGGTGGGGGAGGACAGTCCAGCCATAGCCCGCCAGCTCAGCCTTGGTCTTTCTTGCGACATGCGGGCGGGCGTTGTCGTGCTGAAAGTAGATTCGAGCGTCCTTCCCGCGTGTTTGTTCGACAGCGAGTCTCAGCTTCCGTAGCTGAAGAGTGTAGACCTCTGCCGTGATAGTCGTCCCCTCGGGTAGGAGTTCCCAGAACTCCACTCCCCGCACTGACCACCAGATGCACAACATCACTTTTTTGGGGTGCAAATCGGGTTTGGGGACATCTGCTGGCTTTTGGTCCTCTCCGACCCACTGTCTCATGCGCTCATGGTTGTCGTAGAGCACCCACTTTTCATCACCTGTGATGACATTGTCCAGCCAATCAAACCGGCGATGCAGAGTGAGAAGAGTCGAAGCCATGTCCACTCGGCGATCCTTGTCATAGTCGGTCAGGTCATGGGGGATCCATCTCCCGAGTTTCCACTTCTTTCCAATCGCGTGAAGTCCATTCACGGCAGTTTTTTGGTCGACCCTAAGGAAGTCAGCAAGATCGCGCGTAGTGAGATACGTGTCAGCCTCCACCTCAGAACGCAATCGATCGACGTCCAACTCCATGGGGCGACCGGGTCGGTCTTCATCTTCGAGAGAAAAGTCGTGTTTCTCGAATTTGACTACCCACTTTCTCACGGTGGTTACATGCGGGGTATGTGTGGGGTAAACCTGCTCCAGTTGTTCATGAATGGCGGGCGGTTTCAAGCCAGATAGAAAGAGAAAGAGCATCACGTTCCGAATGTGAATTCGGTCGGGGAAGAAATTGTGCGGCATTCTCGCCTGGGAGACTAGGGAGAACTGAATCAAAAACATGTGTGGAATGCCCGAGGGGCCCTCTCTCCAGTTTAAACAGGGTGGCAGACGGCAACAACAAAAGAGCGAGCACGAGGGTTCTAAACTCAGAGAGAAAAAACGAGCGTTACTTATTATATGTCAAGATATATTCGACAAAGAAACCATCATTGAATTGAAGATATCCTACATTGCGCATTGTATAGGCTAAGAAGTGACGTACCTGCAATTGTATTCGTCTAAACCCTCGAAAAGGAGATTATTGCGAAATTGTGATACCAGCGTAGGCATTAACCGAAGATTTCGAGGACAGTGAGCTAATGAGTAGAATGAATAGAATCTCGAGGGAGTGTGTGCCCGTTCCGAGTAGTAGCTCGATAGTGAATAGTCATATCTAGACGGATCAAATGAAATGTCAGGACGAAATAAACTTCTTGAAAAGACATCTCACAGCTTTCGTTTTTATGCATCGATGTCCATAATTAATTTGCATCGATGTCCATAATTAATTTGTAAAATTGGAATTCCCAGGTTTACGACAAACTACAAAAGTATGGGACTTCTTTGCAGTCCACATCCAATGAGGAGCATTGGAATAACGATATAGTAAATCAGTTGAAATCAACAAATCAATTGTTAACTCCTTTCATGTTCATTAGGTAATACCTGTGTTGCTTAAATCCCTCCCTCTCCCCTCCTTCTGATCCCAACCCCCTATTCCCTATTCATCGATCCTCACTTCCGCTCTCCTATCTCATACATCCTGTACTTATTGTAGCACCTTCAGTTGGGTTCGATAAATAAATACATAAAATGATTTAACATCCGCGGCGTAGCAATGTAAATTCAGAATGTCGTATGATTTTGCTTTATTGTGACTCATCATGTTCTCGACAGTGTCATCACAAATTTATTTACATTTTCAAGTAAATGATCATTATTACAATAAAAAAAAAGGTAATGAATGTGCGACTGTTGAATTCATGTGCCCATTATAGCAATTGATCTTCTCTTCCTCTCGTCGTCTACGATGTACTTCATGTCCAGGAGACTCTTAGCTTTCTCTGATTAGCCATCGGCTAGCATCGATTGATAGGCAGATTCGTTCGTCTCAACACTCGCCAACAACATTTTTCTCCGTTAAAATTAGTTAATTGAATTGGCCAGTTACAGTACCTGCATCGACTATCGTATCATTGTGCTCGGAGATTCTGCGGTCGCCTACGTGGAGGAGCTTCTCCAGCATTTGTCGGAATTGTTTAGTGCATCTAAATATATTATTATTACCGCCCGGAAGTTTATGCATGAGGTGTTTTACGTGAGGCTAACACAACATGGTTCAACAAAAAATAAGAAAGTTATGTCAAACGGTACTTGGGTGTGATAGTTGCTCCAGTCTTCCTGATTTACATCCGTGCATGCGGAATGGATCGAGTCCGTCTAGATGACTGAGAGAACACTTTATTAAAATATCAGAATAACACTCACACAGAGAACTAATGTAACACAAGCTAAAATTATTGTGAATCCACGCAATTAACCCAACCCACTCGCCGGTTACGGTAGACTTTCCGCGCACGACCGCTTACATTTAAGAGTCGTTCCACGATATTTTGCACCTACCTCACGGAACACTTTTTTGCAACCTATGCCAATAAGTTGTGGGTGAAGTCCCCATACCTAGAGCTGATAGCTGGCCCAATATGAGATGCTGGGGTGCACCCTCCGGGAAATACCAGAGGTGTCCCAAAAAAAAGTCGAAATTTTCATCCCTGAATAAAGTATGTTCTTATAGGTGTTCCAGGCGTATTTTGCTATGAAAATAACGAAAAACATACTTTAGAAGGGATAGGACATCGATAAAATGTCGAAAAATGAAATTTTCATCTTTTTTTGGTCACCATGAAAAATTATTTTAGCCATGCGCATTTTTTTATTGCCGATTTGGATTCTACGTGCAAAACCACCCCCGCATGTTGTATTTTTACAGTATTCTGAATGTGAGCCCGGAAACTGCAGCTCCTCAACTTAGGCGCCTTTAGTGGCGAGTCGAAAAAACGATGACGGAATAATTTGCGATTTCGAAATTATTTCGTACTATTTCAATTTTTTTCAACTTTTTAAGTATTATTTAACTGGAAGATATTAATATATTCCACTTTTTTGGTTTGGATCGTTTGTCAACCAGATGTTTTTCGAAAATAATTACATCAGTTTATGCAAACAACTAATGCCATTTTTAATTCTTTTTCTTACCCTTTTAGAATACCTTGTCTTCTACAAATCGACAACAATTGACTGATTCAGTTGTGAAAGACGCCCCCTCTGGCACGGAGTGAAGAGTGAAATCTAATAGTGAGAGCATGTGTAAGAAGCCATACCCAGTGGGTGGGATCCATATCAGACGCAGCCGTTCTAATGGGCATGGTGTTTGACTGGCATGCCGACGCAGGCAGGTTCCCCATCTTTCCGATAAGCACAAAGTCAAGGTGTCTTTCATTCAGCGAGGCTCAGAACGGAAAGAGCTCATGCGATCGAGTCGCAGCTCAG
Source organism: Pristionchus entomophagus (assembly GCA_036245825.1). Classification (NCBI taxonomy): domain Eukaryota; kingdom Metazoa; phylum Nematoda; class Chromadorea; order Rhabditida; family Neodiplogasteridae; genus Pristionchus; species Pristionchus entomophagus. The sequence continues at coordinate 5,974,645 of BTSX01000004.1, read as the reverse complement.
GTGAAATCTTGTCACACATCATTCTACTGAGGGGTTTATTACGCAATTTTAATAAAATAATGTTCAGGTCAAAAGAAAGCTGAGAGACTACGTGGCTCGTGGAAAGAACATTAACTCGGAGGCGAATCTCTATGAAGCAATCGCTCAGTGTGGACTGAAAGGACTCTCTGTCTACCTCGTAAAAGTGAAAAGAGAGAAGAAGGAGATAGACGAGAAAGACGAGTATGATCTCGTGAAGACTCTTCAACCGAAGACAATGGAAGGAATCTCTGGTTAGTTCAGGTTCAGAACGGGTAAAAAATGCCTTTTAGTGATATGTTGGAAGTCAGAATTTGGACAAACAATTTCATAGAGAATGATATGAGGCAACATAAACTCAACAACAATATTATATCGTTCTATTTTTGAGCTAATTTCATAATCTACAGTTTTATTTTTTATAGGTTTCGGTCACTTCGAATTCGAAGAGAGGACGGTTCGAGTATGGAAGATGTATGGAATCGGAGAGGGAGACTTTTCGAGAATCTCTCTGGATTCACGAGAGAGTTTGAAGAAGAAGAGGAGGAAGGAGGGCATCTTGCCTCTTCGAAGAGTGCAGAGATGGACGAGGCATCTATCAAGAAGGGAGTGAATCCCGAGATGTTCTGGACTGGCTATCTGACCAGTAAAGGAAAGGCGGATGAAGAACCCGATGATGTCGATGAGATTGATGAGCATGGAGACGAGACTCAGGGAGGATCGGTTCATGAAGGCAATTTCACTTGTAATGAGTGTGGAGTTGCCTTCATCAAGTACGGCAATCTCCTCCGCCATCTCGACATCGGAAAACATAAGATTTGCCCTGAGAAGATAACCCTTCATGATTGCGCGCTCCAGTTATACAAGCAGAAACTGGAAGGCATCCAGGCACACAACAACACTCTCAAAGAGGTGATTATGCATTCTGATTCTGATTTCTTAACAATATTGTTTTCAATATTTATCAATAATTTCGTATTCAGGTCTCTGAGGCGATGATTGAGCTGGCTAATGGAGTGGATAAGTGTAACGAGGGATGGGCACTCAGAGGAAAGAAAAAACACGTCAAATATTCCACCAAGGCCAAGAACTTCGCCAACAAGATGTTCCGTCTGGGCGATGGTTCTGGAAGGAAAATGGAAGAAGTGGAGAGACTCATGAAGGAGAATGATCAGATCAAGCCTTTGTTGTCAGAATTGTGAGGAGCCAGCATTTGCACGCAGTTTCCTCGAAGACATTTGATATCTGATATATGAGAATATTGTCAATTCTTGCATTGAAAGTATTCCTGCTAGTGTCGCGACTGCGAGAAATCTTCATCGAGGACAAATAGGAGCTAGAGTCAATTGTCATCGAAATGTTATTTCAAATGTACAAAGAAAAAGTAGTTCATGGGAATAAACCGTTCGTATAGTCACAATTGCTTCGAGATCAATCGTTAAAATAACTCTTAACTTATATTTTATAAACACCTCGAGTGTAAATCCTCGATATAAAGCTATTTTGAAATAGCAAACGTAAACAATCCTGGGAATTGTTTTTTCGGTAATTGTTTCCAGTTTTTTTTCTATTTGTATTTCCTGTTTGAAACCAAGATCGTAGTCTCGTCGCCTCCCGGCAGGTGAAACCTTTTCTCATGCATGATCGTAAGAAAAATCGAGATAGAGAGTACACACAGCCCTTACACGCAATGGTTTTCACATACACAAGTGAGTTAACTTGATGAATTATGAAAATTTTAAGTTTTTCATAAAACAACGCATTACATTATTAATACATTTTAGCAGCTGAGCGTCAACCAAACATTGGTCTCACTATTGTCCGGAATATGGGCGATCAAACCCTTCTCCTGTGCTTCGAGTGCATTGCTGGACTACTCGTCGCTATCTCTAACATACTCGTGATTCTCACGCTGATCATGGGAGGCAATAAAATCATGAAGATCGGACAGACGCAACTTGGTGACTTAACACTGGATTAGAAGGTCTACAACAGATTTGGCATCTGCGATGAAGCTTCACAGTCATTAATCACTCGAACTGGAAACCAAACGATATTACAGAATCACTTCTACATTGTCTTAACCAATCTGGTCGTATTCACCACACTGAAGGGCTTCGTCGAGTTGGCCTTCATTCTACCGTTTTATGTGCAACAGAACAACGTCGCAAAGCCTCCAGTAAACATATTTTATTCCGTTGTATGTAACAGTCCGACCATGCCAACTTTCAAAAATTGGGCTTCTTCTCAACATCATACGAGCGCCTCATCTTCAACGTTTCAGTGTTGGCGGATTACGGTAATTCTCATAACAACATTAAAATGCTATTAATGCCAAAGGTGAAAACGTAAACTTCAGGAGTACTATTTTTTTCAATGCTTATTGCTGTCAATCGATATTTAGCTATCGTAAGAAACACGATTGTGAATACACCATCAAGGTACCTGTTTCGCATTTCATCATTTATTAAACTTGTTTTAGACTGAAAACTGTGGGTTCATGTTTGCTAGTGTGGCTTTGTTCTGCGACCATACCGATGCTCTTCACAATTCTTGAGTGTCAATACCATTACGACTCGCAGGTTTGTAGCCAGTGTTAGAATTGGCTATTCAACCCTCGCTACAACCCACTACCTCCCTCCCCTCGCCTATTTCGAATTTAGGCGAGGTGGAGGGAGGTAGCGCGGTCGCAACGGGGGTCGAATAGCCAACCCTAGTTTGTCATCCAATCTCAGCAATATGTGTACGTCCACAAGTGCGCCAATATCGAAGGCATGCTAATGATTCTATTCAACTGCCTGATATACCTCAGTTACGCTTGCGCAGCCGCTGTGCTATTCATTTACTGTGTCATGTTAATTAAACTGCGGTGAGAACAGAGTAGGGCTGTTAGGAGATTGCTCAATCTCTCTCCAATCACCGTATCAACCTTTTTATCGGTATTCAAAAAGTTTGAAACATTCGATTTCAGCCAGCAACGTATTCGAGACCCGAAAAGCGCGGCTAGTCTCTCCCAAATGCAGCTGCTGAAGCAGAGTTTCCTCGTTTTCGCTTTATACGCGGTAATTAGTGAGATCGGCAGTTTATAGTTGTTGGGTGGAATGGAAAATGCGAGCGTTGAATTTTAAAAAAATGAAGAAAATAACTAGGATAACAATGGTGTTACCGAAGGGAGGGAAATGAAATGGGTAAACTCGGTTCAGGAAGGGAAATGAAATGGGTAAACTCATGCATATTTCATCATACACAGGCGTCAATAGGAATTGTCTTCGCGATTCCCTACATTCCGATGAACATCCTCAACAATTTCTACCTAGCGTATGCTGAGAATTTGTTCAATTTATCCATCGCCGCCGTCTATCCGCTATGCTTTCTGGCAATGTCGGGAGAGATGAGAACGTGAACCAATGTAGTCATTGATTCAATATACTTACACTTTCCAGCATACTAGTCGGCATGCTGCGTCCTACTCGCAGGATAATCCCGCGGAATTCTAATCGAGTATCGAGAGTAGGTTCAGCTCCTCATACTACCTAGCTGCTTTCTACTTCAGTTTTCTTTTCACATTTTTAGTACTCCTTCAAGCTTGTTTATGTTCAAAATTGTAGATGTTGTGGTTGTAATAAATATATGAATAAAAAGCTGATAATCATCATCATTTATCGGTTTTTGCTTCACGCTATTTTTTCTTTGATTCCACACCCGATGAGGCAATATTGATTACTCTAATCTTTTGTCGCCTACTCATCTCAACAAATGGGAAGGGCCATCGTCCAACGAACATTCTGAAGGCACTGAGTGCTAGTGAGAAAAGGACAATGATTGCGACGGGAATAGTGATGCCGAGAATCAACGACAGGTTTATGACATCCGGGACTGTAGCTGGGGCGCCTGCAGGCGGGGCGGCGCAGTTGCACGTGGCGTTAGTTTCGAGTTGAGAGGAAGGCACTCCTTGGAAGACTGTGCCCAGGTCCTGATAGAGAAGATGTGAGATGAGTGCAACAGGATTATCAGCGAGTGCGAACGGCCATGAAGAGCGAAGGCATGCACTGCTATATCAAGGCGTCTACTCTCAATGGGTGTTCGTTTCGTAGATTAGAACTCCTTTAGAGAAGACTCGTTGATCTCGCTTACCGATCGCTGGTTGCACATCTTGGTGGTGCAGATGTAGATTTGGTTCGAGTCGAGCAATCGATGTGTGCACATTGGAAATCGCCGGTGGTCGCTCACCCTCTCATCGTAGACGATGCAACCATAGACCTGAAGCGGGAAATGTGCAACCACTATGGTTCCCTTGTCGGGAATGTTATTATAATTACCATAGTAATCGCTACAGTTCCAACACTCGCTCACTCGTTTTGGAATTTCCATTAACCCGGTCTCTGTGTTGCTGGTAATTTTGAATTGACTAATCTAGCAACGATATGTTTCCCCATAGTCGGATCACATCGGATTGATAGATCGTTTTCGTTCCAAATCTCCACGTAAGAATGAAGCACACGTGTCCTTGGCACTTTTCGAAGGCGCCGGAGACTAAAATTAACGATTTATGTGAGAATCAACGAGTAAGTGTGACTTGTGATCATCAGACAGGTAACCATGCCGGCAGTTCTGCTGTCGAGCGGGAGCCCCGAGATGCCCGGGAATTTGGACGGAGTCGAGCAGTTTGTGAACTGATGGTAATGTAATGGTAAATTCCGATAATCCCGGTCTATATATTTCATTTTATTTGTAGTTGCATACTCTCGGAACGACCGTTTCTAGTGGATAACGTTCTGACGTTCAGGTGGCACGAATGGTCTAGTAGCCATGCCATCTGCCCGGCGCACGTTAGACCCTGGTTCGATTTCCGCTTCGCAACTAATCAACATCCCGTTTTGCACCATGATCAATCGGTATATGTCATCAACAATTATATGATGCATCAGTCTCACGTAGGGACAGGAACATATTTCCTGAATCCTATCGGGATCGAGCTGCATAGACAGGCATATCCCGACAGGAAAATAGATAGGATGACCGAATGTGAAGATGTCAAACTGGAATTGGTGATTTGCCCCACGTTTGTGTTCTAAGGATCAATAAATCATTATCGCATACCCTCGCTAATAAGGGTGTCTCATCATCACCTTGGCACTGAAATCTCTTCACACTAGCTGTAGTTGAGTTTTTCCTGTTAAAATCCGCCTGAAAATTAGACACATCATCCGGTCACTGATGATTCGTAATAGAACAAAATCCAAATATCAATATAGATGCATCTGAATATTATCACAGGATTTTCGATATACAATCAATATAAAATAAAGTGAACCGTTTATTATAACACCGGAATCACGACTCGGGAGAGCAGTCCAGGAATAATTTTTTTCAAACCGTTTTAAATCCTTCCATACTATGATGGGTGAATGCCCTGGGGACAAGTTTTCGAACGATCTCGCTCATGTGTCTCAGAGCCGGCTTTTAGGAAATATCAGGTCGCGGTTACGGCTCTGGCGTATCTTAGCTCCCAGACGAGATAGAAAGATGGCGCTAGGCTCAAAAAACGCAGAAAAATTGTTCAAAAAACTTTCTCGGCGGAAGTGAGACAATAGGACAACAAATGAACAAAATATTATCGAATGAACGACACTTAATTCACATAATAAATTTGTTCACATTTACGCATTCAACTTACAGGGAGTTTTATTGCATAATATTGAAGAACAAGACAAAAATATGGCTATGCGTCTCAAGCACCCTCCCGTATACCTTTTTGGGCATCGAACATGACAAATGCATGATTTTCATCATTTCTCTCGAATAACTTTTTTCTTTCATTATTTCATGAGATCTAGTATCGAAATTCGAGTTCTACGCGTAAAAATACACCAGAATTTTTTATGGCGGAAAAGTTCTGAGACAAAAAATTTTCAACTTTTTCATGATCCATGGCTATTTTTTGGCCGAAAAGTCGAAACCTCAGAACTATGTCACTATAGGATTTTCTGGCTTATTTTGACGTGTAGAAACCGAATTTGCACACTATAGCTCACCAAATTGCGAAAGAAGAAAGATATGACCTTACAACTAGCACTCTTCTGGTTTCAATTAGTACTTTTCGGTTTTCCGACCATAACTTTTTTCTTTCGCAATGTGGTGAGTTCTAGTGTGCAAATTCGGTTTCTACACGTCAAAATAAGCCAGAAAATCCTATAGTGACATAGTTCTGAGGTTTCGACTTTTCGGCCAAAAAATAGCCATGGATCATGAAAAAGTTGAAAATTTTTTGTCTCAGAACTTTTTCGCCATAAAAAATTCTGGTGTATTTTTACGCGCAGAACTCGAATTTCGATACTAGAGCTCATGAAATAATGAAATAAAATAGTTATTCAAGAGAAATGATGAAAATCATGCATTTTTCATGTTCGATGCCCAAAAAGGTATACGGGAGGGTGCTTGAGACACACAGCCATATTTTTGTCTACCCACATAGGGACTTTTATATTATGCAATAAAACTCCCTGTAAGTTGAATCCGTAATGGTGAACAAATTTATTATGTGAATTAAGTGTCGTTCATTCGATAACAACGTTTTCATTTGTTGTCCTATCGTCTTACTTCAGCCGGAATAAGAATCAGCATTTTTGGTAGAGAAAAATACAATTTGAAATTTCGAATTTTCAAGAATGTCACTTTGAAGCGGCATGTGAAAAACTCATTCTCTGAAAATATCAGCTCGATTCATCAATTCTCCGCTGAGTTATCATTGTTTTATAAGATTATTATAATTTATTATAACTTATAATAAACGGTTCACTTTATTTCATATTGACTGTAATTGAGATTCTGCAACACGGTCCGTACAACGATTTTGCAACCTATGCTCAATATGTGGCCCAAGAGTCGACTAATGACGTAGAGTTCGAAAATCGACCTTAGAAAGCCGCATCTGCAAAGCATCATTGGCTATGGCATACTTTACCCTGTGCGGTCGGTTTTCATATCTCATGAACGTCGCTTCGGAGATTCACAAATATCTTGTTACTCTGAAAGATCTCGACGAGATAAAACTTTTTCTAATTGGAAGCTCATCTGTGAAAAAAATATGCCATCTAAAATTTAGAAATTCTCTCCGTGAAAAATGTTTATTTCTGCCGTGCCAAATAAACTTTTTCGTTCGATTTCCCGTGCAATTTTACCCCCGGTTGCAATTTCTCGGATTTTAAACGGGGGAACGCTTCATTTTGGCTGACGAAAGCGTTCGAGTCGTCGATTTTTACCAAAAATGTAGTTTTTCGAACTTTTTGTTCTTTCTCGTTTTCATGAGCTCTGGATCGATTTTCGGTTTCCGCATCGAAAAATACACCAGAAAATCCTATTGTCAAGTAATTTTGAAATTTCGACTTATTAACCAAAAAAATAACCTCGAAATTGGGGTCGAAAGGTGTGAAAATCTCATTATTTCAAAATCACCGGACAATAGGACTTTCTGGCGTATTTTTCTATGCGGAAACCGAAAATCAATACCAGAGCTCATGAAAACGAGAAAGAAAAAAGTTAAGCTCGGAAAACAAAATGTTTTGGTAAAAATCGACGACTTGAACGCTTTCGTCAGCCAAGATGAAGCGTTCCCCACTCCCCCCTCCCCCCCGATAAAAATCCGTGAGAAATTGCAACCGGGGGTAAAGTTGCACTGGGAATGGAACGAAAACGTTTATTTGGCACTGCATGAACAAACATTTTTCAGGGTAAGAATTTCAAAACTTTAAAATGGCATATTTTTTTTTTCGCTGATGAGCTAGCTCTTCACTTCTAATTAGAAAATGATTTATCTCGTCGAGATCTTTCATAATAGCTATATATTTGTGAGTCTCCGAAGCGACGTTCACGAGATATGAAAACCGACAGCACAGGGTAAACTATGTCACAGCGAATGAGGCTTTGAATTAGGGCTGACAAATGAAGAGTTCGTCTCTTCATTCTGCGTGCTCTCTCGCCGGTAGTGCCGCGTAGAGAGTGTGTAAAATGAAGAGAGTGCGCTCTTCATTTGTCAGCCCTACTTTGAAGATACGACTTTCTAAGGTCGATTTTCGAACTCTACGTCAAAAGTTGACCCTTGGGTCAAATTGTGAGCACAGGTTGCAAAATTGTTGTACGACCCTATCTCAATTATATCAAAAATCCTGTGTTATCTATACATCAATATAAAGCGCAGACGTCTGTCTGTGTGTATGTCCGGTCTGGACGTCCGGCCAGCGCTTGGTTTGGGTATCCCGCCAACACACAATCTGAGCTTGAGCGAACTAAGCTTCTGTGAGGCGCGATGCGCTGAACACTGCCATTAATTTGCCCACGACGTAGTCGGGGGAAAACCGCTGGTCTCAATATAAACTAACAATCGCCAGCCGAGTGTAGGTGCAGTAGTTGGAGTGGCAGGGCCGCGTTCTGTCCCACTCGTTGGATGGCTCCGTCGACACACCATTGAGACAGTCATTCACGATAGGCAGATCGACAACGTCTACCTCATTCGTGCTCATTGCACAAATCGGTCTTGCTGTTAAGAATTTTTGGACTGGCTTTATGTTGATTCGAAAAAGATTGTTACGTAAATCTCACCAAGCGCAGAGCACAGCTCCTTCGAAGTTGCGTCGACAGCCCAACTGCAGCTGCTCTAACGGGAAGTCGAAACAGCCCTGAGCTTTATCTCGTGATTCCGAAGCATTTCAAGTGCCTACCATGATAACAGTCATCTCATTGACTGCGATACTCATAGCAGCCGAGACACTAGCCTCGGCTCGATAACAGAAGTCACCGGCGCACGTGGTGTTGCAGCTACGCGAACACATTTGCACACCGATTTCTTTTGCGATGATTACCCGTCCCATGCCGGTAGCAACGCCGATTCGATGCACTTGTGGCATTCGATTGACATGAGAGAGTCGATAGCGACGAGAGAAAACATCAAGCAGATTCGCAGGGGCATGGAAAACCTGCCGACTGAGTCAGATGCAGGTGCATTTTCGTACCTATTTCTTTGCGAAACGACCATATCAATTCCTCAACTCGAGAGATTGTTTGTATATTTCAACCATCCTTCTTATTCTGCGCATATGTATACTTATTTTCAACTCTAGGTTGAAATTAGTCGCGTTTGGGAAACGGTGACGTCAACAAGTGCAAGGATTTGGAAGCAATTAGCTAGATCATCCTTTAATTTGTTTGCATGTATTTCAACATGAAAACAAATCATATGTCTGAATTATACGTGAATAATATATTTATATATGATGAATACATGGATCGTGTTCAAAAATCTGATACGAACCTGCTTCTTGATGTTCTAGCAGACAAACAATTACATCTTGTGAACTCCTAGCAAAATCAGATCCCACCAACGGTGAGAATCATCTTTATGTTGGATTGTATACATGCACAAAACGGCTCACACACATGCAACGAGAGTCTGAGACGCTATGAAGTTACAGAACGTGCTGACTCGAGTGAAGACTCCTAAACCATCAAAATTGTTAGAGAAAACGACAGCCCATTGATGGCGACCTCTGTTGTAACGACTAGTGGTGGCAAATCGGAATCCGACTCTACTAAATCCACATACACTGTCTCCCCTTAGAGAGATCGTGCGAAATGAGGAGAGTCGGATGCCGATTTGGCATCACTAGTTCTCACCTGCCGCATTGCACAGGAGGGAGTAGTACGAGGCCATGCCGACCAAGGTCCAGGGAGAGGCAGGCGAGGCCTGATGCATGAGAGGACCGCCGATGTCGTTCTGCAATAATTATGTCGTTTCAGTTTTCGACTATCTCCATTCTGCACACTCTCTTGTATCTCAGACCGGCGAGATAGCGTGCAGAATGGAGAGAGCCAATCCGAATTTACATCTGTATTCTGCAATACGCTTTGCAGTTCTCAACGTCATTCTGTGAAGAAGGTGAAATAAACTCGATTTGATTCAAATAACAAGCAATTCAACTAACCGCGCAAATCGTCACAGAGTAATTTCCCACGCATAGTTGTGCTTCCTGAAAGGATAATTTCGATGCACAAGGCCGTGCATGTAAGGGCCAACAGGGAGACACAACTTTTAAATTGTGGTTCTGAATCGACATGTGGAGTGCGTTTTTTTGCGGATGCATCTGAATACCGGTAGGGTCTGGCGAAATGATTACCGGGAAATAGTGATACCGTTTCGGTTTTCGACTCTTTTCATTCTGTACACTCTCTCGTTTCTCTGCCCGGTGATATAGCGTGAAGAATCGAGAGAGCCGATACCGGATTTACATCCCTACCGTGAGAGGGAAGAGCGGGATCAGGCCATCGCAGGTGCTTGCCGTGTTGACGGCTAGTTGCGCTTCACGGAGCGCGTTCGTGCTAATGATCACTGCAATATCCGAATTCCCAGACATTTGCAAAATCTCTCTCCACAACTTAATCACATGATGTCGTGCCGAAAATTCCTCAAGGACAATATCTAGGTCCTAGGAATTCCAAGTTGCCGACTCACCTCCAGTGTTGCCCCAGCCGGCATACGACAAGTTGCTTCCGGGCGTGACCTACAAGTAATTACCAGCAATGAACCCTCCCACTGTTTACGTGAATCCAGAAATGTACCTGCTTCTCAAGAAGCATGTGTTATAATGTGTTTTAAATTGATGGTGACTACCAATGGGGCAAATTTTCGAACAATTCCCATCCCACAACTCACCACGGCCGAGTCGTTCAGAATGAGCGAGATAAGGTCCACGTTCAGAGTTCCGAGAGTGAGGAAAGTCGATAACTGCAATATCGATATTTATGTAACGGCTGACACAAATAAACGCGATGGCGAATTTGACTTCGTGGAATGCAGAATCGGGAACTGCGAGTACTGTGCGAATAGATGGTGTACTAGGAAATCACGAACAATAGGCGCAAACTGTACCCTGCGTGAAACATTGTGTGTCTACCATTGTCTGCAATTTCCTATTGTACCATCTAATTCCTCACCTTTAAAAGCGCCAAGTCGTTCCCCCCACTGAGAGTGTTGTAGCTCTGGTAGACGACGATTGTGTCCACGTTGTAGAGGTACGGCCTTAACCATACCACAAGCACAATACAATTTCCCAGATTTTTTTATTCATCATCCTCTTCTGCTTGAATCATGCACGTCTTTGCTGCAAGATGATGCATTTGCCAGCAATTTCACACAAGAGTTATTTCGTATCGAAGATAATTTAGATATAATTGACGGAAGGAAACACGTCCCACCCGTTGTCGGTTTTGTCCAAGACTCCAACCCTCACGCGAATACCGGAAGCACTTCGCCCATTAACGACGGAAGCTAGAAATTTATATTATGAAAGATTTTCAACTGGGTTAAGAGTGACCTTCTGACCCAGTGTAAATTACCTTGGCAAAGTGAAAAAAATGGATTTCTCCCGAAATGTGTGTGGTGGTAGTACTCGACGAGTGTAGCTCAGGCGCCACGGGTTTAGTGTTCTAAATAGTTATCCGCTATCTGACGGAAGTTTCAAAAAAACTACCGTAACCCACCCGACTTTGCTCTATCGCAATCGTTTCAGTCAAGTCATATCTTTAAAAAATACAACATATTCATGCGATAAAACATCCGAAATTTCATCTTGATCGGATTGAAACTGATCAAGAAAAATCGATTTTTTGAAAAAAAATTCAAACTATTCATCACTGTTTTTTTTTTGCCCAAGGACGTCATCCTCCCAAGAGAACTTATTTTCATCGAAAAGGTATTGAGGCTTTCTATTATGTAGAAAGGATGAGAAAAAAATTTATCGAGCTTAAAATCTGACAAGAAAAACTATGTGTTGATTGACTCATCACTTGTCGGCATTTGCCGGAGCCTTCCCTCTGCGTGTGCTCACTGCCAGAGATTGGGGGAAGACTGACTTTATTCAATTACAACATGCTCGAGACGGGGGGAGAACGGAGCAAAAAGGGGAAGCGGCTGGGGCTTGGCAACATCCCCCGCATTACAGCGTGGCAAAGATGCATGAACAGATACTATCGATCGCTATCGCGACACTCCAAGCGCCAAGATAAGTGTAGCAATAAGATATGATACACTCATAAAACTACAAAACTGAATAAGCGTGATACAAAAATACAATTGAGTGTGCGGATCCGATTAGGCCTTGAAGCGGGCTCTCGATGGCCGGCGTCTGAGGCGAGAGGCAGTCACGACGCGAGGTAGACAGCGGATCGAGTGTGAAGAGCATCGGGGGTGGCCGCTGATTCGAGGAACGGCCAGAGTTGACGAGCGACGACGATCCAGTTGATCAGCCTGGTTCTCTGTCCATTGATGACTGGTTCCATGATAGGGGAAAACAAAACCTCGCTTGTCCGTGGCACGATGAGAGGGAAGGGCTTGGAGTCGGCACTTGACACAAAGACCTTCGTCGTGTTTCTGCCAGAGATTAGAGAGCTCGGGGGTAGAGAAAACACGATGACCCTCCCGGCCACAAGGGAGAGACGGTGCCGAGTTGTCGGACGGCTCGGTGCCGACTTCCAGGCTATCCGGGCCACTCAGGGCTGGTTGAACGGTGCCTTCAATCATAGCCGCTGCGTGAGTTGAGCCACTTGATGCGTTCTCTCTCAGACTCCATCTGACCGACAATGTGAGGAGATGAGAAGACGGTGAGATCCAGCATCTGTCCGTCCTTCTGACGTGCTCTGACTCTGTACTCTCCGGACTGGAATGTCTCCTTGTGCTCCATGAATCCTCTCACAGTCATCTCGTCCTCGTTGACTGGACGCAGATCCAGCTCCTTGATGAGGAGCTCACTGATGAACTCGGAATCCGCTCCGTTATCGAGGAAAACGTTAGTGATGGCTTCCTTTCCATTTTTGGGATTGATGATCTTGACTTCTCCTGTCATGAGTATCACTCTTGAATCTTCTTTCTTGTCTCTCTGGACGGCCGCTCCAGTTGCGTGCCATCCCTTGGCAGCTGACGCTTGTCGTCGTTCTCCTCTGCAGAGTGCAGCGTGATGGAGTGTGCCACAAACATCACATCCTCTCTTCGATCTGCACTCAAATATCCGATGGTTGATGCCCAGGCATCCGAAGCAGAGTCTCTTCTCTGCAGCTCTCCGATTCCGCTCTTCGACGTCGAGTGGGCAGCTCACTGGGGAATGATTCCCGTCACACATCCTGCAGACTCGTTGTCCGTCCTCCCTTGGGGATTTCATGACGTGAGCGGCGTAGACTCTAGCTGGTGCGCTCTTCACTCCGCTCACTTCTTCCATTTGCCGCTTGATGTGGATCTCCTTTGCAAGATACTCGAGCTGCTGCGGCACTGAGAACTTGCCTCCTCTCGCTTCTTTCTCGCGGAAAATCTTCTCGAGGAGAGAGGGTGCCAGCTTTCTGTGGATAGTGGTCTCCAGGAATCCGTTCTCGATCGATTCTCCCAGACTCAGCAACTGCCTGGTGATCCGTTGCACTTTTTGAATAGTCCTATGCATGGATGCTGTGTCCTCGTAGGTCTTTTCCATATCCAGTAGCTCTGCATGTAGCCTTGATGCGTGGATCTTGGTATCTCCGTACTCGTCCTCGAGAGTGGCGATGACGTGTGGATAGGCCTTATCGGATACATCGTAGCCTGATACGAGCTGGAGGGGAGTGCCTCTCAGGCAGTTGAGGAGAAAGATCAGTTTTTCCGTGGCGGAGATGGGCTGGCTATCCACGACGGCTTGGAATCTGGCGTAGAACTGTCTCCACTCGGTAGTTCCATCGAAGATAGGAAGCTCTTGACGTGGCAAGCGCGTCTCGATCCCCCTCACACGGCGCCGCTGGGTCAGCTGTTCCGGTGACTCACTTAGACCAGTGGCTTTCTTGTGCTGGGGGAGAGTCGCGTTCTCCTCTGATTCCTCCTCCTCATCTTCCTCCTCGTCGTCATCTTCTTCATCCATCCCTGTGTCTCCTCCGGTAGCAATCACTCCATAGTGTAGTGCACGTTGTAGACTCCGTTCGGTAGTTCTCAGGGTGATGAGAGCCTCGTCGCACTTCTCATCCAATGGATCCGTCTCGCTGCAGAGATTCTCGAACTTTCCCTTGAGATCAGCTTGCTTCTCCTCCTGGGCTCTCTCAATGACTTCGCTGAACGAGCGTACCGTCGTATCCAACTTCTGACGGAGCGACTCCAGAGTGAGGATGTCCTTGGTCGTATCTTCAAGCAGAGCCTCCACTGCCTTGGGATCGCTCTGGTCCACAGTGTAGGGCTTCTTCGTCAGCTCAAACAGGTTGGCTGACAGCTTCTTGACGGCCGCCCTGGCCTGCCTCTCTGCATAGTCGGCCATCTGGGGCAGGCTGGCTGACCGGATTGGGCGAAACGTCGTGGCAGAGTGACTCACGTAGACAGGTGCTCCGTTCGTGTCGCTCCCAACTTCCGTGCTTGAAACGAGAGAAGAGGGAAGAGGGGAAGGGGAAGAGATTGGAGGAAGAGAAGGGGTTACTCGGGTGGTTCCTCAGGTGGTTCAGTGGTTGGGGGGGGGGGGCTCGGGCTCACTAACTTTGCCGCTATGCACCACTTGTCGGCATTTGCCGGAGCCTTCCCTCTGCGTGTGCTCACTGCCAGAGATTGGGGGAAGACTAACTTTATTCAATTACAACATGCTCGAGACGGGGGGAGAACGGAGCAAAAAGGGGAAGCAGCTGGGGCTTGGCAAGATCCCCCGCGTTACAGCGTGGCAAAGATGCATGAACATATATTATCGATCGCTATCGCGACATCACTAGGAAACAATCAAGGAGCTCCCTGATATGTCAATGACATATTCCTAACACAGATGGGTGTACTACTACATATCCAAGTTTGAGCCAGAAATTTATCGTTGGTCAAAAGTTACGAAAGATTGAAAAAGTGAGCCAAGACTTATGGTCGATACTGTAGATACATACGTTGTCAACATAGATACGTATGATAGATACATCCGTTCAAATCTTGCTCATTGATGATATCTTTCTTTATTTTTACTGCAACCAAAACTCAAAGCAATTGAATATTACTTTCCTGAACACTGCGGACAGTCACAATTTGTGATTAATTGTAATTTATACAAATAACTGATCAAATATATATTTATTGATGATTGGTCTAATCTCTGTAGCAGAAAACATTATCTCGAGCAAATTCTACCGAGAGCGAGAAATACGAGCGGAATTCCTCGATACAGAGCTTGAAGTTAAATGGGAAAACGGGTCATATGGCAGTGGTACAGAAGACACGACGGGTCGACGCGCACACGGAAATACATAGTAGAACACTCGGGTTATCTTTCCCCAGATTATCGGAAAAAAATGCACTTGAAGCGAATGTGTAATGGCTTACCGAGCGGCTATTGTCATTTTTGTGAAGGAATATAAAAGCCTGCCCTAAGGGGCTCAAAACGAAGTTGATCTGATGTGTCAATGCTTGATGTATACTTCCTCCCGCATCTTACTTGTCCCCAAACTCTTCCAAATGCAATAACCTCTTGCGGCATGTGCATTGACCCGAACAATATCGACATTATCAGGAGCCCAAGTGGTATGGCGTAGAAGAATAAGACCCAAGGCATCTGTGTGTGTGATTATGATCAAATACAGTGAATCGATATCAAACCTGAAGAAGCAAGACCTTGGTCGCCCGAAGCTGCAGCCGATACGTGGTGTCGGAGAGACCTTGCTGAAACCCAAAGGTTGAATATTCCCTAGTTATTTTGTCTTGTCAATGCGCAACGAACGTTTGTGTATGATATGATGCGTATGGAGTGCGCGGAGAAGAAAATAACAAACGGAGATGAAATGGCGAATGCAGCACCGAGGATGTAACATTCAGTATTGCGATTCCCAATTTGGGGCAGCAACAAATGTAATCGCTCTCCTACTGTTATCATATTCTTAATTTGTATGATATTCACAATGTAACGGGAATTCTCACCGTACGCAAAACTCTCGGGACTTCCCACATCTCCAAACAGGAAGACTTCGCCACCCTTATCTGCAAGCCAAGCGAGTTCAGGACGCTAAAAATTGATGCAATCAATTCATCGGGGGTGGTATTTGTATCGCCCACTCTTAATAGCTCATCTTCTTTCGCAGTTTGACGCCCGTAAATAGCAAATCCGGCAATGTGCATTACGAGAAGACTAATAAGCAGAGCGATAAACGCCCTTCGCGTTCTGAAAATGCCCCATTCGCTATTCAACTCGGCACCACCTCGAAAATAACAACTTTTTGGATTGTCGGAAAATAGAGTGCACGTTCAACACGAGTGTTTGATGCATCACAAGAAGGAGATAAATGAAGGGAAGATTCGGAAGCACCACAACAGTCGCCAGTATGGTCTGCACTAATGCGTTGTGAGATCTCTATCAGTATGCAATGATCTCCACCAGAAGAATCTGAGGCGGAATGCCAATCCCACACAGAAACCCTCCGCAATGTAGGGCGGTATAGGGCATTAATGGGTAGACTCGAAGCAGCACGTTGTATCCCCACTCCAACAGAACGTGGCTTTTCTGCGGTACGCCATCTGTGAAATAAAATACGCTGAAACTCACTTGGTTCGCAATGTATCCTATGCGAATATCTTTACTTAGATGGCCTGGCTCCCAAATAAGGATAAAGAATACGAGAGGGTGCAATGTCATCAGGGAAAAGACGCAGTAGAAAGATTGCGTCCTGATGAGTTTGCGATATATGTGTTTGATCATCTTTCAAGAGCAAACCTGTGAACTATCTCCATAGACACATCACGATCCCAGTGAAATAAATGCGCAAGCTGATGATGTGATTGAAAACGAGATTAATAATATCTTTGAAACCTTCTCGGTGGTATTCCGCATATCAGAACGATTGAATCCGTCGTTGCACCGATACACAGTATTGTTTCTAATCTGCGCGAGTATTGAGTACGTGGACGAAATTGATAATGAATTCCGACAAGGAATATAGCGCACGACACCTTCCTATGCCAGGTGAAACATAAAGTTGTGCGTAAAATAGCCCTGACAATCTCAATGTCAAAGATCCCACCTCTAAATTTCCTGTCCGATCAGTCCGTGCCATACTATGGGCGCTACTAAATGCCGTAATGTGAGAGGAATCCTCCTTTGATCTAGTCTATCTTCCTCGCTGACAATCCTCTGACCTTGCCGTAATTATTTCAATTGGCCCGCGTGTAGTATTTTAGAGGTGGAAAACAGATAAATATATATGAGGAGTTAAGTAGACGAGAACAATTACAAAGTTATTATATGTTTACTTCTTTCAAATACGGAACATACTGAAATACGCTTGATCGAGAAAAAACCAAAACCATACTTACACCAGGAAGAATGTGCATGATAATCGATTACTGTACCCTGCCGCGTCTCGAGATTGTATTGTTCCGTGTGGGACACATCTCGGGCGTGATGCAGACTGACTCGTGTACGGAAATTCGCAGGAATCCTTGAGAGCACTCGCAGCCGGGAGGACCACAAATGGAGGAGGGGGCGTCCTTCTGAAATTGAAAGCTATTCAGTGCACTTTTCCAGGATGTTTCAGACAGAGATTATAAGAATCGTATTTTTCTGCCCCACTCCAAAATCGACAGTTCCTACTGGACGGCAGGCGATGAAAAAAATAGAGACTATACGACTTCGGAAGCTAAAAATCTGAAACAAACTAGATAGATGTTTTCTCACCGGGTTCAGATCGAAGCAAGTGGCCTCGTTCTGTCTTGTGCACTCCTTGAACTCTTCGTTCTCCCGACACTCCTCTGCGTTTATAATTTAACTAATTTTCTAACTTTATTTATCACCTTGTTTCGCTTCTCTCCAAAACCCGCACTGCTCCCACAAGACACAGTCGTTGAAGGGGTTGGGTCGTCTGAATACATAGGTTCATTCAGATTACCCTCACATCTATCACCTGTAGTACCCACGGGCGCACTGGCACGAGGGCGCACGACACCAGGGCCGGCAGTTCTGTATTCATGTTAGTTTATCTACGCACGAGGCGCAACGAAGTACGGAAACATGGTTCCGTGGACTTAGGGTTTTTGTTTGCTATGGCGTATGGGAAAATCACCTGTACTGGATTGTAACATGAGGGCTCGCAGGCAGAGGAGCACTGTACGAAAACTTCGTTACGAGTGCAACCTGAATAAAGTTACCATCGGTTCTCACTTCCCGGTCACCGCAACTGTCATATTTGTGATCTCGCACCCACTCGATGATGCGAAACCGTGTGCGAAATGTAAGATATGGTGACTTTTATACATCGAATTCAACATCTCACTGGGCATCGACGGAGTCGGCGTAGAGGGGCAGCTCGTTGCCGGAATGCACTGGTTGTTCCACCTCAATCACGCCGTTTAACCTCATTCTTCTCCTCTCAGGCTCACCTCACATATCCGGGGATGCACTCGCAACGGGGAGGAGCACAGCCAACGACGACTCCGCAGCCCTGAAGAGAGAATGTTGGTTATCGGGTCAGGTAGCGTGAGGAATTATTGCTGTGTATTTCTCGTATGTCAAGCACCTTTTGTAAACTATGAATTCTGAGGGAAAAACAAGAAGGCAGAATTACTATTCAGAGAAATATGAAAAATGAAAAAGACCATTCTGCAAGTTCTACTTACAATTCCAGGCGGGTTACACGTCGCCTCGCATCGTGTGCCGCACCATACGAATCGCTGGTAACGAGGGCACACTGCAAATATGGGTGGTGACTTCGTCTGACTACTGGAATGTAAAAAAACGAAAGAAAGAAACGCGTTCTATTATTTTCGATGTGGCTTACTGATGTTCAATTTTTTTCTCATGCATTAGATGTGCCAACCCAGTCATTGTCAACTGTCTCTGTCGACCCTAATTACTTGGGTGAAGGATATTTTGGATTTAGAATTATTTTTTCCCTTCCATTTTTTTGGCTCTGAAAGTGGTCAGCCGACACAAAATTTTCAAAGTGCATGTAAGCTCACCAAACGTTGCAAACTATGTGCCCATGGTCTAGAGATGCACCAAAAAAAATTTAGCCCGAAAACTCATCGGGGAGCCAAATGGCGGGTACCCATGGGTGTGACAAACAACCCCGTCATCCTATTTTCCAAGTCATCTCGGGAGTTGAGCCTGGGTCTTTGAATCTGGAAGTTAAGCTTTCTGGCTAATTGTAATGTTCACTTCTTCGAATGAACCGAATCCAACCACTTTTAGCCGAGTTGTCGGCACTTAACTTCAAAAAAGCGTGAAAAAGGTTGATTTCCGGCCCGATAGGGTGTGAAAGTCGTTGCTTCGATGTCCAACCCCGCCATTGTATTCAGCTGGTCAAGATACCTTTTGATAACCAGTTTCAGCAAAATCTATAAAGTGGTTTCTGAAATATTGCGATCGAAAAAATCAAAAAAAATCGAAAAGCTGCAAAATAGACGTAGCGGGCGGGAATCGAACCCGGGTCGGTTCGGTGTTGAACCACGTCCATAACCACCAGGCCACAGGGACGATATGGAAAAACACTCTTTATGCGATATACGATTAGCGAGTGAGTATGATTGCGCGCTCACAGGTCCTTGCATTACATTTTACGAATAGTCAACGCAGTTTCCTCTGCATTTCGGATTTCACTTTACCTGGGCATGGCTCTGGACAATAAGCCTATGGAGGTCATTTCAAGGGACAACCTAGACGTGATACCTAACTACCGAGAAAGGAGAAAGGAGGCACGGGAACCTTGATACCATCTCCGAGTATAAAATCAATAGTATAAAATGTTTCTGGTGATAGCCTATTGTGCAAACTACACCGTTCCCGCGGTGTCTGTTGCAAATATCAGGAAACTACGAAGATGGTAATAGATCAGTACCAGTCCGGTTCCATGGTGGAACCATGTTCCGAGATAATTTTCACAGGTTGTTGCGGAGTTGATTCAGTCTGGATCTTTTCGGCTCCTGATCACACAGGGTGGCATCAAGTTCGGGTTGACAAGCATCACCTGTCGTATACGGTATCGTCAACATGTTTTGGCGTGCCTAGGGAACATATGTTGCCTCACAGGGGGGTTCAATGGGGGTTTGCCCTTTGCTTGTTTGATGATCATATGGATACTCCTCAAAATATAGAAGCGTCGAATTGTTCTGCGAACCTTCGCCAGAATTTGCATGTTTCTCTGAACATCTTCAAAATCTTTCTTGCATAACCCTCCCCCCCCTGGGCAAGCTCCCCTTCCTTGTTATATAATTTGGTCACTTTTCACGGTATCCAAATAGTTCTGCGCGAGAATTAATGCTACGCATCAATAAAAGTAAATGAATCCACTTCCCGTGGGGAAGTGCGATTTTCAGTTTGTGCGATTTTCAGGCGCGAATTTGGGTCAAGATGTGATTCCCATACTTTTATTAAAATCAGATCTAAAAGTGATTCATCATCGTTTATTGATATCGGGATTGTGAGAGAGGATGATTGGAGGACCCAAATTCACTCAGGGTTTGAGTTTGTCACAAACTGAAAATCGCACTTCCCCACGGGAAGTGGATTTGTTTTTAGTTATTGGGTTTGCGAACAATAATAGTGGTTCATGTTGGCATTGTTACACCCTTATCATCTGCGGAATCCATCTTCACAACGTTCACTACGGAAGCCATACGAATCATTATTGAGGAAGTGTGCTAGAGTGCATCCAAGCAGTGATGGTGAATGTGATTGTGATGGTAAATGTGAAAGTAGCAGTGCTGATAGTGTTTACCATCACTGCTTGGATGCACTCTAGCACACTGCCATCTTGAAAAATAACAGAGAAAAACAGTGATGTGATTTCGCATCGGTTTTCGACTTTCTCCATCCTGCACATTAAATCCTTTCTCTGACTATCGTGTCAGTGTGCGGAATGGAGAGATCCAAAACCGCTTGTTCATTCCTACCACTTGGTGCCCATGTGGTGGTTGTAGAAGTAGTCGTGGCGCACCAGCCTGCAGGCGTGCACTGCCCATTCCAATTCCGGACGTAGTCCAGGCGACATCTGCGGAGTAATATTTGTCGCTAGCTCGACATCGTATTCCGTTTTGAAGGCTACAACCCCCCCCCCCACTCATTAATTATTTTATTTATGAATATCTCACGCCTATTAACATTATTAGATAACATCCGAAATGTATGCCTGTCATCGAGCGCACCTTGTATCTTACGCTGGCCACTCATACAGGAAATAACGCTGGCCACTCATATCTTTACATACTCTATGCGCTGTCGCTTGAAATAATGGAAATTTTGATTTTTTTTCTCTTCAGATTTTCTAACCTGCATCCTCCCATTCCTTGTCCGCATTCTGGAGGGCAAGCAGGCTGGAACGATGCGTTTTAAAACTTTTTTCTTGGGCACAAATATCGCACAAGTAACCACACTATTTTCGAGACCTCTTAGGTAACATGTGAAAATAAACGCCTAGTCACATCGCCTTTAAAAATCTATTCACGAGGGACCTGGTTATGAGGGAATTTGCATCTCACCGGTGTCGTATCAGCACAGCTCGCCTCGCACTGGTTTCCGCACTGATCCCATTGCTCGTCGTTGCCGCAACCTTAAGCTCTGATGAGTTGGGCGCAGAGTATTGACGTCTACATCATATTACATTTTATTCGTCAAACTTCTATTCCTTTGGTACAAATCCTTCATCCGTTACCGATGAATTGGGTCAAAATAGACAAAAAGGTTGCCATTCTTATTGTACAGCTCACTGAATTGTGGAGACGGGGCGGCAGCGAATATTACTGGGCGCGCGCGAAATTTACCACCCACTGCGTATTTCGGTTCTTCTGAGAGAGTATAATGTTTGTGATTATTCACAAAAATACTCAACCATCGTGTTCGATCGCAATCCCAGCCGATATGAAGGAAAGAACGAGGAGAAGCATCATGCTTATCCGAGTTGAACAGATATAATCGCTCGTGAATGACAAAAATTTGGGCAAATTGTAAACGATTTGGTTGGATCAAATGAGCAAACGTGAGAATCTCATGGATATGACATGTGCATGGCTGGTTGGTGGTGATGTTCCGCCCACTTTCATGATTCGATCCGTCAAATGATGCAGAAATCGAGGTCAACCGTGTAAAACCACTCGAGATTAAGCGAAAATGGTGCTAAATTAGTGAGTTTGACCCCGCATTTAATGATAACACGAGATCAGTTCGATCAGCGGTAACCTTCACCTGATTAGGGGTGATCAAGAAAACAGTTCGGTGGGTTGTTTAGATTCGGCAAGTATTCCGGGGACTTGAAGCAGCTTCAAGCAGTTCTTACTCGATTTTTCGAAGATCTCTCAGATGATTCGAGAAACAAACAATCGGAAAAAAAATGAGAAATTAATGTGATTCACACTGTAGTTTTTTTTTGCAGCGTGTCGGTCAGCTTCAATCAATCAATCAATCAATTTATCATGTCAGGCAATACATGCTCAGAAGGGGATGAGTCGGCGGTATTCTTCATAAGTTGTAGACCACCAGTTAGCGCCAATAGCTCGCTTCAAGTCGTCTCTCCAGCGCACTCTAGGTTTGCCCTGGGGGCGGTTCCTGTTGTATGGCGTCCAGACGGTAGTCGCGCGACTCCATTGATCCAAGTCCATGTTCCGTACCTTGAGAGCCCAGCGAGCCTTGCGTTTCAATCCCTCCTCGACCCAGTCTCGCAGTTTTGTGATACCTCGCACGCGGTCGTTTCTCCATCGGTCCCTCAGCGAAACTCCAACCATTTTCCTTTCCATCTTCCTTTGGGTCACACTCAATCTCTCCTTATCGCTCGATCGTAGTGCCCATACTTCGTTTCCGTAGAGTACTGTAGATGTGACGCAGCTTTCGAAAAGTTTTCTCCTGGTCTTCATGGGAAGTAGGCGGGATGAGAGGAGACTTGAAAGCTTGCTCCATGCATACCAGCCGAGTCGGATCCGGTGTTCTATTTCATCCGAGTGATCGAGGGGAAGGGAGATTCTTCCCCCAAGATAGGTGACAGACTCGGTGAATTCAAACTTCAGATTGCCGATGGTGATTGGGGCTCGTGTAGTGGTGCATGAGGTGAGCAGATTGGTCTTAGAGGCATTGACTTCGAGACCTACTCTACTGCAGGCTTCCATCAACTTCTTCAACATCCTTTCCAGTTCCGGTCGTGACTTGGCGATGAGAGCCACGTCATCTGCGTACTCCAGATGGCTCAGGTTCCTCCCGTCTATCCGAATCCCGTCGCTTTCCCAGTCGATGTCATCCATTGCCGAACGAAGAACCACGTTAAAGAGACGAGGAGACAGAGTGTCTCCTTGGCGGACTCCTCTTCGAACGGTTACTGGGACTAGATCTTCGTTGACGCGGATGAGGGTGGAAGACGATTCGTAGATGCGACGGAGAAGATGAACGAGGGTCGGATGGCATCCAGCTGACCAAAGAGACTGCCAGACAGCGCTCCACTCCACGGAATCAAAGGCCTTCTTGAAGTCGACAAACGCGAAGTAGATGGGAATACCGTACTCAGAGGTCTTTTCTGCTATCTGTTTGATGGAATGCAGATTGTCGAGTGTGCTGTGCCCGCACCGGAACCCGGTTTGGGTGGGCGACTCAGCCTCTTCAAGCACCACCTCGAATCTCTCGAAGGCCGCATTTCAGAAGAGACATCGCGTGCCGGGTCTCGTCTGGAAGGAAGGGAGCCAGAGGGTAGGTTGGGATCGAAGGGACTGCGAGGGGTAGCTGTACTCCGGGGGTGTAGAGATCCTCGTAGAAACGCTTGACCGCTACCGTAGTTGCACCCTGAGAGAGTGCACCAGTGGTAGGATCGGGGACGAGAAGACGCTTCCTGGAGGATTGGAGATTCAGCGTCACCTTCACTATGCTCCTTCCCATGGTCGCTGCGTGCCGGGCTTGAGCCTCCTTGCGCCTTCTGATGTCATCGACGAGGCTCATTCGGGCTGCTTTGCACGTGGTGGAGTAGGCGATGTTTCCATTCGAAAGGGATTGCAGTTTGTGGCGCGTGGCTAGGAGTCTCCGGGTCGCAGGGGATATCCAGGGTGGGATCTTGCGCACTCTCCAACAGTCGCTTGCTCAGTGAATGCCCGGATGAGCGAAAATGCCGTTGAGTGTCATTTTCGCTCTCGTTCAATGATTCCCTCCGCCTAAGAACTAGTCTCCCTCTACCAGAAGCCTAGGCAGGCGGTAGTTGAAAGCCACCCTGATGAGTCGCCACTTCCACATCGGCACTATCAACGCCAGAACCCTCGCCCCCCAAGGACAAGCAGACCGAGATGGAGCTCGCCCTCAACAAGATCAAGTGGGACGTTATTGCAGTGCAGGAAGCAAGACTTGTGGGTTTGGCCTCGTTCAACCTTACAACCTCAGGCACTGTAGTCTACCACTCGGGCGGTCCCACTGCGTCCCATGGCGTGGCATTCTTGCTCCGACCGCACCTCGCGCAACGAGCCGTGTTCAATGGCCTCTCCCCTCGTCTGGCGACTCTCCTTATACCCAACGAGCGTCTCTTCCTCGTCTGTGCCTATGCTCCCACGTCGTCTTACGATGACAAAGAGTATGAGGAGTTCATGGACTTGGTTGAGGCTGCCGTCAGGAAACCCCCAACAGGCATGACGCCTGTGTTAGTCGGGGACTTCAACTGTCGAGTCGCGAGGGAACCTGGCAATGAAAGATTTGTCGGTAACTTCGCTTCTCCCACCCCGAACTCACGAGGACGGACCTTCACTGAAGTCTGCGTGAGGAATAACCTGCGCATCTGGAACACGTTTCCCAAGAGAAGACACGGCCGAATCTGGACTTGACGATCTTCACTTTCCACCAAATTGACTTCGTTGCTGCGCCAATCTCGGCGTGAGTTGTCAATTGCGAGTCGTTGGTTGTTTCGAGTTCAACTCCGACCATCGCCTTGTCCGGATGTGTGTCTCTTTCCCCGACACGGTGAAGCACAAAAGATGCAGGGAGAGGTTTGATCTAGACCGAGCCTCTTTTACTGCAAACGCGAATCTTCTCGCGTCAGTGCCTTACACCCCCCACCGCCTCTGCTGCCGATGCCCACCACACCATCAGGACATTCTCCCTGAGATGATCTACCATGAAAGACGCCATCTCGCCCCTGTGATCGTGGATCTTCTCAATCGCTTGGTAGCAGGAGATCCAGTTCCCGATAATCTGGCTGAAGCAGTAGTCTCCTTACTTTACAAGAAAGGAGATCCTACCAATATCGGAAACTTTCGCCCTATCTCCCTCCTTGCCGTAACCCTCAAGACAATGACGAGGTGTGTCCTGAAAAGATTCGAGGCAGTGCTAGAAGAGACGGAATCGGCCTCCTCTCATCTCGCCTTCTGCCCATGAAGATCAAGAGACGAGTTTTCGAGAGCTGTATCACCTCTGCTGTGCTCTACGGGAGCGAAGTGTGGGCCCTACGATCGAGTGAAAAGGAGCGACTGAGTGTGACCCAGAGAAAAATGGAGAGAAAGATGGTGGGAGTAACCCTAAGGGATCGCTGGAGGAACGAGCGCGTACGAGAGATCACCCAACTCCGCGATTGGGTCGCAGAGGGACTGAAACGCAAAGGAGGATGGGCCCTCAAAGTGTGGGACATGGACACGGAACAATGGAGCCGCGCGACTACTGTCTGGACGCCCTATAACTGGAACCGCCCCCCGGGAAAGCCACGTGTACGATGGAGGGATGACATGAAGCGAGCCATTGTCGAAAACTGGTGGAATGCAACCCCCGATCAATACCACCGACTCATCCCCATCTGAGCATTATTGCCTGACTTGATAAATTGATTGATTGATTGAATGTCGTTACCTTGAAAAATCGTTTTTTCGGGTACTGAAGTCTAGTTCTCTCGGAATTTTCCTCTAAAGGATACGAATTTTATTG
This sequence comes from Pristionchus entomophagus, assembly GCA_036245825.1. Classification (NCBI taxonomy): domain Eukaryota; kingdom Metazoa; phylum Nematoda; class Chromadorea; order Rhabditida; family Neodiplogasteridae; genus Pristionchus; species Pristionchus entomophagus. The sequence continues at coordinate 5,948,756 of BTSX01000004.1, read as the reverse complement.
TAGAATCGAATTTCTCATCCCTGATTTAGGGTAGTCACATATTTCATAGGTCTTCAATCTGGGCAGCCGATGTCGATCTATCTAGCGGGGATCTGAACTTAGCGTTTATTTCGATAACAAACGTTGCGTCCCAAAATATACTTCAATATTATTCAAATGAGGAAGTAGGATAGTCAAACGATAGCTCTCGATGAGACGGATGGAAAAGTATTAGTAGTTCGAGATCTCAAAATATATCGTTTTCGAGTTATAGCTTGAAAACTACTGGCTGTCGTACTAGTAGCCCGCCTGGGGCTGTTCTAGTCATAATTAGAGACCACAGGGTGATATTTAAAATCGAAAGCACGGACTCAATAGTATGCTAGATGTGTTGGTCTCGATCTGAACAACATTTTTCCTCTTTAGAGTTTGTCTCTATCTCATCTCTCATCCGAGTTCTCCCCCGAAAACCACGCGCGCGCGGGCAAGGGAAATGAGAGAGAAATGAGGCGAGAGAGAAAAGGGGCGGAGCGTCTCTCGCGTGTGTCTCTCTCCCTCTCCCTGCTCTCTCGACCTGCTCCTCCCGCGCTCGACCGGTAATTCGGAGAAAAATATTGAAATTCTCAAAAAAATCTTTAAATTCTTCTAAAATACAAATAAATTAAAGGGCAGGTGCGCTGCTGGGTAGGATCACTCGAAACCCTTCAAATCGATACTCTGGACCATAAATCGTCAATTTTGACCTACTTCAAGTTGACCGATCAAGCTGCGCATCACGTCATTTGTGCACGATATCTACTGAAAACGTTTTTGATCGGTTGATTTGATTGCGAACCCGACTTGCCGGACCTCTCGCCATGTTTTTTTTGGGCAACTCTCTATCCCCTCCAAGTGGGCGGAGACCGTGGTCTCTAGTCATAATCGATGAGTGGTTCTCGTCACGCTATTTTGTCAGGTAACTCGAAAACAATATATTTTGAGATCTCGGACTACAAATACTTTTCCATCCGTCTCATCGAGAGCTATCGTTTGACTATCCTATTTCCTCATTTGAATAATTTTGAAGTATATTTTGGGACGCACCTTGTTTTATCGAAATAAACGCTAAGTTCAGATCCCCGCTAGATAGATCGACATCGGCTGAGAGAACTAGACTTCAGTACCCGAAAAACGATTTTTCAAGGTAAAGACATTGAAGATAGCATTTTAGCCCGTATCCTTCCTTGACTTATTTGTAGATCTGAGAAAGACGAGTCGATGGGAAAACAGAGGGACTGTGTAGGTCAAAAATTGACCGAGATACAGGGTTTTGAACTGGTAGGTCACAGATCCGCTCAATATGCAAATTTGGACAAATGAAGTAGACAGGCGTTCTCCCCGTCCTCACTTTAATCAGTAAGATCAGTTTCATAGAAATCGCAGCCTCAAAAATTTTTTTGTAGTAAAAGGTCTCGATTTTCGTACGAAATTAGAGGAAATCCGTGATATGTATCTGCTTTTGTGATAAACAAGTTTTTATTGCCCGAAAAACTGTTTTGCTGTTATCAACACGCTGAGATATAAAACGTGAAAGATGACAAATATATACTCACTTTTGCCGAAGAACTTCGGAACTTTTAACAATTGCATCATATTTTGTGCCTCTCTGTTTTGTACCATTTTGTGCCCTTATTGCACAATCATGCGCAACCTTGTCGTTTCTTCCCCACCCCCCTCTCATTTTATCTATTCCCCCTCCCTTACCTTCGAAAATGATGCTCACACTCGTCATGTTTCTTGCCACTTCACTAATATGTGTACACCCCTACAAGATTCTCGTGTACAACTCAAAATATGGGCATTCACACTCCAATTTTCTTGGAAGTATCGCGGATTTACTCGTTGACGCAGGGCACAATGTGGTGAGGCTTTTGAAAGGCTTACGCGGTTATTGATAAGCAACCTTCCTCGCGTTATCAATATAATTCAAGACTAGGGTTCTCTCGTTTGGAAAATTTACATTAAAAAACAATGTCGAATAAAGGGATTACGCAGTAGATGTTCGTGTGAGACTGTGGCAAATTAGGATACTATTAGAAATCTAAAATAAGCGAATGAACGGAAAATCGTTTCCAATAAAACAATTGTATTCCAGACATCCCTCATACCAGTGATAATCGATCCCGAATCTTCTGATGGAACCTTCAAGACTACAAAGATTCATGTGCCTCAGGTGACATTATGAGATATTTGCTGCAATAGACATATCGCAGAAAGCGCGGCCACAATCGTAATTGACCGCGCCCATTCACAGAGCTTCTCCAGTAGATGATTGATTTCAAACAGAGTACGGCGACTGCGGAACACGTCAGGAATATGTTCGCGGCATCGAAGGCCGACCTTTTTCACGCTAAGATATTTGACCCGATTGCGGCATATCAGGTCGGCTGGTATCTCTCTAAGAATACGAGAAAATCTTTTAGCTCGGCCAAATGTTCTCGGTCATTTTCTCGAGTCAATGCGAGGCGGTGCTGGAGACTCCGGGGCTGATTCAGATGCTTCGAGTGAGTGCAGTTGGGTTGCGTAACAATGACAATTGCGATTTGATGAAATATCCAACCGTTTCAGGCCGAAAGCTATGATGTGATGTTCACCGAGCACTTCGATATGTGCGGCACAGGTAAAAATCCCATTGCTGAATGCTTGGAAAGGTCCTACTATTGAGCACTCACTGAGCTCATCAAACCGAAAGCGTTCATTCCCACATCGTCTTGTTCGCTTTTCGGACAGCAATTTGAAGAGTTTGGCATCCCGACCGCGTTGAGCTCCAATCCAGGTAAGAAGATGTGTTCCCCCAAATTCAAGTGATTCTCAGAACCATACCTGTCAAATACGAAAGTACACTCAACATGGGATCGGCTGGTGAACATCTACGCCAATATTCTCATCCGTCTCTCATTTGGAACCATCAGACCGGCGGTATTTCTACTTTAGTTGTAAATGATATATATATTTTCTCTTTTTAGATTGATGCTCTATTCCAAAAGAAGTTCGGAACAAATTTTCCTTCGTTGCTTGTAAGAGTATCATACGAAAATAGTGTACATCTGTCAAATTCAGGAAATATCATCAAAATCAGCATTCATTTTCATTAATTCTGAGCCGCTAATCGATTTTGCTGCTCCGACCCTGGCAAAGGTTGATGAGTTTATTGAATTCGAGCATCATTGATGGTTTTCAAGGTGATTCCAATTGGCGGAATTGGCGCGAAGAACCCGCAACCGTTAGACGAAGTAAGTCGAAATTACAAATACCCATTTATTTTTAATTTTGAGAAGTGGGAGAGCATATTGTCGAAACGCTCGAAAAATGTGCTCATCTCCTTCGGATCGTCGGCCCTCTCAGTCAATCTTCCAATGCCGGTGAAAATGTCCATCCTTGAGGTGAACTTGGATTTTTGTGAACACTGAAAACCCCTTTTCTAGACAGCTAAGTCCATTCCGCAAGTCACATTCATCTGGAAATACGAGGAAAATGACGATTTCGCCAATGACATCGCATCGAATGTATTTATTTTCGGGATACCATAGCCAAATGTTCACAACGGTCACATTCCAGATTCCAAACGTTCATCTGACCAAGTGGATGCCTCAAGTGGATCTGCTAGGTTTTATGCTCTTTATTACGTTGTTATCGGCATGCTTGTAGTGATCCCTCACTCATAGCGCATTGCGAACATAATAATAATTTGGATTATTTTCGATGGTATTATTCCTTGATGCAGCCCATCCCGCCGTCTCCGCTTTCGTCACTCACGGCGGCATGGGGTCGACGCAGGAGGCGGCGCACAGTGGAGTTCCCGGTCAGAGCGGAAGCCTCGCATCGCTCGTTTCAAATGGGGTTATCCAAGTGTATGCACCTGTGTTCCTTCAATATTTGCATGGTGCGAATCACTCAAATGCTTGAGGCATCTTCGTCCCAATCTTTGGCGATCAACCTAGAAACGCGGGAATGATGGAGCAGAACGGGCTAGGAAAGGTGAACATCTTCTTAAAATCTCAACTTTAGAATGCGATTGTAGGTTCTGAGCAAGTACGATCTCTATGATCCCGCCAAGCTTAATGCGGCCGTGAGAGAAGTGCTAGAGAACAAATGGTAAAGGACGTCGCTAACATCGGGACGAATCTGTCGAATACATTGATTTACCAAGACGAAAATCGCATTCCGTCTCGAATATTCACTCATGACACCTAGAGTTTCAGTTATCGAAAGAGCGCGCAACGTGTGGCGCAAATGTTGCGCAGCAAACCGTTCGCAGTGGCTGATCTGATCGTGAAATACACTGAATTCGCGGCGGAATTCGGTCCTTCGGCAGCGCTGCGCCCACAATCACACGACATGAACTGGATAGAGTATCACAATATGGTGAGAAGTTGCGCCGCAGTTTTTTTCTGGCATTAATGAGAACTAGCCATATCGTTCTGGGCGCGCGGAAACGCAAACATTTCCGCCATTAGGGTGGTGAAAATGTTTACGTTTCCGCGCATTATTCAAAGCTAGGGGTGCAGAATGAAGGCGCAGTGCAATTTGACAGGGTATCCATTCAGGATATTATCATCGCAGCAATTGCCGTTCTGATGATGCTCACGATGACCTCAATGAAAATCGCTCAAAGGACGACAATCGAAGACGAAAAAGATTGAATAAAGACGATTATTCTCACTCGCCCCTTACAAGTGGACTCCAGGAAACGCCAATGTCAATGAACAATTGTTTGTTGCCCTTCAGGAGATAGCGAAAATGGAGTAAATTAACAATTTCATCCAGTGACATGTCACCGAAATAGCACTGCTTCCGGATTGAATGTGTCTCGATTGAATCGATTGATTGAATGTGGCCAGTAGTGGCCAACAGATCGACTGCAGTTATCCGTGTGGCGGAAACACAGTGAACGCCGTATTGCTCGCTAATCGAGGTATCGCTGCGGCATCTTTTGCCGCGGGCCGAGCGAACATCTGTTGAAAATACATTTATTTTTTGGAAATTGAATTCATAACACAACAGATACCCAAAATGAGCATTTATCATACCTCGTAGAGTTTGGTTCGAAAAGTAGGCGTCGTTGCTAGCAACGCGGGCCACGACTACAACATCCAATGGGTCGATCGCTGAAGGGAACAATTTCCCCCAATTTCACATTTCGCGTTGGATCATTCTCTGATATTACTTCATTACTCGTAAATGGATAAACAAGACATATCGAATAAACTGCACAAATAGTTCATCGACAATTTTTGTTTCTCTGTTCGATAAGCATGAGGAAAGCTGAGGAAAGTGATATCCGAGTTATCGTCACCAATAGCCGGTCTAGTTACGATGAAATAGTCGTAGTGCTGTGCTATGTTGGCTCAGGATATTTTTAGCAGAGACTTCTTTTGAATCGATTGCTTCTTTCCTTTCACTCACCCCATCCGATCATTATCGACGGGTCGGTGACTTTGATCAGTTGTCAGCACGGCGAGAGCAAAGGGCCCTATCACGATGCCCACCGGCACTAGCGCACGGAGCATTAAAAATTGAACCCTAGATTGTAGTTGCATGTCAAATTCATAATGATTCTACCTGAACAACGAGTGATTTCGTTAGGATTCGATGCAGTCGTTGAATCTTCGAGCTAATGTGCTTGACGTATCGAAGCATGATGAACGTGTGCCAGGCCACCTGCCAGTACTAGTTATCCATTCCGCACACAATGTGTAACTCGTCGGTCGGAGAAAGGTAAGAGGGAGTGTGCAGAATGCAGGGGGCTCTATTTCTGCACAATATCGCGACGGTCAGAGAAAAAAATAATAGATTCAAAAGTCACCAAGATTATGCTCAGAAAAGCAAGTAATGGCACGCATACGCACAACGTCCAGTGAAGTGGCTGAAAAATCGAACATGACGATTCTGATGCACGGTCTATAAAGTAGGATCCGTATATGGATACCATAAATGTATACTAGGCTCTGAAACGTATACAAGTATTCGGTTGCTAATTAGGGATTTAACAGATGTTGTGCCTGGAGAAAATGAGGAAGGAGGAGTACGACGATAATCGGATTGTTGGCGTTTCAAAAGTCTCTCTCGTGGCTCTAATTATTGAGAGAGATGGTGCGGAATGATGAGAGCTCAATTAGATCGAAGCAGTCGGTGCGCGCGAGAATAGCCGCGTTCCAGTCGTCACTGATGTGCTGTGATGAAGTGGATTCGTGATGATAATTCGGGAAAGTCAGAACAATCGCAACTACCGCATCTACCATGTTCCATCACTAATTGACATTCCTAATATTGGTCGCGACAATTTAGTATACCAACAATTCTATTTTATATGTTTTTGCCGGGTACAAATAGACTTCATATATAACCCAGATATCCTATCAGGGGCGAACGTCGCCGTCATGTTCCCGATCTGAACTGCTTATTTATACCAATTTGAGAAGACGAGTCTCACATATAACGCTGGCCCCATAGGCACAGCGACTATTATAAAAACGAGCAGGAACGTCATTTGAGAAACAAACGAAAATTTGAACCGATGTGCAGCGATGACCTAAAATCGTGTCAACATCGAGAATAGCATACCAATTTGCTCGAAGAAGTACCTGTATTGTACGCGATAAAATTTGAAAAATAACCCACCTGATGTCGATATAAAAATAGTGCCAATTATAGCGGTGCTCCCCCGGCTATGAACGAATGCAAGAAACTCTGAATATTTTGTACGATCTCTCGAATAACTTGGAATGGACGAGAAATTGCAACTCACGGCACAAAATGCAGCTGACACGGGAATATGGAGTAGACGATCATTGCAAAACATGCAGATGAGCGGAAGGAGGAACACTGGATCGAAAATCCATTGGAAGATGACATCAACGCAGACGGAGCCAATCTCCAAATAAAATAAAGTAAAATTATCATAATGCCGCCGAGGTCGAGATTATTGCTTTCCTTTCGTAATTACAAGGGATGTTCTCAATGCGAACATATCTTTGGCGTCTCATGAATCACATTCCAAGTATGCCATCCGTCACACTCGCTTGAAGTACTAGAGTAGTAGTAGCTCTTACTAGCGAAACAATCAGGAGATTGGAATATACTCGGGTGATCAAAGGCGACTTCTTCACTATGTAGATTGTAAGAGCGATGAGAAAAAGATATACAATCTGTGAAGTTTTCTATTTAGATTTTTTTCGAAAGCATGAATGCTTCGAACGTATAGTCCCAGACGACCGTTTCCTTTCCGTCACAGTTGGTTGTCGTTTGAAATAATTAGCGTGTTAAAAATAGTTAAAATATGATTTAGAAAAAGTGGTTCTCACCGTGAGAGAGTGCCGCATAATCCTGAGGAAAAGTGCCGCATAATCCTGAGGGATGAAAATTCGTCTTCGGATGAACGCAATAAGACACGTCCATTTTTACGTGAATTATAATGCGTGCGTAAGCTAATGAATCTGTCACTATGGAAAGTTACAACTGGCACCGCGTGAAAGAAATATGATCAAATGTCAGTCGCGTTAGGAATCACCCGTCCCGATCGTAATCACGTTTGGGTATTCGGAGAACGAAGCTAACATGAAAGGTTGCTCCACAAGCAAGCGAAATTGGTTTCATTAAGTCATTCCACGCACATTCACACACCATTCACATCGGATGCATTTACAAATTTTTATTGAGTCTTTAGCTTCCGAACGGTAATCAGTCTGGAAGTTATGCGGAGGATTTTCCAAACAATGAATACTGAGATAGCAGCGAACGAAACTACAGCGAAAGCGAAGAAAGTAAAGACATCGATGAGATAATATTCGATGAAGGAAAGGTTGACTGCGTGATGATGAAGTCTGTCGAGAGGACCGTACTTGGCAAGAAATTCCATGTTTCGCACGAATATCTGAAATGCTCGTCCTCGTTCTGCCTCTTATATGATTTTCAAGATTTTGACTCACATCTTTCATTGAGAACGGTCGATCGGCAATCATTTGCGCAAGTTTCTGTGCGTTTTGGCGATAGCTGCAAGTTACATGATTGCTACATGATTTCATGCTACTAATTGCATGTAATACTAAGGAATGCATTTTGAATCACTTGCCAATATCAATTTCGCGAACCTGTCATTGTCAATGACTCTTCGAAGAGCCTGCTCCAACGGCCCCACGGTGGCTAGCGATTCTTTCTCGACCATCACACCAACGCCGTTGCGCTCGACCTAAGTGGTGGTGATTATATGACGCCGTTTGCCTTATTTTCGAGCAATATCGGATGATTCTGGCACAGCTCAAAAAGGTCCATTTTCTGAAACTTTGTGTTTCGGGCTTGTCGAGGGTGCTGAAGACGATGGGCATAACCATTTTGTCTCTAGTGGCCTCGTTGGCTTCAGACGGCGTCACGTCGAAATCACATTTTGACGTTTTACTCATCACTCGAGGTGGCTAATTGTATGTGAAAAGGTTTCCCGGGGTAAAATTGGATGGCGAACACGCCTGTATTGTTCATTTTCCATGATTTTCAAAAATAATTTTTAAAATAACTTTTCGCAGACTGAAAAGCGCGTATGCCAATGTGCACCACGCGATCGGGCGTCACGAGAGGATTACAAATCTATAATTTCAGCCAATTTTATCATTAGAAACTCGAGATAATCGACTTACAGTGTTTTGCGACTGTCAGTGAACGACCGTCTCTCTTGATCTACCGACGAGATAGTGTGGAGGAAAGAGAGAGCGCAGACTCTGCGTCTCTGATCTGCCCTCTATTTCTCTCCTCCCGAGCCACTCGGGACTCTCTGTGCTCTCACCGCTCTCTCATTATCCCATACTATCTCGTCGGTAGATCAAGAGAGATGGCCGATTCACTGACAGGCACGAAACACTGTAAGTCGATTATCTCGAGTTTCTAATGATAAAATTGGCTGAAATTATAGATTTGTAATCCTCTCGTGATGCCCGATCGCGTGGTGCACATTGGCATACGCGCTTTTCAGTCTGCGAAAAGTTGATATTTAAAAAAAAATTTGAAAATCATGGAAAATGAACAAGACAGGCGTGTTCGCCATCCAATTCTACCCCGGAAAAAATTTTCAGATAAAATTTGTCCTCTCGAGTGATGAGTACCATGGCAAAATGTGATTTCGACGTGACGCCGTCTGAAGCCAACGAGGCCATTAGAAACAAAATGGATATGTCCATCGTCTTCAGCACCCTCGATAAGCCCGAAACACAGAGTTTCAGAAAATTTACCTTTTTGAGCTGTGCCAGACCTTGCTCGAAAATAAGGCGAACGGCGTCATATGAACCAAAAAATCGTGTTTTTTTTTCATATTTCGAAACCGTACCTGCTAGTGATGGCAAATCGGAACTTCACTCTCTTCAATTCGCAACGCTCTCTCATATATCTGACCGGCGAGATAGCATGCGAATTGAAGAGTGTGTGCTCCGATTTGCCAACTATAGTACCTGTCTCCCGTTCCTGAACTGATCCGCTGTGACCGGAATACAGACGAGTGGTACGCCTGCAGTAATGACTTGTTTTCATCTCACTATTGATGACAACTCGGAAACGACTCTCCTCAATTCGTGCGCATTCTCATTCGCCAGAGAAACGAGAGAGCACGCTAAATGAGGAGAGTTTTATCTCACACATTCATCGTCACCCCGTTCCATGACACTCTAGAACCTCCCTCAACTGCACTAGATCAAATGAGAGAACCATAACATTCGGATGATAACCTACAGGCTGTGAACTGTTTCGCAATACGGTCTCTTACATAACGGTTGATTTGTGTATGCAAATTGTGCTCATCCAGTAGGCAATCATCCGAATCGGCTCATCCGACCAAGTGCCCCACAATCCCTGGCAATTGATTATGAGGTGGCAAAACCCTAAAAGAGTCACGAGCTCACCAGCAGTCGCGGATTCCGTGATGCTGCCCTGTCCTCCGTGAGTGATGAAAGCGGTGAGCCGGGCATCGTCTGTGGAAAATATAAAATTAAAAGAAAAACTATTTTTGATGAAACAATGTTCAATTTCGCTAAAAAAAACTCACGTAGAATATCGGTCTGAGGCGCCCATGTAGTCTCAACGACGTTGGCAAGACCCTTCGAAATCTCTTCTTCGGGGTCCTGAATAATTCGTGTTGAAATTTTTTTCTTCAAATTTTCCTCAAACGTGATTTGAAAAAATAAAACATTTGAAAAAACGAAATTGTGAATGATTAAAAACGGATTGACCTCATACTTCCAGATGAAAGTGACGTCGGGGAATTTCCTGATCGTTTCTCGAATGGTTTCCTTGTACTCTTGTGGCATTAGAATTCCCTTGATCCATGTTCCAAACGACAAGAAAACCGTTTTGCTGCGACGACCGAGCACTTTCGACCAATACTGCAATAAATCGGCGATCAACGTATTCTTCGCTACTACCTGATCACACTTATTACCACTGAGGACGATGTACTGATGATATTATGCAACGCTTCATCTATTATCAAGCTAAACTCACTTGATTTTGTTGCAGGAATATGGACAAAAGTTTCCTTTTTTCTCAAACAGCTTTTAAAGTACCTCGTCCAGCGGCTTGTGTCCATCGTGTACGCTGATGCCTCCGATGTCGATTACTCGAGCTGAGGTGAGTTTGGGGAAATCGGCGAGCGGATCGGAGTTGAGGAAGACGAGTGACGAAGCGGCCATAATATCCTGAGAACCGAGTATAGCAGGAAAATATAGGTTGGAAACTATTCAAAATGTGTCAAAGGATTCAAATCATAATGCGTACCCTAACGTGAGCGCCTCCCAGCTTCGGCCCGACGACTTCTTGTAAGTAATCTGCGCCGTATTCGACGACCGCGTGCGACCACGTGAGCTGCGTCAGCACGTTGTAGACGCGCTCCAGGAACGTCATCCGATCGCCGTACTTGCCGCCCATCATCGCTGCAATTATCGATTCATTATCAGGGTTGCTATTTCACGGATTGACTTTCTTCATTTCGCGCGCACTCTCGCTTCTCTCTCGGCATTGTATTGCGAACCCTATTCATGCAAAGATAACGAAAATCATAACGACGGAGATGGTTCAAATATGAATAGTAAGTGGAACACAATAAAAGGAATGCAGACAAGAACACTTACAAGGCACGTATGAGCTGGTGGTGGGTACTTGCACAAGTGGGAAATTTCCATCCAACAACGCCAGTGAGAGTGACGTGGCGACCTTGTCGATGCCCAGCAGATGGAAGAGAGCTGAGATTGATTTTCTCTCTTTTTCTCGCTTTTTCTTTTTCAAACGTGCCGATCTTGTCAGGGATTAATCATCTCATTTAATTTTCAAGGTAATATTCTCGTACATTTTTGACTCGAACCACAAACAATATTTCTGAAACAGAATCGGGAGTTGTTACCGTATCCGCAGGCGTCGATGCATTCAGTGAAGGCGGCGTCGAATTTCTCCTCTCTTAGCTGCTGTAATAGCACCTTGTCTGATAGCGTAGCTGCGAAAAATAGGATTGAATTTCTAAGAGACAGCATTTTTCATTTGGTGGAGTCTCGCAACCATACCTGTCCAAGCGTGGCGGCGAAACCTTTTTGGCCACGTATATCAGTTCACGATAACCGGATTACGGTATTTTGGGTCACGTTAAAATTTGGAGTTAATTTATTGCACTTTGGGATATGGTGCTCGTGGTCAAAAAATGACAAAATCCATGACCTATACGCTCGATGACCGGGGTGCCATAGATTTTTGTACCCCCGGTCATCACCCGTATAGGGGGTCATGGTCATTTTCAAATATTTGTAAGGCTTGGTAAATACCCATTTCGGGGCGGGGATCATGGTCAATGGCCGATCTCATACATCACTTTTTGGACCATGATACGGGGCTCATGGTCAGTGATCGACCTCATAAATCACCTTTTTGGACTATGATACAGGGGTCATGGTCAATGGCCGACCTCACACATCTCGTTTTGGACCATGATACGGGGGTCATGGCCAATGGCCGACCTCTCTCATCACTTTTTGGACCACTTTTGGACCATTTTTGGAAGTTTTGGAGTCATGGAAACTGTTTTGGTAGGCCTAAACCAAGTACCATTCTAAATCAATAATACAGTACTAGTACATAACGTATCCCTATACATCCAATTTTTTAAAAATTGGTCGACGTTGGCGTGGAAACCTATCATGGCACCCCTAGTCATCGAACGTATACATCCCATTTTAGTAATTTTTTGGACGCCGGCGGCGTGGACACCTTTGCTCGCAACTCAAATTCAAGAGAATTACTCAAGAGAATTAATCGAACCTACTCACCGTTGCATTGCTGCGTGTAGGATCGCTGCAGTGGTCGGTATACCTGAAAGGAATAAATTTGCACGGTTTCTTCTCTAAGTAAATTGGAATATGTTTTAATCACACATATTTCTTCGCGTTCCACTGTCTTCCACAAATCCCCGTATCGTTTCTTTTCACCTATTAGTGATAATATTTTTAAAACTAGCGTACATATACGAGCGGGGAGAATGCTTCCGTATTCTTCCACACTTCCGCCATCGATCCCTCGTCGGCTGCCAATTGCCTGGCGAATTCCGCCGAGTATTCGCACTGATCGACCTGCGAATCAATGAAAAGTAAGGCGCTCAAAATGATCACTCTTTTCATCCAGTACCGAGTGGTCAAGGCTTTGTTGAACGAGGAGGCGGAATTGTCATTCTCACATGGCGCCATACGTTTCATCGTGAGATTGTTATCAGGAATAATGAACAAAGTCAACTTTAACCACAGATTAGAGTGGGAAAGATAGACAATCTCGAGTTGAAAGCATGAGCATGAAAAGATAAATAGGTATTCACCTCGATTACTCTGGCGTTCGTTCTCGGTGTTCCGACTGAAGGGCCCGTCTTCGGTGAGAGCATTACCTCAACGATGAGGAAGTTCATCGTAGATTATTAACGGGATTGGAAACAAGTTTGTCGACTAGTAAAGATAAACTTGTTAACCAATCGCTAGTAAACAAGTTTGTCGTAGGGACAAGGTGACAATCATTTATTGAATCATGAGTTGTGCGCATTATGAAGAGCAACATTACCGCTCGACGCTCTAACTACGAAAATCTCTACAGAATGTATACAGCATTGTCAAAAATAGCATCTGTAATTCTCACCACTTCATGTCCTGACACAATCAATGCGTCGGCCAGCTTCGAAATGAAGTTCACATGCGAACTGCCGAATTGCGGGTTGAACGCGAGAAATTTGAGGGCGGTTGAGTAAATGAATAATGAGCTCAATACAATCGCAAAATCGACTTTCATACCTGAAATGTTTTTTTTTTTTCGTTCATAATATTATTGTAAATTAACACAGGGGAATGCACAAATGCTGGACGATTTCCCCAAATAACATGTCAACACGATTCGAAATTTTCTCACCTAATCACCGAAAGGGGCAATGAACAGGGGTTGTTTTGATATTCCTACGTAACATTACACTCGAACGGGCGCGACTGATAAACGGCGAGGAGCACTCGTCTCTTCAGCACTCTTCTCCCCCTTCTCTGTCTCCGCTTCTTAATATGCCGACCCATGCGGTTCCATTTTGTGCTGTGCTGGCAAACTCTGTGACCAGACGATGCATTTGGTAAAGAGATCACACATAAAATGGCAGTGGACAAACCGTACAACTTTTGCAATCTCACAGGAAAGGTTGCAAAAACACACAATAATTGATGAAATATGTTTATCATTACGAGTCTAGTCATCGGTAAATACATTCTTTCTTTAAAAGATTTTTTTCTGAATCATACACCTTCAGCACAAGTGAGGCACTCCGAGTGTGAACATTTCGTTGCGCACAGAGATAACGTAGTTGTTCGAGAGTTCGAGAGACAAGCGTTTTTGTTATCAGTCAGAGAGCAAAGTGATGTTCTTTGATTCTTTTGATCTCACCATGGAAATGTGACAATTTCATTGATTTAATGTGAAGATAAGTGAACAACATCGGTCAGCGTGCAAATGTACAATACCAGGCTTCCACCTCGACCCCAATCCGACCACATACAACCATAATTTGAATGGAATTTCGAAGTCGCCAGTGATAACTGGCTATAGCACATAAGATCTCTCTAGAATTAACAATGTTTCTAGCCGATCTGATCTCTTGATCATTCCAAGGAGACAAAACGTAGTGGGCACAACCTAAGCGCAATTTGAAGAGTCGATAGCCTCTCATGAATGGTGTTCATATCGTTCTCTCCTATTATCTCTGACTAGCGTCTAATTGGGAGAGCGAGAGGGGATTGGAACGGAGCTTTCTTCGAATGATGCGCCATAAAAGCGCAATGAGCAATCCGATTGAGATCAGTAATGAAGCTATCCATTGTCGTTATCGCCAGCGTGTTCGCGCAGGTAAGTAACTAAAATCCACGACCATGATGTTGTTCATATTTCAGTGCACAGCGGATAAAGAATCCTTGGGTGCAGCAATGGTCCGAACAATCTTGCTGGAAGTAAGTCCCACTTTACCACAATGCTTTAATTGTGGTGATCATAAGGTCTGCAATAACATTGCGACATTCGATCGTGAGTTGGTTATTGAGTATTTCGTTTACCTGTTCGCCGTGGAGAATAAAGAACGGGTGCTCACCAAGGTTTGTTTTTATCTCAATTCTAAAATATTTGGCATTGTAACTGCACACATGATATGGCTAACAAAGACACAATGATTACATTGGGTTCAAAAATGTTAATCCAATAACATCATTGACTCAGGCTGTTCCGTTCTATGTAACTCAGACTCACGCTTTGCTAGATATTCTCGAAGACGAACACTTCACACTTGACCAGTATTTTGTGAGTTGATCATAGAGGTTGACAAATCTTTCGAATTCTCTTATTTTCAGAAGCAATGCGATCACAATGTTAAAATGCTACACGAGGTATAGGATCGTTTATCACACATCATAATATCATATTTTCTCAGATTTGGAACCCCGATTCCGGTGAGGGAGAGAATGCTCCGCTCGCGGTTTACTATCTGAGATTGTTTGGTCTAATGCAGAAGGTATTCCTAACCCGACTCTCTTCTGTTTTTTCTCTCATTTTTTTCTGATCGGTAACATATCAAGATATGGAATCCTTGTTATTCGCGAAATTGTTCCTTTCAGACCTGTCTTGCCGCTCCCACACTCAGCATGGTGTGAGACAGATCGTTAATGACTTCGCGAAAAACCATGTAGGAGCACAGCTGCAGGGACTGGTCAGCTGTTTTATATTATTATAATTCATGTGGTATTCCGCGACACCGCTAGCGTGGCTGACCACTTCAAGCCATAGGGAGGGTTTGAGGAATGGGAGGGGAGCGGTTTCGCAATAGCGGATGCACACACACACATATATCTAGCGCGGTTTTGAAAAAAATATTGTTTCAAACAAAATCATGGTAAAATTACCGGAAAGGTATCATTACAAATGATCAATGTATCTTGACCCTCTTCGACAATGGCCATTGCTCGCTCATAAACCATTCAGTCAACCATTTGAAATAAGGAACAATTCAGAAAGACAAGTTGCTAACTCGCACTCGGCTGAAGCTCCATCATCTTCTTGTTCAGTACGATATTCAGAAACTCAAGCCTAATTTCAAGAACGAGGATTTCAAGGTAAATATTTAATGAAATTAAGAAAATGATTTATTATTTGCAGGAACAATCCAAGGACCTCATAACGCTGATGTACACGGAGATTCAGTAGATCTTGGAAGCTTCGGTACATTGTGTGGGATTCACGGTCCATTCAATAAATCAATTTTTATTTTTTGAATGGTTAGAACATCTGCCTGGTTTGCGGATGACCCGAGTTCGATCCCCGGCTCGGCACTATATCTTGCAAAATGATCAATTTGTATGATCATTTTGCATACCGACTGCGCTATGCAGATTCATTTCACAAAGAGAATGATGCCACCTCATACTTGAGCCGCAATACTGACAAGTCGGATTTGCATGGCCGGAAAAGTATATGCAATTGTCTGGCGTCACGCAAACTACCGACAAATATGTCTCGAATCTGATCGGATGGTGAACTTAGAACTGAGTGATATCGAAACAATTCACATCAGAACGCTGGGCAGATCCTAAATCTCTTCCACTCTGTATCCCTCAGTGGTTAAACAAATTGCAAAAATGGTAAAATAGTGTCTTTCCTTTCTAAATGAGCAACAACATCCATGAAGAACCATAATGAGAAATCAACTGATTGTTTTTGAAACCGATCTAAGCAATACGATAGTGATTTCAGAATCTGAACGAGCGATCGGAGAAGTTGAATGCGACTGAGAATCTGAAGAACTCAACGATGAATATGGCATCTCGATCAGACAACATTCGCTTCTTTAACTTGTATAGATTGTTTATCGTTAGTGCTTTCATGATAATAAATATTGTTGTACATGCTCAACTGAAGAATCAATAATGCAACGTACCCGAGCACTAATTGTGGTGAGGGTGGCATATTGAAGGGGTCAAGATTATCATGCTCATCACCAGGCAGGCAGAGTTGGCTATTCGGGCGTCGTAGTAGCCAACACTACAGGCAGTCACCAATGGGTAGATCAGACAGTATGAGTAGGCTGTATACCATATCCATCGATACCTATTGTCTCTCGGCCAAAGCTCTATGTATGGGGACTTCACCCTGAACTTATTGGCATAGGTTGCAAAAAAGTCATCCGTGGGGTAGGTGCAAAAAACCGTGGAACGTCTCTTTTAAGAGAGCAGATCGGTTCGGTTTTTGTATTCTCAAAACAATCTGATTATAGGTATTTCTGACGTATTTTTGCGCGTAGAATCCGAATTTTGCCATTAGAGCACATAAAAACAAGAACTAAAAAAGTTATGATCTAAAAACCTTCAAAATTACGACTTTTTTGGCTTTGTTAAAAAATATTAGGATTCGGCGTCCCTGGCGGAACAATTCGAAGAGTGATTCCGATGCATACATGCAATAGCTACAAAACGCACATGGTGACTACTTGTAGTTCGGCCAAAAAGTTACAACTTTATCCGAAAAACTGAAATTGAAAGTAGAAAAACCCATTTTTGAAACAACTAGAAATCAATCAGAACGTGTTTTCCAGAGTCCCAGGGCACCCCTAGAATAACGCAAAAGAGAAATTGGGTGTATCCTGAATGGTTGAGAAAATATGATTTTTCGACCATTTTACCTTATAATTCACTATTCTCCCTCCGGCAACGCAGTAACCACAAATAAGTGAGCGTTTGTTAAATACGGGACCAAGACCCTATAAGTACCCGAGTATGGGCTTGTAGTTCTCATTGCTAGCGCAACGGTTCCGGGTAGGGGCCAAAATGCTCCAAAATAACGGAGCCGGTCTCTTAACACTCTTACTAGCTTTTATCTATTATTGGTGGCTTCAAATATCTTACGTAATGTTTTTTCCGTGAATTCCGAAATATTAATTGCGCATAATTGCAGCGCTACGCCTTCGTTATGATCGTGACCATCATTCCCACAACGATCTTCTCGCTGTTCATGGTTGTACATCATCCCGACCAGTCGATCAGCTTCGTGAGTCGATTGTTTTTTTCCTAAGAATTATGAGAGGAATCGCGAGAGTTTCGAGATCCATACGGACGTAGGAAATAGTTTGCCTGATTCCGCTGAAAAGTGAAACTTCGAATGATGTTCTTTCAAACTGCGTTTGCCGATTTTCGTTATCCGGTCCCATCTTTGAGTATTGCTAGGTCAAAGTAGGGACACTACAAAATTTACCACAAAAATTGCCTCAGGAAAACAGCCATAACTCGCTTTAAAATGAAGATAGAGACAATTCCAAAAAAGCGTTCGAATGAGGAGGCATAGGGAAACATTTCTTATGTGGATTATGTCATTTCCCGTTCATGCGCTGGATCGGGGCTGTCGGTTATTCAAAAAAAGTGATGAAACTTTTCTAATACCGATTTCTCCAATAAGTGAATTGAAAAAAACCTGTCACCGACCTACAGTGGGAGTATGGGAAAAAAATGGGCGGGCCTTTTGTCCAAAAAAACTGCGATTTTCGTCGTTTTTCAAGCTTTTTCGAGCATAACTTTTTTCTTTCATGTTTTCATTTGCACTCGTAGCGAAATTCGGAATCAGCGGGCAAAAATACACCAGAATTTCTTATATTCATGTTTTTCGAGATAAAAATTTTTCCGACTCTGACCACTATTTCACCATGTGGTCCCCCCTTTTGTCCGATTTTGGTCGAAAATTTGTTGTCTCAGAATCATCTCACTTTAAGAATTTCTGGCCTATTTTTGAGCGTAGAAAACGAATTTGCTAACTAGAGCTCATGAAACCTTGAAGTAAAAAAAGTTATGTTATAAAAAAATAACAAAAAAATTTTGTTCTGGATTTGGTCATGACTTTTTTCTTTCGAGGTTTCATGAGCTCTGGTTAGCAAATTCGTTTTCTACGCTCAAAAATAAGTCAGAAAATCCTAAAGGGACATGATTTTAAGTCAAAAAAATTTCGATCAAAATCGGACCTAAGGGGGAACATGGTGAAAACGTGGTCGAAGTCGAAAAAATGTTTATCTTGAAAAAAACATGACTATAGGAAATTCTGGTGTAGTTTTGCATGCTGATTCCAAATTTCTATATGAGAGCTCATGAAACCATGAATGAAAAATGTTATGCTTGAAAAACCTCGTAAGAACGTCAAAATCGCAGGTTTATCGGACAAAAGTGCCCACCATTTTTTTCTCCCACCTTCGATTCATCTAATTTTTGGAGTGTAGTCTCGTGACAGTATTTTCTCAAATCACTTTTCGACGCTTCTGGGAATAATCAGTATTAGTAAAGTTACTTTACTTTTTGAATAACCCACCACCCTGATGATTACAATACTCGAAGATGAGACCAGAAATCAAAAATCGTCAAACACAGTTTGAAAGAGCACTTCAATTTCACTTTTCAGAAAGAGTACTTCAATTTCACTTTTCAGCGGAATCGGAGAAACTATTTCCTACGTCCGCAGGGCTCTCGAAACTCTCGCGATTCCTCTCTTATGAATCTATCAACATAATTTTTGTTGTGTGTAGCTTTTTGAGCGAACAGGGGATTATCGTTGACAGAAAAGTCGGATAATCTAATCGAAATGCGGAGAAAAAAAGCTCTCTCAGCCTCTTGTTTACAGCCCCTATTCGTCTCTTGTCCTCTCGTCTTCTTCTGTCTCTTCACCTTCTACACACTCGTCAATCCGCCCTCGAAGCTGCATGACTCCGTGAGTTTTTCCAAAATAATCCCTTATTTGGCGATAATCATCTGCGATTATAGCCGGACATATTAAGATCAATTTAACGAATCAATCAAACTAAAAACCAGACGAAGTGAGAGCAGTTCTAAATGATACAATAATTCCGGGAACGCACAATGGCTCTTGCAGATCTACGCAACCAAGTCAGCTCTGTGCGCAAACACGCACATCTGGTTCCCCTACCGCCCGAATGTGGTTGGAGTTGAAAAGAAAATTTCATTAACAACTTTCGTGTCACATACTGCATGACATAAAATGCTAAGAAAAAATCGATCATGTATCCACAGATACTAAAATGTCTGCATTCGTGCAGGTGTATCACTCTGCCCTCGCCTTCGTCTGTCACCTCGACCAGACGAATCTCGGCGTGTCCATCTGGGGATTCGCCGTCGTGAGCAAGCCCCTCGTCCTCACGGTCAGCTTGGACTATTTGTTTCTTGTGATTACGGATCATTCACTTACGTTGAAAGCGGATATTGAGCATAGTTTCTCCCATGAAAAATGTCTTTGATGGTTTGAAGTCTAAGAGCGAAACTACTCTACAGTTATACAGCAGTAGGAACCATACTTGATTTGTTCGTTGCAGACACTGTCAGTGATGCTGACATGCCTCGCTCTCTTCCTGCAAGTCGGAGATTGCAACGGCGGACAGAATCGTACCTGATTTTATCGGGATTTAATTTACCTCCTATTTTCACTCTATTTGTCTAATAAAGTATTTTGTAAATTATTGTTCAACTAATATTGGTTTAGTGTCGGTCGATTAGGTGAACTTGTTCTCTCATCCTTCTTGAGAGCCGATCTACAGTATTGTGAAACATTTTCAGGGTGGCAATTTCAAATATTTCAGCGGATATTACTTTTTTTCACAGATGAGCAAGACCATCACTCCCAATTGAAAAAAAATCTTATCTCGGCGAGATTTTTCAGAATTACTATATATTGTTAGGTCTACAAAGCGCCGTTCATGAGATATAGATTACAACCGCACAGGGTAAACTGTGCCACAGCGAATGAGGCTTTGAAGATAAAATTTTCCAATGTCGATTATCGAACTCTACGCCCAAAGATACTCTAGTGGCAAATTTTGGACATAGGTTGCAAAATCTTGTATCACAAAAATATCGAAAATCATGTGATACACAGTTGCGCCGATATGGAACAAGTTTGTATGTTTTCGGCTAACGTTTTTGACAATCCTATTACTTCGGAAAAAAAGCTGATGAACCGTATTAGAGTGTTGGTATGATTTGGGATTTTCGTCCTCAGAGAGAAACTGGTTTCAGAAATGATCAAATAGTTTATGCAGGCTCAAACATGTTTCTCCCAGTCATAACTAAAATTGGCAATTCTTTCTGGTCGTTACATTTTAAAAATGCTTAATATCTATCGCGATCTAAAAACATCCAAGTCACCCTCATCGCAACCCGGAACTAAAATGTTCACAATTATGCGCAAAATCGCATCTCACATTTTCAGCTTCGCCCACGGGGTAGAGACTGGCACAATGTGGGTGGCTCATGCCTATGTGGCTGCTTCAATTTGTGATGAGTGGCCTAGTCTTCGCCTCTCCCACACATCTCCTCGCTCGACTGAGTTTCGAGCCCGTCTTTGCATTATTTGGCTGATATTCCTATACAAATTCAATATCGTTACGCGGCTCGTACAGTTTGACCTAGCCGAATTGTACAAGACCCGAGACACGAAATATCCGGATCAAATGCGGATCTCGTCTGTGTTTTCATCGTATTTTACTCCAACCGACGAAAAACACGGCTCTCCTTTCTCCTCCAACTAATCTCGAGCACTTATTTTTCACCTCTGTTCTCTGCTTGGCAATTTCGCACATTATTTTCTTTCTCTGACTGGAGAGAAGCATACGAAATGGGAGGAATTTGTGCATTTCTGGCCCTTCCCTTCTCCTTGTGAGATGCCGACCATGTTTGATCCTTTGGTCTATCCAATGCCTCATCGCATTGGCCACTCTAGCCAATTGAGGGGGCAGGCGTGGGAAGAAAGACCATTCAAATAATGTGCCTGAAATGGAAAGGCACCTCATTCTCATTTCCTTCTTTGCGACGATCAAAGCGTGGCTATTGCCGTTCGATGCTTACGCGTTTGTATATTGATGCTTATGTGGCAGTTTGAGATGATAATTCCCGTACATGTGTTAATACTCTCAAAGAATAGAGGCACGGTAGGTTAGAGCCAAAATACCCGAGAAATTCAGGGGACGGCAAACAAGTATAATTGCTTCACAAATGTGTTCATGGAATACCCATCGATCATTCCCTTGACCCTACTTACAATATTCATGAAGAGAATGAGGTACGGGTTAGACATACAATCAGCTATTCGCTGCTTATGCGCCGGTTTTATATTCTGCGACAATTTGTGTTATTTGCCTTCAGATAATTTTTCAGGTCACCAGTGAGTCCAAACCAGACCCTTGCGCGCCCGAAGACGAACACAAGATCGACACACTCTTCTACAAAATCTGCTATGTGCGTTATCTATTGATGATAAATAGCAACGGGTGTCTCCTCAATTGCCGTAATTTCTGGTTTCTCTAGTTATCGCTATTGGACATGTTGCATCTGTGATATAGCGCTCCACAATCAGTCATATCGCTTGCGTGCTCTTTCCAGTTCTGCTTCCTCCTCGGGGTCAACTTCTACCGTAATCGCAGCCGCCGCTGGCGCGCGCTCTCCCTGGTTATTGTCGTTGTCAACTGCTGCATCAGTGAGAAAAATCTCTCTAATTTATTTCTATATATCTTAATTTCACCCACACTTTCTTGCATTCTGAATATAGAGGGAGCACAAGAGAGACAGGCACGAGTGTAGAATAGTGAGAATTTTTGCCGAAACGAAAAAAACAAATTCCTACATTGATACGCACACAGTCGGGTAATTGCTAGTCTCGCTCATCTTATATCCCTACAACTCGCCTAACGTGATCCATTGCTCAGACTAAGCGCGTTATTTTGATTAGATCTATCATCCAAAGTCGAAAATGTCACGTACTCGGTAATCCAGGAAATGTGCCCACTTCAGTCGTAAAACTTGCCTTCCCTACACGAATTATTTTTGGCACCTTTCCTGCTACCAAAATTACCATTTGATAAATCGTCATAAATGGCAGATCATTGATTTTGAAAAATATACAATGCTTTTGGGTATGAGAGAAAACTTTGGCTATATTTTGCGATGTAATGCTAGTGATTCCTGATAAAAATTGTTCTGACTGAAGGGGGATCGGGCAGGATGGAGAGGGCAGCTATGACATCGTTAATTATTATTGTAATAATAAATAATTATTATATATTATATAAATATATGTAGGTTTCTACTTCGTCGGCTACGTCACTCTGCTGTGCCTGCGCGCGACGAGTCACAAGTAAGTGAGCCATACCGGAAGTGACTCGCCCCCATACGCATTCGTTCCGGATTCTTGATGCGAGTCACAGTTATTGAATTCACCACAAATGCACCGAGAAATATGGAGAGGCGATCAACCCTCGTTTGTACTCTAACGGGAGAGGGAAAGTGCGAAACGGGGAGAATCATGCTATTATCACTTCAGGTTCGATGCTGAGCGCATCGCGACTTCGATCATGTTGTGCACGTGGGAGCTGCAGGCGTCACTCTCCACGGTGGGTCGATTTTTAATTTATTTTGAATACATTTTTTTAATCGGTTCTCTTGGAAGTTTCACTATATATCTTGTTACAAACGATGCTTTGTCGTCTTTCGGTAGAGGATTCAACGGGAAAATACGTTGCTTTGTTTCAACATATTTCATCTTATAGCTCTTTCTGGCCTACTGGCAGGCAACCGGCGCTCCCTGCAAGATTCTGAGGGCCCTCTACGAAGCAAACAAGGTATGTTCTTCCAGATTCGAAAGCATCCAATGACGGCATTTCATTGGAAATGTTAATGAAAGAAAGCAACGTAGCTTAATGCAAAACAAGATTGAATGACTGGGATCGTTTGCAAAATTACAATCGTCGTGGGTAACTGATACGTCATTATTAGCACAAAACAACAGCAAATGGTCAGGAGTATTCCCTATGTCGTAAAATGCACAATGCATATTCTTTTTAAAAAAAAAGTCAGTCATTTTACCCTTTTCAGGGAGCCGGTATTCAACTCCACCGAAAACGCCTCGTGTCGATCGTGAATACCTTCTACGGTTTTCTGGGTAAGTATTTTCAAAAATATTGCATTATTAATGAAAAAAAGAAAATTAAGTAGTAATGAACATTGAGCCTTCACTACCTGCTATTACGTATTTTGGATGATCGCGAATCTTGCCGAGTATCAAGTTGGATACATTGACGAAGATATTTCGAAGGTTGGTTGGGTGGATGGATAGAATAGTAATAGTTTCTTGTGCGCATCATTTCGATACCGAACGGAAACATTATATTGTCGGTGATATGCCATACATTGTCTGTCCTAGATTTTCGGAGATCGTCGTCTCTCGCTTATCGTCCAGTTCGCTTGTATGTACTGCAATCTGTGCTGGGCAGCGGCCCTCTTCATCTTCTCCCTTCTCGTTCATGCGACACACTACGAGTTCGTGCACTACAACGAGCGAGTTCGAGAGGTATGCTGATGCAACCGTCGTTTTGCCAGGGGAGAAGGGGGGTCAAGGCGAGAAAAAGAGTTTGTGAAAAATAACGCAGTCACAAGTTCAATGGAATTTGACTAGCATAAAAGCAACGAATTCAAAAATGGATGGTAAAACAAGATTAATTTGCAGATCAAGTGCAACAAAGAGTATCAGTCGGATGTAGCGCTCTGCGATTATCTCTTGACTCTGATCAAGGTTGTTTCCTTGCACATTCGATGTCTGGCGAGAAACGAACAGTGTGCTCTTAATTGATTAGCGAATGAAGCTTGTAATTTTACAGATCCATAATCGCCTCATCGACTGCGTGAACAGCCTCGACCAGATGTTCCATGTGAGTGTTCATATTATTATTTACAATTTAATTATTATTTTTGTTAGTTGTAATCGTCTTACGATTCAAGTTTTAGGGGATTGTTTGTTCTATAGATACAACACCACATACTCCAGCGCGACCGTAATCGTCTGACAATCCTCGTTTATGGGGACGGTTTGTTTTCTCGATATCAAACAACTAACTGCAGCGATATGCATTCGTCATGATCGTCACTATCATTCCCACAACGATCTTCTCCCTCTTCATGGTCTTTCATCACCCCGAGCAGTCGATCAGCTTTGTGAGTCATGCGATTGTTTTCGCCGTGGACGATAGAGAATAAGACAAGAAATCTTGTTAAAAATATCGGTTGGTATATCGAGCTAAACTGATTAGACAAGTCACATAATTGCAGCCCCTGCTCGTATCTGCTCCTCTCGTCTTCTTCTGTCTCTTCACCTTTTACACACTCGTCAATCCGCCCTCACAGCTTCATGATTCCGTCAGTTCGACTGGTTTTGCCCCATGAATCCACTGACGACATTATTACACGTGCTATAGCCAGATGGTGTGACACGTTCAAGATGAAATTCCGTATACGCGCAATTTCACTTGCAGATCTACGCAACCAAGTCGGCTCTGTGCGCAAACACGCAAATCTGGTTCCCCTACCGCCCGAATGTAAGTGACTTTGAAAAACAATTTAAAAAAAAGAATATTCGTTTCGCATATTGCATTATTTACAAGGACACCAAATCATCGAATCTGTATCCACAGATACTAAAGTGTCTCCATTCGTGCAGGTGTATCACTCCGCCCTCGCCTTCGTCTGTCACCTCGACCAGACGAATCTCGGCGTTTCCATCTGGGGATTCGCCGTCGTGAGCAAGCCACTCGTCCTCACGGTCAGTTGGAAGAGCATTACGATCTTCTGATTACGGATCATTTTTAGACGCCGAGAGCGAATATTGAGCATAGTTTCTCCCACATCACGGAAAAGTGCTATGACAATTTAAAGACTAGGTGCGAAACTACTCTATAGGTATACAGCTAAAACTGAAGTATCTATACTTGATTTATTATTGAATTTATAGAATATAATATAATAGATTTATCATGCGTGATCACATGTAAGTTGTTCGTTTTAGACACTGTCAGTGATGCTGACATGCCTCGCTCTCTTCCTGCAAGTCGGAGACTGTAACGGCGGACAGAACCGTCCTTAACTTTCTCGGAATTCAATTGTCTTCCTATTTGCCCTCTATTTGTCTGATAAAGTGTTTGTGAATAATTGTTCCACTTATCATTTATTGAAGAACAAAATCATTGCAACTATTGGTATCGTGTCGGTGATTAAGCAAAGGTGCCCTCTCCTCCGCAGATCAACATTCGTCTAATAAAGGTCAACAGCCGTGCTATTTACCCCGATTACGAAAATATGTTTGGTGTGAAATAAGTTCAGTAAACGGCCTTCACCAGAACGGCCTTTCATCATTAGCTTCATTTTCAGCATTCTTGTCTTCGCTAAAACAATGTTCTCTACAACCACTATTTTCGAAGATACTCATCTTGGTAATGATTTTCTCCAATTTCTTGATATATCTATGGACATAAAGGCGCCGGTGTCCTGATGAATTGCCTGCTTCTCTATGCGATTCGTCGCTTCACAAGGAAATCCTTGGGAACTTACAAACACCTTCTCACAATATTCGCGACTATTGATATTTATCTCATTGTGCTTCATGCAGTGGTCAAGCCGGTGCGGATTTTTAGTTGATCAAGTTGAATTATTATCCGAACAATGCGAAATCAAGACATTCGCCGAAATAAACAATAATTTCAGAGAGTCGTCATCGTAGATACATCAATCATTGGAGTCTGTTGCGCGTTCGAGGACAGGGTGCGACATTTAATGACGATTTTCCGAATATTCAAACAACTGCAGCGTATCACGAGCTTCTACTGTGCCTGTTTCTCTGTTCCCTTCGCCCTCATGAACATTCACTTCCTCTATCGCTACTGGTCTGTTACACCATCCGGGATGTATGGAAAGCCCCGTCCACCACCCCAGAGTGATGCTTCAGAACTCGATCTGTTTCTGAAGCATATCCCAATCTGAACTGGTTCGTGCGCCGAACTGGTTCGAGCGCCCACTCATTCCCCACTCTCTGTCTCCAGGCGTTCGGTCAGAGGCGTTCCATAAGCCCCGTCCACCACCCCAGAGTGATGCTTCAGAACTTGATCTGTTTCTGAAGCATATCCTAATCCGAACTGGTTCGTGCGCCGAACTGGTTCGAGCGCCCACTCATTCCCCACTCTCTGTCTCCAGGCGTTCGGTCAGGAGACATCGCTTCGATGGGAACGATCTGCCCTGACCGAACGCCTGGAGACAGCGAGGGGGGAATGAGTGGGAACAGACTCGAACGAGTTCGGGGCTCGAACCAGTTCGGATCTGCCCGAAGCGATAGGAACGATTCTGCCCGAAGCCATGGGAACGATCTGCCCGAAGCGATGGGAACGACTGCACCCCACGAGGCAGAGAGGGGAGAATGGACTCGAACCAGATCGGAACACGATCCAGTTCGGATTGGGGATAAGTTTCACAAACAGTTCAAGTTCTGAAGCATCACTCTGGGGTGGTGGACGGGGCCGGTCAGGAAAGGGGCGACTTTGTGGAGTCCTGAGAGCACGTGTATTGAGAAAGGCCGAAGGCAGGGGGATATTAATGAACATATTATCGTAACAGGTCCATCAGACGCCCCCATCTCATTCCACTGTTCGATATGAAGAAGTTCGCCGCGTCTCTGTCGCTGTTTCCGATCGGCGGCTTCACTGCTTGGTGAATTATTCAGTGTGTTAAACCTAGTATTAAGCGAGACTCGATAACAGGTACATCCTAAGCGCCTATGGGTTAACGGGCGAGGGCCCGGAAGACGCGAAATCTCGCTTGATCGCTGAATCCGGCAGAAAGTTCGGCAAGGAATCACAAGAAGGATGGATTGTGTTTGACTATTGGGTGAGATTACGGTAAGGAAAACATTCACAACAAGCAGTTTAGCCGAACGACAACATGAACTATCGAATATTTGCGACAATGCTGGGTTTCGATACGATCATGACGGTTTCCTTCACTGTTGCTTCCACGCTCGGCGGACTGACATTTTACTACATTAAACAGGCTGATAAGATATCGACAAAAACACATCACCTACAAAAGAAGCTGTTCATCGCGGTTTGTGCTCAGGTTTTGTGAAGTTTTGTTCTGCAATGCGAACAAAGTGTTTCAGACGTTTGTCCCGACCGTTTTCGTGTATATTCCCTACGTTTGCGCTATCAACTTTCCCTTCTTTCGGCTCCCGAATATATTCGTTGATGACGCCTGTATGCTGTTGACGTCGTGCTTCCCCGCTTGGGACGCTGTCATCATGATATTGCTGATGAAAGATTATCGGTAAGCACAAACTACGCGATAATTGAAGAAGTGAATAACGCTCTATTGAACACTAATAATATTAGCGTGTGATTTGGTTCGTGAAAGTCCGGTGAGAAATGTCTGGTAAATGTCCCTGAAATTTCGTGAGAAATGCCACGGCGAAATGACGCCTTCAACGGAATACACTCAAGACTGAGTTTATGATATATTTGTTTTAGTGACGGCGTTCTCGGAATGGTGAGAAAGAAGAAACCTCAGCTAATGGAATTTACGGTTATGAAAACAATAACGACTATGGCACCTGTGTCGTCAACTGTTTCCACATTTCATTAGTAGTATGTTTACTCTCATTCTGCAATAAAGTATTTTTTGAATAATTTCATGCATTTAGGAATTAAAAAATATTCGTAAGACATTCATGAAAAAATAGTCAAACCAAATTATGTGCGTCATCTGTATTTACCCACCGCGACTGAGCATTCGATAAAGTTCGTCGACCTTATACTAACCACGGTATTTACAATGAGCAATAGACCGATGAGCGAGAAAAATTAAAGCTACTATGAATTGTCCATGGTTCAATACTCGTTCGCCCTGCCTCTCATCATCCTATGGTCCGCACTGTCCATTGATGAGAACGAAGAGAACTGAGAGGGCGAAGAGACGAATCATCATCGTTGTTGAAGATGGAAGGTTCATGCGACGGGACATTTTTATGATATATGCAATCAGCTTGAATTGAACAGTATGCAAAGCTGCCATAGATGGTACAACATGTTCACACACATATCAAATTATTATAATTTCCGTTCCTTTTCACAGGCAATCTCCAAGGTATACATCAAGAAGGGATGCACGGTCAAACTGTACAGTGACCCCTTCACTCAAGTCAAAGGATCACCATGAGTCCACGAACATAATTGGGTTCTGGATGTGCAAATCCACACATTAATGGTCGTTAGGGGGCAACACCCACATGCCATACTGTGATAGCTACAATAACTTTATTTGATTTCAGAATGATTGGTGGCAAAATCATCACAGCCGCTAAACCCATCGGATTCGAGTGTGCTTGCGCTTGAGTTTCGATTGATTTGCCGACTTATCGTATTTTCGCTCATAAAGAACATTATCAAAGAACGTTCAACGATTGCTGAGTTTGCATGAGGTAGTACAGTCGCGGTCATAGGTCACCGGGCACTTTTAATTTCTTTCATAACTTTTGACTCATGATCGATTTATGGGGTCAACCTCTGATATGCAACAACCAGGGAGTTCTGTGATATCCCTATTGCATATACCTAACTCTCGGTGGGTATGCCATTACATATTGCAGAATGAGAGTAAACATACTACTAATGAAATGTGGAAACAGTTGACGACACAGGTGCCATAGTCGTTATTGTTTTCATAACCGTAAATTCCATTAGCTGAGGTTTCTTCTTTCTCACCATTCCGAGAACGCCGTCACTAAAACAAATATATCATAAACTCAGTCTTGAGTGTATTCCGTTGAAGGCGTCATTTCGCCGTGGCATTTCTCACGAAATTTCAGGGACATTTACCAGACATTTCTCACCGGACTTTCACGAACCAAATCACACGCTAATATTATTAGTGTTCAATAGAGCGTTATTCACTTCTTCAATTATCGCGTAGTTTGTGCTTACCGATAATCTTTCATCAGCAATATCATGATGACAGCGTCCCAAGCGGGGAAGCACGACGTCAACAGCATACAGGCGTCATCAACGAATATATTCGGGAGCCGAAAGAAGGGAAAGTTGATAGCGCAAACGTAGGGAATATACACGAAAACGGTCGGGACAAACGTCTGAAACACTTTGTTCGCATTGCAGAACAAAACTTCACAAAACCTGAGCACAAACCGCGATGAACAGCTTCTTTTGTAGGTGATGTGTTTTTGTCGATATCTTATCAGCCTGTTTAATGTAGTAAAATGTCAGTCCGCCGAGCGTGGAAGCAACAGTGAAGGAAACCGTCATGATCGTATCGAAACCCAGCATTGTCGCAAATATTCGATAGTTCATGTTGTCGTTCGGCTAAACTGCTTGTTGTGAATGTTTTCCTTACCGTAATCTCACCCAATAGTCAAACACAATCCATCCTTCTTGTGATTCCTTGCCGAACTTTCTGCCGGATTCAGCGATCAAGCGAGATTTCGCGTCTTCCGGGCCCTCGCCCGTTAACCCATAGGCGCTTAGGATGTACCTGTTATCGAGTCTCGCTTAATACTAGGTTTAACACACTGAATAATTCACCAACACCCACATGCCATACTGTGATAGCTACAATAACTTTATTTGATTTCAGAATGATTGGTGGCAAAATCATCACAGCCGCTAAACCCATCGGATTCGAGTGTGCTTGCGCTTGAGTTTCGATTGATTTGCCGACTTATCGTATTTTCGCTCATAAAGAACATTATCAAAGAACGTTCAACGATTGCTGAGTTTGCATGAGGTAGTACAGTCGCGGTCATAGGTCACCGGGCACTTTTAATTTCTTTCATAACTTTTGACTCATGATCGATTTATGGGGTCAACCTCTGATATGCAACAACCAGGGAGTTCTGTGATATCCCTATTGCATATACCTAACTCTCGGTGGGTATGCCATTACATATTGCAGAATGAGAGTAAACATACTACTAATGAAATGTGGAAACAGTTGACGACACAGGTGCCATAGTCGTTATTGTTTTCATAACCGTAAATTCCATTAGCTGAGGTTTCTTCTTTCTCACCATTCCGAGAACGCCGTCACTAAAACAAATATATCATAAACTCAGTCTTGAGTGTATTCCGTTGAAGGCGTCATTTCGCCGTGGCATTTCTCACGAAATTTCAGGGACATTTACCAGACATTTCTCACCGGACTTTCACGAACCAAATCACACGCTAATATTATTAGTGTTCAATAGAGCGTTATTCACTTCTTCAATTATCGCGTAGTTTGTGCTTACCGATAATCTTTCATCAGCAATATCATGATGACAGCGTCCCAAGCGGGGAAGCACGACGTCAACAGCATACAGGCGTCATCAACGAATATATTCGGGAGCCGAAAGAAGGGAAAGTTGATAGCGCAAACGTAGGGAATATACACGAAAACGGTCGGGACAAACGTCTGAAACACTTTGTTCGCATTGCAGAACAAAACTTCACAAAACCTGAGCACAAACCGCGATGAACAGCTTCTTTTGTAGGTGATGTGTTTTTGTCGATATCTTATCAGCCTGTTTAATGTAGTAAAATGTCAGTCCGCCGAGCGTGGAAGCAACAGTGAAGGAAACCGTCATGATCGTATCGAAACCCAGCATTGTCGCAAATATTCGATAGTTCATGTTGTCGTTCGGCTAAACTGCTTGTTGTGAATGTTTTCCTTACCGTAATCTCACCCAATAGTCAAACACAATCCATCCTTCTTGTGATTCCTTGCCGAACTTTCTGCCGGATTCAGCGATCAAGCGAGATTTCGCGTCTTCCGGGCCCTCGCCCGTTAACCCATAGGCGCTTAGGATGTACCTGTTATCGAGTCTCGCTTAATACTAGGTTTAACACACTGAATAATTCACCAAGCAGTGAAGCCGCCGATCGGAAACAGCGACAGAGACGCGGCGAACTTCTTCATATCGAACAGTGGAATGAGATGGGGGCGTCTGATGGACCTGTTACGATAATATGTTCATTAATATCCCCCTGCCTTCGGCCTTTCTCAATACACGTGCTCTCAGGACTCCACAAAGTCGCCCCTTTCCTGACCGGCCCCGTCCACCACCCCAGAGTGATGCTTCAGAACTTGAACTGTTTGTGAAACTTATCCCCAATCCGAACTGGATCGTGTTCCGATCTGGTTCGAGTCCATTCTCCCCTCTCTGCCTCGTGGGGTGCAGTCGTTCCCATCGCTTCGGGCAGATCGTTCCCATGGCTTCGGGCAGAATCGTTCCTATCGCTTCGGGCAGATCCGAACTGGTTCGAGCCCCGAACTCGTTCGAGTCTGTTCCCACTCATTCCCCCCTCGCTGTCTCCAGGCGTTCGGTCAGGGCAGATCGTTCCCATCGAAGCGATGTCTCCTGACCGAACGCCTGGAGACAGAGAGTGGGGAATGAGTGGGCGCTCGAACCAGTTCGGCGCACGAACCAGTTCGGATTAGGATATGCTTCAGAAACAGATCAAGTTCTGAAGCATCACTCTGGGGTGGTGGACGGGGCTTATGGAACGCCTCTGACCGAACGCCTGGAGACAGAGAGTGGGGAATGAGTGGGCGCTCGAACCAGTTCGGCGCACGAACCAGTTCAGATTGGGATATGCTTCAGAAACAGATCGAGTTCTGAAGCATCACTCTGGGGTGGTGGACGGGGCTTTCCATACATCCCGGATGGTGTAACAGACCAGTAGCGATAGAGGAAGTGAATGTTCATGAGGGCGAAGGGAACAGAGAAACAGGCACAGTAGAAGCTCGTGATACGCTGCAGTTGTTTGAATATTCGGAAAATCGTCATTAAATGTCGCACCCTGTCCTCGAACGCGCAACAGACTCCAATGATTGATGTATCTACGATGACGACTCTCTGAAATTATTGTTTATTTCGGCGAATGTCTTGATTTCGCATTGTTCGGATAATAATTCAACTTGATCAACTAAAAATCCGCACCGGCTTGACCACTGCATGAAGCACAATGAGATAAATATCAATAGTCGCGAATATTGTGAGAAGGTGTTTGTAAGTTCCCAAGGATTTCCTTGTGAAGCGACGAATCGCATAGAGAAGCAGGCAATTCATCAGGACACCGGCGCCTTTATGTCCATAGATATATCAAGAAATTGGAGAAAATCATTACCAAGATGAGTATCTTCGAAAATAGTGGTTGTAGAGAACATTGTTTTAGCGAAGACAAGAATGCTGAAAATGAAGCTAATGATGAAAGGCCGTTCTGGTGAAGGCCGTTTACTGAACTTATTTCACACCAAACATATTTTCGTAATCGGGGTAAATAGCACGGCTGTTGACCTTTATTAGACGAATGTTGATCTGCGGAGGAGAGGGCACCTTTGCTTAATCACCGACACGATACCAATAGTTGCAATGATTTTGTTCTTCAATAAATGATAAGTGGAACAATTATTCACAAACACTTTATCAGACAAATAGAGGGCAAATAGGAAGACAATTGAATTCCGAGAAAGTTAAGGACGGTTCTGTCCGCCGTTACAGTCTCCGACTTGCAGGAAGAGAGCGAGGCATGTCAGCATCACTGACAGTGTCTAAAACGAACAACTTACATGTGATCACGCATGATAAATCTATTATATTATATTCTATAAATTCAATAATAAATCAAGTATAGATACTTCAGTTTTAGCTGTATACCTATAGAGTAGTTTCGCACCTAGTCTTTAAATTGTCATAGCACTTTTCCGTGATGTGGGAGAAACTATGCTCAATATTCGCTCTCGGCGTCTAAAAATGATCCGTAATCAGAAGATCGTAATGCTCTTCCAACTGACCGTGAGGACGAGTGGCTTGCTCACGACGGCGAATCCCCAGATGGAAACGCCGAGATTCGTCTGGTCGAGGTGACAGACGAAGGCGAGGGCGGAGTGATACACCTGCACGAATGGAGACACTTTAGTATCTGTGGATACAGATTCGATGATTTGGTGTCCTTGTAAATAATGCAATATGCGAAACGAATATTCTTTTTTTAAAATTGTTTTTCAAAGTCACTTACATTCGGGCGGTAGGGGAACCAGATTTGCGTGTTTGCGCACAGAGCCGACTTGGTTGCGTAGATCTGCAAGTGAAATTGCGCGTATACGGAATTTCATCTTGAACGTGTCACACCATCTGGCTATAGCACGTGTAATAATGTCGTCAGTGGATTCATGGGGCAAAACCAGTCGAACTGACGGAATCATGAAGCTGTGAGGGCGGATTGACGAGTGTGTAAAAGGTGAAGAGACAGAAGAAGACGAGAGGAGCAGATACGAGCAGGGGCTGCAATTATGTGACTTGTCTAATCAGTTTAGCTCGATATACCAACCGATATTTTTAACAAGATTTCTTGTCTTATTCTCTATCGTCCACGGCGAAAACAATCGCATGACTCACAAAGCTGATCGACTGCTCGGGGTGATGAAAGACCATGAAGAGGGAGAAGATCGTTGTGGGAATGATAGTGACGATCATGACGAATGCATATCGCTGCAGTTAGTTGTTTGATATCGAGAAAACAAACCGTCCCCATAAACGAGGATTGTCAGACGATTACGGTCGCGCTGGAGTATGTGGTGTTGTATCTATAGAACAAACAATCCCCTAAAACTTGAATCGTAAGACGATTACAACTAACAAAAATAATAATTAAATTGTAAATAATAATATGAACACTCACATGGAACATCTGGTCGAGGCTGTTCACGCAGTCGATGAGGCGATTATGGATCTGTAAAATTACAAGCTTCATTCGCTAATCAATTAAGAGCACACTGTTCGTTTCTCGCCAGACATCGAATGTGCAAGGAAACAACCTTGATCAGAGTCAAGAGATAATCGCAGAGCGCTACATCCGACTGATACTCTTTGTTGCACTTGATCTGCAAATTAATCTTGTTTTACCATCCATTTTTGAATTCGTTGCTTTTATGCTAGTCAAATTCCATTGAACTTGTGACTGCGTTATTTTTCACAAACTCTTTTTCTCGCCTTGACCCCCCTTCTCCCCTGGCAAAACGACGGTTGCATCAGCATACCTCTCGAACTCGCTCGTTGTAGTGCACGAACTCGTAGTGTGTCGCATGAACGAGAAGGGAGAAGATGAAGAGGGCCGCTGCCCAGCACAGATTGCAGTACATACAAGCGAACTGGACGATAAGCGAGAGACGACGATCTCCGAAAATCTAGGACAGACAATGTATGGCATATCACCGACAATATAATGTTTCCGTTCGGTATCGAAATGATGCGCACAAGAAACTATTACTATTCTATCCATCCACCCAACCAACCTTCGAAATATCTTCGTCAATGTATCCAACTTGATACTCGGCAAGATTCGCGATCATCCAAAATACGTAATAGCAGGTAGTGAAGGCTCAATGTTCATTACTACTTAATTTTCTTTTTTTCATTAATAATGCAATATTTTTGAAAATACTTACCCAGAAAACCGTAGAAGGTATTCACGATCGACACGAGGCGTTTTCGGTGGAGTTGAATACCGGCTCCCTGAAAAGGGTAAAATGACTGACTTTTTTTTAAAAAAGAATATGCATTGTGCATTTTACGACATAGGGAATACTCCTGACCATTTGCTGTTGTTTTGTGCTAATAATGACGTATCAGTTACCCACGACGATTGTAATTTTGCAAACGATCCCAGTCATTCAATCTTGTTTTGCATTAAGCTACGTTGCTTTCTTTCATTAACATTTCCAATGAAATGCCGTCATTGGATGCTTTCGAATCTGGAAGAACATACCTTGTTTGCTTCGTAGAGGGCCCTCAGAATCTTGCAGGGAGCGCCGGTTGCCTGCCAGTAGGCCAGAAAGAGCTATAAGATGAAATATGTTGAAACAAAGCAACGTATTTTCCCGTTGAATCCTCTACCGAAAGACGACAAAGCATCGTTTGTAACAAGATATATAGTGAAACTTCCAAGAGAACCGATTAAAAAAATGTATTCAAAATAAATTAAAAATCGACCCACCGTGGAGAGTGACGCCTGCAGCTCCCACGTGCACAACATGATCGAAGTCGCGATGCGCTCAGCATCGAACCTGAAGTGATAATAGCATGATTCTCCCCGTTTCGCACTTTCCCTCTCCCGTTAGAGTACAAACGAGGGTTGATCGCCTCTCCATATTTCTCGGTGCATTTGTGGTGAATTCAATAACTGTGACTCGCATCAAGAATCCGGAACGAATGCGTATGGGGGCGAGTCACTTCCGGTATGGCTCACTTACTTGTGACTCGTCGCGCGCAGGCACAGCAGAGTGACGTAGCCGACGAAGTAGAAACCTACATATATTTATATAATATATAATAATTATTTATTATTACAATAATAATTAACGATGTCATAGCTGCCCTCTCCATCCTGCCCGATCCCCCTTCAGTCAGAACAATTTTTATCAGGAATCACTAGCATTACATCGCAAAATATAGCCAAAGTTTTCTCTCATACCCAAAAGCATTGTATATTTTTCAAAATCAATGATCTGCCATTTATGACGATTTATCAAATGGTAATTTTGGTAGCAGGAAAGGTGCCAAAAATAATTCGTGTAGGGAAGGCAAGTTTTACGACTGAAGTGGGCACATTTCCTGGATTACCGAGTACGTGACATTTTCGACTTTGGATGATAGATCTAATCAAAATAACGCGCTTAGTCTGAGCAATGGATCACGTTAGGCGAGTTGTAGGGATATAAGATGAGCGAGACTAGCAATTACCCGACTGTGTGCGTATCAATGTAGGAATTTGTTTTTTTCGTTTCGGCAAAAATTCTCACTATTCTACACTCGTGCCTGTCTCTCTTGTGCTCCCTCTATATTCAGAATGCAAGAAAGTGTGGGTGAAATTAAGATATATAGAAATAAATTAGAGAGATTTTTCTCACTGATGCAGCAGTTGACAACGACAATAACCAGGGAGAGCGCGCGCCAGCGGCGGCTGCGATTACGGTAGAAGTTGACCCCGAGGAGGAAGCAGAACTGGAAAGAGCACGCAAGCGATATGACTGATTGTGGAGCGCTATATCACAGATGCAACATGTCCAATAGCGATAACTAGAGAAACCAGAAATTACGGCAATTGAGGAGACACCCGTTGCTATTTATCATCAATAGATAACGCACATAGCAGATTTTGTAGAAGAGTGTGTCGATCTTGTGTTCGTCTTCGGGCGCGCAAGGGTCTGGTTTGGACTCACTGGTGACCTGAAAAATTATCTGAAGGCAAATAACACAAATTGCCGCAGAATATAAAACCGGCGCATAAGCAGCGAATAGCTGATTGTATGTCTAACCCGTACCTCATTCTCTTCATGAATATTGTAAATGTCGATCATGGTCACCGTGGGCTCGATGATGGTAGGTATTTCAGGCCTTCTGATCGTCGGTTCCTTCTGCTTTACGCAAGGATCCATTTTTCGACTACAATGATAGAAATAACGGTGAAAAAGCGCCCATTTTAGACGAGTGAAAACGTGGAAATATACAAGTAGGGTCAAGGGAATGATCGATGGGTATTCCATGAACACATTTGTGAAGCAATTATACTTGTTTGCCGTCCCCTGAATTTCTCGGGTATTTCGGCTCTAACCTACCGTGCCTCTATTCTTTGAGAGTATTAACACATGTACGGGAATTATCATCTCAAACTGCCACATAAGCATCAATATACAAACGCGTAAGCATCGAACGGCAATAGCCACGCTTTGATCGTCGCAAAGAAGGAAATGAGAATGAGGTGCCTTTCCATTTCAGGCACATTATTTGAATGGTCTTTCTTCCCACGCCTGCCCCCTCAATTGGCTAGAGTGGCCAATGCGATGAGGTATTGGATAGACCAAAGGATCAAACATGGTCGGCATCTCACAAGGAGAAGGGAAGGGCCAGAAATGCACAAATTCCTCCCATTTCGTATGCTTCTCTCCAGTCAGAGAAAGAAAATAATGTGCGAAATTGCCAAGCAGAGAACAGAGGTGAAAAATAAGTGCTCGAGATTAGTTGGAGGAGAAAGGAGAGCCGTGTTTTTCGTCGGTTGGAGTAAAATACGATGAAAACACAGACGAGATCCGCATTTGATCCGGATATTTCGTGTCTCGGGTCTTGTACAATTCGGCTAGGTCAAACTGTACGAGCCGCGTAACGATATTGAATTTGTATAGGAATATCAGCCAAATAATGCAAAGACGGGCTCGAAACTCAGTCGAGCGAGGAGATGTGTGGGAGAGGCGAAGACTAGGCCACTCATCACAAATTGAAGCAGCCACATAGGCATGAGCCACCCACATTGTGCCAGTCTCTACCCCGTGGGCGAAGCTGAAAATGTGAGATGCGATTTTGCGCATAATTGTGAACATTTTAGTTCCGGGTTGCGATGAGGGAGACTTGGATGTTTTTAGATCGCGATAGATATTAAGCATTTTTTAAATGTAACGACCAGAAAGAATTGCCAATTTTAGTTATGACTGGGAGAAACATGTTTGAGCCTGCATAAACTATTTGATCATTTCTGAAACCAGTTTCTCTCTGAGGACGAAAATCCCAAATCATACCAACACTCTAATACGGTTCATCAGCTTTTTTTCCGAAGTAATAGGATTGTCAAAAACTCTACCTCTTGCAAAACATCACCTGCGGGCGGGAGTCGAGCCTGCCTGCGTCGGCATGCCAGTCAGACAGCATGCCCATTAGGCCAGGGCGGCCTACATGGTGTCTGACCGGCATGCCGACGCAGGCAGGTTCGACTCCCGCCCGCAGGTGATGTTTTGCAAGAGGCTTACGCTCCTAACTAAGACCCATTCTCCTATTCACCAGCCACATTCTCTCCATTGTATAATGGGCATGGTGTCTGAGGTACCGCACGACTCCTTCAATCACTCTCCATCATTAGCCGAAAAATTTGTTCTCTCAGAACTTCATGACTTAATTTTTTTCTGGTACATCTTCGTGTTTGTTTTTTTTTATAGGGAGATGAATCCGAATTTCGATATGAGAGCACCAACCAGTCAGACACCATGCATGGTGTCTGACTATTTTATTTTTTTTCATTAGGCCAGGGCGGCCTACCGCCGGGAACGCATGTCGGAGACTAGTGGTTGGGGCGCGCGCCTTTCTCCACCTCTTGCAAAACATCACCTGCGGGCGGGAGTCGAAACTGCCTGCGTCGGCATGCCAGTCAGACACCATGCCCATTGGGAGTCGAACCTGCCTGCGTCGGCATGCCAGTCAGACACCATGCCCATTAATGGGTATGGTGTCTGACTGGCATGCCGACGCAGGCAGGTTCGACTCCCGCCCGCAAGTGCTGTTTTGCAAGAGGTAGAGTTTAGGAGGATGCAGCGGGTAGGTAAAATATTAGAGACGCAGAAGCGACTCTTGAGAGAAATAGACAGAAGGAAGAGACAAGATAGAAGGACGGAATGCGTTCGGTGAGCTTGTTGCAATTTCAGAAGAAAGCGCGTTCCATCTGTTGACCTAGTCACAAAACTTGAGTATGGTTATGGTATTGGTTATGGTGTCTGACCGAAGCCCGCTATATCGCTGGTTCGAGTCCCACGATCGACCATGTCTTGCAAGATGGTAGAAGAAGGCTGGTGCCCCAAATACTAGTCTCCGTAATGAGGTCCCGGCGGTAGGCCGCCCTGGCTAGTAATGGGCATGGTGTCTGTCTGGCATGCCGACGCAGGCAGGTTCGACTCCCGCCCGCAGGTGATGTTTTGCAAGAGGTGAAAGGCACGCGCCCCAACCACTAGTCTCCGACATGCGTTAATGGGCATGGTGTCTGACTGGCATGCCGACGCAGGCAGGCTCGACTCCCGCCCGCAGGTGATGTTTTGCAAGAGGTAGAGAAAGGCGCGCGCCCCAAACAATTTTTACAAATTTTTAAAATTTTTTCAAGCATAACTTTTTTCGTTCATGTTTTCACCACCCCAACGCCTTTTCGACTAATGATGGAGAGTGCCCATTAGGCCAGGGCGGCCAATGGAGAGAATGTGGCTGGTGAATAGGAGAATGGGTCTTAGTTAGGGGCGTAAGCCTCTTGCAAAACATCACCTGCGGGCGGGAGTCGAACCTGCCTGCGTCGGCATGCCGGTCAGACACCATGCCCATTAGGCCATGGTGTCTGAATAATGGGCATGGTGTCTGACCGGCATGCCGACGCAGGCAGGTTCGACTCCCGCCCGCAGGTGATGTTTTGCAAGAGTGTTTGTTGAACAAGAGTGTTTGAAATAATGGACATGGTGTCTGACTGGCATGCCGACGCAGGCAGGTTCGACTCCCGCCCGTAGGTGATGTTTTGCAAGAGGTAGAGAAAGAGAAAACGTCGATATGAGAACCCATAAAACCTCTAACGAAAAAAGTTAAAACGGTAGAAATCAGCCAATTTTTTATCAATTGCTCAACTTTTCGCGATAAAGGATCTTCTCAGGTTTAGTGCGGTTGGATGAGGCACTACTTATGATATAGTATAAATGTTGCCGAATCACCTCTAGAACACAATATCATTTAGTCACAGTAACATCCACTGTTTCTATCTAGATAAATGGATATGTTAGTATACGGAAACATGACGATGAAAGGTGAAGTACATTCAGTTTTTCTCTACCTTTTGCAAGAGGTAGAGAACAATGGGCATGGTGTCTGACTGGCATGCCGACTCAGGCAGGTTCGACTCCCGCCCGCAGGTGATGTTTTGCAAGAGGTAGAGAACAATGGGCATGGTGTCTGACTGGCATGCCGACGCAGGCAGGTTCGACTCCCGCCCGCAGGTGATGTTTTGCAAGAGGCCGCCCTGGCCTAATGGGCATGGTGTCTGACTGGCATGCCGACGCAGGCAGGTTCGACTCCCGCCCGCAGGTGATGTTTTGCAAGAGGTAGAGAAAGGCACGCGCCCCAACCACTAGTCTCCGTCAAGCATTACCGGCGGTAGGCCGCCCTGGCCTAATGGGCATGGTGTCTGACTGGCATGCCGACGCAGGCAGGTTCGACTCCCGCCCGCAGGTGATGTTTTGCAAGAGGTAGGCAGGCTCGTGGGCATGGTGTCTGACTGGCATGCCGACGCAGGCAGGCTCGACTCCCGCCCGCAGGTGATGTTTTGCAAGAGGTAGAGAAAGGCGCGAGCCCCAACTAGCCTCCGTCAAATGGGCATGGTGTTGGCATAATGGGCATGGTGTCTGACTGGCATGCCGACGCAGGCAGGTTCGACTCCCGCCCGCAGTTGATGTTTTGCAAGGCTGGATTGGGTGGTTGGGGCGCGCGCCTTTCTCTACCTCTTGCAAAACATCACCTGCGGGCGGGAGTCGAACCTGCCTGCGTCGGCATGCCAGTCAGACATCATGCCCAACCTGCCTTCGTCGGCATGCCAGTCAGACACCATGCCCATTATGCGCAAAACATCACCTGCGGGCGGGAGTCGAACCTGCCTGCGTCGGCATGCCAGTCAGACACCATGCCCATTATGCGCAAAACATCACCTGCGGGCGGGAGTCGAACCTGCCTGCGTCGGCATGCCAGTCAGACACCATGCCCGTCAAGCATTACCGGCGGTAGGCCGCCCTGGCCTAATGGGCATGGTGTCTGACTGGCATGCCGACGCAGGCAGGTTCGACTCCCGCCCGCAGGTGATGTTTTGCAAGAGGTAGAGAAAGGCGCACGCCCCATCCACTAGTCTCCGTCTCGCGTTCCCTGATGTTTTGCAAGAGGCCGCCCTGGCCTAATGGGCATGGTGTCTGACTGGCATGCCGACGCAGGCAGGTTCGACTCCCGCCCGCAGGTGATGTTTTGCAAGAGGTAGGCAGGCTCGTGGGCATGGTGTCTGACTGGCATGCCGACGCAGGCAGGCTCGACTCCCGCCCGCAGGTGATGTTTTGCAAGAGGTAGAGAAAGGCGCGAGCCCCAACTAGCCTCCGTCAAATGGGCATGGTGTTGGCATAATGGGCATGGTGTCTGACTGGCATGCCGACGCAGGCAGGTTCGACTCCCGCCCGCAGTTGATGTTTTGCAAGGCTGGATTGGGTGGTTGGGGCGCGCGCCTTTCTCTACCTCTTGCAAAACATCACCTGCGGGCGGGAGTCGAACCTGCCTGCGTCGGCATGCCAGTCAGACATCATGCCCAACCTGCCTTCGTCGGCATGCCAGTCAGACACCATGCCCATTATGCGCAAAACATCACCTGCGGGCGGGAGTCGAACCTGCCTGCGTCGGCATGCCAGTCAGACACCATGCCCATTATGCGCAAAACATCACCTGCGGGCGGGAGTCGAACCTGCCTGCGTCGGCATGCCAGTCAGACACCATGCCCATTATGACTGGGAGAAACATGTTTGAGCCTGCATAAACTATTTGATCATTTCTGAAACCAGTTTCTCTCTGAGGACGAAAATCCCAAATCATACCAACACTCTAATACGGTTCATCAGCTTTTTTTCCGAAGTAATAGGATTGTCAAAAACTCTACCTCTTGCAAAACATCACCTGCGGGCGGGAGTCGAGCCTGCCTGCGTCGGCATGCCAGTCAGACACCATGCCCATTAGGCCAGGGCGGCCTACATGGTGTCTGACCGGCATGCCGACGCAGGCAGGTTCGACTCCCGCCCGCAGGTGATATTTTGCAAGAGGCTTACGCTCCTAACTAAGACCCATTCTCCTATTCACCAGCCACATTCTCTCCATTGTATAATGGGCATGGTGTCTGAGGTACCGCACGACTCCTTCAATCACTCTCCATCATTAGTCGAAAAATTTGTTCTCTCAGAACTTCATGACTTAATTTTTTTCTGGTATACATATATATTTTATCTACGCCCGAGGGCGCAACGAAATAATGATACATTTGAATAATATATTTCTAAAAACGACTCTCAAAAGATGGGAGGAAGGGAGAGCAAACGAGAAAAGAGGAGTGGGATGATAAAGAAAAGATCTAATAGTCTGGTCTCTTCTTGTCTTCTTCTGGTCGTTATCTCATAGAGGAGATGAGAGTGGGAGGATTTCCGAGGAGGAGGAACTCGGTGCATACCAGCTTGACATGGCTCCGAGAACCAGACTATAAAGATCACTAATGGTGATGGGGATGGAATTGGGGTGGAAGGGATACGGAAAGGGTGGTGGGGGGGGGGGGTGATTGATAGAGAAAGAGGGGGAGGAGGTGGGGGAAGGAAGCTAACAAGGTGATTAACCAAACATGAAAGATATTATTAATGATAAATGATGAACCTAGAAAGATCTAATTCAAGTAATCTCTTCTTGTATACATCAATACTCGATGAACAATGGATATGGGTAGGCAACTCATTCAATATTCTAGCTATTCTCCTAGAAAAACAATGAAAACGTGGGGTGGATTTCGTAAATTCTATATGTATTCCGAATGTGTTTGATCTGTCTCTAAGGGGTTTGTAAGTGAAGAATCTATTACGATCAAGGACCGTATCGCCATTCATTAATCTACGGGCGAAAACTAGATCAAAGATGACTCTCCTCTCCGAAAGCGCTTGAAGACCAAGAAAAGAAAGACGTTCAGAATAGGAAGGAAGACTGACAGGATAAGAAGAGGATGGAAAACAGCGGTAGAATAGAATTCGAGTGAATTGTTCTTGGACCTTCTCTAGTGTTTGACTATCTTTCTTGATGTAAGGGTTCCAGAAGGGACAAGCAAAGTCAAGATGCGGAAGTACATAAGTACGGTAGCATTTGATAAGGATTTCAGAAGAGTTAACAGACACAACACGGAGCATAATGTAAAGGGCAGTCTTAGCTTTGCTGGCACGATCGACAACAGAGGCGTTCCTAAGAAGGGAAGGGAGAACTTGAATACCTAGATCACGCTGAGGGCATTTACTAAGGAGGGCGACATTATTGATTTTGTAAATAGGGGGAGAAGAACCAATGTGGAGGTGAGTACACTTAGACTCAGATAGTGATAACTGATTAACAATGGTCCAGGAATGAATTGCATCAAGTGCTGTCTGAAGTTGGGAGGTCATGGAATGGGCAGAGACAAGGGGGTAGGAAATGTACAATTTGATGTCATCGGCATAGGCTTGGATACGAACATCCGGGAATTTAGAAAGTACATGGGTAATATCAGATACATACAAAGTGAATAGAATCGGTCCTAATACTGATCCTTGGGGCACGCCAGAAAGTACGGGGAACGGCTG
The DNA here is from genome assembly GCA_036245825.1 of Pristionchus entomophagus. Taxonomy (NCBI): domain Eukaryota; kingdom Metazoa; phylum Nematoda; class Chromadorea; order Rhabditida; family Neodiplogasteridae; genus Pristionchus; species Pristionchus entomophagus. The sequence goes on along the minus strand of BTSX01000004.1, from coordinate 5,905,146 downwards.
GGAAATACAATCACCGAGACGAACTGAGAAATGCCTATCTGTGATGAATGAGGCTATCCAATCAAGAAGATTTCCATGAATACCATAGTGAGAACATTTAGAGAGCAATTTAGTGAAAGGAACAGTGTCAAAAGCACGAAAGAAATCTAGGTAGATCACATCAGTAAATTGATTACGAGAGTGTGCAAGGGTCCAATCATTCTCAGAATCAATAACATTTGTGAGCACAGAAGCACCAGGGCGATAGCCATGCTGGTACTTTGGAATAACATCGAATCTAAATAAGTAAGGAGCAAGTTTCTCTTTGACTAATCGTTCCATGGTTTTAGAAGCGGGGGACAAAATAGAAATAGGACGGTAAGAATCGGGAAATTTGGCGTCCTTTTCGGGTTTAGGCAATGGTGTAATGAGGGAGTGTTTCCAGAGAGAAGGGACAATACGGGTAAGCATACTGATATTGAAAATGTCACAAAGAGGAAGAGAAAGAGCGTGAGCACATTTGCGAAAAACAATCTGAGGAATCTTATCGTAGCCAGTTGAACAGGAAGGAGAGAGCTTTTTGAGAGCTCTGTGAACATCATGAGGGAGGAAAGAGACATTAGAGAGGAAAGGAGGGAGAGGGTGGGAAGGTATAGAGGGCATGATGCCATCATCGAGGGTAAAGTGTGATGCAAAACATGAAGCGAGAAGGTTGGAAATTTCTGGGAGAGCAGACACTATAGAACCTGTAGAGGAATGCAATTGCTTAGGAATAATAGACTTGGGTTTGGTAAGAGAACGAATGTGTCTATAGAGATCCTTCGAATGTTTGAGTTTCTTCCTCTCACAAAATTGGTTCCATTTTTTAATTTGATTCAAAAGATCTCTACTACACCTTTCGTATTGATTGCGAACAGGGAGCAAGTGAATCTTAGAGAAAAGAATGTTTCTGTGATGGATAAGCTTCTGGATGTGAGGAGGATACGATGCAACAGTTGGTTTTGGTTTGTGGTAGGGAATAAACAAGTCAATGGCTTGGTGAATTATGGCTACAAACGATGAATACATAGAGTCAGGGTCCGGGGAAACAGAAAACAAACTTAACCAATCAATATTAAATAAATACGAAGAAAGATCATCATAATTGGCACGAGCATAATCTCTAATAAGGGATTGAGAAGGAGGGAGAGAATGATAGTCAATGGAAAAAGATATGCCAGAGTGGTCTGAGGAGGGAAAAGAAGGGATTATAGTAGGTGCAGAGATAATGGTGGAATCACTGGTAAGTAACCAGTCAATGCAAAGAGTATTTCTAGTGGGCGCAATGATAAGATGGGAAAGAGCCGCACTAGAAACGAAGGAGTTAAGAGACACATCAATGGTGGTTGCAGGGGTGGAGAGAGTATCAGAGTTGAAGTCACCAATGAAAATAATGGGAGAAGAAGAAGTAGATACTAGATCAGTAAGACAATCGATAAGAGACTCTGTTTGAGCAATACTGTAGTTGGGAGGTCTATAAACGATACAGATGCGGATTGCCAGAGAGGAGGAAGTAAGTAGATCAATGGCAAGGCATTCAATGTTTATATTTATACAATCGACAACGGTGTAATGAAAGTGGTCTCTGAGGAAAAGGACTGTGCCGCCACCACGCCCTGTACAACGATCACGACGAATTGCAATATAGGGTAGATCACCAATTAAAAGAGAAGAGGGAGTACGGCTATTAAGCCATGATTCAGTTATGCACAACATGTCTGGTTTTTCAACTCTAAGTAGCTGGTGTAACGCCGGGAGCTTGTTAGTACATGAAACATCTGATCGAGGCTCTTTACGCATTCTGTAAGGCGATTGTGGATCTGCAAATATTCTGCATTGTGTAAATGAAGAATCAGGTGTACATAACCTTGATCAGCTTGAGGAGGTAGTCGCAGAGAGCCTCGTCCGTCTGATACTCTTTGTTGCACTTAATCTGTAGAGCGATTAAGTTGTAATTGACAATGCGTTTGCACTTTAAAATTGTTTTATCAGCAGTTAGTGTTGAATTCAGCAAACTGCATGGATAATATGATAGACTGATGTCATCGCATCGAAAAATTACCTCTCGGACTCGCTCGTTGTAGTGCACGAACTCGTAGTGCGTCGCGTGGACGAGGAGGGAGAAGATGAAAAGGGCCGCGGCCCAGCACATTTCGCAGTAGATACTCGCAAACTGGACGATGAGCGAGAGACGACGATCTCCGAAAATCTGGGAGATGAAATGTATTGCCTACAACCCGTATCGACAATATAGGGTTTATATTCTAAATTATGAACACAAGAGAGCACAAGACTATTCGATCCATCCATCGAACCAACCGTCGAAATTTCTTCGTCCATGTATCCAACTTGATACTCGGCTAGATTGGCGATCATCCAAAACACGTAATAGAAGATAGTGAAAGCTCAATTTTTACTAATTATTATATTAATATTTTAAAACACTACTTACCCAGAACACTGTAGAAGGTATTCACGATCGACACGAGGCGTTTTCGGTGGTGGTGAATTCAAAATTATAGTTCCCATACACCCAACCGCCTCACGGCCCCTATGCTCGGATACGACGCACCGTGGAGAGTGACGCCTGCAGCTCCCACGTGCACAGCATGATCGATGTCGCGATCCGCTCGGCGTCAAACCTTCATGAGGAGCAGGTATTGTATATTGCTGGCAGTCCTCTTTTCGCGCACTCTCTCGGCGGTCAGATGAGCGTCTAGTTCTGATTTTTCATCACTAATGACAAGCATAGATACTTCGCTTCACACCCCTCTTACCAGGAGATTAAAAAATCCTTGTAATCATCTACCCATACTTTACGATCTCCCGGTTCCATACTGGTGAATATAGCTTGTGAAATGGAGTGATCCGTGAATCGTGTTTTTGATGGGATACAAATTAGAAAATGAAACTTTCTACTTACTTGTTCGAGCGGAGGCAGAGCATCGCCACGAAGCCGACGAAGTAGAAACCTGCACTACAGGCCTGTCAGGTTTCCCTGTTAAAGCGCGCGCCCCGGGGCGATCCCGGGCGACCCCATCCAACCCCATTGCCTGTGTGGCTATGATACATGAAGAATATGGGGGCTCTGTATGAAAACCTTTTCATGTGTCCCATCTGCACGACTCACATAATAAAGGTGGATATTGCTTAAAGGAGGAGTGGCAGCAATATTTGGTCGGGGAAGCTGATACGATAGCCCGATTGGTCCCTTGAACCATAATGGAAATCCCAAATTTGAAGGTTGTAGGTCAACCCTGAGCCGAGATAATCGCGTTTCAAATTTGAATTCCCGCTCGTGAATCCCAGGGAAAAGGCTGCTAAATGTTTGCCCAGCGCACTCCTTCTCTCCGCCACTATTTGGCCCTTCCCTGTACTCCCTTTCGCGAGAGGCTAGAATGGCAGAGAGACCAGAGACCGTAGGGAGAGGGTGCCAAAGGTCACGTGAGACGGGCAGAGACGGGTAGATCAAGGGAGATTCCTCTCTCACAAGGGAATGGCCCCGCCCCCTCACACTTCGTTTAGCAAGTGTCCTTGCTAAACGGAGTAATGATCCCCGGCTAATCGTGGTGGGAGTCGCTATCAGCCATTGCTGACAGTACTTCTTTAAAGAGACCCGGTACCCAAAAATTAAGTATGCCTCAATTTGCTCCTTTTTGATCATTAAATTCAATAGCATAAAGCAAAAAAAATAAATAAATTTATTTAACGCGAAAACCGAACGAAACCGGCGTTTAGTTCGAACCGCGACACGGTGTGTTCTATGAATACCAAATTACGGTGGACGAAGCGCATTGATTGAAAAATACGATGCTCAAGCCGGAAAATGTCGTGCTGTTACTTCACTTTCACTTTTCGCCATTTTCCGGGCACTTTTCAGCAGTTTTGGGTAGTTTTATTTTAATATTTTCAGTTTATTGTGTATCATTGCGCTTGATAGGGTTTCGAATTGTAATTCTAGACAGTTTTTGCCAGCTAAAAGGCGCGTAAACAACCGAGATTGCGCTTTGATTGCGTCACGAGCTTTATCAGTTGGCAATTATTGCTTAGATTTGCTCCCAGTTGAATAAAGACACGATCTTGTGTCACTTGCAAGCTTCCTGCGAAGCAACTGCGCTTACTCACAGCTGAGAAGGAAATGGATAGTTCGTCTTAACCTTCTCGAGCAAGAAATTGAGGGGTTGGCCGAGAGACAATAGGTATCGATGGATATGGTATACAGCCTACTCATACTGTCTGATCTACCCATTGGTGACTGCCTGTAGTGTTGGCTACTACGACGCCCGAATAGCCAACTCTGCCTGCCTGGTGATGAGCATGATAATCTTGACCCCTTCAATATGCCACCCTCACCACAATTAGTGCTCGGGTACGTTGCATTATTGATTCTTCAGTTGAGCATGTACAACAATATTTATTATCATGAAAGCACTAACGATAAACAATCTATACAAGTTAAAGAAGCGAATGTTGTCTGATCGAGATGCCATATTCATCGTTGAGTTCTTCAGATTCTCAGTCGCATTCAACTTCTCCGATCGCTCGTTCAGATTCTGAAATCACTATCGTATTGCTTAGATCGATAACTACCGTATCCTGTTGAACGAATGCCGCAACCCTCTCCTCTCCTCTCACCTGTAGTGCCATGGCAGCTGCTTGTCCTGCAGATTCACCACGCCCGATCCAGACGCGCACGTCCTACAACGAACACCTTAGTCAGATTAGTAACTCACTTTCATTTGAAGATGACATTCATACCAGTTCAACCCTGGCGGCGACAACTTTGGACTATTTATGGGAAAACTTGGGTGCACGGCGCAATACAAAAACATAAAGACAGCGAATGAGTGGGAAGTTTCGCTCTGTAGTTAGTCCCTGTCATACGTGTCCTGCTCTGGAGGCGGGTTTTTGCGCAGTGACTCAAATTTGCGTCGGTGTGCAACCATGTAGTTATGAAGTGGTCATGAAGTCTGACCACTCATGGACAATGAACCCCTATATGGTTGCGCACTGACGCAAATTAGCGTCACTGCGCACTCCTGCGGCGTGGACAGGCATCTAATTAGTTGATGCCAATCGAATCGTATTTCTCGATACAATCACAGCCCCACTATTGCTATAGTCAGTGGAGAAGATTGGCATCTTCACGAAATATCAAATTACCGTACCTCTCCTCGACAGACCGTATCCAGCGCTCGTTGCGTGCGGGTGAGCCGCGGTGATCTCTGTAATTATAGTTATTTAAATATTGTAATGACTGTAATTGTATGGCACTAGGTCGGATGATAACCTACTGGAAGAGAACCATTTCTGAATATCGCTTATTACAGAACAGTTGTCTCTCGTTTATAAATGCTGCATATCGAATATATCATCCGACCTATCGCCAAATTAAACAATCATCCCATTTATCAAGATCAGTGGTACAGTCTGAAGTTCGAAATACGAGTCGCCGTCTCTTCATTTCGCACACTCTCTCGTCAAAAAAGAGAGACGGCGATCCGTATTTCGAACTCTAGTACAGTCACTAGGCAAAACCAGTGATTTGCATTTTTTTTTTACTAACTGCAGCAGATTAGAGACGAATAAAACCATGGTAGTAGGTCGCGACCGACACCAATTTGAGTCAATTCCCATTTAAATTGCATGGGGGGAGCGCCCTTGATCTACCGCGAATCGAGGTGGCAATTGGTATGGCTTTTCTAATCGTACATGTCTCTCGATCGATCCCTGCTGTCCCTGATGCTTCCTCTGTCTCGATCACAACGGTGCGAGCGATCTCTTCTAAAATATTTATTTAATTATTTAAATAAAATCTGAATCAGGAGAGTGTGACTTCTAGTACGCTATAAAGATACAGCCCAGTTGGCTGAGTGAACTAATAAGACTCAAAATATACTCCAGTACGCTGCAGCACGGAGGTTTGGAGGCAGTAAGTAAGCGTGGTCATGAAAATAATTAGTTTTGAAAACCGCGCGTAAAATGGAATGGATGTTTCGCGACGGGAGCCTCGCTTGACCTGGCAGGTTCGACTCCCGCCCGCAGGTGATGTTTTGCAAGAGGTAGAGAAACGCGCGCGCCCCAACCATTAGTCTCCGCAAGCTTTCCTCAATTCGCCCACTCTCTCACTGGTCAGAGAAACGAGAGAAAAAGCCAGTCCACGATAGCTTGAGTCAAGTACAAAAGCCATTCCGCGATCCACTCTCTCACTGGTCAGAGAAATGAGAGAAGTGGTTATGGTGTCTGACTGAAGCCCGCTATATCACCGGTTCGAGCCCCACGATCGACCATCTTTTGCAAGATGGTAGAAGTGTCTGGAAAGTGTGTGCCGGGACACGAAGCATAAACCGCGACGCGATCCTTTGACCAATGAGCGGACAGTAGGCGGGGTTTTCCGCTTCCCAGCAATTCTAGATGTAGGGATTTGGTCAATTTGAGCCTCCGTGGCAGGTTACATTTCAAGCTGATTGTATGTTTCACCGGCATAACTTCACTCACAAAAATGGCTTGCCATAATTTAGACAATGCCAACGATAGTACAACAATCACTAATGTTAATGCGAACCTGGGCGATCTCGAGCGACGCGAAGGGGAGCTTCGATCCCGTCAACGAAATCGAATCGCGACGAGTAAATAGCACTAACTATTATTTAAATTATAGATATATGAGTAATTTGATATACACAAGGCCACAAAAATTACGATCAGCGCAATAGGCATATTACACACGTTTTATATCTGATTTAGAAACATTTGTGAAAGGAAGACAAGACAATGACGGGCAGACTAACCGATCATCGCGCCTCCTCTCGTCCCTGTCGCGCTCCCTTCTGTCGCCGCGACGAGGCTATCGCGAGCGCCGACGATCGTATATAATTATGATTATATATAATAAAATATTAATATATAATTATGCAAATGCTCGATGAAATAGAGAAATCTCGCCAAAAATGAGTGGAAACTACCTCGGAACGCGCCATCTAGCAAAGACAGGCGTTATCGAGTGACTAGGCAATCAAATAACAGTGATCTAGTGAGTAAACGAATAAAAGCAAGCGCAGCTACGTGATAGTGATAAACATATCACGAAAAACACGAGAGAACTCGCTACTAGGAGAAGTACAAGTCCGCATTTCGTCACTATGGCAATGTTATTGGAGGGCGTGAAAACACGAACCGATGGACGACGGTGGGCATCTTTCTCTGCGTCTTGGAGAGGACGATCTCCTTTAGCTCCTGCAAAGAGCAAAGGATAAAGTATAAGAACCACAGATACAAGAAACAAATCGAAGAAAGGTAGAAGAAACTTCGACTCACCGCCGCAGTCGGCACCACGCAAATTTTCTTGAAATTGTAGGCTCGCGCCATCGTGGTAGATCCAAGGAGAGACTCTGATAAAAAATAAATGAGCGAAATGGCCAATAAATCATGAAACAACAAGAAACGCGAAAAAGAACGAAAAATTGAAGCGAAGCCGGAAAGCGAGACCAGAAAATCGGCCAAACCGGCAAAGCCACGAATGTCGTCAAAGTACCGTAACCACACCGGGTGGTTCAAATTCACTCAATTTTTCAACTTCTATTTAAAAATCGAGTATATTTTAATTTAATTTCAAACTTTTATATTGATTTTGATTCAGTCATGCCTGTGGATTTTCAAAATATCGGGTTGAGGAATAAGTAACGCTCGTTTTTCCAATTTCAGATTATGACCTCTCCCGTCTTTCTAAATTGTGCAATTATATTCCGGTTTTTGATGATCGATAAGGGCTTGGATACTCTCTTTAGCGCACACTATATCATATATCTCCGATCATTTAGGCGATCACAATGGCTGGCTCAATTCAAAGTTGTCGCACCTCACCCTGAGATTTTGACAGGTCAGCACTGAGGGAAGAAGAATTATTGAGCCACAATTAAGCTGCAGTAGTAAAGTATCATGGTTATACATTACACTGATGATATTCAGAGGAATATCCAAGTAAAGGCCTGTGTGAGATATGCGCCTAACGAGAGTATAGGATTTTCAGTTACTGACCGAAAGAAGTTTTGCTAGCCGCGTTTTCTTAGCAATAGTTCTAAAGACCTCAATTATGCTTGAATGTGGAGTACCTTTCCTGTTGAAAATATGGACGAATTTTGCTAAGTGTGGAGCATTCTCTTTATGAGTTAAATTGCTCGTAAGTCCGATATAGAAAAACAAGCCTCGAAATCGACATTTATTGCTATTTCCTGTAAACCGTACTAATTGAATGTAAGGCCTTAGATGGTTAAATGGACGAGCAACTTTTGCACTATCATCCACCAAGTGGCCACAATTATAGAATGGCTACTATGTCTTGGGTATGGTTTAATCCAAAATCCTCAAAACACGCAATTCTTTTGATTCCGTCACAAAATAATATTTTGGGAAAACTTTTATTTTTCAAATAGGAGCATAAGTAGCACCAAATGTTTATAGTGATAATATAGCTCCATAGTGAGTGACTGGAGCGCACTAGTGTATAGGCCAGCACCTTCGATCCTCAAGGTAGACAAATAAGTTAAGTGAACTGCAATTTTTCACGAAAGTTCCCCTTGAAACGTCTATAAAAATACCACAATGAATCGAGCACCATTCTCACTTCACCATGGAAGAGGTGTAGTATCGGGCTGCTCACCTGAGAATGTGTGAATTTACCGAACAGTTTCCACGTTAAATTACACAATTTCGAAAAAAATCTAAAATTTTCGAAAATTATCAGGTACATTGAAATCTAAATTTCTTTCCTACACAGGAAGCGTGATATTTCTAATAGTAACGGCTATGATACTCGAGCATACCCTGAAAAAATGCTATAAAGTCAGCTCGTTTAGATTTGATTGGCGGGAGATATATGAGCCCAAACACGATGCTCAAAAACGAGCGTTACTTATTCCTCAACCCAATAGCAGCAATAATAAAAATTAAAAGTTTGAGGCCACTGGATCCCTTTAACAATCTACTCTCTGAGAACGATTTTTAGCAAATTGAGGCAAAAAATCGTAAGTGATATAAAGCCCCGTAACTGGTTTCGTTCATGGGCACTCTCGAGCACTAATGTCACAATTCATCTTTTTCGCGATGAAATAGAACAGAAAAACAGTTAGTCAGTTGATTTTGAGATTTCGATTTTTTTCACTGTCCAGGGTCGTAAAAGTTAATTTTTCAGAATCATCAAATAAATAGAGTTTTTGGCGTATTTCAATGCGTAGAAACCGTTTTTTGATATTAGAGCTCGAGAAAACATGAACGAAACCAGTTACGGGGCTTTATCTCTCGTTCGATTTTTTGCCTCATTTTGCTAAAAATCGTTCTCAGAGATTAGATTGTTATCAATATCCACCTTTATTATGTGAGTCGATGCAGATGGGACACATGAAAAGGCTTTCACACAGAGCCCCCATATTCTTCATGTATCATAGCTACACAGGCCATGGGGTTGGATGGGGTCGCCCGGGATCGCCCCGGGGCGCGCGCTTTAACAGGGAAACCTGACAGGACTGTATAGTGAGGACAAATCGGCATCTGGCTCCCCACGTTGGTTCAGGGCAGTTGTAAGCGTTTTATAATCCATAGTCCGTTTCTGATTTCCCACAATACGAGGCCATGAGGCACGTGACATTTGCACGTGACACGTGACACAAGTACGTGACATTTGCTACTGCGGAAGGCAGACCTTCTCGAAAAATAAGACTAGTCTTCGCACTGTGCCCTGGTAGTCGAGGAGTAGGAAAACAACAAGAGGGGCACAACCGTGAAACCGACTATGTCTGTACCAATGACGGCTCTCTGAAGGGAATGAACAAGAGACATGCCGTTTTGGAAATCAAGTATCACTAGTCTGCTCTTTTTCTTGTACGCACACACACATAGAGAATTCACATCCTTCTCATTCAGTTGTAGTATGATAGATAAATGAGATGAAACACATAGTGCAAAGTTGAATAATATCGTTACCGAAACATTTTTTCTTTCGGACTTGTCTAGTGAGCGAGAAAGATTGTTTTGTTTGAATTGGAAAGAAAGAGAGAGAGGAACTGCTCACTGATGCAGCAGTTGACCGCCACGATGACCATGGACAGTGCGCGCCATCGGCGGCTGCGATTACGGTAAAAGTTGACCCCGAGGAGGAAGCAGAACTGGAAAGAGACTGCATGTGAAATAAATATTTGTATAACGCAATATCACGGATGAAACATTTCGATAACTAGTGAAACCAAATCGGGTTCTTAGAGATACTTGTTCATATTTGCCATCAATAGATAATGCTCACGCACATAACAGATTTTGTAGAAGAGTGTGTCGATCTTGTGTTCGTCTTCGGGCGCGCAAGGATCCGGTTTGGACTCGCTGGTGACCTAAATATTACAGATAAAACAAAACAAAATAACTTGTCCGAAAATGTCAGATTGAATGTGAAAGTTTTTGTTTTGAATCGATGTTTGGATAATTGCAGAATATAAATCAAGCGCATAAGATAACTGATTTTGCTTCCGGTCCGTACCTCATTCTGCTCATGAGGATCATCGATATCGATTTTGGTCACGATGGGATCGACGATGGTCGGTATTTCAACCTTTCTGATCTTCGGCACCTCCCGCATCCCGCACGGATCCATTACGGTATGCGATGTTAGAAATAGCGGTGAGAAGAAACGCCCAAGTTTAGTCGAGTGAACTCGCGGAAATAAACAAGTGGGGAGAAGGGAATGGGTATTCCAGAAACGCAATGGTGTAACAATTATACTTGGTTGCCGTCCTCCGAATTACTGAGCCTTTTGACTCTGATCTCTCGCCCCTCAAGTCCTTGAGAATAATTCAATTCATGAAATACCAAATCTAACAGCGAAAGAAGTGCTCCACAATGTTAACGCGTAAGCATCAAACGGTTATCTAAATTCGGAGTGAAAAACAACGCTTTGGTCGTCGCAGAGAAGGAAATGAGAACGAGGTGACCTTCCTTTTCGGCCGCCTCCATTATTTGAAGGATCTTTCTCCACGCCAGGATACTTCAATTGGCTAAAGTGGCCGCATTGCGAAATGAGGTATTGGATAGACAAAAGGAGCAAACACGGTCGGTATCTCATGAAGGGGAAGGGAAGGACCAGAAATGCACGAATTCCTCCCATTTCGTATGCTTCTCTCCAATCATAGAAATACGAGAACGCACGAAATTGCCAAGCACAGAAAGAGGTGGAATGGATGCACGCGGGATCAGTTGGAGTATAATGGGGAGCCGAATGTTTTCGTTGGTTGAAGATAAAACACAGACGAGATCCGCAATTCATCCGAATATTTGGGATCGCGGATCGAGAAATAAAATAATTTTCGTATAATTCGGCTAGATCTAGATGTCTGGGCGGCGTAAACGTCCTATCATTGCGAATATGTATTGGATTTCGGCTTACTACTGCAGAGTACGAGCTCGAAACTCAGTCGGGCGAGGAAATTCATGAGCAAGAGGCAGTGACTAGGTCACTCATCCCAAATTGAAGCAACCAAGCAGGCGCGACGGGCCACATGACGCCAGGCTCTACCCCTTGAACGAAATAAAACAATTATTATGCATGGTCTTGTCAACTTCATTCAAATTATTTCAGTTTTGGCGTACTAGCTGAAAGACAGTCATAGTGATTCGAAGTAATCATTAGCAGGAATGGATTCCACAATTGGAAATTTTTAAATATTTTTGCAGGGAGTAATGCAGTCTTTGCTCTTTCTATGTGTCTTTCCCTCTATGGCACGTTCGTTCTTGTCAAGTGCAGAAACAGATATAATAGATGTGAACATTTTGGGTGAGTTATGCAATATTCTCCTTTTCGGCTTTCTTTCAGACAGTGATTCTGAAAAGATTATCGCCATCAACGGCTCTTTCGACGCACGAAAGACCGACTCGCGGAAACTCAGTCTGGCATATTGTGCTCTATTCAGCTCTTTCAGGCTTTTTCTACCGGAGCTGGAGATTGTGAAGATGAATCTTCGCTCTCCTTCATTGCTCTACTCCAATATTTTTTATGGATCTGTAAACCAACTTCTCATCTCCCTTATTGTACATCATGTAGTTGCGGAAGCACCATTTATGTATAATGCATTCATAAAGCAATGTGTGAGATACCACTACTAAACCAGCTGATAATTTGTTTAAATGTAATGTAAAATGTAAAACACATTTTCTTTTTTTTTATCTTTTCAATTGAGTTCGGATTGTAAGTTCACTGCATTATCACGGATTTTCTGTATTTTTGTAGGAACACTTACTACATAAAAAAATTGCCTCAGATTTCTACGAAACAAATTTTACTGGCTAAAGTGAGGACGGGGAGAACGCCTATCCACTGAATAATTTTAAGAATAATTTTAAGAGACACTCCACGCTATAATGGGAAAGGTCCAGGGATGGCCAAGAAATGGATTCGTCCCATACTTTTTTCTAGAAGTATGGGTCTTAAGTGCTGATCGATGCCACCATTAGCTAAGGTCTCGGGTCGACTTTTGTGGACTTACAGTAACCTACTGTTTTTGGGGTCGAAAAAGTCACTATCTCAAAAATATATGACTAGTAGTTTTTCTGGCGTTTTACGCGGAAAAACCGAATTTCTATACTAGAAATCTTGAGAGTTATTTCAGTTATGCATGAAACAACTATTTTCTCCATCCAAATTTAGACGTTTATTTCAAAATTTAAAAAACACAAAAATCTATTTGACTTCTCGCTTTTAAAATTCATTCATGACTATATGATACGTTATGAGTAAAAAATGCAGATTTGTAAACTGGGTTTAGTGAAGATATGATATATGAAACATTGCTCCTTGTGAGAAACGCTCAGCATGGAAGTAATCCTCCTTTTCAGGCATAATATGTAGGCTGGAAAAGCTAAACTGATCGGAATGGCATATGGGAGAACTTTCATGTTGATAGTTTGACGCTACAATAGCGTTCAGTCGTGGAAACGATGCGTGATCCTAGTGCATGAATTTCCATTAATAATATGATATTTGACTAAGATAAATTATTTTAGAACGAAATAAGTGTATTTTGCAATTTTTGTAATCGTATTTTTTTCGAAATTGAGGGTCGGATCTGAAGAAAGAAATTTTCGCAAGCATGCCCAAAAGCTCTAAAATCGTAAATGTGGAAGTATTTTAAAATTAAATTCATTTTCATTAGAATGGAAATATTCAAGTTATTCAGTTCGAAATTTTTCAGATTTCTGAATGAGCATTTTTGAACTTTGATCGTTTCCACGACTGAACGCTATTGTAGCGTCAAACTATCAACATGAAAGTTTTCCCATATGCCATTCCGATCAGTTTAGGTTTTCCAGCCTTCATATTATGCCTGAAAAGGTGGATTTCCGGTACTTCCATGCTGAGCGTTTCTCACAAGGAGCAATGTTTCAGATATCATATCTTCACTATACACATTTTTTAAAATATTTTTTTTTTTACAGATTACGTATCTAATAGTCATGAATGAATTTGTATATGCTAGAAGTCAAATGGATTTTTTGTGATTATTAAATTTTGCAAAAAGTCTCGATTTGGATCGAGAAAAGAGTTTTTCGTGCATAACTTTTTTCTTTCGAGCTCTCAGGATTTCTAGTATAGAAATTCGGTTTTTACGCGTAAAAATACGCCAGAAAAACTACTAGTCATATACTTTTGAGATGGTGACTTTTTCGACCCCAAAAACAGTATGTTACTGTAAGTCCACCAAAGTCGACCCGAGACCTTAGCTAATGGTGGTGTCGATCAGCACTCAAGACCCTTACTTCAAGAAAAAAGTATGGGATGAATCCATTTCTTGGCTATCCGTGAGCCACTGTACAAATGTACCGAAATACCGTGGACGGTCTCTTTAAAAAACACCATCGATGTTAGTCACATCCTACAACGTACTGTTTTCCGGGCTGTTGTCGAGATTTGGGGAATCTGGTTAACGTATCAGTTTGCAATTTTCCGTTCAATGATTTGATGTATTCACGTCTAGAAATGTTTGTAATCAGTTGGTTTCTTTTCAAGGATCACGATTGTTTTTCCTCGTTGTGGGATTATGTGGTATGTGAAAATGCTCTCTGACTTTCGATGGTTAGTATTTTCACGTGCCATATGTTTCTACTCAGAAGTCTTGATCGAGCTTGATTCTTCAAACCATTAGTTGTCATGAAGTGTTTCCCATCACCGCTACCCGGCCACGATTTCGCCACGACTGTTCATCACTCGACAGTTGACGGATTGGCTGTGATACTTAATAGTTTACTGATATTCGCCGTCATTATGAGATCATCCGAGACATTGAAGTTCTAAGGGATATGTCGTTTTGCATCAGAGGTTTCTTGCAGATCTTACAAAATATTACTCATTAACTCCGCAGTTATCGATTTGATCTGCTCGGCAACTATGCTAATGACTATGGCCAGGTAGCTGTTGCAATCGTTATTGTTATTTTTAACAATTATTATTACACGTTGTTGTTCAAGGATATTAGCGGCACGCCACGTGGTCGCATACATCTACGATGGACCTTGCGTATTCATTTCTGGTAGATGTATTTATCGATCCATATTGCTTAGCTCGTAATTATCATATCAATCTTCTCTGAAATATCAGAAGTTTCGATTTCACATAATATGAAAAAAAAGCAAAAATTGCCCCGACGCTACGCGCCGGGGCAAATTCGTTTTAAACTAAAAACTTTCCAGGATTTGTCTGACATTGTCTTTACACAATCATGATCGCCAGCTTATCGCAATCGCTATTACAAATCGCAGCTTCATTTGCGTATCGACTTTACGTTCTCGGAAGGTCAGTCTCCGACGCAAAACTCCCAGAAAGACGATAATATGAAATCTGAATACACAACATTCTGAAATTCTCAGGCCATCTCCCAGTAACAAAGCTGTTATGGCAGCTTGCCTGCTTCTATTCATTCCGAATCTGATTATTCTCGTGAGAATTGTATTTGTTTGTTTCCGATGAAATAAATCGCCTACAGACCACATACATTTTCACGCTGGATGATTCCGAAGACGTCAGAGCAGAAATGAGGGTAGTACGACCCGAATATGCGCTTGATGATTACGTGCTCGAAGGTGAAGCGCCGGTTTAAAAGCCGGGAATTGTGAACGAATGATAAAGACTCGTATCAACGATCATATAAAATAGTAAACCATCTCTGAACCTCAGGCCATGTCTCCATATTCAAAGTGTTTACACTATTCACTATTCTCGCGATGACCCAGACTAACGGTCCCACACTCGTGCTAATCTTCTTCGTCCGGAAGAAGGTTGGATCTAGAGACTTAATTTTAATCTGCAGCTTATTTGCAGCTACTAGCAAAAATGACGACTCATTCGGTGCAGATGAGCGGTAGAACAGCGCAAATGCACAAAACACTAATCCAGGTTTACTCCGGGAACGGGGTTGGGTAAATAAGTGAATATGCAATTGACGATGTCTTATTGAATTTCACATGCAACATCGTGTACTCACTCTTCAATCGCTTCTGCCGGTCTTCTTCAGCGGAGCAGCGGTCAGCTATTTGCTGTGCGGTCATGTGCTCGGCGGTTCAAGAGCATTTCACGACTGAGGTACTGATGCTGCAAAACTAGGGAAAAGCGCTCACCGATGAGATCCTATTCATCTCATGTTTACCGCTGACCTAAAGCTTCTTCATAGTATTAAGATATCTATTAACGATGATGTTGATATTAATTTTAGTGTGTGGCGATCATTGCGTTGTTATCTCCTGCGATCACGCTATACTGCATGAAACCTTACAAGAAGTCAGTACATTTTAATGTTATTTTCAATCAAATTTGTGACAGTGGCAAGTATCCATCGTTATTCTCGGTGTTATTTTTTTCGATTGTTTTTTTTCAGTTTCGTCTTGAGCCTAGCCCGATGCGATACTACTGAAAGGAAAAGCGCGATGTCAGTAAACTTCCTTTGATAATAAATACACAACAATTACATTTGAGTGACAACACGCTCCGGCGATCAGCTGACGAGTGTCATCTGAGTCCATGTTGGCAAAATGTAGTTGTATATCAATGTTTTCAATGTACCATAAGACAGATAGTTTTTCAATAAAGTTCGAATTTTAATCGCAAAACTATTTTCAGTAATTTTAAATATATTTTGTGGAATAGATAAAACGTGATGACGCCTTTATCGTTTGTATTATTGCAGTTTCTCAGTCTCACAAGGGAACCGTAAAAGTACCCCCATGGTACCTGTCAAATTCGTTATTACAGGTTGAAAGATCAGGGTATCCTGAACAAAATTTGTTTTCAAAAAAATGACTGCAGTTTTTTCATAAACATCTAAAATAGATCATCAAAATTACACGAGATTTCGCGCGGACGTCTCGGTGAATAGTGTTCACGTTCTCAACATCTCTACATGGCAGTAGGTTGCGCGTTAGTCTTACGTTTCCCCCCCCCCCCCCCCCATAATAATGGATGGAATCAGTTGGTGCATTCCGTGAACACCAACCTGTAGGAGGAGGAATCCCTCAGTAGCGTCGTGCGGTCGGGAAAGACTCGGAAGAGATACTCGACGCTCGCTGATGTCGGCGTGAAGAAATATATCACGCGTGTCGCCTAAGGGTCGAATAAACCCTGGCACATTGAAAATTTCGAAAATGGGTTGAAGCCATTTTTGGATAGCCCATAGCGTCCCTCACAAGAAAGCGTCGAGCTTTTTCGCCTAGGACCGCATTTAACGATCAGGTAGGTCATCAAACTTTTCGAAAGCCGAATAATGCGATTTTCTGACCGATGCCCTGCCGTTCGGAGTGGGCTGGGAGCTTTGTCGTCAACAGAAAAAAATTCAAGATGCATCTACCGTTTATTTTCTACCGGGATGCGGAACTGAGATGATGACACATTTTGCTTTTCCGCGACCTCTCATTTCGCGTCTCTATCATTGCCCACCCTCTCATTCCGCGCTCTCCCGCGCTGCGAGCCGAGTGCAATGGCTCATTAGCACTGCTCCAGTGTTCGTGTGATCAAGTGGGTTGTTCTTTGGGCCATTTAAATTATTTCGACGCTTAAATGCAATAATTTTTATCAATTAGTGGATTGTAGGAGATTTCAGATGAAAATCTCCTTTCTATCTTCAACGATGATCTTCTTAATGAACTCGTCTTCGTGAAAACCCAGGATCTCATCCTCTTCATCTTCTCCGTCCTCATCTCCAGCCTCGTTTTCTTCCGATTCCTCCGACTCCTCCACAACCGTCCTCTTCCTGGTTCCTACTCTGGGCGATCGTTCACTCGATTTCGCACGAGTGCTGTTGGTCGTCTTGGCTGGTGTCTTCGTGATTTTTTAAACCTTGGCATTCTTTGCGAGACTCTTCTTCGGACCTGAATTATTACACTTATGTTGACCGGTTATATTACAGTAACCATACCATTAACTCTGGTTTGTTCCAGTCGAGAGAAGATAGAGGTGAGCTGTTTGAATGATGGAACTTGAGAATACCCGAACAAATATCATACTTGTTGGGATCGGTTGGATGCATTGCTTCTTCTAACTGCTTTCTCATGTACAGTATCCTCCATAAGTCATGAGTAACTTTTTCATTCTTTCATAACTTTTGACTCGTATGAGATGTCTTGCTCATACTTGGGCATGACATATTACACCCACCGAGTGTTAGGGATATGCATTGGGAAATCACAGAACTCCCTGGTTGTTGCGTAGTGATGGCGCTATCAAGCAACACTTTTTCAAACAATCGAAATTCTTACATGGATTTTTTCTCAACCTTTCTACTCGGTGTGATAATAAAAGGCCTCAATACCTTTTCGATGAGAATATGTACTCATGGGAGAACGACGTACAGTGGCTTTAGACTGTCTCAATGTTGGGTCCCGAACAAATGGATTATCGTTCATAGAAACGCTAGAGACTTGTTCAAATGTTCAAAATGATCCTTATCACAATTCCTGATGATCCTCAAAGTTTGATAACGATAGCTCTTAATTTGACATCAGGGCACGAATTTTTCACTTTTTCTTATAATTTTTTTCTCCCTAATTTGGATAATCAGGGTTCCAAGGCCGATTTTTGTTCAAATGTCTTTCCTGTACAGGTTAGTTGCGAATCCATGGAATATACTTTTCCCAAATTTTTAGAGCTTTTGGATAACTTTCCCACCCGCGGCAACCGAAAATCCGAGGTCAATCGATTTTCAAAATCGGCTATTTTTCGACATAATGAATTTTAACTTTTTTCGTTAATAATATCATGGGCTCGCATATCGAAATTCGGATTCAGCGCACAAAAAAATACAAGAAAAAAATTAATCAGCAAGTTCTGAGAGAAATTTTTTTTCGACTAATGATGGGGGTATCATAGTCATTTTTGGGGTTGAAAATCGAATGCCTTCGGATTTTCGGTTGCCGCGGGCGGGAACGTTATCCAAATGCTTGAAAAAGTTGGGAAAGGAAAAAAAAAAATTATATTCCATGGGTTTGCAACTAATCTGTCCAGGAAAGCCATTTGAACAAAAATCGGCCTTGGAACTCTGATTATCCAAAATAGGGGAAAAAAATTATGCGAAAAGGCGATAAATTCGTGCCCTGATGTCAAATTAAGAGGTATCGTTATCAAACTTTGAGGATCATCGGGAATTGTGATAAGGATCATTTTGAGCTTTTGAACGAGTCTAGCATTTCTATGAACGCAAATCAATTTTTTCGGGACCCTACTTTGAGACAGTCTGAAGCCACTGTACGGCAACCTCCAGGGAGTACTTATTTTTATTTTGGAGCCATTGATGTCTCCTATCACCACAGAAAAATCGAAAGCTGAGAAAAAATTCTCAGAGCTTAGGCAAAGAAGGCAAAGAAAGACCAAAATGTAATGAACACTGTTTTATTTTTTTTGCATTTCGTGAAAATAAAAAATTTTTAAAAAGTGAAAATATTGTGACGGTATATGAAATGTTAAAATGATCATGAAAAACAACCAACTTGATCACACGAGCACTGGATCAGTGCTAATGAGCCATTGCACTAGGCTCGCCGCGCGGAATGAGAGGGTGGCAATGACATAGACGCGAAATGAGAGGTCGCGAAAAAGCTAATTGTGCCATCATCTCAGTTCCGCACCCCGGTAGAAAAACCGCCAGCATATCATTCGATTCGTCATCGCAAGATTGATCGAATGAGCCTAAATTTAGCATGGCGCTCGATTTGAAGTTTAAGTTTTTAAAAAAAATTTTAATCGAGTTACAAAAATGCAAATGCAAATACCAATAGCCCGATTGTACACTCGTGTTCTCCATGACCCAATGCACAATTTCACTGTTGACGACCAAGGTCCCAGACCTTGTGTCATGTGCGAGTGAAACGAATCAAGGCAATAACAGAAACACAGTGACTTGAGAAGGCAATTGTCTGAATGAAAAAAAGCGAATGAAAAAGAATGTTTAGTAGAGAAGTTTAGTTTAGTAAAAAGAACTTGTAGAAACCAAATTTCTATGTTAGAACCCATAAGATTGCAAAAGAAAAAAGTTAAGCCCGAAAAACCGTTTTTTGACGTTCAAATTGAGACATTGTTTGTCATAACTAATTTTTAAAAAATACAAAATTTGAGTGATTAGCTTTTTTGTGTAGTGCATTCCGTAGGGAATCTCTGGTATTTTTTGTTGAATTATTAAAATGCGGATATGTCTTTAGATTTGGGCTGAAATAATATCTGAGGTATCGATTTGATCAGGCTTTCAGGCCCAAAATATTTTTAATCATAGAACCACCAGACTAGGATATTATCTGGCGTAGTTTAACGCGTAGAAACCGATTTTCCATACTAGAGCTAATGCAAATGCTAAAGAAAAAAGTTTTGTTCGAAAAACCATATTTTTAATAGAGAAAATCGAGACTAAGTATGATATTTAAATCCCAAATGATAATGAATCTTCATGCTGGACTCTCAGAAAGGATTTTTGAGTTCTTCATTAGCAAATGGAACTTTAGTATGCTCCAATCTACGTTACGATTTGCTTCATCGTCTATGTTTTGAATCGAAAGATCTGATCAAATCGATACCTCAGATATTATTTCAGCCCAAATCTAAAGACATATCCGCATTTTTAAAATTCTACAAAAAATTACCAGATTCCCTACGGAATGCACAACACAAAAATCACCCAAATTCTTATTTTTTTGAAATTAGTCATGACAAAAAATGTCTCAATTTGAACGTCAAAACACCGTTTTTTCGGGCTTAACTTTTTTCTTTTGCAATCTTATGAGTTCTAACATAGAATTTCGGTTTCTACAAGTAAACATACGTCAGAAAATCTATTCGGGGTATGTTTAGGAAAACTTTTATTTTCGACCCCGAAAATTGGGGAAATATTTTTCTCAACCAAAATCGATCTGAGACCTTAGTTAGATGTGTCTGCGATAAGTACTCGGGACCCTTACTTCAAGAAAAAAATATGGGGAATATCTATTGTTTGGCCATCCGTGAACCACTGTACACATGCACCGAAATACCGTGGACGGTCTCTTAAGACACCGACTCGGTTATTTTGGAGGTTAGGCCGGACATTTTGTTGAAATTTGTTTCTGATCGGGTCCAAACTTTTGTGAAAAAAAATTATCCGGGTCTCAGTCTTCCTGTTATTTGATGTGAATATTGCCACTAGATGCGGAATTCCAATTTCTACATTCCACTATAGTTCATTCTTCACGAAAACAGATGATTTTTCCACCTTTCATTTTAGGAGACGTTCCACGATATTTTGCACCTACAGTATCGGTACTAAGTCTACGACAAAAAGTTAAAAGTTATGTAACTTTGGAACCAGATGAGATTTCATTTTGATATTTTGCCAGGTGGTAGTGCAAGTATTCATACATATGCTATATTTTGGATGATCACAGTTCCAAGGCCGATTTTCGTTCAAAGGTCTTTCCTGGTCAGGATAGTTGCAAATCCATGGAATATACGATTCGCAACTTTTTAGAGCAACTTTTTACTTTCCTGCCCGTGATAACCGGAAATCCGAGTTCATTTTGACGAAAAAATAACCGATTTTAAAAGTTATTGAATTTTAACTTTTTTCATTCATGATATCATGGGCTGTCATATTGAAATTCGGATTCAGCACACAAATATATACCAGAAAAAAATTTGACAGGAAGTTCTGAGAGAAAATTTTTTCGACTTATCATGGTCAATTTTTGGGTCGAAAATCGATCGACCTCTGAATTTCGGCTACCGCGGATAGGAAAGATAATCAAATGCTCTAAAAAGTTGCGAATCGTATATTCCATGGATTTGCCACTATCCTGACCAGGAAAGACCTTTGAACGAAAATCGGCCTTGGAACTGTGATCATCCAAAATAGTGAGAGAAAAAATAATGTGAAAAAGTGAAAAATTCGTGCCCTGAGGCCAAATTAAGAGCTATCGTTATCAAACTTTGGGGATCGTCAGGAATTGTGGTAAGGACCATTTTGAGCTTTTCAACGAGGCTCTAGCATCACTATAAAACAAAATCCTATTTTTCTGGACCCTACTTTGAGCCCATTCAAAGCCACTGTACGGCAACCTCCAGGGAGTACTTATTTTTATTTTGGAGCCATTGATGTCTCTTATCACCACAGAAAAATGGAAGGCTGAGAAAAAATTCTCAGAGCTTAAAGTACGCCATGAAATACCATGTAAATGTTGCTTCAGGAATTGTGGTAAGGACCATTTTGAGCTTTTCAACGAGGCTCTAGCATCACTATAAACCAAAATCCTATTTTTCTGGACCCTAATTTGAGCCCATTCAAAGCCACTGTACGGCAACCTCCAGGGAGTACTTATTTTTATTTTGGAGCCATTGATGTCTCTTATCACCACAGAAAAATGGAAGGCTGAGAAAAAATTCTCAGAGCTTAAAGTACGCCATGAAATACCATGTAAATGTTGCTTCAGGAATTGTGGTAAGGACCATTTTGAGCTTTTGAACGAGGCTCTAGCATCACTAGAAACCAAAATCCTATTTTTCGGGACCCTACTTTGAGCCAATCCTAAGCCACTGTACGGCAACCTCCAGGGAGTACTTATTTTTATTTTGGAGCCATTGATGTCTCCTATCGCCACAGAAAAATGGAAAGCTGAGAAAAAATTCTCAGAGCTTAAAGTACGCCATGAAATACCATGTAAATGTTGCTTCATCACTATGCAACAATACGGAATCATATCAAGCTGCAACACATATAGCACATGTATGAATACTTGCACTACCACCTGGCAAAATATCAAAATGAAATCTCATCTGGTTCCAAAGTTACATAACTTTTAACTTTTTGTCGTAGACTTAGTACCGATACTGTACCTCACGGATCACTTTTTTGCAACCTATGCCAATAAGTTCACGGTGAAGTTAAATTTGAGTCACGATCGCTTTTTCATCACATTTATCGCTTACATTTGCTCCCAGTTCAATGGCGACCGTCCAATGCGACGCTTGTCCACTGCGCACGACTAAGCCGCGGACTATTCCCAAGATAGAAGATCGACGGAAGGAATGGTTGGCTCGTCTCAACCTCATCGAGGAGGAGAGCAACGCACTGGAGGCGAAGTGCGTGCAGCTTCATCTGGTTGGCAAGCGAGCCCGCCTCTGCCATCGCCACTTCCACCCTGGAGCCGATCTCCCAATTGACGTGAGTCTCCATTTATTACTCCCTAATCTTATCGATTACTCGTGCACCTGAATTACTCGCGTGCTTCGAGTTGCTGATCACCATTGAGCGACTTCTTAGATTGAGTTACTAGTCTCTCTTTCTCCCTATTCCTCGTTTTTTTTTTAGCGTCGACTCCCCGTTCCCCTTCCGCTCTTCCGAGACATGACAACAACCGCCAAGAAGTAGGCATCAACAGACAGCACAATCATATTGTAGTATGCCCTGTGGAGGCCAACCGCACAAATAGATTTGCCCTGAGGAGGCCAAGAAATACTAGAATGAATACATCAACATGATGGGGATACGGTGGGAAAAGGATACGGTAGTACGATCGATCTTCAATTTAGTTGGTTGATCTACCAATTACAGCGTGAGCGATCGATGGATAGTGTACCAAGCCAAGCGGTCACGGTAGACGATTTCCTGCTCGAGAACATGGCTGATCTACCCCTCAATGATGTTTCGGATGAAGATCAGGGCATTCCTCGCCCGAACGCCTTCAGATCCCACGTTCGTTGAACTTTATAGCTACTCCAGTGAATGTCTTTATTATTACAAGAAACCATCTTTGAAAAACAAATCAAATGTACAGACACTAATCTTCTAAGTGCAGTGATGGATAGTTACATACGAAATTCAATTATTAGCAAAAAAATCGAGAACTGAAACATAATGGGAGAGGGTACGGTTGGATCAGGATACGGTAATAAACTTATACGGTAGGAGGATACGGTAGGCCGAACTTCATAATTCCCACTTCATCTTGAGCATTGAGATTCGAATCTGAAATGGATCACAATTATTTAGACGAACGTGTAGGGATAAATAAGCTGACTCGTCCATAATTGATAATCTGTTCAGTCCTTCAATCCGTCTAAAGAGACTACATGCACTGAGGAGACGTCAGAGACCGGTGTTCAGACCGACACCCCCACTGCAGAAGAAGCGCATGACTATTTCCTAGTCTCTAAGCAGTGCCTCCTCCCCCTCTTCACTCGCTGCATGGAATGCGGCAATAAGGAGATCGAGACGGGAACCTTCCAGTCTCGAACTGTGGGTTCCGCTCTAGTCGTGCAATGGTATTGCCTCTTCTGTGCTCGCACGATCAAGTGGGCTTCCCAGCCTACCATGGAGGGATACTATGAGGGAAACCTCAAATTGACCTCCTCAGTGCACACAACAGGCCTTCCCATACCGGTCAGTACTATGCTTTAGTGTTTCTGAATCTAATGTTGCCTTAGAGAGCAATATGTGTGAATAGTTGTTTCCGTGTTTTCATCACTAATGGCTACTACTCGAAACGACTTCCAAACTATGCATCCCGATTGTAATCAGAATCACCTGGAAATAGTGGTCATGAAACTACAGTAACCCGGGTGAATGTTTTAGAGATTGATCCTATGGTAAAGGAAATGGGCCTCGCTCTACCGTGTGCGAGTACAATGAGGAGCTGGCACAAATGATTATGCCAGCGGTCGATATTGTCTACCTACGACGCATGAATGAGGTGGATGCCATTGTCCGAGCGGCAAACACAGTCAGTATATGTTATATTCATTTCCCATCTTGCAAAAAATAATGTCTTACCCTTCCATATTTCCTCTTCATCCTCACTGCCAGTCCTCACAAGTGACGAGAGTACCCAAGCACTGAAAATTGATCAAATTAATTATTTGACACTGTATCGATTGAGTCCTACAGTATCCCAATGATCGGAAAAATTATAATTTCGAAAATCTATTGTAAACAATCATCTAATTATTTTTCAGAATCAAGGCATCGACCTCGCTGTGGATGGGAGGTACGATTCCCCCGGGAGTGATGAACTGAGCGGGTAAGGGTCAAAGGTCGCCGACATCCTTTAGCGTTCTAGTTCGTGCAGCCTTCCCTTTATCTTCTTCCCTCATCGCCCGAGCCAATGCGATTTTAATAAGATTGGCGCTAGATTCATGCTCCTCTATAATGTGAGAATAGAATGTGATGCAGATGGCGAAATACGCAGCTAACCGATGCCATTTCTTACTGGTCGGGAGCGCGGAAAAGTTTATGCTCGCAACAATTTCTGAATAAGGACAGTATTTTCTACGCATTATATTTTCACAGTAGATGTTGAGGTCAGTGGAAACTGTATATATTGTGTGTCTGTCTGAACATGCAGAATCGGATTAAAATTAGGCACACAAAGATGCAATCGGCCATAACTTCTTCCGGAATTGAGAAGGATGCTTGAAGTATTTAATAGCAAGCACATGCGAAAATATTTTTTACTGCAATTGAACTCTGTTTGGTTCAGCATTTCCTCCCTGAGACAGGAAATTCGCGTGTGGCTTGGGGCGAAATTGCCCGTGACTGAGACGTTCTCTAGCATAGGGAACTCATTTGCTGTTAGAATAAATTATTATTCGTGGAACAGCTTTGCTTGATTTACCGTATTTACATTTTTTATAGTTATAGTTTCCAAGGACGAATGCAGCGTGCGAACAATATCTAAACGTTTGCGACTATCCACCGTATCTCAGATATGCTTCCCATCATTAGAATAACCCTATGTAAAAAAAAACACTAATTCAATTATGAATGTACCCATTCATAATTGAATTAGTGTTTCTCTTGAATCATTCTCACTCCCGTTCCCTTGTCAGTTTCCTGACTCTTTCTATACACTCGATTCTTTCCATTTTTTGTCTTCTCTGGTTCAGATTTTCTTCTCTTAAGATGAGGCGGAAATTGGCTGCGATGTAGAAAAGCGCCAGAAAAAATCATCCTCGTCGGTTCTGTGACAAAAAATGCACTCGAGAGAGCCTGGTAATGGGAAGTGTGAGAGAGTTGACAGAGGAGTGATGCAAGAAACGACACTTTTGAATTGGCGGGCGGACGACGATTAGTGTGCATTCATCCGTTTGCAAGAATTCATAAGCCTTTATTCGTTTTAAAATTCATCATTTAGCCGCTATTGTTTGTCTTTACATGCCTACCTATCGCCGACTGAGTTCGTTCATGAATTCGCGCGCTAGGTATATTCATAATTGAATTTGTGATATCCAGCAGGGGTCCCCGCCCGACGTCAATCCCTTCGACAACGACGATGGTGACTCACAGAGATTGGGATAGTCGTAGCTGTATTCTCTCGTATTCTCTCACCGGCCAGAGTGACGATAGAACATGTGAAATGAGTATAGCCTGAAACATCTCGCACAATCAGCGTGTTCGCATGTTGGCTAAATAGAAATATTCGATCGTATTTTTCGTATTTCCCATACACTATTTAGTCAAATGAGATGGTATACTTTTCATATCAGGTGCCGGAAATAGTCTTGGCCGAAAAGTAAGCCGAAAACGACGATTTTCACATGCTAAAGTTAATCGAACATAACTTTTTTCTTTCCAAGTTTCATGAGCTCTAAAGTCGATTTTCGGATTCTACGCCCAAAAATACGTCAGAAAATTCAATATTCATGTGATTCTGCGATATAATTTTTTGACATTTTTTTCAACTTTTTCGACCATTTTCGAGGCCCGTTTTTGGTCAAAAAGTCAATATCGCAGAATCACACGAATATAGAATTTTCTGACGTATTTTCGCGCGTAGAATCCGAAAATCGACTTTAGAGCTCATGAAACTTCGAAAGAAAAAAGATATGTTCGATAAACTATGTTTAGCCTGTGAAAATCGTCGTTTTCGGCTTACTTTTTGGCTTGGGAAGACTATGTTCGGCACCTGATAAGAATAGTATACTATTTCATTCAACTAAATAGTGGATGGGGAATACGAATCTGGTCTTATGGGGGTCGTATTGGGGGGGATTGGGAAAGCGGCACAATTTATTTTCTAATTTTCATCTCAGTATTTCAAATGTTACATAATGAAGATGGCCTCACGGATTCTTCATCGATATTGTCCAAACTTGGGGCTCCCAGTTCCTCAGGGGGTTCGATTTCCTGCAATCTCTCAGAATAGACGTGATAAAACGCATGATATGATTAGCACGAGTCTATTCCTTTTACCTATATTTCTTCCTATTCCTATTTAGCCAACATGCGAACACGCTGATTGTGCGAGATATTTCGGGCTATCCTCATTTCACATGTTCTATCGTCACTCTGGCCGGTGAGAGAATACGAGAGAATACAGCTACGACTATCCCAATCTGTGTGAGTCACCATCGTCGTTGTCGAAGGGATTGACGTCGGGCGGGGACCCCTGCTGGATGTCCCGCACAAGCCGGGACTGGTATGGATTCCCACTTCGCAGAAGTTCCTGGTCGGAGATGCGTAGGAAGAGCATCAACCACCACAGTGCCGAGAGCAACATCTGCTGGTGATAGAGTTCGGACTACGGCTCATGCCGCACAACATCTCGCCACGTGATCAGTCGAGATAGCGCGCGAATTCATGAACGAACTCAGTCGGCGATAGGTAGGCATGTAAAGACAAACAATAGCGGCTAAATGATGAATTTTAAAACGAATAAAGGCTTATGAATTCTTGCAAACGGATGAATGCACACTAATCGTCGTCCGCCCGCCAATTCAAAAGTGTCTTTTCTTGCATCACTCCTCTGTCAACTCACTCACACTTCCCATTACCAGGCTCTCTCGAGTGCATTTTTTGTCACAGAACCGACGAGGACGAGATTTTTTCTGGCGCTTTTCTACATCGCAGCCAATTTCCACCTCATCTTAAGAGAAGAAAATCTGAACCAGAAAAGACAAAAAATGGAAAGAATCGAGTGTATAGAAAGAGTCAGGAAACTGACAAGGGAACGGGAGTGAGAATGATTCAAGAGAAACACTAATTCAATTATGAATGGGTACGATGAACTCACGGAAACAACTATTCACACATTCAGAAACACTAAAGCATAGTACTGAACGGTATGGGAAGGCCTGTTGTGTGCTTACGCTGTCTTTGTAGCTCATCTGGGAGCTGAGATACGACAGAGCCGGACCTAGAACCGGAAAATGGCTAAAAGCCGGTTCTGGGACAAATCGTCGACGTCAAAGTTTTTCTCGTCCCCGAAATACTCTAGCATTATTATCTCATCGATATTGTCAAAACTTGGGGCTCCCAGTTCCTAGGGGTCATGCAATCTTTGAGAATACACGTGTTATACGATGGTCTAGCCAGGAGTATGCTGATTTTGACTAGGGCGAGCACCTGGCTGCTACTTTCAATGATGCGTATACTAAGTATCTGATGTATGCAGAAGAATCGTTATTTACGATAGTAGGAGGATATTCATGAAATGTGCATGTAACTACTAACTGCTAAGCTTATAGTCCACAACCTTTCATTTTATACACACCTTCAGGATTATTGAGAAAAAAACATATTGCAGCCAGTACGTTCGAGCTGGTTGTTAATGTGACGGTGCTAGTTCTGGCGCTCCAAGATGTGGTAGGATCTATATGTGTATCCATCCATCTAACGTTCATGTTTTTTTTAAAAACAAAGAAACAGAATATGTCCTTTTGCTCTCTCGCTTTTGCCCGAATTATTTCAATAGCCTAAACAAGGGTTTTCAAGTATAACTTTTTTCTTTTATGTTTTCATGACTTTTCATATCGAAATTCGAAATCAGCGCCCCAAAATACATCAGAATGTTTTATAGACATATTATTTCTGAGATGAAATTTTTTTTGACTGTAGCCATTTTTCACCATGGGGAACATTTTTCGTTATGGTTGTTTTCCTGAGGAAATTGTTGTCTTCAATTTCAAAGTGTCCCTACTTTGGCCTAAAAATACTCGAAGATGAGACCTGATTTCAAAAATCGGCAAACGTAGTTTGAAAGAGCACGATTCGAAGTACCTACAGTACCGTGCAAAAGTATGGAAACTTTTTTCAAATCGCCATAACTTCTTTCTATATTGAGATAGTGACCCACGGATAGAAGCGTTAGGTAGCCCATCTTTAGAAAAATGACCACCTATTATTGAATCGTATCCGTCTCTAGGTATGATGTTTAGGCTAATTTAATTCGGACACGCTGTATTCGAAAAATGTCAACTCTCACATGGAATTTTTGTACAAGTTCAAATGTCTTGTGTAGTTAGTACTACCTCAGATGTACACAATCCACATTGGGGTATAGTGGTCGCATTTCAAATAAGGGCAGTAGAATCATTTTCACAAAGAAAGAAGAAAATTATGAAAAAATGATGCCATTTTTGTTCTAGTTGAGCTCGGAACTCCTCATTCCGTAGGGTATGTCAGTACGTACTAAGGCAACACTGTTTTTGGGACCAATCGGGCATTTGAGGCGAAACATCTTTTTTCGAAAAAGTTCAATATTGGGAAATTATGTACTCCCCAGCCACTTTCGCTACAAATCAACCAATTAAACATTTCTTCTTCGAGTTTATCAGGTAAGATACTCTCAAAATTTTATGTTGATCGAACACCTTTGAGAAAAGTTATAGTTCGAGAAGTTTGGTAGACAACGTTGCAGGAAAAACTTGATTCATTCATTCATTCATTCATTATTTATTCCGTCAGAGGGGAATGTTTACATAGAATATCTGTGATGTGTTGCGTAGAACGGAGGTCCGTCGATCGTGTCGAATCGGGTGGGGTCGCAGCAAGGGTATGGGGGAAGGGGGGAGGGGATGGGAAGGGGGCAACCGATTAGAGATCAAGAGGTAAACCAATTATGGATAACTGACATGGGGAAAAATGAAGGAGGTTGAGAAGTGATAAAAATACGAAATGAGTCATGGGAGAGAGCTACAGTTTCGGGTAACAGGGAATTCCATATTGAAATGGATCGAGAAGTGACAGTGGAATGGGAATTATGAGGGAAGAAAGGTAAAGATATTCTGAAGTGATGCGCATTGCGAATAGAACGAACTAGTGGAGCATGAATAAGGAGAGATGAGACATCGAGTAAATATCGCTTATGCATAATTGAATGGAGAAATACAATATCGGAAATAATTCTACGTTGTTCAAGCGATGAAAGGTTCAGATTAAGAATACGCTCGGTGTAAGAAACATGAGGGATGGCACAACGGTGGTATAATCTACGCGTGAAATCTCGTTGAACTTTCTCTAGGTCTTTAGTTAATTCGACAGAATGAATAGGATTCCAGATAATAGCACAGTACTCGAGGTTGGGAAGAATGAAGGTGGTGAATGCTTTACAGTACAAGGATGGGGACGCGCTTTGGAAGGTCTTAAACATCAAATTCATTATAGAACGTGATTTCGAAACTACTTTAGAAATGTGATAGGAGAAAGAAAGAGAGGGAGAGAAGTGAACTCCTAGATCCTTAACAATAACTTTCTCTACATTCTTAACTTTGACAGTGGGTTCCTTTAAAATGACATTATTGATATGAAATAATCTGCGAGGGTTATGTGTGCCGTAGTGAACAATGTGACACTTGGTCTCAGAGATTCCTAGATTCCATTGGGAAGCATAATTAGAGACAACATCGAGGGCAGACTGTAAATCATTAGAAAACCTAGGTGCTTCAGCGAATAACTTTAAGTCGTCAGCGTAAATAGAGTAGTGGATAGTCTGGGGGAAATCAGAGGCGATATCGTTAATAAAGAGAATGAAAAGCAGCGGACCTAAACACGATCCCTGGGGAATACCTGATCTAACAAGTGTTGGAGGGGAAAAAGAGGACTCAATAAAGACAGACTGGGTGCGATTAGAAAGGTATGAGTGAAACCAAGAAATGAGATGGTCTGAAATTCCTAACTGAGATAGTTTAAACAATAAAAGTCTATGGTCGATACTATCAAAAGCTTTTTTAAAGTCGATATATACAGTGTCGAACGAACTGGTCTTTGAAATTCTCAGATAATGAGAGAAAGTCTCAGCAAGATTAGTAGAGGTAGATCTAGAGTTACGAAAGCCAGTTTGGCGGGGGTCAAAAAGTTCATGGTTCTCTAGGAATGAGGTAATCTTCTCTATTAGAAGCTTCTCAAAAAGTTTACATACAGAAGAAGTGAGGGAAATTGGACGGAAATCTACAACAGAGTTGCTAGTTTTCTTCGGAATGGGTTTTACTAAAGCTTGTTTCCACAGAGAGGGAACTTCACAAGTAATGAGGGACTTGTTGAAGATAATCAAAAGAGGAGAAATGAGTGAAAATTTACAATTAGTGAGGACAATACTGGGAATGTTGTCAGGGGTAAGGTTTATTTTGGGCGCAAGACTACGAAATGCACAAAGAATATCTATTTCTGATACAAATGGGAGGTCAAAAGTGAGAGAAGGGGTTGGAAGTGGGAGAGGGGAGTGTTGGGGGTACGTGAAAACAGAGGAGAAAAACTCAATTATTGTTCTAGCGACACTACTGCTCTCAGAATTTACAGAGAATATCAAGAAGTGATACCGCATTCCTGCTTACATCAAGAGCACTGCAGTAAACATTCTACGAAACTTGGATTTGAATCAGCTTTTTTCCTGCACGTTTTCTATCAAAGTTCTCGAACCATAACTTTTCTCAAAGGTGTTCAATCAACATGAAATTTTGAGAGTATCTTTCCTCATGAACACGGAGAAGAAATGTTTAATTGGTTGATTTGTAGCGAAAGTGGCTGGGGAGTACATAATTTCCCAAAATTGAACTTTTTCGAAAAAAGATGTTTCGCCTCAAATGCCCGATTGGTCCCAAAAACAGTGTTGCCTTAGTACGTACTGACATACCCTACGGAATGAGGAGTTCCGAGCTCAACTAGAACAAAAATGGCATCATTTTTTCATAATTTTCTTCTTTTTTTGTGAAAATGATTCTACTGCCCTTATTTGAAATGCGACCACTATACCCCAATGTGGATTGTGTACATCTGAGGTAGTACTAACTACACTAGACATTTGAACTTGTACAAAAATTCCATGTGAGAGTTGACATTTTTCGAATACAGCTTGTCCGAATTAAATTAGCCTAAAAATCAGACCTAGAGCAGGATACGATTCAATAATAGGTGGTCATTTTTCTAAAGATGGGCTACCTAACGCTTCTATCCGTGGGTCACTATCTCAATATAGAAAGAAGTTATGGCGATTTGAAAAAAGTTTCCATACTTTTGCACGGTCCTGTAAGTCTCACTTTTCATCAGCATTGGAAGAACTTCTTTCCTACCGCCGCTATCTGGCTGAAGTAGTAAATTCTATCGCGATTCGTTTCATTTGGGGCTAAGGGTTTGACTTACAGTAATTGGTTTTACATCGACTTCGTGTCAAAAACTCACGTTTTTTTGCAGTTTTTCGAATACAATTTTTTTCTTTCGCATTTTCTTGATCTCTAACATAGAATTTCGGTTTCATCGTTCAAAAAAGCCAGAAACTCCTATAATCTTTTTTATTGAAAACATGACCTTTACGGTCCTGAATTCGTCGTCGATTTTCTTGTCAAAAAGTCATATTCTCAGAATCACCTGACTATAGGAGTTTCTGGCGTATTTTCGCACGTAGAAACCGAATATCTATGTTAAAGATCAACAAAAAGTAAGAGTCCAAAAATTCCAAAAAAAAAAAATTTTTGACACAAAAATCGATGTAAATCCATTTCACTGTAAGTCAAACTCTTAACAGTATATACAAAAATTATAAGGAGAAGATTCTTTAAAAATTGTCCATGGTATTTCTAAAAAAAACAAAAAAGATAGTGTCTCAATTTTTATCTATTTTTTTAAATAAAAAAGTTGTGAATGAGAAACTGTGGAAACCCTAGGATTGATAGTGTGCAGACAGTCAAAACAGCTCTTCGGCATACTTCGATCGTCTCATCATTATGATAGTCGGAATCTACGATAAATTTCGCATGTTCTATGAGAAATGTAGGAGTAGTAAATGAACTTCAGATGGGGAGCCATATCAATTTAAAGGAAAAATGATCAAAAATCAAAAACATCACACTTCTTGACATTTTTCAGAATCTAAAAGAAATATGTGAGTGAAATTTGAGATTTATGCATAACTTTTGATGCTCTTTCGAATGATATGTGACATGGCATCAAAATCTCAAGTTTGAAAAAAATCGATAAAGTAGGTCAAAACTGAAAAATTTTCTCAAAAAAAGTTTTTATCTTCTATGGTGGTTCATCTCCCCAGATATGAGCTTCCAGTGACCATTTTGAAGGAGTTGTGCCATTCCAACTGCGCAAATCCAAATAACGCGTTTTAATAGGATAATAATAACATTTCAGAATGAAATCGCACTGCAAACCGAGTGGAATGTTTTCGCAGAATACGTGAGTAAACGACGTTGGTACACAATACTTTCCCAACCCGACTGTAATTTAGACGCAGAAAATTGCATATAATTGACTTTATCGTTTCTTTTTTGTTACAGCCATATTTGATGATACACATGATACGATAAATACAACAAATCAGTCACGATTTTATTAGTTTGACCCATATTGATTTTTTTGATGTGCTGATGCTTTGCTTCTTGCTTCTGATGTGTGTGCTTCTTCATGTGTGTGTGTGTGTGTGTGTGTGTGTGTGTGTGTGTGTGTGTGTGTGGGTGTGTGTGTGTGTGTGTGTGTGTGTGTGTGTGTGTGTCTGATAATTATTATATTCGATATTACTCACGATTCAAACTCGAATTTCAGTCTCGATGCGAAACGCCAGAGCCAGTACTTGTCAAAATACCGCGTACGTTTCCGTTTATAAATCAACTATTTGAAAAGATGAGCAGTCTTAAAAACTCGTCATTTCGCGCAGTTTATCAACCAGTGGGCATTAGTTATTCATATTTTCCCAATTCAGATTTCGATAGGCATTACATGAAAGGGTTTACCTAAAATACGGCCCGCGGCTGGCGGCCCAAAACGGTCTAAACACGGCACGCGCAATAAATCACCTTCAAAATGAATCTAGAGACAAACCGAGACCACCAAACCGAGACCAGTCAGTCGAAAATTGGACAGAGCCACTTATTTGAAGATAACTTTTTTCTTTCTTTTGTGGTTTGGTGAGTTCTATTATACCAATTCCGTTTCTACGCATCAAAATACACCCGAAACTCCTATTGTCATAAAACTATGAGATTTCAACTTTTTTGACACAAAATGACCATGATCATGGTAGAATCGAAAAACTGTTCGTCTCTTAAAAATTTGACAATATTTTTTCTGTCGTAATTCTGCTCGTAGATTTTGAATATTGATATTAGAGCTCATGACATCAAGAAAGAAAAATGTTATTGGTCGGGCCGTAGTGGGCAGCGGGCTGTTATCATACACACATTGAATCCAACCGCCATGCTCCAGCGCTTAGACGTAGGATGAAATAGTCAACATAAAAAAGTGGAAAAAATATTTGCCACTTCGAATGACAGTTTAGGTTTATCGCTAGCTCCATTTTCAGACGAGATATGGACGGGCCGCAGATGATAGTGTAATTTTAGTCGTTTTTTTCTCGAAAATGCAACCGCCCTGCTCGAAAACGTAGACAATAAAATGATCAACATATAACAAAATCTCAATTGAATTCTCTTTCGAGTGGTGGTCTGGGTTCGTCTCTAACTTCATTTTGAAGGTGACTTATTGCGCGGGCCGTGTTTTAGACCGTTTTTGGCAACGGGTCGCGGGCCGTTTTTAGAGACTATCTCTTGCATGAAACAATTATATTAGTTTACAAAAGTTATTTCTAAGAGGACGCTTTTCAGATCAGACATGATGGCCTCGTGCGGTCCAACTTCATCGGCCAGGTCACTGTGCCTTGCGGCATGGATGTGAGCACTCGTGATGCCGAATTGAGACAGAATCTCCTTAATCCTCGGGCTAAAAAAGCAAGACAGACATTTTTGGTCAGAGAAACGAGAGAACACACAAATTTATTAGATCTAATTCAGAAATTTCGAAATACATATTAGATCTAATAAATATCTGTATTCCAGTACAAATTCATGCCATACGACGTCCAAACGTGCTTCGTTTGCGTGGGGATTCCGTCAGCGGGTGAATACCATCAACAGCTCAATGTGATACTCTCACCAAGTTTTTTCCTTGTGGTAAATTAAGTTCTGTATTCAGTTCTATTTTTAAAGAGATTTTTGTAGATTGAAATTTATTTATTTTGTGATTATCGTCTGCGATTCAGAACAATTCGAATTGGAAATGTTCACGGGACATCACCATAATTTCATCGAACAACCCAGCGGGTCCCTTCATGGTTAATGAGGTGCGTTCGTTGGAATTCCCTGACACGCTTGCAACCATTCTATTGGAGATAAGGAAGGGTGTTTAGGTTGTGCAGATATTTGAAAAATTTTTGCTTATTCGATAGTGTAACGCACCTGCTGGCGCAGTATTACAGGTTCAGTCAGTTTCTGAAAATTATTGTTCAAGGTAAATCTTGCTGTTATCAGGATGATGCATAAGTTTTGGACTTTTTTTCTTCAAGTGTTTACAAATTCTTTATAAATGGAAATTATCAAGTTAGTATAGGGGCGTTTTAAAGTGCATCTAATGTGCTTTCGATCGCACACTTTGATATTCCGACGGCACTCTGGACATGCACATTATGAGTCTTCAAATGCGGTCGATTCATGAAGGTCAGGATCGGGTTTCCATTATTACCCTTGCCTATGGGACAATAATCGATTATATCGTTGTATTCAAAGATCTACTCAACTCTAATAACAATAGATCTAATGGATCAATTTCAGTATTCATTTTGAAGATTGACCCTTTTGGCACATCTCACAGTAAGATTTCAGTACAGTTGTCGACGACATCGATCTGGCACAAATTCTTTCAGACCACTATCCAGCGATTTTTATGCAATTTTCTGCATATTGTATGCTTTTCAGATTTTCAATTTGTTTGGCCTGTGAATGACAATGAGTCAATTCTTTTCTATGATATTGTGGACGTAACATGTGAGAATACAGCGCCCCACACTAGACCCTTGCCACTATTTTTATACACAATTGAGATCAATTGTTGAAAGCATCAATGCTATGAAATTCACATCGGTTTGCGAGTCGCCACTACTTAAATAGTTATCATGAACCCTAGACCTCAAGCGAATTCGAAAGAGAATTTCACTAGGTTCTCACTTATGTATGATAGATACCCAGCGAAACTTTCCCCGATGAGATCTGGAGGTTCGGAAAGGTTTGTGAAAATCGAGTCTTTTTGTAATGCCGACTTATGAAAATATCTCAAGTACCCAAGCTAAAGGAAACCATCTGAGTTGATGATTAATAACGCAAAGTCCATCCATAAACGATGTATTGGAAAGATGGCTGCATGATCTCTCTCGGCTGAATGCCAGTATATTAAACTCACCAATGAAAAAAGTCCAAAACTTATGCATCAGCCTAGTACGTTCGCAAGAAATTCGAAGTTCTACACTTTCGTGGTGATCATTTGGGGTAAGTTGAGCATTATCATTGCATTTTTTTCAATAGAAATCTATTCAATTTACTCCAGCAAGTCTGGTAGCCACGTATGTTATCGTTAACCAGATAATCTACGAAGAGAAGGTGAGTGAATACATGTTCACGTTTTTATCAGTAAAAAAACCTTTTAAACAGTAACTTTCGATGCTCTTTCCAATGATATGTCACATGATACCGAAATATCACATTTTAAATTATCGAATTTAAAAGCCGGCACGTTCAAAGATCAAAATTTGTATGTACAAAATTTTTTCGACCCCAAGGGTCACATACCCAAAGTCTGAACCCCGTACGTCTTTTTGGAGACAACTGTGCCATCTCACCTGCAGTATTACAGAGAAGGCGTTTTAAATAAAATAGCATAAAAGTTATATTAGGGATATGTGAATAGCGATAAGGTAATAATTTTCCTTTCTGAATAGGGCATTTGTACTAATGGAGCTATTTAGGGCGGTCCGTATTACGGCGGTGTCAGCTTCCTCGGATTCGTCTTCGGGTATGTCGCCACAGCGATGTCGAAGCAGGAGGACCAGCCGGCACTATGTAAGCACCGTTAGTAGTCAGTCCTCTCTCATATCCGCACGTTTTCTCTCGTTTCTCTGATTGGTGAAATGGCGCTGAGATGGAGAGAGAGAGTCTTTGTCCGAAATGACATCACAATGAAGCACTAGCGGTGCCACCGGCACAGCCAACAGCTCTATCTATGAAGAACACTCTCTACGCACTAAAACAACATTATTTAGGTGTCTCCAATCATCCGTAAGTTTTACATGTTGCTTGATGATGACCATGTCCTCTCTCGCGAAATCGCATGTTCTTCCGTTCTTGATATTACGGCTCGTTTGAGGTTTCTTCGTCTTCGCAATCGTCGCGAATCTTTCTGTGCACGGGATCGTCCAGATACAGATCGCACACTGCGAGAAACGACGACGATCAGCGAGAAAGTCCATGAACAATCTCAAAGAAGACACGCATCTGATTGACGGACACGGCTACCAGGTAGGCTCAGATGGTGTGTGTGTATTTTTAACGTTTTGTCAATCGTTGAGATAACTGTGCACCGTATGCGCTATCCAGTGATATACATGTGTGTTGTTGGATGACACGAATTCGGGTACCCAGGTAACACACTTTCTCGGTGTGCTATTACAGAGCGATGACTGTGGCAGCAAACGAGCGATACGATTAGAGACGGAGAGGTTCCTCGAGCACGAGTCCCTCAAGTGGTGCGTTGGAACGCTCTCCTTCCTTGGACTTGTGGTGTCGTATCCACTCATCTTCTCCTGGTTCGATTTGGGTGAGTATTTGCGGAGCAATGTCGGCATCAAGAATTCGTCTCTTCTTTTTTGCGTACTTCATCACTGGTCAGATTGACGGGATAGTAAGTGAATTTGCGAAATGTTCATTCTGATACGTTTATGTGGCCGTTCGTCTCTGGATCAACAATGCTTCAACGAGGGTCTGAAACATCAAGACAATTAGATATGTCCAAAAAATAGCCCCCAACTCATCGAAGATGTCGAGCAGCTTCTCAACTAGTTTCAGTGCTTCTATATGTCTGTTTGTCTCGACTGAGTGAGCATAAAGGGATGCGAGCTTTATCAGTAGAAAACCATACATCAAGGGCACAAAATTATAGGGGTGTCGAAAAGAGAATACATTTGGTTTATGCCGTTGGTATCAGTCGATGTTATTAATTTTTGTCCTGAACATACATTTTAAAACAAATCAAACGTACTGATAATATTTGAATACTATGATACAAACACTTACTTTATACATTAGTTTATATGTGGCAGGGCTAGCGATCGCGAGTGTGGCAACAGCCGCAACGAGCACAGCAGCGATAGTATTTATCTGCAAACGCATATGCATGTGCAAATGAATAATGAATCTGAAGAACGACGATAGGGTGAATAAGATGCCATAGATGCTTATAAGTCGGTGCGTGAGCCCGTACTGTAATGAGGATATCGATTCAA
Organism: Pristionchus entomophagus; assembly: GCA_036245825.1. NCBI lineage: Eukaryota > Metazoa > Nematoda > Chromadorea > Rhabditida > Neodiplogasteridae > Pristionchus > Pristionchus entomophagus. Next base: position 5,867,055 of record BTSX01000004.1, on the reverse strand, counting down.
TGTCTAATGATGAGAAGGTCTGGACGTCACCGTCTGTACTACAGCAGCTTCTTCTCATGTTTATGTACACGAATTTCCTATTTCTCATTGCAATGGTTGTCGGGGAACCTGTATTGAGAGCCTATTGTGATCTTTAGGTGATGTGACTACACAACGATCTGTCGTAATTGGATTTTACCCTCTTTTCGTTCTATCCGAATTTCCCAAGACAGTTCAGAGAACGAAACGTGGTTGAGCAGTAGAGTTGCAGAATCGGTTTCGAAGTTGCGGCGTCTCTCCCCTCCCCATCCCCTATTTACGAAAACGAGAGGCCGCACGCGCTCTCTCGTCGGTTTTTACGGTTAGACGGTTAGAGACGCCGAAACTTTCGCTATTTGCGTAAGGATTTCGTAAACCATTCCCCTTTCGCCTGCTCTCTCTCGCCTCAGATTAATGGCCGAGTGGTCTAAGGCGCCGTTTTGGTCGAACGACACACAGAAAAACGTCGCATTAATTTTTTTAAAAATCCAATTCAATACATAATAGTGTACGTGGTGCCTCCACGTGCACACATCGGTATTAAACTTAATACGCCGTTTTCTGTGTGGAGTGAGCTGAGAGCTTGTTCGCCCATGGAATATGTTGAAATCAAAGTAAATCAGTTTTCTATATTTGTTTATTTTGTGTGGCTCAACTCAACATGAGGCATGTTTTTAGTCACATAGATACATTAAAGGATTTTATTTCCAGTACACTGATGACAGCATCGAAAAATACACCACTGTATCGGCGGCTGCTGAAGAATCGCGAATTTTCCGGTCCGCAGCAAGAATTCCACTAAAAAAATTATCTTGATACATTACTGAGATTCCATAGATTCTGCTCACAAGCATTTTCGAAACTTGCGAAGTGTCCGTTTGCGTAGCTGAGGATGCTTCAGCAGCAGGAAGGTCATTGAGAAAGAGCCGTTGATTACGGTAATCTGATGATGATTGGCGACTGACTTTTCTTTTCTCACATGGGATCGGACTTTGAGCTATTCGCACTTGTTCGTAGTTGTTCTCATTAATGACATAACACAGGCTTTTCGATATAATTGAGATTCTGCCAACAGGGTCCGTACAACGATTTTACAACCTATGCTCAAAATTTGGCCCTAGAGTCAATTTTGGACGTATAGTTCGAAAATCGACCTCAGAAAGCCGTATTTTCAAAGCCTCATTCGCTATGGCTCACTTTACCCTGTGCTGTCGCTTTTCATATCTCATGAACGGCGCTTCGGAGACCCACAAATATATAGTAATTCTGAAATATCTCGACGAGATACGGCTTTTACAATTGAGAGTGAAGAGCTACCTCATCTGTGAAAAAAGTTAGGACCTCCGAAAGTTTTGAAACTGCCACCCTGAAAAATTTTTGTTCCTGCCGTGCAAAATAAACTTTTTCATTAGATTCTCCATGCAATTTTACCCCTAATTGTTAATTATCACGAAGATAAAATGGCCGGAACCACCACGTTTCGGCGGCCAAATGTCTTCAAATCGCCAATTTTCAACAACAAAAATGTAGTTTTTCGAGCTAAACTTTTTTTCTTTTGTATTTTCATGAGCTCTAGCTGTGATTTTCGTTTTCTACGAGTAAAAATACGCCAGAAAACACTATAGACAGGTATTTTTGAGAATATGACTTTTTGATCAAAAACTGGTCTGGAAATGAGGGTCAAAAGTGTGAAAAAGTCATATTCTCAAAAATACCTGTCGGTAGGTTTTTCTGGCGCATTTTTACTCGTAGAAAACGAAAATCACACCTAGAGCTCATGAAAATACAAAAGAAAAAAGTTTAGCTCGAAAAACTACATTTTTTTTGTTGAAAATCGGCGATTTGAAGACATTTGGCCGCCGAAACGAGGTGTTTCCGGCCACTTTATCTTCGCGATAATTAACAATTAGAAGAAACATTGCGTGGAGAATCTAATGAAAAAGTTTATTTTGCACGGCAGGAACAAAAAATTTTCAGGGTGGCAGTTTCAAAACTTTCGGAGGCCCTAAATTTTTACACAGATGAGCTAGCTCTTCACTCCCAATTGTAAAAAGTCTTATCTCGTCGAGATCTTTCAGAATTACTATGTATTCGTGGGCCTCCGAAGCGCCGTTCATGAGATATGAAAACCGACGGCACAGGGTAAAGTGAGCCATAGCGAATGAGGCTTTGAAGATACGGCTTTCTAAGGTCGATTTTCGAGCTCGTCCAAAATTTACTCTAGGGTCAAATTTGAGCATAGGTTGTAAAATCGTTGTGCGGCTCTAACCAAGGAACATTAGCTAGTTAAGTTACCAACAATGATATAGAAGCCTTCCACGAATCCTGTGCAGTGAGCAGCGTATTTATCGTGGGACGCGAGAAATGGAATGAACACGGCAACGATTCCAACAGCAAATGCCTGGATTTGGACTTCTTTAAAACTTGCTTAGAAGTTTACTTCAATAAACTAGACAACCTTAATGAAGAAGGACGTCAAATATGCCGCAATCATGGCCCTCGACATCTCGTACGCCTCGTTAACCTTTGATTGGGATTAGTTCTTTCTCACAGTGGAGATCTCTCATCACTCGACCGGTCTAGAGGGTGTGCAGAGTGAAGAGACGAACTCTTGACTATGATATCGCTAATTGGATAACTAACATGTAAATGCTCTAAATAGCTTTGTTTTTGTTCTCCATTCTTCGTTATCGCTTGAAATGGCGTCTACCAGTGAAACAAACCAATCACCTGATAACGCTCAGTGAGCGATGACTTTCCAGTGTACAGTTGCACGGAACGGGACCGACAAACACGCACCGCCGTGGCGCCAATCTGAAATTTTGCGCATGTCAGCGTATTCAATAAAATAAATTCAAAATTTATGTCATTTTCACGGACGTCCACACAGTATTAAAACAAAGCGAGAACAGTGAGTGAGTGAAAACATGTGGATTGCAAGAATTTAAAAAATAGATATGCTATGTGCTTCTTCGAGAAAATAAGTACTCACAACTAATCCGGAGAGTTCGATTACAGCGAGAGCCGCGCATCCAATTAGCTGAAACTTGGGGACGCCTGAGAAAATGTTGGTCTGAATTCAATTGTTGACTTGCTAATTAGAACCAACCGCTATGCACGCAAAAGTCGACAGTGCACGCCATCAGAATCTGAAAAGTGATATGGCTAGCAACTCCCAGGATTCATCACTCACCAGTACGACCGTGAGCGCCACAAGCGTTTTACAAGCGAAACCGGAGAAGTGATAGCGTCTCGGTCTGATGATCGCGACTATTCGTTCGATCGAAATGGTTATTTCTGATGTTGAACATAGCGTCGTACAGACGAGATGGCATTGATAGAGATTGAAGCGGAGCCCTGAATTTTACTTGAATTTCCGAGAAATGTTGACGACAAAGGGTCCCTCGAAGTATCTAGATTCAACTATCTGCGTTACTTATTTCCCCATTAGAGCACAAATGCTCGTTATAACCAAGGTCCATTCAAGTCTCTCTGAGTAGCATGCCCTGTCTCCGCTGAATCAACAGCTTTGATTTTCGATTGATATCGGTAATAATTTCAATATTTGATATAGCGTTTCTGCCACAAACATATGATAAGAAGCATTTTAGCATTTGTCACGTTCGCACTTGGACTGATGACGGCACGGCTAGCTTGTTTGTCTCTAGAGACTCACGCGGCTCGAAGATTGTGAGAGGCATGTAGCCCGATGCGCTATTGATGTCCAGTATCGCCGCTGCGATGTTAATGACGTAAACCACTCCGAAGCTAGTGCACCACACACATAGGATGTACCTGGAAGCAAAATACTCGATATTGCCGATCGTTTTCGATCAGGCTACAATTCCAAATCTGACGAATCGTGGGCATAATCGTCAAAAAAATAACAGCCCACCTGCAGTTGCCGTGGAGGGGCGCAATTTGAGCAATGTAGATAAGGCACGCTAGGGGAAAGAAAGCGAGCAAATCAATGGCTATGATCACAGAAGGAAATATGGGATGCTCATTGAAATAGGCAAACATTGAGTCAGCCATCGATTTCCCGTATACTAAAGTTCGAGAAAAAACGGAAAGAGAAAATGAGAGTAGTGATGACAATACGCTAATGATTCTCAGCGAAATGACATCTGTCTGAGTGGTGCCCTTGGGAGTTCATCACTCTGTTTTTTTGGTTTACTGCTACTCAACAATAATAAAATAATCTCATATCACGCTATTCGTAAATCGTTTTTCATTCAATGGGATGAATGCATAATCTTCAACATCTCATGGGAGGATCGCAAAATCACGCTGAAATGCTAAACGATGCTTGCGATAAAATAGCAACGATAGCTCACAAAAAATAAAATTGTATAATCGAAATTATACAATGACCGTGCGTTTTTGGTCAAAACTTTACTCATGATTTTAACCCATTGCATAAAATCGTTGGACGGACTTGGAAACGAAATCTATAAATGAGCGATATTGAAAAATTCGAACTCATGCGTCACATCCTCATCATCAGAAAAAAACACGAAAATGTAGGACAATGTGCGACGATTTATGACATTTTGCATCAGGATGGAATCTCAGAAATGCTGAACAAGTAATGACCACCTGGTTTCACCCAACAGTCTCGGATGGTATAAACCGGGATAGTTCTAGTGGACATAGATCAAAATGAGAAACTTCTCGGAGGAACTCAAATATAAAAATATTTCTCGACGAATATGGTCATTGAGATCTAACATCTATTCTCACAGAATAGTATGAATAGGATTCACGTCGATCCTCTGGCGCTTTGGACTGTCGCTGGAGCGCTGGTCGTAGAGCTGTCGCTTGGGTGGTGAGGATGGGGGCAGTCGGGCACCTTCGTCCGGCTCTGTATAGTTGCGCTCTTTTTCGAGCTGAGCGCGGGCCACTCGGAAGATCGGGTCAATAGGACGAGATGAGAAGTCGACCTGAAGAGAAAATATCAGTTAAGCAACATCACGTCTTTCGCACATTATATCGTTTGGTTGGCAAACGATTTATTTTGACACCTGACGCGTTCAACTACCGTCAACTCGAACTATCATAGCACGCGTGTCACCTAATATTCGAGTAAATCGGTGGGTGATTGGCACATTTTTGGACCCATATGTTTCTATGCATTTTTTGACAGCCCTTAGGGTCCCTCACAAGATAGCGTAGAGTTTTGCTCCAAATTCTCGATCTCAACGACGAGAGACGACGTCAACTTTCTGAGAGACTTAAAATCGTCATTTTCAGAGACACATAGTTAGTTCCACAGAGATTTTGGGGGTGTGTCGTCAACAGAAAAATTGCTCCAAATATTAAGGAAAACACGCCTGTGCAATTGGGTTATCAATATTTTTATTAGTATTTTTGTAAATCGATAAAAATTATTATTTTGCATCACAAATGATTACCCATGAATTTTATGAGCTGATCTAATAAAGCTCGATGAGACGATTCGAATGATATGCTGAATGTATACTTTATTTGGTCGGGGAACTGAGATAATCGATTTGTAAGCTTTTTTCGTCAAATGATATCGTGACCTCGCAGCAGACGAGAGACATAATCAGTGATATAACCGTTGTCTCCTATTCCCAATCGATATCACTCATTGTGTGATTGTTCTTAGTGTTGTTTTGGCAAGTTCACAGTGTTCCAGTCATTCAGATATTGTTCATAATCATTTAGAATTCTCAAATATTAAATCAAAAAACATTTGAGGCAATAAAAATCGAAACAGCAAAAAAAGACAATTTATTGCCTAGTGGAAACAGGTAATTCACATGAAAATCTCATCATGATCTTCATCGATCACTCTTCTAACAAAATCTTCCACATGTTCTCTTCCCTCAATCTCATGTCCCTCTCCCTCCTCTTCCCCTTCTTCTCCCTCATCGTCGAAGACATCGTCTTCCATCTCCGATTCCTTCGACTCTTCAACAACCCTCCTCTTCCTCGTGACTCCACTGGTCGATTTCACACTCGACTTGGCCCTTGTGCTTCTCTTGCTTGTCTTCGGCAGAACTTGAGACGTCTTCGCAATCTTGGCAGCCTTGGTAGTGGACTTCGTTGGACCTCAATTCACCGCATTTTCTTACTGACAATTATGTCATATTCCCTACCTTTTATTCTACTCAGTTCCAGTCGTGAGAAGAGAGAGGTCAACTGCTTCTCAGAGGGAACTTGGGCGTACTTCAGGAGGTATCGATTCGAGGTGGGATCAGACGGATCCATCGCATTCTCCATTTTCTTCTTCATGAATGGTGCCTCGGCTCTTCGGTGGTTGAAGTGACCGTTGGGAGTAGAGTGGACAAAGGAAGAGGGAAGAGTGAGCGGTGTGGGACGATCGAGTCGCGATAGAAGACCCTGAACACGCGTTTCCTTACAGAGTAGAAAGGGACGATAACGGCGAAACTGGCTCACCTGCCTCCCGAGTTGATGTGCGAGAGGGCCGAGATGGAGCAGGAGGTGGATCCGTTTGCTTGCGGATGAGACGACCCATCGAAAAACACAGATAAACGAACACGATCACACAGCAGAAGAGAGAAAGAACACGTGTAAAGCCAGCGAAACTGGGCGCTTTTTGCGCCAAAAACATGTAAATTGGGAGGGCAGTCTGCCCTGAGATCGCATGCAAAGACCTCTCACTCTTGCGCAAGAGTTCTCATTTCCCCCTCTCCTCTTCCCTCATTTTCATTCCTCGCCGCGCGAGAGCGGCAGAATCTTCCTTTCACTCTTCCTTTGTCCACTCTAGTTGGGAGTGGAAATACTCTTCTGCAAGTGCCTTGGCCTTCTTGTCCAATGGCTGAGAGGCATGAGATGACTTGAGAGCCCACCCAATAAAAAAACGGAATATCAGACTTCAGACAAATCTACCGTAACCTCTCTCCTACCGTAACCCAGCGGTGAGAATTGAGATAAGATGTACCGTAATAGGTCGATGTATTTCCCACAGCTTCGACTTGTTCACTGACGGCGATTCTGGCAGTTTCCCTCGTCTCGATCATCTCGTTGAACTTGGCCACTGCCCTATCAGTCATTATCGTCTTCTTCTCTGTGAATACGCTATCCACGCAAACGTTGATTAGATTTCGAAGATATCTGAATGACTGGAACACTGTGAACATGCCAAAACAACACAAAGAACAATGATATCGATTGGGAATAGGAGAGTGATATCGATTGGGAATAGGAGACAACGGGTAAATCACTGATTATGTCTCGAGGTCACGAGATCAGTTTGACGAAAAAAGCTTACAAATCGATTATCTCAGTTGCCCGACCAAATAAAGTATACATTCAGCATATCATTCGAATCGTCACATCGAGCTTTATTAGATCAGCTCATAATATTCATGGGTTATGATTTGTGGTAAAAAAATAATAATTTTTTTCGATTTACAAAAAAAATAAAAATAACAAAAATAACCCAATTGCTCAGGCTTGTTCTCCTGAACATTTGGAGAATTTTTGCAGTTGACGACTTAACCACAAAACCACTGTGGAATTAATTACGTGTCTCTAAAAAAGGCGATTTTAGGCCTCTCAGAAAGTTGACGTCGTCTCTCGCCGTTGAGATTGAGAATTTGGAACAAAACTCTACGCTATCTTGTGAGGAACCCTAAGGGCTGTCGAAAAACAGCTTCAGCCCAGTTTCGACTTTTCTAATGTACCACTGTTTGTTCGAGCCTTAGCCGACATAGAATGATCACATCTTTGAATAGTAAAGCAGCCCTCCACACGTTTGGGCAAATTACCTACAGATGACGTTTTTGAAACCCCAACCAGCACATTATGGGTGAAGTCTTCATACATAGGACCGATATCGAAAATAATACATAACAAATGTTATCTACTTACCAGCAATCCATTGGAGTCCACACTGGACACGGTGATGCCTTTGCGCTGTAGTGAACTCTTTGCCTTGCCGAGGCACGAATTGAGATAGGATACCATCAGGCACAGCTGAACGCTATCAATTACAGGTGAGTCAACAGGTTTCCGCTGGTCGAGGTGATGTGGGATCTCCTAACGAAGAATCCCACCGGGGGGGGGGGTGGGTGGGTTCTGGTATATCTCGAACTCACCGATGTTTTCTCATCGGCTTCGTCTTTATCCAGTCGCTCGAAAGCGCGTCCGTTGGCTTTTTCCTGCAACGAGAAGGTTTCAATATAAGAGCATTATATTACAGTAGAGCAATGTAAACTATCGTACCATTCTGAAGGCGTTGCTGAACATGTTCTCGCTGTGGTTGATGATGGGGTTGTCGGCAGGGGAGGAACGGGCTGCAGCCACTTCGGTCGCGTAGGCCCACTGATGCAGCTGCTGCTGGTGCTTCGAAGCTTTCCGAGCAGGAGTGAAGATAGGGGAGCTTGAGGAGGAGGGGACAGAGGAGGCACAGGAAGAAGAGGTAGGAGAGAAACACGCTGAATGAGGGGCGATGTATTCAGTTTCATCATTATCAACCGATCGGGATTTGACTAAAAATGATTGAAGTGTTGAGCAAGTTATACAAAGAACTATAAAATTCGATAGCGGATGAGACTGACCATGTTTCGGCGCTATGGGGTAGACGATGCAAGTCTCTTGAGAGGACTCCGTCGGTATGTGAGATCCGTTGGGAAGAAGTCCGTTCTGAAACATCATATTGAGAACCAAGACGTTTCTGTTATTCTACGAAAAACGTAATTTCCATGACTTCAATTATCGACACTAGTATGCTTTCTAGACTCATCATGCTCGCGAAGGGAGTGCTGGACAACGTGTTCTTTGCGGCAGGCACCATTGGATGAGAAGCCCGAGGTTGGCTGATAGCCGTCGCACAATTCTTATGGCACAGCGATTGTTGAAGCTGAAGCACGCCTGCGGCCTGCTGTATCTGCCTCTGAAGCTGCAGCTGCAGCCAAGCTTGAATGGCCTGCAGCTGCAAGTTCAGTCCGGCTGGCACGACTGGCACAGCCGGGAGGGATGCCGGCGGTGAGCGAATAGTCACATCGTGCGTCTTTTGAGAGCGAAGAACGACTCGAGACTGATGCACGCCAAGGTTGAAGAAGAACCTGTGAAGAATAATAATTTCGTTGAGTTCGTGCCAACGGTGCGATATTGTGGTCACCGATTTGTTTGTCATCATCAACCCTCAATGTTATCATCCACATTCCTCGCATTTGTTATAAAATGCATATCGACAATGCATTCAAGTGCGTGTCTATGCCATTCCATCTTCTTTACCGACACGTAACAAGAAAGACCGTGAGTTCGCGCTTGGTCGGGAAATCACTAGCGCAGGCTAACGACAGTTTTTCCAATAAACATGACCGTTCCTAGTATATGAAAGGCGTGAATGCATCAACAATGCAGCTCTTATCTAGACTCAGAGATCGGTTGTGGGAACATCCTTCTTGATAAGCACAAAAATTGAGATGCAACAACTATAGTTGTTCGAAAAAATCTCCAGATATATCACGCATCTTTTCAACGACCAACGATATTGATGGAAAGTACACCCAAGCATTCCGCAGTGCCTCTATTATTCATAGATAGATCCCAAGTGAAAAAAGTATGATTGATTCCCCCCTCTCTCCGCATTCCACAGCTGCGCCCAGTTTTTTTGTACTTCACAATGATCTCTGCATTCCCAACTGCGACGCGCCCATTAATTATATCTGTGGTTGATCGTTGCTCACGTCTGCCTCGCTCGCATGCAATACACAATCTATGTTGTGCACCACCTATGCAGATCGCAATTGTCGATCAGCCAACGTCATGAAATAGATTCGCGTTGAGATTTTATGACGTTTTGAGCACAAGTATGTCGAACTATCGGAAGATCCTGCTTTGGCTCCGCACTAAATCTTCAGAACCCACAAGTTCATTTCTCGCTAATCGTAATAGCAATTTTCCAGCTAAAATCTCGCGTAATCCTTCAAACGCCGTTTTCTCCCAGCTTCCTAGTATGATGTCATCTTCGATCCCTAGTGAGAGCGGCTTACTCTCACGAAATACTTTACACCTGTGCAATCAGCGGGCGCTTTCTTACCTGCACCTCTGGCAAGAGTTGGAAAGAGTCACTTACGAGAGATCTTTGGGCGCATACTATCACTGCAGCATACAACCATATGTTGCCTATAGTACCCTTCGATTACACAACTCACCGTAGTGTGGCGATGTCATCGAGGGGTAGGTCAAAGCCGCTAAGCTGTGCGGACGGAGCCACGTCCATGTTAACGCTCTGCAATGCGTAGCTTACGGAAGGAGATTAAATCGCCAAAAATGATTTTCTGGATATTCTCGGATTTAATGAGTTTTATAGTAAAATGGAAACGAAATGAAATTTCCTGTGAAATGCTTCTCGGAGTAAAATGGAAGCGAAATTAAATATCATGTACAATATCCAAACAAAAGCGGAAATCTGCACTGGGCCAACGTACTTTGTACATTCCGTTCTGGACGAGATTTGTTTCTGGCATGTACATTGCTGACTGCATTGTCATTGCTTCTTAAAATAGGCGGCGTCAGTATATGGTTACCGGAAAAAGTATATGGTTACCGGCGATGAAAGTTGAGAGCAAATGCGCCGTATAAGCAACTATATTTCATCCCCCCCCCCTTTCTCTCTCGATCTTGATCTTTAGTTCTGTGCACGCAACCACTTTAGTGGCCACTGAGCGCATGATCTCTGGGTTGTAGGGAAGAGGCAGCGATTAGGATGGAGAAAACACGACAATGTATAGATGCGGGGAAATGGAATGCGAGGTGTCGCAGAACACTTTCATGGCAAAAAAAGACGCAGAAACAGGACAACGTACTACGAACCACCCATGAAAGAAGAGTTTTCAGACATGGTATTATCGGCTGAGTACATTGTAGAGAAGGGACAATGAATGCGAGCATGTTGCGAGGAAAAATTAGCGAGGTATGTGGCTAGGCTAGTTGGAATACTTTTTGAAAACACTGCTGCAGAAGGAAGAGGAAGGGATGGGCAATGCGAGACAGAAGGGACTCTCAGAGAGGCGACGCCCCCTTCTGCCCAGAGAAAGAGTGTGCCGAGAAAACGCAATTAGAGCAAAAGGCTAGAGAATATTGAGAGAGAAAAAAACAGCCCCCCGGGCACGTAGGCTCGCCGAATTCTGGAGCACATTTATGGGACATACATCAGCGCCCTTGTCGTCATCCGTCACAATAGCTTCAAGACTCAGCGTTTTGCCCCGAAAAGAGACCGATGAAAGCAAGCGTGATGCAGCCGCTCACATTCAACCACATTACTGAAACTTGCATACAACACTGATATCTGATCGAGACCAAATATAATTAGTTGGATAATATATGCTAAAATAAACAGGGACAAAGTAAGAGAAGCCTCATCCCGCGCGAAACACTAAAACATCTACGAAAACAACTGAATAAAAAAGATAACAACAAATAATGTCAATGCCTCAATGATTCTGCAAGATGTACAGTTGCTCACATTCCCCGTGTTGCATATTTCAAACGAGCGCAACATATAGCGAGGAAGAAAACGTGAGAAAAACGGGAGAGAACGAGAACAGGGAAAGAGACGTGAGAATAGCAAGATGAAGGAACTTCCGACTGCTCATATAGCGAATGTTCTGAAACATGTTCAATGACAGACATTACATAACATACTGCATGACAGAATCGGCGGAAAAAGGTAAATCAGCTTGCCGCTACTGGTGGGTGAACATGGAATTCAGAGAAATGGTGATTCTCGGAATTTCAGCGTGCGAGCGGCACTTGGTAAGGTAAGAGAGAGGTAAATATCACGAAAGTGATTTTCATCAATCCTATTCACTATCGCATGCGACCTCAACATGTGCACTAGCGACCACTCTAGTGAAAAACCACAAACGATCTCTATGTTCTCACTTCTGACATCGGTGAATTTTAAAAAAGAAATAAAGGGCGATGATCAGCAAGATTCGACGTCTGACACAGCCCAACACAAAAAGATAACACTGAATTCAAGCATTTGGCGCAATAATTTTTATAAAACAAAAAGGCGCAATAATTTGGCTTTGTTTTCCTAAAAGATCACGTAGAAATGCTGAAAATAGGAACGCATTAGTCTAGAGTGCGGATGCGGATTCGGTGAGCTATGGTGTTCTGTAGAAGAGAACACGAGAGCTGCGGTGCGATTGGTCTCCTCCGGTGCAGAACGCTCAGCAGAGGACGTGATCATTGGACAAGAGAACGAAAATAGAAGCACAGGGAAGAAGTGGAATTAGTGCACTAAGATACAACAGTTATGGAGTGGACTAAAAAACAAGGGGGAAAGAGTAAATAGACAGCCACGACTTCAGAATATATTTTGCCGGCGCATCAGTAACATCCCCATTGCAGAATACGACAACCACTATTTCTGATATTCTGCAGTAGGGGGGGGGAGGGGGGTTGGAGGTAGGTGAGTAAGTGGTCCGTCTGATGTAGTCACACGTTCCAAACGAGCATCTTTTCAGGAACGTTTTCTGCGCAGGATCGTACAGCAGTGAAGCACACGTGTATTGGAGTATGGCAGAACGATGTGTGTAAATGAAAGCTCGAGTCCTATCTCATTAGTCCGAATCACCTGCGCTTATTTTTCCACAACACTCTCAAGTGAGGATGACTGAAGCACTGCAACTAAATATCTGACATATCGAGAGGACGTTTACTGACTGTGATTGTGAGAAAGCTCGGAAAGAGAGTGTGAAATGGCATAATAGTTCCGCAACTTGAAGCAAAGCAAACAGCTCCTCGCGTCATCATCATGGTAACTGAAAAGTTGAGTAGGTACGAGAATAATGGGATGAAACGTGGGAAGGTCGAATTTGAGAGTCAAAGGAAGCCCACGTGTTCGTAGAGCAATTGTGCGGAGAAAACACACCGAGGGCGAGTGCGTCGATAATAGAGAGAGGAAAACATCCTCGGCAGCACGTGCGCCGTGTACATTCGCCGTGTACATTCGCCGATACATTCTGAATGAGAGAGATCGCCTGTGACATTCTTTGCCTTGCTAGCTGTTTTTTCTCGCGTTCCTTGAGTGAAAGAAGGTATTAAATACAAGGCCGGAGAATCCCTAGTGTTTACCGCACGCGCCCGCTCACATCCATCATATTTCCTTATTCATCAAAATAGGGTCTTCGCTTGCAGAAGCGGTTACCGAGTCTTATTGTCAATGTAGAACACACTAAAAATTACAACAAACAATGTGTTAATACGCTCGAACACACAAATTTCCAGACTACAATCCCCGATAATACCTGTCCTCTGTACGATCATCCATAAAGCTAAATCAATCAAATAGATCGAAAATCTCTCTCCCTAAATCGCTCGAAGTCAAGAAAGATGAAGACGCAAAATATGGTACGTCGATGACTCGAAGGTACCGGTTAAAAAACATCAATTTTGAGCAAATAAACCATCCAGAGAGATATGAAATTCCTCTCGTCATCTGGGAAGAATGCTTGACCACAACTAAAGATAGACAAGAATGTCACAGCAAATATTACTTTCGGAGGAATACAGATAAAATGTTGACTCCGTGATACAATAATATTGTGGTTAAGAAAACTTTTTTCAGGTCTTCGTTTTTATTGTTAGGTCCCTATTATTTCAAATGGACCCCCTATATTAGACGTGAGCCGATTGTTTTAACGAGTTGGCGCTGCTAATGCTACGTTCCAATACAAATGAGTTGTGTTCGACATCATGCTAAAACAATACCAAGAATGAGTTGAGACATTCGAGAGTTGTTCACATACATCTGATGCATGACTAATAGTTTCAATAAGTAAACATGATTGTCAAGTAACACAAGATACGATAAATGCACATAGATAAATATATTAATTTATTCATGCATTTGTTTCCAGTGATACCACATAACAATAAAGTGACGACGAATCCTCATCAATAGCTTTCTCGGTAGGTATCGATGAGTCATTCGGATTACGAATTCATCCCTCTTCCCAGACCGAGATGGATAGATGTATTAAATCTTATCCTCCTCTTCTTCTCATTCATTCTCGCGACTTAGTCTCTAACTAAGGTTGGCTTATTATTGTGTTGTGACTAGGGTTGACAATTCAATGATTCTAGGAGGGAGGAAGGATGGACTATGCAAATCGGTCCATTCATCCTTGATCAAGGATGAGGGGGAGCGGCCGTCCTTGTTCAATGATCGCGGTCATTCAGGAAGGATGGACATGCGAAAAGGCTTTTTCAGTGAAAGAATCAAATGTATGTTCTGGGTACAGACATGGCACCGACCTGGCACCAATCTGGCTCCGACTTGGCACTAACCTGGCACCAACCTGGAACCGTCCTGGTACACCATTTAATACCGACTTGGTTCCAAGTCGGTACCAGGTCGGTACCAGGTTGGTGCCAAGTAAGTGCCAGGTTGGTGCCAAGTAAGTGCCAAGGAGGTGCCAGGTTGGTGCCAAGTAAGTGCCAAGTAGGTGCCAGGTTGGTACCAAGTCGGTGCTAAGTCGGTACCAGGTAGGTGCCAAGTCGGTACCAGGTTGGTGCCAATTCGGTGCCAAGTCGGTACCAGGTTGCTGCGCCGTAAATCCATTTAGTTCATTGGCTTTTCGCCTCGCCATCCTTCTTGAAGGACGGCCATCCTTGAACAAGGATGGCAGCTCCCCGTCATCCTTGATCAAGGATGAGAGCGATTTGCATGCTGTTGAAAATTGAGAGGAAGGCCTTCCTCTCATCCTTGAATTGTCAACCCTAGTTGTGACTGAGAATATCGCACTGTTCCCATATTAGTCCGCGTCTAGTCCCAGTTCCCCGTTAAGTACACTGTCATTCAAACAATGTGAAGCTCTTACATTTGTGATTTTCGCATTGTATAATTAACATCGGAATCACGAGCCGGGAGAGCAGTCTTGGAACAATTTTTTTCAAACGCATTTCAAACCTTCTATACTATGATGGGTTAATACCCTAGGAACAAGTTTTCGAGCGATCCCAGTCATGAGTCCTAGAGCCGGCTTTTAGGAATTATCCGGTCGCTGTTCCGGCTCTAACGTATCTCAGCTCAACGATGAGCTAGAGAGCTGTCTTAGGGCTGAAAAAATGCAGAAAAATAAGTTAAACAACTTTTCTGACAAAAGTTAAAAGATTGAACTGAAACTGAAAAACCGGAATTTCAGATTTAAAATATTTTACCTATGTTCGTACCGGAAGTTACAAATTTTTATTGTAGAAATAAAAAGTACATTTCCATATCTAATCACGATTAAAAAATCAAACCGATTGGGTGAGCAATTTTTGAGAATTTTCTGATCAAATCTGAAAAATGGCAGATTTCAAAAAATTTTCAATCGTAACGTTTTCTGTTTCATGAGTTCTAATAATGAAATTCGCATTCTACGCACAGAAATACCCAAGAAACACTTTTAATCAGATTATTCTGAGATGAAATTATTTCAACTTTTTCAAAAAAGTCGTTTTGGGCAAAAAAAATCGAAATCTTAGCATTACCTGAAAAATAGGCATTTCTGGCGTATTTTCGCTCGTAGAAGCCGATTTTTCATGTTAGAACTCACCAAATTACGAAAGAAAAAAGTATGACCGGATGGCCTAAAATTCGACGTTTTTAAACTTTTTTCATTCGTAATTTGGTGAGCTCTAACATGAAAAATCGGCTTCTACGAGCGAAAATGCGCCAGAAATGCCTATTTTTCAGGTAATGCTAAGATTTCGATTTTTTTACCCAAAACGACTATGGTCATGAAAAAGTTGAAAAAATTTCATCTCAGAATAATCTGAATAAAAATGTTACTGGTGTATTTCTGTGCGTAGAATGCGAATTTCATTATTATATCTCATGAAACAGAAAACGTTATGATTGAAAAATTGTTGAAATCTGCCATTTTTCAGATTTGATCAGAAAATTCTCAAAAATTGCCCACCCAATCGGTTTGATTTTTTAATCGTGATTAGATATGGAAATGTACTTTTTATTTCTACAATAAAAATTTGTAACTTTCGGTACGTACATAGGTAAAATATTTTAAATCTGAAATTCAGGTCACTTTTTTGATCACAACTTTTTCAGTTTTATTTCAATCTTTTAACTTTTGTCAGAAAAGTTGTTTAACTTATTTTTTCAACATTTTTTCAGCCCTAAGACAACTCTCTAGCTCATCGTTGAGCTAAGATACTTTAGAGCCGGAACAGCGACCGGATAATTCCTAAAAGCCGGCTCTAGGACTCATGACCGGGATCACACGAAAACTTGTTCCTAGGGTATTAACCCATCATAGTATAGAAGGTCTCCTCAGGTCGGCCCATACCGATATCTTCTACTGAATTTTGCCGTCATCGATACTCTCATCTCTCTCGTGCACCTAGCTCTAGTTCCTGTGAGAAAAGAAATCCAAGAATACCCCTGAAAATTTGAGCGATAAACAGTGCATGCGTGTTGCTTCTCGCGTGCTTCATCGGATCGCAACAATACCGGAACATTCGCATTGCTCATGTTGTTGAGGTTGTGCACATGACCGAATTTGGGTACATCTACTTCGGCTATCGGTTTGTTCACGAGAGCATCGCAATCGGACTATGGGCAAGTGAGGTTGTTTTCCCTGAGTTGGAGTACTACTATCTCTGAAGCAGAAATACGGGAATAACTCTAACGGTGAATACTTTCATTCTGGCATAATCCACAGACACAAATTCTATCTGCAGGTCTCATCTGGGTGGCTCTGTTCTACCAGACTTTCGTACTGCTCGTCTTCCACTTTGTCTATCGCTATGTGATGCTGTGCAAGTATGTTCTCTTCGAATTCACCCAAGTTATTATCAACCAAGTTGAGGTCAATTTGACCTTCGGAATCACTCGTTTAGTCCATCGTCGCTCGAGTGGATTCGCCGACGCCCATGGCGAAATTGGATGGTGGTCGCTGGCGTTGCCGATTTCACATTTATCGGTACGCTCTACTGATGGCAACTCGAATCATCCTCAACTCTATCTTATCTCTTATCGGCGAGAGAGCATTGATGAGACTATTTTCCACTTCACAAAATATTTCCTTTCTACTTCCTGCTTCCTGCTTGTGACTCATCGAAGAAATTTTATTCAGGAGGAATTCTGCTTGCGTGCTTCATCGGACTAATGCCGAACAATGGGTCCCGACAATAATTCGCGCCTGTTCTGAAGGTCACAAATACCCCGACCTTAAAAATCATATATTTCGATTTTTTTCAGGAACTCTACGGTGTCGATACCCTGGCGCCAAACGCACTCGGCTATTTGGGAATCGTTTATTGGGTGAGGGTATCAAGTTATTTGTCATCATGCGCATATCCAGAGAATGCACTGAAGGAAATATCGAAAACGACATTTCGCTTCGGAGAACGTTTTGACGAACGCTATTCCAGACCCTGAACGAGCGAGGGGAGAAACAGTGGCTTGCCTGGTCACTCGTAGCCATTGGCCTGGTCATCGTGCTCTTCTTCACCACCGCTGCGATCATCCTGTTCTGCGCCGTCAACATCGTCTGGGAGTTGCGGGATAGCCGAGTGCGAGTCAACACATTAGTGATGCACATTCGAGACCCGACCCTCCTAAATTTGCATACTCCCTCGCCGGTCAGACATTCTCGATACGTCATCACAACACAATATTGTTCGTAATGATAGATATAATTCCCAAATAAAGTTGTCAAGATTACGAAATGACCTTTTTCTCGTTACAAATGAGTAGGCGAAATTCAGCGTCTGGTCTCTGGTTTTGCTCATCTTTCTCATCGACGTAAAGAGATTGGGAATTGGCGGAAATAGACTCTGTGAACTTCTAATCTTTCGTAAACAAGCACACTATTACAAGAAGGCTACGTCACATAGCGACTGCGGGGTTCAGTGAAGCGAATAGTAGGGTGCTACGTCGAATGATAACTGTAGACGCTGAGAGAAGGATATGAGGACAGAGACGGTATTGCAAAATAGTTCTCACTTCGTACAATTAGTATTGCATCTTGTCGTTCGGTGAACGAGACATGAGTAGAATACGTTCAGAGATATTCCTGTGCTTTGAATGTGTATAAATAATCAAAACAACAACACAAATATCAGGGCAACTCTCGCGCCGGCTAACAAGCGAATGCTGAAGCAGTTATTCAGGACATTGATCTGGCAGGTGAGCTAATAGTTATTTGAATTTAGTATAAAAATAATTGAAAAAAACAGACGATCATCCCCTGCTTCACAACAGACGATCATCCCCTGCCTCGTTCCACTGACCGGTGAGGCAACGACGAGACTATACTTCGTAAATGAGCTGAGAAACTAGAGCTTTACAAGGCAAATCACTCTTTGCTATCTTCATTATGTTATACCCTTTCGCGACAATAGCAGAATGTGAATAGCCAGCAACTATCATTTTCGATAACTAACCGAGTCGACGACTGGTAAATACGTCTGGTTGCTCTACTTTTGAATCAATTCTATCTCACGTCTAGGCATCTCACTCGGAGGAATGGGTACAGTCTTCGTCATGTCCATGATGTTATTTCCAATGCTGGATCCATACATTGTCATCTTCCTAATCTCAGGGTCAGTTCACACCTTTGAAACAAGTGCAAATATTCGGAAAATTAAGCAAATTTTTGGTAGCAAAAAGAAGCTTCCCATGCCGGGAATCGAACCCGGGCCGCCTGGGTGAAAACCAGAAATCCTAACCACTAGACCACATGGGAGGACGAGGGTGCTGTTCCCTTCGCATATACAGTCGCGCGCATAAGTCACCGGACACTTTTTTATTTCTTTCATAACTTTTGACTTTTATGGGTCAAAATCTGATATGTCATAGAATACCTACCGAGTGTTAGGTATATGCCATAGGGATATCACAGAACTCCCTGGCTGTTGCGTAGTGAAGTAAAAATCAATCAATACTTTTTCAACAACAACAAAAAATTCCTGAAGGGATTTTTCCCCGAACACCAAACTTTCTGATATTTTTGATCAGTAGGAGAGCTACCCAGAAAAACTTATTGAAGTTGCTGCTCTATCGCACTTTAGCTACAGAAGTGCTCAAAGATGGGTCCAGTAAAAATGGATTTTTGTTCATAGACATGCTAGAGACTAGTTCAAAAGCTCAAAATAATCCTTACCACAATTCCTGATCATCCCCAGATTTCGATGACGATAGCTCTTAATTTGCCCTCAGGGCACGAATTTTTCACTTTTTCACATTATTTTTCTCTCACTATTTTGAATGATTACAATTCTGAGGGAGATTTTCGTTCAAAGGTCTTTCCAGGACAGAATGGCGGCATATCCATGGAATATACGATTCCCAACTTTTTAGAGCATTTGGAAAACTTTCCAGTCTGTGGCAGCCGAAAATCCGAGGTCAATCGATTTTCGACCCAAAAAATGACCATGAAAATGAAAATGAAAATGAAAATGAAAATGAAAATGAAAATGAAAATGAAAATGATCATTTTTTCAAACTCGAAAAACTTTTTCTCTCAGAACTTTCCGACTAACATTTTTTCTGCCGTAACTTTGTCCGCTGATTTCGAATTTCGATATACGGGCTCATGGTGTCATCAATGAAAAAAGATAAAAATCAAAAACTGCAGAAATCGGATGTTTTTCGAAGAAAATGCCGTGCCATTTTTTCCTCCGATCGAAGATTTCTATAATTTTAAGGGTGGTGTTAGGTACAAGTATGAACTCAAATCACTTTTTCGGGCATCTCGGAGAATCTTCGTTTGGGAAAGTTGCAGAACATTTTTCGAAAACCGACCACCCTTCTCCAGCGCATGATCGTG
Organism: Pristionchus entomophagus; assembly: GCA_036245825.1. NCBI lineage: Eukaryota > Metazoa > Nematoda > Chromadorea > Rhabditida > Neodiplogasteridae > Pristionchus > Pristionchus entomophagus. The sequence goes on along the minus strand of BTSX01000004.1, from coordinate 5,847,247 downwards.
GAATGATACCTTCAACATAATAAATGTTCATCTGAGTCTCCTGATTCGGACGATGCATTCGGTTTGTTTCTAGCATCATTTCGAAGCGAGTTATGACCGCTTTACTGAGGCACACTTGTTATAAAAAGTTTTTGATTTTTTTCTTTTTTCATTGATGACATTATGAGCGCTTATATCGAAAATCGTAATCAGCGGACAAAAATACACCAGAAAAAAATTAGTCGGGAAGTTCTGAGAGAAAAAGTTTTTCGACTTCAACCATGATGGGGAGCGACCGATCGCCTGGAGACAGAGAGGGGGGGGGGAAGAGTGGGCGCTTGAACGAGTTCGGCGCACGAACCAGTTCGGATTGGGATAAGTTTCAGAAACAGATCAAGTTCTGAACCATCCCTCTGGGGTGGTGGACGGGGCTTGTGATGGCCCTGACCGATCGCCTGGAGACAGCGAGGGGGAAAGAGTGGGCGCTCGAACGAGTTCGGCGCACGAACCAGTTCGGATTGGGATAAGTTTCAGAAACAGATCACCTGACCGATCGCCTGGAGACAGCGAGGGGGGAAAGAGTGGGCGCTCGAACGAGTTCGGCGCATGAACCAGTTCGGATTGGGATAAGTTTCAGAAACAGATCAAGTTCTGAACCATCACTCTGGGGTGGTGGACGGGGCTTGTGGATGGACCTAAGCCTGGAGACAGAGAGGGGGGAAAGAGTGGGACATGGTCATTTTTTGGGTCGAAAATCGATTGACCTCGGATTTTCGGCTGCCACAGACTGGAAAGTTATCCAAATGCTCTAAAAAGTTGGGAATCGTATATTCCATGGATATGCCGCCATTCTGTCCTGGAAAGACCTTTGAGCGAAAATCTCCCTCAGAATTGTAATCATCCAAAATAGGGAGAAAAAAAAACTCGTGAAAAAGTGAAAAATTCGTGCCCTGAGGCCAAATTAAGAGCTATCGTCATCGAACTACAGGGGATGATCAGGAATTGTGGTAAGGATCATTTTGAGCTTTTGAACTAGACTCTAGCATGTCTATGAACAAAAATCCATTTTTACGGGACTCATCTTTGAGCACTTCTGTAGCCAAAGTGCGATAGAGCAGCAACTTCAAAAAGTTTTTCTTGGTAGCACTCCTACTGATCAAAAATATCAGAAAGTTTGGTGTTCAGGAAAAAATCCCTTCAAGAATTTTTTTGTTGAGAAAGTATTGATTGATTTTTACTTCACTACGCAACAGCCAGGGAGTTCTGTGATATCCCTATGGCATATACCTAACACTCGGTGGGTATGCTATGACATGTCAGATGTTGACCCATAAATATCTCATGAGTCAAAAGTTATGAAAGAAATAAAAAGTGTCCGGTGACTTATGCGCGCGACTGTACATATATGTGACACCAGCTGATTCTCTCAGAGAAAATAGGCAAAATACTTGTTCCGATGCCGGGAATCGAATCCGGGCCTTGCGGGTGAGAGCCGCAAATCATAACCACTAGACTACATCGGATTGTGCTCGCTATCTGTTGGAAATCTCTGTTCGACTCAGAGCATTTGTTACACGCATGGGCACTTGTTCATCAGACAATGAGTAACTTTGTGAAATTTGCTGCATAGCAGATATCGCAAAGCGTTTTTTCGCCTCCTTTTTCGAGCCTTCACCAACGGAGCGCTCACTCCGTCACAAATGTAGCGGCTACATAGTTTTTAAACTATTAAAATAAACTCCTTCTTCGTTCACGGAACATAAACATGAATTTCGCATCAACAATTATGAAAAGTGCACATGTTTTTGTACGATAAAACGTCAATACTGCGATCAGTTTCATTTGAGATCGACTGAGTGTTTGTTTTTAAATATGTTTGATGTGATTATTGTAGTAGTTCTGTGATACATGTACCCGACAATCAATCTTTCTCACGATAATAACGTGGCTAATTTCGTCCAATGACTACGATTGAGGAGACTACATTCTGATTACTCATCTTCGTGTGTATCCCAGTATCATATCGTCCCCTTCACTCTCTCTCTTCTCACTACTCTCGTTTGATTGATACGTGTTTCGCGCCCGATTCCAATCTGATCAGTGATGATTTCCTCCTCTTCCACTCTCTCCGTCATCCTCTTATCACCAGCGCACTACGCGTAGTTTGAATCCACAGTCATAGCAGCAGCGGATTTTGGGGGATTTCGAAGGCGAGATAGTGTGCGAAAGCGAGAGGGTTGGCACAGGTGGCTAGAGAAATCGACTCTCAGGACCGAGAAACGGGCAATAGTGAGTCATCTGGGACACAACAATGGCGCACTAATCGCGAGCAGATAAGGTAATGGGGGTTGGGGCGGAGGGAGAGAAGAGCGAGGGATCAGGGGAAAGTGAGAGAGCCCAGGTGGTTAAGGCAGGGGCGAGGAGTGTGCGAAAGGAGGAGAGCAATGATGGATCATATCTAATCATAAACAGCAGATCCTATACTTCGGCGCGGGCGATTTGTGGATCAGAGCGGGGGTTATTATCACAACAAATCCAGTGGAGAAAGTGGACTCAACTAGAGAAATTATAAAGAAAGACACGTTTTGCAATGGGATCGATTGAGGGAAACTGACTAGTAATCTAGAATAAGATCATAGTTCATCATAGATCATCGCCGGGAACGCTTGACGGAGACTAGTGGTTGGGGCGCGCGCCTTTCTCTACCTCTTGCAAAACATCACCTGCGGGCGGGAGTCGAACCTGCCTGCGTCGTCATGCCAGTCAGACACCATGCCCATTACCATCACCATCTGAATTACCATCTGAACCATCACTCTGGGGTGGTGGACGGGGCTTGTGGATGGCCCTGACCGATCGCCATATCGTCCCCTTCACTCTCTCTCTTCTCACTACTCTCGTTTGATTGTTTCGTGTTTCGCGCCCGATTCCAATCTGATCAGTGATGATTTCCTCCTCTTCCACTCTCTCCGTCATCCTCTTATCACCAGCGCACTAGGCGCAGTTTGAATCCACAGTCTGTCCGCGACTTCGCAATGTCAGTGAGTTATTTTCGGAATTGATAAAACAAGTTCTTTCTTCTGAACAATTGTGTATCAAAACTCGGAGTAACTGTAAACATGCCCTTAATCGTTGTCTAATCTGCTCATCAGGACTTCATATCGCTCAACATCGGTTACAACACGCAATTCCTAGTGCCTAAACGACTTGGAAATCACTACTTGACCACGTTCGATCGACTAGGCACAGGCACCTACGGAACCGTGCTGTGAGAAGCTAATGATTGTTAATTTCCATCACTTTATAAGGTCTCTGAACGTTCGATACATGCAACGCGAGTATATTTTTAGTTTAAATGTGAAAAAGGAAGAAATAACTGGCAATTTAGGAGGTTCAAAAGCAAAACTCGAGACATAAACGGCATCGCAATCAAATTCTTCACAAATGTCTTCCAAGATGTGCCGTGGGTGAGTCATTAATATCACTCATGGGAGCACATACATAATTGGCACTGTTTTACTTGTGATTGGACGTCTAGAAACTCACGTTTAGGCTAAACGTGAGTTTCTAGACGTCTAATAGCGAGTTTAGGAACTCACAATTGGTCAATCGGTTCAGGAACCTTTCCCATTGATCGGAACCCTCATTTGAATACCTTTTGATGGCAATTTAACACAGGAGAGTTTTAAAACGCCTATGTATTCGATTAAGGGTTCAAAACCTTCTTTTGGTTTATACTCAAAGATTGAGAGTTCCCAAACGCAAGTTTCTAAACGTCCCATCATTCCTTTACTGCCTGCGCCTCCCCTTTGATTAGAAAAATCTATGAATCATGATCAATTGGTGAAAACAGTATTGTGACATGCGAAGAGTGGTTTTATAGGCGAATCTTGCTCTTCGCGAGCTGAATCTGCTGAACAACACGAAGCACGACAACGTCGTCCGCATGCTCGGTGCCTACTATGTGAAAGACGATCTCGGAGAGCTTCAATCAGTGTAAGCAAATTGATTGGTTGAATTCGAGTTTGAACGCTCTTCAGAGAACATTGCTCCCAAACTGACCCGCCGTATTCTTCAGGTACCACATCACCGAGTATTGCGGACGGGATCTGAAAGAGGTTATCGAAAAAGGGCCTAAATACTCGATGCAGCAAGTGAAATCAATGATGAACGATTTGCTACGCGCTTGCAATTACCTAAATTCTGCTGGGGTACGTCATAAAACCTGGTTCAATTTACTCTCTTGTAATTTCTTTTGAGATTATTCATCGGGATGTCAAACCCGAAAATATGTGCATCGACGATAACTGGAAGCTCACGCTGCTCGGTGCGTGAGACTTTCTTGTCTTTCTTTAGAACATGAGAGGAGGGCTTATCATGTGTGATCACAATAATATTTTATAAAAAAATTTAAGTGTCATTCCTATATTGCAGATCTCGGGCTAGCTCGCGTAATCGACAGAAACAATAAGATGACTCAGGAAAGGGGCTCGCATCCGTACATGTCCATCGAAATGCTCAAGGAATGGGCTGGGAAATACGACGAGCGAGGTACAATCAAACAAATAAGAATGCAGAATGAAAATATAATCTGAAAGCCAGGATAAGTAAACATAAGATATATTCATTACATGCACAACGCAGAAAACGCAAGCTTATGAACAAGAATTTGTAGGATCTTTCGTGTGTTAACTGATTACAGCTCCAATATGTAGAATTAAGTTTCGATAACCCATAAGCAGATATCAACCCTATTGGCGATATTTTTCAGAGAATTATTTTCAGCGGACGTGTGGAGCATCGGCGCCATTTTGTGCGAACTTCTGACCGGAAAGGTCTTCTTCGAGTTTGACGGCGTAAAGCACCCGATCGAAGCGGCAATCAGAATGTGCGGTCCGATTCCGGATAGTGTGTTGAACAAGGTACTGTAAATATCAGGTTGGTTCATAACAGTTTGGGTGTGACAGTGTTAGTGAACACGACGCATATTTTCACTAAACTAACGGTATGCGCATGTTCTGGATCTCATTTTGAGTGTAATAACAATTAAATAAGTATTCATCAGATCGGCAAGGACGACATTCGCAAGAGATTCAAAAATAAATCGAAAGTGGATGGAGTGGAGCGGATTAAATTTGAGGAGTATCTGGAAGAGGAAGGCCTACCATGGCTAGCGGATGCCATCAGACTGAACATGGAGGACCTTGTCGACTTCATCGATTACGCTTTGCAGTTTGAGCAGGAAATGAGGTTTGTGTTTTGATGTGAACGAATTGCACAGCAAGTGTTCGCAATTCGTTCTGATTATTTCAGGATGTCGGTCGATTATGCGCTTGCTCATCCGCTGCTTAGCGATGTACGCGATCTAACCAGAGAGGTACTACTTAGTTTCGATCGGAGCTAGGACGAATGAGAACTATTTCGCAATACCGTCTATGTCCTCCTCTAGTTCTCTCGCACCCCACAGTTCTCATCCGACATAGCGCCGTTCGATCGCGATAGTAAATAAACGGGTTTTGGTTGAATTTGGTGTTCGCTGTCGATGCAAATAGTCTCTACGAAAACAGTAGCGCATCACCAGGTCGTCGCCGATTCCGTCGTCCCAGGTGAGCTGCCTCTGCCCAGAGATGATGATGCCATGACGGAAATGAAGAGGCGAATCAGGACAGAAATCGATGCGGCACCGAAGTTTCTGGATTAAAATGCTTGAAATGTGGCCCTGCAAAGGTACTGAAAAAACAGTATGTGACATTGATTACTCTTCGGATGATGCCAAAGATAAAGTAATTGAAAATAAAAATGGTTCGGAGTTGTCATTGTGTTCAAGTCGCCATAGTGTTTTGTATGTTATCAATTGTCGGTGTGTATTAGGAAATTTGAATTTACAGCTTCATTTCAGACATTGGGCACACCTGTAGTGAAATTTGGATGGAATCGAAGCATGTTGCACACTTTGATTATGTGCGCTTTTCAAATCTGAGAATATATCTGCTATCAGTACAGTAAAATACATTGAGTCATCGCTCAATTCACTCTCTCATGCATTGAGAACTACTGTTGCTATAACCATAAATGGTATTGTGTTCTCATTACCTCTTTCCCTCGGGATTTTGCTCGGTGAGTTTGACGCACACTCAAATCATGCTCGATTGCTTATTTGCGTTCTGGTTCTCACAGATCAGGCCGCTTCCGCTGACAATGATAATGTCATAATTGATAATACAAAAACCCAATTCGATCCAATTCTGATTGTGAGATCACCATTCACTACTACTGTGAGAATTGTTGAAATTTAATCGAGCAGTTTGCATAGCCGTTTTAGATTCAATTATGCGTGTGTTATCGTCTGATTTTCCGCACAACATCTCAACAGAAGCAATGTACGGATCAATTGTCAGTGAGGAGTTGTACGTAGTGAGTTCACTATTACAAATTATATTATATATAATGTGCTTACCATAAAACATATCATTTAATGAATTCGCAGACATATTCATATGCGATAACGATCGTGTCTTGTGTAAGCAATCTACTGCTCATGTACATAATCACAGCAACAAAGCTTGCCCATGTATATACGATTGAATCCAATTAAAAATGCTAATTCTAATTAAGTTTAAGATAGGTCCCTACCGCTATCTCCTTTTGACATTCGCAGTAGTTGATTTTCTCATCTCACTCGTCCATCTCGCCGTGATTCCTGTAAGACTGCTTGAATGAACTTTGAGCGATTGAGCGATACAAGGTGATCCACATGACCGAGTTCGGTTCCATTTTCTTTGGTTACCGCTTGATGGGCGAGAACAGCGCTGTGGGCAACTGGGCAAGTACGGAAGCGTTTGCAATTGTTCTTTCATGAAAATAAATTCATAAAAAAGTCAATCCGATTCAGATCTTACTTGGATCTTCCTCTTCTTCCAGACGTACGTTCTACTTGCGTTCCACTTCGTCTATCGCTATGTCGCGATATGCAGGTGATTGCCGGGAATTCGAGTGTTCCAATGCGAAATTCCAAGAAGGCATTAGATTGAATAAGATTAGGCGGAAATCAGATATGTTGTAGATGCATAGGTTGAAATACTGTTGCCATGATACGCTTTTATCATAGATGGAGCAATTCGATCGCATGATAGGGTCCATTTCAGTCCGCAGTGGCTCTCATGGATCGAACGTCGCCCGTGGCGCAACTGGCTGATTCTAGGAATTGCCGCTGATATCGGTTTTGTAGGTACGAACCAGGGTCTTTGTTTCGGGTAATGCCTCTCTCCATCTGCGTGCTTCTCACCGGTTAGATCGGCGATATAGCGTGCGGATTGGAAAGAGATACATTACCTGAAAAGGCATCCCTAGTAAGCACATACCATACTGCTGCGTTGATTGATTTGCGGAAAAAGTTTTCCCCTTTTTACAGGCGCCATATTAATGTCATGCGCTTCCGGAATGCTGCCAACTAACGTCTCCAGAAAAGCGTTCGCTCCAGTGATTCGAGTAGGTGAAGGTGATGAACGAATTGTACTGAACGTTTTCTTCAGGACATATACGACATCGATCTGTTCTCGCCCAATGAGCCAGGATACCTTGCAATTATCTATTGGGTGGCTTTTTCGTTGTAATTAGAATAATGCTCACTTTGGAACTGACAGACTCTAAATGAGAGAGATGAGACGCAATGGATCGTGTGGTCTTTCTTCACCATAGCTCTGGGTATGTGTCTCTTCTCTATCACTGCAGCGATAATCTTGTATTGTACGACTCAAATCATACGGGAGCTACGAGAAAATAAAGTGTACGTTTGCTTGATTATCGTTTATTTTGAGCGTCATTTGCTGAAATGATTGCCGTTTTGAAAACCAAATAATGATTCAATAGTGAATTATCAGAGCAATTCTGTCACCGGCAACGAAGAGACTGCAGACACAACTGTTCCACACACTTCTGGTGCAGGTAGGAGCACAACCGAGGGAGTTTTTTTTATTTCAAGAAATGCAGACAATAATTCCCTCCTTCACATCATACACGCCGTTAGCGATAATTTACTTCATTCCACTTACTGGTAAGTGGAATGGATTCGTCGAAACATTCCAAATGCAGGCGTCGCCCTCGACGGTTTCGGCACTGTTCTCGTTATGTCCACTGAGCTTTTCCCTATGATCGACCCCTTCATTGTCATGTTCCTCATATCAGGGTGAGCTGACTAGAATATAATGGGAAAATAGGTTTCGACAACATTCAATGAAGATGCATATTAAGGTATCGTAAAGAACTCCAACTTTTGTTAACATGCTGTTTCAATCAGAAGACAATTACAGTAGTTATCCCTGTAACTACAGATATCACAAGATCACGCGACACTATATGAGTGGTTCGGTCAATTTATTCTATACATTTCCATGATAAACGTATTCGTGACACAATGAAGTTCCGATTACTAATTTGCATACACTTTTCACGATATCGTCCCATTCACACTATCTTATCTATTCTCTCCTTCAATTGTTGCGTACTTCGCGCCCGATTCATATCTGATCAGTGATTCTCTCCTTCTCTTCCACACTCTCTCTGACCTCACCTTATCACTAGTGCCCTCGTAGCTTAGTTTCGCGCCATAATCGATTCGACACACCTCAATGTCAGTGAGTTATTTTTTTCGTTCGTTTCATACATCCGTAAACATATCAAATCCGGACGTAATCGTCACTGCGCCTCTTTCCTTCATCTATTATTTTCACAAGGACTACATCCCGCTCAACATCGCATACAACACACATTTCCTAGTACCCGCCCGACTTGTCAATCACTATTCCGTGATTGGCTCAATCGCTGGCAGGCCAGCGTATGAACGACTAGGCTCCGGTACCTACGGAACCGTTCTGTGAGTGCCTAGTTCGTTGATTTTTTTTTCATTTCGCCCGTTCGCTACGAAACTCGATGAGCACATTCTTCCAGTTATGAATTCTAATATGAAATGGGAGAAGATATCATGACTTCAGGAGGTTCAAGAGCAAAACTCGAGGCAAGGAGGACATCGCGATCAAATTCTTCACGAATGTTTTTCAAACTGTGCCCTGCGTGAGTCATTGATAGCGCCGATTTGGTACGCAAATTGCCTTGCCCACCTCTCACAATTGATGCAAATCTCTTCAGAGCTAAAACATGACTGAAATAACGAAGAAAAAATCGATTGACAGGCGAATCTTGCCATTCGCGAGCTGAATATACTCAACAACACTTCACACGACAGCGTTGTCCGCATGCTCGGGGCCTACGGTATTTTTGACGAATCCGGAGAACTGCAGTCTGTGTGAGCGTTTTTTTATGCAATGTGAAATACTGTAGTTGAGTAGCTCCGAGAAGGAGATAGTCCAAATTTACCTAGAACCTGATCTGCAAGGAATTGATTCACAAATGATTCAGTTTCTTAGCGTGAGGAACCAGCTAGTGACGAGTTTGCGAGCAACACAGTGATGCTTGTCGGGAATCGACCAGTATTCGGCGTCATCCACCAAATACAACAGCGTTCAGGTACCACATCACGGCATATTGTGGACGCAACTTGCGCGATATACTCGACAGCGAGCTGAGATACAAAATGCAGCAGCTGAAATCGATGATGAGCGACCTGCTGAGGGCTTGCAAGTATCTCAATTCGGCTGGGGTTGGTGTATAAAAAATCAGTATATGATATAGTTATATGCTCATCTTAGTTGGCAATTCGGTAGACGCAACACATCCCTCCCTTCGAGAAAAGGATGAAAGGTAGTGGGGTGTGCTAAGGAGGTTGAATAGCTAACACAAGAGCGCATGACACTTTGAAGCCCATTTATGTCCAGCTTGGTAGCAATTCCGAACCATCCAATGGCGCGCAGATTGTTTTTTTTAGATTGTGCATCGTGATGTCAAGCCCGAGAACATGTGCATCGACGTGCAAAACAACTGGAAGCTAACCCTGCTCGGTGAGTGCTACTCACCGAATACCAATTAGTGAACTATTTGCGGTCATACCCTGTGTTTCCATATTTACCAGAACATGTAACATACAATTGGGACAAAGCATATTTGAGTGGGATGAGAACGAAATCATTTTTTATTACCCTGAAACATGCATTATGTTTTTGGAAATCACTGTTTCCACCGTCAGCGAGGTAAGTACTTGCACAACGATTAATAAATTGTTTTGTCACAGATCTTTTGTGAATCATGCCTATTGTAGATTTCGGGTTGGCTCGGGTTATCGACCCGAACAATCAAATGACTGCGGAGAGGGGCACGCATCCCTACATGTCCGTGGAGATGATTAAGGGATGGACCGGGAATTACGATGAAAAAGGTACCTCATCATTTCTAAACGATACTTAAATGAGATTATGATACAATTTTATCGAATCTATTGAGAAGTGATGGGAATAATAACATACGCTTACATTGTGAAAGAATCCATATTGTTAAAGGTATGGGAAACTTGCTCAAATTTTGCTTTGCAGTGGACGTGTGGAGCATCGGCGCGATCATGTGCGAGCTTTTGACTGGCCAGGTCTTCTTCCAAACGTCTGAAAAAGTCAAGTATCCGATCGATGCAGCTATCATGAAGCTGGGACCGATACCGGAGTGCGTGCTGGACCAGGTAGTCAACCAGAAGCGCTCAACGTGCTCTCCAATTACATGGAATTAATATTCAAAAAAAATCAAGCACTAAATCTATAGCCATATGTGTGTTTCGAAGAATGTAAGGGATTAGTCTATATTGACGAAATTGTGAACATCACTTAATATCAGGTCGGTCAGAAAGTTTCTTTCTTTTTTTACGCTCATCGATTCTGACCTATATTATTCTTGTTGTTTGATCGATCAGCATATGGCTTTACATAATCAATGAGGGTATTGTTGCTCTTTTTAGCGCACATTATATCAGGGCTGAACAATCAGTATGAGGGACACAAAGTAAAGCTAAATTCACAGTGGTTGACCATGAATTGCATCTGTATCTCAACCCAGTGCACAGTGGAAAGAAGTAATAGGGCCCAACCAGTGTCACATTTATAAAGTACGATGATTGATGAATACCATTAAGTTATTTCGAGGAAATTATCGCAGCATGCTTAATAGAAAAGCGCTTGTGAAGATGCAACAGACGGTTCTGGAACTCTCGAAAAACAGTTTCCATCACACAGCTGTCGAGTCGATAGATCTTCAAATGTCAATTCAAGTGCATATCAAAGTACAATACCTAGTGAGTCCCCAATACAGATTGAGAGAGGATCTCATTATCCAGAAATTAGCTGAATTTTCTTGAACTTTGATATCGATAATTGAAGATTGAAAACAAGACATATAGCTGCGTCCCTTTTTGTATAGAGTCAGAAGGGCGGTTATTTCTATGCTAAAAGAATAAGCAACGCTTGTTCTATCGTTGTTTTCTTGGGTAGAACTTGGCGTTCGCTATTTTCTGTAATGGGAGGTCGTGACGGTATACACCGAAAATCATGTTTTATTGCAATTTCCGCTTCAAAATTTATTTTCCCTTCTTCCAGACGAGGCCGGTTCAATTCACACATACTACGATATTGCCCCAGGACACCCCTAACTAATGTCATATTGGCGATTTAAACAAGCACAATTGTCGAGCTAAAATTAACAAAAAGAAAAAGAAAGAAACTTTCTGACCGACCTAATAGCTCATGTGATTCAGATTGGCGAAGTGGAAGCTCGCAAGAGGTTCAGGAAGAAGTCGCAGATGGAGGGAGTGAAGCGCATCAATTTCTCCAATTACCTGCTGGAGGAGGGATTATCGTGGCTGGCTGATGATATTCGACGGTACAGAGAACATCTCATAGATTTTATCGACTACGCTCTGCAATTCGCACCGGAAATGAGGTTCGGGCTCGTTTTCATTGAATCTTAGACCTACCTGGTTAGACAAGACTGTTTGAAGTATTGGTCGTGATCAGCACAGAACATAAACTAATTCAGGATGTCAGTTGATTTCGCGCTCGCTCACCCGCTTCTCATCGAAGTGCGCGATCTATCTCGCGAGGTACCAATCTATATCCGATTCCGTTTCCAATCCATGTATAAACTTGATTCGGTTGTCATTATGGATGGAGAATCGGAACCCGACTTTCCTAGTTTCGCATGCTCGTTCGTATATCTAAAAGGCAAGATAGCGCGTGAATTGAGGATAGAACAGTGTCCATTAGTGGTCATGCTAGTCTTATTTCATTTTTACATCATCTGACGTTTGTTTTAGGTGATCTCCGAAGTCTTCGTTCCGGACGAGCAGCCTCTTCCCGAAGACAAGGACAAAGCGATGATCGAGGTCAAGAGGCGAATCAAGGCTAAGATCGACGCGGCACCGAGATATCTGGAGTAAACCATGGACCAATAATATGTGCAGAAAAAATCCACAAAACGCTCATAAAGCAGTAAGCAGCAGTGGATGTTCTTCGGATGATGTCAATGATAAAGTTATTGAGAAGAAGAATATACTTGTACATCGTGGTGTATGTCTTCAATACGTTTTCATCACATTTTACAACTAGATTGGTAATGTTTTACAAAAGCAAATGAAAACTGATGATTTCACCGAAAAACAGGCTGACGATCAGTCAAATCAAGGCTATGATCAGTGGACTTCTGAAGAAAGAGGTATGTATTCTTTGTCGCCTAGATTGATTTTCGTATTATTTTCTCTTTTTTTTTCTAATTCCATCTATTTCAGGCGCCAGCTTCATCACCGGTCAAGAAGCCCAAGATGTCTACCCCTGTCTCTGTCGATTCCTCGGACGAATTGAGCGACGATGATGAGGATGATCTCAATGAGGAGAGCGATGATGAAGATGCAGTGAGAGAATACATTCTCACTAACTACAAGGATGATTTATTCATCAAAGAAAAGGAAAATCCGTCAACAAGAAAACGCCCGAGTTCAGGCCGTAAATAATTTAAAGGGAGTCGGCAGCTAAAAATGAATATGTCTCATATAATAGAGTTTCACTCACTCAAAAAGAGAAAAAATATTAAAAATTTAATTTTAATTGTTAAGGAGTAAAATGAATAATAAGCGAGGAATACTGTAGCTCCTGTACCGAGCGTGTGCCCGGTGTGCCTTGTCAGGCGCGATTCACCAAAAATTACGGTAGTCCCAGTATTTTGATTTTTTTGCTCGCATCGGGCATTTTTCGATCGGTTTTCATCGTTTTATTCATTTATCGTTGGCTATTTCCACGTTCTGCATGAACACTCGGCCATTCGCTCCTTGCAGATCATCTTTATTAGTGTTGGCACTCGTTTCCAATCAAATCAGGTCATTTCGGGAATTGCCTTCGCGGTGTGTACGATGCCCCTTGGAGTTTTTCGCCTTTCATGCTCAATAGTAGCCTATTCGCTGACTTCAGACAATTTGATATTGAATTCTATGCGGAAACGAAATGATTATAGCGAATGGTAGCGAGTAGTGCCCTTTTGCGCCAATTCCGGCAATGATTACCGCATGCGCTCTTTCCCCGCCAGCTCTCGACCCGAGCTTTATGCTTGGCGGGTTTCCCTCCTGAGCCTGACGGCGGAAGGGACAGAGCACATGTTAGGAGTGATACGAGATGAGTTAACGAGATTTCTGTTCTGGTGCAGCGTTCATTTCAATGAACACGGAATTCCAATCGACGTAACATATTATAGGATAGTTGGCTTGGTAGCTGATCTAGCGGAATTGAGCACAATACAATATAATGAAAACAACAGTGGTACGATAATAATGATAGACATTCATCCACCACTGCACGATGACGTGCCAGACGGAACACCACCTCCAATTTCTCGAATGGCGTCAGTCATGTATCTCCCTGGTCCATCACGTTTCCAATCAACGGTAGATCATTGTAGGCAATTGCTGGATCAATAATCTGTTTATGCATTAAACGATCACCGCGGAACATTCGAATTGGTCAGTAACAAATTTACAATAGGGACACTGTTTCTGGTTTAGCGGTCTCCATTCCTTGTCTGACCGGCTAGATATTGTGAGGAATGTAGAGAGTTACAACCGAAACGACATCATTGGGAAACAATAATGACAATCTATATAGGCGAGCAATGGGCACCCGTCACAAGAGAGAATACAATCAATCAATGGATACCGTAATCCCCTCCTCCCCGATTACTTGCTTGTTTCTTCTTCTTCCCTCATCGACCAATTCAGTCGATGTCCCTCTTGTGGCACTGGATCGATTCTGTCGATGAAGTCGCATCTGAATGGATCGGCTCTCACTCTCAAATGGGAATGTGAAATCTACCAGGACCAATCCTGGAGTTCACAGTGCCTTTTATACTGAGAGGTCTCTATTTCTACAAGGGAGCGGACGGAAATAGTTTTACTACGATAAGGCCACATCAGAGGATACTGTAATAATAAGTGGACGACCCCGACCAAGATTCCGATTCCGAATTCGACTCCACTCCAGCCAAGAAATGGGAAGAGGCATGCATAGTTGCATAACACAATATTAGCATTCAGTGAAGCCTTGACTCACAGTGTATGTAGGTGATCCATCCTTGACCATATCTCGTTGAACAGCATCTGTAATGGTATCGTGTCCTCCGAACGTTGATAAAAAATTAATTTATAAATATCTATGGTTCCTCTGACACAATATGCAGAGCATGATCTATCAATTCGACAGGAAGATAACACTTTAAAAAAATTGAAAAACAAATGTAACTCAATTGCACTACTATGCCTCCTATCAATATCGAATATAATCGGTTGTTGAAGCACAAATTGAACGTGTGCAAATGAATTTTAAAAATCAACTCACGAATGGCACATTCTCCATTCGCTCCCGGCTCGTAGTTCTTGCCCATCTTCGTCTTGTACTTGGGGTTGTTGATGGCGCGGAAGGGCTGCAATCAATCAATAAATAATTTATAATACAGTACATCACTACTTTGGACCAGCACTCTCTCCATACTACCACGCCGAACAGATAGCTGATAGTGGGCCGAATGGAGAGCGCCATTCGATCCTGCAACACTTCCGTATCCACCCCACATCATCCCAAAACTTGTACTGCATGTGATCGAGCGACGTTTCCCACCCGTCGTGATACCGTACATTCCAGAGCATTGTAATGCTAACGTACCTGTCAGGGTGCATCCATGAAAGAAGCGGGCGACGATTGGTGCGAGATCTGTGAGATATCATCGATATTCTCCGGGATCTCGTCCGGATCCGTCGACATCATTCTGAAATTCGTAGTGAACTCAGGGCGACGTTTACTAACTAGAAAAGTTTAGAATTTTCGACAGGACGACAATTACGATTCGTCGACCACACCACACCACGATTGACCGAACCTGTTCATGAGATGCGGAGGGTACTGGTGCTGCTGCATGGGCTGCATGTGCTGCATCATCTGGCCGGTGTTCGGGTCCAGGTACACCATGGGCATCATCTGCGCGCCGCCCTCGTAGCCGGAGCCGGGCATTGGGTAGTACTGCGGTATCTAAAATGGTGTGGTCAGGGCGACGTTTACTAATTACAAATGCCTAGTAAAAAATAGGCAGGATGACGTTTACCAACCTGCGTGTACATGATTTGCATCGGGATCATCGTGGGATTGCAGGCGGGTGGCGCGCCGAGTCCGGCCTGTTCCTCATTCGGAATGGGCGTCGACGAGGCGCGAGGCTGGAAAAGGGCGGGGGTTATGGTAGGTACACCATAAAATGATCAGTGATCGATAGGTAGTTTCGGCTACCGTATTCCAGTTGAGCAAGATAAAAAAAAACATCAACGTGATTACGGTAGATAATCCCCTAGTAAAGACCGTCACTACCCATCGATGTCAGCTTCTGTACATCGGAGAGGAATACTGTAGACACAACAATTGATAATGGATCACCCAATCGGCTACGGTATCCCTCCGTATCGGGAGGATAGGATAGGCACACGACAAAGCGTGAGCGCTTGCCATGTTTCCCACCACACCACACCACTACCTGACTGCCGTTGCTGGTCGTGCTGGAGGCGCCGGGCGTCTGCGGCTATTGCTGCTGCATCGGCAGCATCATCTGGCCGGAGAGCGACATCGCAGCGAAGGCCGCCTCGGGCTGCAACAAGCAGGGCGACGTTTATCGCTTCGATAATTTGGTCACATTTTAAACTGCGTGAGGAAAGACTACGTTTCTCACCAAAACAGAGGATTACGGTATGTGCAACATACGATAGAGGTCGACGTTTCCCCACCACACCAAGACTCACCGGCTGGTAGTAAATGGGCGCGGCGTAGGCGTAGCCGGGTGCGGGGCAGGCGCCGTGTGGGGGTGCGGGACGGGCTGCAAAAACAGGGTGACGTTTATCACTTCGGCAGTCTGGTAAAATTCTGCACAGCGTGAGTATAGGCGACGTCTCCGACTACACCACCACCACTCACCGCGTAGTACATCATCTGCTGCGGCTGCGACATCGGAAACACGAAGCCGGAAGGGGGGGTCTCCGGCGCCCGTCGAGTAGTAGCCGGGCAGCGGCGGTGCGGCGCCACCGGCCGGCGCGCCAGGCGCGTAGTAGTACTGCAAGAAGGACGGCGTTCACTAATCTCTTCATTTACACACTGCGTGAGCCTGGGCGACGTTTACCAACCTGGGGTTGATGCTGCATGTACATGGTGCGATGGGGTGTGGTGTTGAGCTAGGCCGACGCGGGACGGAGGGCGCGATTCCGCTCTGGCCTGGATCAGGGTTACGGTAGGCACACCACTCGAATGTTTGGTAAATATTTCACTGTGTGCGGATGAGTATCGTTACTACTACAATAATAAACTACAAAAAGTAATAAGCATATTGGTGCTTCAAGCGCGTGATATTTATTAAAAAGCAAAGTTTGTAGAAGTGCGATCGGCATAAAACAGAACACCATGCTTCCAAAGTCATACTCGAGGCATAATTAACAAAAAGAAGCGCGTTGCTTAGTGTTGTGTATTACTCCGGGTTTACCGCGCGCGCCACTTCTACGAAGCTGATCACGCAGCCACGCAAAAGCATCTTCGCGAGTAGCGCGCATTGCGGAAAAAAGCGGGGTATGCTAACAATTAAATTCAAAATAAATTCGTTTAATCATTAGGAGCGATAATATTACCTGGAGTGGCTCAACTGAGAAGGTGTCGGGGAAGGGCACCGACTTCATGGTCGAGGGGACGCCAGTCAAATCTGAAAGATGGTGAAATTGAATTCAAATAAATCGCTCGTGAGAAAAATTAATCATTCGAGGTTTTCAAAATAAGAACGGACTGCCACATCGTTGTATGGCAGTCCGTTCTTATTTTCAATGGATAATATTGCAATAAAATAAGTAAAGTAACCTGTTGAGGTCGTGCTTGAACTCGAATGTTCCCAGTTTCTTACCTCGATTAGTCGAGTCAGCCCACAGGTTGCCCCTGCTCAACCAGCGGTCAGTCGTGTGCATTTCTGGAAATAAACCGATATACATTCCAGAAGG
This sequence comes from Pristionchus entomophagus, assembly GCA_036245825.1. Classification (NCBI taxonomy): domain Eukaryota; kingdom Metazoa; phylum Nematoda; class Chromadorea; order Rhabditida; family Neodiplogasteridae; genus Pristionchus; species Pristionchus entomophagus. The sequence goes on along the minus strand of BTSX01000004.1, from coordinate 5,829,786 downwards.
ATAGCCATAGCAGTTGAATGGAGTACATAAAGAGAGTTAACAGTCGAGTAAAACGTAAACGGCCGACGACAGTGAAAATGACAGTAAAAATGGATATTTCGCGAGCAAAAGAGGTCCGGTGAAGTAAGTTTCCTACGCAACAGAGTGGTTTTTTGAGAGAACAAGCTCTCCAATTATTATAAAATTAGGCTAAAACTCAACAAAATAAGCTCGAAACAAAGGAAATTGAAGGACGCCAGAGAAGGGGCGGAGTCAAGACGAGCGCGATCCTGCGCGTTTAAAATTTTGCAGCACTTTCACTAAAATACGTATAGTATGCGGTACCGCTCATACCGTACACCGCAAAAAATACTTTTTCACCAGCTGCTTCAAATAATATTATTATTTTTAATTCTTTAATTATTTTTGTTTCACAAACGCAACAACATGGAGAGAATAAAATAAATTAATTTGAAAAATATAAATTTTCGCCCGCCAACTCCCTTTAACATGTTTCCCTCAGTTTGCTCCTGTCTTGGTATTGTGTCTCTAAATCTACCACTCTTCCCCATGCTGTAATTGTACAAATAATATACTACTAGTAATGCAATAAACTGAGATTCAACTACAATGCGACTGAGTGTAATAGGGAATACAGAACAATTTTCCATCAATTATTCGATTATTCCACACTCGAAAAAGAGATCCTAATTTTTTTTTCGAGATTTACAACATAATTTTAATATATCGAAGTTTCATGAGCTCTAGTACAGATTTTTGATTTCTACGTCCAAAAATACTCCAGAAATTCATATAGGAACATTATTTAGAGAATTTGACTTTTTGACCCAAAAACGGACCACATGGTGAAAAAATGAAAAAGTCGAAAAAACATTTCTCTCGAAAAAATGTGTCTAAAAGAGTTTCTGGCGTGTTTTTGTGCGCTGATTCAGAATTTCGATACTAGAGCTCATGAAAGCATGAACGAAAAAAGTTATGCTCGAAAAACAGTCGAAATCGCCACTTTTTCGGACAAAATGACGGGTCCTTTTTTTTCCATCCTCCGATCTCTCTGATATTGGAGGTGGTGTTAGATACTTGGTTTTTCTCACATCACTTTTCGGCGCTTGTTGGAGAAATCTGTATTTGGAAAGTTACATCACTTTTTTGAATTTCCGACCGCCCCGATGCAGCTCATGGACGGCGAATGACATCATCAACATAAGAAATGTTACACGCTGCATTCTCATTCGAATGCTTCTTTGGAAAAGTCTCTAGCATAATTTTAAAGCGAGTGATGGCTCTTTGACTGAGGCAATTTTGGTTGTAAATTTCGTAAGGTCTCTGCTTTGACCTAACAATACTCGAAGGTGAAACCAGATATCAAAAATCGGCAAACGCAGTTTGAAAGAGCATCATTCAAAGTACTTCAGTTTTATTTTTTTTGCGGAATCGGGGAAACTTTGTCCTATGTCCACTAATAGCCCAAAGCTCTCGAATCTCTCGCGATTCCTCTCATATATCACTCGGAAAGGCTTTTAGTGATAATAAAACGTCATTCATAACCACAGGGCGCTCATCGCAGTGCCAACGCTAGTGACGATCGTCGCCTGAGCGGAGCACGTCTGAATGAGGCAGATATCTAATCCTTGAATCTTTCTGATAAATGTAATTTTTATCTGTTGGGAAAATATTTTGCAGCTTTGTTTTTTTTCATGGATTATTATTTGTTTTTTTTCTTAATCTGACCGAAATGACGCGTCACCTGCGTGACTTCGAGCGGAACATGCAATACGACGTCGCCGTTGTCGTGGCGCACGAAGGCCATTTTGCCATGCAGCAGCAGACGGAAGAGTACCGCAAACGGCACCGACAGGTTGCACAGACACCACGCCCAGTCCGGAGTCGCGTCGAGACACTGCACGGGCCCAATGACTAGTATTTTCAGTTCGAATTTTGATTGTTCTTTAGCGTTTCGTGTTCGAAACCCGTCGCACATCTTCTCGCGAGATACTATGGAGGCCGAAGAGCCAACACCAAAACTGTGGAGAGAACATTCGAAAGAGTCGATAGTACTGACTCGTCGTACGCGTGAGACGGGCGCGCAAACGGCTACTATAGGTTGAACGACTGCACAACGACCCCCCGCACATGGAGGAGAAGGAAGTAGTCAGACAAAACGGGAAACAGTGAATGATGTGGTTATGAATGACGTTTCATTATCACTACGATCCTTTCCGAATAATAGATTGTGATTTACGCAATGGATCGGGCAAAACACTAATGAGAAAACTTCAACGATTCGATGATAAAATATGAACGAATTCAAAAAGAATGTAGGGGGCACCCGGAGTTGAACCGGGGACCTCTCGATCTGCAGTCGAATGCTCTGCCACTGAGCTATACCCCCGATGTTGTTGCTTGATGTTCGCTCTATCATAGCAGTAAACTTCAACGATTCGATGATAAAAAATGAACGAATTCAAAAAGAAAGTAGGGGGCACCCGGAGTTGAACCGGGGACCTCTCGATCTGCAGTAGAATGCTCTGCTACTGAGCTATACCCCCGATGTTGTTGCTTGATGTTCGCTCTATCATAGCAGTAAACTTCAACGATTCGATGATAAAATATGAACGAATTCAAAAAGAAAGTAGGGGGCACCCGGAGTTGAACCGGGGACCTCTCGATCTGCAGTCGAATGCTCTGCCACTGAGCTATACCCCCGATGTTGTTGCTTGATGTTCGCTCTATCATAGCAGTAAACTTCAACGATTCGATGATAAAAATATGAACGAATTCAAAAAGAAAGTAGGGGGCACCCGGAGTTGAACCGGGGACCTCTCGATCTGCAGTCGAATGCTCTGCCACTGAGCTATACCCCCGATGTTGTTGCTTGATGTTCGCTCTATCATAGCAGTAAACTTCAACGATTCGATGATAAAAATATGAACGAATTCAAAAAGAAAGTAGGGGGCACCCGGAGTTAAACCGGGGACCTCTCGATCTGCAGTCGAATGCTCTGCCACTGAGCTATACCCCCGATGTTGTTGCTTGATGTTCGCTCTATCATAGCAGTAAACTTCAACGATTCGATGATAAAATATGAACGAATTCAAAAAGAAAGTGGGGGGCACCCGGAGTTGAACCGGGGAACTCTCGATCTGCAGTCGAATGCTCTGCCACTGAGCCATACCCCCGATGTTGTTGCTTGATGTTCGCTCTACCATAGCAGTAAACTTCAACGATTCGATGATAAAATATAAACGAATTCAAAAAGAAAGTAGGGGGCACCCCGAGTTGAACCTGGGACCTCTCGATCTGCAGTAGAATGCTCTGCTACTGAGCTATACCCCCGATGTTGTTGCTTGATGTTCGCTCTATCTTAGCAATGGTAATTGCAATGTAGTGCAATGATATTGGATTTCACGAACAATTCTGAATCTACTGTACGTTTGCACAATTTGGGCTATGACATTTCTCGAGACGTTGCGATTTCTCATTTCGGCTCTCTCCCAATCAATCGCCGCCTATCACCTGTTATCACTCGTTATCATATGGGTTCAAACAGCAACGGTCTCGAGTATTCGTCTTGTTTTCATTTTCAAAATTGTGCAGTTATCTTTTTGATTTAGAAAAGTCAGGTGAATCTAATATCTGTTCATTCGTCATCTTTGAGATTGACCACGATCTTGAATCGCATTGAATTCGGCTCCAAGTGCATGTTGTGTCCGATAATAATGCCTACCCTTACACAATTCACCTCGTCGACTGTTTTCCTCTCCGTTTTCCATCATTTTGCCGGCTTCGATCGCGCAAGATGACCAGAGCGCATGCGGCTGTGCTCGCCGGCATCCTCGCCTGTATTTTCATCTTTGGCCAGGGTGAGATGAATGTCGAAGATGACAGCTTCTTCGGAACGTTGAAGTACGGTTAGTGATACAATACTTTGGAGGCTAGTTTCGCGTAGATCAATCTTTCACGTTTGTTGAAGGTGTATTCGTGGATCTGGTGGGTAAATTAGGGATTTAAATTCGGTATTGGCTCTCTCCATTCTGCACACAGACTCGCCGTTGAAAGAAACGAGAGAGTGTGCAGATTGAAAAGAGTCGAAAGCCGAAACGACATCACTATTTCAGATGAGCAGGACCGGTTCGGTCGCGCGTTGCAAGATGCAATCAAGGGAGATAACATCAAGACCAACCTGCGCGTGCTCACCAAGGAACCCCATCAAGTTGGTACCGAATTTTGGTACATGTCGTACTTGCTTGTCTTTCCTATCGCGTTTTTTATAAGAACTAGATACTGAACTTGGTGAGTATTTGGCTCTCAGTTAACCCATGCCATCGACTTGGTCTCATTTGTCTCAGGCTGGTACGAAGGCTAATGAGCGAGTTGCGAGGACGCTCGAGAAGATGTATAAAGACGCCGGGCTGCAGAGTAAGTTTGTAGAAGCTGACTTTTGCTCTCAGTTGTTGGCTTTAGTATTTTCGTCAACAAAGTAACAACGTAATCGTCGATACTAATGATGGCAAATCGGCATCTGACTCTCCTCAAATCGCGTATTATCTCGCTTCTCTAGCCGAAGAGAGATCACCAAAAATAGGAGAGTCGATGCCGATTTGTCATCACTAGTCAATACATTGCATCATAGATGTCCACACGCTCACGTACGACGTGCTTCTGTCGTATCCAGACTGGGACCGGCCGAACACGGTACGTTGAATGGATGATCGTTCTCGATATGTCAGGATACCGTCAAACAGCGTGCCAGAACTACCGTAATCCAAATCCATTCCAATTCTTCTCAGGTGTCGATCAAGAACCGCGCGGGCCGGGCCGTCTTCACTTCGAAGGGCGTCACTCAGCCGATCCTACCCGATGAGCAGGGCGCGCCTCGTGAGTTAGTCTCCACTGAAAAAATGGTCATTTCATGTGGGCGCCTCAAGCGTGCCATCGCCTCGTCCGCGTCAATGCTTGTCCCATTCCAGGCGCGGGTCACCAGTGGCTTGCGTACTCCGCGAGCGGCACAGTCGAGGGCGAGATCGTTTACGCTCATCATGGCATGCCGAGCGATTTTGAGCGCCTGAAGAAGCTGGGCGTCGACGTGACGGTAAGCATTAGTATTAGCACGGCATATTGAGTGCCTACGGGACGATGATGGTAAATCAAGCATGATGTCATAATGCTTGACCTTCAAGAAAAATCTTGACATGAATCAATATATGTGAGATGATCGGGAAGAAACATGGGAGGATGTAGGAAGATGGGTGTAACGGGAATACTGTTTACATTATAACTTTGTAGGGAAAGATCGCGATGATGAGATACGGCAACGGTTTCCGTGGAGATAAGGTACTTACTAATTCATAGAATTAATTAAATACGTAATTTGCACTAGGTGGCGCAAGCGCAAGCACACGGCGCTCGCGCGGCCATTCTCTTCTCGGATCCTGCCGAAGTGGCGCTGGGAGCAAAAGGTGAGTAAGGGATTAATGTTTTCACATAATATCCATTCTTGTAGATGACGTCTATCCAAAGAGCATCTGGATGCCGCCCGAGGGAGTGCAACGAGGAACGATTATGAAAGTACGGTCACATCGGTAACATATACATTGAAATAGTTGTGTTTTCATGGTCACGGTGATCCTCTCACTCCGCTATACCCGGCCAAGCCGGGCGCGTTCAAGTCAAAGTATGATTACTTTTATTTTTCAACCAGTGAATTATGTATCGCTTTTTAAAACATCAAACCTCGCCTTCATGCATATGATGCTTTGTCACTCAGCCGAATTACCTTCTTTGTTTCCAGAACAATCGACGAGATCAAGGAAGACGGCATCGTCCCCTCAATACACGCACTGCCAATCTCATATACGACTGCATATGAGGTTACCTGTATTTGATTATTAAATGATCAGAATCTATCGACGCTCGATTTTTCGTCTGAAATGAACTTCAAAACACTAGTTATTAAACGGTACAAGGAACATGACGATAAACATATACTAGAGAGGCTAGATTTACTCTGTGAGGAAGCTGTAAATGAGAGTCAAAATCAACAATTTACTTTTTCTCCAGATTCTCTCTCGAATGGCCGGACACACGGTTCCGAACGACTGGCAAGGCAACGTCAATGTGACCTACCGGTGATAAAATGCAGTGTTCTACCATATCTATATATAACATAACCTTCTAGATCACAAAATTCGATAATTGTAATTTTCAAAAACGTGCACGCGAAGACATACCATAGTTTGCGTCTCGACTATGCTTTCGATCCCAAGTATTTCAGTCTTGGTCCGGGTCTACGCGATGGTTACAAGACAGTAGTAGACGTGAAGAGCTCACTGGAGACGAGGTACTCACTCCAAAAATACGTGTATACAGAATGAGAATATCAATCAACATCTTGTCATTGTTAGAAATGCTTAGAATGGCAAAAAAGATTGCTAAATTTGAGGCAGGTATAATAAATAATGATTTGTCTTCACTTCACAGACACGTCCATAACGTTGTCGGCTACATTCCGGGACACGACGAGGAGGATCGATACGTCATTCTGGGTAAGCAATTATTAACCGGTTCTCGATCTAAATACGATCACGATACGAATCCGAAGAGAGATCATTTGTCCCAGAATCGTAGCCACATCGAAAAACTTCCTTGAAATACTTATGCCATCCTCTGAGATATACCGTAGGTGCCAGTATCATCTTTGATGCAAGGACAATAGTTGTTTATCGTCATATTCTCCTCTTCAGGAAATCACTTCGACGCGTGGGTGTATGGCTCGATCGATCCCAACTCGGGCACGGCGATCCTCGTTGAGGTCGCCCGTGCGATGGTGGAGATAACGAAGAAGACCTCCTGGAAGCCGGGTATAGTGAGCTACGGTTTGGGCACTGTAAGACTTTGTAGCGTTTTGTTCGGGAAACTGTACTTTGAAGTTTGCCGATGTTAGATTGTTGCAGGGTATTAGGGGATGGAGCGGCGCGGCATAGTTTGGTATAGGATTGGGAGGGGTTTGCTGACTGTGCACAATTTCTAAATACGTTTACTCCAATCTCTCAAAGCCCGCAGCATCATGTTCGTTGCCTGGGACGCGGAGGAGCACGGACTGATCGGATCGACCGAGTTCGTGGAGGAATTCATGCAGCAATTGGGTGAGATCAAAGATCATGCGAATTGAGTGAGGATTGCTGGTATTCAGATTCGGTTTTGAATGTATTCCGGATGAATTGATAGTTTGATCAGTGATTATGTATGATAATTACAGGTATCCGTGCAGTTGCCTACCTCAACATGGACTGTTTCGACGGTAATTTCTCAATGTGAGTTTGTCTTGTTTGAAAAATAAGATATCACTGTTGAAATATTAGTAACTAAAGAACAGAAAATGACCCTGTGAACCCTGTGCGACATACGTTTTGCAATTTTTTTCTAGTTTTCACGAAATCCCGTAATCAACAACTAATTCAATATTATAGCCATCACTTAAAAGCAATATTATGAACAGTCGATCGCCGATTGATTTCATAAATTTACATTTGTCAGCATGGTCGACACGATTCCCTCCTTGCGTGATCTCGCCATCGACGTCGCAAAACGCATTCCCAATCATCTCGACGAGCAGGTCCGCCTGGGCAGGAAGACCCTCTACGATACGTGGTCAGTTCCGAAGAAAAAAACGGTGTGTTCGTGGACGTCCAATTACTGTACATTTGGTATCTTATTAGTTAACTAATATCTTCTTCCGTCTATATCATTATTTAGTTTTCGATTGTCTGTGAAAATATACAATTAATGGAAATAGGGTCCACGCGTATCCTGGAAAAGACGGCGAACCGGACATGCAGATACCAGGCGGCGGATCTGACCACGCCGGATTCATAACTCTTGCAGATGAGATCCACTACGAAATTTGAACTTTTAATCGCATTCCTTTCCGATAAACCGCTTCTAGGAAATCACCAACCCCAAAACAACGGTATTCCCGCATTCAAGCGCTATGCGTTGACCCTTGAGTTATCCATTTTTTGAAGCAATTCAATCTTTAGCTATCTGTAGATGGTATAGACCTTTACCTGATTTGCGTACAGAATTTCGCACCCAATTGTCTTCTCTTAGGCGTTCCCGTGCTCGACTTCAACATGGTCAATGCGACACGTCACGCCTACCCCCTCTACCACTCCCTCTTCGAGACGCCGTTCTTGAATGAACACCTCTACGACACGCCAGACTTTGCTGTGAGTGAGAATACGATGAGAAGAAGCTAAAAATAATGCTGAAACAATGAATTGTTTTTCCTGTCAAGTAGAGCGGGAAAAATCTATAGACAGCACTCCCATAGCACTCAAAATGTTGATCCAGTCCGAATATTGATACAATTCATTCCAGATGCACCGCACAATCGGCCGGTACTGGGCAGAGTTGGCGCGCACTCTAGCCGACTCGGCGGTTCTGCCGATTAACGTGACAAGAGCAGCAGAGGAGATGGCCGAAAACTATGTGTTCGAACTGAGAAAGGCAAGGGAATTGGAGCTAGTCAAATGGAGACTGAAAACCCTTTCTGAAAAATGCCAGGAGGAAATCTGAGAAAATGCTCATCAGCGCTTGAGCTCGTTTAATGAAACAATTTTTAAGGAAGTCTTCAAGTTGCCCGTCAGCACTGATATAATGGAGTCCATAAAACAAGTCGATTTGTTGGAAAAGGCTGCGGAGGTGGGTATCAAAATAGATAATCAACATATTTCGAAAATCGATTTTCAACGGGTGCGCCGTCGTGACAGAATCAGCAAAGTATCAGGGCGAAAATATCACATCTTCTAGAAATTCCTGGTGAAAGCGCAATCATTCGCTGGGCATTGTGATTACGTGCAGCGGACAAACGACCAGAAGAAGCTGCGAGGATTGAATGAGAGGATCATGATGTGAGTTGTTTGAAAAATTGAAGAGCAAAGGTAAGAACTGTGCTACTCAGTTTCAGTTTTCTGTATTTTTTTTTATAAGCATTAGTGTATCGACGGATTTTCTTTATTTTGGCTTTGTCAAGCTAATTTAACTACTAAATTCCACAGGACCGAGCGCTGCTTCGTTAACCCTCGCGGAGCTCCGGACGCCCCGCAGAACCGCCACGTGCTCTACTCCCTCTCCGATAAGAACTTGTACGCCGGCAAGGTCATGGCAGCAGTCTATGACGCGGTAAGTGATAATGTTATCATGCAAGTCAGACCCCGATTTCCATCATCCCATTTTGCTCTATGTGTTCTCTGACCGCGTTGAGGTCAACCTAATTGAGGAGAGTAATTCACCTTTTGTCCTCGTTTATTTGAAACCGTGCACCTTTATTTGCCTTTCCCAACCAAACCAATGAGGCGTACGGTCAAAGTATTGAGTAATTATGTGTCCAGGAAAGAAATGGGAGCGGTTATGTATTCATGGTGACGATCTCGCTTTCGTTCGCTTTTCAATATATGCGGTGAATAAGGCAGCGCAGATACCAGAAAACATCTTCAGGGCCGAAAAGAGTTCAATTACTAATAAAAATATAAGAATAAATAGTAATAAAATAACAATAACAGCTGTTCTGATGTTGTAGATCGATGACTATGTCGACGCCGTCGATAAGAAAAAAGCGGGGAGGAATCTCGCTGAGCAAATCTCCATCATTTACCACGCTGTCCATTGCGCAATCAACACCCTCAAACACTTCTTCTAAAGAACAACAATCAACGATCGATGCGTTCTCATTCGAACTCACTCATGATATTAAACTATGATAAATTCATAAAATTTGCAATTCCTATACATTGAGTCACGAATTCGATGGGGTGGAGAAAAAAATCGAGAAACCGCTCTTGCAAATCGTCGAACGTTTCTAGCCTGTTTTATGTAGATATACGTCCGTGTCTACACATATTTAGCTGTATTTCACTAACAACCAATTTCCCAACCATCTATTTCCTCGAAAGATCACGAAAGCCGGTGTTGAACCATAATTTATGCGTACTTATCAATAAATAATACAAAAGTCCGGTTGAATAAAATCTTGATATGCTCTCATTCGAACCTCGTCGATGAAATTTGCGTCGTCTTCCAGACAGTCGTTGCCAACGAGGAGGTGGTTTTACGTGGACAGAGCAGCAACAACATACCATCCCTCAAGTACGAGTTCGAAATATCAAAAAATATATTAATACGAGTAATGTTCCGATTGGTGATCAAAATTAAAAAACGTATGGGTGCAAACATTGCATGTTTTTTGATTTTTGAAAGTCAGCATGGTTATACCCGTCAACTCCCCTGTGATTACCTGTAATCCTTGATCAGTAGAATGACAACGATTGCGTCCCAGGCCTTTAATTTCATTCTATCCATATCACATGTTTACACTAATCATGAAAAATTGGAAATCGATTCTCCTATTTGTATCTCACGCGTATTCTGATCGATTGCATGAACCAGAGGAACAACGTGCAAAATTTGATCCAATATTGATGAAATAATTATGCTAGAGTATATTGGGGATGAGAAAAATGTTGACGTTGACAGAATTTTTCAGAACCGGCTTTTAGGCATTATACGGTTCTGGGTCCGGCTCTGCCGTATCTCACCTCCCAGTGGGGCTACAAGGACGGATTTGAGCTCAAAATGTGCGGAAAAATATTTCAAGAAACATTTGTGTTGAGAGGAAATACTGTAGAGTTGACCTTCCTATTGAAAACGATCGAAAACTTTCAGCAAAATCAAATAAATAAATTTTCCTAAAATAGGCACAACAATTTTGTGAATTTTTTACAACATATTTAGAATATACGCACTCGAGTCAGTCTAACAAAAAATAGTTCCCGATGGTGTTGGGGTGTGATAAGGTTTTATTGAGCCGTTGAGCCACAGTTTTTCGATTACAACTTTTTTCTATCTTTGTTTCATGAAATTTAGTACTGAAATTCGAATTCAGCGCGCAAAACTACGCCAAAACTTCTATAGTCATATTGTTCCGACACAAAAAAATTTCAACTTTTTCATGACCTTTGAAAACAATTCATGGTTATTTTTAGACCAAAAAATCGAAATCTCTGAATCATCTCACTATAGGAATTTCTGGCGTATTTTTACACGTAGATGCCGATTTTCAATACTAGAGATCACCAAATAGCCAAAGAAAAAAGTTATGATGGACAAATTATAAGGTTTCTGTTTTTCGGGCATAACTTTTTTCTTTGGCTATTTGGTGATCTCGAGTATTGAAAATCGGCTTCTACGTGTACAAATACGCAAGTAATTCCTATAGTGAGATGATTCTGTAAATGAAAATGTGTCTATAAATGAAAATGTTAAAACGCATTTATCTGCTCTGGTTGTACGGTCGGCTACAAGGGGTGGCGCAATCATTAAAATTGGTCGTAGCCATGTGTTGCATATCAAACGAAAGATCATCAAAGGTTGAGTCTAAACCTGGTCAGCATCAACCTCCCGTTTCTGGGCGTTCCCGGCGACAGTTCATACCATGATCTTGTCGCTCCGATCTTCACTTTCTTCCCCGTCTGTGATGCCCCCATCATCATTATGTTCATTCAAGATTACCGCAAAGGGCTGCTCGGAATAATCTGGAAACCTACCCCAGTTGCTCCATCGATTATGTGGCATCTATACAGAAAAGATATTCCGGTCCACCGAAAAGTTTTGCTGTCCGGTCATGGAGAAAGAGGCAACCTTTTTTTTCTCGCACTGGGTAACGGATAGTAAATTATAATATTTATTTTTTAGCATTATTGATGCGATTTCATGGGAGAAACGAGCGTACGAAGGTAGAATAGGGGAACGATGATGTTCAATAATAGTATCTGTGATACAAACGAAGACATACAACGAAGACATTGTTAATATTCGGGCAACTGATACGGTACTCGGTACTAACGTAAATATTTGCCGTTATTGGAAAAAGGTATAGGGAGGATACATGGGTGCGCAGTGACGTTCGAACCCGTTACTGTACACCCATGAGACCGGTCCAGATGAGGTCGATGGTAGACCCGAAGTACCATAGCTCAAAGCGCACTGCAGTAACTCTACAATGCACCGTAATCCGATAACAAGTAATTTGGTTGTCGAGAACTGACTAAACTTCAAAATGCGTTTCAAAATTCATAATGTGGTTGCATCATGAGTGCATCATGAGTGCATCATATGTGCCCAATATTCTTTTTTGAAACCTAATATCTTGGCCGAGTGGCTAACGGGTTTGTTTTGAGATACCGAAAGTTTGGGGATTCGATGCCGGACGACAACAAACGTGTTTTTACCAAGCTTCCTGTTTTAAGCTGGATATACTATAACCAAAAAACTGTAATTAAAAATATAATTCACGATTTTGTATTGGTCTCTGAGATGTATTTTCATTCGAATCGTTTGAATTTGTGTGAGTAATCCTTCTCATCGCCAAGGGAGATTATAGCGGACTGCCTAAATCCTTCACCCCATGAGACCATTACGGTTAAGCGTACATTAGCCATTACGGTTAAGCGTACACACATTTGAGTTTCCCGAGTACGGCGTATCTCACAATGACTATTTCTCAGAATATTGAATATGTAAATATTGGTGGGTTATTGCATTTTTAAAAGTCGAAAATGAAGTTCATTTCAGCCGTTGGATTGCTCTCAAATGCACTGTTGATATTTCTAAGTTTGCGCTTCAGCAAGCATAACTTGGGAACGTACAAGTATCTCTTGATGATTTTCGCTTGCTACGATTTATTTTTGACTGTGCTTCATGCGATTGTTAAGCCGGTGAGGCGAATACGATAGACATGATTGGATTAGTTTTGCAGAAAATATACATCTTTGGTACCGTATACACCCTCCATTCGACAAACCTTCCTGACAATACAGTCAGTATTTGTAAGGTTCAACTTTGGGGATGCAACAAAGCGAAATGGCGTGCGCATGACTCGTTTGCGATCCGTGAATTTGTTTTGTCGAAAAATGTGACGTTAATTTTTCCGAGTCTGTATTTGAAGGTGCTTACATGTGTCTACGTTTCCGCTTTTGTCGTCCCTTTCGCTCTGACCAACATAAACTTCCTGCATCGATACTGGGCAGTGAAAAAGTGGAAATATACATTTTATTATTGTAAACAACAACAACAATATTTCAGACCCGAAAATCTTAATTTGTTCTCGAATCTAGGATTCATGCTGCTTCTGTCATTGTATCCTATCGGGAATGGTGTCGGATGGTGGGTGTCCGTTCGAAATCTAAAAAAAGGGATCAACATTTTAGGGTGTTTATCTCATTCCAAACCGAGGTGGACGAGTCACATTTCGTCCGAAACCATTACTTCGCTCACTTCAATCAGACGATAAATGGATGGAGAGTGCTGCATCATTGGGTAAACTCGCCGACAACATTAATTGCGCGACATCGGAATCATGTGCTCTCAACTCCCCCCACTTTGTCAATAATCGTATTTTTTGTCTTCAAACATCTAGAACACCATCACGCGAAGCATATCATTCATTACCAGATCGCTTGCATCATATTTCATTCGATTTCAGAGGGATAACCATCTGAATGTTCATGATTTTCTCATAATTCTCATCGCCGCGATCATCATGTCAATCAACTTCTGCATATCGATTTTTCTGGCGAGCCAGACTATCGCTCAGATCCGAAAGGCGAAAACTTTCTCATCCAACTATCGCCTACTACAAATCAAGATTCTGAGAGCGCTTTTCGCGCAGGTCAGCTCCCTAGTTTCTGAACAAAAAAATAAGAATGAACGTTAGTCAAACGGAAAGTTTCAGACCGCCGTCCCGGTCCTTTTCGTGTACATTCCATTCGGATGCGCGATTCTCTTTCCCTTCTTGAAAATAGATCATCATGAAGTGGGAAACAACTCCATGACCGCGTCGTCTTTCTTTCCAGTGAGCAAAATCAGCGTTATACGGTTCTGGGTCCGGCTCCACCGTATCTCAGCTCCCAGTGGGGCTACAAGGACGGATTTAAGCTCAAAATGTGCGGAAAAATATTTCAAGAATCTTTTGTGTTGAGAAGAAATACTGTAGAGTTGACCTTCCTATTGAAAACGATCGAAAACTTTCAGCAAAATCAAACAAATAAATTTTCCTAAAAAAGTCACAATAATTTTGTGAATTTTTTTACAACATATTTAGAATCTACGCACTCGAGTTAGTCTTAGAAAACTTATTTCCCGATGGTGTTGGGGTGTGATAAGGTTCTATTGAGCCGAAAACCTGAAAAATCCGCGATTTCGACAGTTTTTCAATTACAACTTTTTACTATCTTTGTTTCATGAACTTTAGTACTGAAATTCGAATTCAGCGCTCAAAACTACCCTAAAAACGTCTATAGTCATATTGTTCCGACACAAAGAAATTTCAACTTTTTCATGACTTTGTCATGGTCATTTTTAGGACAAAAAGTCGAAATCTCAGAATCATCTCACTATAGGAATTTCTTGCGTATTTTTACACGTAGAAGCCGATTTTCAATACTCGAGATCACCTAATAGCCAAACAAAAAAGTTATGGAGCGACAAGATCATGGTGTGAACTGTCGCCGGGAACGCCCAGAAACGGGAGGTTGATGCTGACCAGGTTTAGACTCAACCTTTGATGATCTTTCGTTTGATATGCAACACATGGCTACGACCAATTTTAATGATTGCGCCACCCCTTGTAGCCGACCGTACAACCAGAGCAGATAAATGCGTTTTAACATTTTCATTTATAGACACATTTTCATTTACAGAATCATCTCACTATAGGAATTACTTGCGTATTTGTACACGTAGAAGCCGATTTTCAATACTCGAGATCACCAAATAGCCAAAGAAAAAAGTTATGCCCGAAAAACAGAAACCTTATAATTTGTCCATCATAACTTTTTTCTTTGGCTATTTGGTGATCTCTAGTATTGAAAATCGGCATCTACGTGTAAAAATACGCCAGAAATTCCTATAGTGAGATGATTCAGAGATTTCGATTTTTTGGTCTAAAAATAACCATGAATTGTTTTCAAAGGTCATGAAAAAGTTGAAATTTTTTTGTGTCGGAACAATATGACTATAGAAGTTTTTGGCGTAGTTTTGCGCGCTGAATTCGAATTTCAGTACTAAATTTCATGAAACAAAGATAGAAAAAAGTTGTAATCGAAAAACTGTGGCTCAACGGCTCAATAAAACCTTATCACACCCCAACACCATCGGGAACTATTTTTTGTTAGACTGACTCGAGTGCGTATATTCTAAATATGTTGTAAAAAATTCACAAAATTGTTGTGCCTATTTTAGGAAAATTTATTTATTTGATTTTGCTGAAAGTTTTCGATCGTTTTCAATAGGAAGGTCAACTCTACAGTATTTCCTCTCAACACAAATGTTTCTTGAAATATTTTTCCGCACATTTTGAGCTCAAATCCGTCCTTGTAGCCCTACTGGGAGGTGAGATACGGCAGAGCCGGACCCAGAACCGTATAATGCCTAAAAGCCGGTTCTGAAAAATTCTGTCAACGTCAACATTTTTCTCATCCCCAATATACTCTAGCATAATTATTTCATCAATATTGGATCAAATTTTGCACGTTGTTCCTCTGGTTCATGCAATCGATCAGAATACGCGTGAGATACAAATAGGAGAATCGATTTCCAATTTTTCATGATTAGTGTAAACATGTGATATGGATAGAATGAAATTAAAGGCCTGGGACGCAATCGTTGTCATTCTACTGATCAAGGATTACAGGTAATCACAGGGGAGTTGACGGGTATAACCATGCTGACTTTCAAAAATCAAAAAACATGCAATGTTTGCACCCATACGTTTTTTAATTTTGATCACCAATCGGAACATTACTCGTATTAATATATTTTTTGATATTTCGAACTCGTACTTGAGGGATGGTATGTTGTTGCTGCTCTGTCCACGTAAAACCACCTCCTCGTTGGCAACGACTGTCTGGAAGACGACGCAAATTTCATCGACGAGGTTCGAATGAGAGCATATCAAGATTTTATTCAACCGGACTTTTGTATTATTTATTGATAAGTACGCATAAATTATGGTTCAACACCGGCTTTCGTGATCTTTCGAGGAAATAGATGGTTGGGAAATTGGTTGTTAGTGAAATACAGCTAAATATGTGTAGACACGGACGTATATCTACATAAAACAGGCTAGAAACGTTCGACGATTTGCAAGAGCGGTTTCTCGATTTTTTTCTCCACCCCATCGAATTCGTGACTCAATGTATAGGAATTGCAAATTTTATGAATTTATCATAGTTTAATATCATGAGTGAGTTCGAATGAGAACGCATCGATCGTTGATTGTTGTTCTTTAGAAGAAGTGTTTGAGGGTGTTGATTGCGCAATGGACAGCGTGGTAAATGATGGAGATTTGCTCAGCGAGATTCCTCCCCGCTTTTTTCTTATCGACGGCGTCGACATAGTCATCGATCTACAACATCAGAACAGCTGTTATTGTTATTTTATTACTATTTATTCTTATATTTTTATTAGTAATTGAACTCTTTTCGGCCCTGAAGATGTTTTCTGGTATCTGCGCTGCCTTATTCACCGCATATATTGAAAAGCGAACGAAAGCGAGACCGTCACCATGAATACATAACCGCTCCCATTTCTTTCCTGGACACATAATTACTCAATACTTTGACCGTACGCCTCATTGGTTTGGTTGGGAAAGGCAAATAAAGGTGCACGGTTTCAAATAAACGAGGACAAAAGGTGAATTGCTCTCCTCAATTAGGTTGACCTCAACGCGGTCAGAGAACACATAGAGCAAAATGGGATGATGGGAATCGGGGTCTGACTTGCATGATAACATTATCACTTACCGCGTCATAGACTGCTGCCATGACCTTGCCGGCGTACAAGTTCTTATCGGAGAGGGAGTAGAGCACGTGGCGGTTCTGCGGGGCGTCCGGAGCTCCGCGAGGGTTAACGAAGCAGCGCTCGGTCCTGTGGAATTTAGTAGTTAAATTAGCTTGACAAAGCCAAAATAAAGAAAATCCGTCGATACACTAATGCTTATAAAAAAAATACAGAAAACTGAAACTGAGTAGCACAGTTCTTACCTTTGCTCTTCAATTTTTCAAACAACTCACATCATGATCCTCTCATTCAATCCTCGCAGCTTCTTCTGGTCGTTTGTCCGCTGCACGTAATCACAATGCCCAGCGAATGATTGCGCTTTCACCAGGAATTTCTAGAAGATGTGATATTTTCGCCCTGATACTTTGCTGATTCTGTCACGACGGCGCACCCGTTGAAAATCGATTTTCGAAATATGTTGATTATCTATTTTGATACCCACCTCCGCAGCCTTTTCCAACAAATCGACTTGTTTTATGGACTCCATTATATCAGTGCTGACGGGCAACTTGAAGACTTCCTTAAAAATTGTTTCATTAAACGAGCTCAAGCGCTGATGAGCATTTTCTCAGATTTCCTCCTGGCATTTTTCAGAAAGGGTTTTCAGTCTCCATTTGACTAGCTCCAATTCCCTTGCCTTTCTCAGTTCGAACACATAGTTTTCGGCCATCTCCTCTGCTGCTCTTGTCACGTTAATCGGCAGAACCGCCGAGTCGGCTAGAGTGCGCGCCAACTCTGCCCAGTACCGGCCGATTGTGCGGTGCATCTGGAATGAATTGTATCAATATTCGGACTGGATCAACATTTTGAGTGCTATGGGAGTGCTGTCTATAGATTTTTCCCGCTCTACTTGACAGGAAAAACAATTCATTGGTTCAGCATTATTTTTAGCTTCTTCTCATCGTATTCTCACTTACAGCAAAGTCTGGCGTGTCGTAGAGGTGTTCATTCAAGAACGGCGTCTCGAAGAGGGAGTGGTAGAGGGGGTAGGCGTGACGTGTCGCATTGACCATGTTGAAGTCGAGCACGGGAACGCCTAAGAGAAGACAATTGGGTGCGAAATTCTGTACGCAAATCAGGTAAAGGTCTATACCATCTACAGATAGCTAAAGATTGAATTGCTTCAAAAAATGGATAACTCAAGGGTCAACGCATAGCGCTTGAATGCGGGAATACCGTTGTTTTGGGGTTGGTGATTTCCTAGAAGCGGTTTATCGGAAAGGAATGCGATTAAAAGTTCAAATTTCGTAGTGGATCTCATCTGCAAGAGTTATGAATCCGGCGTGGTCAGATCCGCCGCCTGGTATCTGCATGTCCGGTTCGCCGTCTTTTCCAGGATACGCGTGGACCCTATTTCCATTAATTGTATATTTTCACAGACAATCGAAAACTAAATAATGATATAGACGGAAGAAGATATTAGTTAACTAATAAGATACCAAATGTACAGTAATTGGACGTCCACGAACACACCGTTTTTTTCTTCGGAACTGACCACGTATCGTAGAGGGTCTTCCTGCCCAGGCGGACCTGCTCGTCGAGCTGATTGGGAATGCGTTTTGCGACGTCGATGGCGAGATCACGCAAGGAGGGAATCGTGTTTATAGTGATAATATAGCTCCATAGTGAGTGACTGGAGCGCACTAGTGTATAGGCCAGCACCTTCGATCCTCAAGGTAGACAAATAAGTTAAGTGAACTGCAATTTTTTCCCCTTGAAACGTCTATAAAAATACAACAATGAATCGAGCACCATTCTCACTTCACCATGAAAGAGGTGTAGTATCGGGTTGCTCACCTGAGAATGTGTGAATTTACCGAACCTCTAGCAAAACATGACGGAGACTAATGGTTGGGGCGCGCGCCTTTCTCTACCTCTTGCAAAACATCACCTGCGGGCGGGGGCCGAGCCTGCCTGCGTTGGCATGCCAGTCAGACACCATGCCCACATGCAAACGTCTATAAAAATACAACAATGAATCGAGCACCATTCTCACTTCACCATGAAAGAGGTGTAGTATCGGGCTGCTCACCTGAGAATGTGTGAATTTACCGAACAGTTTCCACGTTAAATTACACAATTTCGAAAAAAATCTAAAATTTTCGAAAAATATCAGGTACATTGAAATCTAAATTTCTCTCCTACACAGGAAGCGTGATATTTCTAATAATAACGGCTATGATACTCGAGCATACCCTGAAAAAATGCTATAAAGTCAGCTCGTTTAGATTTGATTGGCGGGAGATATATGAGCCCAAACACGATGCTCAAAAACGAGCGTTACTTATTCCTCAACCCAATACCTCAACTCAACCCTACGTTGATTTTGTCGAAAAACGTCTGACCCAAGGAACTGGATCTGACCCATGGTACCGATTTACCGTAATCCTCGGGCCACTGTAATATATATGCAACAACTTTCAATGAGATTGACTAACTCACCTCCGAGCTATTCCCATTTGCAGCTTTGTCGTTTGCAGTTTTGTCACCCCCCCCCCCAAATTTGTCAGAGCTGATCCAAATTGTTATTCTATAGAAATCAAAAGAACGTTTTTTTTTTATTTTAAAAAAAAACTTTGTTCACTCAGTGCCATAGGAGTCCGTTTGGCTAGAGTCAGCAAAAGTGTAACATGGTCGGGATCCTTTTTCGATATATTTAACTTGGATTGTTTTATAAATATGAAGAGAGAAAAATAATTTTTCAAATATTATAGTTGACTAGTTGAAAACATCACTTCATGATAGGGTTGAACTCTTTTTTTAAAATTACGGTATGTCTTGGCTTGGCTTGGATTGTCTTGGCTTATGTCTTCAAAGGTAAAAAAAAGGTAAAGGACACCCGTTTCTCTAGGCACATTCGTCCTGCGGGTCACACTGCTAGGCCAGTGTATTTGTAATGGGAGGATTCAGTCCGCAGCTCCCGATCCTGTTCTTCGGACCTACTTTACCGCGTGATCTTGTCACTACCAATTTCCCGTCCCCAATGGGTGGGCGCCTTGGTGAGGCGGAGGCGGTGTCACGGCCGGGATTCGAACCCGGGAGGATGGAATGGGAGGGCGCCTTAGACCACCACATCTTCAAAGCAACATTTAAATTTAAAATACATGTTGTTATCAGAGTGATGCATAAGTTTTGGACTTTTTTTCTTCAAGTGTTTACAAATTCTTTTTAAAAGGGAATTATCAAGTTAGTATAGGGGCGTTTTAAAGTGCATCTAATGTGCTTTCGATCGCACACTTTGATATTCTGACGGCACTCTGGACATGCACATTATGAGTCTTCAAATGCGGTCGATTCATCAAGGTCGGGATCGGGTTTCCATCATTACCCTTGCCTATGGGACAATAATCGATTATATCGTTGTATTCAAAGATCTACTCAACTCTAATAAAAATAGACCATCGTGTGCCATCCCAATCTTGTCGCGATGACCCCTCATTCTTCCTTCTCAACCTCAACGGTCTCTTCCCGGGCCGGGTACTCATCGCCTACAGCCGTCGGAGGAGATTTGATGGCATCCTGATCGCATCCTCCTCATCCTCCTCATCGCTGCTCAGTTCCTCCTCCAAATTTAGATCCGCAGCATAAATGGCGACTGGGCGGTTGAGTCTTTCCCATTCTCTCTAAGACAAATATCACATGTAAATAGGTGCGTCGCTATGCAAACCTTCAGCTGTAGTACCTCGAACTTTTTCTTCTTCTCCGTTTCATAGCGAGATTCGGTCACTCGAAAAACATAAAATTTCTTTTAGAGAGGAACCCCTCTCATTTCATCATTTTTTTTCTCTACCTCTTGCAAAACATCACCTGCGGGCGGGAGTCGAGCCTGCCTGCGTCGGCATGCCAGTCAGACACCATGCCCATTAGGAAAAAATTCCCTAAAAAAAAAAATTTAAAAAAATTCCCCAAAATTGAGACAGCATACGATAATTTCTCAACTGTACCACATTCACCCAATTTCCCTGTCAAAGTACAGAGAAAGAATTTTTTTTTAAATCTGTAAAACGCGTAATCACATTCAGATGATATTTTCACGAGGAACTTTCTTCTCATTTTATGGATGGAAATATGTCGTACTTCTGAGTGTAGTTCCGTTCGTATTTATATGTAGGCTGGTGCCTATCGAGTTTCGATTTTCATGCTGAGGTAATTTCGTAATATGGTGAAAAGTATAAAACATAAATTCAGGATACGCCGTCAATCGTTAAATCGTTAACGTGTTTCGATAATGTAGGTCAACACTGGAAATTGTAATCTAATTATTTTATCTTCCATTAAGGTTCAACTCTTCCCTGATGTTGCAAAATATAAGGCTTTCTAAGTCATCCCTAGTATATAGGATCAATAGAGCCATTTCTTCTGCTAAATGCACTGCCTATTGTCGCTCGCACTGTTTTGATTGTATTGATCATTGTCGTTCTGTAGGACGGAGAAACGGCAAGAATCGTGAGAGAGTGAACGAATCCGTGTATGCTCATCACATTGGCCAGTATCGCAGAGCACATTGAGACTGGAAGAATGATAGATGAAACTGTTTCTGATGGAAACTAAGGTGCGTTATATGACAATTTTCATAAATTTCATAATAATAAGATTATATCTCAGCATGAAATTCGAAACTCGATAGGAACCAGCCTAGAGCACATATCCTGATTTTTTGCCCTTCCCCTTGAAATACAATAACTCATCTCATTTCTCGAATATAACTGTTTTCATATTGGTCTACTCTCGGCCAATTCGAGAACTGATTCATGTAATTTCCTCCCTGGATAGAGCACAACCCTAGATGGGGTTGGAATGCGTGGGTGGGGATACTTCAAGGAAGACCAATAAATAGGAAAATCGTTAATCATAATCAACAATTGTTGAATTTTCCAAATATGTCAAATTGATTGACTTAAAAGGGAATGAAAATATCTCACCTGATGCATTTCTTGCTTCAACCTCAACGCCTATGGTTAGCGTGTTGAGAATAATTGCGTACAAAATAATCACAGGAAGAAATAAAAATATATTAGGTATAACTCCCTCAAGTTGTTGTGTCATTAGTTGTAGCTCCATTGCATACTTTCTGATTTGTATGCCCACATTTTAGGTTAGAAGATGCGTGTCGCTAGATTTTTGATTCAGAAGCATTCTAGACACAAATTCCTACTTTCAAAAATGGCTATCGGAAATCTGGAAATTCATCTCGTAAATACGCATCGCAGGATAAGCAATAACCCGTTAGTATATTTTAGCTAATCATATCGAATTTGATCTACCTGCATCAGGAGAGAGTAGACAGCACGAGTTTGATAACTGCAGTTATAAGCTAGTTGAGAGATTGCTGATACGTCTCACCTTCTTGTCGTAGAGCTTACATGGATCATTCCGCTCTTGATTTCGTTGATTAGTTGTACCACCATTAAGACCACCAAAGTTGAAGCTATTGCCCCGATCGCAAGCATTACTTAATAAGTTTTGGGATTCAATTTTCTTGTGAAACAAAATGCGTGGAGCATAATGACAGCGATTGTGCTTGTGGGGTGTACTCACTTAAGAAAGGAGTCATATTAATTGAATGCATATAAATAAACGCATGTTTAGTCTTCACCCAATTAACGATTGACGGCGTATCCTGAATTTATGTTTTATACTTTTCACCATATTACGAAATTACCTCAGCATGAAAATCGAAACTCGATAGGCACCAGCCTACAATACATGTCCAACATATAAATACGAACTGAACTACACTCAGAAGTACGACATATTTCCATCCATAAAATGAGAAGAAAGTTCCTCGTGAAAATATCATCTGAATGTGATTACGCGTTTTACAGATTTAAAAAAAATTCTTTCTCTGTACTTTGACAGGGAAATTGGGTGAATGTGGTACAGTTGAGAAATTATCGTATGCTGTCTCAATTTTGGGGTGTATCATTATAAGAATTTTGGCCAACTGTATCGATTTTATGATCATGTGTAATGTTGGTAGAAGGCAATTTCATTTGAACATCTTCAACACAACAAATGCCTTTTTGCTCATTTCGCCAAACATCGATATGAGCCCGTTCGCGTAAGAGTCGAACAAAGTCTGGCACAGCAAAAAAATCGAATATGCTCAAAACTTGGTCCTAGTGGTAACTTTCCATTCCAAATCGACTGGCGTTTTCAGTTTTTCGGTCAGATGCTTCTGAATCCCGGTACGACGCGACGTCGATTTGACCAAATTCGTGTTTTACGATTAAAACTGGTCCGGACAGGGTCGGAATGGCAACAAATCTCGCGTACCCGACCAGAATTTAATGCGTAAAAGGAAAAAAAGGGGTGGGGGGGGGGCAAAAACTGCGTCCAACTCGTGTTTTTTGTGGTTTTTTAAGCATAACTTTTTTATTTCGTTATTTCGTGATCTCTCATATAAAAATTCGTTGTCTACGTGCAAAAATACGCCAGAAAATCCTACAGTCATATTTTTCTGAGATTATGACTTTTGACCCTAAAATTGGATTCCGAAAAATCGGATATTGGTCGAAAAAGTAATAATCTCAGAAAAAATATGACTGTAGGATTTTCTGGCGTATTTTTGCACGTAGACACCGAATTTTTATATGAGAGATCACGAAATAACGAAAGAAAAAAGTTATGCTCAAAAAACCACTAAAAACGCGAGTTGGCCGCAGTTTTTGCCCCCTATTTGCTTTTACGCAAATCTAAATACTTAACCCCATATACCAAATTATCAGGAAAAGATTCTCTACAAACTGGCGAAGTTATTTTTTTGCATGAGCATAGGGTCAATAAACGACCATAAGTAGCACAGCATGTCAGATAGAGGGTCGGATTTTTTTTCAATTTGTAGAGAATTAAATTCTGGTCTGGTACGCGAGATTTATGGCCATTTTGACCTTCACCGGGTCAGTTTTATCGGAGAAAAGAAATTTGGTCGAATCGACGTCGCGTGGTACCGGGATTCAGAAGTATCTTACCGAAAAACTGAAAACGCCAGTCGATTTGGAATGAAAAGTTACCCCTAGGACCAAGTATTGAGCATATTCGTTTTTCTTGCTGTGCCAGCCCCTGTAGAGCTTTTACTGTCTCTTAGGCAAACGGACTCATATGGCTTTCCATGATGACGATCTCAAGGACACGAAAAAATATGCACAGCTATTATTGTGGAATTCGCTGAATCATAATCCTTAGTTATGCGTGATCTAGCTGAGATCGAGTTCTTATCCGGCACGAGACAAAATCTTTTGCACCAATAAATTGACCAACTGAATGGCAGATCATGATGCGCCACTCTTCATTTGTTGATCATCCTTAGAGCCTTTTAATTGCCCGATTTGATTGAGATTTTGAGTAGTTTTTGAGCTATTCGTTTTTAACTAGAAAGGGTTGGAGTCTGAGGTCTCTAGGTATGTTACATGACACCTGAATCTCATGATTGCAAAAAAAAAAACCGATTAAGTAGGTCATATTTCGACAATTGTTTTTAAAAGTTTCATCTCATTGGCGTCACTCACCCCAAATATGAGCCCCGTTCGACAATTTTCACACAATCGTACCACATCGCCTCTGCTAGTACAGAAAACTCGTTTGAAACACCAACATAATCAATGTGATTCGAGATTAATGATTGGTTGCTCACCTTTCTACGATAATATACGCATGCTAAGTAAGAGAAACCTAATTCAGCGAGGCAAAAAGCGTCTGGAAGGAAAGTGCTTCGAAATTATATATTTCGTAAAATACAGTACATCGAAATTCCAAATGTGTATATCCATGGTATCTATATATCCATGGTTCCAAAGGTCCGTTAATGTTTTGGTGCAATCGATAATGTTTTAATTGGTTGTTTGGAGAGTTCGTCGTTTGTGAGCGGTCTGTCTCAAATGAGAGTCGCTCGATCGCTCGAGCAACAATGAAAAGATACAAAGGATGACATGATTGAATGCTGTTATCTCTCTCCCATCCTGCGGTAGGGCCATTCTTTTAAAAATATTTTCGGTCGCTCTAGTGAAGAACAATAGGACCGCTCGAGCTAACATCACGTTTTTTCCGCAATCATTTAACTTACTATTAATGTGTCTACTCCAAATGCATAGGAGAGGACGGAATCTGCATATATAACGAGGCAGTTTGCTTGAATTAAAGGAGCATAAGAACTCAGCACGGCGTCAGAAAGGATAGAGAAGAACTGTTATAAATGGCCATTGTATTTTTTTAAACTCTAAATACAAACCCACATGTAGCGAGAATAAATACTTGCGATAAGATTCTCCTCTCAAATCTGTACCGAAAACTATCAGCAACGCCACCATTACGTTCACAACGAAAAACATTATTCCTAAATGAAACGAGCAATTAACGCAACAAACGCGAACGTTGGATACCGCATATGTGATGGAGATACACTATCGCTGATTGAAAATCGTCACTTAATTCCGTTGAGTTCATATTCTGTCTGCTGACTTTGTGCGAAACCCAGATTTTACGCGATGAAAATGCACCTGTAATAACGAGTCTTGCTTGTCAAATTACTAAGTCCCAGTCAGATAAAATCTGCTACTCAACGAGCAAAAAGACTAGTTTTCAGCCGAAAAAGTGGAAAAGCAACATCAGCACCCACCCCCAAGGCCACAATCAATCAATCAATCAATTTATCATATCAGGCAATTAGGGTGCTCAGATGAGGATGAGTCGCTGGTTGTCATCACGGGTTGTATTCCACCAGTTTTTGCCAATAGCTCGCGGCAAGTCATCTCTCCAGCGCACTCTTGGCTTGCCCGAGGGGCGGGCACTCTTGGCTTGCCCACTCTTGGCTTGCCCGAGGGCGTCCAGACAGTAGTCGCGCGGCTCCACTGATCCGTATCCAAGCTTCGCACTTTGAGTGCCCAGCGCGCCTTCCGTTTCAGTCCTTCTTCGTTCCAATCGCGCAGTTTCGTGATCCCTCGCACGCGTTCGTTTCTCCAGCGATCCCTTAGCGAAACTCCGACCATTTTCCGCTCCATCTTCCGTTGGGTCACACACAGCCTCTCCTTGTCGCTCGATCGCAAGGCCCATACTTCACATCCGTAGAGTACGGTAGAGGTGACGCAACTCTCAAAGAGTCTCCTCCTGGTCTTCATGGGAAGAAGTCGGAAAGTGAGGAGGTGGGACAGCTTACTCCATGCGTACCAACCAAGTCTGATCCTGTGCTCAATTTCGTCTGAGTGGTCAAGTGGAAGTGAGATTCTTCCTCCAAGATACGTGGCAGACTCGACGAATTCAAATCGCAGGTTCCCGATGACTATGGGTGCTCTGGTAGTGCTACCAGGCGATTGAGTAGGTCGGCTATCACGGGGGCGAGGTGGTCTTTCGCATGGTAGAGCATCTCGGGAAGGATTCCGTCCGAACCAGGGGAGTGGCCGCACTTGAGCAGGGACATCGCGTACGGGTCTCATCGGGAAGGAAGGGAGGGAGGGGATCGGGGGGTCGCGAAGGGACCGCGAAGGGAAGGTGCACTCCGGGGGTGTACAGTTCCTCAAAGAAGCGCTGGACCGTAGCAATAGTTGCCTCTTGAGACAGAGCACCAGTAGCAGGGTCAGGGACTTGAAGACGCTTCTTAGAGGATTGGAGGCTTAGCATCGCTTTCACTATGCTCCTTCCCATAGTCGCAGCATGACGAGCTTGCGACTCCTTTCGTTTCCGGATGTCATCGGAGAGACTCAGTCGGGCTGCTTTGCACGCGGTGGAGTAGGCGACGGTTCCCTGGTTCCGGGTTGCAGGAGATATCCAGGGCGGGACTCTTCGCACTCTCCAACAGTCGCTTGCTGCGGTCTCAGTGAATGCCCGGACCGTATCGTAGGCTTCGGCAGCAGAGGCGGGACGGGTGAGAGGCACTGACGCGAGGAGATTCGCGTTGGCAGTAAAAGAGACTCGGTCGAGATCAAACCTCTCCCTGCATCTTTTGTGCTTCACCTGGTCGGGGAGGGATAGACACATCCGAACAAGGCGATGGTCCGAGTTGAACTCGAAAAGACCTACGACTCTACAATTGACAACTCTCGCCGTGGGAGGCGCTGCAACGAAGTCAATCTGGTTGAATGTGGAGCCGTTGGGAGATCGCCAAGTCCAGATCCGGCCATGTCTCTTTTTCGGGAACGTGTTCCAAATGCGCAGGCCGGTTCTCACGCAGACTTCTGTGAAAGTCCGTCCACGCGAGTTGGGGGTCGGAGAAGCGTAGTTACCGACAAGTCTTTCATTGCCAGGTTCACGCGCGACTCTACAGTTGAAATCCCCAACCAACACTGGCATATAGCCTCTTGGCGCTCTCCGCAAAGTGGCCTCAACCTGGTCCATGAAGGTATCGTACTCTTTGTCATCGTAGGACGACGTTGGAGCATACGCACAGACTAGGAAGAGGCGCTCGATGCGTAGGAGGAGAGTCGCTAGACGAGGGGAGAGGCCATGGAACACAGCTCGTCGCGCGAGGTGCGGTCGGAGCAGGAATGCCACGCCATGGGACGCAGTAGGACCGCCCGAGTGGTAGACTACAGTGCCTGAGGATGTAAGATTGAACGAGGCACAACCCACAATCCTTGCTTCCTGCACTGCTATCACGTCCCACTTGATCTTGTCGAGGGCGAGTTCCAACTCGATCTGCTTGTCCTTGGGGGCGAGCGTCCTGGCGTTGATGGTGCCGATGTAGAGATGGCGACTCATCAGGGTGGCGTACAACTCCCGCGTGCCAAACGCTTCTGGGAGAGGGAGACTAGATCCTGGGCGGAGGGAACCCGAGTCGGAGAGCGAAAATCGCGACTCAACAGCTCGCCACTCGCTTTTGGACCCAGAATGAGGCCACAAAAAGATTGAAACTTTTTTACATTGCCACAACTTCTTTGAAAATTGAGATAACGTTAGAGACCTGCGGTATTACAAAAAAATAGCAAATACAAAACAAGTGTATTATCGCTATTACAATTCCCCCCCCCCCCCCCCTTAAAAAAGGTAGGTCAGTTTGTCGGAAAACCGATTTTTGAAATCACGAAAACTGATTTGGAATCGACCTGACTCAGATCTCAATGGCAATCTCGACATGTCTATGATTATGCAAAAGAAATTTTGAGTCCAGCTTGTCCGGCTGAGAAAATATGAAAAACCGATTTTCAAACTTGGGGCCCACCTGGCGGGCCGCTTTGTAGACTCGGCGCCCTAATTTGGCCATTATTATAAACAAGTACCCAACATGCCTACATGGTATGCGTATGGAGGTCTGAATCGAAAATCCTGGCGGCATGTGCGGAAATCCGCCGAAAGGATAAAAAAATCAGAGGGGCTCTCTTAAACAAATCTAGAACAATCGCTAAAGGCGCCTAAATGTCGCCGTTTCGATTTGAGGATCATGGTATTCCACACAAAAATAAAACGGAAATCAAGACAAACACCATAGTGGTCGCTCACAAAACGCTCTCTAGTATTTCGACAAGATGAACTGCATAAAATAACCCCGACCTGGTAACCAATGAATACACTTACCTTTTCGCCATCAAGACCATGTTTACCAAACCTAGACTACCCATTCCCAGGAGAAAGCTTGTGCTCACCAATCTTGGGGGAATGGTGGGACAAAAAAGTAATCTCGGTTTAAGAGACGTTCCATGAGTTAGTGAAGTTTTGTGATGAGTCGACGGACGACTTTTTTGCAATCTATGACAATAAATTCAGGGTGAAGTCCCCATACATAGAGCTGATGTCCGGCCAAATATGAGAGGCTGGGGTGCACTCTCCGGGAAATGCTAGAAGTGTCCCAAAAAAAGTCGAGAAAATCATCCCAGAAAAAAGTACGGTCTTATAGGTGTTTCTGTTTTTTTTCTGATATTTTCTGATGAAAAAAAACGAAAAACATGGTTTGAAAGCGAGTGGACATCAATAAAATGTCGAAAACTTCGATTATCGTCGTTTTTTGACCGCCGTGAAACTTTTTTATCGTCATACACATTTTATTATTCCCGATTTGGATTCTACGCGCCAAACTACCTCTAATGTGAAATTTTCACGAAAATCTATTAGTGCGCCCGAGAGTTTCATCTTTCGGCCCGAGGCTCTCTCGGAGGCTGACCAGAGAACGATGACCAGAGATTTCGGAACGGTCCAGTTACTTCTTCAACATATTTTCGTGTTATGTATCGTTATTAAGCATATATGTTGATATTATGGAGTTGTGATATCGATAAATCACGAAAAAGGTTAAATGTTGAAAATCACTTTTTTAATTCTCAAAATATAAAAAAAATCATAAGTCATGTATTTGAGCTTCAAATGGTGCATTTCCAACGTAGAATCAATTGATTATCAGTTATGAACAATATCTGAGAGTTATAGCCAATTTGCGAATCTTTTTTTGAAATTGTGATTTTTAGATGGGCAAAAAATTATCGAGAAATTTTTCGACCAAAACTTTATCTTTAGAAACCGTCTCAAAAGATCAGATATTGTTCATAACCCATATTCGAGTGATTCTACTCCGAAAATACACAATTTTAAGCTTAAATACATGACTTCAAAAAAAGAAATTTCATTTTTTTCGTGTTTTATCGATATCACAACTCCATAATATCAACATAAATACTTAATAACGATAAATAGGACACAAATATGCTGAAAAAGTAACTGTATCGTTCCGAAATGACGAAATCTCTGGTCATCGTTCTCGCGTCAGCCTCCGAGAGAGTCTCGGGCCGAAAGATGAAACTCTCGGGCGCACTGATAGATTTTCGTGAAAATTTCACATAAGATGTAGTTTGGCGCGTAGAATCCAAATCTGGAATACAAAAATGTGTATGACGATAAAAAATTTTCACGGCGGTCAAAAAACGACGAAAATTGAAGTTTTTGACATTTTATCGATGTCCACTCGCTTTCCAACCACGTTTTTCGTTTTTTCATCAGAAAATACGTCAGAAACACCTATACGACCATACTTTTTTCAAGGATGATTTTTTTTGGAACATTTCCCGGAGAGTGCACTCCAGCCTCTCATATTTGGCCGGCCATCAGAGCTATGTATGGGGACTTCACCCTGAAATTATTGGCATAGGTTGCAAAAAAGCCATCCGTGGCATAGGTTCACTAACTCGTGGAACAATCTGCCCCTTTTCGGATCGAGTTCAAAGAACACAACCCGAAAGGCAGACAATTCTATTTTCTCCTCACACACCACTGAAAGGAATGATGAGTTGAACAAAAGAATAGGTAAAAATGATTGACCGTAGTATCGGGAAAGTTTGTCGAATGGAGGGTGTATACGGTACCAAAGATGTATATTTTCTGCAAAACTGATCCTATCACATCTACCGCATTTGCCTTACCGGCTTGACACTCGCATGAAGCATAGTCAAAAACAAATCGTAGCAAGCGAAAATCATCAAGAGATACGTATACGTTCCCAAGTTATGCTTGCTGAAGCGCAAGCTGACCCCAGGTCAACAATTGAGGTTGATGAGCTCTGGAAAGCACAGTTGGAAAGCACCATCAATTTTGCGAATTAAAACTGTGGGAGTGGTGATCATTAATTAATCCAAGTTCCCAGTGAGATATCGAAATATAGTTTGTTATGCCACATCCCACTCTTCCTGTGACATACTTATTTAAATTAGGTCACTCACTGGTCCAATGCCAATGAAACTCGGGTCTGCGGTATGTGAGATCCTATGATCACATGAGGGTGATCATTCGATGATACAGAACAATCAGTTCCCGTCGAGGGTAAATAATGAGTACGTCCTTTCTTCATAATCGGATTCGCGATCTGATATGTGCTTTCTGAGAAGTATGATCTCAGGATCACACATGTATAGGGCAAGAGTACGTAAAAATACAAGTGTGGAGCGTAGCTTCACAAATAAAAAAAGTAGAGCAGAAAATCATGTAAGATAGTAATGGCGCACTTTCGGATATTCCGATGTCTGAATAAAATGACTCCCCTATACGATAATAATACAATATAATACAATACGATTCCGTAGTGGAAGATGATCTCTGTTCCTCACAGCCAGAAGTTGCAGTTGTTGTGGAAGTGTCGTACTGTTTCGACAGTACTACTCAAAAAGTTCTCTCAATATTATGTGCATGAGAGTGTCGGACGGACACAGGTAGTTTTCACATTTATCATTTTTTCACATTTATCTTGTCTTATCATCACCATTCCAAACTTTTGAAAGATGTTCTCCGTCCGCCATAATCGCTCTGGGAACCTCTGCTGCTAACGGAGAGGTGCGCATTTGAATTGAGGCCAGATGATCGAGTCATGCATTCCATCCATTCCAAACAAAGCACATACCTCGAATCTAGAACCGCCTTACACTCTTTGGCAATCTCGATCACATTGGAGTCGAACACCTTCTCGGCGGTTTCGGAGAAAATATTGGACACCACTTTGGACCGGGACCAGTCGCCGGACCATCTGCCGGTAACAAGGTCCTTTGAAGGTAATATTCCTGATTGCTACATCGCACTGAATATTAGATCTAGCAAACAATGTGCTGCAGTTCGGAATCAGTAGACAGTTGCAGGACATAATGGAAACTGCACAATCCGCAAGCAACACAATTTTACATTTTCAGGACGATGCGCCAAACATTCACACATTATCAACCAAATCTCATTATCAACCAAATCTCGTTGAGGAATAAACTATCGATCTTGCATATGCTTTCGATATCTTACTGGGAAATTTGATTTGATCGGCATTCCATTGTTTTTTTGCATATTCAAAGGTGGTTTCCAATTGTACTTTCCATAGCCCATCAACCACTAATGTTGTCTTCGAATGCTTGTTGTGTTGAATGTCCTAATATCCAGAAATATGGCATTACTATCTTGCACGATATGATGTTCTGTGTGATCCGATTGTGTGAATCGACTGCCGTTGTTTGGTCAAGACTGCTCACCCGATTGGATCTGCTCCCAAATCCTGCGGACGCACATTTGTAATAAAAAAAATCCGAATATGAAGGTGAATCCATCAACGATCCCAACCAGCCAGCCGTCGTCGAAATATAATTGTCTTGTATATTCCAATGATCAGCCTGTGTTTGTGTTTGCTCTGGGCTGTGTTTGGTATTGGGCGAGCTTGAGACTGAATTTGAATAATCATTTCACAATCCATGATTTTTGCCACCAAGGAGAATGGAATTGATTGAGCAAGCAAATATGCGCACAGATTCACCAATTCAACATCTGGTTCTGCTTGTAACGTAGCTCCCATCAATAAATATCACATCTACGTCGTTTTAATCGCAATATATTTCCTAATCCCGAAAACAATCTGCTTCCGAATTATTCCGAATGCAACGATAAACTCGCGGATACGAATACTAAGAAAGTTTCAATCAATGTTGCCTTGCAGTCTTGACGGATTGGTGTGTCCGATAAGTAGAAATCCCGACATTCAAGTTTATGGTAAACACTTTCAAAAGTCTTTGAAGGGGGGGGGGGTGTTTATCTTGCGATAGAAAACAATAATGTCTGTGAAGATCGAGACCTTTGAAAATTCTCTTCGACGGAGTCCTTTGTTCATTCCAAGGACTTTCCTAATGTGAGTGTCGAATTCGGCATCGGAGGGCTTGAGTCTCTTCTGAAGACGATTATTTCTGATGAAAACTGTTATATGATATGGTGTATTGATTGTAATCTATTTCTTATTTGCAGACGGGAAAGAATTTCGGTAACGACTTGACTTGGGTTGCCTTCAGTTATCGTTTTTTGCCTTGCTCTTGGCTCTGATGGACTATATTTTAGCATACTCATTTTGCGAGATGTTGTCATAGATCAAAAGGGGAAAATGGGGCGGAGCCCTTTACAGGCATATACCAGACCAACTCCTCGCCTTGTGGTATTCCATCATAGTTCGAATATTTTCTTGAACATGAAAGATGTGGATCAAATACTGCCGGTTTGGACGATTATCGAGCGGCCTGAGTACAATTGCAGGTATCTCGTTCAGGATAATTTTGTGTTATATTTCATAATTATTCAACCAGCATCGTTCACGAACCGGGAGAGTGGTGGACAGAGAATCGGGGCATGCAACGTCCGATTTTCGGGTGGTGGTGTATATTATTTGGTACGGTCAGCGAGTTGAACATCCTATACGCAATGGTTAGGAAAGTGATGTTTCTCACAGACTTTCTACATTCCTTGCCTATTCGCCATCTACATTGAGTCAAAGAAGCTGTCGTGCTATAAGGTTTCGCCGTTCCATCTTCTTGAAAAAAACTCAGTTTCCTCAGATCATGCTCTGCCTTGCTGTTGACATAGTCGCAGTATTCTCGAATTCATTTCTCTTCGGTTAATCGCAATTTTAGATAAATATCAATGCCCTTTTCCAGGTTACTTTCTTCTCATCGGAGAAGTGTACTGCTCCGGTCCAATGTTGCACTATATCGACGGATGCATGTCAATCGGTATGGATCCTGATTGATACAAAAAAAGGTTTTCTTCATTATGCAATATCTGGAGAAACACCGAAGCATGTATGCGCTTAACTATTGTTGAAATGTAGTCTGTCTAATATTTGTCAGAACATGATATTGAGGCACATGGTGCGGCGCGAGCGCCTGTTGTCTGATGCTGGTTACAAACAGACTGTTTTTTCTTCACACCAGTAAGATTATTTGTTGAATGAACTGAAGGATCATAGCTAGAGGGATCTTGTCTACGAGCAAATGACGTGACTTGTTCCTATATTCCGTGCTTTTTACACGTGCGCAATTGTTTCCAGGGAGTCACCAACGCTTGTCTGTTCCTCGTTGTCTGCTACACACTGTTCTTCTCGCTCCAATCTCCCGTGGTACTTATGGATTCGCTCACGCTGGGAAAGTACTTTGACCCTCACATCATAGAACATACGAGTACAAAGGTGATTGTTTTTGATGGTTTGCATCAATATTAGTCAGTAATCTATCAATTGACAGTACGCTAACTATGCCCACACCGTCAACAATCTGCTCATTGTTATTATAACCGCATTCTTATTGTAAAGATCACGCACTCCCACTTACGCACCTGATAGGGGTGAACTGTGGGATGGATTAGAGTCTGGTTTTCTCTGTTGTGTTGCTTCACTCAACGGACACCGAAGAGTTCTGCAAGTCCAGGGGAATTTGGGCAGCACCTTCGGTGGACCGTAAGTAAATACTGTTCACGAAATACAACTGTTACTGAGCCACCGAAGTGTCTTCTGAACTACGGACCTGAGCCACCGAAGTGCCTTCTGGGTCTCCAGACCTGAGCCACCGAAGTGTCTTAGGTCTCAAGTGACGACAATAAAATGTGGTGAAACCTAGTAAAAGAAACTAGGAAAGGAAAGAGAAGAAGACGAAAGTATGATAAGATAGACGCAATAATAGGATTCCCCAAATGGCACCAAACCCCGGGTACTACAACAAGTAAAGCGAATAAATTAGTTGAATACTTTATAGAGGCGGTATGCCCGTAACGCTAGACAACGTGTGTGCAAGAACGGCAAACGACTGGGAAAACAACAAAATTGATATGCAAGAAGTCTTAAACGGGGAGCGCTCGAGCGCGCGATTTGAAACGAGGATGATATTTCATTTGAACGAAAAATCTTACAGTATACTGGGATTGGCAAAATTGCCCGAAAAGGTTGATCATGAACTGACTTAATTAAATATTGAAGGGAAATCGGCAATAAATCAATATTATTATGCAGATAATAGCGAGGATAGGTCCATATCCTCTTCATTATACTTGGTACTATGTGTCGTTCTTGTAGTGAAGCAGGTAAGCCAATGTTTGTTATATGTGTATAGTGAGGTAAATGAAAATTTAATCGACAAACTTAGGGCTCACAAGGTCATCAAGCGAGAGTGACCACGAGCAAGCCAGAATGTTCACCGATCCGAAAAGTTAAATAAATAAATAAATTTCAGATATTTATTCAAGCCTCTCTGATCTGCCTGTTCAATGTTTTCGCTGCTGTTGAGTGAGCCTTACTAATACATATCAGGATTATGAGAATCATAAAAAAATAGTTATTTCTACATGAATCTCTTCACGGCAACTGAATTTCTTGTCTATCTGGGCCATGTTGCTTATCAGCTGTGTCATGGTTAGTTGTTGATTTTTTTCATTACGGTTTGGCGATTTGGACGTGGCATCTCGCTTAGTTTTAAAGATCATTTTAAGAGACGTTCCACGGTATTTTGAAGCTATTGGGAGGGGTCGACGGAGGACTTTTTTGCAACCTATGCCAATAAGTTCAGGGTGAAGTCCCAATACATAGAGCTGATAGCTGGCCCAATATGAGATCTTTGGGTGCACTTTCCGGAAAATGCCAGAAATGTCCCAAAAAAAGTCCGACATTCAACCCCAGAAAAAAATATGTTCTTATATGTGTTTCGGACGTATTTCTTGATGAAAATAAGGAAAAACATAGTTTGGAAGCGAAATGACATCGATAAAAAGTCGAAATATTTCGTCGTTTATGTACCACCGTGAAAATTTTATTGCAGATTCGGATTCTACGTGAAAAACTACACCTGTTGTTGTATTATCATTGCCTCTCGAGTTGGAGCCCGAATTCTGCTGCTTCTCGCACGAGGCTCTCTCGGGGGCCCCAAGGAGAACGATGAAGAGAGATTTCGAAATTTCGAAGCGATGCAGTCACTTTTATATCAGATTTATATCTCATTTATCGTTATTAAACATTTTTGCAGATTTTATGGGGTAATGACATCGATAAAACACGAAAAACGTGAAAAGTCGAAAAATAATTTTTTCGAAATTTCAAAACTTCAAAAATTCATAAGTTATATTTCTGAGCTTCAAATGGTGCATTCTCAACGTAAAAACACTTGAGAAAGGTACTGCAACAATTTCTGAGAGTTTTAGCCGATTTGCAAATATTTTTTGAAATTTTCATTTTTTTTTTTTTTTTATATTTCAGCTCGAAAACTCATCGGAGAGCCAAATGGCGGGTACCCCTGGGTGTGACAAACATGTGCGTTTCATATTTTCCAACCCCACTTCGGCATTGATCCTGGGTCTTCGATTCTGGAGGTTAAGCTTTCGGCTTTATGTAAGGTTCACTTCTTCAAATGAACCGCTTGTCACCACTTTGAGCCGAGTTGTCGGCACTTAGTGTCAAAAAGGCGTGAAAAAGGCTGATTTTCGGACCAATCGTGTCTGAAAATATTTTTTCGATGTCCAACCCCCGACATTGTATTAAGCTGGTCAAGACACCCCTTGATAACCAGTTTCAGCAAAATCTATAAAGTGGTTTATGAAATATTGCGATCGAAAAAAAAAACAAAAAAATCTAAAATTTGCAAAATAGACGTAGCAGGCGGGATTAGAACCCGGGTCGGATACCACAAGGCCACAGGGGCGATAAGGTGAGACTTTCGTGATGCGATATACGACTAGCGACTGAGTATGTTAGCGCCCTCGCAGATCCTTGCATTACATTTTCCGAATAGTCAACGCAATTTCCTCTGCATTGCGGATTTCACTTTACTTCGGCATAGCGATGGCTCTGGACAATAAACACAAGCCTATGGAGGTCATTTCAAGGGGCAACCAAGACGTGTTACCTGACTACCGAGAAAGGATGATGGCTGCAGGCAGGGGAACTTTGATACTATCTCCGAGTATCCAATCAATAGCATACACATTTTCTGATGTTAGCCTATTGCGCAAACTACATCGTTCTCGCGGTGTATGATGTAAATATCAGGATACTACGAAGATGGTAATAGAACAGTACCAGTCCGGATCCATGTTCCGAGATAATTTTCACAGGTTGTTTCGGAGTTGATTCTGTCTGGATCTTTTCGGATCAGGATCACACAGGGTGGCATCAAGTACGGGTTGCCAAGCATTCACCGGTCGTATACGGTATCGTTGAACATGTTTTGACGTGCCTAGGGAAACATATGTAACCTCACAGTGGGGTTCAAGGAGGGCTGGCCCCTTGCTTGATGATCATATGGATACTCCTCAAAATATAGAAGTGTCGTTTAATTCAGCGAACATTTGCAAGAATTTGCATGTTTCTCTGAACATCTTCAACAATTTTCAATTTAAAGGACGGGTGGCACGAATATCTGGCTTGATGAGTTCTATAGGGGAGGTTGTGGGGATTGGTTGCCCGATCACACTTGCGAAACTCCCATGTTGCCAATTTTCGTTTAAACTGAGCCATGACAGTTTGGCTGTGTGCCAAGCGGGCCTGACGATGCAGGCAACGAGAGAGGGATAAGAGGACAATGAAGAGACCACGCATGCAAATCGGCGAGCGCCTCTCGGCTCTTCGATTTGCATACGGGTTCGTGCCTCCCCTTCTTTAATGGGTCGAATGCGATCTTGTATAACCCCCCAGGGGGGTTCAAGGGGGGCTTGCCCCCCTTGCTTGTTGTATAATTTGGTCACTTTTCACGGTTTCCAAATAGTTCTGCGCGAGAATTAATGCTACGCATCAATAAAAGTAAATGAATCCACTTCCCGTGGGGAAGTGCGATTTTCAGTTTGTGACAAACTCAAACCCTGAGTGAATTTGGGTCCTCTAATCATCCTCTCTCACAACCCGATCTCAATAAAAGATAATGAATCACTTTTAGATCGGATTTCAATAAAAGTATGGGAATCACATCTCGACCCAAATTCGCGCCTAGGGTTTCGAGCGAGTACGCAAAAATGCTGATAAAATTTGAAGTACATTTTGTAGCTGTTTTTGTTGTTTTTATTTTTGTGTTTACATTATATTGCTGCTGAATGCGAAAATCCTCATTATTCTCTACGATTCATAT
This sequence comes from Pristionchus entomophagus, assembly GCA_036245825.1. NCBI lineage: Eukaryota > Metazoa > Nematoda > Chromadorea > Rhabditida > Neodiplogasteridae > Pristionchus > Pristionchus entomophagus. The sequence goes on along the minus strand of BTSX01000004.1, from coordinate 5,792,095 downwards.
TTTAATATTGAGTTAAAGTGAGATATTTTCGAGTTAATATCTTACATAATGGTTTGATTTTTTCTAATATTCATAATATTGTAACATTGAATAACAACCACATACTGACATTGAAATGGCCAACGGAGAAAAAATGCGAGGAGCCCCGGGCGCAGATTTGGGTCAAGATGTGATTCCCATACTTTTATTGAAATCAAATCTAAAAGTGATTCATTATCTTTTATTAAGATCGGGATTGTGAGAGAGGATGATTAGAGGACCCAAATTCACTCAGGGTTTGAGTTTGTCAAAAACTGAAAATCGCACTTCCCCACGGGAAGTGGATGTTTATTTTGAATATCAAAATGTCAAAATTATTTTATTTTGTAATCGATAGAAGTGAAATAGATTAGAAAAAGCTTTCGAGTACAGTTTTTTTCTTCTTCTCTTCATAATGACATCTATGCAATGGAATTGCTTGCTCACTGTCACAATATGTTCACGGTTCGTTAGATAATATTTTGCACATTCGGACGCCTTCCCCCTCAATACGAGCTAACGAAGGTATTCATTTTCGAAAATGATCAGATATGTGAATATCAACTGTGATTGTGGCAAAAGAGAAGCATATTTTTCCGCAAATGAATAGTAAAAATAATTATGCTTTGGTAAAAGTAATTATGCAATAGTAAAAGTAATTATGCAAGTAAGAGAATATTTCCTAGAAGTCTAAAATTCTGTAATATTTACCCACTGATGAAGTTCGCTCGGTACACCTCAAGCGAACACAATCTCGTAACGATGCGTATACCACCAGCAAATGGCAACATTTATCGAATCTCTAGTTTACGTAGCCGTTCCATTTGGCCAACAAGATATTCAAATACAAGTCATGTTCGATGAGATATAAACCACTTTTTCTCGAAATTTTGTAGTGCAAATTTATACAAACCCAAGCATGCAGACATGTTGTTTACTATGTCGTGCAATATGTTTTCTTTCATGGAATTGACAATAAACGTCACCCAATGCTAGTCATTTTGGATATGAAAAGGCCTGATGGATTGCTGGATGGAGCGAGCACCGACTCTACTCTTCGACATAACAAACACTCGATTCGATCTCGAATGGCGTTGTTGAACATGAGATAGACGTACGGTGGACTTCCTAAATACTATCAGTAAGCTTTAAAACATATGTTATCTCTCCATTCTGCGAGAGTTCTGCCGGATTTAGATCCGGAGAACGAGCGGTCCTGGGAAAGATCCGAATTCAGCATACTTACCATGCACCATCATCCAGCCAACGTGAGTGAAGTAGAGCATGCCCTCTGTAGCCGGCACGAATTGAAGCAATTCGTAGCCTCCACAAGATAATTTCTCAATACAAAATGGGCTTCGTGCCTCTTCCACTCACAAATGCATGTTGTCATGTGTATAACGATAATGATTCCGCATTGTATAAGAATCTAAATAAATATTTTATACGCCATATTAATTCTAGTATTACCCGATATGCTGCTTTATTCAGCGCGTTCGATGATTTCTTCATCGTTATCTGAAGCATGTTATCAGTTTTTGAAATAAAATTATTAAAAATACATACATTTGCATATCGATAAACCAGCGCTACTAGCATAATGGCGTAAACAATAGTAGAGATGAAGGGTAGGAGAACCGTCACAACAATGTGGAAATAGTTCACGTACTGGTATGATTGATAAGCTCATTTTTGTAAAATATAAAAATTACTTGAAACTTCTTTTCAGTGATGAGCGGATCGAACAGGAACATGTGGTACTTTGAGTTGAAGAGCATTGGAGGAGTGAAAATCACAATGAAGAGGCCATATGGAATAGATACGCAGAGTGTCAACCAGGTTCTCGTTTTCTGGAATTATCGTGTGAAAGGCGCACGAAACGTAATGCGACTCACATCGAATAACAAAATTATCGGGCGAATAGCCAGTAGTTCACCAAATCGATTCAACGCCAGTAGCGTACAGGTTATGGTGGAGCAGAAGAAGAAGACTGTGTTAAATTCGATAGAGTTCAGCTAAAATTTTGTTAATTAGCTCACATATCGCAGCCATTGAACAGATCAATATCATGAATGGATGCATACAGTAGACTTCGCCCTGAAAATGTATTTTCTCACCATGTTTTAATTTTCTACAAACTCTGATCTCCATGATTCCAAAAATGATCGAATTCACGATCAGGTCACCAATGTCGGCCAAGGCAAGAAAGCACATGATCTAAGATGGAATTATGTAAAGTAAACGTGTGAAGCGGTTATTCTCAATTCGATAACAATCACTTTGTACACAGAAAGAGCCCGCAACGGCCACATGACTGAGAGGCAGAAGAGGTAGAGCGGAATGGTGATTGCCCCAAAGAGGATGCAAATCGACCCGAATAATGGCTGACTGACACCCGTGGATGCCCAGTCAACATCCCCAGCGAGACTGAATAATCGGAAATTCGTCTCGGATTTTTCCTCTATCCTCAATAATCCCTCCAGCTGTTTCGAGATTTCGAGCCCATTTCGACTTCAAAAGCGATAGGAAAACCAATGAACAGAAGACACCTGCAGTTGTACTCATCGTAATACTCGAGCCAGAGATTGAAGCGGATTTGTGGAACCCGCTGCATTACGAACTACTGACGGGAGAATATAACGTGATTACTATCATAATCATCCTCAAAATCTCCCCCAGGGGATCAAGAGCAATCCAATTTGCCGAAGAACAATACTCGTTTATTCTTATTGGTCTCGATTGTGTTATGGTAATGCAGAAATGATGATGAACTGTCTATAAATCTCAGTTATCCGTAACGTTGTTTTATAATTTCGTCTCATATTCGTTGGAAACATATTTGGAAAGAAAATACTGACTCAATGCATGTATTGTCTAGTTATTATGAGTTACAAACCTATCCAATCACAATACATGATCATTAAATCGAGGAAAGCATATGGTTCGAATGATAAATACGATCGTTTGTTGAAGATTTACTTCAAATTGCGTCAACGAGGTTTAGTAAATATCATAATTTCATACAGAAGAGTTAAATTAGAAAATTTCGCCCTCATTCATTCCATCGTGCGATTTTTAAAGAACTGACGTTCTCTCGCCTCGTGTGGAGAGATCAAGATTAGAGAGACGGATAAGTTGGGGGGGGGGGGGGGAAGAATGATCGTGAAATAAAACATCACGATCAGGAAAAAACATCACCTGCGGGCGGGAGTCGAACCTGCCTGCGTCGGCATGCCAGTCAGACACCATGCCAATTGATGGGAGCAACCACTCTTCATAATGTTTCATCAGCGATCACCTTCGCGCTGAATATTGGCCATTATTTTCTCTGTTTTACGGTCTACGCACCTTAACTGGTATTGAACTTGTCTCTATCACAGGATTTTTGATATAATTGAGATTCTCACAACAGAGTCCGTACAACGATTTTGCAACCTATGATAAAAATTTGGCCCTAGAGTCAACTTTGGACGTAGAGTTCGAAAATTGACTTTCGAAAACCGTATCTTTAAAGCCTCATTCCCTATGGCACAATTTATCTTGTGCGGTCGGTTTTTATATCTCATGAACGGCGCTTCGGAGAACCATAAAATTATACAAATTCTGAAAGATCTTAACGAGATAAGAAGTTTTTTTTTTTAAATTATGAGTGAAGGGCTAGTTCATCTGTGAAAAAAGTTATGCCCTTCCAAATTTTTGAAATGATCACCCTGAAAAAAATTTGTTCCTGCAGTGCAAATTAAACTTTTTCATTCGATTCCCCATGCGATTTTACCCCCGGGTGGTTGGTTTCACGGTGCTCCCTTCGGGGAAACCGTTCCGTTTAGGGGGCCGAAAGTGTTCAACTCGTCGATTTTTAACAAAAAAATTAGTTTTTCGAGCTAAACTTTTTTCTTTGTTATTTTCACGACCTCTAATATCGAAATTCGGTTTTCTCATGTTAAAATACACCATATACACATAATTTCAGGTGATTTTGAGATTATGACTTTTTCAATTTTGAGCATAGGTTGCAAAATCGTTGTACGGTCCTATCTCCATTATATCGAAAATCCTGTGCTATCGCTTTCTTGTGATGGTCCAATGCCGAATCTTTACTGTAAGATGCTCATGGAATCAACACGGTTTGAATTGAAAGAATGCGTTTATTTTTATCTTCAATTGTGAACAAATATGAAGATACATCCCATTATGTGGTTGATCTTACGAATAATCGTTGTATTTAGCATAAGAGCAAATAAGACGAATTTAGAAGCAATTGAGTGCTTGTCTCAGTCGGTCCTGATCAGACGCAGTAAAGTTTCCGATGAAGAACGGGTTGGTTGCAGCGATTGAGGGACGGACAGGAGATGAGGGTATGCCCGACTGAGGAGAGGCGGATGGGAATGACGAGGTCGTGCTGTTGGCGTGGGAAATCGACCGCGGCGACGACTGTAAACGTGAGATTACAATAACAACCCGGTTCGGGGAAAGAACTATTATGAAAACTATTAGGAAAAAAATGGATTATTATAGAAAAAAATCAGAGGGAATACTTTGAAAGAAATGCTATGAGTTTTAGTATTAGTTTATTTAAACCCGATGCGCAAAGATATGGATCATCGAGGAATTACAGGCTGCGCAACGACGTATCCCTATAGGCCATGGTCCAAAAATCGGTCGCCGGTGGCGTGCACACCTATGGGAGTGACTCTCATTCGCACATTAGTTGAATATATTAACCCGCTATCGGATAGCGATTATTTTGAACAAGCAGCAAGTGATGGTTCGAGGGAGTAATAGAGCGTGGACATGGATGCCAACATTGCGTTTCATGTTAATCACTACTATACCGCATCCGAAAACATCCTTCTCCCAAAAATAGCGTTGACAAAACGCCTAGCAGATGTTGAGCCGCACTCAAAATGAGAGATAATTCATACGTTGCTCGACGAAGCTGCTGATGTATGCCTTATCCATTGCAGCCGATGAAAAAAGATCGACAGTAGTGAAGAAGTGAAGAGAATAAGAATATAGTGTGCGAATGAATCTATAGGGGCTGGCTTATGTTTTGGAGATTGTGCCCGCCTATTGTCTCAATAGCAATCTCACAATCGAAATCGCCCGCCCCTCCTGTTCCTTCCCTTCAAATGACCCATGTCTACAGGGAAGATCGATAGTTCATCTGGTATGGAGAGATCAGTCTAGAAGGGCCGAGAATGAAGAGGGTAAAGATATTGGAGGAGCGAGAAGTTGCGATGGCTATTCGAAACCATCTCTCGCGACCGTCGGGATTCACACGCTCGCTCGACTGTCGGATAAATGAAAGAGTGTGCGAAATGAGGAGAGAGAGAGAGCCATCACTAATTATAAGTTGTAAATAAGTAACAGCGACAATGATATTCATATGATCGTTTGATTGGACGGAAACAGCTATGTATCATATTCACATCTCATTGGGAAGGGAAGGAGACGACAAGATTAATGCAATCTCTAAATCTCCATTTACTCGTATTTCGCTAGAGGGGAGTGATGATGATTTGATGGTAGGAAGAGCGGAACTTTCATGCGGTACTGTGACGACTGAGCAAGGGGAAGAAAGCGCGAAAATGTAGGATAGCTAAAGTCTTTCGAAAATCTGCGAGGTTGCCGAAATGCGGTCTGATCTTTAGAGGTAAGCAGGTCAAAGATTAGGCGTGAAGATAAGGAATAGTGCAGATGTACAGTGATGCAGATGTAGGAATGGTTCTGACGCATACCAGGGCGATTATAGTTTTTTTTCTGTTTATGAAAAATTTGTATCTGTTCAAAATAGAGACCAAGCAACAGAAAATGTTCAAAACATCACTGAAATCATTATCTCAAGTTTTCTCATTCTCCTTTTTTTCTTCTTTTTTTGTTTATCTTTTTTTCAAAATAACTTTCGATAAATCACAAAATACCTGTGACGAAGAGTATGTTTCAGGAGACATCGATGTTTTACTGATCGTTCTGCCACGGTTTCTCACCCTTTTCACGAAAATGTACTTCGTGGTGACATGGCCTTGAATAGGGCATCTGAAGAAAGCAAAGTATGTCCTTGAGTGCGTAACTCGCGTAGATATGCCTGCATGCCACACACTTTTCGATAACCCCCGTGATTTTGTTTCTCGCATTCACCTATCCACTATTTTGCTGAATGTTATATGAGACGAATCGCGAGAGAATCGAGAGTATTCACGACCCGACGGCATTAGGAACTTTGCATCAACAATTCTGATAAAAAGTAAAACTTAAATACTTTGAATGATGCTCTTTCGAACTACGTTTGCCGATTCTCGATATCAGATCTCATCTTCGAGTATTGTTAGGTCAAAGTGGGGACACAGTGAAATTTACAACCAAAAATGCCTCAGATAAACAGCCATAACTCGCTTCAAAATGGTGCTAGAGACAGTTCGAAAAAATAATTCGAATGAGGAGAAATTGGAAATTTCTCCTCATTCGAATTCCCTTTGGTCCAATTTTGGTCGAAACATTTTTGTCTCAGAATCATGTCCCTATATGAATTTCACTCTTATTTTTGAGCGTAGAACACGAATTTGCTAATTAGAGCTCATGAAACATCGAAAGAAAAAAGTTATGACCAAGATACAGACGAAATGTTTTTAAGAATTTTTGTTTGAACATAAGTTTTTTATTTCGAGGTTTCATGAGCTCTAGTTAGCGAATTCGTTTTCTACACTCAAAAATAAGTCAGAAATTTCTATAAGGACATGATTCTAAGTCAAAAATTTTTCGACCAAAATCGTACCAAAGGGGGGACCACATGGAGAAAAAGTGGTCAGAGTCGAAAAATTTTTTTATTTTATTTTACATACTCTGATACTTTTCATTTTTGGATATGTAGTAAGTACCAGTTAGTAGTAAAATCACTCTCGAGGGAATTTTGGGGACATGACATCGAAGAAAGTTATACAACTTTTTTGAAAAACCGACCGCCCCTCTCCAGCGCATGGACATGGAATGGCATCACCAATATGTGAAATGTTTTCCGCTGCCTCCTCATTCGAATACTATCTTGGGATTGTCTCTAGCATAGTTTTAAAGCGAGTTATGGCTGTATATCTGATGCAATTTTGGTCGGAAATTTCGTAGAGTCCGCACTTTGACCTAACATTACTCGAAGATGAGACCTTATATCGAAAATCGGCAAACGTAGATTGAAAGAGCATCATTCAAAGTACTTAAGTTTTACTTTTTATCAGAATCGGAAATACAAAGTTCCTAATGCCGCGGTGCTCTCGAATATCTCGCGATTCGTCTCATATATTTTGTTGAGTGTACGCAATGACGGTAGGTTACGATAATCTCATGAATTCATTGTCTTCATCGTTCCCCTCTGTATAGCGCATCGTTGTAAATGCAACACCAAAAATGAGCGACAAATTTGTTTAAAAAGTACTACCTCGATTGACTTCATTTCAAGCTTGCGTTTCTCACGAACTACTTCTTGCACCTGCGCTTCGCTCTCTCAGCTCTCAGTCCCCGCTATTCGGTGTCAGACACTTGCGGACTTATTAATTGTGCTGATCATTCCTCGGGAAATCGGTTTCGTATTTCATTTTCTCCAGTATATGCTCACTTGTTACTCTGAGCAGAGAGAAAGTGCAAATTTATAGTCATGGCGTGCTTTGCAATTGTCTAGAGACTAATAAAAGCTGACGTTTCGATCAACTTGAATGACATTCGTTTCCAGAAATGTTGCTTGCAGTCACTTCTCGCACAATGAACAAGCGTCTGGTTATGCATTAGTCAAAAATTTGGACAATGTTCTCTCAGTTATTTGTGCTTAGAGCATGGTTTTCGTTGCAGGAGCATACTCGCCAACTTTACGCTCAGTCCGTGGCTGCTATCAGCGATGCCAATATACCTGCACGTTATGGGGGCGGCGACTCACTTGCTATCAGCTGCAGTGCTCTATCTTATCCTCACTCGAACACCCCCGGAGGGGAAGGCGTTCGCGCTATATCTGCTGTTGCTGCAGGTAATGATTCTTATTCAATGGCTAGACTCAGAGATTTTTTTAATAAGTGCTAAACGTGATAGGCTACCTTCTGATATTCAAACGATCCCTGAATTATCATTTCAGTTAATCCTCAATGTCTTCGATTTCAACTTCTCCTTCCTCACATGCACCCTTCCGCTGTTTCCCGCTCCCGCTGGCATCTGCCTCGGTTTTGCGTGCACTCTCCTCGGAAATAATCTGGGATTCGTGAGTGGCGCAATGATATCGTTTATCAATGAATGTGTTATCAGGGTGATGCATAAGTTTTGTACTTTTTTTCTTCAAGTGTTTACAAATTCTTTATAAATGGGAATTATCAAGTTAGTATAGGGGCGTTTTAAAGTGCATCTAATGTGCTTTCGATCGCACACTTTGATATTCCGACGGCACTCTGGACATGCACATTATGAGTCTTCAAATGCGGTCGATTCATGAAGGTCAGGATCGGGTTTCCATTATTACCCTTGCCTATGGGACAATAATCGATTATATCGTTGTATTCAAAGATCTACTCAACTCTAATAACAATAGATCTAATGGATCAATTTCAGTATTCATTTTGAAGATTGACCCATTTGGCACATCTCACAGTAAGATTTCAGTACAGTTGTCGACGACATCGATCTGGCACAAATTCTTTCAGACCACTATCCAGCGATTTTTATGCAATTTTCTGCATATTGTATGCTTTTCAGATTTTCAATTTGTTTGGCCTGTGAGTGACAATGAGTCAATTTTTTTCTATGATATTGTGGACATAACATCTGAGAATACAGCGCCCCACACTCCCCTTGCCACTATTTTTATACACAATTGAGATCAATTGTTGAAAGCATCAATGCTATGAAATTCACGTCGGTTTGCGAGTCGCCACTACTAAAATAGTTATCATGGACCCTAGATCTCAAGCGAATTCGAAAGAGAATTACACTAGGTACTCACTTATGTATGGTACTCACCACCTGCGGGCGGGAGTCGAACCTGCCTGCGTCGGCATGCCAGTCAGACACCATGCCCACCCAGCGAAAATTTCCCCGATGAGATCTGGAGGTTCGGAAAGGTTTGTGAAAATCGAGTCTTTTTGTAATGCCGACTTAAGAAATATATCTAATACCCAAGCTAAAGGAAACCATCTGAGTTGATGATTAATAACGCAAAGTCCATCCATAAACGATAATATTGGAAAGATGGCTGCATGATCTGTCTCGGCTGAATGCCAGTATATCAAACTCACCAATGAAAAAAGTCCAAAACTTATGCATCAGCCTAGTACATCTTCGGGTGGTTTCTCGATTTCGGGATTTTCCTCTTCTTTTAAGATCTATTGTTATATTTGCCGGTCATAATCATCTTCGCGGGCGCTGAAATGGCGGCTTCAGTGGTGCTGTGCTTCCACTATCGCTACGTGACAATCGTCCGCATGACGCGGCAGCGAGTTGTGAAAGTGAATGTTTGCCCCATTACAAAGGTTCTGATAACGATAATTATACCTTCATCACCAGCTGTCATATTTTCAGAAATCGGAATGTGTGTTGTTTCGAGTGGTGATACTACTGGTATTCGGTTTGTCAGGTGCAGGCGTAGCGCTCTCGCCTGACTTCCTTCCGAACGGACCTACAGCAAACATTGAGGTAAGTGAAAGGATCGATTTCGAATGAGCAATTTGGATAATTTCAGCGATTTCCTGGCCTGCAGTATCTTTTCGAAGGCACTACGCATTCATGCATTCGCCTACGACATCTGGTCAAACATCGGCAAAACTACGGTCTTTGGAGTCCTCGTGATTGTGGTGAATAAAACGGTATTCAAGAGTAATAATTTTGTAATGTATTGATAGTTAGAACGACTAGTTGATTTCCCAATAAACACATATTTCCCAGGAGATGAGTCTCGCAAAAGTCCTAGTTCTATTCTTCACGATTCATGCGTTCGTCATGTTACATAAACAGGCACGACAAATGCACAAGATACTGTATAATGTATTTTATCAGCGGGATTCCATAGTGCACAAACACGTGCAATGCAGCGCAAACTCATGATATCACTCGGCATCCAGGTGAAATTTCAAATCTTCGTGAAAAACAGGAGATGAATTCAAAACTAAAATGCGATCAACGAACGTTGTAACGCGCACGATTCAGATCCTCGTGCCACTCTTGATACAGGAGATTCCGATTTCTCTCTACGCATACTCGATCATTTTCGTGGCGTTCACACCCGGTGAGATATTCTTTTTTTTTATGAATATACTATTAATTTTCAATTGACTTACCTTTTGATATAATTTGATATACGGTTACCGGACGTTTTGCACAATATCATTTTCTTATTACAAAGCTATGAACTTTCAGATTTCATGAACTTGGTTCTCTGCGTTGAAATGTGGCACACAATATTGCACTCAATCGTGCTCATTTCGAGCACACGCAGCTACCGAGGAGCGGTCATATCGTGAGTTCAGCATCTTTCAGCAGAAAATATATGATAAAATATGAAATGCTGGAATACATTTCCTATTCAAAAATTTTTGTTTCAGGATGTTACCATGTCTTCCTTACCGACGGGCTTTCTTTATCACACCTACCTCAGTTCATTATTCACTGCACAGAAAATCAATGCCTCTATAAACATTTTCCGAAATTTCACTTCCGAAATTTCCGCTTCCGAAATTTCCTCTTTCAACGATGTAAAAAATGACCATGCAAATGGGAAAAGGATGATTTTAATGGTCATGCTTATTTCAATCCAGCCTCGTTATTGCCGTACCTTGGAGTGCATTATAATTGAGGTGCAATAAATTAAACTCCAAATGACGCCAGATGAACCATCCGCAAATGTCACAGAGATTTTTGGCAAAGGTCATCATCACTAAAAGGATTGACCTATGCGCACTGACATTTATGTAATGAAAAGTGTTAACATCATGCCCGATTCATTTTATTCGATCGTAATACTCATGTTCACACGAGCCGACTACGTTCAAATGTGGTGTGTGTACGCGCTGGATGGTTCTGCCATTATTCTCAATGCAATCCTCATCGTGGCGATCATTCGAAGGTTTGAACTTGAGAGATTGGCTAAAATCAATATCTGTGCAATGCATTTATAGAACGCCGAAGTTCATGCGCCCATACTCCATCTTTCTGCTCAACAACGCGATCGTGGACATCTGCTCTGCGGCTGCGAGTGCTCTGGCGACTATCAGGTGAATTTTTAGAAAACCTTTCATCCGTGAATGAGACCCACATCATTTTTTCTGTATCAAGTGTAGATCCTGCAGATTGGTGAACTCGCACAGCGGCGAGATGATCTTCGTGAGTCTCGGGCCGTGCTCGCTAGTTGGCCGCTGGTTCTGTCACGTCAGTCACTGTAAGTGCAATGATCCATCGATTCGCAGTTACTTGAGCATTTGATTCAAAAGCATTGCCACAAGAAAACAATGATGGTAAACAAAAGCTATTGAAACGCATCAAAATGAGAAAAAAAGTTATGTCCAGAAGTGATGACAATTCGGATCTTGTTTCTTCTCAATTACACACCTCACTCGTGTCTCTGATTTACGATATAGCACGAGAAGCGTGTCAAATTCGCTTTTTGCATCACTAATAGCCAGTGTCAGGCATCCACCTCACACTTGCTACACACTCCGTTGCCATTCTCCTGCTATCCTTCTGCTACCGACTGCTGCTCATCAGTCGGTCGGGCCCTCAGCTGGCTCCGTCTGCTCTGCGGATCTGGACAGTCTGTCTGCTGTCATTTCTGCCGAGTGCCGCAGCAATGGTGAGCTTCCTTCACAGTAAATGCAGTTTATGCCATTTTCAGTGAATGATTATTTCGAAGTAATATGAAGTAAAAGGGTTCGAAGTAAAAGGGCTTGCAGTACGTGTTCTACACCCTGGGCGCGGTGCCACCTCTGGCGATTCGGGAGCGCCTGAGCATCGATGGCTACGTCACTACTTGTGAGTGGAATGACTTGGAATGTCAGCCTGAAGAGTACGTTCCTAATGTACACTCTCTCGACCGGTTTTGTGTAGTGGCAGGGATAGGGTGAGCTACTCTGATGAAATGTATGCAATGAACTACTCTTAATTGTGCAAAGTCCTTTGAAGGACAATAGTTAGACTCGGTCAAAGAACAATATATTTTAGATCTGCCGAATCTTGAGGACGCGCGCGCCCTCATAGCCGTTGTCTATTTCGAATTGGCGGCACCCGTCATTATGGCGGCGATCTTCTTCGTCCGCCGTCGGCTGCTGGCCCGCATCGCGACGGTGGTGAGCAAAAGTGACGACACACCGACTCTCCTCAAATAGCATGATATCTCGCCAGTTAGAGATAGGAGAGAGCGCGCGAAATGAGGAGAGTCGGACGCATATTTGTGCTCAGTAGTGAGCAGCCATTGAAATATCTAATTGATTTCGGATTTCGAAGCAATGTGTGCATTACTTTTGCAGGATTTGAAAGAGCGCACACATCACGGACGGATCGCAAAGGTAGGAACATTCTAGAAGTGTGATTCATCATAAGCCCAACCTTTTCACATATCGTGAGAGAAAACAAAACACGACGATAAACGTCACTGTGTCGCTTACACGCAGGCGCTAACCTACCAGATGCTGTTACCGTCGGGACTAGCGATCGGGTGCGGCATCTGGCTGATTGATCAGCTGGAGATCAGTTATGGCCAGTGGAGCCAGCGGTCGATCATGGGAATGAGTTCTTTGATATTGTTTCCAATTTACGGACGATTATTTACCTTGAGCACGTGCAAATGAAGCATTGATTTGAGAATGGATGTTTTTGCATCAACTACAAACTAGTACGCGGAATGTGAATCGTAGTGACGCGAATTGCAGACAATCAGCTTCTTCGCGCTCGCCTCGCCACTGATCAACCTGCTGTACCTCCCGCCGTACCGAGCTATGTTCACCCAGTCGGCGTAAGCGAGCACAAATAGTTACAATTCGACCTAGAAATTCAGATCCCAGGCGTCAGTGTACCAGATGAGCTTCGCATGATATCAATGGACCTCAACAAATTTGTTTCACGATTATTGTGTTATCTATAGATCCATAAATATATACATTGTTGTCGTTATATGTTTCGTCTGTCTTCCCATTTACATTTGTTAACGGAAACTCTCTGTGCTGTTCAGTATTTTTTGTTGTTGAAGTATTATCACTGCCGTATTTTCCGTTGGCCCTGTCTCATTCATCGTCTTATTTTTGGCTGATAGGTCGTCTGGCTTGCGTTCGGTTGCACCTGTTCCATAAGTCTCCATAGTGCGTCTCTATATGGATTCATTCCGTCTCCTCTCCGTCCCTTCATTCACAAGTAAGATGAAGTCGTGGGTTCTCGTCGGCCTTCTCCCGCTCGTCTTTTCCATCTGTTACATGGAGCAATCTGCGCCCTACCGCCGGATTCTAGTGGATAAAGCACAGACAGTCTTCGACTACTGCAAAGTTCTTTGCGCTCAATCCAAAGAATGCCTCGCTTTCGCATTCGACAGCGGACTCTCCGCCTTGGTCAGACTCGGAGGTTCCGTCTCCAGCAGTACCACTACCTGTGCCGCGCCAACCAAGGAATGGCTAAGAATCAAGAATATTCGCCGAGTGTCATGAGATCAAGCAACCACCGATGGACGAGATGTACGCCAGAAACCCGAACGGATACCGCATTCGAGACTCCCGCATTTGATAGTGGAAGCAAGAAACCCCGATGGTGCCACCGTGTGGGGCAGGAAACAAGGTAAGCATTAGTGATGACAGAATTTTAATTTTAATAATCACAATTTAACAAGAGAAGTGGAACTAAGTTTCGAATACGGTTGTTCACTGTGTCACAATGTTGTCCGGATCTTTAAAAATCGATTTTTCTTTCAGCCAGAATAGTTTATTTCTAATTTTTACGCATTCCGTAGATGATCCTATCCTCAAGTAAATATCAAAAAATCTCAGATGTACTATTCTGGCTGCATGAGATTTTGCGGCAAAATCATTTTCTTGTCGTGAAAATGCTCAACTGTCGCGGCTGATATTTCGTGAAATATTCTTTAGCATTCTTTTCATTTTGATAACTATTTTTTGTGCTGCAGAATCTATCGATGGTGTGAGAAGCTAGACCAGACAATAAATTTTAAAAACATCCAATTTATTCGTTGCCTCGTGCGACTTCAATATTGCGTATTCCCTCTTCATGCTTCATGTGCTTTCACTCTGTCCTTTTACGCATTCAAATCAACAAAACAGCTTGAAAAACAATATAAATATTTTTAAAATGCTTCACAAAAATATTAAAGGATTTGAGAGCCAAACTACGGTAGTTTGATAGGAAAGCTTCGGAGGGTGTAGCCAAATATTACGGACTCAAATATTCCAGCTGCGGTCCCTATTTCTCGGAAAATGCTCATGGAAAAAGCAAAACATTTGAATTCCCGCACTTTTGTATCTCGGTTCACCGTGGAGATAGAGACTTGAAAATTGTTTTATGAGGTTTATGGACCCTCTGAACATCGTAACCAAAATTTCAAGTCTCTATCTCTACTGGGGACTGAGATATAAAATTGCGGGAATTCAAATTTGACGCCTTTTCCAGCTTGGAAAAAGCACTGGAAAAGCAAAACATTTGAATTCCCGCAATTTTATATCTCAGTCCCCAGTAGAGATAGAGACTTGAAATTTTGGTACGATGTTCAGAAGGTCCATAAACCTCATAAAACAATTTTCAAGTCTCTATCTCCACTGTGGACCGAGATACAAAAGTGAAAATTTAAATGTTTTGCTTTTTCCAAGAGCATTTTCCGAGAAAACTAACACCCCTTTTCCTTTTTCCGGTGCCATTTCCTGAGAACTAACACCACATTAGCAGTCCTAATGTATTGTCTTTATTTTGTCATTTATCTTACTCATCTTTACATCTCGTTCGACTTCTCAGAAAATGAGTTGACGAAAAGTGAGAAACTTTTAGCCGATACCTTTGCGCCATTTTATTTTGATAAAATTATGGCAAGATGTTATATTCGAATAAATCATTCAAGGCACTTCATGCTTACCATTCCATTTTTATATTTTGAAGTTTGTTTGTACTTTCTTCCCACTTAAAAAACAGTTTTCCTGATCAGAGAATGCATGGAACGAATGGGGGAATGCACTCGCATTGGCTTCCAAACAATGTCCGTTACTTTCGTGAAAATGCATGTTATACTATAGTCGCATTACTTTGATGACGCTTTCCAGTAGGCGTTTACCGGTATCGTAATTGGATTAGGTACAACACAACAGAACAATTCTGCTTATGTGATTATGCTTAGTCGCTCGTCCTGGTCCATCTGCACGTGAACCGATCTTCGCCAGATAAATTGTTTCACTTATTCGTAAATGCAAAATAAAGTAATTCGTGTCAGAAAATGAAATCATCTGAAGAATAACTGAAGCAGTGCCTTAAAAAATCACAGTTTCAGTCATATTTCAGAGGACATAATTTTCTATTTTCTGCACGAATTAAATTCTTTTGCACCTGCGAATAAACGAAGCAATTTAAATTGAGACTATCGGATCACGTGCAGAATATAATATGGAAATCAGATTTTTCTATGTTACTGCATTACTTAAAGGGAGTTGGCGGTCGAAAATTTATATTTTTAAATTTTTATTATTTTTATTCTCGAGTTTACTGAGGCACTCTTGAAATTAAAATAAAAAATAATTATAAATTGTAAAAATGTTTGAAACAGCTAGTAAAAAGGTGGTGTAGTCGCTGGTGTAAGCGGTATACTGTATAAGCTTCCCTTTGGCTGCGGAAAGACTTGCGTCGTTTATGCGCTGCAACAAGTTGCCGCGCACGAGCGCGTTCGCCTTGACTCCGCCCCCACTCCGCTTCTCGTTCAATTTCCTTTGTTTCGAGCTTCTTTTGCGGAGTTTCAGCTCAATTTTATAATAATTGAAATGCTTGTTCTGTCAGAATACCACTCTGTTGCAAGGCGCGTAGGATATTCACATCAACGGACCTTTTTTGCGCAAGAAAAAACCATTTTACACTGTAATTTTCGCTATCGTCACTCGTTCTCGTTTTACTCGACTGTTAACTCACTTTATGTACTCCATTCACCTGCTTTGACTTTCCTTATCGTATGTATATCTGTTTACTTCCAGGAAAGCGCAAAATGGAACGGTGGTTGAGCAGGGGCAAGCTATGGGCTCGCAGCCGCAGCAGATGATGTACTACGCGGTGAGTGAGGGGGGTGTAGTGGGATACGTCGCATATCCTCTCGCTCTGTAGAATTTGACCTCGACAGGTTACTTTACTTTTTGTATTAGACTATTCTCCATTGAAACATAAGACAACGATGTGGCAATCCGTTATTAGTTTGAAAACCTCGTGCGATTTGTTTGTATTCACTTTCACCATCATTCAGATTGGGCTGGCCTCCCCTCGCCCATGAAGCCGGTGCCCTACACCAGCACTTTCTCCATTCAGCCACTCCAGGTAATATTACCGCTCCCAATTATTAAATGGATTTATTTTGAATATAATTGATAGTATAATCCGCTTTTCCGCGATGCGCGCCACTCGCAAAGCTTTCGCGCGGCTGCGTGATCAGCTTCGCAAAAGTGGCGCGCGATCATGTTGAAGCTTTATTTTTTTTAATGAATATCACGCGCTTGAAGTACCAATATGTGTATTGCTAGTCGACTGTCACCTTAGGTTATCAGAGGACTATGTAACACAATTTAAGGGGTTGTTCAGGAATGCGTCTAGTTTTTGGATACCAAAATTTGACCATAGTGAAAATTTACCCGTGGTTAAATTGACGCAAATAAGGATATTTATAGGAAAATACCGTGGAAGATCTGTCAATTTTTAAATTTTTTAAAATTTAATTACAGGTTGTGGAGGAGAAGGAAGTCGAGGTGGTGGAGACCGTGAAGGAGCCGGTGAAGAAGCGCCCGCTGCTCGAGGTGGAGGACATCCAACAGACGCCCAAGAAACAGAAGGTGAGGCTATCAAGGGCATCTGAAACACAAAGTCACCGGGATCGAACAGTGATAACATAAGCCTAAGAAGCAAAAGATTCAGGAATATTTAGTTTTTTCATAGTGCATATTAGCAACGAAAATATATTTATAGTGAAGAATTGATGGGCATAGCCAGCTCGTGAAACATCGAAATGGATGGATCATGATGTGACATGATTTCTTCACCAGGCTTCTTTTTTTGATCTAAATGATAGACGGCGCTGTTTTGAATTTTTTTAATGGAACATGCACGGCGTCTGCTTTTCAATTACAAAACTAATATTTTAAGTATAATTTTACCCTTTGCCAGGTGGAAGAGACTAAGCCGAAGAAGGAGGTGAAGAAGGAAGAACCGGACGCCGTCCCTCCTCCCTCCAAGGAGGCACTCGCCAAGGTCAACGAGCAGGTGAGGGAAAATGAGGGTCTGAAACATAGATTCGCCGGATAGAAGTATTTATAGGTGCTGGACTATTGGTTGATCAGACTATTTAACTTTTGTAGATCGATTGAAACTCATTACTTTCTGCCAAGGGCCCGCCCAACAAATACTTTACCATTATTCCCCTTCAATTCCAAGACAGTCGCATTGGGGTTTCAGAAGGAATATATGCGAATTGGATACTGGATAACTTTAATGGAAGAGCGGGTTGGCCTTAAAAACATATATTCTGCGCGGTTTCAATCTCTTAAATATTTAGATAGAATGAACGTTTTGATTTCACTCCCTACAAACGCCTACTCTTGATAAATAAATTCATTTACATTTAAATAATGGATTCTTTGTGCATGCCCGCATCGCGGTTTCCTCGCTGATCAAATTTGTGCACGACAAGGGGGAGAAGTCGCTGTTCCCCGAGGCAGATCACGGTCTGAGTGTCATGGTCACGTACAAGAGACCCGCCCTCGTCAATGGAAAGGCACTCAAGAAGAACATGTGAGTTGCTCCTGAATCTTTGATGCGCCGGGTTCGGGGTAGCGAATTAAGGCGATGAAACATATCAACTCTCTGTGCGGAAAAACCAATAAATGTGCGTTTCACGATCACAGTAAGCTGAGGAACAGTCCTAGACATAACCATTTGTTTGCTTATCAAGAATAGGCCCTTGGTTAGAAAGTTGCGGCTTATTTAGAAGTTAGGTAATGCTTTTCTGGAAATATCACTGGCTCTAACTAATTCCATTGCAGCGTCCTCCCCCATCCGTCGATCGCCGCCAGCTCGGCCATGTTCTGCGTGATCATGCCGGATCTGGACATCTCGGACAAGGTCAGAGTATGTTTCAGTTGCTTTATTATTTAAATAAATAAATAAACTATTTTTCAAAAGCGTTGGATTAAAATTATTTTTGAAACGTAAATTGCGATTCAAAGTCTACCGATGGATATGCGTTTCACGGTGTCATGACTTGGACTCTGATTGAGTTGAGTTGAGACTGATGACTACTCATTACAGCCGTTTATAGACTCTATTATCCTCGGGATATTTTCAGTTCATTCAATTAGTCGGAATTAGCGCTTGTCATAATAATAAAAAATTGACGAATATTGATTTATCGATTGACTCACTGGTTCTCATTTCAGACTGACCCTGATGTGGAGAAGCAGGCGTGCGAGTGGGAGGAGAGAATCCAGGCGGATCACGGACTGACCAGGTATACGGTAGTGATGATGGATCGATTAGTTGTTACGCTCTCCATTTTGCACACTCTTCGGTAAGAACTAAGATAGAGTGTGCATAATGGAGAGAGTCAACACCGATGTATGCCGTAGCGTTGCCTGATCGAATAGCGCTCACTTCAATCCGCACACTCTCACCGATCAGAGCAACGGTAGAGTGTGCAGAATGGAGAGAGCTCTACTCCATACGGTGTCACTTGCAGCATTTTCAAAATTATTTTTCAAATACCGTATCCCATCATCAGGGCCTACATCGCCAAGATCATGACGCAGCAGCAACTGGAGAGAGTGTACAGGACTTTCGCGTGAGTATTTATGATTTATTTATTTATAAATATTTATTGAAATTTGTAGGAAATCGAAAATATTTCTCAGGGAAATGGCGCTTTGAAGTTTCACATAGTGAATATTCCATTGAAAATATTTTGCACGAGCAATGAGTCGGATCGTTCTTTGGGAAAATGTAAAAGCAAAGCATCGTGCTCTAATTGATACATTATGTATCATACATACTGTTATTTATTTATATATAAATATATTATTATCTCAATTAATATATATATTTTTTAATGTGTCTGTTGCAGTGACAAGCGCAAGCTGGCCACGGCCTACGACTGCTTCCTCGTGGAGAAGCGTGTGCACCAGTCGGTGCAGAAACACCTCGGCAAGGAGTTCATCAAGGCGCACAAGTGAGTGCGCGGCACGAGGATGAAAAGAGTGCGTAAATAGGCAGCCTCCTCACCTTTCGATTCACAGATAGCGCCAAAAAATCGAACCGATGGATGCGCGTTTCACGAAAACATGACATGTGAAAGGCTTGTGTTGAGACCGATAACGGATGCACTTGTGTGGGATATAATTGGTTTTTTCAGTCTGCAAGATTAGGGCATGCTACATAATTCGCACTGGATAATCGTTTCACTGTTGCTTGACCTGAACAGGGCTAAAAAAAACTAAGATACCATCCATATACCGTACTCTTCTCCAGGGTGCCCTTCGTATTCGACTACTCTCGTCCGATGGGAGAGTCTCTCAAGAAGGCCGCAGCCACCACAGTCTTCGATCTGACGGCCAATAAGATGAGAATGTGAGTTGTCGTGGCGTGCCAAGCTGAGACGCAGTCGGCCCACAAAGCGAGCTGTTACCTGAATGGGGATGGGCACCAGCCTGGTTCGATGTATAAAAAATAAAAGAAAGATAGAGAGATGTGCACAGGGGAGGTGATGTTTAATCTGCAAAATACTCCTTCCCGTGTAGGCGATTTGGGGTCTCAGATATGTTGTATACGAGTCCAAAAAACAAGCACGATCGCGGCATAGGCTCACTAATTAACCAATTAATCGCAGCGCCGTCTCCGCCGGTCACCTCTCACAGTCGCATGCCGATCTGGTGGGCAACGTCGAGCATGTGAGTCCGGGTTTCATGAATAGGATGTATTTGTAAATCTTTTATACGCGGATGATTTCATAGCTGCTGGTATTGAAAAAATTTAAGCGGATGGATTGGCGCTCATTGTAACCTTTGATGTTTCACAAATACGACTGACCGAGGAAGAAAAATAGTAAAGGCGCAGCAACGCGTCTGTTTGCGTTTCACGAGTGGGATAACCGTTTCAATTACTCGCAATAATAAATCCACTGAATCCGGTTCTGAAAAATTAAGAGCGACACTTTTAGTACACATTCGCACTGATGTTTCACGAATTGAATATATCCATCAATGAATTGTATGAACAATAATATTACTAATCGATAATCCTCCTTCAGGTGATCTCCGAGATGCTCTCCGTCTGTCCGGGTGGTCTGCCCAACGTGCGCTCGCTCTTCATCCAGCTCTCCTCCTCCCAGCTATCCCTGCCCATCTACACCGATGACAGGTATACGGTAGTCGGAGGATACGGTAGCAGGGGAATATTGAGTGGGATTTCGAAATAAAATGACATCTGGGTGCCCAAGTGGAAAATATGGAAATGAAAAAATATGAAAAAATGTGGAAAATATCGCGTGAGAACTGGACATGGTTATTTAAAATTAAAATTAAATATTTTTATTTATTTAAAATAACTATTTCTCTCTTAGTTCCGCGAACGAGGTGACGATGAAGCGTGCTCCGGCTCTGCGTCCCGAGGACAAAATGATCTTGGACGATTGCTCCACCCTGCCCGAAAAAAATGCTTCAGAAAAAAAAGAAAAAAAACCGATAAAACCCTGCCTGATTCGTTCATGGAGGCACCCGGACAGGTACGGTAGGATCACGGTGCTCTGGTAATCGATTGGGGTTACAGTAACCTGATCATGTGTGCAGAGCTACCGTAATACACAAGCTTCAGTACCCCTCGTTGCAGCAACGTCACCCCTCCACGCCGGTGTCATCGATGCGCCGACGCGTCTCGGTCCCGCCCGACAACCAGGCAAGTGGTGTACGGTAGCACGACGAATCGGAAACGTCGCTCGTGCACACGCTGTGCTAACTTTGAACTCTCTTTGAACGGCTACAATCAATCGATAACTGACTTTAATATTCCAGAACCTGCTGCCCTCCAACTACAAGACACGCCTCTGCACGCAGTGGCTGGATAAGCGGTGAGTGGTGTGATTGTGGGTATACTGTAGGATTAACATTTTCAATTAGCGCCAAAATTTCGAAAAATCGATTATTTTGTATTACAGCGAGTGTTCGATTGGCGCGCAGTGCAAGTTCGCGCACGGCAACGCGGAGCTGCGTCTGCCCGAGCGGGTGAGTGGTGTGGGATGTTCAATACGGTAGTATACGGTAGTGGTGGATATGGTACTGGTTAGGGTTGGCTATTCGACCCTAGGTAGCGACGGTCGCTACCTCCTCCCCCTCGCCTATTGCGAAATTAGGCGAGGGGTATGGAGAGAGTGCTGGTCCAAAGTAGTAGTGTACTGTCTTAACAATTATTGATTGCAGCCCTTGCGCGCCATCAACAAGTACAAGACGAAGATGTGCAAGAACTACGAGACGAGAGAGAATGGAGAGTGTGCCACTCGTGAGTCGATCCTTTTTAAAACTTCATTTGCACACATTGGTGTCCAGGAAAGTACCGGATGGGCTCTCCCAGCAACTCACCTTGGGCACCTATGTTTGCACATGTTCAATTTATACTTCAACAGCCGATCATATTATATAATGATAGAAGGTATAGTAGTGCAATTGAGTTACATTGAGAATTTGGGTTTCATTTTTTTTAAAGTGTTCGCTTCCTGTTGAATTGATAGAGTACGCTCTGTATAATGTGTCAGATGCATCATAGATTTTAACAAAGGAGTTTTATCAACTTTTGGAGAACACGATAACATTACAGATGCTGTTCAACTGAGAGATAGACAAGGAAGGATCAACTACATACACGGTGAGTCAATGCTTCTCTGAGTACTGATATTGTGCTACGGAATTATGTATGTCCCTTCCCCGTTCCCTTCCCCTTCCCTTTCTTGACTGGAGTAGGGTCGAAATCCGGATCGGAATCTTGGTCGGGGTCGTCCATCTTTTCCTTCTTCGCCCGTTTCACCAATTTTAAAGTCCATGTAATTCGCAGATGGCGGGCGACAAGAAGCAGAAGGGCGCTCATCTCATGGCAGGCGGGACGATGGTGCGAGTGGGCGTTCTGATGCTGCTGATGGCGGCCGCCCTCTATCGATTTCTCTCCAGAAGGTACGGTAACCACACCACGGCGACCGTTGGGAATGTGCACCACGCTCCACAACACCAACCCCCAAAGCTGTTTCAGATGACCAAGTCGACGATAAACAAGGTGGCGGTGCACATTATCGAGTCGCACCGATTGAGCTACTACTACCCGGTAAGTGAAGAATGTGACCCAACGCCAATTCTTACCGTAACCCCTATCGATTGCAGTCTCGTTTGTGCCCAAATGCATACTGCATGATGTGGTGGACACGCGCTGAGTCGACTGATCGGACCACTCTTCGACTGGGACTCGAATCTGCTCATGGAGCCGACCCAACGGGACTGAGTCAAGGTGGGACGAAGTTACTGCTGATGTAGTTCGGTAACCAATACCGTAGTCGGTCTTATTCAATGACCTTATTATTAATGGTCAGTTCGGCTCTCTCCTTCTCGCATCCGGCAAGACAAGCCATAGAATGCAGAATGGGTCGAGTTGAAAAGCAAAAGGACAATATAGGTCAGAGCGTAGCTTTCAATGACAATTTTGAGGTGCGCGTGTACCATCCTCGCAACAACTCGACCGAGTCGAACGGCGCCATTATCTTCATCCACGGCGGCGGATTCGTGCTGGGCAACACGAAGATGTAAGTGGGGAGGTAGAGGAACGAAAATAGTTTCACTATGGTAAGACCCCATAAGTGGTTACTGTAGGCAGAGGTCATGGCATGGTGCAGATATGTTACACTCATTATTAGCTTCTACATTCGAGGCCAATATTTAAATTGCAAATTATAATAAATTCTAACTCACGTCCATTACATTCCGCACTGTGCTCCGCATATCCCTCATGTGGTTGACGTAGACATGATCGACAGAGGGAAGAATCAGATTGACCAGTAGATCATGGATGGTTCTCTGGGCAGGAAGAGCCAAACCCATCACATCAGCAAAGTCCGAGGCTCTCTACAATTGAATTTAGTACAAGATGCAATGTAAATATAGGCCTCGAACATAGAAGCTATTATTGAGTCTAAATATCTGATCAATCATCCATGTCATGACTTATCAATACAGTAGCCTTACCGTAGTGAAACTATTTTCGTCCCCTTCCCTCACTTCTATTAATAGATTAGAAATATAGTCACAAACCGGGAAGGGTAGTCCAGTCGTGTGTGCCGCACTTGTAAACTTGACGTTTCCCTCGAAATATCTCCCTCTCAAACGAGGCTGCGAACTCCAAGATTGCTCCTGGCACTGTTCACATTCCCATTTGAGAGTGAGAGCCGATCCATTCAGATGCGACTTCATCGACAGGATCGATCCAGTGCCACAAGAGGGACATCGATTGAAGAGTTCGAGTAGGGAAGATGAAGAGACTAGCAAGTAGTCAGGGAGAGGGGGGGTACGGTAGCCATCGATCGATACCATTGTATCTTGTGACGCTTGCCCATTGCTCTCCTGTATAGATTGTCATTATTGTTTCACAGGGATGTAGTTTCGGTTGTAGCTCTCTCCAATCATCACACTATCTAGCTGGTCAGACAAAAATGAGTGCTAAATGGAGATCGCTAATACAGAAACAGTATCCCAATTGTAGTTTAGTCACTAACCAATTCGAATGTACGGTCTGTCCCTCGTGTATTATGTCGATTCACATTGATCGTTGACTGTATAAACAGATTATTGATTCAATAATTGTCTACAATGATCTACCGTTGACTGGATTCGAAATGGACCAGGGAGAGAGGAGAGTGACACCATCCGAGAAATGGGCGGTGGTGGTGAACAGGTGGTGGTGAACAGTCTGACATATCGTGCAGTGATGACTGAATGCGTATCGTTATTATCGTACCACTGTTGTTTTCATTCCATTTTATTGTGTTCAATCCCTTCGACATGGTTTTCCCTCGACATCTTCCCCATTCAAACACGTAAGCAAAAGATTATTTACTTGACTGAGTCTCTACAGTGGGGAACGTAGTAGAGAGGTCACAAGGAGGTGAACCACGGTGCTGGAAAGAAGAGAAAAGGTGCCTATCTATCAGCGAGAACCAATTCAACTATCCTAGAATATCTCACGTCTTTTGGAATGCCACCGTTGAAGTGTTCGCTGCACCAATACACTCTCCTGCTCTCCAACTCCTCCCGCATCACAGCCAACATGCGTTCTGTTCCTTCCTCCGTCAGGTTCAGGCAGGAAACCCACCAAGCCTGATGCTCTGTGCGGGAGTTGGCGGGGAAGGATTTCATTTTGTAGTCATTACCGGAATTGGCACAAAGTGCACAACTCGCTACCATTCTCTATAATAATTACTGATCCGCATAGAATCAAATAAAACGCATCTGAAGTCATAGAATAGGCAACTATTGAGCATGAATTGCGAAAAACTCCAAGGAGCATCGTACACAACGCGAAGAAAACGCCCGAAATGTACTGATTTGACCGTTAACTAGTGCCAACACTAAACAAAGTGATCACCAAGGAGAGAATGACCGAGTATTCATGCAGAACGTGAAATTAGTCACCGATAAAATAAATAAAATGATGGAAAACCGACCGAAAAATGCTTGAAGCGAGCGAAAAAAAATCAAAACAAGCAGACTACCGTAATTTAAACCGTAATTCGTGGTGATGGTGATTCTCGCCCGATAAGGCGCACCGGGTACACGCGCTCTTCACACTAGATGCAGATACAGTATTCCTCGCATATTTGTTTTTCATTTTTCTCCTTAATTAATTATTTTTATTTTTTAATATTTTTTCTTCTTGTTTAGCAAGTGAAGCTTTCTTATTTGAGACCCGATCATTTTTCGCTGCCGACTCCCTTTAATCAGTTGAACTATTCCAAGTTCATTGTTTAATTGTCATGTGACAGATTGTCAGATCATCATGGTCTTCATTATGCTACGCACGAATCGCACATTGACCGATGAATTATTCCCCTTCTTCGAGATCGTCTACACTATTAAGGTACGACAATTTAAAATTTCAGAGAAACGAAGGGATTCAGTGTAACTTTTTGATTAAAAAAACTATCACACTGTTGTGAGGAAAATAGTGAGAGAGAAAATGTGAGCAATAAGCTCGTCTCAGCAAGTAAAAGATAGGCCGTAATTCGTTTCCTCAGATACTTCTCACACTGACCTTCTACGCTCTGGCTCCCATTGGATTATTCATGTTCTGGAACGCACAACCTCTTCATCGCAATGTGATTATTTCAACTTTTCAACAATATATTTTTGATAGATTTACATTTTAAATTCTTATAATTCTTACAGTTACGTCTCTCACCAATCTGGTGCTTCATGGACTTTTTGGAATAACAGCTAGCCTGATTCTGATCTATCAGAGTGGTGCATAATTTTTGCTGTTTTTCGGATGTGAAGTTTGAGCTCGTATATTTTGTCTGCCTCAAATCGATCAGGTCTGCCTCTGTACTATTATTTAGAGGTATATCCGTGCTTCATGAAAATAGTTTGGAATTTTGCAAAGCTTGCTGGGTGTTCGAGAATTTAAGGTTTAGCCAAAAGCAAATCCTCGAAAAATTTTAGATTTAATTTTGCAATTTTTGTAATCAGCCAAGAAACAGTTTTACGGAATGAAACACAGGTAATTGCGAAGCTATCCTGGTGCTCTATATTATATCTAAACGGGAAAGGTGCTCGAGTTCGCATTGCCCTGGTACTGGCTGATAGTCAATTTCATTGAAATTTTGCACATTGTCCGTTTTCCCGATGGGAGAGATCTGAGTTATCGTGCGCTGAAGAGAACATTGAAGGCTTCAACTATGATGGAAAACCGAGAGGTGATCGGTCAAAATCGAAAGAGCTAGGCATCTTTAATTTTTAAAACGCAGCAAGAATTATGCACCAACCTAATACAATTTGTATGCCGGCAGTAGTCCCCTATTCATTGATCACTCCATTTTATTTTTTTTTGCAATTAATTAGAAAATATGCTCAAATTCAAAAATATTCCCGAAAAATAATGTAACAATTTCTGCATTTAATAACAATCTAATACGATTCAGAAAAGCGACCCTCTGATATCATCGCGTCTCTACTGCGAGCTTCACTATTCGAAACATTTATTTCGGTGTGCGTTTACTTTCATTTTCAAGAGCTTCAGTTCAAAATTATTTGCTTACCTGTTTTAGATTTTTCTTCTTCGCCATCGAGCGTATTATCGAAGCTTTTGCATGGTCCTGGTGAGGATGAATTGCATTAAAATTCCAGTTAAATTACCGAGTAATATATCTTTCCAAGGTACGAGAAGGCGTCTCTCCGAACACTCATTACAATTGTAGTATTGAAAGGATGTGCTACGCTCTGTTAAACAATTTGTCATCGAAGTGCTGTGCTCCATAGTAGTCGGTGTTGCAATGAGATGTTATCTCCACCATAAGATTATATTAGGCTGTATTTCACTTATGGATCACTATATCACTTCACATGATTGTCTTCAGCAACGATCTCAGTCATTATTAAACAGGTGATTATTTTCGTCATCATCGTCAACTATCGGATATGGATGGGCATGAAGACGGGCGCGCGTATCAATCGATACTCTGTTGCGCTCACCTTTCAAATCCGCGAGAATATCGTCATTGTAAAGGTAATGAAACGATGCATGATTTCGTTCACTGAATTTTGAGCTAAACCAGAAGAAATAGGATTTAAAAAATTACGAGGTAAAACAGAAAAACGGTGAATCAGAATACATTGAAACAACTATAATACAATATGTTTTCGCAAAAGTCAGGATTTGCATGTTTGCATTCCGTTCCAGAGCCCCCGTTTTGTTCCTCACCTACATACCGCTTTCGGATGCGATATTCAAGAAGTCGTTGAGAAGATTGCATTATGGGGATCGTTTATTCGTTCTATTCTCAGCTATTCATCTCCATCGACACCTTCACATTGGAGAAAAGTAAGGAATGCAATACAAATGAATTTTCAAAATCTAGTACATATTTCAGAGTGGCCGTTAATTAAACGGAGCATTACTTCGGCATCCTGGACAGATCACTCAATGGGCCTCCAGCTCGATCACAAGATAAGATTCGCTGATGAGTCAATCGAAAGAGTATGAGTACACCGTGTGCGCACACTCACTCTGTACTGTGCACGTATATTGTTGTCAGTGATTGATATGTAGATTGGAATTAATTGATCGTCAGTAAAATTTGTAGATTATGATTTATGGCTGTGCTTTATCGGAATTGAAATAGAAATTTTGTAACGGATAATTCACTAAATTCTTATAAAGTCAGACTGTCTCTTTGTCATTCCGTCCGTTTGTGTGTGTGTGACACTTTTCAAACCTTTTCAAACCTCAATAACTCGCTTTCTAGGCATCGCCCGAGGACAAGTCCTTGACCAATCGAACCACCAAAAACTTCTTTTTCAAAATCGATAAAAATTTCGTCATCATTGCGACATATTTCCTTACGCATCATCCTTACGCAATAATCCGTTTTTCGCGTCTAATTCGCTTCAAAATCGTCCGTAAAGATCGGCAATAGTGTCATTCGATTCAGAATCGTCAGCGCTTTTCACTGGCAGCAACTATTTCGCAATCTTCGATTTCGTCATCATTATGAAATCTTCACATTCTCGCTCATAACTCGCTTCAAAATCATCGGAGAAGATCGGGAGAAGTGCCAATCGATCCCCCGTGCTTAGATTTCGCAATTATCGATTTCATCATCATTACGCAATCTTCACGTTTTCGCTCATAACTCGCTTCAAAATCATCGGAGAAGATCGGGAGAAGTGCCAAACGACCTCCCGTGCTCAGATTTCGCAATTATCGATTTCGTCATCATTACGCAATCTTCACGTTTTCGCTCATAACTCGCTTCAAAATCATCGGAGATCCTTGGGCGAAGTGGCAATCAACATTTGTTTTAGGATACTTCGGCCATGCTATTGTGAAAAGCTCGTGAGGGTGAGAGCGCGGAGGAAAAGTTGCAGATATAGCCACGGAGCGAAGCGGAGTCATTTCGTCATCATTACGCAATATTCACGTTTTCGCTCATAACTCGCTTCAAAATCATCGGAGAAGATCGGGAGAAGTGCCATTCGACCCTCCGTGCTTAGATTACGCAATTATAGATTTCGTCATCATTACGCAATATTCACGTTTTCGCTCATAACTCGCTTCAAAATCATCGGAGAAGATCGGGAGAAGTGCCAATCGATCCCCCGTGCTTAGATTTCGCAATTATCGATTTCATCATCATTACGCAATCTTCACGTTGCATTTATTACTGGATTGTATACTTTATTTTTATCGGAAAATAGGCTAGGCCGATATGGTAAAGTCAAATTCGATTCAATATAAATCATATATGTGGTATGTGGCCTGTCGTCATCCTTCTCTTCGTATCTTCGATGGGGAGGTGTGAGAAGGTGCGCTCAGCCCATTCCATGCTGTTCTTGGAAAAAGAGCTAAAGGATAAGCATAGATCCCATCTTGCTTAACTCGCTCTCACTTTCTCCCTTTCTGTCTCTCTCTGGGTTCTCTGTGATTGCGCAGTTCCACAATGCCGGTCCTAGACTATTCTTAAAAGCGCTTTGTAGAAGAAAAGTGAGGAGCGATAATCCAGGATTAACCGACGAGGTGATGCGCATAAATAAATCATGTATTTCACTTCTAGGAAATGTGCCGCAATTAACGAAATGGCCAAGTATGATGCGCCTGTAGCCATCGATAAGGCGCTACAAATGAATGGCGCCACTGCACTATACTGGATCGGCCATTCGCAGGTGACTTATCCGCAAAATCTATTAAAAATAATTAATTACAATTTGTTAACAAAACTTTAATATTTCAGGGTACGCTGATCAGCTTCATGATTTTAGCTGACCGTCCTGAATACAATTCCAAGGTTCCACTTCTTATCATACATCGGTGTTTTATAGATTCGAACGATATTTGAGCTGGCACCTGCGGGAAGGTTACACAGTGCTCGAGGACTGGGCAAACCGATGATCTGGATCATTTCTAAACTGGCGCCAATTATCAACGTTTGTATGTCTGAGAGAAAAATGTTTAAAAATTTACAGGATATTACTGTAATAATATTTATAATACTTGTTATAATGAAAATGTCGTTCGTAATGTTGTAAAGAAAGCGTCTTTCTTTTTAAACGCAACGATGTTAATGTCTCCAGCTATTTGCATTTCCCAGATTAACTCATGGCTGTTTATAATAGATGAGGTCGTAGATACTCTTCATAACACACATTATATATAATTTTGCATATATGCAAAATGTATTTTTTAAAGATTTTCAATGCATTTTTTGTAACTGTGTAGAGTGTTTCCAAAATAATATACTTTCCATTTTAGATGTACAAGATGGTAATGGGTTCTCATGAACTGGGAATACGTGGCGATACATTACGTCGCGTCTGCGCACCATTTAACTATGAGGTGATTTTAGCTCATTTGAATAGTGAAATACTGAAGATTTAATTGAAAAATAGAGAAAATTGTCAATAGTTCACATGGAGATGTTTCAGATCTGCATAGATTTGATCTCTTTTCTTTTTGGGCCACCTTCAAAGAGCTCCAATTGGGCATGTTTTTAAAAATTATTTTGAACACCACTATTATCTTTTCAAATCTAAATAAATATCATTCTCCAGACTCGAATTCCGGTTTATCTGTCTCATTTTATGGCGAGTACGTCGACATGGAATTTGTTACACTTGACACAGGTATATTATTGATATCAGGCAATCATACAGGTATGTTATTCATATGAGGACAATGTAGTCAATAATTTGTCTTATTCGAATTCGGATTGGCCTCCGCTTTTATCACAATTTAGTATTATTTTAAGCTCGCTTTACATGATTCTGTGAAGCATTTTGACGCTTATCCTGCGGTGAACATGCGACGCTACGGACAAGTAAACTAGCTGCGTTTCTCTAACAGAGAAACGAGAAAAACACGCAAACGAGAACTCTGTAGACGAGCCCGCCCCCTTACAACTACTCCAACATAAATTCGAATATCTACCTCTTCTGGAGCCGAAACGATTGGGGAACAGTACCCGAAGAAATTGAAGACTGGATAAATCCGCAGATTCGATCAGGATTAATCAAGGTGGCGCCTCGAAACATCTCAAAACAAGTTTCTGCATTTGCGTTGCATATGTGCCTACGTATGTTGCCTCACATGTTGATGGTACATCTTAGTGTATGCAATGGTGATTAATTGGCTTCGATGATCACAGGGCACGTTCGAGATTCCTGAGTACAACCATAATGATTTCGCTGTGGCAACGGACGTCGCTGATCGAGTCTTCAACATTATTGTTTCGATCATCCGACAAAATGAGACGAATGCTTGCACACAATAAACGTTCCCGGTTATTACCCGATCACTCATGTACATTATGATCTCGTTGCACATCGGGTGAATGTAAATGATATTCGTAAGATTGCGATCGTGCTCTCCAATGGACACATATCATGTCAAATGCGACCAATAATATGGCGGCATGCGAATCACGCGGTATGTTTTGTCCCCCTCCCCACGTATTTCGTGCATAACATCGGTATCACTATCCCGCAAGCAGTCCCGGTAATTGTTTCTTCACATATGTATGTCTGAAATCTTTCTTTGAATTGGTTGTAATTGATAATATGCATAATGCTGGAGAACTTTTGATATGTTGTTTTCTGTACAGTTGATAGTCACTCGATACATATTCTAACACAATTGGCGGTTTTGTATTCGACTGTTTCAACGATATATCATACCGCACACTTTGGATGATAACTACAAGAGCTACAATAGATAAACTTCAGTCCGGGATTTTGGGTTTCACGGAATACTGCAAAACATGGTAGTTAGAAGTTGCTGAGAAAAAGTGCAACATAGTTCACATAGGACAACACAATCCCAGAACCACCTACTCTCTTCTTTCTAGCAATCTTGCAATCTCTGACTCCATTCGTGATTTAGGTGTATTTATCGATCATCTATTGAACTTCGACTCTCATATTAAGATTGTATGTCACAAATCAACCTCACTTGTTTACCTCCATTTTCGAAGTATCAGCTGTACTATTCCTTCCCCTTACATCTCCGCTTTCAAGTCATGCATCATCCCCGTATTAGAATATGCATCTCCCGTTTGGTCCCCCTCGTCCAAAGGTCTTGTTCGGAATTTAGAGAAAGTACAACACTTGTTTACTAGACTTTTATACTTTCGTTGCTCCAGAGTAGATCCCATTGTTCCATCCTACTCTAATAGATTATCTCTATATTCATTGAATACTTTGTACACTTGTCGTATTGTGATCGATATTGTCTTAGCTCTCAAAATGTTTGCCAACTTTGTTGTTATAGAACCTACGCATTTTTACACATATCGTGCAATTAGTAGACGTAATGGTTCGTTTGTTCTTCATCTACCCCCGTTCAAGAGAGAAAATCTCAAAGTATCTCTTTCTCACAGAACTACTCGCCTATTAAATAAATTGCACTTGATTTGTAACCCCAAATTGTATATTCCTATTATTAAGATTCACATGTTTGATCATCCTAATTTACCTCGTGCATTCGGAATAGAAATTTTGAATCTGTGACCTTCCATCCAACCCATCCCCAATCCATTCGCACCCCCTTCCCCCTTCCAACTCGATCTACCTCGTCAAGCACTTACATCCAATAAGACATGTATTGGATCAGCGGCCAGTTCCTACCGCATACGAGGCTCCCTCACCTCGACATTCCAATGTGCGACTACATGAGAAGATCGATCCCCCCCATTCCCATCCCTCCTACCCCCTACCCCCCCCCCTCACGCATCCTTCCCTTAATTGTATTCTCACTACCTTTCTCTTTTCTCGTACATCCTGTACTTGTTGAAGCACCTTCAGTGGTGTACGATAAATAAATAAATAAATAAATACTTTCTATAGCAATCGGGAAATCGAGACTTATCATTTTATCGTGAGAAATAGAGTGTGTTTGTCGTCTTTGGTTTTTTCCAGTGTGAATAAACATGATACCAACAGTCTCAAGTCATAAGAGTTGATTTTGCTGATTTTTTTCTGATCAACAAGTCATAAGATCGGCGGGTGCGAGCCAGAATGCTTTTTTTGACAAGGAAAGCTATTCGGAAATGATTTCTCGAATTTCCAGCTGCGAACAAGGGGATAATAGTAATAGCTGCTATTTGTTTTTAAAAACCGGTATCCTCCTTTCCAGAGGGAGACGTGGTTAGTTAGGGAACTTGATAGGAAAGCCTTGAACGTATTGCGAAAGCAAAGTTCGCGTATTGTCCGGTATCCTCCTTTCCAGATGGAAGGAGACGTTTAGTTAGGGAAGTTGATAGGAAAGCCTTGAACGTATTGCGAAAGCATAGTTCGCGTATTGTCCGGTATCCTTCTTTCCAGATAGAGGGAGACGTTTAGTTAGGGAAGTTGATAGGAAAGCCTTGAACGTATTGCGAAAGCATAGTTCGCGTATTGTCCGGTATCCTCCTTTCCCGATGGAGGGAGACATGTTTAGTTTGGGAACTTGATAGGAAAGTCTTGAACGTATTGCGAAAGCATAGTTCGCATATTGTCCGGTATCCTCCTTTACAGATGGACGGTAGGGAGTCGACTCGACCGTTGCTGGTGACAAGTGCCTCGTCTTCTGCGATCAGGTCCCCGACAAGTTCACCCCCATCGACTACACTTACGCTGCTTGCTTCGGAAAGTTCGACGAAATGAAGCAGTGCTTCCATGGAACCATCGCTTCCAAGGCCAAGGCTTTCTTCCGTCACCACTAACTTATTAACTGATATCTATACTTGTATGCTATTCAAATAAAAGGCTCGACACCTATTTGTATTCCCTGGTGGATGCAGTAAATGGATTCTGATGTGATGGCAGAACTTATGAAATGAACAATTATTATGAATTCATGACAGTGAATCATGCGTAGTTGTTAATTATCGCTTATGGACGAGTGCTCTCCTTCATAAGTTCATACTGGACGTGACACCTTGTTAACTTTATTTATTTTTGAACGCTCTCCTCCCGAGTGAGACGATCTTCTCCTCCAATAGCTTTTTGAGTGTATCCTTTTCTTCTTTTGTTTCGAGCACTTGAGAGCACCACTTGGTCAGCTTACCTCCTGAACATGTTCGCCATAATTTGCGCTACCGTCACCCTGAAAAGCCATATACGATCCATGAGATATTTACTTTATCAGATCTAGGAAATATTTAAAAAAGAGCAGAGCAGGATGAGTGGGATACGAGGAATCTTGGTCATGCGATCGCAGCTTTACTTCTTCTTTCCCTGCAATTTTATTCGCATTGCGAAAACTGCAGTTTCGGGGTTCTCTGCTCTCTCTCTATTGCGAAATTAGATGAGGGGGAGGGACTACGCCCGAATAGCCAACACTATTATGCACTGTCGCACCAGTCGGTCATTCGAAAACCGGCGTCGACTCTTCTCGATTTGGCTGCTATCTCTCCGGCCAGAGCAATTAGAGACCCCACAAATCGAGGAGAGTCGAGTTCCGACGTTTCCTCACTAGCAACAGTGAGTGGTACGAATCGAAAAGCGAAGCATACAAACCTCAAAATCATATCAGGCTGCCCTTGCAAATCAGCGTTGGTGAGAGCAGCGATAGATGAGGCGATAATGAGAACAACGTAGACGATGTTCATCTGAACGGATAGAACAATTTTATTCTTATTATTAACAATAATGATAAGACACGATTAAAACTAATAAAATGCAAGCGCCCTAACTAATTGGTTCACTAATTTCACTAAGTTCACCAATTATTCACTAATTCTGTTGGCATGAACCAAAATCACAGAAGCAGTCATCATTGTTCTATCAAAGAAGCGATGAGGAAAGAAAACAAGCAGTGCATCGCCGTGGTGCTCTTGATGCGAGTTGGTCTCATATAGCAGTCTGTTCAGTGCATTCCAAGGCTCGGCCCACAACCTAACAATGGGACAACGAGATTCAAACCTGAATATGAAAGAAAAAACAATTGAGAGATATCGAAGGAAAGTTAAATCTGTTCGCCAAATATTGCCGAAATTGCAAAGAATCGAGAGCATTGTCAAGGAACCCAATCAAAGTTGAAATTGAGAGTTCAAACGTTTGATCGGGGTGTAGAAATGTCGGAAGAGGAAAAGAGGTGCATTGTTCATTTTATTCGATTTATTTATTTATTCAGATAATTTCAAAATAAATATTCTATTCAAAATCTACATTGTTTGTCTTGACCTAAACAACTTTCCATTTCCTGGTCAGGAAAGTGATCGATTCATCCAATTTCCGATAATATCGCGAAATTATCCGCAGCGCGGATATAACGTAAACATGTTTTGACATCACGAGAAGAGTCAGTGACATTCCTTTCTCATTCACTCAAGCAATTTCGCTACCCACGCCGAGTGTGACGGATACAGGAACATCATTAAAAGAAATATCTGATTGAACGCTGATACTGTGAGTAAAAAATAACCGTTTCTGCAACTCCTTAAAACAGTTTGAATACAATAAAACAGAGCTCTATGCTCTTTGTAGCAATATATGTAGCTTTGGTTATTTATTGTTCAAAAAAATTTGTGCTACCATAGCCACGAGAGAATGAATAATGTTGTAGGTTAAGACGGCATTTCGGTAATTTGCAAGCATTTTGGCCCATGCCCGGACACGTTGAGCTAGCAATGAGAATCAGAAGCCCATGCTTGGGTGCTGGAAGGGTCTTGGTGCCCTTATGCACAAACCATGACTTATTTGTTGTTACAGCCGTGGCACAGGGAGAAACATGATTTTCAAGTTAAAATGGTCGAAAAATCAAATTTTCGCAACCGATCAAGATAGACCCAATTTCTTTTTTGCATTGATTTAGAGGTGCCCTGGGGGTCTGAAATAATTGCTCTGATCGATTACTGCTCATCGCGAAATTCACTTTTTTGACATCATGTTTCGAATTTTTCGACCAAGTTGCCGATTTTCGCCAAAACGACCAAAAAGTTACAAATATGTTCAGATTTTTCCGAGATGCAAATTTTTCCACTTTATTCATGACCATGGTCATTTTTAGGTCAAAAAGTCAAAATCTCAGAACTATCTGACTATAAGTGCTTCCGACGTATTTTTACCCGTAGATATCGCATTTTCATACTAGAGCTCACCAAAATGCAAAAGAAATAAGTTTTGTTGTAAAAAAAGTTTTTCGAGTGTAACTTTTTTTCTTTTGCATTTTGGTGAACTCTAGTATGAAAATTCGACATCTACGTGTACAAATACGTCGGAAACACTTATAGTCAGATAGTTCTGAGATTTTGACTTTTTGACCAATAAATCACCATGACCATGAAAAAGGTCATGAAAAAGGTGGAAAAAATTGCATCTCGGAAAAATCTGATCATATTTTATTCTCACGTAACTTTTTGTGTAGAATTCGAATTTGGATGTTAGAGCTCATCAGATCATAAAAGAAAAAAGTTATGCTTGAAAAACGGTCAAAATCGAGCATTTTTTGTAGTTAATCGAATAAATGACAAATTTATCATCGATCGCTGAATCCCTCTTTAGAATTTTTCGATGCAGAATTGCACGGGCTACAAAACATATATAGTGGTCATTGGTCGTTTTGGCGAAAATCGGCCACTTGGTCGAAAAAATCGAAACATCGAAACGATGTCAAAAAAGTGAATTTCGCAATGAGCAGTAATCGATCAGAACAGATATTTCAGAACCTCTGGGCACCTCTACATTAACTCAGAAGAGAAATTGGATCTATCGCGATTGGTTGTGAAAATATGATTTTTCGACCATTTTACCTTGAAAATTATGTTTCACCCTGTTCCACGGCTGTAACAACAAATAAGTCATGGTTTGTGCACTATGGTACCAAGACCCTTCCAGCACCCAAGCATGGGCTTCTGATTCTCATTGCTAGCTCAACGTGTCCGGGGGGTGGTCTCAAATTAGCGAGATGTCGTCTTAAACGGACAGACACATTATTTTTAATAGCTAAGGGGCTAAATTGTATTTAGATTTTATGCTGAGGGAAGAACTGGTACAACACAACGGGAGGGCATGTTACATCATTCATCTGCGACAGAAAAGGTAATAGCATGTTTTTCGTGACCGATAAAGCGAAATAAATCCGTGGAATTTATTCGCGGTTTGGGAGGGATCGCTCTAATGTACGAATAGCAGGGATGGGGCCGCAGTAAAAGGGTCGGTGCAAGAGAATGCATGTGCATGGAAAATCAATCAATTGATCGCTTTCCCCCTCACCCCCCCCCCCCTCCACAAGTTGACTGGGTGAGTGCTTTCTCGCCAGCCTTCGGAAAGATGGCAGATGCCCCGAGCGAAAAGTTCACCGGCAGTAAATGCCGATAGAAAATGAAGCGAGTCGAGCGATCAATGCAATTTGCCAATGTCCCATCCTGACTTTTGCCGGCTTGTGTCGCTTGCATGGCTATTGTCCAGCTTTTGGCTCTCTCCCTCCTCATTATCACCGCTTTGAGAAATTATTTTCCCATTCGGCAATGAGAATTCTCACTCGGCCACTTCTTCTTCTTCTGTCTGTCACCATCGCGGGCTGCCTTTGCTGCATCAGAAGGGATGAGTGTCTGATGGGACGCTTACCCCGACCAACTACCCCAGTAGGTTACCTTCAGAACTTGATTTTCGTTCAAAGGTCATTCCAAGAAACGATAGTAGCATTTCCATGGAATATACCATCCCCAACTTTTTAGAGCATTAGGATAACGTTCCCGCCTGTGACAACCGAAAATCCGAGGTCAATCAATTTTCAACCCAAAAAATGACCATGATACCCCCATCATTAGTCGAAAAAATTGATCTCTCAGAACTTCCTGACTAAATTTTTTTCTGGTATATCTTTGTGTGATGAATCCGAATTTTTATATGAGAGCGCATGATATCATTAAAGAAAAAAGTTAAAATTTATTATGTCGAAAAAAAGACGATTTTGAAAATCGATTGACCTCGGATTTTCGATTGCCGCGGGCGGGAAAGTTATCCAAATGCTCAAAAAAGTTGCGAATCTTATATTCCATGGATTTGCAACTAACCTGTCCAGGAACGACATTTGAACAAAAATCGCCCTTGGAACTTTGATCATCTAAAATATTGAGAAAAAATAATGAAAAATGATAATGAAAAAAATTA
Source organism: Pristionchus entomophagus (assembly GCA_036245825.1). NCBI lineage: Eukaryota > Metazoa > Nematoda > Chromadorea > Rhabditida > Neodiplogasteridae > Pristionchus > Pristionchus entomophagus. The sequence goes on along the minus strand of BTSX01000004.1, from coordinate 5,754,518 downwards.
AAAATTAGTGTCCTGAGGACAAATTAAGAGCTATCGTTATCAAACTTTGGGGATCATCAGGAATTGCGGTAAGGATAATTTTGAGCTTTTGAACGACTCTCTAGCATGTCGATGGACGAAAATCCATTTTTTCGGGACTCAACTTTGAGACAGTCTAAAGCCACTGTACGTCATCCTCCCATGAGTACATATTTTTATCGAAAATCAAACTTTGGGGATCATCAGGAATTGCGGTAAGGATAATTTTGAGCTTTTGAACGACTCTCTAGCATGTCGATGGACGAAAATCCATTTTTTCGGGACTCAACTTTGAGACAGTCTAAAGCCACTGTACGTCATCCTCCCATGAGTACATATTTTTATCGAAAATCAAACTTTGGGGATCATCAGGAATTGCGGTAAGGATAATTTTGAGCTTTTGAACGACTCTCTAGCATGTCGATGGACGAAAATCCATTTTTTCGGGACTCAACTTTGAGACAGTCTAAAGCCACTGTACGTCATCCTCCCATGAGTACATATTTTTATCGAAAAGGTATTGAGGCCTTCTATTATCACACTGAGTAAGAAGGCTGAGAAATTTTTTTATAGAGCTCAAAATCCGCCAAGAAAAACCAAGTGTTTATTGACTCATCACTAGGAAACAATCAGGGAGTTCCCTGATATCTCAATGACATATTCCTAACGCACGATGGGTGTACTACTACATATCCAAGTTTGAGCCAGAAATTTATCGTGGGTCAAAAGTTACGAAAGATTGAAAAGGTGAGCCAAGACTTATGGTCGATACTGTACCTTTCAAATGAATCCAAATCTCCCTACCTAGGAAAGTTTCAAATCAACTCGCTTTATCTAGCCTAGATTTGCAAGCATTCTTCCGAATGAAGTCGCCTCATTCTCTAGCATTTCGCTTGCTGCTTGTATATCGTCACATCTACGTCACGCATTTCGCTCGCGCTCGAGAAAAGGCGTTAACCAAAAAAAAAGGATTTTACACAATTTTAAAGTTAGAACAAAGAAAATGCGTGACGAAACACAAACCAGTGTATGAATCAGAAATCATCAAAACCTATGTTCTTTCGTCACCTATTCGAATGATGAATAGAAATGATTTATGTTCGCTCACATCTGATCGCAAACAACTTGTGTTGGCTTTACGCCTTTACCTCTCCCCCCTCGCATATTGCGAAATTAGGAGAGGAAGATGGAGGTAACCGGGTCGCTACGACTACGACCAACACTGCTAACAAAACCAATATAATCCACTTTCAGCTTCTTCAATTTCTCAGTTCTGATGAACGGTGATTATTACGAGCGGTTCAGTCAACCTGAGTTTGAGGAAATGTGTCTGATGCACCGAAACAAAAAGTAATCTAACTAACATCTACAATCGCTTCTCGGACGCTTCATCGGATCGATTCCTCTCTGAAATGTGTTACAATCACACTTAAAATCTTTCTCATCCCACCCTTTCTCGATTTTTCTTTCTCGACCCAGAGCTCTCCCCAACATGCTTCTCTAGCTCCTGCCTCAGAGATCATACCCGGAGATCTGAAAGCGAGAAGAGTGGTGTGATTTAGGTTGCGAGAGATCGGGAGGTAGACAAGGATCGAGCACTTCCCACTCGAAGGTTGATACAAAAGCAGACGATCGGGAGTCACTCGCTCATTAGCTCTCTTCACTCTTCCCCTCCTCCTCAGCCTTTCACAATGGACAAGTCCTCCGTCTCCAGATTCGCCGAGCAACGTGAGTTCGTCATGATATTTGTCCAGTTTCCTTTCGCTCCTTTATTTACTGGTTGCCAGTATTGTCATTACAAACGAAGCATACGTTATCTCAAAGTTAAATAGCCGAGTTTTATAAAACATGAGCTTGTTCCGTTCGCCAGATGATAAAGATAAATTAATATATATCCCAGTCGGATTATCAATCGCAAACGCACTCTTTTCCAGTAGCTGCTTCGGCCTCTCGCGCCTCCGACTCCAACTCCACTTCTTCATTCTCAACTTCCTCGCCTCAATCGGGCTTCGGCGGATCCTCTTCCCCGACCGGTTCATCGCCGGGAATGGTCGCCGTGTCGAATCCGTTCTTCGTGGGAAACCTATCCTCGTCCGATCAGGACCGACTGAGGCAAGCATTCAGCCGCTTCTAGAGTGCTCCTCAACCAACCATTAACTAGCCGTATTCCGTTTATGTGCACTGATTGACGGGTCGATATATGTTGTTGTAAATAGCATTCAATGATTGTATCATGTTATAATTTGAGTGGAAATGAATATATTATTTTACTTTTGAATATTCATTCGTTGCTCAAAACACTTGTTTCGCTTGCTATTATCCAAAAAACAGTACGAACACTCCCCTGGAGGGAGTCGAAACACTACGAAAGATGAAATAGTGATGGTTGATAATTATAAATAGTTTGATGAAATAGCGATTTTTTTCATTATTCGTATTCAAGATAATTTCCAAAAGAAGGTAATAGGAACACATGCCAAATTTTTTTTTTCTGACGTGTGGGTCGGCTATTCGTTGATGTATTGTCCAGAGTCTATTCCATGCGGATGTGCTAAACATATCGGTATCACTTTGGTTCAGCCGCCATGCGCGTGATGTTTTGTGTCTTTTGTGCTCTTTGCTTCTCTCGCCTCTCACTCACTACTGGTTGTAGAAAGGGAAAGCGTGAACTTTCGAGATTTCTAAGATCTATCAAGATGCAGATATTTGAGAGAAGGTCGGGTGGAAATCAAGAAATCACACTAGTCGCAATCCAACCACGTGTCTGTCTAGACATTCTACCTGAGAAGTCCATTTTCTCTCATAGAAATTCCGGACATTTTGCCAGCTATCCAAGAAGATCCATGAAGCACATTATGTGTGAATACTCGGTCGAGATCAAAACAGAACGCAATCTTTTCGCATTAATATTTTTAATCAAATTGTTGTCAGCCATTACCTGAACAGTGATCCAAACCTTGGAAAAATGATTCAACAACTGTCGGTCTGCTAGCATCAAAACATGAAATCTTTCCATACTTCAATTGCGCAAGTTTGAAATCCCAAATCAATTATCTCTGTAAATTTTAGCATCTCCTTCACTGCAGAATCATATTGTTTGGAATGAGAGTGAATCTAGAGAGAAGAGATCTGAACGTGATCTAGGCCGCGATAAATGAAACAAGCGCAGCACACTCGGTAAAGATACCAAAGAGGGATATACTATCATTTGAGCGTTACTTATTCTCAACATGTATTATGAGACAGGTAACCATATGCATAAATCATGCGATCTAGAGCGTAGTCAAGTTCACTTCTGGAATATGATCGATATAATGTTGTTGAATCCATATAAAAATGTAGACAACCAACTCGGGAAAGGACGAAACCAGTACTTTTGACGCTGATCACTCACAGGACGGAAATTGTGATGATTTTCCACGATATCTTAAATGAGGGTGGCAAGAATATCTCGCTTGATGAGTTCTATAAAAAAAAATGGTTATGAAAATCCGTTACCCGATCACATTTGCAAAACTCCCATGCCACCAATTTGCATTTGAACCGAGCAATGATCAATTGGCTGTGTGCCAAGTGGGCCTGATCGCTCAGGTACTAATCTGAGATAGGGAAACAGAGTGGGCAATGGAGAGAGTGTGCATTTATATCGGCGCGCTCCTCCAGGCTCTGCGATTTGCATATTTGACATTTGATTTCGAAATGAAGTTTGACTTATCATACCCAGTCTGTACAATCAAGGCCGAGGGCGTGATCATTGATGAATCGCCTACCGAGAGAATGATCGGGCCACACCTTTAGACAATAAATCGCAGCACATCAAGCTCATTGAAAGATGCGAAGCGAGAATTGATTGTTGACTTTGCGCTGGAAAGTCCAATCATTCCTGACAATCAGTCTTACGATTGCCAAACATAGTGCCAAAAGACCGGTGAAGGCATGGTTCAAGATTAGTCAAGATGTCATAAAATTGAAAAGAAATTTGAAATTTACACGATCTATCATTTAAAGGTCGCTGTTTCCACCATTAGAAAACACTCGAAGACATTTGAAAATATCTGCGAAACCCGAACAACATTGAAGATATCCGTATCAATATCACGCGTTGGCGAACATGCCCTGAAGTTTTCCTGTGAGATTGAAATACTGCTCGCTGTATCTTCATCGCACGTTCTCTCTTGAGAGGTCGATTGAAGAGAAAGTGTGCGGAATGTTGAGACTTTGACCCGTTTTTCGAACACTTGAGTCAGGAACATTCCCTCTCACAGGAACGTAATCTCAGTTACCAATCTAGTTGGGATCACACGTTAATGGAGAGAGGGGTAGCGTTTCGAGATCTAAAAGATCAGCGTCATTTCGCAGACAAATGACTTATCTCGCATTTTTGCAGCGTATTTGTCTGCCCGCACTTCGCGATCCCCGTTCACTTGCCTAAACATATCAACGAGACTGTGGAATAGGATTCGCTACCGAAATATTTGATGCGCTCGAAGAAAAAAAAATTAATAAAAGATATTTCTGCACCACTCCCATCCCTTAACTTGAAATCTTTGACCCTTAGAGACCGGCTCCGTTATTTTCGACCATTTTCGACCACCCCTTGGTCACGGTGCCCCCGGAATGGTAGCCTCAAGCCCATACCCGATTATGAGTAGTTTGGTCTTTTATTGTTTAAAATATATTTTATTTTCTGTTACCGCAAATCACCTGGTTGATAATTGACCTCATAGGCAAAATGCTCAAAAAATCATATTTTCTCAACTAGATTAGATAGGTTAAATTGCTCAATCACGTTAACGTAAGAGTGTCCCGAGGTATACAATCAGCCGCTATGATACGATTGTACTTGATTTGAAAATCATTTTTTAAATTTCTAATTTCTTTTTTTGGATTTTTTGCAAAACACGGAAATAACGCAGGCTCTCACTATGCTGATTTTGTGGGACCTTCACACATGCATCGAAACCTCATTAAGTGAGATTTTTCAATTTTTATGAAAGTCGTCGTTTTTACGTTTGAAGGGGCTAGATTGCGATTATTACCTTATTGCCGAATTAATGCCTCAAATGGGTTAGTTCGAAAACTATTCAACTTTTCAAATTATGTAGCGTTGATTGATGGCGAAATAACCGCACTTCCCGTGATTTTGAAAAATCATAATTTTGGATCCTCAAGATTTTGCTTTTTTCTGATACTTTTTTGTCCTAACGCAGAAATAACGCAGACAATCGCTATTATGATTGGGTAGTTGCATCAACTATGCATCGAATCCACATCAAGTAAGGCATTCATATTTTTACGAAAGTCGTTATTTTTCCGCTTGAAAACACGTGTTTGAGAGGTACGAATTCATATTTATTTTAGTGTGGTCGATCGTGAACAGTATATGTAAAACACTAATCAACGTTTCGCATTAAAGCGAGTAATTTTTCATCAATAAATCGAGGGTCTGCTAGTTTCTATGAACTATTATTTTTGGAGAGTTATAAAAGATCTACAATTTTTCGATTTTGTTTTGTCTCAATCCGTCTCTTAGAATTGATAATTCCATTTGTCCGAAATCCTTCCTTATTGTCATTTGAATGTGAATTCTATGTAAACAAGGCACGGAGGATGTCACCACGATCAGGCCCATGGGTCGTTTGCGATTTCCCCAACTTATTACAATGTGAACTCTTGTACGCCCGTTTTGTCTTATTTTGTCATTCAATATTATTCTCTCAGTGTTATTTTTGAATATGATGATAATGCTAGATCCCTGCCTGTAGGCGCCTCACATTCACCATTGATAGGCTACGAATCTGTTACAGAGGGCTCGATCTCTTGATAACGTGGGAAGAGACTCTGAGCGTGAAACTAGCGAGGGGATGGCGTCGCTTGTGAGTTCATCATTCATTCTCATTCACTACCAATCCCTGAGTAGAGATGGTGTGTTCAAGTGTTCTTCTTCTCCTCCTTCTTCAACTGCCCAGTTAAACGTCAGCAAGGAGATGGAGAATTGTCCCCTACTCCCCCCAATCCAGCTCTATCGGATCCGCCTTCTTCCCTCCATCCATCATCAACTGCCCATCTTCATTCATTTCTGATCCGCCAGCGGAAAGAAGACTACGAGAGCGTGCGAACAGATGAACAGGCTCCCCTCCCACTCCCCACTGCAGTTCTGACCGATAAAAGCCTCTATCCTTCTTCGACTTATCTTCATCCAGTGCTGAGGAGAGTCAAGCGAGGAGGAGGAGGAGGAGAAGACGTGTTCAAGCGAGGAGATGATACGGATCTTCTCAATCCTCCACCGATTCTACCTCCTCCGATACCTCCAGTTGGACAAGAAGATGATGCACGGTCCAATGGTAAGCCTGATACTCGAGTGGAACCACAGAAAGATGAGTGCTATTTCAAGCATACTCGAAAGACTATCCACGAAACGGAACTAAGATCATTGGCCTCGATGATCAAGAGTTCATGCAGTGATGAGAAAAATATGAAAAGGTCAGTATCCTTCAGAATCATGGTATCACCGATAACCCATCAAACTGTTTTCAGAATGTCAGAGCTGATTGATCACCATTACGCAAATCAATATGGCTCACCCAATGCTCTCGCACTACTTCTCTGGCGTGGTGAAGGAAAGACCGTCGACTGGACAGATGACAATGAGGTTTCTCGTTACATGCGCAAACATGTAGAACTAATCGTGAATATTTCAGATTGAAGCTATTGGTAAAAACTATATTTGTGCCAATCATGAACGAGAATTAGGGTCGGATTGGCAGGATAGACATTGGAATCATTTCAGGTTTCGTGATCAAGGTAATTGTTACTATTTAGATACTGAACGCTAACTGCTTATTTTCAGGGGGACGCACTCGTCCCATATGCTCCATGCCTGATCCATTTTTCCAACACGAAGATATTACACCACTTTATAGAGGAATCCACTATATAGAAGCTGATGAAGCAGAAGCTATTTTGAGAAAGAAGGGAGTCCTGTTGCATCCAGGAATTCGTATGTTTCAAATTCCTAGTACAACTTCCATAAATATATGTTTAGCGATCTGTTCCGATCACGATAAAATCGCCCAGAAAATTGCTGCTCAAGTGGTGGTTGAAAATGAGGGTCACCAAATACGTCCACCTCCCATCGGGGTGACTTTTCGAGAAGCACCATTATTTCCGAGAATGTCAATCCTTTCGTCGATGCTCGAGATAGAAATGATCCCACCTATCACTCTCACAAGATCAAACCTCCAGTGGAGGAATCGCTTGGCTTCAACGAGCGAAGTCAAAGATGCATACATCGAATTCATGCACAAACTCGTACTGGCACCCCATATCTCTGTAAAAGAATGGCATCAGTTATCGGATCGTGCTCAGAGAAGAGACGCCGAGTCTCTGAGGCATGTCGCTCACGAGATTGCTGCACAAATGTGCCCAGCTTATCCTCAGTCTCTCATTGGCAAGCCATTCAAAGCCCCTATGGATTATGAAAGACCGAGACCTGAAGAGTATGAGCAAGTATTTTTTTTTCAGTAGTTTGCTTCTAGTTCTATCATTGAACACGCCTTCATGTTACTATTATTATGTAACATTTGCTATTATTATAGGTGTTTAAAAATGTGAAGGAAGCATTCGATTCAAGCGATGCATTGTCTGATCGACTCGCTTACGTCTCTATGATTGCTCATTTCGCTCACCCGGAGATCCAGCGACACATCCCCGGCCTTACTAAGTATTTCCTCAAGGAAGCAAAGATGTACTCAAAGAGAGGATATCACCTCGAGGAAGTCCATCACGGAAGAGTCAAGTATTGCTTGAAAAAAATAGAAAGATTTATTCAATTTCTGACAAGGCGAGTGATATAAATATTATCATAATGCAAACATTAATTCCAGCTATAAAGTAACTCTCGGACTTCCTTATCGCACAAGACGCGTGAAAGATACTCATAAAAGAATCGTGGAGATTCCTAACACTCTGAGAAAGTTGAGAGCTGGAGAAATCTATCATCTCTATGAAAAGTAAGTGTACGCAATGGTTTGGTTTCCATTATTGAGAATAATTTCAGAGATCTTGCGGATAAAGGAGAGACTGATAAGCACATTCCTCAATCGACCATGGAGAAGATAAACATATGTCAAGCGGAGCGACGGAAGTCTCTCCACGGTGTAGACGTGATCATTGCTGACGCCATGGAGGTAAACTATTTTGCCTTTTTTTATATGCAAGGGAACAAACTTTTTTCAGGCTTTCGACGATTCGGAGCACTTGATCGACAAGCTTCTCGATGAGAACGAGATCGATAAGAGCTTGCATTCCACTCTCAGATGTTGCAGACTCGTCAGTACTTGAGAACGGATTATCTCTTACATACAAAAGAATATTCGACCATAACGGATCACTGCTGGTCGTGAGTATTACTTCTATGTTTGTTTTAAAACAATATTTGTATATTATTTTTCATCCTGTATTTATCTGGTATGCACTCTCGGACCCAGATGTTCTCGAGTTCCAACACGACTGTCTGAAGGGACCAGATATCAAGAAACACAAGCATACTCGGATGTGCGATCGATGCGAAGCTCAGCAAATCTGGTTCGAAGATATGCGAGCCCTTCTGGAAGAACTCGAGGAAAAGTACAAGGACGATCCCATTATGAAGCAGAAAATAGCTGTAATGAGATCGGATTGGTATCACTGGGAGGAACTGATCGACAAGCTGAAAGCTCATCAGCTGAGAACTGCGAAAGCGGAGAATGATCGACAATGGATAATTGCGGGATTGGGAGTGAGTTCTTGTCTTCTGTGTTGTATTTGAAACAATCGATATATTGCAGGAGGGTGATGGAATGGCTACAATGGATTTTGCAATGAAGCATCCCCCTCTTCAAGCTCGTGAACGAACTGTTGATTGGTATGCACAGAGAGGGATGCCATGGCATATCACTCATGTCACTGTCAAAAGGGATGGAGAATACTATCAACACAGTATCGTTCATATATTTAAAGAATCGGAAAGACAGGTACGTGCTCTAAACCTTGCCTGCTATATTATTCAGTAATTCTTAAAAAATTTCAGGATTCGGCAGCCGTGACAGCTATAATCAGACACAATTTGCAATTATTGAAGAAACAAGGAGTCAAAAAATTGACACTCAAATCAGATCAAGCAGGTTGCTTTCGTATCTGAAATTGAGCTCATTTGTGTTATTTAGGAGCTTACAAATCTTCGTCGACTCTTGCGTCTATCCGATCAATTGCGAAAGAAGTGGGAGGCAATGAAGTTGTCGGTTACTACTTCAGCGAAGTCAGGCTGGAAAAGGGCCATGTGATCGTGTCTCGGCTGAAGTGAAAACAGTCACACGAAATTTCGCGGATGCTGGAGGGAGTGTGATGAATTCTCTTGAATTCTTCGCTGCAGTTTCAACTAGTAGACATCGAGAAGGAGTCTCGTATCACCTCGTTAGTCACCATGGCAATGAAAAGGAGACTAAATTTCTTCTTATGTGATCCCGGAAATGTCGAAGTTGAATGAATTCACCTTCGAGGAAGATAGTGTTCGTGTATATCGATATTGGAACATAGGAACAGGACGAGAGGAATACTATGAGGACATGGTGCCCGATGATGCGAGGCTCCTAATTCATAACTCGGGAGGAAAGCTTTCTAATGATGATTTCTGGCATATACTTGGTGACCCCCGATATTCGGAGAAGCCAAATCAGCCAGAGAATGAGGAAGAGGAAGTGGAAACTGAAATTATGGTAAGATTTGTTTCTCTATTTCGCACCGCATTTTGCACACTTACATACAAATACTTCCTTAAAGAAAAATTGGAATCATCTTGTAAAATACTTATTCAGGACTTGAAGAAAAAGAAAAGGACTAAGCTGGAATCCACCCTCTACAGATGTCCCGTTGAAACCTGCAGAAAGGAATTAATGTCTGAGAAAAACCTCGAGAAGCATATGACTGTCGGGAAGCATGAGAGTCATCCCGAGAAGATGAAGACTACACTCCTAGACTACACTCTTCGCTGATTCGGGGCCAATCTGGAAAAAACTGCTCCTCCTTCTAAAGTGTGTCCCGTCATCGACAACGCATTGGAAAGTCTCACTGAAGAAAGCAACGCGAACGGCAGAATTCTCGATATGGGATGGGCCCTAAGAGAAGACCATCGATTAGATTTCCCGTAGCTGGGGACAAGGGGGAGTAGGGGACAATTCTCCATCTCCTTGCTGACGTTTAACTGGGCAGTTGAAGAAGGAGGAGAAGAACACTTGAACACACCATCTCTACTCAGGGATTGGTAGTGAATGAGAATGAATGATGAACTCACAAGCGACGCCATCCCCTCGCTATTTTCAAGCTCAGAGTCTCTTCCCACGTTATCAAGAGATCGAGCCCTCTGTAACAGATTCGTAGCCTATCAATGGTGAATGTGAGGCGCCCACAGGCAGGGATCTAGCATTATCATCATATTCAAAAATAACACTGAGAGAATAATATTGAATGACAAAATAAGACAAAACGGGCGTACAAGAGTTCACATTGTAATAAGTTGGGACAAAAGAAAAATCGAAAAATTGTAGATCTTTTATAACTCTCCAAAAATAATAGTTCATAGAAACTAGCAGACCCTCGATTTATTGATGAAAAATTACTCGCTTTAATGCGAAACGTTGATTAGTGTTTTACATATACTGTTCACGATCGACCACACTAAAATAAATATGAATTCGTACCTCTCAAACACGTGTTTTCAAGCGGAAAAATAACGACTTTCGTAAAAATATGAATGCCTTACTTGATGTGGATTCGATGCATAGTTGATGGAACTACCCAATCATAATAGCGATCGTCTGCGTTATTTCTGCGTTAGGACAAAAAAGTGTCAGAAAAAAGCAAAATCTTGAGGATCCAAAATTATGATTTTTCAAAATCACGGGAAGTGCGGTTATTTCGCCATCAATCAACGCTACATAATTTGAAAAGTTGAATAGTTTTCGAACTAACCCATTTGAGGCATTAATTCGGCAATAAGGTAATAATCGCAATCTAGCCCCTTCAAACGTAAAAACGACGACTTTCATAAAAATTGAAAAATCTCACTTAATGAGGTTTCGATGCATGTGTGAAGGTCCCACAAAATCAGCATAGTGAGAGCCTGCGTTATTTCCGCGTTTTGCAAAAATCCAAAAAAAGCAAAAAATAAATTTTAAAAATGATTTTCAAATCAAGTGCAATCGTATCATAGCGGCTGATTTTATACCTCGGGACACTCTTATGTTAACGTGATTGAGCAATTTAACCTATCTAATCTAGTTGAGAAAATATGATTTTTTGAGCATTTTGCCTATGAGGTCAATTATCAACCAGGTGATTTGCGGTAACAAAAAATAAAAAATATGTTGAACAATAAAAAACCAAACTACTCATCATACTCGGGTATGGGCTTGGGGCTCCCATTCCGGGGGCACCGTGACCAAGAGGTGGTCGAAAATAGTCTCTTAATTCTCCAAATGAATCCAAATCTCACTACCTAGGAGAGTTTCAAATCTGCACTCAAATCAACGTATTTTATCTAGCCTAGATCTGCAAGCTTTCTTCCGAGAGAAGTGGTCTCATTCTTAGCATTACTCTCACTGTTTGTCTATCGTCACATCTACGTTACCCATTTATCGCTTGATAGAGAAACGACATTCACCAAAAAACGGAATATGAAAAATGCATGCAGTTGAACAAAATGCATGCGAAATGAAAAAAAAACAACAAAACAGTATTTGAATGATGAAATAAATGGAAAATCCACTTCCCATGGGGAAGTGCGATTTTCATTTTTTTTTGAATTTGGGTCCTCCACTCATCCTCTCTCGAGATTTTTCTCGCGTGATATAACAATCCCGTTCTCAATAAAATATGATGAATCACTCTTAGAACTGATTTCAATAAAAGTATGGGAATCACATCTTGACCAAAATTCGCGCCTAGGGTTTCGAGCGAGTACGCAAATATGCTGATAAAAGTTTAAGTACATTTTTTAGCTATTTTTTTGCATATTACTATTGAATGCGAACATCCTCGTTAAATTGTAGCGATTGCATAGAACCCCTACGCTACGTGCATCAATATTCGTTCACAGCTGATTGCTACCAACTAGTATTGGCTATTCAAGCGTCGTTGCGACCATTCTACCCCCCCCCCTTACCTATTGCGAAATTAGGCGAGGGGGTGGAGGCAGCGGGGACGCTACAACGGTAGAATAGCCAACAAGTCTAAAAATAACATACTCCACTTTCAGCACCTTAATTTTTTGCAGTTCCGATGAACGGTGATAATTACTAGAGTTTCTGTGAGTAGCGCGACTTACTGAGACCGTTTCTGATAAAACGCAATCAAACGATTACGATTCAAGTAATCCAAGTAACATCTACAAGCCCTTCCCGGATGTGCTAATAGGCTCGTTTCCACTCCGGAATGTGTTACAATCACACTTAAAATCTCTTTCATCCCACTCTTTCGCAAACTTTCTTTCTCGACCCAGAGCACACCCCATCACGCACGTTCTCTCGTTCCTGCCTCAGAGATCACACAAGCAGATATGAAAGCGAGAAGAGGGGCGGTGATTTAGATCGAATTCGCTCTAAATGTGTAGGATGGAAGTACTCGACGAGTGTAGCTCAGGCGCCAATGGTTTAGTGTTCTAGATCATTCTCCGCTAAATGGCGGAAGTTTCAAAAACGAAACGTAGCCCAACCGAATTTGCTCTTCCGCAATCGTTTCAATCGAGTGATATCTCAAACAATACACAATACTCATACGATCACACACACCAAATTTCATCATGATCGATTTGAAACTCATCGAGAGAAATCGATTTTTCGAAAAATATTTCGAATTTTTTGTTACTGCTTTTTGGGTTGATATACGATATACCTTTTTTATTGCATTATTATGAAGGACAAACTAGTAGCTAACTATTATGAGAAAATAAACAAAATAGAAGGGGCAGCTTGGGAGAAATTGAGCAAAAACGGGACCTAACTGAAGAAAGTGTTTCGAAATTCACGAGTTATGACATTCGACATGCTTACTTTTACGAACGAAGTAATAACGCAGGCGTGTACTAGTATGAGTTTGCAGTCCCTTTGCATATTTATAGAATCCATATGATATGGGGCTCTGGCAATTCTGTTCTCACCTTCCTTTATTTACTCATAAAATGCGATCTGCAAAGTTTGCAATTTTTAAAAAAAGTTGTAAACTTCCACTTGTAAGTGATCATTATGTTCGTCCACCATCGAATGTTTCTCACAATATATTTCAGGCTGATTGCAGTCAGAAGAATTTTGTTTGCAAACGAATTTAATTTTGTTTTTCCCATTCCTTGTTGCATGTTTGAGGAAGGTGAGAACAGAATTGCCATAGCCCCATATCACATGGATTATATACATAGGCAAAGGGACTACAAAGTCATACTAGTACGCGCCTGCGTTATTACTTCGTTTGTAAAAGTAAGTGTGTCGAAAGTCATAACTCGTGAATTTCGAGGCACATTCTTCAGTCAGGATCCGGTTTTGCTCAATTTTTCCCAAGCTGCCCCTTCGATTTTGTTTATTTTCTCATAATACTTCATAATAATGCAATAAAAAAGGTATATCGTATATCAACCCAAAAAGCAGTAACAAAAAATTCGAAATATTTTTCGAAAAATCGATTTCTCTCGATGAGTTTCAAATCGATCAGGATGAAACTTGGTGTGTGTGGTCGTATGAATATTGTGTATTGTTTGAGATATCACTCGATTGAAACGATTGCGAAAGAGCAAAGTCGATTGGGCTACGTTTCATTTTTGAAACTTCAGCCATTTAGTGGATAATGATCTAGAACACTAAACCATTGGCGCCTGAGCTACACTCGTCGAGTACTTCCATCCTACACATTTAGAGGGAATTCGATTTTTTACCTAGTGCCAAGCATATGCACAAATATGTTCAGTGGCTCAGAAAGTCACTCCTAAGTTCATTAGAATTGATTAGAGTTTGGTCAGTTCGTTTTATCACAGATTATCTCATTACGATTGTCAGATTATAGAGAGCTCAAATTAATAGAGCGAGGGTACTCAATCGGTAACTCACTCTTTTCCAGTAGCCGCTTCGGCCTCTCGCGCCTCCGACTCCAACTCCACTTCTTCATTCTCAACTTCTTCGCCTCAATCGGGCTTCGGCGGATCCTCTTCCCCGACCGGTTCATCGCCGGGAATGGTCGCCGTATCGAATCCGTTCTTCGTGGGAAACCTCAACTCTTCCGATCAGGACCGACTCAGGCAAGCATTCAGCCGCTTCTAAAGCCTTATTCACCATTGTCTAGAAATATTCCATTGTATATGCACTGATTGACGGGTGTTTCTGTAAATTCCATTCAATGATTGCATGATGTTATAAATTGGCTTGTGATGTGTTGCTCAAACAACTTGGTTCGCTGATTATACTCCAACACAATATGGGCGTTATTCTGTAGGGTATTGAAGGAATGTGAATGACGAAACAGTGATAGTTAGTAATTTCGGAGATTGACCGATAGATATCGTTGAAATAGTGATGCTATTAGAATTGGTATTGGGGCTCAATGCCAAGTATATACACTGGTATTGCGTTATCAGTTGTGGAGTTTATATTCCATGCTGAGTATTCAATATCAAACAGGTCTGGCTTCTCAATGAAGTATGTGCAGTTTTACAGGGAAAATTTACGTGATATACAACTGCTTCGAACAATACTCTCGGATATGTGTATTATGATCGCGAGGACAGATGATACGATCGGCACCGGAATGTGCTCATGGTGGTTTGGTCTAATGCCGTGTCATTCCGGAAAGAGAAAGCCACCCCATTAAATGTGCCACCATGCATATAAAATAGCAAAGATTCGGGAATTTCGATTGCTGAATCTTAAACCATCTCATCCTTGCGATAGGAGTAAGTGGTGCGAATGTATTCTATCTATTTTCAAGAACATGACCATTTGATCGTGCAACCCCACCTGAGAAGACGAAAGTGGAAGAGTAGTGTGAGCTCTTAAGAAGAACAAAGTCGAACCATGCCCCTGTGCGTACCGTGCTTATCAACTACCCCTCATATGCGCTATTTCGGCTGACCAGTTTGAAGCGCAGGGTACCATGTTCGGGCTTGTGCCCTCTGAGCATTATGAGATAGGCCTCAAAATTGGGCCTTTAGCTTTTTCCGAACTAATTCAGTGTGGAATGAGAAACAAGCTTGAATCTTGCGTCTGCAATGATTTTCTTTCAAACAGACCAGAAATAAACCCGCATAACAAATAGTCGACGTTAAAGTTTTTTCTCGTTCCCTAAATGCTAAAAATATCGTTTTGTCATAGCGATTGCTCTAGGGGCTCCTAGTTCCTCAATGTGTTTACTGTAATCTCTCAAATAACACGATGATAAAAAATCTTTCTTCCATCATGATATGTGAAGTCCATTGTGATGGAAATGTAGTGATCACGCATAGATCTGACTATGTTATTAAAACTCGACCTTTGGCCATCTCTTATCGCAAGATCTCTTTCGATTTCGAGAATCTCTCAAACCAAATTTCGCTATTCCGCAGAGTTTAAAATTTTCATTCCACCCTGACCCCGTTAATCTAACCTAGATTATTGATATTCAAGAATTCTTCGTCATTTAATTTTGCTTCAATTTTCTTGTAGTACATTTTTTCCTAGAAGATACAGATTAGAGATATTACGAACGAAACGTTTAAAATTTCGAGTTCGAAAATCGACCTGAGGAAGCGGTGTCACAAAAAGTGAATTCCCTGTGGCGCACTTCTCTTTTCAGGAGGAAAAAACTATTTTAAAAAAGGAAATAAAAGAGAACTGCGCTTCGGAGGCCTACAAAACCATATCAATTTTTAAAAATCTTGACGATATTCGCATTTTTACAATTGGGTGTGAATCGATAGATGATATGTGAAAAAAAAGTTGTTCCCAAAAAATATTCATCGAGAAATTTTTTTGAATATCGCGTCCTTTATACTCATTCGATTCCATGTTGAAAAATGCTCCCGGTCAAATTTTCAGCCAGAAAAATTTTCTGCATGTTGATGATTCGTGTTCGTGATTTCGAAAAATCATCGATTTCTGCCGTTTTAGACATAACTTTTTTCTTTCCTGGTAACATCAGGTATAATACCAAATTTCGGAGTCAATGGTACACAATACACATGAAACTCCAATAGCGAGGTAGTTTTGAGATTTCGACCTTTAGACCCAAAAATACATTTTTTTTGTCTCAAAATTGTGTATTCTGACACGCTGATGAGAATTTCTATATTAGTCTTCATGTAATCATGAAAGAACAAAGTTAAGCCATACAAACTGCAGAAATCGAGGATTTTTCGAATTTATATGCACGGGGTTATGGTGTCTGACTGAAGAACCCAATCCAGATCAATTTTAAGAAAGTTTGCCGGCTGAAAATAGTGGTTATGGTGTCTGACTGAAGAACCCAATCCAGATCAATTTTAAGAAAGTTTTCCGGCTGAAAATAGTGGTTATGGTGTCTGACTGAAGAACCCAATCCAGATCAATTTTAAGAAAACTTTTTCGGCTGAAAATGGGCACTCGGGGTACAATTTTCGCGTGATTATTTTCGGAAAAAATAATTATAACTTTATTCACAAATGAACTAGCGTTTCGTCAAAATTTGAAAAACGGCAAGTTTTATTGTTTTCGGGCATAACTTTTTTCTTTCGCACTTTCGTGAGCTCTAGTATAAAAAATCGGTTTCTACAGGCAAAAATACTTCTGAAATTTGTATAGTCAAATACTTCTGAGAGATCGACTTTTCGACCAAAAAATCACCATGACCCGGGGGTCATGATAAAGTTGAAAAAAAAATGAGCTTTTTTGACGTATTTTTAAGCGTAGAATACGAATTTCGCTATTATAGATCATGAAAACTAGAATTTAAAAAGTTATGATCGAAAAACCTCCAATATTGTCACTTTTTTGGGATTTGATTAAATATACTCGGTTTTGGCGTCCCTGATGGAACATATCGATAAATGATTATGATGCATACATGCAATAGCTACAAACCGCATATAGTGACTACTTGCGATTCGACCAAAACTCAACAACTTTATCCGAAAAACTGAAATTTCAAGTCAAAAACTCAAAATTGGAAACGACCAGAATTCAATCAGAACAGTTATTTCAGACCCCCAGGGCACCCCTAATTTAACGCAAAAGAAAAATTGGATCGATCTCGATCGGTTGAGAAAATATGATTTTTTGACCATTTTACCTTGTAATTCACCTTTCACTCCTCGGCACGGCAGTAACAACAAATAAGTAACCGTTTGTCAAATACGGGACCAAGACCCTCCATGTACCCGAGTATGAGCCTGTGGTTCTCATTGCTAGCGCACCGGTTCCGGGGGGTGGTCCAAAATAACCGAGCTGCTCTCTTCAGAGACCGGCTCCGTTATTTTTTAGCATTTCGGCCCTTTCGCGGACATCCGCCAGGATTTTAGATTCAGCCCTTCATATCACTATCATAAAACAGTGTTGTGACCTTGTTTACAAAAATAAGGAAATTGGCGCCCCTAGTTCCTAACGCGGCCCGCCAGGTAAGCGCACAGGTACAAAATAACTAAGGGAATTTTTATTTGATGATGCTATCAAAAGTATTTTTTGAAGATTTTAATTATATTTTCGAAATTTTCACTAGCTTGCTTCAATTTCCGGCACTATTCACATACTGTCCAATGTAGTGCATTCATCACTGAACATCACATAGCATATAATTGAAAAATCGGCTTTACCTTCCTATGTTTTTAAATGCGATCGAATCCGAAAAACCCTCGATTTCAACAATTTTTCGAGCATAACTTTTTTCTTTCTTCGTTTCATGAGCTATAGTTAGTAAATTCGGAATCTACGCTCAAAGATACGTCAGAAAAAAAAATTGTTCAACTTTTTCATGACCACGGTCGAGGTCATTTTTTGGTCGAAAAATCTGGGTCAAAACATCAAAATCTCACAAACCATGTGACTATAGGTTTTTCTGACGTATTTCTGCATGTAGAAGTCCAATTTCGATACTAGAGCTCACCAAAATAAGAATGAAAGAAGTTATGGCCAAAAAACTGCAACTTTTTGGATTTTTGTACGTAAATTTTTTTCTTTCGCATTTTGGTGTGCTCTATTATGCAGAATCGATCTCTACGTGCAAAAATAAGTCAGAAATTCATATAGTCATTTTGTTCTGAGATTTAGATTTTTCGACCAAAAAATGACCTCGACCGTGGTCATGAAAAAGTTGAACAATTTTTGTCTCGAAAAAATCTGAATTTTTATATATTCTGACTTATCTTTGAGCGTAGATTCCGAATTTACTAACTATAGCTCATGAAACGAAGAAAGAAAAAAGTTATGCTCGAAAAATTGTTGAAATCGAGGGTTTTTCGGATTCGATCGCATTTAAAACATAGGAAGGTAAAGCCGATTTTTCAATTATATGCTATGTGATGTTCAGTGATGAATGCACTACATTGGACAGTATGTGAATAGTGGCGGAAAATGAAGCAAGCTAGTGAAAATTTCGAAAATATAATTAAAATCTTCAAAAAATACTTTTGATATCATCATCATATAAAATTTCCCTTAGTTATTTTGCAGTTTGGAGTTGACCAACATGATGAAAAAAGAATTTCATCTCTTACTTGTTCCGTTAAGGAAATATGAATATCACGTTTTTAGTCGATTTTGTACCTGCGCGCTTACCTGGCGGGCCGCGTTAGGAACTAGGGCGCCAATTTCCTTATTTTTGTAAACAAGGTCACAACACTGTTCTATGATAGTGATATGAAGGGCTGAATCGAAAGTCCTGGCGGATGTCCAGACATAGGTGAAAAATAATGGAGCCGGTCTCTTAATGGCGCACGAATTGGGAGCACGAGTCGTAGTACACATAGGCGACACGCAGGCCGATCAAGATACGGGAGTAGGGCTGTCAATTGCAGAGGGATTCGACAAATGAAGAGGCGATTTGAGCGTCCGTTCATTCTGCTCTGCATGAATAATGCTTCGGCCGTTCTCCCTCTGCTCTCAGAACCTATCACAGAAATGGTTCTTATTCAGGAACTGTGGATATTTCTCAACGATACTTTGGAATTGATTCCGCAATATGATCATGGGTTGTTGGGGATGCGAATTCATTCAATTGTGATCACTCTCCTTTTATTGGGGTGTCCGGAAAGTTTTTAGATTTTTTTCATAAATTCATTTCTCACGTGCTTTGATACCCTACGATCCCTGGTAAGGGGCGCTGTATTGAGCAACTACTACTAGAACCATTCAAATCGTCATCCATTCGGGAAAATAGGACATTCCGACGAGACCCCATAGATAGGCAGATCAATTCAATTTTAGCCAGTTGCAGGTGGAATTTGCGACGTATGAGGAAGTTTGATGAAAAAGCATGCGCTTAGTCACGATCACATGATTATTGAGCACTTACGACATGGATCCCATGACTGTGAGTTTGTGTGCGCAAAGCGATATCTTTCTCACACAGATTCTTCAACGGTCGGTGGGAAAGACTTCACAGAATGCTGAGGCTTCGCCATTCGCATGCGGGAAGTCACGGTATTTTAGCGGAATGCACGACGACGAATTCGACACACCGAGGAGTAATCTATGATGCTGCATAGGATTGCAATCACAGATTATTGTGGTGGGATTGTGGCTACAACTAACAGGACAAAGTTCTCGGCAAAGTGTTCCGCGTTCTTTTCGCCCACGCAGCTGTGAATATACCATATTGTACGATATTAGATAAGATCATCGCATCCTCTTATCGGCTAGGGTAAGATGCGATTCGGATTGATGGAGGGGCTATCGCTATTCTACTCGATTCTGATTTCGCTTGGTTGCTGTAATAACGAATTCATTGTTCTTACTACGATCAGGACCAAGTAATATTTTGAAATTATATGATTGAAAATTAACGGAATACTTTTGACATCTTACAGTCAAACTGATATGCAAACATATTTTAATGAAAGCTTTTAAACGTACTTTCAGAACATTGCACAACACTTGCAATATCCTCATCGCGTTGTGTGCATTCTCCGACTGTATTCATCAGATTTGAAAATAATTTTCAAATTTTTAATAAGTCAAAATTTTTAGCTCGGAATACTGCCTGAAATTATCTCAGTTTTCAACGGAAAAATTAAAATTTCCAGTTACACGTGCTGCTTGTTACAGGTTAAATATTTTTATTTTTATTTTTGCCGATTTATCAGTGCGTTCGCGTAATTCTCGCCACTTTCTGTTGAAATCCGTACAGCAAAAAGTAACACTGAAGGGTTTTCACATATTATGATAGCCCTAGAGGTCCTGGTTCGTTTTATGCAAACGAAATGTCCACGTGACCTCAATTTGCATATTTAAATGAGGCTTGAAGTGGCGTGCTCGTTTTTTCTTCTGTGTGGTAGTCCAGGAAGAACTCTCAACGTTATAGAAGTGAGAAATTGAAAGAGCAGACATGAGAATAG
Organism: Pristionchus entomophagus; assembly: GCA_036245825.1. Taxonomy (NCBI): domain Eukaryota; kingdom Metazoa; phylum Nematoda; class Chromadorea; order Rhabditida; family Neodiplogasteridae; genus Pristionchus; species Pristionchus entomophagus. The sequence goes on along the minus strand of BTSX01000004.1, from coordinate 5,733,925 downwards.
TCGGGTGTCGAAAGAACACGTGCGCAAAGGAGGCGAACTGCGATAAATTTGTTGAGTTTCACTCTTGTTCAGCCCATTTCACACAGCACGTGCGGGGAGAATGGCGCGGAATGAGGGAAATGAGAGGGTTACTCTCGATTAGAGAGTTCCAGTTCTTTAAGGATTTAGCACCCTAGACACCCTAAATATGAGACGAATTTGAGCTTGATGGAAAGCCCTCGTCAAGGGCTACAACATACCAAAAATTTGCGAGGGTGTTTTGCTTAGTTTTCGAGCAATCATAGGTTGAAATTTTAGTGGATATGCAAATTTGGCGATTCGAGAAAAATGATCTATACAGCTCAGTACGAAAAGTTGGCCAAGGAGCCAAGTATTTAGAAGATTTGCTTTCCATTTGGAGTCGCGATGTTCGAAAACACTGAAAAAGCACGCCACTTCAAGCATCATTTAAATATGCAAATTGAGGTCACATGGACATTTCCTTTGCAGAAAACGATCCAGGGCCTCTAGGGCTATCATAATATGTGAAAACCCCGCAGTGTTAATTTTTGCTGTACGGAGGGGTGGCGAGAATTACGCGAACGCACTGTTATAAAGATAGGCGCTTAGAAGATGACACATTTACGTCCAGGACAGTTATTCTGCAATCCAGAACTCCGTATTCCAGAAATAAATATCTAAATTCAAGATTATTCCGAGCCTCGGTCTAATCACGGGAGTTCTCGTTGCACTACTAATCGCGATTGACCGATTGCTGGCCGTTTATTTTCCGTTCTTCTACCACTTCAAAAGGGCGCGATGTTATCTCAAGGCGTGTTACCGGGTTCGTACAATGATAAGAACGTACCTGCGTCAGTACTACATTCTTGCAATAATCACTTATGCCACAGTTAGTTATTCGATTGCCTATGCAACATTTGAAGAACGGTAAGGGCAATAAATCAATAAATCATGTGTTTTTCTAGGCAAGTTGTCTGTACCCCTCCCGAAATGTATCAAGGCAAGGCAAAAATGTGGTGGCGATTGTCTTCGTTGATTGCAACATCTTTGGCCATCGTTATTTACTGCGCTTTATGGATGAAGTTGTGAAATTCAGGTATGCAGCACGCCTGAAGCCCGGACGAGTGGACGAAAATTGAGTGGATGCAAATTCAAGTAACAAGCAAATTAAGCACAGTAGTTCTATAGCGCTGTACTTCACAAAAAAGAATGATTCAGAACATTTTCGGGTTCACTATTTAGGCCAAAATTTATCATGTAATGAAGACATGAATACTTGCAGAAGGACGGGGAGACGATCGGCTGTTGTTTCTGTCGATTCTCGCGATTATGAGTTTGCTGATAGTCGGTTGGTTTCTTTCCATGATCGCATTCGTCACTTTTCGATACGTGCTCGGGTGGCAAGGTTTATGTATTGTTTATATTTCGTCGATTGACCAGTATCGCAAAGGTGACCTAATGATGATCGGTATGGATTGTACTGGCATCCAAGTCAACTCCGCATTGTGTCTCAACTGCGTGGTGCTGTACAGGACAAGTCGTGAATATCGCTTCGCGTTTCGGGCACAACTCCGCACTACGCCACTCCTCAAACGAATGTTTCCTCAAAGCGCAGTGTGTAGTCTCTCATCATCGCAGAAATCCACGCCGTTTTCGGCAAATCATAATTTCTGAAAGATAATTCGATGTTTTAGCCATACCAGTTCAAGTATAAGAGAGTACCGCATTGTCGCACCGGTTGTGCTCTGAAGTGTAGAATAAACAAATCTATATATTAGTATTGTAAGGTGGACTCTGTTCCGAGATATATGATACACACAACATACACACTACACGTTTCGGAAAAGCACACAAATGCAGTTATCCACTACACAACGACTCGTCATTTGCATTGTTTCGGGGTGATTATCTCCGATAAGGGGTTATCAGGCCGCTATATCAGGTTGAAACGTGCGTGAGCATGTCTCTTTTTCTGCGTCATTCTCTTTCTGCTTTGAACAAACACTTTCATAAGCGCTTTTGTTTCAGCTGGAAATGTGTCTTGCCGTAGCTCCTACAGGCATCCTCGGAACCGCCGTTACTTGGGCGGATCTGGAGAAGCACCTCAGGTCAGAACTAATCATTTCCGTCAGCTTGAACACATGACAGTTTTTGTTTTTCTAATTTATCGTTACATCGACGTGCTCAAAAGTGCATGACAACTTCAGAGCTGCGTTTGGAACAGATGCGAGGTTTGGAGCGAACAAATCAGTCGTCGATATTGGCGACGGGAATGTGAGTCAACATCGCTCGTTTATCATTTCGTCGGATTTCACAAACCTCTTTTCTCAGGGTTTCGCTTCCTGCTGTGGTTTGATCAACTGCGATTGGGTCGGTATCGCTGCCGAGGAGAAACTACCGAAGACAGTCGTGCTCAAGGTTCGAAGAAGGGATGTCAAACCAATTCGCATTTCCTGATGGATAACCATAAGTATTTGGAGCAAATTCATTGACCCAAATTCAAGTGGGGTCAGCAAAGAAAATAGCAACAACACATACATTGTCTCCGCAGATCCCCACAGCGCAAGCCCTTCGCAAGCTGAACGATGCTGCGCCTGAAGGCCAGCGCATGTTCAACTACACCGAGGAGCAGTGGGCGGAGATGGAGGCCAAATTCTTCAACGTAAGAGCCGTTCCACGGTTTAGTGGAGCTTCCGAGAGAGGTCGACGGATGACTTTTCACATCAATACGTTGTTGGTGAAGTCCCCATACCTATCGAATATAGAAGTTTACCAATAGTTTGATTGACAACTCCATAACTCAAAAACAATAAGTGGTTATTTTCAAACGAATTATTTTAATGTCCTTGCAGATTCACAACACAGAAGTTGCCTCCTATGACTTTCTCGATGAATTCGAGGGCCTCGCGATGCCGAGAAAGTACTACGGAAGGGCGGTTGAAGAAGAGGTCAGAGCGATAGTTTTCCATGATCTAATGAAGGTTGAGGTCGTTTAGAACAAAGCCGAGGGTCAGTTGTGCCTTGAGTACATGGATAACTCGCGCATGATGAGCTTCTATGAGAAACACACGGTCGAACAAGTAAGACAGGTGAGTGGATACTCCACTTCATCTAGATTCGTCAGTGGACAAATTTCGTCACTTTACGTGCACGATACGGGTATCAAAATACATATCTCGTGGTGCGATTAGTCAAGATAAGGGAGTGATGAGACGGAGAGGGGAAACGCGGGATGAGTTTCACGAACCAGTTGAGCGGTAGCCTGTTGTTGATGGTTAATTTGTCTCAATTATTATTTCAGATCGCCAGAGCCCTCGGCAAGATTCAGGCGTGCTCGCTCAAGAAGGATGTGACGGCTCCCGCCCTGCAGAAGAACTTCTTCGAAAACATCGCGAATATGTGGCCTCTAGAGGTGCTTTTGAAAACTCATGTGACTTGGATTATACGATATGAGTAATACCTTCTTGAGGATCGCAGAAACCCGTAATTTCAGACCTACCACGGCATGTTCAAGGGTGTACTGACCGTGGATAGCTGCGATGAAACGAAGGAGTTGATGAAGAAGATCGACGCACTGTTGGACACCTACCACGGGTCGACATTGCCTTCGACGATTCATACCCAGCATGGCTTCCGACCCGTCCTCGTCAATGGAGGTATCGGCACTAGGTCGAATGAGAACACGCGGAAGATAACCAACTGAATGATCACGATTTGCATACGAGAGACTACAATTTTGTAAGAGAAGGTACTAATGCTCTTCGAGTTGGTTATTATCCTAATGTTCTCATCGGGCCTAGTGCCAGATATCGGAATTATGCAACACTCTCCTAATCACGACCGAAGTGTGCTCATGAAATACACAGAGCGTTAAGCTACTGATATGGGACTCTTTGCAGATATGCACACTGGAAATGTGCTAATCGACCAGGACACTGGAGATCTGGCGGCACTCATTGACTGGCAGGTATGGGATTTCGTGAATGGTCGGTTCCTAGAGAATGACCATGAATACAAATTGAAAATAAGGTCAAATTCTCTGTTTTAGTGCACTCATCTCGGCGTGGGCGTTGAGGATCTCCACAGAATCGCTCTGACGGCGCTGACCGCCGAGGAAAGGTGACCTATCAATTAGCACGCTTGTCTGTTCACGGGTCATTCGAGCGATTTTGAGTTGGTTCTTTTTTGTTATTCAGATCTATGCACTAAGATATTATTTCGGTTTCGACTCTCTCCATTCTGCACACTATCTCGCCGGTCAGAGAAACAAGAGAGTGCAGAATTAAGAGAGTCCAAAACCGACACGACATCACTACTATGAATGTGGCGAACTGGGAATCTTATATAAAAAATTGTATAGTATGAGTTGTAGTATGAGTTGAAGAAAGTATGAGTTGAAGAGTTTCTGAATAGGTTTGTATAATTGCAGACGCCTCCACACCCCGATGCTCGTGGAGGAAATGTACAAGAGTATGGTGGAGCACCTAGACGGTGCCGAACCGCCATATTCTCAGGAAAAGGTACCCTTCATAATCACTTTACTCAGGGAAAGGCAGTCCTTGAGGAAGCGTTACGTTGTTTAGTGATCTTGTTTGACCATAATGCTTCCAGCTCCTTGTGCTCTCGGACATCCTCTATCCCCATTGTGCGCTGTTCTTCGCAAGCGTGTTCGCCTCATTTATTGCGGTGAGAATTATGTCGACCACAATATGAAGTTTTTCGTACCGTTTTTCCGGATAGTGACGTAAACAATTTGGATGCCCACAAGTTATTTTTAAAGGTATTTGAAAAACAAATAATTTTAGAAGAATGATAAAGACCCCAGCATCAGCGATGAAGAGAAGGCCACTAGAAAGGAAGTTACGCTGAACAAGGTTATTTGTTTAGTTTATTTTTGTTTTTTTCTAAAACATTTTTTATTCGAATTGTATTCGCGTTGCAGTTGATCGGATCCCTCGAGGACGTTCTCACCATCGACATAACGAACAAGAAACATATCGGAAATCTCAAATTCAAGGAATGAAACAACATCAAAGAAACTATCATCATATTGATCGACGAGTAAAAAATATTTTCGAATTGATAAACATTTCTGTGAATTTCGTTGCTTGCTGAGCATTTGAGGAATTCAATGGTTGGCTTATTTCAACCCGCTGCCATGAATTTCCGTTGTGCATTCTCTGACGCGCTGTATCTCGCGAGTAGAGCCGTTCTTATCGTCCTAAAGAATGATGTTATTGGACCTTTCGGCATAGTTTACTTTTGGAAAGAATTCGGATATTCATATTGCGGCACCTAGTACTGAATTCATAGCCTCATTGGGTGGTGAACATGAGCGGTCAAAAACACCCTTCATAGCCGAGAAAATTTCAGAGACAAGCGCAAAACGTGAAGATTGAAAACCCAAATTTTCACGACTATTCAATATATTTTCGACGACTCAATTTCAACGCCCAATGCAAAAATGAATCCAGCATAAGAATGGGTAAGCGCGGAAGGTGTGCGAGACAAACATACGAGAAAGATAGAGAGGTAGAGAACACGAAACAAGTGAGAGATGATGAGAAAGATTACTCACACTCTGGTGCATTTTTTTCCCATCGCGCACTAAATATCACAGAGTTACAAACTGCATTTCGCTCCTATAAAGTGACTCGTGAAGATCGGCAATTTGCCTCATTCAATAGTGGTAAATCTCATTGCAGTCAAAGTTCAAATGTCTTATTATGGCACACGGTCGATTTTTGATGTCACAGTTCTCGATGTTGTGCGTGTTCGTCTCTCTTCGTCACTGCGCTGTCACGTTTATAGATGCCCATCTCCACTTTCCATCTTATTACGTGTGTTATGTTCTAGAGTTCCCAACTCGGGTCACCGTTTATTCATTTCACACACTCTACCTCTCTACAGAGTGACTGCCGAAAGATTGTGCCTAATTTAAAGACGGTGACTCGTGTTTCGAATTATATTATGTTGATCAGAATGGGCAAGATTCTCCTCGCGGTTGTTGTTGGACTATGCGCGTTCGCCTGGCGAATCTACGAGAAGACAGACATGGGCAGAACGATTTACAACCACCGGCCAGGAGTCTGCCGGCAAGTAAATGGACCAGGTATACGTCTCTTTCACTCTCGTATATTATTGATTACTTATTCATTGCTCACAACTGTACTAGGACGGAGACGAACAGAAGGAATACAAGAACATGTGGTACTGAGCAAGGATGTGTTCCAGTGAAGGGTTCCGAAGACATCGAACTCATTCGCTCTGAAGGAATTGCATATGTCACTTCTGGTTTACTGTATCTGCAGCCAAGCAGAGCGCACGTTGAGGGTATGGTCTGACAAAAAGTGCCTGTTTTGTTTTTTTTTTCGTTCCTCAACACCCATCTCAAAGCTGTGCAAATAAATCAATTCATTCGAGAGAAAAACACCTATTTCACTTCATGAAAAATGAAAAAAACTCATCCGACTTCAGGAAAAATGTTCCTCTACGACTTCAATCAGAATTTGCGAAGTGATCAACTCAAAGCCAGGGAACTGCCAATCAAAGGTGTCTCATTCGACCAGGTAATGGGCTCCTTCTGCTCGATTAATGATGTTTGCTGATCTCAAAACTATTCCTAGAAATCTAATATCGTGGGTACAAGAACGCCGTGCCACAATAAATGCGCCAAAACCTTGGATTGCGAGATACATTGAAAATAGGGGAGGCGATCAAAACAGCAACGATCAAAAAAGCAACGGGACACAGCTCGGAGGGGAGTTGACCCAGCTCAATGAATGTTGTCCTACGTTAACCACAGTAGCCGACTAATATACCTAGCCAGGCCCATTGGGGTGAAACGCTTAAAAAGTTTCATTCGAAAACCATGTTACGGGGGTCATGTTGAGAAAAAAACTGAAATTTTAAAAAAATTCTCTGAACTTTCAGAAGACATATGTTGCTGATTTCGAATATCGATATGAGAGCTAATCAAAAAAATAGTGAAAAAATGTAACAATTAAAAATAGTCAAAATCATCACTTTTTCGGACATAATGTCGAGCAATTATTTTCTCCCACAACAGATTTTTCTGATTTCTAAAGTAGTGCTAGGTACTAGTACGTACTCAAATCACTTTTCTGAGATTCTCGAAGAATTGCTCTTTTCGAAAGTTACATGGCATTTTGGAAAAGTGACCACCCCGCACCAGCGCAAAATCTTGGAATGATATCATCAACATAAGAAATGTTCCTCTTTGTCTTCTGATTCGAATCATACAATCGGATTGACTCTAAACAATTTTGAAACGAGTTGTGACCGTTTTTCAGAAATTTTTTTTTGATTTTTCCCAAATGCCATGTAATTTTCGAAAAGAGCAATTCTTCGAGAATCCCAGAAAAGTGATTTGAGTACGTACTAGTACCTAGCACTACTCCAAAAATCAAAAAAATCTGTGGTGGGAGAAAATAATTGCTCGACATTATGTCCGAAAAAGTGAAGATTTTGACTATTTTTAAATGTTAAATTTTTTCATTATTTTTTTTGATGAGCTCTCATATCGATATTCGAAATCAGTTCGCAAAGATACACCAGAAACATATGTCTTCTGAAAATTCTGAGAATTTTTTTTAATTTCAGTTTTTTTCTCAACATGACTCAACAACATGTATTTCATGTAACAACATTCTCAACTCAACATGTATCATGGTTCTCGAATGAAACTTTTTAAGCGTTTCGCCCCAATGGGCCTGGCTAGGTATATTAGTCGGCTACTGTGGTTAACATAAGACAACATTCATTGAGCACGGTCAACTCCCCTCCGAGCTGTGTCCCGTTGCTGTTTTGATCGTTGCTGTTTTGATCGCCTCCCGAAAATAGATACCAATATTCTCACCACCAGGATAACTTCCATCCCCACGGTCTCTCGCATTGGGTTGTCAATGGCGTCATTAGACTCTACGTGATTAATCACGACGATGAGTTCAAGCATTCGGTGCAGGTACGTAGATGTATTCGTTGGTTTTGCGTATCAGTAAAGTAAAGAATTCGTATAAAGATTACGATAGTTTTGGGCCGAACCACCGTTGGATTTTGTTCGATTCTTTTTGTTTCGTGATGTTTTGTTTTAGGACATTAGTAAAGCGATGAATTAGTTTGTATACTGGAAAATATACTTTGACAACTATGTGTTACTGTTGCTGGATCACGAAATTTCGTAAAGCTGGAAGCTTTGAGGTGTTCGACTACGACCCAACAGGCCCCGCTCTCATCCACAAGCAAACCATCAAGCACCCTACTTTCGTCAGGTTCGGCTATGCTCGAATCAGGGCCGTATCTAAGAGTTCTACCGTATCTCACGGATATACCGTATCTAAGGCTGATACCGTGTCTCAGGGATTTACAGTATCTGAGACATCTCAGAAATATACCGTTCCTCCCTCCAGGCCGAACGATCTTGTTGTTGTGGGACCCGATCAGTTCATTTTCACCAATGATGGAGTAGCGCAGACTGAACTGGGCAATTTTTTGGAGTGGGCGACAGGCTACAACGGAGGCTCCGTCTATTTCTGGGATGGGAAGGTAGGCATATGAGGTTTTTGTACCACCTCATTGAGATTATGCTGAATCTTCCAGAAAACCAGTTCCCACAATAAGTTCCGTCCTGAAACCTCATTTACCGTAGTAAAAGGTTTCGAAACGTCTCATCACATACCCATACGATTGAGGAAGCTCATGAACTCATCACTGGTATAGGAGGTCCGAATGGCATAGCGTACGACTTCGCGAGCGATAAAGTGTTCGTCTCTGACGTGGTCAAGCGGAGAATCCACGCGTACGATCTGTCCAAGGTAGGGCGTGAGATAATCCTTTTTTTCTGAACGTGGCATCCCATCTCCACCCTTGATCCTAGCATTGAAGAATACAATCTTCGTTATCGAAATCACGCGCAATTGTCTAGGACAAGAAGTCGATCACTCATCTCTCCGCAGTCAATGTATACTCTGGTTGCGACAATCTGTTCCTGGACAGTGACGGTTCGCTCTACAGCGGATGCCATCCCGTCCTAATTGAGGTCAGTTTCGTTATGGGTAAGCATGGGGATATCGTATAGCGGATCTATAAGATTCGCTACACAATATCCCCACTCAAATTCTTCCAACAGCCAACTGTAGAGCAAAATATTAGTCTAAGTAACATCATGAGATGAAAACAAGTTATCTCCTATCATAGCATCATATCGATAGCAGACGAGAAAAGTTATCCACAATGTTATATTGATCAGCCCCAATAATAATATATTATATCCCTCCTCACGAGTCTGGTGCAGGCTGCGAAAGCGCTCGGGGACTGTGAAGGTCCGTCGACGTCCGCCTCTCACGTTCTCCGCATCAAATTCGACCGCGACTACAAATCTGCCGCAATAACTGAGGTAGGATCCCCCTTCTGTCACATTCTAATATTGTCTCGTAGCCATACGCCAATGACGGCAAGGAGGTGTCCGGATCGACGATTGGCATCGTTTACAACAACCAGGTTATTTTTAAAAAAAATTATTTTGTTGTCTCACTTCAATAAACAACAGTGTGCGAAGTGCCCTCACGAGGACTTCTCGGTATTAAAATACTGCGCAGATTCATATGTGCAATCATCAATTGATATTATGCAGATGCTCATTGGTACGCTGTGCAAGGGACTGTACCACTGCGAAATCGGGGATCGATCCGTTCTCTGAAGCAGGGACTAAATCGGCACCCGACTCTCTTCATTTGGCATGATCGCTCATCGATTTTTCATCACTGCATGGACAAATGCTGTATATTGCGTTGGGTGCTGTCAGGATAGATAGATCAATTTTCTGATTTTCGAATTTTTTGTTATATAAAAATGTAGTTTCGACTGCAATCCGACATAATACCCGCTCAAACACAGGCAAGACCTGAAATGCAACACAATGGCTCAGTTCCATGCGCTGATAAGGATTGATAGAGGCGCTTTATAAGCCCACCACGTGCGATCTCCTTTCCCTCCGTTTAGGCACACATAGTTTGTCACCAAAACGATTTATTTAATCGTACAATGACCCTACCTGATACTTCCGATGTCATCCTTAGTACTTCCGTAACTTGGGCAGCGTTTGAGGATCGTCTCAGGTGATTTATTTAAATTTCATAATAATGATCAAAACCCATTTCGATGGTCATTGCGCAATCCTCAAATTATATTGTTTCATTAGCGCATTTAAAGAGTGTAATTTCAGATCTGCATTCAGCACCGAAGCGAGATTTGGAGAGAACAAATCTGTGCTTGACATTGGCGATGGAAATGTGAGTCATAATGTTTTTCGTTTTTCGAGCGAAAATTTGCAGGGATTCGTATCTTGCTGCGGTCTCATAACGTGCGATTGGGTGGGCGCTGCAGCAGGTGAGCAACTGCCAAGCCGAGTCGTGCTCAAGGTACTTTCCTGGATGAATCCTTGTCCTGCGTATCCTCTTTCCTTCTTGAATTCATTGATTGGCTTTGTGTCCTATTATCTGAATAGTGCCATAAAAAGCTTTTTATTTCGTGCAGATTCCGTCATTTCTGCCACTCAAGAGACTGAACGAATCGATGCCTCCAGATCAGCGAATGTTCGACTATGATGACGCGAAATGGGAGGAAATGGCGGGAGAACTGAACGAAGTGAGTTTTATGCGACAAAAAACCATACAAAATGCACGAAACAGTGCTAGAATTGTATTCGTAAGCAACGCGCCCTGATCTAATTCGCCGTTATTGGGAAATTTAGAAAGATTAGACAGTATATCTAAACTCTCAGATTCACAACACCGAAGTGGCCACCTACGATTTCTTCGAAGAGTTCGACGGTCTTGCCATGCCGAGAAAGTACTACGGAAAATCTGTCGGAACCGAGGTGCTTCTGCTTTTTGATTGCGACGAGAAAGCGCATCGAGCTACACTATATCTAATCATCAAAACGCACAAAATATAACACTCTACTCACTGTTTTCAGAAGCATAGTGAGAAACCTTTGGCTTTTATCAAGGAATGGAATATATAAAAGAAATTTTTAAAAATACTCTTTCGCGAAGCAGTATCCGGGAGCTAGAATGACTGAGTGAGTCAGGAAATGACCGTCGCGGTTTAGCAATCAAACCCAAGCAGTTTCAGGATAACGCTGGAGGACAACTATGTCTCGAGTACATGGGGAACTCGACGATGATGGGTTTCCACGAAGCGCATACTGTGGGCCAATTGACACAGGTGGGATGGTGAAAACATTGATATTACAAAGTTCTTGAACATGACAATTCTATGCAAATTAGAACAAATGCTATCGAGCTTTCAACTCGGATATATCGTTATTCAGATCGCCAGAGCGCTCGGCAAGCTTCAGGCGTGCTCGCTCAAGAAGGAACCGTCTTCACCTGACCTACACAAGGAATTCTTCGAAAATTTGGGAAAAACCTGGTCTCTCGAGGTGCCTTTTCAGTTGCACTCTCCCAGTATCGAATCAAAATTGCCACAGTTCCACAACCTTTTCTCAGGCATGGCGGGGAATGTTCAAGGGCATTCTGGCATTCGAGAACTCTGATCAGACGAAACGGATTCTCGAGCAGATCGATGATCTCCTACCAGTCTACCACGCCTCAAACCTCGGTTCGACAATCCACACGCAGATGAGCTTCCGACCGGTCATCGTCAATGGAGGTATGCACAAGGTGAAAGAATCCGTAAAGATCGGAATGATTCGATCGAAGTTAATGGGTTTCACATCAAAAAGAATGATTGCAATGGCTACTGTTGCAGACATGCACACAGGAAACGTACTAATCGATAAGGATTCCGGCGATCTGGTGGCACTCATCGATTGGCAGGTAACTGTTGTTTGCTGTAAAACTAAGATATCATAGAAACAAAGTAGGAAATGGTTCTGAAGCTTTTCAAAATATCATATTAAGTGTAAAGGATAAGCCTTTCAGTGCACGCATCTTGGCGTTGGCGTTGAGGATCTCCACAGAATCGCGCTGACTGCACTGAGAGCGGAGGAGAGGTGCGCACAATCGTTAATAATTACAGCCCAAGCCAGCATCGAATTTGTTTTTGAGTAGCTATTTGTTTGTATTGATTCCGCTGAATGAAGTTGAATCAAGAAGCCACGTCTCATTTTCAGGCGCGCCTACACCCCGATACTCATCGAAAAAATGTACAACAGTCTCGTCAAGAATCTGGACGGTGCACAAGCTCCCTACTCGCTGGATACGGTATCAATAAATAATTAGCGAATTTATTTTTACTTTAAAAAATAAAAAATCTCTTTTTTAAAATTCGAAATTGCTGTTTATCCTTGTCAGTATCAAACACATTTCAGCTCCTCCTACTCTCTGACCTTATCTACCCGCACTGCGCTCTGTTCTTCTCGAGCACGTTCACTTCGATTATTGCGGTAGGAATAATTTCGCGGAATGTTTCGATTGATCTTGATGCGGAATTACGGCTTCATATTGCAATTTTATTATATTTAGAATCATATGAAAGATCCCAGCCTCAGCGATGAAGAGAAGGCGGCTAGGAAGGAAATCATGCTGAATAAGGTGATGTTGATAAAAAAACCATCATTTCAAGTTACAGACATAGTTTAATCGAGTGAAAAATGTCATTGATTTCTCTTGATTCATAGTATACAGACCTTTACAGTTGATCGGATCTCTCGAAGACATTCTCGCCATCGACGCCAAGAACAAGGAGCATGTCGGAAATCTAAAATTCAGAAACGAATAAGACAATTACTAGAGTCCTCCTAATATAACTAATATAAATATAACATCAAATTGATGAAGATTTCCTCAAAGTCGCACTCGCCGAGAAAACAGTGGTCTTTCTAGTTTATGTTTATTTCAAGCAAGCAGTGTTGTTTATTGCCACTGATTTTTTTGTCTCGATCAGTTGGACACGAAAACCGCCACATTTGCGTGAAGTCCACTGCTCACCTGAACAACAAATGATGACGAAGCTTGTATGCGATCTTTTCCGTGGTCTCGTCGGGATTTCCCTGTAAATTATTTGCATTGTTCACTTAGAATAGTTTTTTTTCTTATTCTCGTGGCACCTGAATACATCGAAGTAAGTTGAAGTGCGTGTCGTAATCGGGGGTGAGATGGTCGGATACGAGTGAGCGAAGCTCGGCAACACGAAGCTCGTCCGTGGACATTGCGTTAGTGTATCAACAGAAACCTATAATACAACTTGGTGGAGAAGACAACAAGGTGGATAGAGATATCGTCGGAAATAATACACACAGAAAAGAGTAACACGAAAGGAGCGCGATAGTAGAGTCATCCAATCTTGACAAAAATGATATGTGTCCAAATATGTTTGCATATCATTCAGTTTTAACTAGAACTTTATGGGAAAGAATAAAAACACGGGGATCTCACCCACTTTCGTCCATGAGAATCAAAAGTTGAAAAAAAGTGAAAATTGGCCATCTTAGAGTGTGATTTCAACATCAATTTAATGACATCCAAACGTTTCAGATATCTTTTTTTCACATTCTCCAAAATGAAAGAGAACTATTTGTCACTAAGAATCGAATGACTATTTTGAATTTCCTTTTTATATATCTACCTCTTCGCAACGCGTGTTTTTCCCTTGTTCCACAAATCTAGTAATTGCGAACAACCGGTTGTTCTTGTGATTGTGATTGTCAGTGGGAGTGGCTGATTGCATACTTATTTCCACTGATCGAGGACAAGGTTGACTAAACAAGGTTGGTAATATGATCCTTTCGGTAGGAAAAATACCCGAGAATGTTGCATGGATTTGAAGATCAGGTATCAAGGTTTGGAAAAGAAAATCAGTCAGTGCTCCACGATTAAAGCGGTTGTCGACAAGCATGATTCGAAACACGTCCAACCACAAATTGCGTCTAGAGAAGATACCAACTATAAAATGCTTAATTGTCGATCATTTTCATTCGAGTCTACACCAATGTGTCTCTAAATCACTTTGTTGCGAACAATCCAATACTTCGCGGACCAAACCGCCTTCATTGCCATCGAGTACATACAATTTTGTCTTTATAACTCTAATTCGGTTAATATTGACACAATAGCAGTTTCAGCACGTAATTTCATGAGAACCGAGAGAAATATAGTTGCAGAAATATTAATTCAAGAAATATCAGCAAGGTGAACTCCACCAAATGCTCACCACTGAATACTGAAAATACGGAAACAACAACAATTTCAGTAATAGACCGTGAAGCGATAAATTCACAGTACCAGCAAAAATACGATGAAACATTCTCGCCGAGTATATGTTCCTTCGTTGACTGTATTGTGGTGTTGGCTCACTAGCCGACTAGTATGACCACTTTGTGCTTCAAAAGTGTCTGGTAATAACCTCCAATTACAATTTCCTAGCTATATAACACGTTCACTAGTACGCCTCAAACGGGGAAAATGTTTTTGCTAAAGTCGTGTTAATTCAATTTCCATAAAACTCATGCATTAGTTTCTATTCGTCAAACTATCTCTTTATTCAGAATGGCGCTCTCACTGATTCCTTTATGCATTATTCTTTTCATTATTTTTGCCATTGGTTTCGCCGGGAATCTTAGATTTATCATCGCCAAAAGGAAAGATAAAGCCCTTCATAGTAAGGCAAATACTCAGTTTGGCAAACACAATAAGTTTACTATTTAGGAGCGACTGCTCGTCTTGATGACAGTTTTCCATATTCCACTGTGCTTCATCCACGGTGCCGATACAATCAGGCATTTGAAATACCAATATGCTCGCAAAAGATGATGTTTCAGAGTAATATTTGGAATTGAAATTACGCGCATAACGTGCCTCCAATCTGTCGGAGCCATCGTGTCTACATTGTCACTTGCTCAGTCTCTTCTACATTCTCTAATGGGCATCGAACTAATCATCCTCATCTCAAGTCCTTTCTTGTAAGTTTCACACTCATCTTAAATTCTCTGATCAACTCGCAATTATTATGAACACAGGTTCCGTCGCCTCCAAGCCTGGTGGTTCACTATTCCCATCATTCTCTCCTTTCCGGTTTCCGGATATTTCATATACAAATCATGGATTTCGACAGAGGATTATCCGATTCGTCTTTGCTCGCCGCCAACAGCCCTGAGCACAGATATTACTCGACTGAGATATACAGTACTGGCTAATCGCATTGGGTATCGGCAGCCGCTGCGGCCCGCGGCGGACCGCGGTTTCCGCGGATTGATTTAGCGCAAAGCGGAGACATTTTGAGGCATCAAGGTGTTTATTTTCGTAATCTCCAGTCTATTTCCGATCGGAATCACTATAAGATGATATTTTATTCTTCGATTTACGAGAATATAAAATATTCACAGAAAAAGCCTGACTCAGCGAACAATAGTTTGCCCACTTGAACAAATCGTTCCAGAAGCCCAATCCTTGCTTAAACTCGCTATAATCGATACCATACATTTGTCTCTAGAAAAGGAATATCATGCCATGGCTAGTTCACGAGGTCAACTATTGTTTGCTGGGACAGGCTTTTTCTGAGAATAATTCAAAATCCCGTAAAGCGACGAATAAAATATGAACTTATAGTAATTTCGATCGGAAATGAACTGGAGATTACGAAAATCAACACCCTGATGCCTGAAAATGCCTCAGATTTGCGCTAAATAGATCCGCGGAAACCGCGGTCCGCCGCAGGCCGCCGCGGCTGTACCCAATGCGATTAGCCAGTACTGTACGGTAACGACGACTTCATTGCTAATTCCATTTCAATCATATCTTTTGTTCGTTTCCGAATACTATCACAATTGGTTTTCCAGATCATGTTCGTTGACAGTATCTTAGTGCTGATTCTCTACACGGTTATTCTTGGAGTGTTGCAATTCAAAAGTGAGTGATCACTTCTTTCCGTTATCACAAAACAACTCATATTGCAGAGTCTAAAGGTCATGACACCCGTGAAGAGAGTCATTGTATCATCGCTTATTGTCACTTTCGTTTACCTATTTTCGTGGTAAGCACGAAGATGGTGCACGCAATGATACCAATTATTCAAGGTTCCTAACCATCTCCATTTATACTTTTTCAACGAATATCAGTCAGTATTTTGACGTTCCTCTGTCAACAGTGCTTATGTTCGGGGTATTGTATTTCCTATTTTCTTCATCAAGGCCATTGTGATATTGTGATATCGGCAATATTTGTTAGCCTAACACGTTTTTATAAGGAATATATGTATTCTGCAAAGAAAGAGATTTACATAAACTTCTAAAAATCTCAAATAACATCATTTTGCAGTGGGTGCCAGTGTCGATCGCCTTCTCTCAGACGCATTACGTCTACTTCTTCGTGAAAGCCTGGAATCGACACGCGTTTCGACGACACGGTTCGTTGGTTTGCTTATTGATTGGCGTTACAATAAGCGAACGATATTCCTAGTCGAATTCACTGCTCAGTGGCAGGTTGAATTCGCCCAGAAAAATTGGTTTGTAATCACTATTGCAATGCTAATTCTCTCTCAGGTCCGATTGCGCTGTTCTCGAATGAATCAAATGTAACGCAGGAGAGCGTGATCCATCTGGGAGAAAAATATTAACAAATTATTCCCAATTCCATGCCGATTAAGAAATGATAATAATGCTGATCACTTTGTTCTGCTCAATTCATCCACGTCATTCTGTGCAGGATCGTGTTCGTGCTTCTTGTTGCCAACAATATTTTGAAAATTGCATAGTGGGAAGTATTTTTCAATAAAACTCACAGAAATACCCTAAAAGTACCCAAAAACAATGCAATTTGGATAACAATTCAAAAACGTGCTCCCTGTATTTATCTTGGACATGATATGATATACGATATGATATAATCCAATGAACATTACCGTTTGATGTAATAGATTTGTAGCTGTTTCTTCTATTTGTACGGAAACAAGTTTTAGATAACATGTTTTTCTAATGTGTTCTTTGATATTTATTTCAAGCAACCATTCTCGTGTTTAGCATGACGCCGGCTCTGGTACCATTCTGCTGTCTTATCCTGGCCATTTCACTCACCGGACTTGTTGGAAATCTTCGATTTCTAACAGCCAACTTCAAGGACAAAGCCCTGCATAGTACGCTGAGGCACTTGACATAAGCATTGGGAACCTATTTAGAGCGTCTTCTACTCCTGATGACAGCTCTCCACACTCCGCTGTGTGCGTTCCATGGTGCGGACGTGATCAGGTATGCAGTTGCCACAATTGCATAATGCTGCGTACACTCTATTATTTATAAGTGTGACCCCGCGCCATGACCCGCGGTACCCATACTGTAGCATGTGAATGCCCGCCCTCTCAGGGACCGGCCACGCTCCCCCTCGCCTATTTTCGAAAGGCATTCATTATATTCTTTTATTTTAGTCACGTGTTGTAGCTCGTTTTATAATGAATAGTATTATTTATTCCAAAAGTCCTGTGAAATAATTACTGAGATAATTGCAGAGTTCTACTCGGAATTAAAATGACTCGTGTAGCTTGTCTGTGGCCATTCGGGGCCTTATTATCTACAATATCATTTGCGCAGTCGCTCCTGCATTCCCTTATAGGCTTCGAACTGATAGTGATGATCTCGAATCCATTCTTGTGAGTTGCTAAAATCGTTTACGCTTCTCAAGACTACAATTTATATTACGACCATCTTTGATCCCAGATTCCGTCGTCTCCAAGCGTGGTGGCTCACAATACCTCTGTGCTGCACTATTCCTCTCTCCTCATATTTTATCTACCAGTCATGGAGTCCTGAAGAGGATAATCCAATTCTCCTTTGCGCTCCACCTACAACCCTCACGGCAGAGATGACCCGGCTCCGATACATGGTGATACAGTAGTTCACCCTAATTACTACAAATCGGACCTTAACTTTCGTCAATTCGCATGCTCTCTCGTCTATCTTACCGGCGAAATATCATGTAAATTGAGGAGAGCATGTTCCGATTTGCCATCGCTAATTCATCCCCATGACATTCATATCTTTCGGTTAAAAAGGTGCAAATAATGCAGTATTCCCATTTCAGTTCTTGTTCTTTGACACTATCGTGGTGCTCGTTCTTTACACGATTATTGTGATACTTTTGTGCTTCAAAAGTGAGAGTTCACACATCCCAAACGCAATGCTTAATGTTTTAGAGTCCAAAGGGAGCGATGCTTCTGTAAACCGAGTCATCGCCTCTTCCTTCATTCTAGCTTCAGTGTTCCTCTGCTCCTGGTAAGCTATCCGTTCAGTACAGTAAAACACGTGTTTCAAAGGTTCTCATGTATCGCAATTCACAAGTATTCCCAGCCACTCAGTGAGATGTTTGACGTTCCTCGATCTACGATACTCATGTTCGGGGTATGTTATGGAAAGTGACATTTGGATTTTTGGATTTTAACACATTTATCAAGAGTAGGCTCTGATGTGCATGGCGGGCCATTCATGATTTCTTGCTTGTCTCAGGAATGTAGGTCCGATAGTTCGCATGAAGAGATCGTTCCATCTTGTGGGCGGTCTTCCGCGTCCTCGCTTAGGCCCTCGTGGAGTCCAATCGATCACAGTTCTGCTCCACTTCAAGTCATGATCATTAGCAACTTTATGCACCCAGAGCCACTTTCTTTTCAAGGCGGTACGAACAACGTCTCTGACCTGAGTGAGTCCACGCAGCCTTTCGTTCGAGACATGATCCAAGACAGTGCAACCGACCATCCAACGCTCCATGCGTCTTTGGGCCACCGATAATCTTTCACTTTGTGCTTTGGTCAAGGCCCATGTTTCACATGCGTATAGGAAGGCGGGAATGATACAACCATTGAAAAGACGGCGCTTATGAACCATTGGGACAGATCTATTCACTAGGAATGATCTATGCTTGTGGAAAGTCCCATATGCGGCCTGAAAGTGACATACAACGGATAAAGAATGGTTTTACAGGCAGTCCCAGCCGTACTCACATACTGCCAGACTCACTATGCCTACTTCTTTGTGAATGCGGCGAATCGAAAGGCCTTTCGACATAAAGGTGTGTTGATTAAAAGTTTTGATCGAGAAATGTAATTTCACAGGCCCAATTGCAATATTCTCGAGCAACTCCGTTGCCGCGCAGTGAGGCAGTTCACTCGATATTAAAGATTAATCTGTAAACTGAAAAAAAAAACAAATTGATCCTAATTCATCGTAGTGTTGTGTGTGCATTGCTTTAGCTCAGATAAAACACCAACACTGCGGTTGTAGTTTGTGTTTGATACTGATAAAGCATTAATCGGAATCAACTCACTAACACGTTATCACTTCTCGTTTCCGTCACAAATAACGGAACGCGCTTATCGCGTCGCTTCTCACTCAATTTCCATCGCTTCGTTCACTTTCAAATGTCCGCCGAGGCCTCATCTTCCGCCTCGCTCCCGCAGAAAGTGCCAGAGACCAATGATGTCCTCTGTAGCTCATCGCTGACGAGGACATCAAGGTCTCCATATCCGACACTATCCTCAAGTAATGTGCTTTGATCGGAACCAGATTCAACGACGATGATGAATTGGTGATGGACGATGACAGTGAAGGCGTAAGTGGCATCATTATTTAAGTCAAGCATACCTTCTGAACAATTGCCGTTCATGAAACACCATTATTCGGCAATAAACGATTAGTAAAATGCGACTGAAAAGAGTAGATGGAATAGACGTACTACTTCAATGCATGCATAGTTCTACATACCATCCATACAATCACATCTATGCTACCTACTTCCCAGTTCACGGTCGCCAACGACAGCGGAGTCGCCTTGTGCATCGGCGACTACGGTATCTTTTACGGGAGAGTGTGTGGAATCGTATTCAGGGACGGAGAAGTGATGGGGTAATGGCTGATTACGATTGCCCCGATGATTACCCCGATTAACTGTAATATATTAACAGCACATTTGATCATCTGTTCTAAATCCTATTTACTGTGTATTACTTTCGCACGACATAGAAAAACTGCGTAATGACATATAATAAGTTACAAACACATTGCCACGTACATTGTGCAATAACATCTCATATAAATGTCAAATTTAGTATCGCTCGTTATTACAATTTGGCTATTGCACTATATTGTAATTTGAGTATTCTTGTTCAAGAATGCCGCACAGATGTGGTCGTGACTTGGCTAGAAGTCGCGTTCGCGTAACCAACCATTGCTCGGATCGACTTTTTGATCTAAAAAAAACTCTTATTCTTCTCGAGAGAATTTGAAAATACAATTCAATAACAAAATATTCTGTCTCTATGTTGCGAATTGGATGGATATTCTGAAACTTGTGCATACACATGACAAGATCAGCTAAATGCTTTATTTGACACTATCACAATCTCCACGCTGTTATATCTCATTTATTTGCTTGTAATCGCCTATCACTTCAATTGTTATGACTAAAGTGACGAGCGAAGTACAAATTGAATAGAACCTTTTTTTAAGCACAACTAGATGCAATTCAGATCCGTTATAACCTGAACTCGTCGTATTTTCTTGATATTGCAATTAAATTAGAGCTGTGTGTGGTGAGACTAAACATCGTCTTTGTGATCTGACATGCGAAAATTTACAATTTCAGAGCTATCAATTGGCGGATATTCTTTTCCTAAATTAAAAAATATATATATATTTTGCAACAACAACAAAAAAAAAGTTGGGCTACCGCAGCATATGACACAATGGATATCAGAGAGGATGTCGAATTGAGAGGAAGGTCAACATATTCGTTTGAGTAGTTGATGATGTTAGGCTGAACTACACGTTGAAAGTATGTAAATAAAATTTTTTTTTAACAATTTCAACGATCATTCGTGAAATAAAAACGGAGTGTGCATTCTTTAGAAGATCACAACTAGCCTTGGTGATGTATGCATAGGAGTACACAGCCCATGTGAAGCTGATTCTGCAATACTCTCAGATAGTATACTTTGGTTTTTTTTAAATTTCCGAACAGGGAAATGTTGTACTTGTGAAAGTACCTCGCACATTCGACATTTTCAATTCAATGGTCAAAAGTGTGCGAGGTGCTTCCGTAATGCATAAAGCGCGAAATAATGCAGCCGACTAACCTGCAACACGTCAACCAGAACTGAGTAGTGCCTGAAAGGAAGGCCGCGAGGAGATACTGCACGATGCAGATGGCGATCGTCCTTTGGCGAGTGATCACGTCCATGCGTTCGAACACGATCACGACGAGCCTGCAATGATGCGATGTGTCCTTCATATTTTGTATCATTTGTGTGCAAACATTACACTGATTCCTTCCTCAATCTATAGCCTCATAGAAACGCACCGATTGAGAGCGACAAGGATATGGCTGAGCGAGTTGTGGTACCAGCAGAACATCAAGACGCCATCGGCGACTTTCGTTGATTGAAACCATCGAGTGCTCAACTTTTCCTACATATAATCAACGTCTCGTACATTTGGTCACTGTCAAATGTCGTTGGACAACGTTTTATGCTGCAAATCATCGCAATCTATTTGAAACTGCCCTGCATCAGCGCTTCTGGTGAGCCGTAGCAGAGATGCACGAGGAGCATCATGCAGTCGACGATCATCGTCTGCGTCGATAAGAGGTACACTGGATTTGACTGCAAAAGTGGGACGATTTATGAGTACTGGTCGCCGCATCTGCATTCCGCATAGTCGTTCACCACTCAACCGGTAGATTGTGTCAGTGAAACAAAGAGACGGACAGCGACTAGTATATTTCGGACACTAGTTCTTAGGCAATAGCTGTCCTGTGATCTCCAGAAAATCGACTCGAGCAGGCGGGTTTGTTGGTAGAACCCACATTGGCACTCAGCAACCGTCTCTTGAAGATTGCTAGAAGCACGGTAATATTCAAGATGAGCTTCAAAACAAAATTAATTTTATAAAAATATATTTTTTTAAATACTCCGATCAGGGCGGTTAGTTCGAGGATTCCTCCAATTGCATAGGACTTGGTACTCGCAGGCATTTCGCGTAATCGACTTCGGAGAATGAACGTGATAAGTCACGAGATTTCAGTGATGGCAAAAACAATTACAGTATGATGATTTTTCTGGCCGTGTCGGTGAACTTTCTCTGACTTCATCTATTGAAATATTATCCCAAGGGAAAATCAGATGACGGCCAACTGACGATAAAGTTATCTTAAGACTGTCTGATTGTTTATCATTCGGTGAATTTGTACGTTTTTCACGAATCAGGGTATACGGGAAATATTAAACCATGGAGACGACAATAAAGCTAATTATTCGTGTTGTTCGCATGCTCGAAAAAAAAACCAGCATTGGTTATTACGCAATGGATGTTTGCAGAAATTCGTTCGAGATCTTTCACTTTCCCTCTCTCGCATCTCTCGTCTCGCGCTTTGACTCACCCCTATCACCTATTCAACGTGTCTCTTTCACTCACCTTCTATTCTCTCTACTATTCTCCATTCTTTCACTCCAAATGTCCCTGGACTCTCTAACTCCCAATCTTCTCTCTCGAATCGCGACCTTCCTCGACGATGAGGACCGATTCCGACTTAAATGCTGCTGTCGGGTTCTTCTGACGAATGTAGAGAAGACGGACGTGCACCTCAGGGGATGGTACCACACCCTCAAGCTGACTGGGGTGAGTCGGCAACCGTTGTCTTACAAAATCATTTCTGTGTAATAAAATAATTCAAAAATAGTGCGGTATTACATAGAACCTGTAAACGCATTTTAACCTCATGTTCAAGACAAAACATCGTCGCTTCAGGAAGGTGAGACCGTGACGATAGCAGTTGGCGAGCATTTCAAAGTCTCAATCCCCTACGATGGATTCGATGAACTCGTCGAACTAAAGAGGGAACTTTTCAGTAAATGCTTCATGGAGATAGCATACGTTCAGCATGTGAGCTTTCAATGTTTTCAATCTCTGGAGCTGCAAATTTAGGCGGACTTCAATCGAATTTCTCTCGAATGTCTTGAAAATTTGCTCGAGGATTTCGTCACGAAGCGGATTTGCTTTAAAATGCGAAAGGAAGAATACAGTGAAGAGTCAGTTTTTCTCGTTTTCCTCGATTTGTGTGTAATGTAATGGTTATCACAGGATTTTCGATATACAGTCCGGTCAAGTCCCAATGTGAAAACTGGACTCCCCGGGCATCCCCGGGCGTCCCCCCGTGTCCCCTGGCCTTCTCACGCCTCGGGGAAGGAAAAAACCAGATTGAATTTGTGAAATTCGAATTTCTCGTACAAAAATGCACCAGAATCACCTATAGTTAGATTATTTTGAATTAAAAAATTTCCAACTTTTTCATATCATGGTCATTTTGTGGTCAAAAAGTCGAAATCTCAGAACTATCTGAATATAGTTGTTTTCGACTTATTTTCACTTGTAGAAGTCGATTTTTTAGACCAGAGCTCACCAAAATGTGAAATTAAAAAGTTACGCTCGAATTATTTTTATTTTATATTTTGTTGTGTCACTATTCGCCCCGTTTCCTGCAAAACAACAGAGACCGCGTTCTAAAATATGTAGACATGCATCTATAGCTCATTATCGCCTTTACCCGACTTTCAAAAATTAAACGTGGTTTAGTACTTCCCCGAGGCGTGATAAGGCCAGGGGACACGGGGACGCCCGGGGATGGCCGGGGAGTCCAGTTTTCACATTGGGACCTGACCGGACTGTAATTGAGATTCTGGCAACATGGTCCGTACAACGATTTTGCAACCTATGCTCAAAATTTGGCCCTAGAGTCAACTTTGGACGTAGAGTTCGAAAATCGACCTTAGAATGCCGTATCTTCAAAATTACATTCCCTGTGGTACACTTTACGCTGTGCGGTACGTTTTTAAATCAAATGAACGGCGCATCGGAAACCCACAAATATATAGTAGGCCTGAAAGATCTCGACGAGAAAAGGCATTTTACAATTGAGAGTGAAGGGCTAGCTTACCTCCGAAAAAAGTTATACTCTCTGAAAATTTTGAAAATTGAAAATATTACCCCAAAAAGTTTTTGTTCGCGCCGTGCCAAATAAACCTTTTCATTCGATTCCCCTTGCCATTTTACCCCCGCGTGCATGTTTCCACTTGGCTCATTTCGGGGGAACCGATCCGTTTATGCGGCCGAAAGCGCTCAATTCGTCGATTTTTACAACAACAAAAATATAATTTTTTTAGCTAAACTTTTTTCTTTGGTATGTTCATGAGTTCTAGTACCGATATTCGTTTTCCTCATGTTAAATTACGCCAGAAAATCCTAAAGATATGTGATTTTGAGAATATGACTTTTCACTTTTTTGACCCTGATTTCGAGACCATTTTTTGGTCAAAAAGTCATAATCTCAAAATCACCTGTCTATAGGATTTTCTGGCGTATTTTAACATGAGGAAATGAATATCGATACTAGAACTCATGAAAATAGCAAAGAAAAAGGTTTAGCTCGAAAAACTATACTTTTTGTGTAAAAATCTACGACTAGAGCGCAGTCGGCCGCCTAAACGGATCGGTTCACCCGAAATTAGCAAAGTGAAAACATGCACCCGGGGGTAAAATCGCAAGGGGAATCGAATGGAAAAGTTTATTTGGCACGGCGCGAACAAAACATTTTCAGGGTGACACTTTCAAAAATTGCAGAGAGTATAACTTTTTTAGGAGATGAACTAGCCCTTCACTCTTAATTGTCAAAAGTATTTTATCGTCGAGATCTTTCAGAATTACTATATATTTGTGGGTTTCCGATGCGACGTTCATGAGATATGAAAAACGACTGCACAGCGTAAAGTGTGCCACAGGGAATGGGGTTTTGAAGATACGGCTTTCTAAGGTCGATTTTCGAACTCTACGTCCAAAGTTGACTCTAGGGCCAAATTTTTTTTTTTAAATATAGGTTGCAAAATCGTTGTACGGCCCCATCTCAATTATATCGAAAATCCTGTGTTATAGACAGCGAAAAACCAAACATTGCAGATTCTTTGCCCTTATCAAACGACTCGAGCTGAGATCGCAAATCCAGTTGGACATGCATGATTTCATTTTATCCGAGGAGTAAACTGCAACCAACCGGAAATCTAAGAACTACTGGGGTCTGTCGTATTGATTCGGTTTCACCAAATCTCCGTTCAGGATCATCCACATCTTGAAGACAACGTGTATCTAGAACTTGTAGGACGGAGACACGTTTCGCTACATCTCGCTACGACGGTGACGTCTCCTGAGACAATCCGAGATGCCATCAAGGTTCCTTAAATTAATTTTGAAAATAAATAAGCTACTCACAAGTTCAATTCAGATCGTCTCAGCACACGACGATCAACAACATGTGGTTGTCAGCGTTTCTGAATTACTTTTCCGCCAGTTTCTAGAGCTTATCGGGATGTGCTTCGTCGAAAGAAGAATAGTACTAGAAGTTGAAAGCCCAGATTGCCAGTTCTCTGTCGGAAATGATGGTTTTATCGACGATGAGGGAAGGTCGGTAGAGTACTGTGCCGGTGACTACTGTATCGTGTACGACAACGCGCATTGCTGGATGAACCAGGAGTGGGAGGAGGATCGGATGAACGGATGGGCATTAACAATTATGAGAACGATGGATGGACCAGAGTCGGAGGAGGATGAAGACGATGAGATACTATGAAAGCAAAAATACAATATCTATGATCTTTCTCTTTTGTCGAATCACACTCGCTCATTATACCGTACTAAATATCAAAAGTCTTCTGTTATTTATCCTTTGCATCTTGCCTTGTGTACAGTTGCTCAGTTATTTCAATTACAATACACATTTTACGCGTTCGTTGAAATAATTCATAAATCATTAAAATAATTGTCTGAATTGGAGAATGCATACATTTCGAATACTCCGAATGACCGAATCTATGACTGTGTTTGTTTCTGAAATTGAATTTATTTTTTTGAACCGGAAGTTAAACATCCCACCTGGACTGAAATTTGATGATGGGCGTAGTGTTTGCAACGTACGAAATCGAGATCGAGAATGAATTTGCGATAAATTTTGGTGATTGATAGAAGAATTACATTATGGCCGATTGAGTGTAGTCTCTACACTGTAGAGTGGTTGTGTAGAACAATGCAAGATCTGTTTCTACAATGTTCATTTAGTTATGGATATTTAGAGAACATCCAGTTTTGAATTTTTCAACCGTGTCGTTCCCATCTAGATGTAGTCCCCCCGCCATAATGATGCGGTGTTACATAAATAATTCTTTTTTTAAAAACACATACCTAAATTTATGAGATCCGGAATAGTCAACCCGACCATCACGATGGTGACAGGTAGCAATATTATTGCAAGATGAACTACGAGCTGCCAAGATGGTTAGTCATCGGATGGTCAATCACAACACTTTCTGTTACCTGGACAAACAGAACCGTAAGAGACTTTCTGACTGAATTTTTGCTGTTAACACTGCGTTTATCGTTCTGAAAGGGAAGCTGTAAATATGGGTTTTAGAAGACTTTTTAAAAAGATTTTGTAATAAAAATAAAACTTCTAACATCTTGATGCAGCACATAATACATGTGACCGAAGAGAAGCATCAAACTTAAGGCGAATACAAGATGCATCTGATACGATGTTCTTTCGCGTAAGCTACTAAATACAATTCGGTAAACACACCCCAATAACGGCGATTATAATTGAGTCCAGAAAATCGGTTCTTTCCACGCAAAAGTAAGAGCAGCGATCACGCATCCAACCAAGGTTGTTCTAAATGATGGAATCAAAATTAAATTTAAAAATATATTTGCATTGTCCAAGCAGTTTTCAATCGCTGAATTGTCTACTGGTTAGACAATCAAAAAGGTGGTTGGCGCAAAACTGAAACTGATGAATAGAATCACAGGGATGTACACCAAGGTTCGCTGAAAGTTTGGTTAACTAGTTGAATTTTGATGAAAAAAATACCTTATTCAATTTGAATGGGTTCGAAGCGAATAGAATAGATTGATGCCGACACTCCACCATTTGCGAGTAGAACCATGTGTACCGCTTGTGAATGTTGGTGCTTTTCTAGAGTTTTTTGTATGTACTATTCTTCCGCTGTAATTACTAAGTAATGCGTTTAACCAAACATTGTTCTCTGAAACGAACCAGCATCACTACGACAGACACCAATTCCGATAGCCAGCCACTGGAAAAGCTGGCGAGAGTTGGGAAAAGAGGCATTGGCGCAATCATGATAAATATCTGTCGCTAGGAGCACAATCTGCAGTTAGTCTAATTGTTGCAGGGCTGCACAGTGTATAATGATAAGATAGTTACGAAATGTTGCCTGATTTGGTGGAGTCTGCTTGAGAAGGCATACCAATGCGACAACATTTAGCGTGCAGGGGGATATACACGTCGATCATCAAATTCCGAGTTCAGAATCGATGCCGAGGATAGCTTCTTCCGCGGAAAAATTATCTTAGATACAATTGTAGTCTTACTAACTACGAGTCGTAAAACTACGACTACAATTGTGATGAAAACAAACAGCAATACTGTTTTCTGACTGCTATGCCAGATTTGCCAGTAATGGATACGAAGTTAAGTCAAGGGATTTTAAAAAACAAGTATTATCAATCAAATAATAGTTTAAAAAATCGAGAAGCGACGACAAAGCGAAAGAAGCGCAGGGAAGTGTGTGCATGAGTTGTGGGAAAGATATGGAAGAATGGACGAGACGTTTGGATTGAATATGGAATGGAAACAATGCTAGTGGATACGGTGTTTTTTTAAATTCCGTCGTTTAGCGGAAAACGATCTAGAACACTAAACCAGTAGCGCCTGAGATACAGTATTCGAGTACTGTGCCGGTAACTACTGTATCATGCACGAGAACGCGCATAGCTGGATGAACCAGGAGTGGGAGGAAGATCGGGAGGGCGGATGGGCATTGCCCGTTGTGAGAACGATGGAGGGAACGACGTCGGAGGAGGAAAAGGATGGGACAGAATCATAACAATCTTCTGATATATTTATCTATCGGTTGTCGTACTTCTCACGTGCATTGCACCGTAGTAAATCGTAGTCGGTTGGCATCAGTTATTTTTCGAATATGTCATGCACTTTGCGTGGTGTTGTTCAGTTTTTCTTTTAAACATACAATATTACAAGATTGTAGGACATCAATACGTCACAACCGTCATACATTTGTTGTTTGTGTAGGATACTTTATACTTTCCGAACACTCGACATAACACACATCTATGATAGTGTTGGTTTCTGAATATGAACTTATAAATAGCATAACACTAATTAAACAACATACGACAACAATTTGGCGTTGTGGTAGTGTTTGCAACGAACGAAATCGAGAATGAATTTGCGATATATTGTGGTGATTGATAGAAGGATTGCATTATGACCGATTGAGTGGAGAGTGGTTATGTAGAACAATGCAAGACTTGTTTCTACAATGTTTATTTAGGGATGGAAATTTAGTGATGAGGTCCGTTTGATTTTTCTATCCATGCCATACTCTTCTAAATTTTTGACCCCCTCTCAATCGCCACTATGAAATTCATAAAACAATACTTGATAAAAACAAGTACAGTTTTTTTTAAAACACACACACACACCAAAATTCATGACATCCGGAACAGCCAATCCGAAAAACATCCCAAGAGTAATTACGAGCTGTGAAGACGAACGATCATATGATGCTCAAACGCAACCTGTTACCTGGACAAGCAGAACAGAGAGATTTTCTTATTGACTTTTTGCTATTAGGACTGCGTGCATCGTTCTGAAAATGAATCGGTAAGTATGTGTTTAAGGAGAGAAATTGTGAAGAATTTGTTGATAAAAATTAAACTTCTAACATCTTGATGCAGCACATAATACATGTGCCCGAAGAGAAGCACCAGAATTAGCGCGAAGACAATTTGAATCTGATACGTTGCTCTTTCGCGACGGCTGTTATTGTTTTTCGATATCGATAAACACACCGCAATAACGGCGATTGTCATTGAGTCCAGAAAATCGGTTTTGTCCACGCAATAGTAAACGCAGCGAACACGCATCCAGCCAAGGTTTTCTAAATGATGATAATAAAATTAAATCAAAAATTAAATTTGCATTGTCCACGCAGTTTTCAATTGCTGAATTGTCCACTGGTTGAAAAATCAAAAAGGTAATTGGCCAAGAATTGAACATGACGAATAGAACCACAGGTATGTACAGTAAGGTTCGCTGAAAGTTTGGTTATGTAGTTTAATTTTGATGAACAAATAACCTCATTCAATTTGAATGAGTTTGATGCTAATAGGACGGACTGATGCCTATATAGGCAACACATTATAATGGCCACTGCGCCATTTGATTGTAGAAGCACGTATACAGCCTGTGAAGGTTGGTGTTGTTCTAGAGTTCTAGATCTTTCACATGTACATTAATCGGCTGCAAACAAGTAAGAGAGTGGGATGCTTGTAGCCGATTATCTAGATAGGGTCTCTGAAGCGAACCATCATCACTACGGTAGAAACCGTTTCCGAAAGCCATCCACAGAAAAAGCCGGCGAGAGTTGGGAAAAGCGTTATTGGTTCAATCATAATATCCATCCAAACATATGTGGCTGTGAGCAGAA
The DNA here is from genome assembly GCA_036245825.1 of Pristionchus entomophagus. Classification (NCBI taxonomy): domain Eukaryota; kingdom Metazoa; phylum Nematoda; class Chromadorea; order Rhabditida; family Neodiplogasteridae; genus Pristionchus; species Pristionchus entomophagus. Next base: position 5,704,336 of record BTSX01000004.1, on the reverse strand, counting down.
GTAGTTAGTGTGTGTATGTGTGTGTTTTGAAATGCAGAACAATACCTGTATGATGATGAGATAATTTCGGAAAGTCGCTTGATGTGGAAGGGTCTGCTTGAGAAGGCAAATCAAAGCGATGGCATTCAGAGTTAGGGAGACTCCGAAAAGCACTCTCTGGACAAGGAAGATAGAAGTCTGTAGATGTAGAGAGACGAATACCATCAATGCTCGAGTGCAGAATCGGCACAAAGCATATATGTGGAAAAATATTATTGATAAAGTTGTAGTATTTATTGTCCCCTCTGGAGTATTCAATAATACACTTTGTTCACCACCAATACAAAATAATAGCTCAAACCGTAAGGAACGTGCGATTGGATAAAAGATAGTCAAAACAACAACAAAAAATAAGTAAAAATAAATATTAATAAATAGTACACATCCGTCTCCTCATATTCATGATTAGCGCTGGCGAATGAAGAATGAATGTTGTCTCTTCATTCTCTCTCACAAGGGCGATCGACCCGGTGTCATTCTTCATGTATAACGGAACGGCATCGGCTGATTCTTCATGAAGTATACGATTTTGTTCCTGGAAAATGCCCCCTCAAATGCCCCCGATTACAATGGGTTTTCCCTTCATGATAAGTTCCCTATAAAAGATGCAAACATTGATGACAAATCCCTGTTGAACTTAGCGACCTTGAAAGGGTTTTGCTTCTCTGTGTTTTTGTCCAGCGATTGTGCTTGTTTGTACTTGTGCATTGTTTTTTTCCTCAGATCCGCAAAGATAAGCAAGAAACCAGGGGTTATCAGGGTTTGAGAAAAACATTGTCATTTGTAATGGCGGAGTTCAGAAGCAGGGCGTCAGTGTAATTCATCCCAAACATCATCTTCACAAATTGTGTAATGCATCGTCAGGCTAAGCCCATAGGCCCTACAATCGCGTGCGTTGACCGCGTCACAATAGTCCCTTATCACTGATGATCGACTCTTGTTTACTACAAATAGCCGTCTCGCGGCACCTGATAACACATTTTCACCTCACTCGTGTTCAAAACCATCGCGTTATTCTCTAAATTGATCTTTGATCTTCAGAATGAACTTCCGATCCGTCCTTTTCATCACCATCGTTGGCCTTCTACTAGTTTCTTCCCTAGAAGCAGCAAAGGCAGGCAAGGGAAAGAAGGGCAGTAGAGAAGTTAAATCGGTCGAGAAGGGAGCGAAGGTGGAGAAGAAAGTTCAAAAAGATAAGACGGTCAAGGCTGAGAAGGTAGCGTACTCTTATATAATTTCTGTATCATTTTAGAACAGGATATCGAGTATTTGATTTTTATCAACGCGCTGAAATATAGGTGTAATTGCAGGCAGCGGAAGACGTCGGCGTCGTCTTCGAAGAGTCGCCAGTGGCCGGGGAGGCTCCCACGCCCAAGATCTTCCGTCCCAAGACGCTGAAGATGATCTCCGCTTACGACAAGTGCAGGATGGACTGCGAGAAGATCATCGACCAGCAGGGAATGCTTTCGGTCAGTGGAATTGCACACCCATAGTCAACCATGCGATATTTTGGCGCCATGTAGAACGGTGAATAGATCAATAGCATGATTCGAACAATCAGAAAATTCGGTTGGTTTCTAAACGTACATAGGTATTTCAGGTGGCTGGTATAGCATGTGAAAAACAACCAACTCGCAATTCGCATTAACTCATTACAGTACGCCAACCAGCTACGCGATGAGCTCGCGTCCGTTGAAAGTGTACTTGAGGGCGCAGCCGAAGAAGCGGAAGGCGCCACAGCTTGAACTTCCGATCTCATTTCATCCACTTCTTCTCAGAAAAGTCTAGCATTTTCTTGTACAAAGCGCTTTGTTGTGATTATATTTGCTAATAATCCCCTGTGTTGATAAGAATTGGCTTGAGAAGCAAAATGCGAGCATCAACTGATTTAGAATGATCCTTATCGTGTCGGCATTGTTTGCGGTGATTTGGTGGAATTTGTGATCAGCATCAACATCTGTCGGCGATTTTATCGATATCGACGAATCAAAATGAAAGATCATTGCAATGATCAACACATAACTTCTGAAGCGAGAACATTGCTGTTCTGATTTTTTGTTGTGATTTGATGCTTTGCAGCGGTCATTCGAGTATGATACCGTCATGGATGGGAAAGCTAGTCCAATTATTTCACTAATTCATACCTCATTACTTTAGTCGTTACTCAGCATGATATCATTGGAGGAACATGACTGGCGCATCCTTCGAATTGGCTATTCATCCCTTGCTTCGATTGCTATCATCGGCATATTTTTCAACTCTCTCCTAATCATTACCACTATCCGGTCAAGGTTAACTCATGTTTTTTTAAACGTTTTTTGAGCGTGTATTTTTGAAGCACACTGCACTACACCTGTGGTACCCTTATCGGTTGGTGGGCATTCTTCGACTTATTTCATCAAGTATAAAATCCTGAAGAAAACAAGCGAATAGAACGTAAAATTTCAACAGATCGGTCTTTTGATTCTTTTCCCATCGTTATTCACTGAATTCTTCATCGAGAGAGCTATCTGAAGAGGTTTGCAGGTGAAATGATGATGATCAAGCATGTTTTCTCGACACGATGTGTTTGTTTTTAGAACCAAAATCCCACAAATCCCGCAGGCCCGACCAGAATTTCGCGCTCAATCTAACGTTCAAGATGTTCCCCGCTGTATGTGCGTCGAGTAGAGGGTTGTGTGTATCTGAGACGGCATCTGAGACGATCACCTGTTCTCTTCGCTTGGTTTTGTATCGTTCAGAACCAAAAGAAAGCGGATCTATCTCGCGGTAGCACAACACAGTTGGGCATTAGGTCGTTCTCGCTTAGTTGCACCTATTCATCATCGTTGTGTATTCTTCGCACATGGTTTACCTGATGATCGCATACTACACTCCTCAGTGTGGTTTTCGTAAAGTTCGCGATAATTTTGAATTGCTCAGGTGTGTCATTTGCTCGATTACCGCGCCTTTTCCCGGACGGGCGGCCGGATTGTGGAATGTTGGAATAGTCCCGGCCAATGTTCTGTCGATTTGCGTGTATGCTGCTACTTGAATGGTCATTCGGAAGTATGGTAGTGAGGGAAACGTGATCATTTTCCTCGTTTGGCTCTGACATAAAAAGCAATGGTATTCAAAGCAGTTATGTATTATCGAACCAGGTCTGAATCAATCTTCCTCTATCGCATAAAGCACCCTATTCAGCTCGGAGTATCGTAATGCGTTTCGATAAGTTCTGAATAACAACACAATTCCAGTCTTGCTATTGAATACAACAATTACACAAAATTTCACCTACTCGATGACATCTCTCTGTCAGATGATCGATTCTTTGTGAAAGCTAAGAAAAATAACGTTTTCTCAGATAAAAAATACAGCAATACGACGAATAATATTGACACGAAATAATACGCTCTACCAAGTGATAATAACAACGAAAACATGTGCTTGACGGATTATGATATGACTACTGTTCGACGCAAATACTCTAATATTCATTTATGGGCGACTATAGGATGTGAAACAATCATGAATAGCATGTTCAAATTGCATCCATACATCGTTATTGCGAGCAAGTCGTCCTTGCACGTCGAATGGCAAATATTCTACCACATCCGGTGAGGCATCACTGAAGGTACCCTGAGCATTGAACGATCATATTTCCAGTGAACTCCACAATAACCACCGGTGCCCTCCTATGCATCGTCAGCTCACCGTCTTATGGCTCGTCAGTATAAGACATCCATTGCTCTGATCACGCAGGTCTCCGCGTCAAAGTCGGCCCTTATCAGCGCTGACCGACCAAAGTTGTACTACAAATAGCCCCCCGACTCCACTGATAACAGCCTCATCAGCTCTGTTTTGATTGAATTATGACCATGTCTCACCATTTAATAGTCATTCCATGATATTTTTGTCTTGTATGAACGGACAAACGCATGTTTCGTTTCGAAGCCATTGTTTGCACATTATAATTACTAAATCACGTCCTTCAGAATGAACACCCGTACCGTCCTCATCGCCACCGTCGTTGGTCTCCTGCTCATCGTGTCCATCGATGCGGCCAAACCAGGAAAGGTAGGCAAAGGGAAGTCCGCAGAAAAGATCAAGGCGGATAAAGTGAAGGCAGCCGAGATGGCTGCTGATCCCGCAATGGTTAGTTTCCAAAAATTTGACTATTAAGTATCGCTTGAAGATATGAGAAATTCGTGGAAACGTAATGATAATAACGTGTTATAAATATTTGTTACGATTTTTTTCCGGTCATGCACCTACTAATTTACCGATTCAAGGGAGAAGTCGTCGTGCTCGAGGAGCCGGCCGTGATCGGAGGCCTTCCCACGCCCAAGATCTACCGCCCGAAGCACCTCAAGGTTAGCATTGACGAATCGGCAGAAACTATCGTATTTAACATATTATCTCGTTGCTCTGCGAGAGACCGAAAATCAAAAATTGTCAAATTGGAAATATTAAACAATCAATATTTCAAGGTCGTTACCGCCTACGATAAGTGCAAAGCCGACTGCAAGAAGATTGTCGACCAGCAGGATCTAGCCTCGGTGAGAAATATTCTCGAGTCAGAACAAGGGAGTGATGAAGTGCAATGGCGCGGATGTAGAACTTGTTCTTTGGGTTACAATTCCAAATTTGAATTGTAATTTCAAACAGATTCGTTGTAGGAATGCCAACGCAATTCTTTTGATTGACTCTCTAGACGAAAAAAAACTGGGTATATGTGTGGGAGAATTACTATTGTTGTTCCATCACTAATCGGTTGCACAGTGAGGCGGTGGCTGCTTGGTTATTAACTGATCATTTTGTAGTACGCGATGCAGCTGCGCGAGGAGCTCGCCGCAGCTGAGGCAGCTCTGGAGGCTGCTGAGCCCGCCGCCGAGGAGGACCCCGCCGTCTGAACTGTCCCATTCATCCTGATGCTGTTGTTCTTACTGTAATTACTTTTTTTAAACGGTCATATAATGTTTCAATCAAGTAATCACTACAATGTGACAAGCGAGAGACGCTAACAGTCCGTGATTTACGACCCCTTATCTAGGCATTGTGTGTGTGTTTTTATTGAATACGCAGCGATATTTGCTGATCAGCATCAATATTGAGACGAGAAGATCATCATCTCATTGCAAGAGATACTTTGCAATACAATGATCAGTCGATCCCAAAAACTATTAAATTTTGACTCAGAGAGTGACCAGACAAAAGTGACCGAAGTGTAGCAGATCCGTCTTTCTAAGATAGCATGGATTTCTATGATTGTGCAATACGGCAAAGATGAGTGAGAAAGAGAGAGAGAGAGTCGATTATAACTACTCAGCAGGAATCATATTGCTCGAGTCGTTCCACTGCTCTCTTTCCCAATATTCTGCACACTTCTAGCCGGACAGACACAGACGAAAGAGAGAAGGGATGTAGAAGGGAGAAGGCGACTGCAACATTGGGGATGCATTAGAGCTACACGGGGAAGTGACCAAATCAGCGTGAACGCTCATTTATAGCTGCTCTACGTCTCTCTCTCTCTTTCTCTACGCGACCACCCTCTGTCTGCAATAGTCAAATAGTGCTCTTTTGATGAAATTAAATCCTGAATTTGAATAGTTAGATCAAACCAATGCACAATGATCTATGAGGCCGTTTGCGTAATAGTCGAACAACGCTTGGCACAGCAAAAACAATCGAATATGCTCAAAAGTTTGTCAAAAGTCTAACTTTTGATTCTAAATCGACTGGCGTTTTCGGTTTTCCGATCAGAAACTTCTGAATCCCGGTACTTCGCGACGTCGATTTTGCCAAATTCTTGTTATTCGATTAAAACTGCCCGCGAAAAGTCAAAATAGTGCCAAATCTCGCGCACCCGACCAGAATTTAATTCCCTACAAAATGAAAAAAAATTGGCTCTACCTTTTTTCGTTTCAGAGAAAAAGTCGTTTTTTGACAATGACCGTATGCGAGCAAATCCCTTTGCCAGTTTGTAGAGAATCTTTTCTTGATCATTTTGGTATATGGGGTTAAGCATTTTCCGACCCCGTGAGAAAACCGGCAACCTAAAACCGCGGCCAACTCGTGTTTTTTGCTGTTTTTCGATCACAACTTTTTTCTTTCGAAGTTTCAGGATCTCTAACATAGAAATTCGGTTTCTACGTGTAAAATTACGTCAGAGAATGATATACTCGGGTATTTTTGAGAATATGAATTTTTTGACACAAAAATGGAACCAGGGACCATAACCAATATCAAACAAAATTTAACAGAAATTCCCGTTTCTCGAGCTCTGAACTGGGACACTGACCGCGCTTGTATCGAAACATAGAGTGTATGAGCTTATCACGGATTTTCTGTAATTGTGTAGGAACGCTGACTACAGAAAAAAATTGTGTGCCTCTGATTTCTATGAAACTATTGTTACTGACTAAACTGAGGGCGGGGAGACCGCCTGTCTGACGTTTGACGAAATTTGCATATTGAACCGAGTTGGTGACCTACCATATGAAAGGCTCTATCTCGGTAACATATTCCATTAAGCAGAAGTCTGGTTACGCGATAGTGCTACTCAGAGGGGGATCACTGAAATTCCTGACTTGGCGTCATTTCCATTTCAAACGAGTTCCATGGCGAACCAAGCTTCAAAATTATGCTAATGCATAAATTAGGACCATCAGAAGGTAGCTCTCGATATGTCTGATCGAAAAGGTTTTACTGCCCGAGTGCTGAAAATTGACCGTTAACGAGTTATCAGACGTCTCCAGGATGAAATGAATTTTCTAAGGCCTGCTGTTTTCGTCTGATGACTCGTTAACGGAATTTTCAGCACTCGGGCAGTAAAACCTTTTCGATCAGGCATATCGAGAGCTACCTTTTGATGGTCCTAAATTATGCATTAGCATAATTTTGAAGCTTGGTTCGCCATGGAACTCGTTTGAAATGGAAATGACGCCAAGTCAGGAATTTCTGTGATCCCCCTCTGAGTAGCACTATCGCGTAACCAGACTTCTGCTTAATGGAATATGTTAGTACCTCAATTCGAGGATGGGGAATCAGATTCAAAAATAAAATCCGTACCCTTTAGAGAAAAATTTCGAAAAAAAGTCGACTGTTATATCCGGAAAATCAAATTTTCGTGATAAACATATTGAAGATGGCATTTTAAACCGTACCCTTAGTTGAGTTATTTGTAGATCACGAGAAGACGAGTCGATGGAAAACAAAATCGGACTCGGTAGGTCAAAAACTGACCGAGATAGAGCCTTTCATATGGTAGGTCACCAACTCGATTCAATATGCAAATTTCGTAAAATGAAGTAGACAGGCGGTCTCCCCGCCCTCACTTTAGTCAGTAACAATAGTTTCATAGAAATCGGAGACACAAAATTGTTTTCTGTAATAAAAGATCTCGATTTTCCTACAAAATTAGAGAAAATCCGTGTTATTAGTACCAATATTTAGACGAGATATCACCAATATCACCTCTCAGTGCAAACAAGACTTAGCAGAGAAAATACACAATATTTAGGTATATTAGGCAGCGAAAGGTGTGAGATAGCGTTGCTCTATGCATGTCGATTGGAGGTCGTCGCTAAATCTCTTCCTCAGCTGTTCGACTCGACCTCTGCTCAGTAAATCACCAACTTTATCACAATTCTCCAATTGACCTTACACATGTTGTATAGTCAACATTATATTACCCGCTTGAATCTATCCACGATTTCAGACGGTTATTTCTTGAAGCTTATTGACTTTCCCTTCTTCTCGGTCACAAAGTGGCGAGCTAGGACATCACTGGATTTTCGCTGCTGACGAGACATTCCATAGTTTGTCGATGCGAATTCGAAAGTGCCAGCGTTCTGAGAAAAAGATCTTTGACTTCAACGAACTTGTAGACAATAACACATATATTGAAATTGAAACTAACCGGTTTCCTTTCGCCCCCTACAGGGTGTGCAGCCTGACTGTAGTTGTTGAGGAAGGAAGAGAAGTTAGAGAACATGCTGTATCATATTGTTGAACCTTTCCCTCTCTTTTGTACCCTTTCTGGGCGATAATTCACTATCAACGGCGAGAACAGGATAATAATTTATGTGGGCGGACTTTTCTATGAATCATGGGACCGATGATCAATCTTCCTGGGGGATTTGCCAGTGGTCGCTCGAGATTTTGACGCGAAATTACGCATTCAATCGGATTACTTTGCAAAACGTACGGGTGATTCAGCGACGATTGCGAGAATAGCAGGAAGAATAGTAGCAAATAATTCATGGCATTTACAAGAATTCCTTCGTTTGTTCAAGTGCTGTGCCTATTTTAGAATTCGCGGAACATTTATGTTCTTCTGTATAATTTGATTTTCGGAGATAGATTTTCAAAGAAAGATTTTCAAAGAAGCTAAGGAAACCAGACAACCGCTTTTCCAGTGTCGGTTTATCTAGTGTATTCAGGCGATCACTGGCTTGTGTGACCATTGTTAACTAACTTTTGCCTACCAAATGATTCAGTAATGTAGTGTATCATCTTTTCGATAAAGTGCATTGTCTCAATATCGTGTTGCGAAAAGGGAAGTTCTGATCAGAACGGTCAGTCGCACACAATATATTGGCTAGACACGGGCAAAACAAGTGTACCGCCCATTCTCCGCCGACTGTGTTGATCAGTACGGTTCGAATGTACTAGAACTGACTTGCAACTGTGGGTACTAACTAGTGCAGGGTATCGAAAGATGAAGTAGACAGTATCAACTCCGATTTGTTCGCGCGAATTTGTTATGGCGTTGCTTTCATTCTTCAAAACAACTCGATCATACTTTTCTTGCTTCAAAAGAACCCATTATTGCTCAATGTAGTAAAATTATCATCAGTATTAGAAAAAGATCTTCAATGATAAAGGTTGATATGAGTAAAAACAACAAATACCCCCCCAGGATAAACAGGAGCTTCAAAGCTCAAGCTAGTAATATCAGCGCTATGTCGCTAACATCGTGAAAATCTTATTCCACATCCAAACTTCGTTTCATATGAAAGACGTGTGTAATCGAACGCATCTCTTGTTATGTGTTTAAACTTGAATGCCAAATCGGGGTAGTTGAAAGAAAATTCTCAGAGCGTAAATAACCTTTGGAAAATTCACGTTGATCGTTCGCTCGGGTTCATTTCACACATCGAATACATGGTATACCTTGGACGATCATCGATCATGGGTGAAAAGACAATTGCGCGCGTCTGGTCAAAACACAGGGTACTTGCGCCCGAGGAGATCAGCGATTTGTCTACTTACTCCTCTAAGGTGTACTACAATAGTGCATAATAGACCGTAGCTGATCGTCGTAGTTTGATAGTAGAGCAAACTCGTTATCAGCAAACTTTATGTAAGGTCGCTATAGTTGCAAAATCGCACAATACGAAAGGAAAATAAAGTATTTTACTCTCGCTAAAATGATCGCTCTATAGGGATATTCTCTGAACGAAAACATGGAAGAGTTCGTGCATGTACGTTTATCCCGTCACGAGTTCCACATCATGGGCATACATCAGCCTCGAATTTGAACGATCGCGTAACACACTAAAAGAGCCATAAGTTCTTCTGTAGTCTACCAAAAGGGGTTTCTGGGAGGCATAGCCATTTTAATTATGAAATGTTTTTAAATGATATGATAATAATCAATATTCGATAGCTATTCTCTGAAAAGTCATATCTGAATCTGCAGTGAAAATTTATCACTGGATACCATATTTTTCCAGAAATATTGTCCAGTGCATAGTTCCCATCAATCATTATGTGTCTGTCGAATGATAGACTATTCCTGTATAAACGCGGTATAAAAGGCGAGACAACATCATCGGGTAATTCGTGGACTATGTTCTCTAACTTCTCATCCTTCATCAACACCTACAGCCAGACTGCGAACAGTCGGGCTTCTGGCATAGATATGCGACCGGTAAGGTGATTTCCAAATTAATCGATGATTCTCGCGTCAACTTTTTTTTTCTCAAATCTCTCATTTTTTAGAGCACAGTGACGGTCAGTGAGTTCTTCTCGATGCCCTCATTCAATCGACAGCGTCACATGACCAGTGACGTTCTCGCCTAGCACTTCACATTGGAGAAGAAGCATGATATTTCGTCGGATTCCTCAGACGTTTAACTGCTTAGAAGGGAATTATAAAGAGTCTTGGATTCGCAGTTCAGATACGCCTGTACATCCATTGTTATTTGTCATGTGCCTCACTCTCACAATGTGTGCCCACTAAGTGTCCTCATATGTATGTTTATTTCGAGATTACTTTATAGATCAACTTCCATTATGTTCTTAAAAAAAAACACGAAATAGCAAAAATTGCGTCAAGAATAACTATTCACTGCAGTTAATTTCGGCGTTGACTGGTGACTAACAGCATACATGATCAGTTGCTGAACATCTTACAGATCAGCCTCAATCACGATTGCCAAAAAGATGGTGAATGGCAAAACAAACAAGGCTTGTAAAAACAAAAACAAATTATTTTTCGAGATAAGAGCCAACTCATTGGAAAAAATAATGAATGCCTCTGATATAAGATTACGATCAGACATATTGTGGGTGCAAGGCCAAACTAGATACGATCCCCTCTTTACGGCAATCATGCCAGCGGGTTCAATCAACCTCGCCATCCGATTGTATTGACTGAGTCATGAGCTCCTATGGACGCTGTCTCTCCTCGAATCGCACACTATCTCGGCTTCCCATCAGAGTTTGACTGGGTCCTTCCACTCTCGCAGGGTCGCCTACCACACCAGTTATTACGAATAAAATGAGGACTTGACCGCTCTGATCCTCACTCAACTAGTTCAGTATGTACCATTCATTCTGAACATTACGTCTCATTGTCCGCTCGTTGTTTTCTCTAGATCTATGTATTTAGAGTCTTTGATTTGCCATAGCTTGGTCTCTCGGTAGTTCTAATTATGGTGCCCGTTCAAGGATGAGATTCGCACCGGTCCTTGTGCTGTCGCTGCTCGTCGTTTGCGTGCAGGCTCGGGGCCGCCACCGGCCCCGCGATCACCCAGCGCCGCTTCCGCCCACAACAACGACGACAACGACGACGGTCGCCCCTCCGACGACTACGACTACTGTCAAGGTTAGAACCAATGACCATGCCTGTCCCCCAAGAGTGCTCCTGTCACACGCTAACCATCGAATACTATGGCTCTCAGCTTCGGACTTTTCTATATCATTATTGTTTCAAGGCAACGACGTTCTCCTCGATATCATTATTGTTTCAAGGCAACGACTACCTCAACGACGGCGAAGCCTACCACTACCCCGACCAAGGCAGCGCCTACCCCGGTAACCGATGAGAACACGGCCTTCTTCGCGTTCAAGATCGTCGATCCCAAGGTGTGTTTGTGTGAATTTGGTAACGACGTTGAACAAGGACAGATATATTGCGCCTTGCGTAACTTGTTTGATCATTTAGAGTGACTTTCACATTGCCTTTTCAGGTCACCAAGCGTGTGCAGGCCCTGCACCAGGCCGCACTGAAAGTGTCAAGTATGTCGTTTATTGTTTATATGAGGCCGTTTGTTCAAGGGTCTGGAACAGGTAAAAAATAACATATGCTCAAAAGTTGGCCCTAAAGGTAACTTTTGATTCTGAATCGATCTATGGAGTCCGATTTTCGATCTGAGCCTTATGAATCCCGGTACGAAACAACGTCAAAATCGCCGAAATTTGTTTCTGTGATTAAATCTTGTCGGAGAAGGGCGAAATTGGCCGAAATCTCGCGTTCCCGATCAGAATTTATTTCTCTACAAATGAAATAAAGAACGGGGCGCTATCTCAATCTGTTTTCGAGAAAAATTCGATTTTTGAGAAACTGGCGGCGCAGACAAAATACTAACATAGTAGAAAGAGAATGTTCTCCTGATCATTTTGGTATATGGGATGAAGGATTCAATTTGTCGGAAAGTGATTTTCCATCGATTTTTGTGCACCGAACCTGCGTTTTTTGCAGATTTCCGAGTTCAACATTTTTCTTTTAAGTTTTTATGATCTCTCATATCAAAATTCGTTTTCTACGTGCAAAAATACAACAGAAAATGCTATACTGAAATATTTTTAAGAATATGACTTTTTTGACCCAAAAATGAATCTACGACGACGTCAGGGTCGAAAAAAGTTATATTCTGTAAAATATCTCACCTATTTGAGCATATGTTATTTTTTACCTGTTCCAGACTCCTGTGGTACCCTTGTTGATCCTATCGCAAACGGCCTCATATACATTTTTTTTTCAATAACGCATTTGACAAGCTGGTGTTACAATTGTTGATTTGCAGAAGATTTCACTCCATTCTTGATCGACCCCACGAAGAACCTTCTGCAACCTCTAGTCTCCTTCCACATGGAGGACGACGAAAAGAACAGGTGAGCAGCGGAGATCAAAGATCACAGAGTAAAGATCAAAGATCAAAGATCAAATTCTCTCGCAGAACTGCCGCAATCTACGACCGTCAGCTGCAGCTTGCGCTCTGCCCTCTGCTGCCTCGTCGTTTGCCGTACACCGACTTCAGAGTGGTCAGTGGCATGTTGCATAACTCGAGAATATTCAGAACAGTGATTGTCAAAAGCGATTCAAAACATGCTTTTGTCTAATTGCTTTTAATTGTTATCATAAACTATTTCATAATTAGGTGAACGGCGCAATGCAAGCAATGTCGCAAACCGGTGACTGGATGAAGCGCGTCAAATGTGAGTTGTTTTTTAAATATTTATTTCATCATAATATTGCAATGATGTGCTCATTAGTATATCGTACGCGCATACCGCGCCAAACTCGTTGCGTTTTGCAGCGGCACTTCGCGATGCACTGAATCGACAAGGATTCATCTACCGTACTGAGCTCGACGAGAATATGATAGCGATTATGGTGAGGCCTCATATCTTGACATGATATAGTATTCGCATATTTTCGTTTGGTCTATCGTTTCTCCGAGAATAGTACACACAAAATCAGATCACGCCTATTCCATTGCAGAATCCCTTGAAACTGAGTATGAGCAAGATCGACCTTCGTCCGCTGAAGCTTGTTGCTAGTGCAAATATTGGAAGTAAGCATCACCTCTTTTAGAATTGAAGGGTGTTTTATCAAATTTTAATTCAAATATCTTGGCGTATGACAATATTGCAATAACTTGAATGGAATAACTTCAGGCCTGTACATCTGTCGTGGCCGTTCGCCGAGCGCTGAATTCGCGGCTCCTTGTGATCTGGTCAAGTCGTTCACTCTCCAGAGTAAGAAATATTGTAAGCACAGCAAATAATGCAGCATTTGAAACGATCTCCGCATTGAAAATTTCTGTGATCACCCACGCGAATTTCGAACGCATAATAGGGTCACGAAACATGATGAAGATAATCGATGAATTGGATTAAAGGTGCACTTGAAATGGGATTGTATGGACAGCCATGTCATAACTTCATTCCAGTCCATAATATATTTTCAGAATGCCCGACCACTACCGTCAAGGAATCCGCTCTCTCCGACCTAATCTACATGCGCTGCTTCTCGAATAACTGATTTCTCATTCCGACTTCCTTATTGTAATGATTATTTTCGTCTCTTCAAACCCATCTGTGAACGATCACGATGAAGTTTTTTTGTTGTTGTAATAAATAAACATACTTTAACTAAACGAAAAAGACAATATGAAATAAGCAATTACTACTCCTCATCATTTGGCAACTGCTTTCGCTCACTCCATGCCTCGCCTCTGATCACTTTGATGTTGTGTCGAATGGTCACGGAATTCCACCAGGCTTTCTCGTTGGAGAACCAGACCTTGTACAGACCCGCCTCCGGAGCCACGACCGTCTCCTCGATGGGTACCTACAATTGATCTTTGATTTAGGCGCGATTATCAGTAGGCTTTAAGGAATGTCTGGTTCATACTGTATCTAGAAAGGGTAACCTTGAGCGGTCCGGGAATGCACATGAAATGCGGAAAGAGCGTGGGCATACTGCGAAAGGTTAGATTGGTGCCCAGATAGTTTCATTATTTTTTTTTTAAAACTCACGCGAAGATATTATCATCGTCTACATTCTCCGCACGAACAATGGCAAATCCGAAGTGGCCATCGCCTGAGAACTATTTGTGTAGCCCCCATCGTGTTTATACGAAGATATTTGAATTTCTGATCATATAATGAAAATCCACAATGACCATCGGTTCACTTCACTTGTAAAGTAAATGAAAAATTGTGAATTGCAGCATTCCAAAACTAATTCGTACCATTTATCCGGAAGTTGATTGCATCTCCTCTCTCCAGATTGTATTCCAGCCAATGCACTTGGCCTGCTTTCAAGCGCAGTTTATCTAATTTCTCTGTCGGTTTCTGAATACATTTGGTCAGTTTCATCCTCAATACAGCATTCTAACCGTATCCTTCACTGGAGCTTCCAATTTGGGTGGTCGTTCCAGAGGATATTCGAAATCGCCGTGGTTCTCGTCGTTCCAGAAGACGGGACAAATGGACGGATCGATGAGGGTTTGGATCTCCTCGCGCCAGTTGGAAGAGAGCAGGCGGAGGTGAAATGAGGGGTTGATAGGGCGTTGTTGCATGAAGTATAACAATATCAGTCGGATACCGGTATCAACAGGTTCGATACCATTCGACTTTTTTTCTATACTTTCCGGTCCAGAATTCGACACAAATAAAGTATTTGACACGAGTACGCCTGACAACAGGGTTAACACTTATCTTGTCCCTGGTTTGCTCGGGCAGCATCGGTTTGACCATCGCCCAGACGGCCCAAGCCCAGGCAGGCACATTCACGACCACGATGTACCTATGCATAATCAGTAGAGCTTTTATCGTTTATATGTTCTGCACAATCTATTCACATGCAAAATAGAGAACGTGAACCGATGAGTATCGCTGATATCTTATGAGCCTTTCATTCTTTGAAAAGCGGCATTTTTCGAATAATTGTGATTTTTTGAGGCACTGCAATGAAATCTGCTAAGAGTATGCTCACTTGACCAGCTCGACGTAGTGTCGGAGCATGAAATCAGAGCGGGCGCCCATCGGTCCTCTCATCAGATCGATCAGCTGTTTGGTGTATTCCATCCCATCGGCGTCGATAACCAGCATCAGGTATGCTTGCTTCCCTAAAAAGCGGAGAATATTTAGCAATCAAAACATTTCACTCTGATAAAACAATCGAGATGTTGCTCTATGGCTTTATTGAGAAGGATGAATCATGTGACAACATTAGTGTTTTCACATAACTAACAGAACCATGGAGAGCCAAGGGATAGTAGTGCCTACCGGTCTTCTTCTCGATCCTGTTCACTGCGGCAAGAACTTGTTCCGCGTCCTGCAGCTTGGCCCGAACTATTTCAGTGAAGGAAAACGTGTCGTGGATGCGCGCGTAGTCGACGAAGCCAGACTGAAACTATTTCAAAATGCAGGATTGAAACATTCCCATTATCTTGCTCTTGGTGCTTTCCAGTGCGGAAAATACGCATCATTCAAATCAATCTATTCCAAACTCAATTACATAAATTCAGAAAGAAAAAAATCTTGCCTGCTCAAGAAGCACGATACAGTCGGGACTGGCCGCGCTCATTCCAAGCGTGCTGATCTTCCAGAGACTGTGTATTGGATGGGTCTCACTTGCGACCTCTGCTTTCGCCGAAAGCGAGTCGATCTCCCACGCGCATTGTCTGCAATGCAAATACCAATGCTTGTGCATCTTCGTGCGCTGCTCTAGTGATCAATCACAACTTTTTTACACTAAATAATACGTCGATTTTGAGTGATAAGAACGAAAGGTCAACCTGAACAACAGGTGGTGGCGGAGGCGGCTCGCGATCTTCTCTATCGATTCACCCGGATATGCCTGAGTGATATTCACAATTATTGCTTTAATGATCGCTATCAAGATCAAACTGGTTAAAATAGTACAGGGTATTCTGCTATTTGCAAGAAATGCTTCAATTGCGTTATCTACTCGACCTGCTAACCTGAAGCCAACGAAGCAGGTTAAAATGAGTGTCGTAATAGGGAGTGAGATGGACGGAAACGAGCGCACGAAGTTCCCCAACTCGCTCATCGGCAGTAGCCATTCCGTACGGTTGTTTTCAACAGCGTTTGTCGTTATCTTCCCCTGTCCGGAAAAACAACGATAGGCGCGCGGAACACACGTTCTGATCGAGGGATGATACGGAAATAACATGGATGGGACCATGGCCATCCACGAATGTAGTACAATTCATAAAAGAGCGGAATCTAAATTGTACTGAGCAAACTGCTTCGAATCAGAGTATTTTGAAAGTAATGCAACATGATAATGTTAGAGAGTGAATGTGGGAATAGAAGATCACATGATGAGAAAAGTCGGTTAACAATCGCCAGTAATCGCTTTATTTGTACTTGATAAGGAAACATCATAGTTCAAATATCTCGTTTGTATGTCCAATTGTAAAACATATACAATATGGCATACAAATTGAAGATATTTATACTTTTTATAATCGGCTAGGAAAATTGTCATGTAAGCCACCGGCCAATCGAAGGGTCACGAGTTCGACCCCCGCATGGGCCAACCAAGCCATCTATCCCACCGGGGTCGGTAGATTGGATGTACCCAGGAGCTCCCAGGAGGCTCGAGACAGCGTGCTCTAAAACCTCTCAAAGTGCATGTAATTTGTCTTCACATTTTGATCGAACAATGATTTCATCAATGCAGATGCCGATCTTTGGCCAGTCCAGATAAGCCTCTAACACGGATTTCCTCTAATTTCGTAGGAAAATCGAGACCTTTCACTACAGAAAAAAATTTTGGGTCTCGGATTTCGATGAAACTAGCTTCATTCACCCTAAATCAGGGGTGCGGAATCCGATTCTAAAAAAAATTCAAACCCTTTAGAGGAAAATTTCGAGAGAACTAGACGTTTATACCCGAGAAAATGAATTATCAAACTAAACACATTGAAGACATAATTTTAAACCGTACCCTTAGTTGAGTTATTTGTATATCATGGGAAGACGAGTCGATGGGAAAAAACGATGGCGCTGTAGGTCAAAAACTGACCGAGATCGAGCGTTTCGCAGTGGTAGGTCACAGATCGGCTCAATGTGCAAATTTGGTCAAATGAAGTAGACAGGCGTTCTCCTCACCCTCACTTTAGTCAATGAAGCTAGTTTCATCGAAATCCAAGACCCAAAATTTTTTTCTGTAGTCAGCGTACCTACAAAATTACAGAAAACCCGTGCTAAACTCGTTCGAGATGCTTGGGCATTTGTTCGTCTCGTGCACTCGCTATTGCACAACCATTACTCCCCATTATCTCTCTCTTTTCGCTGCATTCTGTGACTCAAATGCATTCGAGCCTCATTATTTTTTTTCTTCTTCTGTTCAAGAGCCGTTCCACGATATTTTGCACCTACCTCACGGAACACTTTTTTGCAACGTATGCCAATAAGTTGTGGGTGAAGTCCCCATACCTAGAGCTGATAGCTGGCCCAATATGAGATGCTGGGGTGCACCCTCCGGGAAATACCAGAGGTGTCCCAAAACAAGTCGAAATTTTCATCCCTGAATAAAGTATATGCTTATAGGTGTTCCAGGCGTATTTTGCTATGAAAATAACGAAAAACATACTTTAGAAGGGATAGGACATTGATAAAATGTCGAAAAAAGAAATTTTCATCTTTTTCTGGTCACCCTGAAAAATTTATTTTAGCCATGCGCATTTTTTTATTGCAGATTTGGATTCTACGTGCAAAACCACCCCCGCATGTTGTATTTTTACAGTAATCTGAATGTGAGCCCGGAAACTGCAGCTCCTCAACCTAGGCGCCTTTAGTGGCGAGTCGAAAAAACGATGACGGAATAATTTGCGATTTCGAAATTATTTCGTACTATTTCAATTTCTTTCAACTTTTTAAGTATTATTTAACTGGAAGATATTAATATATTCCACTTTTTTGGTTTGGATCGTTTGTCAACCAGATGTTTTTCGAAAATAATTACATCGGTTTATGCAAACAACTAATGCCATTTTTAATACTTTTTCTTATCCTTTTAGTATACCTTGTCTTCTACAAATCGACAACAATTGACTGATTCAGTTGTGAAAGACGCCCCCTCTGGCACGGATTCATACAGAGTGAAATCTAATAGTGATAGCTTGTGTAAGAAGCCATACCCAGTGGGTGGGATCCATATCAGACGCAGCCGCTCTTAGATCGGATGCAACCGTTTAGATGGTATCAATTTCTCTGATTTATTATCATTCATTACATCTCGTTGTCCTTGCTCTGTTGTTTTTTGTTCACTTTATTATGTTTAGATGTCTTCATCCGACGATAGCGATTCTGCTCCTTCCACTTCTCGTTCTACGAGATCGACTTCATCAGCACAGAAGAATAGTTCAACTCTCTCCCTCGACGAGGCACAATTGCCAAAGAAAGTACAGAAGCAACTGAAGAAAGCTGAGAAGAAAGAGAAGAAGTTACGTTATTTCATCATGCTTTGACCAAACATTAAAAAAAGAGTTAAATTTTCAGTATCAGAAGAGAGCGGAGGACTTTATCTTGAGACTCACGGAGGGTGCGACTGAAGAAGATAGGTCGACTATAGTGGCGAACACTAAAGCGAGACTCGGTCTGGGACCGAGAATCTGCTACTTCGCCGTTGAGCGGAAACAACCCGTCGAGATTGTTCCGAGAGAAGCCCATTCAGTGGTTTCAACGACATGTGGAGGAAAACAATACGAATACACAAGGTATACGACTATATTTTTGACGAAATAAATCAAACGCTCATTCAGAATGAGGGACTTGGAGATGAACCGGTTCAGCCAGTTCGGTACAGTGAATGAGCTCGAATTGGTCATTGCCCGTGGTGCAGGCCAATTTGTGCAAGCGACTCCCCAATATGCCCGCAGAAACTTTTCCGAGCAGTGGATTTGCAAAGATCATCTCAATGAGCTATCGAGACGATGGAAATCGAAGGAATGGCAGAGGCATATTCTCAGACGGAATGGAAAGAAGGGAATGGAAGACCTATGTGGCATTCCGACACACGAGCCACCAAGAGCCATTGGTAGGAGTGATAGCATTCTCACCAAAGAGCAAGCTCAGAAGTTTCTCCACCATAACCATCAGCTATTCCATGTTGGCATTCGTGAGTGTCTGATTTTGATTATTTAGAAAAACAGTTATAATATTTGGAATAACATAAGTTCATTTGGTAAATTTACTGAGATAATGATTTTGCAGCGATCTGCAGAGACCACGTGGAATACATCAACCATCTACCAGCAGTGTCAACAGTCGCATCTCCAAACGATTCAGTGGACGACGAATTCAATGCTTCTGCTCCCGAGATGGTTGATGCTGAGAAGGAGGAGCTGCTGAGAGCTTTCGTTGATTTGACTGAGAAGGTTGGTTATTTGAAGGTCTAGTACCGATTTTTCATAATCTCATACAGATCAAAAAATAGTTCATTGTAAATGTGTTAATTGGTTGATTCCTTGTTGGCAAAAGTCGAAGGCGCAGTCACCTCCCTCGATTTCGGAGCACTGTCAAAGGACACCAAGATGCGCAAAGTCTGGGCGATGAAGAGGATTGTCAAGGTCATGGCATCTCTGATAGCCCCCAATGATGAGGAGGAATTGATGAGACTATACCTACAGTCAGCCTTTCCAAATTACTTGAGGGACAACTCGGATCCGACGATGGACAAGGTAATTTTTTTAAACGATCAACAATCTACCAGCAGTGTTAACAGTCGCATCTCCAAACGATGTGAAAGTTCAGAAACTTAAATAGTGTTTTCAACAAAAGTCAATACATTAAAATATTTTAAGATTTTCGAAGAGGTTACGAATCAGTACGAGAAGACGGATGATCGAAGAACTCGAAAGGTCATTCTCTCCTCCATCGCAAACGTCATCGGTCCGACCAAGCTACAGACCTACATTCCTGGGCTCTCCAGCAGGAAATACCTTTGAAAAAAGAGATCCGTGCTGCTTTTTTGATCCCCTCATACCACTGTTACTCCGCAGCAAACACTGTCGTGAGTCCCGTCTTTGCGAGTCCTACCCAGTGAGAGAAAGATCAATCTCCCCACCGTCACTCAGCAGATAACACTGTCTTGAGTCCCGCCTTAATGTGGCCTATCCCCATCATGTCTACTATTGATACCACTCCTTCTCGTCCTCCGGGGACGTTAACAACCCCTCGTATCAACAAATGTATTCAGCTGATTGAAGATTGCATAAGTGGTTCCGCGGAAGAAATGTCCGAGCTGTGGAATGCAGTAAAGACACTTCAAGCTAAGGATAAGCAGCATTCTATGGAGATTCAATTGCTCAAAGCTAAGTCTATTTCACTTGAGCAAGACAACGTAGACCTTCGCAATACGGTAGTCAAACTCAGATGTCAATTGAATACTCTGAGTACTAATCATAATCCTCTCTCTACTCCTCTCTCTAGCAATCAGTCTGAAATGCACTCGTCCATTGATCGTGTCGAGAATGGCTTGCCTCACATTCCCATCCTTGATGCCGCGCGCCAACCGACTCATACCGTCTCTCGAGGTGAGAATAAGAGGGCAAATTCGAATGTGGAGGAGATGAGTGAGAGTAGAGTGCTTGATCTAGTGGAGCAAGTTGAGAGAAATAGGGCCATCGTTATGTACGGTATCCCTGAGTTTCCTCATCTGAAAGCCGCTCAGCGAGATGCTAGTGATTGGGCAGCAGTGGCGATCATTATGAATCATCTCAATGTCTCGGGAAAACCGACGCATGTGTTCAGAATGGGTAATGAGATAAAGTCTGGTCCTCGTAATGGCAGACTTCTGAAGGTTATACTACCGAGTTCTAAAATACAGAGACAGGTTATGTCAAGAAGACACCAGCTGTCTAGTCTCAAAGATGAACTCGGAGTGGGTGCACGTGCGTGGCTGCGAGAATCGCTGACGAAAGAGGAGAGACAAGTGAGTAAGGAGAGGCCATTCACATATGGTCCTCCTCCTTCCCGTACTCATCGGAAGCAATATTACGGTAGAAGCACGCACCCTCTAGGCATCGCTCAGACTACGACTAGGACCAATAATAACGTCTCGTCTAACTACTACTATCCAGAAGACGTGACCCAGGCATGCTCACCCCTCTCACAATACGGCCAGCCCCCTCTTCCTATTCACTATCCCCATTCCCCTCAGTATTCACATCCCCCCTCTCCTTCGCTCAATACCGGTGTCCCGTTCTCTCCCAATCAGCCTAACAATTACTTCTACTCTTTTTAAAAAGGGATGAATGTCTGGACAAGGAATTCCCTAAAATTCATGTATTATATTCAAATATTCGTTCTATTTTAAATGTAAATAATCACAATCATATTAAAATGTTACTTGATGAACAAAAATACTCGATTCTTTCCTTTTCAGAAACTTGGTTGAAGTCAAACATCCCTGATGGAATGACCCTAGGTGATAATGCGAAAACATACCAAATACTTCGATGTGATAGAAAGAGAAAAAGAGGAGGAGGTGTATGCGCTATCGTTCATTGCAGTATTGAGACTAAACTTGTTTTCGAAGAATCAGTAAACGACTCATATGAAGTGCTTATTTTTGATGCCAACATTAGTTCAATCTTAATGCGTATTTTCGTGGTCTATAGAATTCCTGCTCTTTCACAAAGCGAGAGTGAAAAATTGTGGCAAACAATGAAAGACTTCATGGTTTGTCAACATTCGAGTGTGATAATGGGAGACTTTAATATACCTTCTTTAAAATGGCCACTAGATGACAAAATTGAATACAAAGGGATTGGTGGAGATTTCAAAGATATAATAGATGTGTGTAACCTCCAACAGGTTGTTATATTGCCAACACGTGATACAAACTTTCTTGATTTGGTTCTAACAAACGATAATAAACTAATAAACAATGTTCAAGTCACACCTCCGCTAGGAAACTCTGATCATCAAACATTGACTTTTGAACTACTGATAGATCACAAACTTCCTAAATTTCGATCAAGAAAAAACTTCTCTAAGGGAAATTACGAGCTTATAAACTCAGCTCTTGCTAGAATTAATTGGTTTGCTTTTTTCCGGCCAGATGACAGTGTGAATATTATGTATGAGAAACTTCTTATCATACTTGAACAGATGATAGAGTTACATGTTCCGATGGTAAGAGTAAACTTGAATGGAATCCCTATTCCATCCTATATTGAGAAAATGATGAAATTTAGATTCCTCTATTGGCAAAAATGGGTAAAATCAAATGATCCAATGTACAAGCTTGAATTTGAAAGGGCTCATAAACTTTGTACGAAAAGTCTCCAAAAATACGCACAAAATCGAGAAAAAGTACTCTTAGCAAGTGCTGACAAAAAAGGGTTTTATCGCTATATAAAATCAAAATTGCATGACACCAAGGGAATATACTTTGTGCGAGTCTAATCATGGCAAGGCAAATGCACTTGCAGACGCATTTTCGAGTGTTTTCACGAAAGATAATGGAACTACCCCTCATTTCATTCATGAAAGAGAGTTGATTGTGGGACGAGAATATGATGAACTTTTCAATAGATACGAAATATGTAATTTGATCGAGAAGTGGAAAAATTCATCGTGTAGAACACCAGATAACATAAACATTTATTTCATTAAGAAAATTGCAGTCCCTCTATCGATACCTCTCGAAATGATTTTCAATAAGGCCTATGATAACTGTGAGGTACCTAAACGATGGAAACATTCAATAATAACTCCTTTACGGAAGAAACCACCGTATAGTGACCCGCTGAACTATCGACCTGTTTCTATTACGAGCTTTTTCTGCCGAGTTTTTGAAAAATGTCTCTCTAAGAAAATAATAGAAGACTGTGAGATGTTTGATATTTTCCCACAATCTCAATATGGATTCAGGGAAAACAGGAGTGTTGAAACTCAAATGCTTGAGGTTTTCAATTGTTGGTCTAAATCGATTGACAGAGGTGAAAGCATTGACGTCGTTTATTTCGACTATGCTAAAGCCTTTGATACTGTCAGCCATCCAAAATTGATACAGAAAATCTCCAAAATGGGCTTTCCGGATAAGGCTACAAAATGGATAAGAGAATACCTCACGGGGAGAACGTTTCAAGTACGCGTTGAAAATATTCTTTCTGAATCGAAAAATGTAACGAGTGGTGTTCCTCAAGGGTCAGTATTGGGACCAATTCTTTTCAATCTTTACATATCGGATCTTCCTCAGATATTGATTGAAAATAACTGTAACAATTACTCGTTTGCTGATGATTTAAAAATATTCAAATGCTTCTCAGACGAGATAGAAACGGTGAGTTTACAAAAAAGTGTTGACGATATATTGGAATGGAGTAATACATGGCAGCTAGACATTGCAAATCATAAATGCAGTGTTATCCATCTAGGTAAGAAGAACCCAAAGAAAAGATATTACGTGGGTAATCAACTATTGGATTGCGAAAATTGCGTTAGGGACCTTGGGATAATTGTTGATACCAACCTCTCAATGAGAAACCACACAAAAACAATTTGTAAAAATGCTGAAACTAAATCTAACCTAGTTTTTCGAGCACTACTCACTAACGACGTTAAAACGCTTGTAAATGCATACTGTATTTACGTGCGCCCTACTCTTGAGTTCAGTTCTAGTGTTTCGCGCCCGATCAACTCAACTGATCGTCATAAAATTGAAAAAGTTCAAAACTCAGTGACTCGAAGGATATTCTACAGAGCGCTAAACTATACCTACCATAATAAACCAAGTCATTATGAGAGGAACAAGGAATTACAACTACATACTCTTGAGAATAGAAGAACGGCTAATGACGCGAGATTAGCTTACCAGATGATTTTTGGTAAAGGAAAGCTCGCATCATCTATGCGTGATTTTTTCACACTTGTAAAAACAAGAACTCGTGGTGCTAGGTATAAAGTTGTCGTAGATACTGCGCGTTTAAAACTAAGAGAAAATTCATATGTGCATAGAATCACTAAACGTATAATATCCATGTTGCAGAAAGGTAATCTTCCTACGTCTCATTCAGAGTTCATGATGGCAATGCTTGATGAGAAGAAATGATACATCAAAGCACCTTCTTCCGTATTTCCCCATTTATAATTACCCCCAATTACATGTGATATCGCATGATAAATCTATTCTATTCTATTCTATACCACAATGCTAAACTGCGAGCCCGATCCTCGGTTCCTTTCGAAGCACCCGACAGAATCATCAGAGAGCGGTATCGCCCCGAGCGAGTCAACTTCTTCGTCTCATTTATCACAAGGTTTGATTGATCTTTGCCTAGTTTCTATCCGATCATATTTCATTTTATCCCAATCGTACAATTTATCAGAATGTACTTGCCTAGTTCCATCATTCCATATTTCATTTTAGCCCAATCGTATCAACTGGCCTTCCTTACGGCGAGAGGAAAGTAAAGACATCGGATGGAACTTCTCTCTCTATTCCAAATACGATCCGCCTTCACCAGCACGCGGAGATCATTCGCATGTACAAAAAGCACATGGAGCAAATCGGAGAGACCAGCAAATTGCTTTCGAAATCGGTAGCCTACGCTATTCTGAAGAAGTGTTCTGCCACTCGAAGACACCCCCTCACTTGTGTTGACTACTACATGGCGGACGGTGCAGATGTGAGTTTCAGATATTGTACTAGCGGATATAGTTTTCGAGATCTGTCACCGAAAAAGAACGTTTGAATTCCAGGCATTCGAAGACATCGACGACATTCTCGATACTCTGCAAGGAATGGCCCTTCTGGATGTAGACATGGCAAAATTGTGGAAGTACAATGTAGCGCAGTCGCGACTGTACCTCAAGATTTCCGAATGCATCTAATGATGGAGTCTGATGTGGGATAGAATTTATTCGATCAGTTTTGCAAAATTATTTTTTAGCGTATCGATCACTGCTACCACCACTCCCTCTCTGATCCATCGGCTAAGGAATTCAAGTACAGAGGAAAGAAACATACCCACACCGTCAGATGTCCTCGATGTGAAATGATGGATGCTTGCTTCAAGTCAGTTATATATAATTCTGATTTCAAAATAATCATTTATGGATCTTCAGTGAGATAAAATCTCTCATCGAAAGCTTGAACCATAGCATGAAGGATGGCGATGTCTCAAAAAAGAAAAATGAGATGAAAATCAGGATGGAACATAACGTTGAGAAGATTTGTATATCCTTATTTGAAGAAGATATGAATATGAAGATATGAAGAAGGTGAGCGATAAATAATTTTTAGATATATAAAATATACTAAAAAAATCAGCATAATATTTTCATTGCAGCATTTGGTTCGTGCTGGATACACTGATCTGGAGAGGACTCGACTCATCAACGAACTCAATGACGGTGAAGCATTCGTCACAATGGACTTCGCCCAGAAATACTTGCCGATGTACAAATGGGAGAGTCAGCGCAAGTATTTCGGAAAACGTGGTGAGTAGAATTTAGTTCTCATCTATTTTTTCTGGCTTTTTTATTCCATGAATCTTCAGGCATGTCATGGCACATCTTCCACGTCATCGCGAAGATCAACGGAACGTATGTTCAGCACAGCATGGTACATGTTCTGCGCACCAAGAAACAGGTGAGGATAAAAATAATCAAAAAATTAGGAAAATCGATTTTTTAAATGATCAAAACATTTTTCCAGGATAATCACTCGGTCGTTCAAATGCTAGATCAAGTGTTGCGCGAACTCCAACTCATGAATATCACAGGAGTGCATCTCCGTGCAGATAATGCTGGTGAGCACACATTTATTAATTATCCAATTTATCAATTCACTGGACGAATTTCCAGGAGCGTATCACTCTCTGGGCACCATCGCATCCATTCCCCATCTTTCCGATAAGCACAAAGTCAAGGTGCTCAGTCCTTCATTCAGCGACGCTCAGAACGGAAAGAGCTCATGCGATCGAGTCGCAGCTCAGGTGAAATCTTGTCACACATCATTCTACTGAGGGGTTTTATTACGCAATATTAATGAAATAATGTTCAGGTCAAAAGAAAGCTGAGAGACTACGTGGCTCGTGGAAAGAACATTAACTCGGAGGCGAATCTCTATGAAGCAATCGCTTAGTGTGGACTGAAAGGACTCTCTGTTTACCTCGTGAAAGTGAAAAGAGAGAAGAAGGAGAAAGACGAGAATGATCTCGAAAGACTCTTCAACCGAAGACAATGGAAGGAATCTCTGGTTAGTTCAGGTTCAGAACGGGTAAAAAATGCCTTTTAGTGATATGTTGGAAGTCAGAATTTGGACAAACAATTTCATAGAGAATGATATGAGGCAACATCAACTCAACAACAATATTATATCGTTCTATTTTTGAGCTAATTTCATAATCTACAGTTTTATTTTTTATAGGTTTCGGTCACTTCGAATTCGAAGAGAGGACGGTTCGAGTATGGAAGATGTATGGAATCGGACAGGGGAGACTTTTCGAGAATCTCTCTGGATTCACGAGAGAGTTTGAAGAAGAAGAGGAGGAAGGAGGGCATCTTGCCTCTTCGAAGAGTGCAGAGATGGACGAGGCATCTATCAAGAAGGGAGTGAATCCCGAGATGTTCTGGACTGGCTATCTGACCAGTAAAGGAAAGGCGGATGAAGAACCCGATGATGTCGATGAGATTGATGAGCATGGAGACGAGACTCAGGGAGGATCGGTTCATGAAGGCAATTTCACTTGTAATGAGTGTGGAGTTGCCTTCATCAAGTACGGCAATCTCCTTCGCCATCTCGACATCGGAAAACACAAGATTCGCCCTGAGAAGATAACCCTTCATGATTGCGCGCTCCAGTTATACAAGCAGAAACTGGAAGGCATCCAGGCACACAACAACACTCTCAAAGAGGTGATTATGCATTCTGATTCTGATTTCTTAACAATATTTTTTTTCAATATTTATCAATAATTTCGTATTCAGGTGTCTGAGGCGATGATTGAGCTGGCGAATGGAGTGGATAAGTGTAACGAGGGATGGGCACTCAGAGGAAAGAAAAAACGCGTCAAATATTCTACCAAGGCCAAGAACTTCGCCAACAAGATGTTCGCCAACCGTCTGGGCGATGGTTCTGGAAGGAAAATGGATCCGGCAGAAGTGGAGAGACTCATGAAGGAGAATGATCAGATCAAGCCTTTCGAGCGCATGAATGCCCAGCAAATCAGGCACGTTTGTTTTTCGTTTTTCTTTTCTTTAGAATATTATTTAGAATTTTCTGAATATATTCGTTATTCCAGATCATACTTCGGCTCTCTCTGCAAGAAGCAAACAAACAAGCGAGAGAGAAAAGCTGATAAAGAGGTGGAGGAGGAGGAAGATTGGGAAGATCTAGCTGATGAGGATGTGGAATACATCGACGACTTCGGAAGACAGCTGGATGAATCTCGAGGAGTTTTTCGAGAATACGGAAGAACCTTTTTTTGATTGATGATAAATGAAATAAAGATGATTATAACGGAAAAGATAAGTATAAAGCACACCAAAAAAGTGAAAATAAATCAGTAATAACATATTGCAATCAGAGTAATACTTAAAAAGTTGGAAGAAATTGAAATAGTACGAAATAATTTCGAAATCGCAAATTATTCCGTCATCGTTTTTTCGACTCGCCACTAAAGGCGCCTAGGTTGAGGAGCTGCAGTTTCCGGGCTCACATTCAGATTACTGTAAAAATACAATATGGGGGTGGTTTTGCACGTAGAATCCAAATCTGCAATAAAAAATGCGCATGGCTAAAATAATTTTTCAGAGTGACCAAAAAAAGATGAAAATTTAATTTTTCGACATTTTATCAATGTCCTATCCCTTCTAAAGTATGTTTTTCGTTATTTTCATAGCAAAATACGCCTGGAACACCTATAAGCACATACTTTATTCAGGGATGAAAATTTCGACTTTTTTTGGGACACCTCTGTTATTTCCCGGAGGGTGCACCCCAGCATCTCATATTGGGCCAGCTATCAGCTCTAGGTATGGGGACTTCACCCACAACTTATTGGCATAGGTTGCAAAAAAGTCCTCCGTCGACCCCTCTCAAAAGCTTCACTAAACCGTGGAACGGCTCTCAATAAGAAGAGCTGTGAATGAAGACACAAACATATTGGGCAAGAGGAGAAGGTGATGCAAGATTGCGCTCGACCAATTTCGTTCGGGATGTTTGGATGTTTGTGCTCTGTCTGCCTCGCTCTATCTCTGCGCCTCTCGCTTATTTTTCCGTTCTGTGACTCATGTGTACCACCATTTTCCTCCTTCTTTTCCATTCACCGCCTCGGACGATTGTGGCGGAATCATCCTTGAATATTTTCAGTTCACATTTGGGTTACATGGCTGCATTTTCTCATCAGCTAGATCTTCCCAATCTTCCTCCTCCTCCACCTCTTTATCAGCTTTTCTCTCTCGCTTGTTTGTTTGCTTCTTGCAGAGAGAGCCGAAGTATGATCTGGAATAACGAATATATTCAGAAAATTCTAAATAATATTCTAAAGAAAAGAAAAACGAAAAACAAACGTGCCTGATTTGCTGGGCATTCATGCGCTCGAAAGGCTTGATCTGATCATTCTCCTTCATGAGTCTCTCCACTTCTGCCGGATCCATTTTCCTTCCAGAACCATCGCCCAGACGGTTGGCGAACATCTTGTTGGCGAAGTTCTTGGCCTTGGTAGAATATTTGACGCGTTTTTTCTTTCCTCTGAGTGCCCATCCCTCGTTACACTTATCCACTCCATTCGCCAGCTCAATCATCGCCTCAGACACCTGAATACGAAATTATTGATAAATATTGAAAAAAAATATTGTTAAGAAATCAGAATCAGAATGCATAATCACCTCTTTGAGAGTGTTGTTGTGTGCCTGGATGCCTTCCAGTTTCTGCTTGTATAACTGGAGCGCGCAATCATGAAGGGTTATCTTCTCAGGGCGAATCTTGTGTTTTCCGATGTCGAGATGGCGAAGGAGATTGCCGTACTTGATGAAGGCAACTCCACACTCATTACAAGTGAAATTGCCTTCATGAACCGATCCTCCCTGAGTCTCGTCTCCATGCTCATCAATCTCATCGACATCATCGGGTTCTTCATCCGCCTTTCCTTTACTGGTCAGATAGCCAGTCCAGAACATCTCGGGATTCACTCCCTTCTTGATAGATGCCTCGTCCATCTCTGCACTCTTCGAAGAGGCAAGATGCCCTCCTTCCTCCTCTTCTTCTTCAAACTCTCTCGTGAATCCAGAGAGATTCTCGAAAAGTCTCCCCTGTCCGATTCCATACATCTTCCATACTCGAACCGTCCTCTCTTCGAATTCGAAGTGACCGAAACCTATAAAAAATAAAACTGTAGATTATGAAATTAGCTCAAAAATAGAACGATATAATATTGTTGTTGAGTTGATGTTGCCTCATATCATTCTCTATGAAATTGTTTGTCCAAATTCTGACTTCCAACATATCACTAAAAGGCATTTTTTACCCGTTCTGAACCTGAACTAACCAGAGATTCCTTCCATTGTCTTCGGTTGAAGAGTCTTTCGAGATCATTCTCGTCTTTCTCCTTCTTCTCTCTTTTCACTTTCACGAGGTAAACAGAGAGTCCTTTCAGTCCACACTAAGCGATTGCTTCATAGAGATTCGCCTCCGAGTTAATGTTCTTTCCACGAGCCACGTAGTCTCTCAGCTTTCTTTTGACCTGAACATTATTTCATTAATATTGCGTAATAAAACCCCTCAGTAGAATGATGTGTGACAAGATTTCACCTGAGCTGCGACTCGATCGCATGAGCTCTTTCCGTTCTGAGCGTCGCTGAATGAAGGACTGAGCACCTTGACTTTGTGCTTATCGGAAAGATGGGGAATGGATGCGATGGTGCCCAGAGAGTGATACGCTCCTGGAAATTCGTCCAGTGAATTGATAAATTGGATAATTAATAAATGTGTGCTCACCAGCATTATCTGCACGGAGATGCACTCCTGTGATATTCATGAGTTGGAGTTCGCGCAACACTTGATCTAGCATTTGAACGACCGAGTGATTATCCTGGAAAAATGTTTTGATCATTTAAAAAATCGATTTTCCTAATTTTTTGATTATTTTTATCCTCACCTGTTTCTTGGTGCGCAGAACATGTACCATGCTGTGCTGAACATACGTTCCGTTGATCTTCGCGATGACGTGGAAGATGTGCCATGACATGCCTGAAGATTCATGGAATAAAAAAGCCAGAAAAAATAGATGAGAACTAAATTCTACTCACCACGTTTTCCGAAATACTTGCGCTGACTCTCCCATTTGTACATCGGCAAGTATTTCTGGGCGAAGTCCATTGTGACGAATGCTTCACCGTCATTGAGTTCGTTGATGAGTCGAGTCCTCTCCAGATCAGTGTATCCAGCACGAACCAAATGCTGCAATGAAAATATTATGCTGATTTTTTTAGTATATTTTATATATCTAAAAATTATTTATCGCTCACCTTCTTCATATCTTCATATTCATATCTTCTTCAAATAAGGATATACAAATCTTCTCAACGTTATGTTCCATCCTGATTTTCATCTCATTTTTCTTTTTTGAGACATCGCCATCCTTCATGCTATGGTTCAAGCTTTCGATGAGAGATTTTATCTCACTGAAGATCCATAAATGATTATTTTGAAATCAGAATTATATATAACTGACTTGAAGCAAGCATCCATCATTTCACATCGAGGACATCTGACGGTGTGGGTATGTTTCTTTCCTCTGTACTTGAATTCCTTAGCCGATGGATCAGAGAGGGAGTGGTGGTAGCAGTGATCGATACGCTAAAAAATAATTTTGCAAAACTGATCGAATAAATTCTATCCCACATCAGACTCCATCATTAGATGCATTCGGAAATCTTGAGGTACAGTCGCGACTGCGCTACATTGTACTTCCACAATTTTGCCATGTCTACATCCAGAAGGGCCATTCCTTGCAGAGTATCGAGAATGTCGTCGATGTCTTCGAATGCCTGGAATTCAAACGTTCTTTTTCGGTGACAGATCTCGAAAACTATATCCGCTAGTACAATATCTGAAACTCACATCTGCACCGTCCGCCATGTAGTAGTCAACACAAGTGAGGGGGTGTCTTCGAGTGGCAGAACACTTCTTCAGAATAGCGTAGGCTACCGATTTCGAAAGCAATTTGCTGGTCTCTCCGATTTGCTCCATGTGCTTTTTGTACATGCGAATGATCTCCGCGTGCTGGTGAAGGCGGATCGTATTTGGAATAGAGAGAGAAGTTCCATCCGATGTCTTTACTTTCCTCTCGCCGTAAGGAAGGCCAGTTGATACGATTGGGCTAAAATGAAATATGGAATGATGGAACTAGGCAAGTACATTCTGATAAATTGTACGATTGGGATAAAATGAAATATGATCGGATAGAAACTAGGCAAAGATCAATCAAACCTTGTGATAAATGAGACGAAGAAGTTGACTCGCTCGGGGCGATACCGCTCTCTGATGATTCTGTCGGGTGCTTCGAAAGGAACCGAGGATCGGGCTCGCAGTTTAGCATTGTGGTATAGAATAGAATAGAATAGATTTATCATGCGATATCACATGTAATTGGGGGTAATTATAAATGGGGAAATACGGAAGAAGGTGCTTTGATGTATCATTTCTTCTCATCAAGCATTGCCATCATGAACTCTGAATGAGACGTAGGAAGATTACCTTTCTGCAACATGGATATTATACGTTTAGTGATTCTATGCACATATGAATTTTCTCTTAGTTTTAAACGCGCAGTATCTACGACAACTTTATACCTAGCACCACGAGTTCTTGTTTTTACAAGTGTGAAAAAATCACGCATAGATGATGCGAGCTTTCCTTTACCAAAAATCATCTGGTAAGCTAATCTCGCGTCATTAGCCGTTCTTCTATTCTCAAGAGTATGTAGTTGTAATTCCTTGTTCCTCTCATAATGACTTGGTTTATTATGGTAGGTATAGTTTAGCGCTCTGTAGAATATCCTTCGAGTCACTGAGTTTTGAACTTTTTCAATTTTATGACGATCAGTTGAGTTGATCGGGCGCGAAACACTAGAACTGAACTCAAGAGTAGGGCGCACGTAAATACAGTATGCATTTACAAGCGTTTTAACGTCGTTAGTGAGTAGTGCTCGAAAAACTAGGTTAGATTTAGTTTCAGCATTTTTACAAATTGTTTTTGTGTGGTTTCTCATTGAGAGGTTGGTATCAACAATTATCCCAAGGTCCCTAACGCAATTTTCGCAATCCAATAGTTGATTACCCACGTAATATCTTTTCTTTGGGTTCTTCTTACCTAGATGGATAACACTGCATTTATGATTTGCAATGTCTAGCTGCCATGTATTACTCCATTCCAATATATCGTCAACACTTTTTTGTAAACTCACCGTTTCTATCTCGTCTGAGAAGCATTTGAATATTTTTAAATCATCAGCAAACGAGTAATTGTTACAGTTATTTTCAATCAATATCTGAGGAAGATCCGATATGTAAAGATTCAACATCAGAGAGACTGTGTCAAATGAAGAGACGGGAACCAGGGCTGTGCGGCAAGAGATATTTTCGGCAAAAACGGCAAATTCGGCAAGATTTTTGAACATATTCAATTGGCTATAATAGCGAAATTTTTCTGTGAATTCCTTCAATTTGAGCGTTTTTATAACATTTTTGGGCCAAGCATGAAACTTTTTCGGCGAAAAAAACTTCTGTGAGAAATTTACGACGAAATCTCAAATTTTAAATTTTCAAATAGAGAAGAAAAATACATTTTCGCATCTATTTTTTTCGATTTCGGCAAGAAATTTTCTCTTGCCGAAATCGGCACGGCAAATTGGGCAAGAAAAAACCGGCAAAAACGGCAATTTCGGCAATTCGGCAAGGCCTTGCCGCACAGCCCTGACGGGAACCCGTATTTCGAACTGTTGCACTGACCCTGTTCCGCGCACGCACCGGCGAGGAATTCATAGCCGACGTTGATGGAGGCACCGAACGCGAAAAACCACTATAATAGAAAAGTTTGAAACAGTTGTGTTAGGATCAACAGAAGTCACAAACGGGATCTGGTGCAGCTTAATGTGTTCAAAGGTTCTTTCGATTCTGAATTGAAAATTAAATAAATAAATAAACCGAGTTGGCCGAGGCGTTCCAATAAGCGCGCCCCTGGTTGTTGACATTCCACGTTTGCCATCCGCCGACATTATTCATTGCGCTGCAATGAAGGTATGAAACGTCGGAAAACATTTATTTTTATTAACATTATTTGCAATATTTCACCGAAGGAAGTACGCAGGCCCGAGGGAGCCATCGAGCTTCTTGATAGGGCAGGGTGGATGGACTCCATCGAGATTGAGCAGCTCCGGATGGAGAAGAGAGCGATCAGGGAAGCACAGATCGGTTCCCCGCTCTCGACTCAGGTTGCTGCGAGCTGCAAGATGGTTTTATGCATCTGAGAGAGATAATCAATATAAACCTGCTGCCATATCCTTTTTGGAAGTATCAAATAAATGAATACAAAAATACACAAATTACCGTAAGTAACCAATCCGAGGCAGTTCTCATCGGTTTTCACGAGACTTCTGTAGGCAGGCACTGCACAATTGGGAAACGTGGTAGGTGCCTGGACATGGATGTGACATTCTTGCAAGTCAGTGCTGTAGGACGCCGCAACACACTGAGAATTTTAATTATTGAAAAAAAAATTAATTTTTAAAAAAATACCTCAGCGCTGTTTCCACACCACCATGTGCATCTCCTCTCCGTATTTACTGGTTTTAATATTCTAAACAAAATGTATTATCAAAATTATGAAATATAATTTAGATTTAAAAAAAACACAAACCTGATTGCTTTCATCGGAGTCTTCCTCACGAAAACAGATCGACCAGCATACCTACGAAATAGCTCAATTTCATAGAGCTGCGGTATCTATTCGTGATGACAAAGCGACATTCGACTCTCCTCATTTTTTGTGATCTTTCGCTTCTATCTATGAAGAGCGAGAGACCACATGGATTGACAGAGTCGGTCTCGATTAGACATTAATAGTATCTATGTTACCACTACGGACGCAGCGATTGGTAGATAATTTCGTGTGGAAAACATCTTCGCAGAAGATTTACTGAAGAAGAAAAGCTAACGTGCTCTGATGTTACGAGGATGAAGAGTGGAAAAGCATCACTAGGAGATATGTCTTCTGCTCACTACTGATGCCCATTCGAGACCAACCTCTCCTCAATGTGCGTGTTCTCTCGTTTCTCTGACCAGCGAGAGATCACACGAATAGAGGATAGGCGGCCAACATCACTACTGCTCATTCACTTGCTCATTCAGCCAGGATATGCTTCCTAGAGGTTGACATGCGATGGGTACTTGTATTCTTTGAACAGTTCCATTCAGTAAATGCTATTTCTCTCCCTCATTTATCATCCCCTTCTTTTCCCGAACATT
This sequence comes from Pristionchus entomophagus, assembly GCA_036245825.1. Lineage (NCBI taxonomy): Eukaryota > Metazoa > Nematoda > Chromadorea > Rhabditida > Neodiplogasteridae > Pristionchus > Pristionchus entomophagus. The sequence continues at coordinate 5,669,782 of BTSX01000004.1, read as the reverse complement.
TTGCGCTGTCCAAAACGTGAACCAAAAAAAAAACAAGAGAAGGTGCAAAGCAGGGCTGTGCGGCAAGGGATATAAAAAATAATTCCCCAAATTTCTGCAAAAACGGCAATTTCGGCAATTCGACAAGGCCTTTCCGCACAGCCCTGGTGCAAACATTATTGTGGTGATTAATAACATGATCACAAGAAGAATGTCGAGTAGTAACGAACAAATACTGAAATACCGATGATTGATTTGTTCGGACTTTGCTCGCTTTGAAACAGCAACGTATGCTGGTCTCTAGTGATGTCGTTTCGACAAATATCTCTCTCCATTTGTCCGCTCTTTCATCGGTCAGAGAGACCAGAGAGCGAGCGGATAGGAGAGAATTTCTCAAAACGACATCACTAACGAAAACAATAGCTACATACTTCGAGGCACAGCCTAGTTGGCATGCGAACTCGATTGCTTTCTGCGCTTCAGGTAACATCTCATAGATTTCGTAGAGCGGCTTCAAATGCGCAACCACATGTAATTTCTCGAAAAAAAAGGTTTATCAACATTGAAATGCGATCAAGACTAGAAGACGGGGTGGAAAAGAGTTAGAAGAGTCGCCAGACTTCCGGGAAGCGAGGTATGCAGAGTGGGCAGTGTGGGGAACGGATAGGATGCCTGGAGAGTGAATGCATTAGCCTGTCATACACCTGTTTTTGTTCCAAATCGAATATCCATTTGTGAAACAAACGCTGATTTCGCGTTGATATCTCGGTCGATATGAGGCATACCTTGGCGGAATGATAGCCAATTCGGGCGTTGGCCTCCGACGAAATGTTTTTGACACCTCAGAGGGGATTACGAATGGATTACAAGATTGAACGGAGTACTGTAGTGCTGATTGAGTTCCACGTAAAACGAGTCGAACGATGAATTGGATTGATATGCGATAGAGAATAAACAGAGGATGATGACACCAGATGTGACCTGCATTTTGGAGTGGAAATATTGAACGAAAGAAAATTTCTATGAGGTGTAAGCGATTTTCCGCGATGTTTCGCAACAAGAAAAAACACTCTGAAAATTTGCATGATCATATTTTTTCATTGACACCAGCGATGTTAGTCTTCTGAATATTTTCCAGCTAATTTCTTGTTTTTTTTATTCGGCCACCGGTTCACCTTTCAGATACACGCTCTTCGTGCGTGGCACGATACGCTGCCAAGTGACCCTACTATTCAGAAGGAACTTCATTGTACACTATATTTATTCTATTTAACTGTGTTTTTGCACAAAAAATGAGGAGAAACTATTAGGTTGATGCGAAAGTCTTTTCCCTTTTTTGAGCGATCATGTTTTGACCTCCCGTGTCTTTCGTATTCGGCCTATCTACATAGGGCTTTTCATAATATATGAGGGCATGCATGCTCTTTATAGCGCACCTTTAATTATGACTTGACTAGCTGGAAGACAGGCACAATATTAACCCAAACATGTTATAGTCGACCATGAGATGCATCTTCCATTTAACTCATTGCGGAACGGAGAACAAGTAAAGAGCTCAAACAGTTGCACAATTGTGAAGTATGATGCCTGATGCTTACACTATAGTTAGTGCGGCCGGTCAATCACTTCACGCCAAGTAGAAATATGTGCCTAAAAATAAAAGTTGTGCTGCAGAACTATACCAAAATTAGATTCGTTATCTACGTTCTCGAGTCGATAGATCTCCAGGTCTCTAATACAGTGCAAGCCAAAGATCCAGCAATAATGAGTTCACTATGTTGTTTGTGGGACGACTTGACTCTTCGGCAAAAAGCTGAATTTTATTTATCTTCGATATCGAGATTCGAAGATCGAAATGGCGATTTCAAACGGCGTTCTCTAGACATTTCAGATATATTCGACACCACTTCCCTGTACTTCTCAAATTGATCCTCCAACAAATAGAAGGTTACAGTTTTGTTTATTAGTATGCACTCTTCTTTTTTGCAGAACGCCTGTTTGGATCTGGATGCATCATTCATAACTTTCTCGGTGAAACGCTCCAGACTCTAATCTAGTGATCACTTACAAATTATCTTGGCATTAATCGCCGTTTCGTTCACACTCAGTATTATTTTCGATTAGCGTGAGCAGCGCAATGTGCTGTTATACATATTAGGTTGATGCGAAAGTCTTTTCCCTTTTATTTTGTATTGTTTGTTTTTGTCAATTTCACTTGCTCCAGTTTCTGCCATATTATAGTGAGGCGGCATGTTATGGCATTCCTGCGATATGATAAAATTGGATCACCCATACGTAGAACCTATGAAAATATTTTTGTAATGAAAATCATCAAAAAATACTATATTTTCTGTGTTTTCAGCAACTGAGTAGCCCAGCTAAACTAGAAATATTTGAGTTCTGCCCAAAAACGAAATATCCAGGCAAGGGTTGAATGTTCGTTTGAAGCTGAAATATCCGGTCTTCTGGCGTGGGAAAGAGGGTGCCGCTCGAAATCGCCATTTCGATCTTCGAATCTCGATATCGAAGATAAATAAAATTCAGCTTTTTGCCGAAGAGTCAAGTCGTCCCACAAACAACATAGTGAACTCATTATTGCTGGATCTTTGGCTTGCACTGTATTAGAGACCTGGAGATCTATCGACTCGAGAACGTAGATAACGAATCTAATTTTGGTATAGTTCTGCAGCACAACTTTTATTTTTAGGCACATATTTCTACTTGGCGTGAAGTGATTGACCGGCCGCACTAACTATAGTGTAAGCATCAGGCATCATACTTCACAATTGTGCAACTGTTTGAGCTCTTTACTTGTTCTCCGTTCCGCAATGAGTTAAATGGAAGATGCATCTCATGGTCGACTATAACATGTTTGGGTTAATATTGTGCCTGTCTTCCAGCTAGTCAAGTCATAATTAAAGGTGCGCTATAAAGAGCATGCATGCCCTCATATATTATGAAAAGCCCTATGTAGATAGGCCGAATACGAAAGACACGGGAGGTCAAAACATGATCGCTCAAAAAAGGGAAAAGACTTTCGCATCAACCTAATAGTTTCTCCTCATTTTTTGTGCAAAAACACAGTTAAATAGAATAAATATAGTGTACAATGAAGTTCCTTCTGAATAGTAGGGTCACTTGGCAGCGTATCGTGCCACGCACGAAGAGCGTGTATCTGAAAGGTGAACCGGTGGCCGAATAAAAAAAACAAGAAATTAGCTGGAAAATATTCAGAAGACTAACATCGCTGGTGTCAATGAAAAAATATGATCATGCAAATTTTCAGAGTGTTTTTTCTTGTTGCGAAACATCGCGGAAAATCGCTTACACCTCATAGAAATTTTCTTTCGTTCAATATTTCCACTCCAAAATGCAGGTCACATCTGGTGTCATCATCCTCTGTTTATTCTCTATCGCATATCAATCCAATTCATCGTTCGACTCGTTTTACGTGGAACTCAATCAGCACTACAGTACTCCGTTCAATCTTGTAATCCATTCGTAATCCCCTCTGAGGTGTCAAAAACATTTCGTCGGAGGCCAACGCCCGAATTGGCTATCATTCCGCCAAGGTATGCCTCATATCGACCGAGATATCAACGCGAAATCAGCGTTTGTTTCACAAATGGATATTCGATTTGGAACAAAAACAGGTGTATGACAGGCTAATGCATTCACTCTCCAGGCATCCTATCCGTTCCCCACACTGCCCACTCTGCATACCTCGCTTCCCGGAAGTCTGGCGACTCTTCTAACTCTTTTCCACCCCGTCTTCTAGTCTTGATCGCATTTCAATGTTGATAAACCTTTTTTTTCGAGAAATTACATGTGGTTGCGCATTTGAAGCCGCTCTACGAAATCTATGAGATGTTACCTGAAGCGCAGAAAGCAATCGAGTTCGCATGCCAACTAGGCTGTGCCTCGAAGTATGTAGCTATTGTTTTCGTTAGTGATGTCGTTTTGAGAAATTCTCTCCTATCCGCTCGCTCTCTGGTCTCTCTGACCGATGAAAGAGCGGACAAATGGAGAGAGATATTTGTCGAAACGACATCACTAGAGACCAGCATACGTTGCTGTTTCAAAGCGAGCAAAGTCCGAACAAATCAATCATCGGTATTTCAGTATTTGTTCGTTACTACTCGACATTCTTCTTGTGATCATGTTATTAATCACCACAATAATGTTTGCACCAGGGCTGTGCGGAAAGGCCTTGTCGAATTGCCGAAATTGCCGTTTTTGCAGAAATTTGGGGAATTATTTTTTATATCCCTTGCCGCACAGCCCTGCTTTGCACCTTCTCTTGTTTTTTTTTTGGTTCACGTTTTGGACAGCGCAAAATGTTCGGGAAAAGAAGGGGATGATAAATGAGGGAGAGAAATAGCATTTACTGAATGGAACTGTTCAAAGAATACAAGTACCCATCGCATGTCAACCTCTAGGAAGCATATCCTGGCTGAATGAGCAAGTGAATGAGCAGTAGTGATGTTGGCCGCCTATCCTCTATTCGTGTGATCTCTCGCTGGTCAGAGAAACGAGAGAACACGCACATTGAGGAGAGGTTGGTCTCGAATGGGCATCAGTAGTGAGCAGAAGACATATCTCCTAGTGATGCTTTTCCACTCTTCATCCTCGTAACATCAGAGCACGTTAGCTTTTCTTCTTCAGTAAATCTTCTGCGAAGATGTTTTCCACACGAAATTATCTACCAATCGCTGCGTCCGTAGTGGTAACATAGATACTATTAATGTCTAATCGAGACCGACTCTGTCAATCCATGTGGTCTCTCGCTCTTCATAGATAGAAGCGAAAGATCACAAAAAATGAGGAGAGTCGAATGTCGCTTTGTCATCACGAATAGATACCGCAGCTCTATGAAATTGAGCTATTTCGTAGGTATGCTGGTCGATCTGTTTTCGTGAGGAAGACTCCGATGAAAGCAATCAGGTTTGTGTTTTTTTTAAATCTAAATTATATTTCATAATTTTGATAATACATTTTGTTTAGAATATTAAAACCAGTAAATACGGAGAGGAGATGCACATGGTGGTGTGGAAACAGCGCTGAGGTATTTTTTTAAAAATTAATTTTTTTTTCAATAATTAAAATTCTCAGTGTGTTGCGGCGTCCTACAGCACTGACTTGCAAGAATGTCACATCCATGTCCAGGCACCTACCACGTTTCCCAATTGTGCAGTGCCTGCCTACAGAAGTCTCGTGAAAACCGATGAGAACTGCCTCGGATTGGTTACTTACGGTAATTTGTGTATTTTTGTATTCATTTATTTGATACTTCCAAAAAGGATATGGCAGCAGGTTTATATTGATTATCTCTCTCAGATGCATAAAACCATCTTGCAGCTCGCAGCAACCTGAGTCGAGAGCGGGGAACCGATCTGTGCTTCCCTGATCGCTCTCTTCTCCATCCGGAGCTGCTCAATCTCGATGGAGTCCATCCACCCTGCCCTATCAAGAAGCTCGATGGCTCCCTCGGGCCTGCGTACTTCCTTCGGTGAAATATTGCAAATAATGTTAATAAAAATAAATGTTTTCCGACGTTTCATACCTTCATTGCAGCGCAATGAATAATGTCGGCGGATGGCAAACGTGGAATGTCAACAACCAGGGGCGCGCTTATTGGAACGCCTCGGCCAACTCGGTTTATTTATTTATTTAATTTTCAATTCAGAATCGAAAGAACCTTTGAACACATTAAGCTGCACCAGATCCCGTTTGTGACTTCTGTTGATCCTAACACAACTGTTTCAAACTTTTCTATTATAGTGGTTTTTCGCGTTCGGTGCCTCCATCAACGTCGGCTATGAATTCCTCGCCGGTGCGTGCGCGGAACAGGGTCAGTGCAACAGTTCGAAATACGGGTTCCCGTCAGGGCTGTGCGGCAAGGCCTTGCCGAATTGCCGAAATTGCCGTTTTTGCCGGTTTTTTCTTGCCCAATTTGCCGTGCCGATTTCGGCAAGAGAAAATTTCTTGCCGAAATCGAAAAAAATAGATGCGAAAATGTATTTTTCTTCTCTATTTGAAAATTTAAAATTTGAGATTTCGTCGTAAATTTCTCACAGAAGTTTTTTTCGCCGAAAAAGTTTCATGCTTGGCCCAAAAATGTTATAAAAACGCTCAAATTGAAGGAATTCACAGAAAAATTTCGCTATTATAGCCAATTGAATATGTTCAAAAATCTTGCCGAATTTGCCGTTTTTGCCGAAAATATCTCTTGCCGCACAGCCCTGGTTCCCGTCTCTTCATTTGACACAGTCTCTCTGATGTTGAATTCGTGTGAAATGAAGAGACGGCGACCGAACTTTAGACTATACGAATGGAGAGAGCATTTCTTTTCGACGATTCTTGTTGGAGGAGTTAGACGCACGGCATTCGCATGGCTGGAGCAAGAACAGACGAGAGAAGACGCGAATTTGAGAAAAAAAAATGAAAAAGTGTTGCCACGCCGTGATACGACCGACAGAAAAACGTTGGTTCAGGAGACGATTGCTCCTGCGCTGATCTCCGTCCGCATCCAAATTACCCGTCGGGTGTCTCTCCCGTGCCCAATCGCATCGGTGCCTGTGGTGCCGGCACAACTCTCTTGTGAGCGTTTCTATCTAATAGAATCTAATAAAATTTCACGCACTTCTCATTGCTCTTACAACATCGTCTTTCTGGCCGACGAAATAGCATGAACAATGATCAGTGCGTGGAAATTGCAACATATCCCCAAGGGTGAAGAGTCGCTTCTTCATTTTCCAAAGATAGATAAGCAGAAGGAGACTACCCGAGACAACATCACTGATGTACATCACTTCAGCGCACAGTTTCAAATGTCGGGACCCCCCTCGTTCAACGGCGCTACGGTGAAGCTGATGTGCATGGTAAGTTATTTTCTAAATAATTGAATAATATTATAAAATATTAAAATATTATCAATAGGGGACGAAATGGATGGCTGGAGAGAATGATCCTGGAGAGTTGTTCGAAATTACTACTGGATCATGTGTCTAAATCTTCGAGGAATCATTCGCTTCGATGTTTCCGTACAAAATACTGTTTACAATTACTAAACGATGGTTGCATTCAAAAATTTGTTACCTTCTCATGTTCCAAGAATGAAATAAATACAATGACAAACCTTTTACTGATCAAAAACTGTGTTCATCCGATTGCAATAAAGCGAATAGACGTGAATCAGTGCTATCGTACCAGGACCACAGCTACCGTATACCTCAGTACGGTTGGAGTACTGTAACGTGTTTATGGAGTACGGTATTCGACCAGAGCTACCGTATTCCTCAAGCCTCAAGATTAATACGGACGATTCATAGAGAACGAACTGTGTTTATCTGATGGTAATAACGCGGGGAGAGGTGAATCAGGGCGATCGTGGCGGGACCAGAGCTACCGCAGTACGGTAGGAGTACGGTAGACGGCCAGAGCTACCGTATCCCTCTCAGCTGAATCCGCTGTTGCGGTTGGGATACGCGCAGTAGCACGTGTTGTGGAAGCAGCGGTGCACGGCGTACCCCTGCAAAATCGATAAATCATCAGTTCATGATCGCCTACCGTAACCCAGTGACGCTACGGTGCCTATCGATTATAGATTTTCTTCCCCATAGAGACGACTCACACTGCAGAGAATCGGGCAGATGAGGTTCTCGAGGAACCAGCAGTCGAAGGAGGTGGAGGCTGAGAAGGATACGGTAGATTTAGGATTACGGTAGGATACGGTATGAGTCAAGTTGAGGCACGTTACGAGTACGGTAAGATTGTAGTTTATCTACTTATCGATGGTAAAAATAAGAAGTCGAAAGAGATGGTCTGAGAAGCATATCGTGATCTACCCTATCGATATTTTCGGCAGGGTACCGTAGGGTACAGAAGTACGGTAAGAAAAAGGTTGATCTACGGATCGAAAATTGGTGAATTTACCGCAGAGCGCGAGGAGGAGAGAGAGAAGAATGAGGAGGCGACCGCTCATGATGAAGTGAAGGCACGAGAATGGAAGAAAACAGAACGAATTATTGAATTTCACTACAATTGATTGAGTCAAACTATGTACAGTACAGGATGACTTCGCTACAGTATCTCTCACTATCAATTTGACATTGGTTGTATTATGATTGCTTTCAGTATCTATTGTAATGATTTGTCAGTTCGGCATCGATTACAAACCCAAGAGAGTTCTTTATTGGAGAAAGATGACTCGAGCATGGTCTCATCGATTGACCACACTGTTCTAGAGGGATAGAGATGATTGCTGCGAAATTGAGTAAGGAACGGGGCGGGGAAAGGGTGGGGTCTGGAGAGGGGGCGGGGCTTGGCAGACGGGGCGTGACTTCTTCGAGTGCGCTACTCCTTCCGACGACTCAGACGACCGTAGTGACGATCTGCAATCAATTATCGATCGATATTACCGTACTCCCACCGTACTCGGCACTTTTTCATGATACACCCGAGGCAACCGTGCTTATGTAGTATTCTACCGTACCCTACCGTTCTACTACCGTACTCCTACCGTAACAATACCGTACCCTCTCCTACCGTATACCTTGACTCGTTGCTTGCCGACGGCGCTTCCGTAGTGCTCCGCCCAGACGGACGCCGCCGTGCAGCCCTGAAATGTGCGGTTACTGTAGGGTTACGGTAGCTCTAGAATACGGTAAGGGTACTGTAGGGTTACGGTACCTTCGAGAGTGCGGTAAGGGCACTGTATGATTACGATACAGTTGAGAGTACGGTAAGGGTACGGTAGGTCACCTCGGGCGCCGGAATGAAGTAGACGCCCATGTGGTGGCGGTTGTCCGGCTCCGTATCCTTGCTCGCCATGAAAATCGATAATTGGTTACGGTAGGAATGAGATAGGAGTACGACATGAGTACAGTAAGAGCGTGTAATTGCAACGGTCAATTGCAACATCCCGTGCCATCCAACGACCTACTATCAAACTGCCTCACCGTGGCAGTATTCTGTACAACTATTCTATGCGGGATACGGTAGACTTCGAGGTTACGGTATACGCGGGGATACGGTATGCTCACCGGTAGGTGATGGTGATTTGGGTGGTCGCGCGCGGCTTGATGAGATCAATCGGCTTGGCGATGCGGAACAGCTCGTTCGACGTGCACTTGATCTGAAGATACGGTAGGTTACGGTAGGATACGGTTGGTTACGGTAGAATACTGTAGGTTAATGTCGCTCACACAGTACGACTACGGTTCGATACGGTAGGTTACGGTAGATCATCGCCGGCTACAGTATACCTTGTACGCCAGCTTCTGGTCGGTGCGGTTCTTGAGCGTCATTGTCACCGTTTCCTGAAGCGATTTATGTGAAGTGTACGGTAGATTCGAAGATCAGGGATACGGCAGACCAATCGATAACTGAATACCGTACATCTGTGCGTTCGAATCGCACGAAGTCGCACGGCACGACCTCGATGCCCTGCAATCGATTGCGTTACGGTACATTGGACTTATCCCCGAGACTCGATTAGATCAGTAGGGTTACGGTAGGATCATGGTAAGTCGGTAGGTCAAACTGATTTCTGTAGACCAGGGCTACGGTAGGTAGATCAGATGGAGTAGGGCAGGTGCGGAGATACCTTGGCTAGCTTCTCCATTGTTCGAGGGGCTGCGAGGTGGTGGAGGAGACAAGGTTGGCGACCACTCGACACGGGTGGCCGGACGAAATGAGGAGAGGAAGAGAGGGGAGAGGGAGAGGGGAGACGTGCAAATGAGGGGAGGAAATTGGATAAAGGAAATGAGAGAAGAGAACAATGGGATTAGTCGGGGGATTTCTTTGCGTCTTGAAACCGACTTCAATTGAGAAATTGTATCAGTGAATCCGGCTCACATTGTTCGTTCTGTCAGCACTTATTGCAAATAGATCCGATTGATGACGTGGCAAATTATTCACTGACGCACTTGCCAGTAAATTAATTCCCGAATATTATTTGACTGGTTGTTATGTTACAAAGTGTCAAGACATCAAATATTTTCTTGAGAGTGTGTGACTCACAAAAAGTTAGCCGCCAGGATTCGAGCGTCGCTCAATAGCGTAGGCGGTTGGGGCCTCTCTTATTCCTCTTGGAAACAGTCTCCACATCCATCTCTATCCACTACTAGCCTATTCTTCTCTCTTAGCGTATCTCCTTCTCTTTTTCTTGTCGTGGCGATATTTCGCTCATTTTCCCAATCTGTTGTAACGGTGGCTATGACTCAACGCAGATACCCAACAAAAGAGAAAAGCTCATTTCTTCGCTGTTTTCTGTCGGAGAACATCTATGTTATAGGGGTGTCCGAAAGGTTCTGTCGTTTTCAGTTGTAAAATTCTATTTTTTCGATAGCTATAGAACTTACCGAGTCATAGTAACGGGCGAGGAATAGAGTAACCACTGGTCTTCAGTTCCGATTCTTTGGAAATACTAAACCACGCAACTGTGAAAAACTGCGCACATCAGACCAGACCCAACTAAAATATTTTTTTCTTCAAACGAAGAGTTAAAAATCAGTATGACATCTCAAGTGAGTTGGGAGTTGACGAGAAGTAAATTCCATGTGATCTCGACCTCTCGTATTGCATCGCTTCATCACTAGCAAAATCGCCATTTTCCACACATTTTTCAAAGAAATTGCTAGTTTTGCTGAAACAATCATTTGAATCGATTACTGGTAAAATATAACCGAATAACATTAGGGTTTGAACGGAATTGATTGTCGAGCAAGCTTGAAAAATTTAAAAATTCAAAAATCTTTAATAAATTTTTATAAATAAATTGACAATTTCGATCTAGTTCTGCAACCTCTTAAGATATTTTATAACTTAAATTTTAAAATAAGAGTACAGGTCTTCTCCCATCTTAGGTTTTAACCGGGGGTTCCCATAATCATCCCTCATTGAGTTATAAAACGTGAAAAATATGGTCCAAAAATACACTTTTGCGCTTATTACATAATCAGTACGTAATAATTGAATGATATTCAATCGGATTTAAAGAGGTAATAAGTACCTCTAATTTATTCCAAATGATACGCAGGATTGTACGTCGTAGTTGGCCAAATAAAAATTAAATTAATATGGGCGACAGAACTTTTCGGACACCCCTATACGTCACAGAATCCGACCGGGCTCAGGAATATCGCTCCTGGGCAATTTCGCATTCCCTCTCGCAACCATTCCTCACCGCGCTTCCGGAATGCATCCGGAATCTCGCCTCTCGTCTCGGTTAGAGAAAGAGAGATATTATTATGAAAGAAGAGGGTGCAGACACGCTACTCGCCTCGTTTCGCATGCTCTCTCGAGTTTCTCTGCCTGCTGAGAACGAGTGCCTCTCACTTCCGCACAATATATCTATTGACTGACTGGTAGAGTGTGTGGAATGAAGGTAAAAAAACCACATTAAAGTTCCTTGTTTCGCTGAATATTCGGAAACACATTCTACTTAATTCGCCTAATCACTATCACTTATTTCGACTCCCGGAGTACGTGATTTTAGGAGACTTATTGTTGATTTGTCCTCAATGTGTCCTGGTAGTAATGTAAGAAGAACGAGACAATCGCGACTAGACACAGTGAAGAGGGATAGCATTAGAGCTAGCAGGCTGAAGATATAGTTGCTGTTGGCTCGACAGAGATGATCATGACTTCGGCGTATGAAATCTATTCCGACACCAGAAGATTCCACTATTTTCCTTCCCATTTCATCAATTTACGTTCTTCCAACCTCCAGTGGGGGGGGGGTGTCATTGTAGAGCTGGTCATTTTTATCATAGAACGCATTTGTCTCGATGTCAGAAGTCGATTTAGAACACTATTTTTACCTCCATCAACAATCTAACGAAAATCTTCGATATTACCCTTTCCCTATACCCTGGTGGATAAATAATTGTAACTGCAACTACGAAATGGTAATGATAGTAAGCGATCAAAAGTATAAAAAAATATTATTTTCGTGTCTATTCCGGAAAAAAATCATTGTTTGACGCATGTCTTCTCTTCCAGCGACAAGCTTATTCAAATTCACTCACACGCTGTTACGCTGAAAACAAAAGAGTCACTACCAAGAAATCGAACATTGATCAATATCGAATGTTTTCTAACAAATATGATATTAGGCGCACCTCATCGTTACATGAAATCACTGGGAAAAGGATGAAACATGGCTATTGGAAAACTTGTTTGGAAAGACTGCGTGTCGCAATCATACATACAATTAGATTTTCCTTTTTTTCTGCCGAAACGGACTAACAAGTCGACATGGTCTACTCGATAACATCGATTTCTATCATACAGTACCGCAGAGTTGCCTCCCCAACAAGTTCGGAGCGGAGAGTAACGGAGAGTATCATCAGGTAACATCACGTCTTAGACCCCTTCAAAATGCGAACTCGACCGACTATTTTTGGCTAGCCCCGATCGATGTGAGAAAACAGATTACCGAAATTTCGATTTTGAGCTACTTTCTGAGACGTCGTCTTTTCGCTCCCTTCCCCTTCTCTCCCCTCTCCATTCCTCATTCTCATCTCTCGAGGAAGCGGTCGTTTATGGATATAAGGGGAGGTGAGGGGAGGTGGGCTAAATGATGACGTCTCAGAAAGTAGCTCAAAATCGAAATTTCGGTAATCTGTTTTCTCTGATCGATCGGGACTAATGAGTTGACAAGCTAGCCAAAAATAGTCGGTCGAGTTCGCATTTTGAAGGGGTCTAAGACGTGATGTTACCTGATGTTACTCTCCGTTACTCTCCGCTCCGAACTTGTTGGGGAGGCAACTCTGCGGTACTGTACATTGTTATGTCCTTTTCGCTGTGCCGATATGGGTCTTGAAGCAGTGCCGACGTGACCTCTCGCTTCTTCGAGACCCATTTGACGCATGCTAGCAATGGCACGGTCAGCTGTTCAGCAATACAATTGGCACAAATATTCAAAGTAATCCATTCCCGTCGCATCTCAAAAGTTAATACTTTTCCGGAGCGGTTTTCATATTTGACAGTCGAATTTGTAGAGATTTGATAACATTTAGCGTCGACAGCTTCCGATCGATGATATTTATTTGTAGTCAGCCAACTGTTCTTTGGGAAGTCGACCATTTGTTGTGGCATATCGCCCCGCTGTTGTCGTCGAAATATTCAAATTTCAATCAAACAGTGAATCTCTTCAATCTGAGTGATATCTCTCCTGACATAGTGATGAGATCTCTCTCTCTCTCTCTCTCTGTCTCTCTCTCTCGCACGCACGCTATCTCTCTCTCTCTCTCTCTCTCTCTTCAATCTGCATGCTCTGTGAGGAGTGATCGAGCCGGGTGAAGAGGGTTGCAGATCGTGCTGGAAACATAGATCATCGTATTTTCAGTGTTGAAAAGCCACCCCAGCAGCAGTAGAAACAGTCCCTTTTCTCTCTTATCATCAAATGCCCAACCCAACTTCAGGAAGATGTTCTCTACTCGTTTCTTCCTCCTTATTCTCCTCGTCTCCACGTGTGTTCTGGCTGCAGCAGAAGGTACTGGCAATCAAAAATAAACTCTGATGAAGTGTTAATTGGACCCATTGTTGGACCCGTAGTAGTACTGCGTGCTTGCTGCCATAAATAGCATGAGCGAGCTTCTTCAGACGGTGCAGCCGCAGCAGCTGCAGCTTCATCCGGATCAGTTGGAAAACATGGCGCAGGTAACTGTGATCTTGGCGTGTGCATCACATTTCCGTTAACAGTTTCCGGACGATGATAATTGATTGGTGATATGTTCACACGTTTATTCGTCTTCTCATAGGTGCCAAAGTCCTCACAACCGCTGCCGATGTGGAGAGAGAGTTGGAGGGTACTGCCACCTTCATTTTAGTGTTGTTTGATCGTGATTTCCTTTTCTGCGTTTCCCGAGTCGTCCTTACGAAGTATATGTGCAGCTCATCCAATTTTCACGGGTTATCCTTGCGTTTGCACGGCGAATTGGAGGAGTTTCATATGTACTTCGAGCAAACGAACGCGTATGGATATGCAAAGTCTTAGAAAAAACGACTGAAAAATAGTACAGCCGCATTAGCCAGTTAGTGAAGCCGACTATTGAATGGATATCTTCAGACGCTGTTGGTGCATTCCTTAAGAACATTGGACTACGAGGATCAGGTAACGGCTTCTTTTTGCAATTTTTCACAATATGTCTTAAAAAAAATTTTTTTTTGTAGATGCCGGCATTATCTTGTTCGACGAAGCCGACGGTGAGCTCACAGCAAATCGTCGCGAAGGCGATTTTCCTAAAAAAAAAAACGAACGAATTCGAAAGATCTCCGACATACCTCCTTAATTCGCATACTCTCTCGTTTCTCTGACCGACGAGAGAACATGCGGATTGAGGAGAGTCTCGAATGGGCATTACTACTCGTTACTCTAAGTTTGTGTGAACAAGTCGGACCCTCGACGTTATACAGTGTATTCCTACTTCATTCGTTGCAGCTCTGTTCTAATTCTAAGAAGGACTCTTTGTCTTCCATCATCATATCTGATATTGATAAACACATTTTCCTCGCAAAATGCTGAAAGTATCGTTTAAGAAAATTAACTATAATTTTATTCATTTTCTCCTGAAACGATTGTTGAACACAGTCGCGTGAGCCGTCGGAGTCTTCGATTAGACGGACGAAGGAGGTAGGAATGGAGCAGGTTGTGAACGCTTCTCCCTCCAAGGCTGCACATTCTCCGCAGCTTCCTTTCGCACGCATCTTTCCCGTATCTGTCTTCTCATTTTCCTTCTCCTATCTCGCACACCTTGAACTTGTTGAAGCACCTTTAGTGGTGTACGATAAATAAATAATTTTTTTAAAAATAAATAAGCTCACGCAGCCGCACATCGTTGACGCGAAGCGTCCGCGCTGCTCGGATCCACACTTGCTGCAGGCGCGTGAGAAGCGTTGACCGCAAGCTGCACTGAAATAACAACACAATGAGCAAAATATTGTCTTTTATATTCTAATCTACTAATCAGAATGTACTATGAAATAGATAATAATATCATAATCAATCAATCAATCAATTTATCATATCAGGCAATTAGGGTGCTCAGATGAGGATGAGTCGCTGGTAGTCATCACGGGTTGTATTCCACCAGTTTTTGCCAATAGATCGCGTCAAGTCATCTCTCCAGCGCACTCTTGGCTTGCCCGAGGGGCGGGTCCAGTTGTAGGGCGTCCAGACAGTAGTCGCGCGGCTCCACTGATCCGTATCCAAGCTTCGCACTTTGAGTGCCCAGCGCGCCTTCCGTTTCAGTCCTTCTTGGTTCCAATCGCGCAGTTTCGTGATCCCTCGCACGCGTTCGTTTCTCCAGCGATCCCTCAGCGATGCAGCTGCAGCATCTGGCGCTGGAGGATGGGGATATGGGGGCGACGCTGGTGCTGGAGCGGGCGCTGGAGGATGGGGATATGGGGGCGGAGCTGGTGCTGGAGCGGGCGCTGGAGCTGCAGGTGCAGGTGGAGCGGGCGCTGGGCAAGGTGAGTTTTGGACCTAGAGTATGAGCATCAAAACTAGGCTCAGGTTGCTGTGATCTATGTGCTGGATCAGACGATGTAAATGTTACATCATGTTTCCAATTGCCACTCGATTGGACAAGAGAGTTTGCGAATTAGTTGAGCCGTAATTTGTAGTCATATGAAGCGGCTCGCCTACTATTCAATCAGTGGCTGGGACAGTGATTTTTCGAAAACTTGTGAGAAGAGGTTCTCGAGGGTGGTAATCATCATGGTCGACTTCATTTTGCATCTAATCGATCGGTGTGTCCAGGCTGCAACCGGGCTGCAGATCACTATGTTCCAGTATCTCGGTTTCCAGTTGACCAAATCCTTTGAAATTTCGACACGATTGGTAAACGACAATGGAAAATCTAACCCTGACAAGTACGACGTTACAAAAATGATTAACTTGATTTTGGCCAATATTTTTTGAATATGCGGAGTTAGTGCCTTCCACTTTTATGTTAGAAAGATGCGCATGATCTAGGAATTGAATGATTGTATATCGGTGATTCTTTGTTCCCCACCTGAACGAACGTCGAAAACTAATGAAACGCACTCAATTCCTCACTCGACACGCGAACTTAGCGGTGACAAGATGGAATGGTGCTCGCAAAATGAGGCAAAGCAAAAAGATTAATATATTTTACCCCATACTATGCATACGAATAATGATCCTCTCGATCATGCGCATCTTTCTAACCTAAAAGTGGAAGGCACTAACACCGCATATTCAAAAAATATTGGCCAAAATCAGGTTAATCATTTTTGTAACGTCGTACTTGTCAGGGTTAGATTTCCCATTGTCGTTTACCAATCGTGTCGAAATTTCAAAGGATTTGGTCAACTGGAAACCGAGATACTGGAACATAGTGATCTGCAGCCCGGTTGGAGCCTGGCCACACCGATCGAGTAGATGCAAAATGAAGTCGACCATGATGATTACCACCCTCGAGAACCTCTTCTCACAAGTTTTCGTAAAATCACTGTCCCGGCCTTTCCATATATTTACTGAATAGTAGGCGACCGGCCTCATATGTACAGTCCCGCAGAGTTGCCTCCCCCCAAGTTCGGAGCGGAGAGTAACGGAGAGTAACATCAGGTAACATCAATTCTCAGACCCCTTCAAAATACGAACTCGACCGACTATTTTTGGCTACCGTGTCCTCTCATCAGCCCCGATCGATCTGAGAAAACAGATTACTGAAATTTGAAGTTTGGGCTACTTTCTGAGACGTCTTCTTTTCACTCCCCTCTCCTTCCCTCTCGTCGCCATTCCTCATTCTCATCTCTCGAAGAAGCTGTCGTTTATGGGAATGGGATGGGTGCTAAATGATGAAGTCTCAGAAAGTAGCTCAAAATCCAGATTTCAATAATCTGTTTTCTCAAATCGATCGGGGCTAATGAGAGGACACGGTACACAAAAATAGTCGGTCGAGTTCGTATTTTGAAGGGGTCTGAGACATGATGTTACTTGATGTTACTCTCCGTTACTCTCCGCTCCGAACTTGTTCGGAAGGCAACTCTGCGGGACTGTAGTGACGATAGATGTTCGTGTCGGAATGAATAAAATCTTTGAAAGCGAGGGTGTTGATCCTTTCACAGACTGATCCTTTTATTGCAGGTCGATAAGTCCGCTGTCTCCAAGCGCTTATTGGACTACTTTCATATTACACTCAATATGCTCTCCTCTCGTCTCTCACTCTCCTCTCGTCTCTCACTCTCCTCTCGTCTCTCTCAGCGATAGGTGCTTTGCGCTCTCTCCTTTTTTTTTTTCGCTAATTCGCATTTTCGCCTTTTCTATTAGTGAATCCTTGTTTATTTCAAGCTTCTGACTTCTAGCCAATCCCCCACTTTCTTTTCTTGTCATATTTCCTTCTAATTAACGTATAATTCGCTTATTGCCCCCCAATCAACCCCTTCCTGTCCGCACTCTCTCGTTTTCGCTTGCTCTCTCGCCCCTCCCAACCATGACTCCTCCTTCCCTTTCCCATTCCTTCACCTCATCCACCCCTGCTCCCCTCCCCTCTTCCTCCGACACGACTCGCAAGCGCCGTGCCACTGAGCAACAGGAAGATTTCCGACTCGCTGTGACTTCTCAGCTTGAGTCGGTGACTTCCACGCTCCAGTCGTACCTCGACTCGTCCTCTGATCGATCCACCGACCCCCTCTTCCTCGCCCTCACTGCCTGCGTGCAGGTGCTCAAGGTCACCCACGAGCGCTACCTGCAGCCAGTGGAGTGCCCCATCGAGGTGGAGAAGAGAGGACGATCGATCGTTGTCGAGAACTTGGCCGAATCCTCCCGCTCCCTCCCCAGCGAGAGACTCACTGACGACTACGCCCATGTCACCAAGTTCCTGGACATGGCGGGTGTGGAGGTCAGACCAGAGACTGTCTTCAGGATGGGAGAGAGGAAACAGGGAAAGCCTCGACCCCTGAAGATCCTTCTCCCTCGCACCACTGCCCAGCGACTCCTCCTCAGAAACAGCAAGAAGATCACGGGCATTCGTGACTACTCTCACGTCCGTATCCGTCCTTCCCTCTCTTCCGCTGAGAGAGAAGAGCAGTGGAAACTGAGGGAGAAGAAGAGGGAGTTGAACAAGACCGGAACCTCTCACGTGATCTACGCGGGTAAGCTGATGAAGAAGGATGAGGTAGCAGCCTATAAGGATGCACTGGCCAAGGGAACCCAGACCCTCCCGACCACTCCCATCTCCTCCCTCCACTCGCATTTCCCTGCCTTCTCGAACCTCGGACTTCCGGGAAACCGCTAAGGTCCTCCAGACCACCAAACCTTCCCTGTCTCTTTCCTCTTCCTACCTCTCCTCCCCGATCTGTTCTCATCTCTCCTTCATCACCCCTTTCCAACCTTTCCATTCCAATCCCTGTCATTGCTCTTTCTCCTCTTTCATCTCCCATATCTTGCCTGTATTACAACACTCGTTCGTTAGTCAATAAGATACCCTCCTTCCATCACTTGCTGAAAGTAGATAAACCCGACATTGTTTTTATCACTGAGTCATGACTTACTTCCCGTATTCCCTCTTCGTTATTGATTGGTGATCTACCTTGCATAGCTATTAGACGCGATCGATCCACTGGTAGAGGTGGCGGTACGCTCATTGTTGTACGGGACCATTTTCACTTTTCCACTGTTACTTCTATCCATCATAGCATCGAGTGTCTATCCGTTGACCTGCTCACTTCCTCCTCTTTCATTCGTCTTTGTTTAGTGTACCGACCCCCCAGTTACAGTACCTCTCAAACTGAACAGCTCGTAGATTGTCTTTCTGACCTTATCTCTACCTCGAGCTATCCCATTCTATTCGTAGGTGACTTCAACAGTGACATTATTTCGCCCACCATCCCATCCACTGAGCAGTCTATGCATTCATTCGTGTCCACGTCTGATCTCACTCATCTTATTCAAAGTCCCACTAGACACAGTAGATGTATCGACTGGTTGTTAGTGAGTGATCCATCCATTGTCTCACATTCGTCAGTCATTCCGTCTTTCCCTTCCTCTGACCACTTTGGTATCTCTTTCTCTATTGATTCGACTATACTTCCTCCTTCACACTCTCTCGTTAGAGATTTTGCTCGCGCCAATTATGATGATTTTTCCTCATTTCTTCTCAACTTCGATTGGTTCTCTGTCTTTTCACAATCACCCGAGCCAGATGCCATGTATTCCAACTTTGTATCTATTGTTCACCATGGCATTGACCTTTTCGTTCCTTTTCACCTCCCTAAACCAATTATGGCTGCCTATCCTCCTCTTGGTACACTTCAAGAGGAGACCCCGGATGGGTATCAACCGACTCAAGTGATCTACCGTCAAGAAAGGCCCCGATCGTCAAGTCTGCCTCGTGAGTCAATCAATAGTCCACGTCAGCACTCACTCGCCATAATCGGAGGCTGGATGATCTACTTCAAAGCTCAATGGAAATCGACCAAGACCATTCCAATAGTTGACCCAACAAGTCAAAGAAGATTTCCTCATCCCTTGACCCCGACAACTTGAAATCGAAGATCCCACTCCCTCCCTAACGAAGCTACCATCCTGCAGGCCCAGTGCCTTGAGGACAGGATAAAATCTGTATCTGTATCTGTATCCTCCTCACATCCAAAGACTCATTCGCCATAGGAGCACTCTCTTTTCTAAGATTCACTTGCCCTCTATTCGCCCACAGTACGAGAGGTGTAGTAGGGATCTGTTATTCCAAATTAAAAAATGGAATCAATTTTGTGAACATAAAAAAACTGAAAAACTCTAAAGATCTCTACCGGCACATCCGTACCCTGACTAAACCCAAGTCAATTATCCCCAAACAACTTATTGACTCATCTGGTATTACCGTATCCGGTGAATTGAACATTGCCAATCACCTAGCCTCTCGATTTGCTTCTCATTTCACTATTGATGACGGTCTTGTCCCCACTATTCCCTCGCATCCGTTCCCTCCATTCCTAAGTAATGTATCATTCTTTCCTCATGATGTATATAAGGCACTCAAGCAACTCTCTCCTTCTTGCTCTACTGGTCAAGATAACATTCCTCAAATTATTTTCCGTAAATGTGCACATGCTATTTCCCTACCCCTCTGTGACATTTACAATATCAGCATGCAAACTGGTATTGTCCCTTCTTTGTGGAAGCACTCACTAATTACCCCCCTTCCAAAGCCAGAAAAGAATACCCAGTATCCTGATTCGTACCGTCCGATTTCGATATTGTCTCCTGCCTCCAAAACAATGGAACGCCTTTTAAAAGGGAAACTTGCACCATACTTGTACCGTTTTGACATTATTCCTAAGTATCAACATGGTTATCGATCCGGTGCGTCTGTCCTCATGAATCTTCTAGATTCTGAGAACGACTGGACTCGTGCACATTCTTGTAAGCAACACACTGACGTTATCTATCTCGATTTCTCTCGTGCTTTCGACACTGTTTCCTTCTCTAAACTCCTCTCTAAATGTTCACATTATGGTATTCATGGTAGATTGCTCAATTGGATATCATCATTTATCACTGATAGACACTTCTCTGTCCGTCTAGGTTCAACTGTATCACAATCTCTCCCCGTTCTCTCAGGTGTCCCCCAAGGATCAGTGTTAGGACCGATCTTGTTCTCTCTTTATGTTTCTGATATCACTCATATTCTTGCCTCATTTCCGGATGTTACTATCAAAGCCTATGCTGATGACATTATACTCTATGTTTCATATTCTCTGGATACCATGAACTCTCGTGTATCCCAGTTACAGTATGCTCTTAATGCCATTTTCGAGTGGACTATCACTAACCAATTGTCTCTCTCCGAGTCTAAGTGTACTCATCTCCATATTGGTTCCTCCTCTCCTGTACCCCAGTACTCAATCAACAATGTCATTCTCAATACCGTACCCCAACAGCGTGACCTAGGTGTTCAAGTTGTCCCCTCTCTTTTAAATGCTCCATCCATTGATGCTCGTGTTAAAATAGCCACTACTGTTATGAATATTATGCTCCGAGCAGTTTCTGTTAACAATCCTGATATCCTCATTAAATGTTTCCGCACCTATGTTCTTCCTCATCTCGAGTTTGCTTGTCCTTTCTGGAACCCTTATCTCAAAAAAGAGAGTCAGAAGCTTGAGAAAATCCAAGAGAAGTTCACTCGAATCCTATTCTATCGTTGCTTTCCGTCTCCTTCCTATCCTCATGCTCTACCTTCCTACTCTAAACGTCTGTCTCATCTCGGTATTCAAGCGCTTTTTGAGAGGAGAGTCATCTTTGATCTTGTTCTGGCCCGTAGAATTATGAATGGAGAAACCATTCTCGACCGTAATAGATTCTTCACGTTCACCCCAGTTAGACTACGGTCCAATAACTTTGGAATACATATTGAACACACCAAATCCACACATAGATATCATTGTTTCTCACGTAGAATCGCTAGAATCTTGAATGCTTTACCATCTTATGTTCATTCATCGTCTAGTGTCTATGTGTATAAGAAGAGATTGCGTGAATTAGATTTTGACTTTAGTAAATACATCTTTCGCTAGTAATATTCGAATATTCTATCCCTTATATTCCCCTCACCCCTCCCCCTCCTTCAACGATCGTCAAGTAAATCTACATCAACCCTTCCCCTTCCCCCTCCTAATAGTCCCCCTTTTAGAGATCTATGAAACTGGTTCTGGAGTATAGTCTACCTGGTGCCCGAGTTTTCTCCTCCTCGGTTTCCCTCACCCAGAAAGACAGATGGAACCAGCGGATTATATCTTCGTATTTATACTTGCTCCCCCCAATTATCCATCTTATCCTCATTGAGAGGAGAGTCACATCGTTCTTGTCATAATCACATCATTACTTTACTACCGTATCCCGTTGCGCCTCGAGCGTAGATAAAATATAAATATATGTTACTCTCCGTTACTCTCCGCTCCGAACTTGTTCGGAAGGCAACTCTGCGGGACTGTAGTGACGATAGATGTTCGTGTCGGAATGAATAAAATCTTTGAAAGCGAGGGTGTTGATCCTTTCACAGACTGATCCTTTTATTGCAGGTCGATAAGTCCGCTGTCTCCAAGCGCTTATTGGACTACTTTCATATTACACTCAATATGCTTATCACCATAATTTGTGTTTAAGACGTGATAGATACTCTTTCTCCGCCCACTATCAGTACTCACTTTCCGGGCGGACGAGAGATTTTCCGACGTTATTGGATGCAAAGACAGCACTAACTCGGATGAGAACATTCGGATGGCAACGAACTGTATGAGAACTATTTCATAAAACTTACAGTTTTCTCTCGCATGGAATTCATGCTCATTCAATAGAGTATATCCGAATGAAATCATCCGCCCTGGTGCCACCGAAACGGAACTACTAACATCGTTTGTCAAAAAATTCGCCTACTTCCGTTACTTTTACATGCGATGCATTGAAAACTATAAAAAATTGAGAAAGCCAGTAGTTTCTCGGAAAAAAAGCTTCAGATCGACGAAAGAATTCACAAATTGGTACGCAAATGTAAGCTATCCTTACCCCATTCAATGTTTTAAATTTAGTTTTTTCAAAATAATGAAAAAATATTAATTTCCCATATCGTGTAAATGTTGAAAACATTCGACAACATAACATAAGAGTGATCCTTGTTTCAAATTATTCGATTACAAAAAATATGGGGTTTGGCCCATCACATTATTGAATGAATTTCCTGGAAAAACGGTCTAACGAGGAACATTAAAACGGTTAGCTGAAAAACAAGTCGGTTGTACCAACAATCCGTTTCCTAAAAAAAGTATTCACAAAATACTGTCAGATTTGGATAGGTTTGAGAGCATTTAATATCCCTCAACCGATCGAAGAACATGATTTGTGGTCAGCCAGTTTTTTAGTGGGAAGTTGTCATTGTTGTGGCAACGCGCCTCGTTGTTTTCGTGATGATATTATAATTTTCTCGCCAGTACTACCCGACCGAATCTCTCATTTTGCCTGCTCTCTCCCCTGACATCTTATTTATTCCTGCTTGTTCGAAAAACATAGATCATCATGTTTTCTGTGTATGAAAGCCACTCCAACACAATGCTAGCGACGAAATTGTAGTATTTTTCCTCCAACTTCACAATCTCTTTGAGTCTAACATTCTTCGGTAGTGATGTTGTAATCAGCAAATTGCAACAAAAAAAAAACATAAATCTTTTCTTTCCTCTTTTCTGCTGCGAATCACGAGTTATTTCGAATACATTATTATGCTCCACAAATGCCAATGATCTGATCCATGTTATGTTCGGGATTGTATTCCATATTGGAAGAGCGCGGGACTGGATTTGAATAAGCTTGTCACCACCGGCGATGGCACGCAATAGAATAATATGTTGACAAGAAGGCATTCGTTGGATGTTCGATATGCCAGAAGCAGTCGTACAAGCGCACATCGTATTTGGTAAAAGTTCCTAGGTGATTGCTGTTATGCTAATCTCAACCTCGATGCGTCTGGTGGAAGCACATTTTCAGTAGTGTTACTGATATGAGATCGCTTGTCGTTGAATCAAAAAGTGGTGCGAGAGAAATTAGATAAACTCAAAAGTTGGACTTACGGTAACTGATTATTCTAAATAGACTGGTGGTGTCAAGGATCGATAATCGATCCTTGGTTTCTCATCTCTTCATATGTTATCATTCACCCATATCTCAATGACTAGTCCCACTGAATCTTGATCCGAGGGCGGAGTTTCGCGGAAGCTCCGGCATCCCTCGAGTAGTCAAGATATTCCTGCGCGAGTGACCCGACGACCGGTCGTTCCCCCCCCCCCCCCCCCCGTTCCCCCCTCTCCCTCTCTATCTATATTACCGTATACCCCCGTACCTTACCTCCCCTCATTCGTATTTCTGTATCGTATCATACCATGTTCCGTATTTCTGCTCTTCTGAGTCCACTACACACATCTATCTTTGATTGTGGTGTGCTTTTGATTCGATGTGATCGTTCTGAATCCCAGAACGGCACGTCGTCAACATTGACAACATCGATTTCTTTGATTTTTAAGATAAAAACAGGTCCAAACGGTTGAATTTGTCGCAAATCGCATCTCCCTGAAGTTCGGCGCAAGAGCTGTTAGCCAAATAAGATCGTGTCATGAAGTTTTCGAATGCGTGCAACTTATTTGATTTTTTTCTAGTTAACGATTGTTTACATGATAAATATGGTGATTACAATTTTAATGTGGTGCTTATGATTTATCAAGACTCAAATACAAATGATGGTGAACATGGAATGTGACACGATCCGGACTTGAGATGGAGCTATCAGTTAGGACCGACTGTCTGAGATTTTCGATTAAATGGTCTGACGTCTAAAGTGGTCTGGAACATAATTAATCATAATTCCTACTAATCTCTCTTAGAAATTTTCAAAATCTTCCCTTTCTCGAACCTTGATTCATTATAATAAGAAAACTTATATTTTCGTATCTCATCACATCTACTGTGAAGTGAGGGGATTATGACATTCGAGAAATCACGGTAATGTAGTCTCCAACCACGTACACACAACATGGCGCTATCAAAGCCTCGCAACAAGCCACTGATGGGCTCAGGCTAGGCTCTCGATGCTAACAGGCTCGGAAACGCCTAGCACATTTACCTTTTTCACTTCCAAAAGACCTCCAGTGACTCCACCATCGAGCCCAGTCACGCCTCCAAGCAGGCCTGGAGAAGTAAATACACTTCTAACTTAGGGGCATCAAAGTAGAGTTCGAAATTCACGTCGCCGTCTCTTCATTTCACACCCTCTCTCGCCACTCAACCGGTCGAGATAGTGTGTGAAATGAGGCGGGGCGACCCGTATTTCGAACTCCACAGCAAAGCATGAATGAATAGCGAGTGCTCGGTACCTCCGACAAGATTACCAGCATCTTTGCCAATCGTCTTAAGCTCGCTCACAAGATCTACAATGTTATAGATCAACATGTGGCGAGTTAGAAGTATGATGTGATGCCAACCCGGCAGCCGACTCTCTTCAATTCACGTGTTCTCTCGCATCTCTAAGCGACGAGAGTTTACACGAAATGAGGAGAGTCGTTGCTTATTTGCTCAAAGTGTCAGTACCTCTTACAGCAGGGGGAGCCACGGTTCCCATTGTAATTGTCGAGACGAGGAGAAGAAGGAAGAAACGAGTGGAGAACATCTTTCTGGAAATATGGAAAGGTGACAGCTTGAAAGTGGGTAAAACGAGAAGTGAAGGACTGTTTTCGTCTGTTTCGACTCCTGCTTTTATACACGGAAAATATGATGATCTATGTTTCCGAATCGAGCAATAACACTCTTCATTTGACACGCTCTCTCATAACTTTGCCATTCAAGATAATTTTCAAAACATATAGGGCAAAATATAATCTGGCAACACAGTGCGCAAATTTGAATATGACGACCAAAACAATGTAGCGCTGTGCGACAACAATGATGACTTCTGACATGATATTTGCTGTCGAAATCATCGATTTGTTGCCTTGCGGTCATCAGTGATCTAGTTGACTTTTGTCATCATTGAATCATTTAACTATATGTCGACATTGGCTCCTGTTTACCAAACGTCTAAGAGAACATCGTATAACCTTGTCCAAAACTGTATAACAATTCGCGAGATCTTTGAATTGGACAATGATCATGGTATGTTCTGGGAATGTTTTCGATATTGAAAGAGTGCATGGATGCATTTAAATAAGCTTGCCACCACCAGCGTCAACATGCGCCAAGCCGGCCTGAAAACACTAACCCGACTAAAGATCTCTTGCTGTCATGATAGCGTTTTTTTGTAAATAAAATTGCACTACTATCGAAGCCCAGACCAGTATTCCTCGAGTAGGAGGTATTCTCCCCGCGCTCGAGTGAGCGCCGAACTAACCGGAGGAGGAGGAGACCAGCGCGTTTATAGGGGATAATCGAAAAAAGAAAATGAGGAGATCTCATTAGGCCCATCTAATCGAATTCATTTTCGAATGGACTCGATCAGATTAGCCCTTCTTCTCATTTCACACTCTCTCACTCGCACTAATCTAATCATTTTCATTTTTCGATTCTCCCCTGTTAAAGCGCGGTTTTCCTCCTCATATGCAGCATAGCCTGTCAGACTGGATCAGCCCTTTCAAGATCTCGAGCCGATCAATTCTGAATTCAGAATTTGTTCCCAAATGTATTTCACTTTATGGATGATTTCATTATTCAATCGCTGGAAGGAACATTCTAAAAAAAAATTTTTCTCAAATTTCTGGAAAACACAGTAGCTTGACTCGATACTTCATCGATTCATTGGAATATTTGAGCACAATTCACAGTCATTTTTTGAACTATTTATTGACCTACAGATATCCTAACTCATTTTAGAATGTTCCTTCCAGCGATTGAATAATGAAATCATCCATAATGTGAAATACATTTGGGAACAAATTCAGAATTCAGAATTGATCGGCTCGAGGTCTTGAAAGGGCTGATCCAGTCTGACAGGCTGTGCTGCGTAGAAGGAGGAAAACAGCGCTTTAACAGGGGAGAATCGAAAAATGAAAATGATTAGATTAGTGCTGATATAATACTTCAAACAACGTGCAACAACCGATAAGAACGCCACAAGTTGGGTGCAGATTCCTCGAGGCTGGTTCTTCTATTTTCTCAAGGAATGTTAATGATATATTATACACACCTGGATCGCAGTGTGTTGAAAAATAACAGGGAATTGAGAATAATTCCCATGATTGAAATCGTTGCAATGACGAAGTAGCCGTGTCGGATGATGTACCAGTCTTCGGAATCTAGTTCGATCATGCTAAGTATTGGTATGGAACGTCGTCGGGGAAGGTAGATACGAATAGGAGAGGTGAAACCCTTCCAACCATGAATGTCATTGTTCACGGATGACCTAATCAAGAGAAAGACAACGAAAATCAATGATCAGAAAAGTGCTACGCCGAATACAGCCGCATTATCATTCTTGTTCGTCGTCGCGAGCGGTTCGTCTAAATTTTTCTCCGATAGATGATGGAAAGGGGTACATCCCTCTAGTTACAGTCGTCTACTCTACCAACTCAACAAGATCGGAATCCCAATCCAAGCTGGACTGGTCACCGTGTGATTGGTATGTCCTACTATAATGTTTGGTCCCTCAGATACCATTCTCGTCGAGTCTCGTTTCGCGATTGATGACTCGAGTTTGGTGGGCTCAGTTCGAAGATCACGGGAGCGTTCTTCCGTCTACTATGAACACACTACATCAAGTCAAATCGTCGTGGATGATCGCAACCCTTTCTCCAAGTCGCTTGCGTGCTTGGCGTGCACTATCGTTTTGTGCACAATACTTAGATTGTGGCAATTGCAGCTTTATTACGGTGCACGGACTGCGAGTACATACACAATTATGAGTTTGGAAACCCGTGATGAACAAACATTACTATTTGGTGTGATAATTCCCTCAGGCGGCCAAATGAAGATAGCTTCGCTGTGATTTGTCACTCAAATGCGAATCTCCCACGACCCAAGCAGGTTTTTGAAGTAGGATTCCGCAGTCTCCACGCTGACTTGCTCGACTTCAATGGAAGCTGGAACCGGGATACAAGGAGCACTGAAGCCCGGAATTGTGCAGTTTTAAAATTAAAATAAATTTTACCATACCATCGACTCATTATCAATTGAAAATCTCGCTGCAATATTGGAATAGAGTGAATGATCATGCTGATGCTCCCTGGTATAGCACTAAACATATATTATGGAGCAACGCTTCTCGGCAGCCTTACATTGTATGAAACAGATTGAACGCTTCACAGAAAACTGATGATATGTTCTCGTTCTGAAAAGTACGCTTCTGAGTACTGCATATCCATCAATCACGCATTCCTTTCCGCGGTAATACACATGCAGTGACATTGCCAGACCTCCAATGGAGCTAAATATCCCGCAGAAAATGGCACACTTGAAAAGGGCCTGATGGGATCAATCGTTGGAAATCAATCTCCTCAATGCAAACCAACTCGAAAGACATGAAAATTTTCAATGAGCTGGAACTTGGTGGAGAGTGAATAGTGAGTGGCTGTGCGTGCATTATCTAAGTGCACCTTATTCCGTTGATAGATTGTAATAGATGTCTGAATATAAGCTCGAGATAAATAATAGGATATTTTGTTACTATTATTGCCCCAGTGACGATAATGGACCCGATACCGCCTACCACTGAAAAGTTCGTCATGACGTTGAATACAATTCCTGAACATTTTTGTCGTTGATACATGTACAGCAGGTGATTTTGACCTGTTGAAAGAGCAATTGCCGTGAATAAAGACATCGGAATAACGACCAAAATGACCATTGTAGAAATGCGAGTCGAGTCCATTCTCTGTAATATGTTCAACATCGATTCAAAAAAATGCTGTCACACCTCGTAATCAGCGATATGAATTGTTGCGAATATCCGCTCAACAATCTGCAAGACGAAACGAACGCTAGAAGAGATTATGAGGTCTTACAAATCCCATGAAAAGTAAGACGGGAATAACGCATTCATGAGCATGTGCAACCGAAATACTTAGAAGAATTGACAAGGATCGTTCATCTTCAACATTTTTGTGAATACTGTTCCTCAACAGGCATTTCACCGTCCAATTTGATTATTCCTGTTTCGAACAGTATCAAACCACATCGGCTACAAGCCAGAACGTAAAAATGAGACATGAAAACGACCATAATTCGAACAAGGTTCGGATGAAATGATGTGGCCTTAACATAGTTGCATATCCTGGGAATTTTCAAGTTTTCACTTACCGAAAGTACTACGTAAATTGATATCGTAGTTAGCACGAATCCTCCGATTAGCACTACACATTCGAGAAGCATCATTATCTGTATAAGGATGGTGCACCATCCAGATGTCAGTTGAGTGATATCCGATATAGCCGCGATAAATCTGAAATTCAGTAAAGTATACAGATAATATGAATAAAGAAGCTACCGACACTCAGCATTCGTCAGATCCTCATTGCAATCCAGAAACATAAGAGTATGTATATAATGAGGAGGGAATTGACAGCCGCGTTTAACGGAAGTAATATATCAGGTGGGGTGAAACAGTCAACAGATACAGTCACATGACACTTTTCCACGATCTCTATGACCTAGTCCTAATTGCACCGAGAAATCGATACGGAAAGCAAGTAACG
The DNA here is from genome assembly GCA_036245825.1 of Pristionchus entomophagus. Taxonomy (NCBI): domain Eukaryota; kingdom Metazoa; phylum Nematoda; class Chromadorea; order Rhabditida; family Neodiplogasteridae; genus Pristionchus; species Pristionchus entomophagus. The sequence continues at coordinate 5,640,610 of BTSX01000004.1, read as the reverse complement.
TTCATTCGTTTGTGTCACGTATCGTATCGTATCATATATATATAATCGTTGGTTCGTGATGAAAGAATACAGGTAAAGTAAATATCATTGCTCAATGCACGATCGAAACGAATGAAGAATAAACGTGAAACATTGTTCCGAGACAAAAAAAATTCACCTTTTTCATGACCCAGGGAACGCTTGACGGAGACTGGTGGTTGGGGCGCGTGCCTTTCTCTACCTCTTGCAAAACATCACCTGCGGGCGGGAGTCGAGCCTGCCTGCGTCGGCATGCCAGTCAGACACCAAGCCCATTAGGCCTCTCTACCTCTTGCAAAACATCACCTGCGGGCGGGAGTCGAACCTGCCTGCGTCGGCATGCCAGTCAGACACCATGCCCACCTGCTATATGTCAATTACCAGCTCCGGCTGGCGTACGCCGGGTTGTGTGTTAATTTGGGCTCTGTTTATTGTGCTTTTTCAGACAGTCAGACACCATGCCCATTAGGCCAGGGCGGCCTACCGCAGGAAACGCTAGACGGAGACTGGTGGTTGGGGCGCGCGCCTTTCTCTACCTCTTGCAAAACATCACCTGCGGGCGGGAGTCGAACCTGCCTGCGTCGGCATGCCAGTCAGACACCATGCCCACCTGCTATATGTCAATTACCAGCTCCGGCTGGCGTACGCCGGGTTGTGTGTTAATTTGGGCTCTGTTTATTGTGATTTGTCAGACAGTCAGACACCATGCCCATTAGGCCAGGGCGGCCTACCGCAGGGAACGCTAGACGGAGACTGGTGGTTGGGGCGCGCGCCTTTCTCTACCTCTTGCAAAACATCGCCTGCGGGCGGGAGTCGAGCCTGCCTGCGTCGGCATGCCAGTCAGACACCATGCCCATTAGGCCAGGGCGGCCTACCGCAGGGAACGCTTACCGCAGGGAACGCCCCGGTGAATGGGCATGGTGTCTGACTGGCATGCCGACGCAGGCAGGTTCGACTCCCGCCCGCAGGTGATGCTTTGCAAGAGGTATAGAAAGGCGCGCGCCCCAACCACTAGTCTCCGTCAAGCGTTCCCTGCGGTAGGCCGCCCTGGCCTAATGGGCATGGTGTCTGACTGGCATGCCGACGCAGGCAGGTTCGACTCCCGCCCGCAGGTGATGTTCATTTCAGCTCTCGGTACTGTGGAGCGACAGCATCGGTGCCGAGGTATGTGGCACGATTCTAGCCTGTTAACGAGAGTGATGACGTCATTGATGTCTAGAGTGTGCGACTAAACGGCAACTCTCAGCTACTTTCGCTGTGAAAAAGATGAGATGGAGCGGCCAAGTGAAGAATATTGACTATCGTCTTGCGATGCCAGCTCGTGTGGTCTTCGTAATCATTTTAGTGGGTTACACTCCCTCACGCCTAGTTGGCGGTAATACGGATTCACGGGACCAGAGTAATATCATGATTCAGAATGACTGGCGAAGTAACCAAACTCCGAAGAAGTCGTCACTCCGAAGAAGTCAGAGGCGCCTTGCATCACTTGGTCATCCCGCCGTTTCGTTTTGGAAATGCATACGAAGCTTTCGGTGCCGATAATAATCTTGAGATATATGTACTCTAGCACTGCATCAACCGTTCAGGCTAGACATTGCGTGCACGTACAATCAAGGTCGAAATGTAGCCGCACAGTGCGAGTGGTCCTCAATTGTCCTTTTCGAAACGCACTAGCGTACTGTTCATAACATATGCACTAGTTGTATTCGATTAACCATCGTGCATTGTAGTGTGCTGAAGCTGAGTCGTTGCAGCTGAGTCATCGTTGCGGGAATCAAACCCGCCACCTTCCGATCACGTGACTAGTGCTCTACCACTAAGCTAAATCCACGTAGGGTCTCATGTGTTTGGGGTCTTTCTAGAGAATCAGGGTTTCTCAGTATCCATTGGCCTCTTGCCTCTACATCCGTAGCGACGTCCTTGAGACTATAATCAGTCGCCCAATAATTATTTGCATTGCTGATTCCTTCAGTGCCTAGGTACCGATATGGGTGATATATGACTTGAAAAATTCGAGTTTCCGAGACTATATAAGCCGGGAAAATGGTATTCGTGCCGATTTTCGTTTCAAATGACTGCAATATGCATATTGTCTATGAACTAAATTATGATAGGAAGACGTTGGATAAGAATTTTATCACTTGGACCAGTTTGGCAATATCCATGCAGAATGTGTATCTCGCCCGTTCTCATTAATCTTGCCATTTTTTATATTTTCGGTGAAATTCTTACAATTTGTGCTTGGAAGAATCGCCGCTCGCGAAGTTTCAGACAGAAATGAGTAGGAATGAGTAATGCTCTCTGCATTAGTTATTCATTTATCGACTATTGTTCAGTTGTTGCAGTTTGAGACACAATTGTGTCTCAGTCTCCCGAATTTTGAGTCTCAAAAGTGTCTGAGACACATCATTGGACACAAATTGCCAACCATTCTGCGCGTCTTTATGCTCATATTTGAACTGTTTACGGCAACAACTGCCAATGCCCTAATGTATACATCGAGCCCGCACCCTACCCCACACCATAATACGCGATCTCTGAATACGCGTCTACATGAAAGGACCTTCAGACTAGCTCACAGCTTGCACCATGCCACCAGAAGGTTGCTGGATTACATTTAAATGTGATAGTCGCGAATTTGATGTGGTTGTTAAACCGAAAAAGTCCTTGCTCACGATGTTTACAATAGGAGCGCGTGCACATTGTAGTGAGGAACTGGTGCTAGTCTACTTTATAAATAAATGTATTAGACACGATCCACACAGATTCCCTAGTCCAAAAGGTGCGATATCTGTTCCGCCACAATTTCGCCACCGATGACGGAATGCTGTAGACTTGCAGACGCAAGGTTGCATTGAAAAGTGAAATACGCGCGCATTATTAATTCGTTAGTTTTCAGCCCGAAAAAGTTATTGCTCGCGTTGTTGACAGCATGGACGGGCTCCTATTGTTAGTCGCATGCCTCACTGCACTTTTGTCTCCCACATCTAAAATTCGTGAAAGAGCTTATTCTAGCAAAGGTCACACCCACATTGCCTCATAAATTACATGCGGACGCAAAAGATACGCGTCCTTTTTTCTTCGCAGAAACGTGCTTTCAATCACAGATACATCGCTGACACGGGTGGTCTTGCATGATTCCTCGGGAAGTGGTTATGACTGACCCTATAGCATGTGTTATTTTTTAAGAAGTTTTATTACATCTGCTGCTGCTTGTGATCTTTGCGAGTTTGTGTTGTTGCGGCGCCGTTCCTTAGATGATATTCTCAGGGGCGAGGCTAGACACGAATGCAAACCACCGTCAGGGATGAGGAAACGGATAGAAAAAAGGCTATTGATGAGTGAAATGAGAGCATTTGTACAAACGTTGTGGATGATCAGGGGAAAGAAATATCAAGGAAAAGCGAAAGCAACTATCTCTAGACGTGTACATGTATCCATTCTCACAGTTAATTATTTAACTGTTGACGAGTGTCATAAATTTTCGCAAGATTAGGACAATTGAGACAAAATACGTGTTCGTCACATTTCCTCTCGAATAAGCGATGCATCATCATTCTCATTTTTTTGTTTTATCAGGCTGGTCAGAAAGTCTTTTCCAATCTTGGCACTTGTGAATTCTGACCTATCTTTCATTCCCTTTTAGAGGTATCAACTTGCGTCCTTTCATAATGGATGATGTCTTGAATACTCACTCTAGCGCACACTATCTCAGATCTCTGCGATCAGAAATACGGGTACAGTGCTTGATCAAACTCGACGCAATCGACAATCGCTAGGGCACTTATATGGACTAGCATTCAATGGTGAAGGCAGATATGGTCAAACGGAGAGCACTTTCCCATAGTAGGATGAATATGTGATATTATTAAATTACTACCAAGATGGGGCCACTAAAAGCCTACTAGAAATAGGCGCCGAATTCAGAAGTTTGCGTGCTGCATCTGGTCGAAATCAGTTTCGATCGCCGTGTATTCGTGCCAATTAATCTGAAGACCCCATTTGTGTTGTACGTTGAAGTACTGATATTACTCAATTTACATTTAAAATTGGGAAAGACTATAGCTGTCCCCTCATGAGCTACATTAATCATTTCATAGGTCCCGAAATTCGACCATCGAAATTGGTACATTTTACAATGCTCCGTTTCGCATGAACTTCGAAAGCATGATCCTTTGTGGTCAAATGATCGAGTAAGCCTTACCCTATCACTCGTTGAAAAGACAGAACATTGATATCTCTACTTTGTGTGGAGTAGGGTGTGACCGACAACACATAAAATCACGTTTTTCACCGTTTTTGCCTCAGAATTAAATTTCATAAATTTCTTATTTCTCGAAAAGGAAGAGAACAAGGCCCAAACATTTATATTGGTTACATAGCCCCTTAGTAATTTAATGAAGCGCACGTGTATTCAGGACTGTCTCTCGTATCATCGAAGTACGGAATTTGATCAAGTGTGTGGTTATTTTTTGGAGAACTCCTGGTTCATGGATCTGTATTAGCATCATTGTGAATCGAGAGCCATTCCGCTTCAGCTATCATGGAGAGTATGGATCGGGATTCTTTTCAAGCCATGTTACGTTTCTCAGAAAAAATTCCATGCAAAGAATCGCTACTCAGAAGATTTGCTAAATATTCAAGAATATTTCCGAGTTAGTGAGGCCTCGATTTCTCCAATACTAAGCAAGTGGCGGCCAATTTAAACCTGTGCTAATATTTTTCGAACATGCCCCCAGATAATGTTATGAGGGTTTGTGTTTGGGTTTACAGACAAAGAACATATCTGAGTTGAAACATCATGCTAAAAATTGGAAAAGACTTTCTGACCAACCCAATATCTCAAATTCTGAGATTCTACAAATCTTTTCTGCACATGCACATGTTCTGCGCATCGTTTCGCTGAGTATGATGTAACGTCCACTATGTCGTTGAATGCGCTTTATTGCTCGTCTGTTCACACTAAGCTTGTTTTGGTAAAGTTTAGCGGTATCCAACATTTTAGTTGCCTAAACATGCACTTTCAAATCTAGATATTTTGACGTTACTCTTCGCTCTTCTGCTAAGCACCTAAAAATAATTCCACTTCATTTCGGATGTTTTCCGAGTATGGGATTGTGTGTTTGAGCGAGCATCAATATTTATCATGTCAAGCGATTGACGCTAGATGAGGATTACTCTATATTCTTCGGTCCTCGCGGACCACCAATGTGCGCCAATTGATCTTGTCAAGTCATCGCGCCATCGGGTTTTTGGCTGGCCCTAGGAGCGCTTCCTGCTATACGGTATCCACACAGTAGTCGCCCTGCACCATTGCCCAAGGTCCATTCTCCTTATCACGGATTTTCTGTAATTGTGTAGGAACGCTTACTACACAAAAAAATTTTGTGCCTCCGATTTCTCTGAAACTAATTTTACTGACTAAAGTGAGGACGGGGAGAATGCCTATCTACTTCATTTGGCCAAATTTGCATTTTGAGCCGATTTGTGACCTACCAATTCAAAACGCTGTAACATGGTCAGTTTTTGATCTACGGAGCCCGATTTTTTTCAGTCGACTCGTATTTCCGAGATCATCTACAAATAACTGAAATAACAATACAAGGAAAATGCCGCCTTCAATGTGATTTCCTCGAAAAACTTTTTTTTCGAATGTATTATGCAAATTATCTCGAAATTATTGGTCTAACAATATGAATTTTATCTTAGAATCCAATTCCCCACTGCCGAATTGAGGTACTCTCTTATTCCATAAGTGTCAACTCTGGCCCCCCGATAGTGCTACTCAGTAGGAAGAATCTGGACTTAGTCGTTTTCTTAATTATTTTTTTCAAGAACACGTTTTGGGTCGTTTCTCGCTTCAAAATCATATTTTTAATCATTTAAAAAGCCATCGAAATTGGCCGTTTTCGAGATTTCTCGCAATTACTGTTTTAATTTACTGTTAAAATTTGGCCAAATGAAGTAGATAGGCATTCTCCCCGTCCTCACTTTAGTCAGTAAAATTAGTTTCAGAGAAATCGGAGGCACACAATTTTTTTCTGTAGTAAAAGTTCTCGATTTTCCTACCAAATTACAGAAAATCCGTGTTATCTTCAGAGCCCATTAAGCCTTCCTTTTGACCGCTTCCTGATTCTCATTCCTCCATCGATCTCGTAATGTAATTCCCAGCATTTTTCGTTGAGTGACATTCAACCGCTCTTTTTCACTTGCCGGCAGCACCCAAACTTCGCTCCCATAGAGTACGGTAGAGGAGATGCAGCTGTGGAAGAGACGCCTTCTTGTCTTCATGGGGAGGATGCGAGAGGAGAGAAGCGGGGCAAGCTTGCTCCATCCCAATCGATCCATCCCAATCGAGCGAGCATAAAACAGATAAAATAATGCCGTCGTAGTAAGGCAAATTAGTTACGGAAAACTTTCCGCTCGGAAGAAACTCATTGTGTTTACTTCTCACACTATTTTTCCGTTTGCCCGACGTTCTTTCAGCTATTCATGATAGATCTACTACAACGCGCTCAGCATTACATTTGGACCTGAAAAGCTATTGACTTCTGCGACTAATGTAAAACCTGGCGTATTTAATTCCATTTTCCCATGAGGTTACCTGACTTCGGAGATATATTTGTATTTTGATGCAATATTTGTTTACCTCTGTCGCTCCCGTCAGTTGCAGAGTCATTAACGAAGATCTCTTATGTGTTCTCGTTTTGCGTAAATTTCAGGAATTCCTCATGCATTTCAAGTATTGTAATGATCCCATGGATTCTTCTGTTTTTAGGAACGCAATTCGGCGTATCATACTTGCACATTCACTTTCGTTAGCTCGACCAGCAAGACATGTTCTTGAACTATTTTCACTCGCCAGAAAGCAACGATGCGGTCTGTACATTAACTTGTCCTTGTGATTTTCTTCACGAGAGTTTGAGATTCAAAGAACCACTCTCATCAGCTTTATTCAAAAAGTCCGACTAGAGTGAAGAGAGTGATTTTCAACGGAATACTGCCGACTTCACACTCCATATCGCTTGAATACATCGAGCGCACGCCTTCCCCTCCACTCACACCAGAATGCGCGATCTATGTACGGGCTTCTTCATGAAATGGTCACCTTATTTACTTACTGCATTCTCTAGCAGAAGGTTGCTAGATAAAACGCACTAGCGAGTGACGCGACTTTTGATGTGGTACTTATGTGTAATTTTTGTTACGGATTTTTCATGAAGACCACCACAATGCCTGATTAAATTCATTAGAATCGCAGACGCTAGGTTGTATTGAAATCTTTGAGAGAAACGCATTATTAATTAGCTGGTTCTTCGCCAAATAGTCCTTGCTCGTGTTGTTTACTGCATGGACACGATCCAATTGTTAGATGCATGCCTCACTTGCAAGCGACTAACAAAGGTTCGCACTGTTGTCTCTCACCACCAAAATTCGTGAACGAGCCCTTCCTAGCGAAGACCACACCCACACTGTCTCAGTGCATAAAAATCATGAATTGGATGCGTTTTTTCCAATATAAAGGTTCTACCAATGTCAGCTACTTCGCGTGACACCAGTGTCCTTGCATGTTGCCTTAGCAGGTGGTTGCGATTGACCCGACACCATGTGTTATCCGTAGTTATCTGTATTCTGCTGCCACTGTGCGATCTTTATGAATTTGTGTTGTTGCCGCAGACGATCACATCGTTCATGCTAGAAACGAAAGCAAACAACCGACAGGGATGAGCAAATGGATGAGATTAGTTTGGGAATAGTCTCATTCCACCTCTCTGTCTCCAGGCGTTCGGTCGGAGCCATCCACAAGCCCCGCCAACCGTCCTTGAGTAATACTCTCGAACTTGATCTGTTTCTGAAACTTATCCCACTCCAAACTGGTTCGAGTCTCTCCAGGCGTTCGGTAGGGAAGATTGAAAGAGAGGGTAAAGGAAGGAATCGGGCAGGTGCAATGCTGATGATACATCTTGATACGTAGACATGCATCCGTTCCCACGTTTTATTATTAAACTGTTTTCGCGCGTCATACTTTCATCACACGATTAGGGAGACAATTGAGACAAAATACGTGTTGGCGATAATTCCTCATTCGAGAGCGATGCAGCCTCCTAATTTGTGTGATAATCATGTTTATCAAGTGAAATTCGAACCTTCCGTTAGTCACAATTCCATAATTTTATCGGAAAAACACGCAATTCTATTGATTCCGTCACAAAATAATATTTTTGGAAAACTGTTATTTTTCAAATAGGAGCATAAGTAGCACCAAATGTTTATAGTGATAATATAGCTCCATAGTGAGTGACTGGAGCGCACTAGTGTATAGGCCAGCACCTTCGATCCTCAAGGTAGACAAATAAGTTAAGTGAACTGCAATTTTTCACGAACGTTCCCCTTGAAACGTCTATAAAAATACAACAATGAATCGAGCACCATTCTCACTTCACCATGAAAGAGGTGTAGTATCGGGCTGCTCACGTGAGAATGTGTGAATTTTCCGAACAGTTTCCACGTTAAATTACACAATTTCGAAAAAAATCTAAAATTTTCGAAAATTATCAGGTACATTGAAATCTAAATTTCTCTCCTACACAGGAAGCGTGATATTTCTAATAATAACGGCTATGATACTCGAGCATACCCTGAAAAAATGCTATAAAGTCAGCTCGTTTAGATTTGATTGGCGGGAGATATATGAGCCCAAACACGATGCTCAAAAACGAGCGTTACTTATTCCTCAACCCAATAGTATTCGTGCCGATTTCCGTCTCAAATATCCACGATATTTCTACTGTCTATTAAATACATCTGCATGACGTAGGATAACAAGTTTATCACTTTTATCAACTCTCCATCCATGCATAATGTTTTTTCTCACTGGTTTTCATTAGTCTTGCCATGCTTTGCTCTGCTCTGTGAAATTCAACATTTCTCCATGTCTTGTGCGCTTTTCCAGCTAGATATCATGCAAAGAATACGTTGCATGACGTTCTTTCGTTTGTTCTCAAATTTTGACTTCATTTATACTGTCTAGCGGAAGCTCGTCATATTGTTCTTGAGCGAACACAGACCGGATACAGTAATGATGTAGTAGTGCAGTGAGGCATTACATTAATTACGGAAAACTTTCCGCCCGAAAGAACTTCCGTGTTTTCGCCCACCCCCACTCTTTTCAATAAACGTTCTGTCCACTATTGATGATAGTTCCACTTCTATAGTTTCTGTATCAAAGTTTGACGAGAAAAGCAGGTTGATTTCCGCGCGCATGCCTATTGCAAAACCTGGTGGAGAAACATACACCTGTGGCATTTACTTCCTTGTCTCCACGAGATTAGCCGAGACACGAGATCGAATATAAATTTAGGTGTGGCTGCATGATTTCCATGGTTCCCATTCTCTGTCGTCAGGTTCGAAATACCTAAAAAAAAAAAAAAAAAAAACGAAAACGAAGATCTCTTGTCTGCACTCATATTGTGTCATTTTAATTTCTCATGCATATCAAGTAATGCAATGCACCCATGGGTTTGTTGTCTGTGGTACGAAATTCGACACTCCCCTTTTCACATAGAGTTTCGCTGGTGCGAGCGACAAGGGATGCATGTTCTTGAACGGTTTGCACTTTCAAAAACAACGGGGTGACCTGCCAAGCTACATCCCCTCATAACATTGAACGATTGGTTATTCAAAGAACCCCTCTTCTCATGTTCGGTGAATGTACAGGCCTAGCGAAGGGTGGGATCTTCAACCCATTTCATTAAACGCTCCCAAAATGCCCAATTACCGCACGCGGAAGATACATTATGCGATTATCGAGTGCATTCATTATGTTGCACGTGTTGCAAATGGGTGCGAACTATATTATATGGAACCCAATTACGGCCCGAGTTCGCAATTTTGCGTGTCCTTGTCGTAAATTACGAAAGAAGGGGACAAATAGCGCAAATTACGAAAGAAGGGGACAAAAATATTCCCATCTGTCCTGCCTAACATATCGTTCTTTTAATCCCTCGAAAATTAGGAAGGCTATGGTCCTAGTCCGACGAATGTGTAACTAGCTGATGCGCGAGCTCAAATCAAACTAACAATAAGACAAATTTTCTATCACCCGATTAGCATTGCTCACTTCGATGCTAACTTATTATATGATAAATTACACGTATTTGCGATTTTTAATGCATTTTGTATTACGATTGGTGACGCTCATTAATCACTGAGTAATTCGTAATATCTACAAGCATGCGCTTGACATGATCGCATACCTGCCCACGTCTACGTTTCATCAAGCTCCTGGGAGTTAACATCGAGATAATGACGCATCTGCTAATGTGTTAGAGGAGAAGCTCTATTTTCAGATGCATGGTATAAAATATATGTTTTATGAGCCGTTTTACATTCTCTATTTGTTGCACCCACTTTTTCCTCATAATATATTTTCGAAAATATGAGGAAGTTACTGATTCTTTTGTTAGCAAATGACTACGCAAAGGAACCGAAAATCCTCCCTCCCAAATCCACCCTTATCCCCCTACCAAAGCCTACTTCCGTGAATTAACGGCTGATGCAGCTAAGCCGGCAAATACTTCATTCACATGTGCTCGGCACATCTTTTGAACACTCGTTATGTCGCTTTGTCACGTGAATTTTCAGAAAATACCACGTGATTCTTGCAGAAAATGGACGACGTCAGTAGCAATCTCAGCAAGGATAGCGGATCGCCGCCGGAGCGACTCCTGTCGGATACAGTACAGGTATCGATCAATGAAGAAAAACGGGGTTTCCTGCTGGCACGAAGACTGCTCCGATCAGGCATTTTACAGTGAAGCCATTGTCGAAGCCAGCACATTGAGCTCGTTTTAGCATCCTTAATATCGATGATATAGTGGCGCTTTTGTGCGATAAACTAAGAAAAATGGAATACAAATGATCACTGTATTGATTGCACCACCGGCGATCTTCATATGCTCTACGGCATTTGACGAGCTATTCAAACATATTATGCTCGCGTTTTGCAGCTCATATTTCTCACAATCGTCCTGCTGGTGGGGCTTCCGTCGAATTTCCTCGTCCTCAAGCGTATCTTGACGCACTACAAGACCACCAACAAAGATAGCGTCAAGGTATTGGGGATATGTGGGAATAATTTAGCCAAATCGATGCACTTTCAGCCCGGGTTTCTCCTGCTCAAACTGAACCTGACCATCTCCGATCTCATGTTACTCTTCTTCTACGCAGCGCCTAAACTCGTCTGGAACATCACCTACGAGTGGAAGGGCACTGACAGCATGTGCAAGTGAGCACGAATTTATCTATTTGCTAGGCTCAAGCACTCTGTTGATGGTTAGAACCAAGTGTCTCAACTAGCCCATGTTTTGCGTAAATTTCATCATGAATCTCAGGACGTACAACTACCTCTCGATGGCCTCCTACTACCTCTCCTCGAACATCACCGTGTGCATCGCACTAGAGCGCCTCCGCACGGTGCTGGGCGCAGCAAAGATCCGGGCGCGCGGTGAGAGTACGGTAAGTGCACGCCCGATCTCGATCAAAAACTGATTGTGTTCTGCAGAAATCGATCCGCCTGTTACTGTTCTTTGCGTGGTTCTTCGCGTTCTTCTGGTCTTTCCCCCAGTTCGTTGTCTTCCAAACGGTCGACGTGCTCCCCGACAACAACGAGCCCTGGTTCCAGTGCTCCGATGTCTGGACGATTCACGCGTGAGTGTTGTTCTGACCAGAGCGAGTAGTGCTCGGCTTTGCTTGTCTATTCTTAGATTTCGTGATTTCTGTCGTTCTCAAGCGTCGAGTTCATATGATCAACAGAATAATTTTGCAAGAATATCATATTGTCTGGACTCCTATAATTTGTTGTCCCGCCACCAACGGAAATTCATAACCCACCGACTAGGCTAGTGTACTTGAGCGCATTGTCTGATCAATACACAATGGCAGCGAGGGAGCAAGCAATGCGTTTTGCATCGCAAGCTATCCAAACGGTATTGATTGAATTGAACATTCGAGAAATAGTCACAGCGGGAACTATTTCACGGTTTCAGGGAAACCGGCACAGCACCGTCCGTCCCGACATGGATCCTACGGCCGCCCATGCAGACCGCCTACGAGCTGGCGCATCTTGTACGGTATAAACGTAAATTATGGATCCGGACTGATGATATAGTTTCATCTTACCTAATTTCCAGTTAATGGTGTTCTGGGCTCCGCTCGCCGCACTCTCCGCCAGCTATGCCATCATCGCAATCAGGATGGCACGATACTCGATGGAGAGTTCGCAGGTGTGCCCTTTGATCTCAAATCTTGCCATCGAGTGAAGCAATGCATCGGAATTATGGTTCTCTTGTTGGAACATTTTCCATTTTCCAATAACGTCGAACAAAGGGATTACGCTGCTCTGTTCGCGAGATGATGTGGCGAATGAGGATGGAAATTCAATAAGCAAATGAACCGTTATTGGAAAATCGTTTTCCAATAAGAGACCTCAAATCGGCATCCTTCCACCGTTAGCGAAGGCAAATCCAAAAAATATTGAACTATTTTAGTTCACGGCATCCCCTCGCCTGAGTGGCAGCGACGCTTGCGAGACGCGATGTGCGTTTGTTGATCTTTGATCTTTGCTGCACTTTGACTATAATTGTATCTCTTCAGGTATGGTGGACACCGATCAGATCTCGTGCGAGCTCGTTGTGATGCGGAAGAAGACATCGCTGATGTCGTTCAGCGACGTTGTGTCGCATCTTCGCAGAAGCTCGAGACGGCTGTCGTCGATGCCACTGCATGGTGAGCTGTTAGAAGTGTTACATCATGCCTTTCTATCTGGAAATTGTTGGAAATATCCGTCGTTACGGAGAAACATAAGTTCACGGATATGATATTCCAGCATTTTTTGAAAAAAAAATATCAGCATTCATTTAGGCGCAACTGCGCAGCCCATGTGGCGAAGGAGGATTCGCGGGAAGCTGTTCAGGTAGGTGCTCGTTAGGGATGACAAAATGGACTCGGCAAGCGGGCTTCGACCCGCGGTCATGCCGGCTTACCAGTTGAAAATGCGCCGGGTTCAAGCAGGTCTCAAGTGGGGACGAAAATCTGTGTTTGGTCATCACTGGTGCTCGTTGATCTCTCGATTCCCTTCAGCTATCCTGCTCATTCCAGGTCAACTCTACTCATTGTCGCCGCTCATTTCCTGTTCTGGTTTCCATACAACTTTGCTGCTGTTGTAACCTACGTCAATATTGATTACAAGGAGTGAGTTTTTTTGGTTGATTTATACAGAAATACTTTTTTCGCATCGAGATTATGCATGATGATGATAGGCCTAGGATCCACACTTGTGCGAACTTGCGAATTTCAGATTTATCGCCATGCATGTCTATTTTCTCAACGACCTCCAGATCCTCATCACAATCGTCAACCCGATGCTGTATGCCATGATGAAATAGGCGCCGGCCAGGATCGGATACTATCCGGACATCATGTCCGCAGCCATTTGGACGATTTATGCAGTCTTAACGTTATCAGTAGCGATGATGAACTCTCCTCATTTCTCATACACTCTCGTTAGTCAGCGAAACGAGAGAGTAGACGCGAATTGAGGAGAAGCTGATACCGATTTGACACCACAAGTACTGAGGAAAAGCTCACCCACCTTGAAAGTGCTGCACTTTCATCAATTGTATTTTCGGTGCTGTTCTCGCCTCTGAGCTCTTACTATTCTCAGGTTTATGACAAATGAATTGAGACCAGTCACCGGTAACCAGCGGAATCACACTGAATTGATCAATATGCCTGTATAGTGTGGGTATTGTGTAATATATTGTTGACAATATATTGTGGTATGCGCCAGTGTTCAGACCAATGTACGATCAGAACAAGTTGTCTAGGGACGAATGGAGTGCAACATGTTGATGAATTCTTGCGAGATAACAAATAAAAACATTCATAATGTGGCAATCATCATTACAAACATCTCAGCACAATTGGTACATTTGAAAAGGGCCTGACATAATGCGTAATGGAAAAAAAAATTGAAGACGTAACTCACTCGCAAGACGTGAAAATGTTCGATGAGCCGAAACTTGGTGGAAAGTGAATAGAAAGTGGCAAATCGAACTTTCTCCAGGAAACGTTTGTTACGTCGATAAATATAGATTGAGGCCTGAATCGGATCTTAATATGCGTAATAGAAATTGCAAGCAATTAATGCTGAAGATATTACCACTGTTCCAATGCAGCAAATCACCGAAAAAGTGAATAAAAAGTTGTACATTACCCCTGAAATGTACTTCTCAAGACGGTTTCCGTACGTTCAAATCTATGGATACTGAGACTGAAATGATCTAAAAGGTGGTCTAAATAATGTTTTCCTCGAACCTCGTAGTCCGCAATATACATAGTTGCAATATTCTCTCAAATACTCAAGACAAAATACAATTCACGATACAATGATTGCACCCAAGAATCGCAGTCTCTGAAGCAATACAAACTTGTTTACTGTATCAGCTACTCCCGGGTGCTAGGCACACTCAACTGGAATGTACCCATTTCTACGTAAGTATCAATTTGCGGAGCGCCGACTAGATTCTCCAAGCCTATTTTCGCCTCAGCAGCTCACCTCATTATATCAGCTGCAATCTCCATGAGGCTGTCATAGCTAACCGAACCTATATGTTGTTTGTGACAACGTTGTGTGTGAAGCGTTCGCAGGGTAATTCCTCAAACACTACGATAACATATTTCTGAACATTCTCAGCATTCGAATAACGCTAGGTTGCCTTTTTTAATCAGATTTTAGAAATGAGGGCTACTGACCTCACTAAATTCACTTTTGTCCTAAAAGCATCAACTCATAATCAGGCAATATTGGAAATATTTAAAAGGAGCCGATATATTGATATAGCATATTTTTCTTCGCGATAATTTTTCCCACATCATTAAAGTTTTTTATCAGTGAACATTCGCGATGGATACAACTCTGACAGTAATCGCCGATGTCATCATTCTCGTGACATTTCCCCTCCACTGTCGATATATCTACGTGATGCTTCACAATGAGGCCAAAATCGCTTCTCTTGAATACGCCTTTCGTATCACTCTCACTAACCTCGGTGCGTACAAAATATATTTTCTTTTTAAATATAATTGTATTTAGTCTTTGCCAATCTTCTATACTGCATCATCTTTATTCTCATTCAAGAACCAGCGTCTTACGGTGCATTTCTCAACTTTTACAAGGTTTTATACATCTCAATATGACTGATATCTCAGAAAATCCCGCAAAAGGCGTAGAAAATATATGAGACGAATCGCGAGATAATGGAGACCCCTGTGGCGGTAAAAAAATTTGTACCCCCATTCCTGCTGAAAAATATAAATTAAGTACTTCAAAGGGTGCTCTATCAAACTACGTTGGCAGAATTTTGATATCGGATTTTTTCTCCGTGCATTGGTTGGTCAAAGTGGGGACTCTTTGGAATTTTCGATAATTTCACTATTTTTCACTTCAGGAAAACGATTATAACTTGCTTTAAAGTTGAGCTAGAGACAATTCCAAAAATCATTCGAATGCGGCGGCTGAGTGTAACATTTTATGTGTTGGTGATTTTATTCCATGTTTACGCGCTGAAGCCGGGCAGTCGGTTTTTCAAAAATAGTGAAAAATTGCTATAACTTTGTTAAAAGTCCAGTCCCCAAAAATCCCTCGAAAGTGATTTTAGAACAAACATGTGCCTACTCCATGTCCAAAAATCAGAGGAATCAGTGAATGGGAAAAAAGGGGGCTGGCTTATGTCCGAAAAAGTGCCGATTTTGAGTGTTTTTCAAACATAACTTTTTTCTATCATCGATTGATGAGCTGCTGTGTAGAAATTCGGAATCAACGCGTAAAAATACGCCAGAAACTCCTATCGACATATATTTTCGAGATGAAAATGTTTTCGTCTCTGATCACTTTTTCACCCTTTGGTCCAATTTTGGTCGGGAATTTTTTGTCTCAGAATCATGTCCCTATAGAAATTTCTTTCTTATTTTTGAGCGTATAACACGAATTTTCTAACTAGAGCTCATGAAACCTCGAAATGAAAAAGTTATGATCCAAAGAATATCCTTCTAAAAATTTTGTACAGTATTTTGGGCATAGCTTTTGCATTTCGATATTTCATGAGCTCTAGTTAGAAAATTCCGTTTCTACGCGTAAAAATGAGCCAGAAATTCTTATAGGGACATGATTCTGAGACAAAGATTTTCCGACCAAAATTGGACCAAAGGCTGGATGGTGAAAAAGTGACCAGAGTCGAAAAAATTTTCATCTCGAAAATATATCTCGATAGGAGTTTCTGGCGTATTTTTACGCGCAGATTCCAAATTTCTACACGGGAGCTCATCAATCGATGATGGAAAAAAGTTATGTTTGAAAAACACTCAAAATCGGCACTTTTTCGGACATAAGCCAGCCCCCTTTTTTCCCATTCACTGATTCCTCTGATTTTTGGACATGGAGTAGGTACATGTTTGTTCTAAAATCACTCTCGGGGGATTTTTGGGGAAAGGACTTTTAACAAAGTTATAGCAATTTTTCACTATTTTTGAAACGGCCCGGCTCCAGCGCGTAGACATGGAATGAAACCACCAACATATAAAATAGTACACTCAGCCGCCGCATTCGAATGATTTCTGGAATTGTCTTTAGCTCAACTTTAAAGCAAGTTATGATCGTTTTCCTAACGTGAAAAATAGTGAAATTATCAAAAATTCCAAAGAGTCCCCACTTTGACCTACCAATACTCGGAGATGAAATCAAAATTCTGCCAACGTAGTTTGATAGAGCACCCTTTGAAGTACTTAAGTCATACTTTTCAGCAGGATTGGGGATACTAATTTCCTACAGCCGCGGGGTCGTCAATACTCTCGATTCTCTCGCGATTCGTCTCATATGTACCTATTTCAGAACAATTCGTGGTGGTTAGGAAGAGTTGTAGTTATGCAATCGATTCCTCTTACTCTGGTCACAACTTATTTCCATGTTCTTATTGCTACCAATCGATTGAGCGCACTCGTTTGTCCCACGAGACATGGAAGGGTTAGTTGAAACCATTCAGGATTTCGAAAATAAATCAATCCGTAATTTTTTTTTTAAAGCTATGGACTGAACGATTCGTTATGCGACTTCTCTTCGCACTCTGGGCACTGACAATCGCATTGTGCATCCCACTTATCTACCCAATTGAGGTATTTTCGCAAAGAAGACCTCGAAATATTTAAAATATACATTTTCCCGGGCAATCACAACGTCTTCATCTCTCCCATTCGAAATATTGGAGTGGAACTGGATATTCAAAGATCTCAATTCGGTTTTATATATCAGGTGCACTTACACGACCCTTCTTAAAAATTATAATCGAGAACTAACTGAAATATATCCAAAACGGCTTCATTCCTATATTTCTCTACTCAGGGGGTCACAATGGTAGCTGCAGGATTATTAAATGTGTTGGCTTTCCTTCTCTATGCTTGCATTGGTTTTCGAATGAGTAGAATCAAGGTATAATCAGTCTCATAAGTAGTCAACAAATCACTTAGAATCTTCCTCGATCAACGATCACTGCCACTCTCTCTGCCATACTTGTCTCTTCCGGTGCTGAAATCTATCTTTCCCCATCGTCAATATTTTCATTCCAGGTGGTTTCTTCATCATAATCCTCGTTATTCCTGATATGCTCTCTGCTCGACTGACGGGAAAGAGATTGTGGAGGTTCATTCCAAATTTGTTTTTTAAAAATTTTCTATCTGATTTTTTTCAGTGAGCAGTTGTTTTACGCGTTATTCAAACTCTCGAATGCATTCAGCAACGCTGTGGCTCCATGGGCGATGCTTTTCTGCTACCCATACGTAAGCTCTACCCTGATTTTAGAGAGAAGTAAATCCATAGCAATTTGACAGATTCGACGACTTCTCATGTGCAATAGGAAATTGAATGCTCCTACTGAATCGATAGTGGATTTGAATAAAACAAAGTCGCGGAACATTGTAAACATCAAAACATAAATATTTTGAAGTTAAGAGACACTCCACGATATAGTGGAACGGATGGCTGAAAATTAGATTCTTTCCATACGTTTTTCTTGAAGTATGGATCCCGAGTGCTGATCGCCGCCAGCACTAGCTAAGGTCTCAGATCGACTTTGGCGGAGTTACAGTAAACCCACAGTTTTTTACAGTAAACCCACAGTTTTGGGGTCAAAAAAGTCACTATCTCAAAAATATATGTATAGTAATTTTTCTGACCTATTTTCACTCGTGGACCGTGGACGGTCTCTTAAATTGGACTATACCGTGGACGGTCTCTTTAATTGTATTTCCGTGTACTCATATCGCACCCAGCTTTTTCTCTCACTACTTCCTTCTCCCACTCCACTAAGGGGTGAATTAGTCGACTCTCCACTTCTACGTATGTTCGCAAGCAACATTTACTGGATTTTTGGTTGTTTCCTTTCAAATATAATGTGCCAAACTGCTTCCACATGTTCCATATCTTTCCTCCCCACTTATCAATTGATGATGCTGGAAATTGTGATAATGATCCTTTATTGCCCTTGTTGAGTGTTTTCTATTCATCCTTCTTTTAATCGACCTTCTGAATCTCTTAATCCCTCCAATCACTTGTTTTCTTCAGACTGTCACTTGCTATGCTAATGTGCCTAATGAATGAATTAGTCCGTTTGAATTCCCTCAAAGAAAAGGAAGAATACTCAAAGTGATGGATGGAAGTGAGTGGCGTCGGGAATTATAGAGAATCAAAGGGGAATCAGATCTAATGACCTCAGACCACACGTGGGACAGCAAAAGATGGAATGGAAGGGTTTGCCGCAAATGTAAAGGAACTTTAAAGTTAGATGAAAACTTGGATCACCATTGGAGTGTGAGATCAAAGAAAGGTGATCAAATCAGGGGAAAATACTTTTAGTCCTTGGAAAATATATCGCTATTTTCCGCAGATTATGTCCGCACCCTATTGTACCCTATATACCCTATATAAGGATAGGACGTATTCAGTAGTGATGAAGGACTCTTGAAGAGTATCTGATGCCGGTTTTTTTCACAACATAAAATGCTGCACTTTTCATCAATTATGTTTTCGCTTCCTATCTCGCCTCTAAGCTCTTACGATTCTCGAGTTTATCATAAATTAATTGAGACCAGTCACCCGTAACCAGCGTAATCAGACTGCATTGCTCACGATTCTTGTTTGCAATGCGACAGTGATCAGGTAAATGTCCGGTCAGACCAATGTGTATAGTTCACCGACTCATCAACACATTTGTCTTCATTTGCGATCAATCGAAGACAATTGTATTCCACCTTTTCAGAGAAATGCAGATGTAAGTAAAGATAACATGCTTTATCGGAGGGCATGCCTAGTATCCCAGGAACCGAGAAGGTTTTTAAAGTAGGACTCCCCAGTAGCATCGTTTACGTGCTCGACCTCAACGGATGCTGGTGCTGGGATACAGCAAGCACTAAAGTGCGTTTATGTCGAAGTCATGATTACTCTACGGTTTTTTTAAAAACTCACTATCGACTCTTAATTGGAAATATTAATTGGAAATCTCGTTTCATCGTTGGAATAGAATGAACGATTACGGCGTATGCCACAGGCATTGCTCTGAACAGAATAATTAAATAGTCACACTTTCTTCCTGAACTTACATAGTATGCGAAAAATTGAACGCCTCGCCGAACACGGAAGATAGATTTTCATCCTGAAAACGTTAACTTTGGAACATTATTATGGCCTGCATCGAACTCACCGTTTCGCGATAATACAGATGTAGAAAGATGAAAAGACCGGCAAAGGAAACTGCTATTCCAACACAAATGGTACATTTGACAAGGGCCTGGCATAATGCGTGATATAAAACAATTGATGACGTAACTCACTTGGAAGGCGTGAAAATTTTCCATAAGTTGAAACTTGGTGGAGAGCGAATAGAAAGTGGCAGTTCGGGCTTTCTCCAGGAAACGTTTGTTCCGTCGATAAACATAGATTGAGGCCTTTATCGGATCTTCACTTGTATCAGCACTAATCACAAACGATTAATGCCGAAGATACAGCCACCGATCCCATGCCGCAAATAACCGAAAATGTGAACAAAAAGTTGTACATTACTCCTGAAAATTTCTTCGCAACACATTTTCCGTACATGCAAACCTAGGGATCCTGAAATAGCAATGAAAACGGATAACGGAAAAATAATCATAATGATTATTGATGAAATCAGAGTGGACTTTCGTCTCTGAAATGATCTCACGTATGCTCTAATTAATGTTTCTCGCGAACTTCGTAGGTCGAAATATACACTGTTGCGAATATTCTCTCAACTATCTGAACCGAATTACTAAACGAGGCTAGTGAGAATTCTTACGAATCCTATGAAAAATAGTGGTGCAAAAACGCATTCATGAACATGAGCAATCGATACACACATGAATATGGTCAACATGTATTCATCTGCAATTCATCATTGATGTTGATCATTTTACCTGAAACATACCGTCTCTCAAGATCGTGCCGGTTTCGAACAGCATAAGTCCAATTCTACTAACCACCAAAACGTAAAAGTGCAACAAAAATACGATCAATATTCGCGCGAGGTTCGGGTGAACTGAAGACCCCTAAAAAATATCGAAACACGTTATATTTGTATTTTTTGAATGGTCATATTCAACTCACCGTGAATAGCAACTGTAACAAAAATCCTGCGATGATGGTCATTAATTCGAGAAGCATCATCGCAATTGTAATACGGATGCTCAATCCCGGCGTTAGATCATTGATATTCTCTATTCCTGAAATGAATCTAAAGCAGAGATGAAATTGTAGGAATGCATCAGTCACCGGCATTCGGCGTTGGTGAGATGAGAATCGCAGTTCAAAAACATCCGAAAGCAAAAAAATCAGTAAAAAAGGTAGCAGCCGCTTTTCCCATCGAGTGTAGCGAAGCAGGCAACAATTTTGATGAACAGTCGTGAACCGGAAATTGTGCTCGCTTTATATGCACTACGTGCATTTGTAATGCTTGAGGCCTTAAAATCGCATAGTTACAGCACACCTTAGTGCAAAATCGAAATATTTTTGAATCACATAACATGTTTCTCCAAGAGAAGGAGACAATGCATTTGGAGATGAATCTGTGAAAATACGCGAATTTATCACAAGTGATGGAAGTCACTGCATACCAAACCTAAACAAGTTTCCTGAGATTCTGCGAAACTTGGAAACAATAGGGCTAGACTTGATTGTGGCTTTGACAACAACAACCCTGTATCATGACTATCTGGAAAAGAGCATCAATGGAATAGGTGCTTGATTTTGTTTTTTTTCACCTATTTGTTCATGGACTTCGCAAAGTTTCCCGAGGCGGATCACATATGTACTATTCGTAATGGAAATTATGAAAGTTTCAGAAGGCTGTTATAATCGACGTTATTTATCACAATATTTCCAATGGACAAGCATTGAGATCACTACTTTCTTCCCCGCCAAACGAGCTCACGCCTCGTACTGGCTGTAGGCGCGAGTACTGAAACATTGACAGTATTATTTACCAAATTCGCCTTTCGTACCTCTCCAGCTCTCTCAGGTGTTTGTAGCACTTATGGTATACGTTGAAGTACCAGACAGCGAATGCGAAGCAGATGGCTGTGAAGAGTGTGAACACGACAGTGATCACAAACACATCTAAAATGGGTATTTTGATCCAATTGGAAGTATTTATACTTCAAAATATCACCCTGCGCTTACAGTTCCTGCAATAATTTCAAATTTGTCCTAAAAAATCATTTTGCTTTTTTGCTTTTTTTTTGTGGGACATTTTGCTTGTTGAAAACAACTGATCCAAAGGAAAAAGAGCCATTTATAAATACTTCACGTCATATGTTTCGATCTCACTCCCACTCCCCCGCCCTCTTACTCCCTTCAGTACTTCATTCGTTCAGCGACTCTGCTCATATCATTCACTCTCTAACTCCTCTAACAGCACGATAACGCGCGAATTGAGGAGAGAGTATTCCGCTGTGCAATCAGCACTACTCACACTGCTCGGGATTCAGGGGCTCCTCGGTGGTGGTGATGACGTCATCAGCAATGATTGGCGCGATGGTGGTCATTTCATCATGCTGCTCGAGGAGGAATCTGCAGTAAAGACTCGTTGATGAGCAAGACAGAAGGAGCGATTTCTCCATGTTTATAGCCACCATAGCTCAGTGATCTATCCACAAACACCGCTCAAAATAAACTAACAGATCATCAATCTATCTCGCGCGATATTTCGCAACTGACCGGATCCAATTCGGCACGACCGAGTGTTGATCGAACAGTCCATACACACAAAGAATGAAGAAGACGGCGATACAAAACAGCGAAATCGCCTGCAAAATCGTTCTTTCGCCATTGTTGTGGCACTCTCTGCATATTCTTTAGAAATTGTGCCTTCTGCGAACTGTTTTTCATCAATTATGCTTTGACAAGGTTCTAGATTGTGTCTCATCCCCAGAACATATAGTTAGGCAAGGTCTATTGGTAAAGGATCGTTTCCTGGGCACCATCGAAACGACCTCAATGGGACCCAAGAGCGGTGAAACTCACCGCATACGCTAGCATGGGCGTCATCAGCGACGCCCGTTGCTTCCTGCAAGCGACGAACACGAGCGCGCCCACGACCAGCTCAAGCGCGCTGGAGACGCCCTGAAATCACTGATTATGTGAATTTATGTCCCAATGAGCAGCTTTTGTAGTCGCAGAATGGCAAGGTTGTGTGCATCATGATCAGTTTTCATCGGCGTCGACTCATCTGGGAAACAATTGGGGGTCAAGGGACGAACCGTGCCAATCCTCGTCCCGGTGGTGTGGTGCGCGTCCGGAATGCACACCGAGATGATGGAGCCGACGGCGCCCAGCACCATCAGCGCGGCCAGGATCTGCGCTCCGGTCTGCAATATTAGCGCAATTTTGAGCGAAAACAAATCAGTTGTCAATTAGCTCTCGGAAATGATTTTATCGGTCAACAAGCATTCAGGACCCATTAGCCGCCAAGCGACAGCCCACTTCGCAGAAGACATACTCCTCAATGCCAACCATACTTGCACACACCTACCGTAATCGAGAAAATGCCACAGCAGCACCGTTTCGTCATCGTTGTTATGTCGTTTTCCACTGGAAATGGGAAGAGGTAGAACGGGGGGGGGGGGGGGGATAGAACGTTCGCGCAATAAATCCGAATGTGTGATGGTGAAAGAGAGAGGTGAATGGTGATTCATGATAGGCAGCTGAGCGAGAAACAGAGAGAGAGGCAGATCGGCTATGTATTTCGCCGAATGGCGCTGTTCTCTCGCTTTTATCGGGACGCACGAGCTATTAGGGTAAACTGTGGGGAGGGGGAGGAGGAGGAACTTCAAGAGACCAAAAGAGCTACAGAGGGGGTGAGTCAGAGAAAGGGAGGTCCGATGATCATGAGATAGATTTGTACGAGACGGTCAATGAGTGTAGTAGTTCGAATTCGTGTTAGTCACCCCCCACTGTGCAGGGTAATGGTCAACTGACTCGGTGTGTTTAGCTAAACAACGTGAGAAAGGAGAGATACAATAAGACTAAACACGAGTATGAAGGGATTTGACTTGGCTTGTTAATCAAAACAACGTGAGAAAGGAGTACACGGAGGCGGTAGTTTGTTGAATCAGAGAAGTGAGAATACGGTCAGAAGGGATGAACGTGATAAACAAGAAGGCTGCTTAGTTACCACTGTTTTTTTTCTGTTGAAAGATACTGATTGCTTGCGCAGATAACATGTTCGTCATGATTTACATGACGAATGCAGATGCCATTACGATCCGTTTTTGGTTATTTAGCGTGTCATTATTCAGAATTGTGTAGGCGGAGTACACTCTCAGCCCACTGTTCAGCAATAATAATTCATGTGACGTGATCAATGTTATATTTATGGCTCAACAGTGTGGCCAACTGAATACTACATAATTGATAATATGCATAAATACGTGACCAAGAATCTCATCCGTCCTCTTTACGCAACGAGATGGTAGCGTTCTCCGCTGAAAGGGGATGTCGTCAAAGGGGAAATGCATCTCTCTTACAATTCGCTTTCGAGGTATTTGAAGCAAACGTTGAAAATGTGAAAGAACCACGCGTAGAGAATAAGTAACACGGCTGTGATGGCAGTCGAGAGCGGAGTAGCGATGATTATCGCTAAGCAAGTTTTCAAGAAATAAAAAATGCTTCCGAATGATTGCGGATCAGTGTCTAAATAATTTGGATACCTGTCATCATATTCGGAGCGATGAGCGCGATTATGCTAAGAACCAGCTTCACGACGTGCACCATCATCATGAGAACCTGTACGTTATTCAAATGGATGTGTATCATTTCCTCAATCTTCATTGAATTTGCAGAGAATCGGAACTCTTTTTACTCTTTTTACTCTTTCTCTTTTTTTACTCTTTTTACTCTTTACACTCTTTTTGGTTATGGGGAAACTAACAATGAAGATAACGATGGGCATCAGCAGCGACGCCTGCCTTCTGATGCAGGCGATGAAGACAAGGAAAGCAGCGACGAGTTGAACCACAGCGGCGACCATCTACAATGTTTCCTAGCTATGCTAAAGGCACAGTCGACAGAGCTCAGGATTCAATACTTCTATCTGATGCATCATCTTGCCGGTCAACTTCGGATATCCTTGGCAATTAATCCATTTTCAAAAAAAAACTACCTCGTTGCAGTTTTCCTGAAACGTGCAATAGACGCAATTTACCAGCAAAATCTGGAGCCAGGAGTATAAATGAGGTAAGGAGGGAATGAGCCACGTTACGATCGATCCTATGCCTATGATCTCCAGGACGCCGGCAACGATCATTGCGCCCCACTGTAATAGACGCATACGAACTGATATTCAGGCAAGTCTTACCGTAATTGGAATGATCCCAAAGCAGCAGCGCATTATGGATGCTTCAGAAACTATCACGACCAAGGAACTGAAAACAAGAGAAATGTCACTGACAAAGTCTGCGAATAAATGTTTACTGACTCCGCAATCAGTTCATTTTTCTCCTTTTCAGTATTGTGGGAAACTATGCAGGAACAGAATAATACAGATATTGAACACTTTCGATGTTTTTCTCCCGCAAAGGACCGGGTTAGGAAATGCCACACGCCATGGATTAATCGGTTGTGATTTTTTATATTGCATATTGTCATGTCAGTGAGCTAATTGCATAAAAACCAATAAAAAACAATGCAAAGCTTTCATTTGGGAAACAATACTCATAATCGACAACATTTCTCATCTCCAATTTGTACAATATTATATTTTCTTGCAATCCGCTTTACGAAACGAGCCGCTGGTATTCTTCCATGGATCTGAATTTGAATCCGTCGAAGTAATAATTGTAGTATGTTAGCCTACCTGTCCCTCTCCTTGGTGTATTTAAGGTATTTGAGGCAACTATTGAAGACGTGCAAGAACCACGCGTAGACTGCAAGAAGGACTGCGGTGGTGGCAGTTGAGAGCGGAGTGGCGACAATTATGTCTAAGAAGGGAGGAGAATTTAAAATATAAAAGTTGAGGGTATCAAGACAGTAATTACCTGTCATAGCACCCGGAGCGATCAACGAGGTGACGGATAGCACTATCTGTACGACGAGAACCATCATGACGAATACCTGAATCACTGAATGCATAGATTTATGAGGTAAACACTGATCTCATCAAAGCAACAGAGCAGGCAACATCAAGGAAAGCCGATACGCCAAACCCTTTTCACCAACGCGACAACGCACAATAAATGCGACAATAGGCATTAGAAGCGATGCTTGTCGCCTGATGCAGGCGACAAAAACGAGACAAGCGACGAAGAGTTGAACCACGGCCGCAACCAACTGAAATATTCGAATACTTTGTAAAAAAAATCAAAATTTGGACTGATTTTGTGACAAAGAGTACCTGAAAAATGTGTGTCCAGCTGGGTTGAGGCGAGGAGGACAGCGACACCATCACTATCGAGACGATCCCCGCCATTTCCATTACGCCGGCAACAATCATGGCGTATGCAATCACGCTAGCCTTATCGATAGGCGGAGGTGCTCAGACAAGCGCAATTGTTGAACAATAACATGCATTAGAAGTAATGTAGTATGAATGTCGATCTATCCGATCAATAATCAGGTGAGTCTCTGCAATCATGATCACGAGAGTCGATCGTTTTCAGCCGCGGTGTTTGTCAAAACAGTGCATGATGAAATAAGACGGTGTTTATGCACGCCTTTGCGTGGGCAAGTGTGATCATATTGTACAGACATAATCAAAGCTGTATCATCAGTATTATGTCATCGTTCTCATTACGCCACGAGCCGATCGTATTCACTCAAGCTGAAAGTTGCACTTTGTAAAACGAAAAAAAAACAACGTAATAGTTACCTCTCGCTCTCCTTGAGATGTATGAAGCAGGTGTTGAAGACTTGGAAGAAAAACATGTAGAGAAGAAGGATAACGACAGTGAGTGCAGTAGAGAATGGAGTTGCGACTAGGAAGTCTAAAAAGGAACTTTCATTGTCGATAATTATTGTGAATAGGTGAGAAAACACGAAAATACACAATTGTTATTACTTTTCATAAAGTCCGGAGCAATCAGTGAGATTATGCTGATCACGACCAGCACAACGAGCGCCATCAACAAGATGAGCTGAAATTCGGATACAATCATTTCAGATTCACATTTGATGATGAGTGCGAAAAAAGACGAAACTTACCGTGTAGGCTACGACGGGTCCTAGGAAGCCTGGTTGTCGTCTCATGCACGCGACGAAAGCGAGGAAAGCAGCCAAGATCTGGACCACCGCCACGACTATCTGAAATGGGAGGGCATTCGAAAGAGAATTCGATCAATAGAAACATAGTGAAACTAACCAGGCCTATCCGGAGCCAGATGACGTGAGGAGTCGAGTAGAGCATCTCGGCAACGATAGAACCAGCCCCTGCCACGACCAGTATCCCCGCAACGATCATTGTACCGAGCTGAAATCGCCGGTTTGATCAAATTTTTGAAAAAAAATTTTTTCAAGATAAATTTATGAATGGCTTGTAAACTCATTATTTCCAATAGCGACATGTATTTCCAAGAATAAACAAAAAAACTTGGTGACTACAAATTAAAATCGATGAGCTCACCGTGATCGGAAATATCCCGAAACAGCAGCGCATATTGTCTGAAAGAAATGCACTGTGAGACTTCGCAAATTTAGGAGTGATTCAGTAAAACAGGTGATTTCAACAATTGGACGACACGATGGTGTGTTGACTGACCGTTATCAGGTCCCTTGTTTTCCTTTTTAATGCAGAAATAGATTGGTGTAGGGGACAGAAAGGAAGACGATATGATGAGCATGTGACGTGTAACTATAGTAGTTGCAATCAACATATTGTGAAGGAAACACGAGAGAAACGGCTATTTGCACAGTCATGCGGTTGAGGGGCCGGCGGAGGACTGACTTCTCGCTGATCGACTTTTTTAATTGCTAAGAGTGGTTGATGTGTAATTTGTTTTCTTGCAAGAATGTGTATTAGCGTACCTCAAGAAGCCTACTCATTGAATTGATTTTTTTTTAAAAGGATTGAGTAAAAGAGGGAGAATTATTTCTTCATCCGAAACAGTTTGAAATTAAACAAGTTTATCAAAGTAGAAATGTGTGACACAGAAGAGTCTTTAGACTCTCCCCTCGAACTCAACGAAGTCGCGTGATCTGAACAATATAAAAAGTGGAGTGTGAATATTTAGTTTACGCGTACTTCTCCATATCTTTGAGGTATGAGTAGCACTTCTTGAAAATGTAGGAGAAATAAGATGTGATGAGGAGCGTAATGAAGCACGATACAGCTATGGGAATAAACGCATCTAGAAATTGGAATTTTTTTTCCCATTTAGGCATCCAACCATTGAAAAAAGAGATACCGCTGTCAGAGCGGGTAGTAATGATTCCTATTACAGATAAAATCATGAACGTGGCGAGCGAAATCAGATCCATAATCTGGAACAAAACTGGTATTATTAGCATGAAGGTGAATGTGCGTTTCCTATATGACGTAGTGAAATACAAAAGAGAGGCAAGAACGAACGCAGAATACAAGCATCGGTATCATCAAGGACGCTCGTGTCTGCTTGCAAGCAACGAAGACGAGGATCGCCGCGATTATCTCGAGTAATCCATGAACAACCTGGAATACATTAGTAGATATGACGCTTGGATAGATATCCGTCGAACTTTTACCTAATGTGCTGCCTTACATGACATTTCTTATGAGATATGATACATTGTAGTGTCTAAAGACTCACCACAATCGACATTATGGCATTGCTAGTTCTAGTTCCCGGTAGACTCGCGCGCACGATGGAAGCGATGCCGCAGACGCTCATCAGAATGGCCACAATCCGGGCGCCCTTCTGAAATGGGCAATCGTGATCCACTTTGTATTCATCGAAATTGATGATATCACCGTGATCGAGAAGCAGCAACAGCGATTGGCAGCCATTACTGAAATTTAGACATGCTTCACACGACTATACAAATTAACGCGGTTGGATCACATACAAAGACATTGAGGGTAAACACTAGATGAAAATCAGCTATTCAGCAAGCAGCGGAATACCAAAAAATTTAATTTTGCATAAATCTCGTTTATTGAATGAAAGATTAAACGTGCATGCTCTACTCGAATTGAATACTAGAAGAAGAGTGAGATACACATCACACAATGTATGTTGATTCAGAATAGGTGAGACATAGATGAGTAGCCCTTAAAACAACCCACGACGCAAATACTCACCACATTCATTGATTTATTGCCCAGATTCAGGTTGATGCAAGAAAATATATTTTAAAAAATCGAAAAGAACAAGGTTTGGAGCCGAAAAAAAGATTCTGGTTACCGAAAGATGGATTGTGTAATGTGTTAGTATTGACATACCTGTGATCAACTATCAATTTTTTCATCTCTACGAGGCTGACTAAATGAGTATTCCTCTCGCTATAAATAAACCGCACTCTTCGTCATACTCCCTGCTATGACAATGGGCATCTGGAGAGATACATAGTGCCTTGTCTCGCTTGTAAAATGATGAGATACAATCGCCTCCCCCTCTCTCGTATCGCCAATGCATTATATCAAACTGCAATGGGATAAAGTACGATAAGCGGGTTATTTTTTTCAAATCTCCACGAACACTATACCCCTCTTCTCACAATGATGGTTCGGTTCATCAGTCTCTAGTTAGGGACGTAATAACGACGGAACCCCGCCACTCCATTTCTCAACTTATTCGTCATGTTCCTGATCATATATTCCTCATATTTTAAATGTAGCTTCTTTATGATTCAAGCGAACCACATAGCAATCTGGACTGTGCCAAGAGGTGTAATTCGCGACTATTTTATGCAACGATAATAATTATAGCGCAGGTTTCTACAATCAATATTTTTTAATGTGATATTAAAAATATAATCAGATGTTCTCCCTATACTCGCTCGTTGGATCCCACAAAGTCGAGAGATCTGGAAGATAAACTGTGAAGTATGCATCTTTTGTTCACTCGGACCTCTCTATTTCTCTGAGGTACGTGTAGCACTTCTTGAAAACATAGTAGAAATAGGCTGTGAAGAGGATGGAAATGGAAGACGAAACTGCTAGGGCAACAAACGAATCTGAGAATAATCCATTTTTTCAGAACTTGTCGAAAATCTCTAACTATTGAAAACAATGAAATACCTCTGCCAGAATGCGTAGTGATGATTTCGATGACAGATCCGAAAAATACGATGACGAGCAAAACCAGACCCATAACCTGGAAAACACAATACATTCAGTTAGTTTTAATCAGGAAAGTCAATGTACAATTAATATTTAAAGCTTAAAATTATCGCAGAGGGGCGCAAAACGAACGCAAAATATCAGCATCGGAATCATGAAAGCCGCTCGTGTCTTCTTGCAAGCAACGAAAACGAGAATTGCCGTGATGGCTTCCAGTATTCCATGGATAACCTGATGTAAAATGCATCAACCACCACCCTTGTTTAGTCAGGCAATTTGCATGATATGCATTTGTATGAATTATGAGTGAGTCAACATTCGCAACATTACTTGGTTTGTCTTATGCTAATTATCTTGTAAGATATGAGTCATTAGGCATACCTGGCTGATTCGCATTCCGATGGTGAATGGGATTTCCGGCAGACTCGCGTACACGATTGACGCGATGCCGAAGACAATGATCAGAGCGGCCAGAATACTGGCGCCAGTCTGAAATTATCAATCGTGATGCATTTTCTCTTCGAAATTGACGATCTCACCGTAATCGAAAAGCAGCAACAGCGATCGGTCGCCATTCCTGAAGAGTGAAATGTGTGATCTGTTCGAAATAACACCGAAATATCGCATGCAAATAAATGCATGCCACGCGCAAATCGAAATCTCTATCACGAACGATCTAGTAATTTAGCAAATAATATGGACACAAATATTCATCGATTCATTTCCCTGATTCAGGTTGCTGGGAGATGAATAAACACCGATAAAACAAGAAATAGGTTTGGAGCCGGATTCCACCATTCGCTCATGGTCATGACAGGAAATCGAAAGCCTGCGGCGCCCTTCACGGACTCGTCAACCTTTAAATTCGTCAAATAATCGATACATGTAAGTTTTTGATATTTTAAAAATCACACATCAGGGAAAAAGGGTTGGAAAAAAGCCATGAGTTAGCCCATTCTCGATTGTATCTGTCTGTGTCGTCCTTTTGTTTTGTCATGTTTTATCCGTAATTATGTATTGCTTTTCAAGGCGCCTTTGTTTTGATGAATGCCTTAGGTGTCATCATGAGTGGTTTGAAAAATGATTCAGTGGGGATCGAGACAGTTTATTATGACCAACAATGGTGAATTAAAAATGATAATCAGCAGTTTCCATTAGGCGCGTTCGTTGATATCAACGAAGTCGCGTGATCTTGAATTTCGACAAATAATTAACAAATAATATGTTTTTTATGATCACATTTCGATATCCTTGAGGTATTTGTAGCACTTCCTGTACACATAGTAGAGGAAGGATGTGATCAGGAATGAAATTGCCCATGTAACAGCAGCGTTGATAAACGTGTCTGAAAATATATTTTAGAAATCAAATTAATATTTTGATCAAATTGTGTGATATTACTCAATCTATAGGGAAAAAACAACGAAAAATCGCTCATTTTTCCTGCAGTATACCTCTTTTAGCATCCTCCGTGATGATGCTGACAACACATGCAATCACCATCAATGCCTCCACTACCAGAGACACGATCTGGAGTGAACATTTTGACATGTCACAACATTTAGGGCTCTCCCGAATTCGCGCGCTCTCTCGCCAACTAGAGACACGAGAGAGCAGGCATTTTCAGGAAATTCGGTTCAGATTAGCAATAACTACTTTCAACTTGTGAATGCATGTTTTCATCGATAATTTCCGATTTATGATTAAAAAAGGGTAAGAACCTTACACAAAAGACCAGCATCGGAATCATTAACGCCGATTTGGTCTTGTGGCACGCCACAAACACGAGGATGGCGAAAATAGTCTGGATAATGCCAAAGACGATCTGAAGGAGATGATGAGCTGATTAATCAATCAAGATACATAGGCAATGTTGGTTCTTCGTAAAATATGATAGTTGCGACAAACCGCTGTGATTTGCTCTCCGATAATGAAGGAATTGCCCGGAAAATGAACTCTGAGTGCGGCGTTTGCTACCGAAAGAACACCGATCACGATCGTTATGCCGGCAAGAATGCGCGCACCGGTCTGAAATAATTGGTTGCTTGGGCATGACCAATCTCTCACCGTTATCGAGAAGCAGCAGCACCGATTTGACATTATTAGATCCTGGGCGGGAAGAATCTCTCATGGTTGGACAATTCCATTTATACGGCAAACTGGTATGTGATACTACGAGCAAACAAAGTTGATTCAGAATAGATGACGCATGATTGAGTAGCGCTCAAAACAACCCGGCGAACGCAAATACTGATCCCAATCCTCATTGCTGAGATTCAATCGGTCAACAGATGAATACACATTGTGAACGTGTTTGAGTGGAGAGTGGCTGTATAAATTGTTCTTTCCTAAAACGGTTTGCAATTGATAATAGTCTTACAACATGGTATTTGGAAGGGCCATTCATAAACTTATCATGGTATTTGGAAGGGCCATGCATAAACTTATCATGATATTTGGAAGGGCCATTCATAAACTTATCATGGTATTTAGAAGTTCAGTTTTTTTTCAGTTTTAACACATTTATCAAGAGGTCAATAGAGTCTTCGCCCTTCTGAGAGGGTTAGGGAAGGTAAGATGAGGGCTCTGGTGTGCATGGCATTCCACGTGACATTGCTTGCTTCGTTGAGAAAGTGGGCGCCGATTGTCTTTCGGAAGATATCGTTCCATCGTGATGGTGGACGGCCTCTTCCTCTGCGCTTTCGTGGGTACCAGTCGATCACAGTTCGGCTCCACTTTAAGCTATCATCGTTCGCAATTTTGTGCAACCAAAACCATTTTCTTTTCTGTGCGGTGCGGACGAAATCCTGAATTCTAGTGGAATCTCGCAGCCGCTCGTTAGAAACATGATCGAGCACAGTACAACCAACCATCCATCGTTCCATTCTGCGTTGAGTCACCGATAATCGATTCATTTGTGCTTTAGTCAGAGCCCAACTCTCACATCCATACAGTACCGCCGGAATTATGCAACCATTGAATAGTCGGCGTTTATGAGCCATTGGAATACCCCGATTGATTAGAAAAGCCCGGTGTTTATGGAATGCCCCAAATCCCGCCTTTAGAAGGGCCATGCATAAA
This sequence comes from Pristionchus entomophagus, assembly GCA_036245825.1. NCBI lineage: Eukaryota > Metazoa > Nematoda > Chromadorea > Rhabditida > Neodiplogasteridae > Pristionchus > Pristionchus entomophagus. The sequence continues at coordinate 5,607,641 of BTSX01000004.1, read as the reverse complement.
ACCGATAAAAAGAGCAAAGTTGCTCAACGTCAATGTCTGCTACGTATTCACTCACATAAATGTAATGTGGAATTGATTTATTTTATAAATCTAGCTTTATTTATTCACATTCAGCGCTGAATAAGCATGATGGCATTATCGACGCACAACGGTGACTTTGATTCCATTGATAGGTCGTAGAATGGCTTCTGTTGCGAATTTCTGAGATGAAAAAGCTCTGAAACAATAGATTGTCCACTATTTGCAATTATCTATGTTAACTGACTCATCTGATTCGAATCTGAATCTTCTCAACAGCCACGACAGAATGATCTTTTCCTCGTACATTGCGAATTTCTGTCCTGAACACGAATGGTCTCATCTCGTAATCAACACCAATCAATCACCGATGCAATTCCTCGGTCCAGCAGAGAATGGAATGTAATCATAGGCATTCCTCGCTGCGACCTTCTCATGCAGAAATCGATCGGGATCGTATTGAGAGGCATTGGGATAGATGCTTCTGAAGGAGAAATGTATGAGTATTGCAAGAAAGAAAACATCTTTCCAACTCACTCATTTCTATGCACTACGAACGGAGAAATGGTAATGTTGGCGTGCTGTGGAATAGTGTATTCGCCTGAGTTGAACGATGAATTGAGGTGCGATGCAATACCTCACCAAGTGTGAAATCATTCTGTAATTGTCTGCTCACGAAGGGAACTGGAGGGTATAGTCTCATCGATTCTTTGATACATCTCTCCAGATATTCCAATTTTCCCATGTCATCACGAGTCAAATCTCGATCTGGGTCATCACCTGAATAGGTGTGTTATCAGGGTCAAAGACACTTTCTATTTTCCCACCGAGAACCTCCATCACTTCTCCGTATGCTCTCTGCTGTATCGCTTGATGGCAGGAGAAACACCAGACTGCCCATCCGAGACCAGCAGAAGTTGTGTCGTGACCTGTGAAGGAATGATGACTGATACTGAGTCAAAGGGGAATCACCTTCAAACATAAATGTGTCCACTTCTTCTCGGATATCTTCATCTGACAGATTCTGTTTCTCTTTCTGTTCAAGTAGAAGATCGAGGAAGGCTCGTTTGTTAGCCTCAACGTCTCCTTTCAAGAGAGCTGAAGTGCGTTCAGCGATCACCTTAAAATCGTGGCATGATTATTACATTTATTACGGATTCATTCAACAAACTCACAGTTCGAGTGAACGTCTGAGCTACGATATTGAACCGATCGAATTCTTGTTGAACTCCGAGAATGTATCTGAGATGGAAAATGGAATGGATTAGAGATGGCCATTCTACCTCATGATCGGTGGCCACAGATAGAATTTCATTCCAACTTCAGTTCCAATTCTCATCAGATTGACAATTGCTTCAACATAAGGCTGATTGGGTTGTCGCTGTGAATCGAGTTCCTTTCCCATTGTTGTCTCTGCATTTGCTCAACTTCCTTGATCTCTTGTTTTTCCCCTCACCACATATAATATCGAGTGCGCACATCTTCACTACTGGGTACATATCGACTTTCTTTCCTGATCGATCCTCGAGAATGTCAACGCAGATCTACAGTTTCTACATTATTTCTCATTCTATACATATGTTTCATGACATGTTTGATAGATTCGCACGAGACCATTGCGCTCATTGTCCTTATCTCATCACTTATCATCATTTGTTCACTCGACCATGGATGAATGGAATAAGCATGGGCCCTTACCTTTGCATGCCTATTCATAGTAGCAATATATCCATCGAGCATTGAGAAATGGAATGTAGGAGTGAGCATCTTTCGACGAGATCTCCACTTATCTCCAGTACTGAGAACAATTCAATTCTCTGGCGAGAATTGGGATGTTGGGTTTCTGAGAGAAACACTAAGCCCTGCGTGAATTTGGGCCGCCCTTCACCTTATTCCTGTGTTCAATAAAAGCTAATGAATCACCTCCGATGTTCTGTCCCCCATGGACCATAATGCTTAACTCAATAAAAAAGAAGAAATCATCTACATATGTTAGTCGCAATAAAAGTGATGGAATCACTGAATAATCAGGAACCAAATTCGAGCCTGTCGCTTCGAGATAGAGAATTAAGAATGATAAACTAAAACTTTAGCATTTCAGTTAAAACTCACGTTATAATCTTTCAAAAAATTCAGAAGGGAAATGATCAATGCATAATTGAATTTAATATTTTTTTTTAATCTAGTGATGTCAAATATGCACAGTGTGTTGCAATGAACGATCAGGAACCAAATTCGAGCCGGTCCTTTCTCACATGCGTAAGTCAGGAGACCATATATTATAACAGACTAAACAACTAGTAAAAACATCGTTTAAAAAAAATCGTTCATTGTAACACACTGTACATATTTGACATCACTAGATTTAAAAAATATTAAATTCAATTATGCATTGATCATTTCCCTTCTGAATTTTTTGAAAGATTATAACGTGAGTTTTAACTGAAATGCTAAAGTTTTAGTTTATCATTCTTAATTGTCTATCTGGAGGCTCGAAGCGACAGGCTCGAATTTGGTTAATGATTATTCAGTGATTCCATCACTTTTATTGCTACTAATATAGACGATTTTTTTTATTGAGTTAAGCATTATGGTCTTTGTGGAACAGAACATCGGAGGTGGTTCATTAGCTTTTATTGAACACAGGAATAAGGTGAACGGCAGCCCAAATTCCGCAGGGCTTAGTGTTTCTCTCAGAAACCCAACATCCCAATTTTCGCCAGAGAATTGGATTTCGTCACTTTTATTGATGCGCAGCAATTTAATTTTTTTAAAATTTATGAGCAAGGGGGGCTCTTCCCCCTCCCCCCTTGAACCTCCCCCCTACCGTGTTTGTGCCCTGCACATTCTGTGAAACATATATCTTTGTTCTTCATGCCACATTAATGTCACCGCGGATGCAAGTATCACGATTCCCCACTCGACCGATCTTTACGTGATCAACCAAACCTGGTTCCAACCTGGTACCTATTTGAAACCATAGTGATACCAACCTGTGAGAGCCTGATTACATCTTTGAACAACCATAGCCAACTCCGGAACAAGCTGTGAAAATGTAACCGGGTTTCTACTAGGTACCAGCTTGGTCCCAACCTGATCCATCATGGTATAGTCGTGGTTATGCTCATCGACACGAATCGAATGATACCCTTACTCAACCTGTTTCCACACAACCAACGAAGCCTGGATCCAGCATGGTCCCGACCTGGTTCGATCCTAGCACAATCCTTCAAAACCCATAGCTAATCCGAAACCACCCAGAATCGATTCTATAACAACTTGATACAAAAACCTTTCGACCCTGTTTCCACCTCCAACACTTGGTTCCACCCCAGTTCCGAATCAGAACCTTCTAGCACCGATCCTGGTATCGCTCTGAATCCGCCTAGTTTTAATTAGGATTGAATCCATATTCATCTGAAAGAGTAATCTATAATTCGTAGTACTTAGTTCCGATTTGGGGTTACAATTCGGACCACTCACGTAACGAGATGTCACATTTCACTGGTACCGTCACAACAGTTAGAAGGACTGATTGACAATTACGACGGCGCTACGCGCCGGCGTCAATTTTGATTAGAGATCAATAGTTTCTGCACATCTTTAGATGTAGAAAAAAATCTGATCTGATCAATAAACCTCTTCCCAACCACGGCACGAGGACTTCATACTCGTCTCCTTTAGTGATCTCATCGTTTGAATCAAGGATGTACTAAACAATCAGATATTGTATTGTCACTTACGAAGTATTTCCTCACTTTGAGTGTTTCTCCACTAGTGAGAACATAAGAATTATCGTGAAAGAACCATATTTTCATGAACTGAATTCCACTCTCTTTCACCCATCGATTCATTCGATCTACCGCACGAAGAGGCATCACTGAAGAGAGAGAGAGAGAGATTAATCAATGGAATACTGAGCGATCCCGCCTTGAGGATCCATTCCAAACTCAAAAATGTGACCGAAGAGGAAAAGACCTTCATCTCCAGGGATAATGGCAGAGAGACGTTTCTTGTGACTGAGAATCAGATGCGATATTAGATTACGATGATGATACTTACAGTGTCTCACGTATGAACTGGATGATAGGTGGAACGATGAAATACAGAATAGCCAGAAGGAAGAGTTGAAGGATCATGGAAGCGACTGGATGGAGCGAGAGACTGCTTATGAAGGATGAGAAGAAACTGAAGTAGAGAGATAAAGGTATCTGTGTGGTCGCACAATCAGCGGTAAAAGATGAGCGTGTAGAGTGGATAGGGGGAGAGAAGCGGGATATAGTGCAGAGTGGAGAGGGGAAGAGATAAGGGGGAGGGTATAGAGGGTGACTGATGGGACACGTATCCCGACACAATTACTCACTAAACTCATTTACATTATACATTCAAACTTTGATAACTACGTTAGACATCCATAAAACTGTTCATACTTAGATAACCACGATAGACATCCATAAAACTGTTCATTCTTTCGTGATGACATTTTAAACACCTAAATCTGATGCACAGAACGAATTACCTACAGGTCCGTCAGCTGAATGGGCAACTAGCGAATTTGAGTATGAACAAAAGTAAATTCGGCCCGAGGTGCGAACATGTGCTCAATAATCAATCGAATACAATATTGTTCAGGAAATTTCAAGAGAGAGGGGGGGGGAGAGAACGGGTTGAGTGGGGAGGGAGGGAATACGGGGATCGCACGCAAATGACTACACATCACACAATCGCACATTCCGGAACATCAAAGAAACAAGGAGATGATTATTAAACCATTCGATTTATGCGTCACATTCATTGTCCTTATCTCCTCTCTTATCATCATTTATTCATACGAGCTTCGATGCTTTGAATGAAAATACACCCTTACATCGAAACGAGAATGTGCTAGAAACGTGCGCGTTTACCACAATGATACTTTGGATGTTTGGAAATTGTCGCTTTCCTATCTTGCTGCTTTGTCCTCACTCCAACTTCTGATGTGATCTCTAGTCTTTTCTTCCCGTCTCTTCATATTTCAAATGATTATATCCTTGCATTAATCATTCATAAGTATTGGTCTTTCATTCGTTTGCATTCATTTATCTTACTTACCCCATCAGTGTCATAATCATCACATTATTTCTTTCTTTGCGAATTTGAGTATGAACATTTCTTATGTGACGTGATTGAATGATGATCATCACGTAATCCTGGCACTTTTCCAGCACGTTCGAATATAAAGTTCTATCTTCACGACGAACACACGATATTACATATTCGTAGAAGTATCCCCTTTAGTCTTTCTCCACGGACATTTTCACTTATCGTTGCTGAAAAAAAACATTGCCTGTTCTGTCTCACTGAATTAGTCTTCCAACCCGAAGTAATCAACAGACACCACGGATTGATCAGAGATATCGTGAACGAGATCAGGAAGTGGATAGTGCATCTTGACGAAAGTACTCTAGAAATGCGCATGTTATACTACACGCAATTTTCGCTTTATTTTCCACCTTAATATTGGTTCTGATAAAACGATCTAATAAACGTTGATTCTATAAAAAAAAAGATAATCTTCTCACGTCAGTTCCGACAAATAATCTGTTGCCACAAGCGAAGACTGAAACCAGGTAGAGAGTGAGGACCATACAGAATGACGTGAACAGGAGGGGAAGATGCCTGAAATACGTTCAAAATTAATTAATGTCTTGTGCTCTGGACAAAAAAAATCTTTTGCGGAGCGCCAATATGCAAATATATAAATCCGGGCGCCCGTCTGAAATTCGCATTCGTAATCCACTTGTGTTCTTCAAAATTGTCGATGTGACCGGCCGCCATACCTGAAAAGTGCAATGTTTGTTGTGATCGGTGACTCCTCGAACGAACACCGGATGATCACTTGCAAATATATACATGACGCTGGTAACTCGAAATATGAACCTCGAAAGGTCTAATAATTGAGCAAATATTCTGCTTATGATACAGAAATATGAGCATTTCAAATTTTGAAAAATACTCAATGAATCTCAGAATGAAGAGAGAAAGTGCACAGAATATTCTATAATTGTATACTCTCAGAGGGAAAAATTAAATACGCAGATCAAACAATGTAAGTTGATTCAGACACATAGATGAGCAGTCCTGAAAACAACACGCGGGGAAGCGAAAAATATTCATCGATTCATTTCCCTGATTCAGGTTGCTGGGAGATGAATAAACACCGAGCGTTTGGTGCCGAATTTCATTATTCGGTTCATAGCAATGAAAAGTCGATTCGCTCAATAATCGATACATGAACGTTAATGACGTGTTTTTAAGGAAGAAAGCAATTACAAATTAGTGTAAAAAGGGTTATACAAAAGTCCTGAGATAGCCCAGTCTCGATTTGATCTGCTTTGGTCGCCCTTCTGTTGTCATGCTTTTCCAATACATAATTTTATTGATTTTCAAACAGCCTTCTGTTTTGCTAAATGCCTTCCGTTCATGCATGTGTGGAGTGTAAAATGATTCAGTGTGGATTTTATTATCAGCAATAATGTAAAATTATAATCAGCAGTTTCAGTTAGACGGGCTCGTTGATTTCAACGAAGTCGCGTGATCTTGAAAATAAACAGATATTTAATAGAGTTGTTCATTCATGCTCACTTTTGGATGTTTTTGAGGTACTTATAGCACTGTCTATACAATGTGTAGAAGTAGCATGTGATTAGGAATAAGATTGTGCACGATACAGCAGTGTAGATAAATGGATCTAAAACGTATTCCAAATGATACAAAATTGTCTACTTGCTGAGTAAACATAAATACATGATAAATAATCCATTGTTTTGACCAGATACCTCTGTCAGCCTGCTCCACAATGATTCTCACAACAGATCCGATCACCCCGATTGCCAGCAGTACAAGAGTCACGCCCCGGAGCGAACATTTAGACTATTTTCCGGATAAAAAAACGGATTAATTTCCATGTTCCTCGAGAAAATTCATCAGATTATGGTGGAAGAAACGAAAAACGTACACAATAGATCAGCATCGGCATCATGAATCCCGATTTTGTCTTGTGGCATGCGACGAACACAAGGATGGCGAAAATAGTCGCGATGCTGCCATGAATAATCTGAAGGATGCAGCCGTGCAAATTTTCAAGTAATAATGAAGCTGGCTATGATTCTCATCGTTCATTTTCTTGATCAAAAACGTAAAAGCCGGAGACAAACCTCCCCAACAACGAAGACTTTGCCTGGAATATTAAAATCAATTGCGGTGTACACAACCGAAGCGACGCTCAAGACGATCATTGTGGCGGCCAGAATTCTCGCACCAGTCTGAAATTATCGGCATTTGGGTGTATTTTCGAAGTCCTCACCGTTATCGAGAAGCAGCAACAGCGATTTGACATTTTTACTGAAAATAATAGTCTAAATGATTATTTTTTCTTTTTTCCGAATTTGAGAACTATCCTCTTTTACAGCAATCACAATTTCTGGATTTTAACTGCGAAGATCACAAGAAATTCTAGAAAGGATCACTAAATTTGCAGTTTCACAGAATCAAATAACAAACGCAGCATAATCGCAAGATACTAGGGCGCAGGAACCTCACATGGTAAGAAAATACAATTTTTACAGCGAATGGGTATGCGATACTCAAGGCAAACTTTGATTGTTGATTCAGAATTGATGACACATTATTGAGGAGCGCTCAAAACAACACGGTGAACGCAAATACTGATCCCAATCATCGCTATTCATTGCAGACGTTCGCTCAGTAAACAGATGAGTACACACCATGAACAGTGCTTAAATGGGTATTAAATAAGTCGCGTTGCTGGAAGCCGGGAAGCAGTTATTATTTCAATAATTTGTTCAAAAAAAATAGTTTTGTCAGAATAAAAAAAACCATATTAAATCGGCGCCCTCCCCGACGACATTCGTTATTGGAATATTATTATGAAATCGATGAAAATTCGTTTTCGAAAGGCTTGATGATAGGCCAAACAATGAAAAGTTGAAACGTTATTTATAGATTTGAAAAGGTTGAGTTTCTTCGTTGACGTACATTACTAACTCTTCTCAGGTTCTCCCGATAGCTAAATTCCATAATCTAAACTTTATAATACTCCATGCGCGTATTTGGGACAATACGTGATTCCCATACTTTTATTGAAATCAGGTCTACGATTGATTCATGCACTATTATTGAGATCTGGATTTAGCAAATACGCGGTAAATATCTTGAGTTAGGATAATGGGTAACCCAAATTCACCCATGGTTTATCACAAACTGAAAATCACACCTCCCCATGGGAAGTGGAGAATATGCTTCAGTTCAAGTCTTATTAGTTTCGTGAGCAAACTTAGCCATATCAAACTGTGCCATGGCACATATGGAAATCAAAATTTAGTATATTAGAGCGTGAATATTCCAGTGTTTTCATCATTTAGTTATTTTAAAAGATACTTAACAAAGTTTGGCACACTCGGCAGAGTCACATACCCTCCTACGAGTGAGAACATTGGGGGAAAGTTGTCGTGTTATCTTGTCTGCGGGAGCGTACATAATAAAACGTGAATAACTTCACTATAAATCCACAGACTCCCCGCGGACTTCTAACGAGTACAAGATGTAATAAATTAATGACCCTTATCAGGACATTCCGTGCGAAATACTGACTGGTTTCATTGATTGTAAATAAAACACGGACTTTTCTGATTCCACTGATTATGCTTTCTGAATTTGCTTTCTTTCTTCTTCGTATCCAGATTGATGCCTTCACAAAGTACTCCTTTACTTTGTTCTTGTGTTAGTGCACCGTCGCGCTTCCGATATGGAGGCTGCAATTGTGCATTTTCTTCACCAATTGGCACATCCCGAACTATCACAATCTACCACGCATAAGAACCATCGAACCGAGTTCCCACTTTCACGCCTACCTTGTTCCCATTGTGATGACAGTAGTTCGAATTTAAGAAATATCTGTTGGCTCTACACGGCCTTTTTCATAATTTTATGATGCTTTTATTATCTGGATATGCTTATTTCAGAAACCATGACTTCTAATGTGATCAACAGTTCGATGTTCGCAATGTGTGTCTGGTATCTGGTAATCGGTATGTGCATTGCCATCAGTTTCTCTATCTATATCTCTGTTGATTCATGGAATATAAGATAATGCAGAAAAGGGAGATTTTCGTGCATCACACACATTCATTCGACATGTCGTGATTTATTTTGGAAAATCATTTACAATGTATCAATCTCAGGAACACTATCGGTTCTCGCGAACTTCCTCAATATCGCCATGTATATGCGCTCGACGGAAGCGAGAAGGAAGTAATATATTTTTTTAAAATTTAAAACTAGTATAATTATTATTTAAAATAATTCAATTTTTTTTTGGATACTTGTCCTTCATAACCTTCGAGTTCGGTGAGCTCATCAATAGCTTCTCATTCATTCTCACAGGTATTTCTTACTTGTAATCTGTACGCTAGATTGCACTTCGTACACTTTTGGGTCTCCCTAGAGAGGCATCATTCGAATACATGAATGTTGAATAATGAGACGAAAATAGGATGAAATTATGATTCAAATATGATCATTCAAACACTTGCCAGTTTTCAGGTGCGGGTCGATTGCAATCGCTCGTTGAAATGCATTCTCCTACCACGGTTCACGATTGTTTCTACGGGGCAAGTTGACCACGTCTCTAATTCTGAAGAATTGTTGATCGTTTCAGAGATTTTGGCCTCACGCGCAGATACTCGGAACTGATCTTCCGACGCTATTTCTCATCCTCACATCTATAGAAAGGTATTTGGAGCCATGTGCTTGTAAGGTTATCACTCATTATTGTGTTGTTGTTCGTATACTACAAGATAACGATTTAAAAAAAAAAGTATAATGGTAAGCATCGATTCAAAACAAATCAAAGCGTTGCATCACCTCTCGAGCATAATACTCGTTCCAGAATATGTGCTGTGTGTTGGCCTTCAGTATTCAAGGAGCTGTTCTCGGTGCGAAGACAATTCGCCATGATAATTACTTGCGTCGCACTGGCTGGAGTGAGCTGAACTTTATTATTTACGAATGCTTTTGACTTACACCGGGGTCGAGTATGTGTTTGTCAACGACGAAGTGAATTGAGTTACGAAATAATCGAATCTCACAGGCATCCCTCTGCGCGGCGGCGGCCTCTGCTTACAAAAACGAGAGCGAGAACATCTCCGGTCGTTGCGGCATCATTCATTCGACTGCAAAATGGTATCAGCAGTAGATTAACATTTTTTTAAAAAGTTACTCAAACATGATACTTCATAACAATACGCAGACATTTCTTACAAATGTCATTCAGGTACTCAGCTTTTCACTTCATCTTTATCATCGCGGGATATGGGGTCTCGCTACTGTCGCTTATACTGATGAAGATTTTCAGAACGGTTCTATGATTCCGCATTCGAAGACAACAAAATATGTTTCAGAATTGCCGTGAATTAAGCCACAAAAAGCCTCGAAAAGACACGAAAACGAACGTTTTGATCGCTTTCACTGGTGAGTTCTTTCATTAGCACATGTTTATCTCTGGGAGAAAACACACCAATCTGACATTTCCATCAATTTATTGCTGCGTGTGTAAAACTGTTCGCAAAAATAATTTCGAGCAAAAAATGGTTTCATGAAATAGTTGACATTTCAGCAACATCCTTGCTCCTGGTCGCTGCTCCTTCGTTTGTAATGATCGGGTTGAGGTATAACTATTGATACTTTTAATATTTTGTAATATTATATTTTTAGATGGGCGTGGTTTGCTCTGGACGATGTCTGGATCGCCCTCGCGTACTCTGCGACGGCGTAAGTGAATTATACAATGTATTCAAAGCACACTACTCCGCAATCCCCCAGTATTTAATCCACTTTCGAGAAAGTACAGAAAAGTACAGAAATCTTGTCTCACTAGTCAGCAAAAGAAGAGGGGGGGGGGGTAGGGAAGACAGTCTGAGTACAGTACGCGATTATCCGCTCATCAAGACTTCATCTTCATGGAACTAAACTTTGGAAAAGACATCATGCGAATTCGAAGAACATCCTCATTTCCTATTTCAGGCTTGTTTCTATTGCGAATATAATCATCAACTTCACCTTTCGCGATGATTTCCGTCATGTGCTATTTAATCGCACCAACTCTAGCGGAGTGCTAGCTGGCACCGATCGATTGAACATTGCTGTACTTCTGCGTGCCGAAGCGAAGAAGCAAGCGATCGAGAGGAAATGAGAAAAGTATATGACACGAAAAGTATATAAGTCTGACAATTTCCGCTTTGTACAAAATCGATCCGCGGCGGGCCGCTTCGCAGTACGCGAATGCGATTATCCAATGTTGTATGGATGTGAAACGATTATTCTTAAAATAAATGTTTATTCACGATTTCTAGCTGTACTATTTCATCCAAGAGAATGTGCGAAATCCCTTAAACAAATTCTTGAGTTACTCAGATTTGTAATTGTATGATTCTCAGAGATTAAATCATGTATGTATCAAACTGACAGCGCTAGGAAACAGTATACAGTACAAATTTTCACGTTATATGTTCGTGAGATTAAAAATATCCATTTGCTTTCAGTAACACGCATACTCGCATGACGACAAACAACCCATGAGCACCTAAGAATAGTCGATCAACAACTTTCGAAGGTAAGATTGTAGTATGTAGGTGCGTCAGCTGAAATACCCGAAATACTTTTATAATCCATTACGTTTTTCCGTTTCTTGCTTTTACTTTCTTTTCCGTTCCGTCGATTCCGTTGAAAAACTCTGTTTCTACTGTCCCTTATTATATTACAGTCTGGGAGTGGAAAATAAATCGTTCTGAGCGCTACCTAACATGAGGAGTCCCTGGGTGACCATTTCTCGCATTCTTTGTTCCATGGGAGGTCAGCGGAATCTAGCATATTTCGCGCATCACTACTCCTCAGGACTGGCTGGCATTGTGTTTAATGCACTGTTGCTCTGGTACCTGGCGCGCGCGAAAGTCACGCGTGCGGCGCGTCCCTACTACGCATCATGCATCGTCTCGGCCTGCTCCTCGCTTTACACGTCCTTCCTGGTGCTGATCACCGTGGATGTGAGTGAGGATGTCGAACGTATGCGTTTTCATTGTGGTGATCAGGAAGTTCATGCACTATTTTTCTATATTGTATTTCTTTTCTACTTCAACTCGCAATCGTGAAAACTATCATGTATACAATGCAGGTGTTGACGAACTATTTTAATCCATACCTAGGTTTCAGAAAAAAATGCATCATTATGACGCAATAGACACAAAAGTACGTTTTGTGACTTTACATTCGGAATTTTCTAACTCAGGTCAGAATGCAAAGTTGGAACACATATTAAAACCACAGTAGGGGAGGGGGATGGAGTGTGACTTTAAAATATTACCTGGGTTTTCTCTCATCGGGTTACAGAAGTAGGTCAAAACTTTCCAAGGTCATGCGTTTTCAAGAACTTTAATAGTCAATTTTAAAATTTTGCGAACTTATTTACCAATCGATATCCCTCAAACAATATGTATTATTAATTTCAATTTTTATCTGAGTGCATGTGACCATTGTAGCAACGAAATTCGTAAAAATTTACGAAAATGTGCGGAAAATGACGAGTTTTGTAGAGATGATGCCATACGTTTCGGGAAGTCGGGATATCGTGCCATTAGTTAATTGACCACTCCCAACTCACTAGAGGCAATTACCATATTTTTACCTCATCGCAAAAATTGAAACTTAGAATAGGTGATTTTAGTGAGGTCTGGATTGCACAGCGTATTTCTTGGACAGTGTATTGATGTCACTGGCTCAAGTCTAGAAACTGAAGAGTAGCGGTTGATCTATCTAGTGCCGCTTACCAAGACTCGATAAATTTCTTCGCTGTTGAAAAAATAATTTTCAAAAATCAGTGAACGAACTTTCGGATCACCCCAATGCCTATCAACCCAAGCTATTGGGTAGTGGTGTTGTAGCCAATACGTTGGAATGTAACGAAGAATTGGGTATTGTGTTGCAATCACTAAATGTGAGTGGTGAGAGTCAGCAGCTCGTAACGCAAAAATACCATTCAGGCATCTGTACTTGTGGACGGGATGGCCATGACTGTGCTGTACGGTCCGTTGCTCTTCCTTTTCCCCCAATGGACGGTGGATCTGATCGCCCTCGCTTTCTTCTCCCAAGTGCACACACTGTGGCAGGTACAGGTCAAGTTCTTACGAGAAGCTAAATATAATGTTTATCAAGCTGATCCCTGCTCCGTCAATCTTGCAGTGGCTCACCTTGTCAAGGTATATTGTCGCCGTTGCTTGCGCGCATTACTTTGTTCAGACCTCAATTTGGCAACCCATCGAAAATGGCCTGTGCCTATTTGGCGCCTATCAGTTTCCAAATAATCACATGGGTTTGGGTGGAGTGGTTGCTATTCTATGAGAACGAAATGATCCCAGCTTGTGATGATGAAACTCATTCCATCTGACGAGTTTCGTGAGCAAATGGTGGACAGCGTGAGTAGACTGCACGGTACTAATCTGAGTGATTTTCACATCTACGGACTTCAGCTTTTTGACAATGTGAGTGAGATAGCAATCCGTGTATGTAAAGTTGTCTTTACCGATGCATCAACATGAACAATCTACAGAAAACGTTCGATGGCGGTGACTTTATCGTGATCGATATTCTTCCTTCATATTTAGCTAGCTATGTAATTTTCGCTTTCTGCACTTATAAGGTTATATCGATTCATATTATTTCGTAAACTCATAAATTTCGAAGATTTGTTCGGAATTGCGCACCATTGGCCCGGCAAGAAGCTGTAAAACTGAGCAGATGCAACGCCACTTCTTTCACACCCAAATAGCACAGGTTAAATACACAATTGTTTCGTCAAACTTCGCGATGAATGGGAAAAAAGATTGAATTGATTTTAGCAACAGTATTCTGTTCAATTCAGGTGTTCATGCCGCTGGTTCTGTTGCTGGTTCCTCAAGGATTCTTCATTGCTGCAATATGGTTGGAGCTGGATCTGAGAAACGTCTCCGTTCTTGTCGGAATTGTGATACTTCAGATGCCCGTGTTCACTGTTAGCTCTCAGATTTTTAAAATGTTCTTAAATGAGGCAATACAATATAACAATACTTATAGGCATTGCTCTTGCTCGGGTTCGTGCGAAACACTGCAATCAATAAGATGCATCCTCGAAAACAAGCTATCAAATTCAAGGTAAGGACAGTAAGATTCAAATCGAGGAAAATTATCTTGAAGATCAGCATGTTCAATGGCAAGACAAATCACCCAAAAACTGAGGATCAATTTAATGCTTGATTGATTCCATTAGGTGCAAACAGTTTTGAACGATTATTTTTGTAACCAGTTTCAGAAGTGAAAAGAAAAGTTTAAAGTGAATTGTCTGTTATACAATTGTTGGAAATAATTTATCTAGAATTTCAACTGATGTTAGAATAATTTTAAATTATCATATCATAATTATTAGCAAATCACGGGATATTCGTTTGATTCCATCCTCGAAAAAAGACTCCACTAACATAACGCAGCAATTGGGGCCAGTTGTCTTTTCTCCGGTTCCACCGGGCTTGTCGGAAACGGAGTTTACAACGTTTCCATGGGGATCGGGAGGATTTCTCTGAATACTCATAGATGGACCGGAAGGGCTTAGAGGTCCGGGGAATACACCAGCGAATGAGGTATTCGGGGAACAATATAGACAACAATGAAAAAATGAATAAATGGAATGACTTCACCATACACTCTCCCGCAGATTCATTACGAGTGCATGAAACAAATTACATGCGAAAAATCATCTGCCCATCTGCTCTTCCGAATAATTATTGATTTCGTTGCTTACCAATAAACAAAGGTTTCACGCCCACATTCTCCGAATTCCTGCATTCTTTGTTTCCCACTTTTTCTTTCCTGAATAATTTGTTATCGCCTGCATAAAGTACTCGTATCCATTGCTCTTGTGTTTGTGCACTCTCATGCTTATGATATGGGGATTTATTCGCACATTTCCTTTTATAATTGGTTCATCTTGAGCAACCTGACAGTCTGACAGGAATAAGATGAACACAGACCAGAAAACAGTATCCCCACTTCACGCCCACTCAGTCATACTTCTCATCATTCTTGAAAATCTTTCGATTCGTCGAAATAGTCATGTTGATCGATTGGTACATCTGGCGCTGTCCCGAACACGTTATACATCATCTGGTACCGCCTATTTAATGCACCACAAAGTCGTAATCGTTAAAATCTTGAATAATCCAGGCAGCATTCTCTCACACTGAATGCGCGAGAAAAACAGTCCCAGAATTAACATGACTCGAATAAAAAACACCCCTGCGAGACTCGAAGAGGAACATGCACATACCTGGGTAAACCATTTTAAGTTTACATTAAACAATTGGCATCTTACTCAAAATATCGACAGATTTTCTTCCTTTGGAAAACTCGTTCAGAACTGTCGTTTGATCGAAGCGAGTAAATACTGTAGCATTTTTGAGAGACGAAGTGTTCAAAGAAACGGCCGGTGAGCAAATGAAAAAAGATAAGGAACCCTCTTTCTTAGCCGATAAATGATCTGGGGTATTCTGTTAGACTATGCGAAAAATCTAAGAGAAATCTATGATGATTGAGTTATTGAGATTTGTGTTTGTATGATTCTCACAGATTGTATCTTGCATGTACAAATTGACAGATCCAGGAAATATTTCAACGATATAAAACTTTCAAATAGCTAGGATTCTATAAGTTTCACACGGTCCCGGCTTACAGGGTCCAAAGTAAAATTTTCAAAATTTTAATCACTGGTAGACATATGCTCTCCCAAGTTCTATCTTTTCTGGAATCGAGAGTCCTAGGTGCATCAAGGTACGTCTGTCAGGTACGTCAAGTTAACCTCGTTCAAAAGTTTGTTTTTATACAAAATATCATTTCCTTCATCAAACGCTAAAATAAGTTTGTTTCGTCAAAAGGATAATTGACCACAAGATTGTTGGATGTGAATTTCTAATTTTGCATGATAATACTTCACTAAACGTGTGCGTGCCAAACTGCATGTTATATGTTTCTTAAAATATAAAATATACAACGTATTGCCTTTCAGTAACACTCTTTCTCTCGACAAACAACCAACAAGCACCACAGATTAATCAATTACCATCGTTCGAAGGTAAGATTGTGTTGCGTACGTGATTCATCACATGAACACAAATTGCATTGATTTACCATTAAAATGACTTCTTCATTGTTTTCGAGAGTTATTCTCATTCACTATTGTATGATTATCAGAGATTATATCATGCATGTACAAATTAGCGCCAGGAAACATTTTTACGATATAAATTTGTCAGCTATTCATATCAACATTTCTGTTCTCTGTGAGACTTCACACTGAAGCCGATCTCAATATTTCTAAATTTTCTGTCCCGCTTTTCAGCCTCCCACTCTGTCTGGAAGTGATAAATAAACCTTTTTCGGTTCGGCCAAGCATGCGAAGCCCCTGGGTCACCACCTCTATCACTCTTTGTTCCGTGGGAGGTATGCGACCTCTCGCGCATTTCGGGCATAACTGCTATTCAGGATTGGCGGGCATGGCGCTGAATGTACTGCTACTCTGGTACCTGGCGCGCGCGAAAGTTGTGAGCTCGGCGCGGCTCTACTACGCATCTTGCATCGTATCGGCCATCTCATCCTTCTACACGTCCTTCTTGGTGCTGGTCACTGTAGATGTAAGTGATATAGTTAGACGAAGCAGCAACAAATATACAGTCCCACAGATTCTCCGCCCCAACAAGTGGATCACGGAGGGTCACCGAGAGTCACCCGAGGTCACCCCGACTTTGAGGCGGCCCTTGATCCCTTTAAAACGCGAGTTCGACTTTTTATTTTTGGCGATGGGCTTTTCTCATGAGGGTCATTGAATCTGTGAAATCACAATTTCGAAATTTGCATTTTGAGCTCATTGTTTAGCCCTCCTCTCCTACCCTTCCCTTATTTTCATAAACAATCACTCCCTCGAAAGGCGAGAGTGAGGAATGGGTGAGGGGAGGAGAGACGGGTCAAGATGACGTCTCAGAAAGTCGCTCAAAATGCAAATTTCGGAAATCTGCTTTCATAGATCCAGTGACCCTCATAAGAAAGCCCATATCCAAAAATAGTAAGTCGAACTCGCACTTGAAAGGGGTCTAAGGCCGACTCAAAGGCGAAG
Organism: Pristionchus entomophagus; assembly: GCA_036245825.1. NCBI lineage: Eukaryota > Metazoa > Nematoda > Chromadorea > Rhabditida > Neodiplogasteridae > Pristionchus > Pristionchus entomophagus. Next base: position 5,590,375 of record BTSX01000004.1, on the reverse strand, counting down.
TAACCTCGGGTGACCCACAGTGACCCTCCGTGCTCCACTTATTGGGGCGGTGAGTCTGCGGGACTGTAGTATTACTTATGTAGCAACGAAATCATGATGTTCGTGAATTTACCATGGATCTTTTGGAGTAATATTCTCCAGAGTCGTCATGTTTAAGCGATGTCTGAAACAGAACTCCGTTCCAGGCCTCCGTACTAGTGGACGGGATGGCGATGACAGTACTGTACGGTCCTTTGCTTTTCCTAGTCCCCAAATCGATCGTGGATGTCATCGCGGTCGCGTTCTTCTGCCAAGTGCACACATTGTGGCAGGTACCGGTAGATGTTCACTGGAGAATCTCAATGGAAACAACAATTACAGCTGATCCCAGCTCCGTCAATCCTCCAATGGCTCACACTGTCCAGGTATATATTATCGTGGTTCCACGAACGCATCCTTGCCTTCAGAAATCACGTCAGCAGCCTCTCGAAACTGGCAACAGCCTATTTTGCACCGATCAGTTTCCAAATATTAACATGGGTTTGAATGAAGTGTTTGACATTGTGCTAGAACCCATCGATCGCAGCTTGTGATGACGAAGCTCATGCTATCTGACGCGTTTCTTGAGCAAATGGTGGACAGCGTGAGTAGATTGCACGGTACTAATCTCAGCGATTTTCACATCTACGGATTTCCGATTTTCGACAATGTGAGCAAGCATAACGCAGAATTGTATAAAAGTAACAATTTCGTCAGAACACTTTCGACGGCTGTAACTTTATTCTAATTGACATTCTTCCTTCATATTTGGCGAGTTACGTAATCTTCGGTCTCTGCGCGCATAAGGTATCGATACCTCACACTTCCAACACTTTTTTTTTTTAAATTTACAATTTCAACATTTTTGAAGATTCGAGTGGAATTATGCTCAATTGGCCACGCCAGTAGCCCTAAAACCGTGCAGATGCAACGCCACTTCTTCCATACGCAAATCGCTCAGGTTCAATGAGATTAATCTGTTCAAAAACATTAGCAGAAAACAATATGGAAATTATCTAAATCAATTTGTAACGGACGCACATCAATCCGCAGAATATGTGCCATTAGTGCGAGTCTTATTTTCTTCCAAAAAAGTATAATTCAGGTTCTTTTGCCGCTGATTTTGATGTCGGTTCCGCTAGGATTTATCACTCTTGGAATATTGTTGGGACTGGATCAGAAAAATGACTCCGTTCTTGTCGGTATCGTGATACTACAAACGCCAGTGTTCACAGTGAGCATTTAATCTAGAAAGAAGGTCATCATTGGACGTTGTTTTCTTTTTTTTTAAAAGGATCTAAAGTTTTGACTCTTGACGTTGTTTTCTAAAAAACAAAGCATCGAGAGTTTTGACTCCTGAAAAAATCATTAACTTTGGCAGATCATTTTCCCGAGTTGTGCCACTTCATCCTTTTATCCCTTCACTAGTACAGAGAATGCGTTGTGAACACATACTCAAAATATGCTTTATCTCATTCAGGCCTTATTATTGCTCGGGTTCGTGCGAAATACTGCTATCAATAAGACGCATCCTCAAGCGAAAATCGCCAAATTGAATGTAAGTCGAGGCGTTTCAAACCTAAAAAAACCTATATGGAAGATGAACATAACATATTTTGTCAATTCCCTCTGATTCCTCTAGGCAGTTTCCTAATCTTCCCTTTCCCGAACCTTGTTTCATTACAATACATACATGGTCAGGATCAAACCGCTGATACTAAAAGCGCGCTGGAGGGAGAAAGTGGGAGAGAAGGACGTGGATCAGAAGGCTACGGCAAAGACGCCTCACGGAACAATCCTCTTGCCGGGAAAGCAACCGGCAAAGATGGAGAGATGGCTTGAAAAGAACTATTAGCGTCAACTGGTGGAATGCAACCCATCAAATACGTAGCGTGATATCCTTATTTGATTGAATGATGCTTGAGTGATGCAAGTTATGATATATACAATTTTGTTCGATGGTGTAGTGTAACCAGTTTCAGATGTGTACCTTCTTGACAACAATTGCCTGAGCTGATGTTGATAGAAATCATGGATCTATATATGATATATCAGTTCTTGTCGGAAAATTTGATAAATATTAAAACATATCGAGAATATATCAGGTTTTTGTGGCATCATTCATTCGGTAATTCCAACTTAGTGACTATTTGATATCGATAAAATGTGTATTATTGTGAAATCGAGTGAAAATATGGCGGCGTGTTCACGATCAAGTTGTAGTTCTACGAGTTTGAAGAAACTCCTGTACACTTGCACCATAATAAAGTTTCACACGTCCGGTGAATTAAATAATTGGTGACAATATTGCGATACGCTTGCTCGTCTACGTGCTTGCATACATATTCGTTTTATTAATAAATTCCTCAAAATCCCCATGGACTAATCACGAACTGTCTGTAGGAATTCACAGAAGCAACTGATCGTATATTTTTACCGCGTCAAGATATTGCTAAATGAAAAAAGTGTAATTGCCGATAACCGATCATGAATTACCTGTTTTTTCTGATTTCATCAGCTGTATTCCGGATCTATCACATGTGCACGGTGCTTCATATCATGATTGATGCCTTCATGAAGTACTCTTTCCTTTGCTCGCGTGTTAGTGCACTGTATCGCTTCCGGGGATATATATGAACATTTTCCCTGTCAATTGGCACATCTCAAACTAGCACACTCTTCTTGCCTAGCACATCTGAGCAGCAGTAGACCAACGAACCGTTTCCTCATTTCTTCACTCCGAATCCCGCACTTCCCAATCGTAGTCGAGAGTAGTACGATCCTCCGCAATATTGGGAGTCACTAGGGGTTATCGTGGTGCGACATGTTCATGGGGGAATCATGACAACTGTAGTGTTGTGAGCTATGTAAATTAACCATTTCAAACTGTGCCAGTGACGATATGGGAAACATTTTTTTTGTAATCTGGAGTGTGAACATTGCTGTGTATTCAAATTTTAAATATTTTTGAATGTTTCACCAAAGTTTGGCACACGCTCGTCAAAATCGCATACACTCCCACGCGTGAGAACATTGGGTAAAAGTGTCGTGTTATCCTGTCTAGTGTACATAATAAAACGTGAATAACTGCACCATAAATCGACATACTCCCCGCGGACTTCTTAGGAGTACACGATGTTGTAAAATAATTAAATACACTGCGAATAATCGCCTTATCTGGTCAGTCCGTACTGTCTGGATTCATTTATCACGTGAGCAAAAACAGCCCTTCCCGGAACAATTTTTTTCAAACTCATTCTAAACTTTGCATACTATGGTAGGTGAATACCCTGGGGACCAGTTTTCGAATGATCCCGGTCATGTGCCCCAGAGCCAGCTTTTAGGAAATTTCCGGTCGCGGTTCCGGCTCTGGCGTATCTCAGCTCCCAGAAGAGCTAGAAAGCTTACGAAAAGCTCAAAAAAATTAGAAAAATAAAAGAAACAACTTTACTGAACTGAGCGAGAGGATTGGTGAAGAACCGAAAAAGTTGTGTCTGAAAACTCAATTTTCAAAACATACTAAATTCATTTTATTTATCAAGGAAGCCAAACGCAGGGAATTTTATTTTATAATATTAAAGAGCACATAACTAATAATTAAAGAAAAATAAAATACTTAAACTTTTATAGTTCTTTTTTAGATGTTCCATGACATCGAATGTGAAAAACAGGCCTACTTTCAATATTTTTGTGAATAACTATTTTTGTGGAAGGTTTCATGAGCTCTCATATCGAAATTCGGTTCCTACGGGCTAAAAATACGTAAGAAAAAACTATAGTCAGATTTTTCCGAAACGAAATTTTTTAAACTTTTTCATGATCCCCGGTTCATGGTGATTTTTGAGTCAAAAAGTCGAAATCTCAGAACTATCTTACTATAGGAGTTCCCGGTGTATTTTTACTCGTAGAAAAATTTTCATACTAGAGCTCACCAAAATGAGAAAGAAAAAAAAGTAATTTTCGAAAACTCGTATAACGTATTTTTATAGCTATTTTTTTGTTATTATTTTTATTTTTTTTATTTTTATATTTTTATTCATTTTTATTTTTTTTAAATATTTTATATACAGTATCGTCCATAAGTCATGGGTCACTTTTTCATTCATTCATAACTTTTGACTCATATGAGATTTCTTGCTCATACTTGGTCATGACACATCACCATCACCGGGTGTTAGGATTATGCCATTGGGATACCACAGAACGCCCTGGTTGTTGCGTAGTGATGACGCTATCAAGCAATACTTTTTCAAACCATCAAAATTCTTACATGGATTTTTCCTCAGACTTCCTATTCGTTGTGATACTAGAAGGCATCAATACCTTTTCGATGAAAATATGTACTCATGGGAAGATGACGTACAGTGGCTCTAGACTGTTTCAAAGTAGGGTCCCGAAAAAATTGATTTTGGCTCATAGACACGCAAGAGACTCGTTCAAAAGCTCAAAATGATCCTTCTCACAATTCCTGATGATCCCCAAAGTTTGGTAACGATAGCTCTTAGACGAATTTTTCACTTTATCACATAACCCTAATTTAGATGTTTACATTTCTGTAGCCGAGTTTCGTAAAAAGGTCATTCCAAGACACGATTGTAGCATATCCATGGAATATACAATTCCCAACTTTTTAGAGCATAAGGATACCTTTCCCGACCGCGGCAACCTAAAATCCGAGGTCAATCGAATTTCAAAATCGGCTATTTTTCGACATAATGAATTTTCACTTTTTTCATTAATCATATCATGGGCTCTCATATCGAAATTCGGATTCAGCACACAAAGATGTACCAGAAAAAAATTTAGTTAGAAAGTTCGGAGAGACAACTTTTTTCGACTAATGATGGGGGTATCATGGTCATTTTTTTGGTTGAAAATCGATTGACCTCAGATTTTAGGCTGCCGCGGGCGGGAAAGGTATTCAAATGCTCTAAAATGTTGAGAATCGTATATTCCATGGATATACTACTTTGTGTCTTGGAATAATCTTTGAACGAGAACACCCTCAGAACTGTAAACATCCAAAATAGGGTTATGTGATAAAGTGAAAAATTCGTCTTTTTCGTGTCCTGAGGTCAAATTAAGAGCTATCGTTACCAAACTTTAGGGATCATCAGGAATTCTGAGAAGGATCATTTTGAGCTTTTGAACGAGTCTCTTGCGTGTCTATGAGCCAAAATCAATTTTTTCGGGACCCTACTTTGAGACAGTCTAAAGCCACTGTACGTCATCCTCCCATGAGTGCATATTTTCATCGAAAAGGTATTGAGGCCTTTTATTATCACGCTTAGTAGGAAGGTTGAGAAAAAATCCGTGTAAGAATTTGCATTGTTTGAAAAAGTATTGATTGATTGCTTCATCACTACGCAACAACCAGGGCGTTCTGTGGTATCCCAAATCATAATCCTAACACCCGGTGATGGTGATGTGTCATGACCAAGTATGAGCAAGAAATCTCATACGAGTAAAAAGTTATGAAAGAATGAAAAAGTGACCCATGACTTATGGACGATACTGTATATACAGTATCGGACAAAAGTCATCGTTCACAAATGCAAAGTGGTTTAACTTTTGAACCAGATAAGCAATCGGTTTGATGTTTTGGCAGGATACATTAGACCTATTGATGCATTGCCACCGATAGTGACGTCATGCTACGATTTCGCAATATTGCATAGTGATGATGCAATCATATATATGTTCTTCACTTGTGATTTAAGGTCATTGGGATTTTTTTCTAAGTCTTCTCTCTTTTTGTGATGATAGAAAGCCTTAGCATCTACCGATTAAAAAATAGTACTCATGGGGCGTTGTCGTACAGAAGCAGAACACAGGTTCAAAATAGGGTCCCGAAAAAAATAATTTCCATTCATTGACGTGCTAAAGACTCGTTCAAAGGCTCAAAATGACCCTTACAATAATTCCTGATTACCCACAAAGTTCGATATTGATATCTCTTAATTTGACCTCAGGGCAAGAATTTTTCACTTTTTCACCATATTTTTTTCTTCGTATTTTGGATGCTTCGATTCCCAAGGGCGATTTTTGTAAAAATGAATTTCCTGAAAGGGTAAGTTGCAAATCCATGGAATATACGATTCTCAACTTTTTAGAGCATTTGGATAACTTTAGCGCCCGCGGCAACCGAAAATCAGAGGTCAGAAGATTTTTTAAAAAGGCTATGTTTCGACATAATAAATTTTAACTTTTTTCATTAATGATATCATGGACTCTCAAACCGAAATTCGTACTCAGCACACAAAAATATCCCAGAAAAAAATTTAGTCAGGAAGTTTTGAGAGAAACTTTTTTTCGACTAATGATGGGGGAATCATGGTAATTTTTTGGGTAGAAATCGATTGACCTCTGATTTTCGATTGCCGCGGGCGGGAAAGTTATCCAAATGCTCTAAAAAGTTGAGAATCGTATATTCCATGGATTTGCAACTTACCCTTTCAGGAAATTCATTTTTACAAAAATCGCCCTTGGGAATCGAAGCATCCAAAATACGAAGAAAAAAATATGGTGAAAAAGTGAAAAATTCTTGCCCTGAGGTCAAATTAAGAGATATCAATATCGAACTTTGTGGGTAATCAGGAATTATTGTAAGGGTCATTTTGAGCCTTTGAACGAGTCTCTAGCACGTCAATGAATGGAAATTATTTTTTTCGGGACCCTATTTTGAACCTGTGTTCTGCTTCTGTACGACAACGCCCCATGAGTACTATTTTTTAATCGGTAGATGCTAAGGCCTTCTATCATCACAAAAAGAGAGAAGACTTAGAAAAAAATCCCAATGACCTTAAATCACAAGTGAAGGACATATATATGATTGCATCATCACTATGCAATATTGCGAAATCGTAGCATGACGTCACTATCGGTGGCAATGCATCAATAGGTCTAATGTATCCTGCCAAAACATCAAACCGATTGCTTATCTGGTTCAAAAGTTACACCACTTTGCATTTGTGAACGATGACTTTTGTCCGATACTGTATATATTTTTAAAAATATTTTAAATATACAGTAGCGGACATAAGTCAATGGACACTTTTTCGACCCGATGAAACCAATGAAAGAGAAAATGCCTTGATCTGATATGATGGGGTCTTATGTCAAATTCATCAGAGATTACGATGCAGATATTGGGGTATGACGAAATAGCCTCGCTCTTGCGTAGTGATGACGTAATCGGAAGCATACTTTTTCAAACTAGCATTATTCTTGGGAGAGATTTTCCTATCTTCTCAAACTTATGGAGGTACGAGATACTCCGGTTGTCCATTCAGGAAAAAAGTTTGGAGATGAGGCGTTTCCTCCTTTTCGCAGGAGCCCTGCTTGAAAATGGTGACCAAATTAAACTTTTTTGGGTTCTAGACTTGCTAGAGACCCCATCTTTGTGGCAAAATGATGCAAATAGTGAGCGTAATACGTCCCAAAAGTATGGTGACTAAAAACCATCATTGGCCCCTTTGGCACAAAAAAAGTCATTTTTCGTACTATCAGATGTCCAAGGCTTGAAAGTCTATGGAACGCTCCGGCGAAATTCTGCAGACGTGGATTTAGTAGAGAAACTTCTTGAGTACCGAACTGTCGGTGCGTTTAACGCTTCGATTTTTTTCCGGTCTGTGGTGATGAATCTCCGAGAGGATACCATGTTCGGCCCAACCATGAACCCCGGGTCATGGCTCAAACGTCACCATGACCCCGGGTTCATGGGTCAGCCCCGAAACTTCTATTCTTCCAACTGATGTGGATAGAAGTATCGGGCTGATGAGCACTGTGAATGTGAACCTAGTGCAACCGGCTAAACATTGTTTCTAATTTTGACCCCATCTCATTTTGGACCATGAACCCGGGGTCATGGTGACGTTTGAGCCATGACCCGGGGTTCATGGTTGGGCCGAACATGGTATCCTCTCGGAGATTCATCACCACAGACCGGAAAAAAATCGAAGCGTTAAACGCACCGACAGTTCGGTACTCAAGAAGTTTCTCTACTAAATCCACGTCTTTGCAGAATTTCGCCGGAGCGTTCCATAGACTTTCAAGCCTTGGACATCTGATAGTACGAAAAATGACTTTTTTTGTGCCAAAGGGGCCAATGATGGTTTTTAGTCACCATACTTTTGGGACGTATTACGCTCACTATTTGCATCATTTTGCCACAAAGATGGGGTCTCTAGCAAGTCTAGAACCCAAAAAAGTTTAATTTGGTCACCATTTTCAAGCAGGGCTCCTGCGAAAAGGAGGAAACGCCTCATCTCCAAACTTTTTTCCTGAATGGACAACCGGAGTATCTCGTACCTCCATAAGTTTGAGAAGATAGGAAAATCTCTCCCAAGAATAATGCTAGTTTGAAAAAGTATGCTTCCGATTACGTCATCACTACGCAAGAGCGAGGCTATTTCGTCATACCCCAATATCTGCATCGTAATCTCTGATGAATTTGACATAAGACCCCATCATATCAGATCAAGGCATTTTCTCTTTCATTGGTTTCATCGGGTCGAAAAAGTGTCCATTGACTTATGTCCGCTACTGTATATATTCAATTTTTTTAGTATTTTTTTTATTGCGTATTTTTACTGACTTCTCTGATTTCACTGATTATGATTTCTGAATTGTTTTTCTAGCAGCATTTTTCGTAGTTTATTTGATGCCTTCATAAAGCACGTTTTTCCTTTGCTCTTTTCTTAGTCAAATTTGTATAAATAAATAGTTTTTCCCTTGGTGGTATAATCGGATTAAATCGCGGAAATTTGCACGTGAAAAATATTTCTATTAATGCTAATCAGTGATTCTTTGGTAATGAATATAACTTCCGTGTTGTAGGAATTCGTACATGTTCCATCAGTTGACCAAGAGGAAAAGGGAGAAGGAAAATAACTATATTTTGTGATACTAATTGAGCCTATTACAGGAGTCATGCCGTTTTCATCTGTGAACAAGCCTGCGACTCCGACTTCGCTGCCGTCACAAATTGATCTGATTGGTTTACTGATCATCAATCAAAAAATCTGGGAACGGAAACTCCAGAGAGCAACAGAACAAACACAGCAGGAGTCTACCATCTCGTCTGTTTCCTGTCTTGAGTGAGAAAGTAGAGATATAGAAGATTTATGAGATGCAGATCAAGCATCCTACTGTTAACATTTAAAATATTTTTTGCGATTGACATATTCCGATTTCATTTAAAATGATTAAGAGGATTGAAATTGCAGAATATTTAATCACAATTCTCCACTCTCTAAGATGAGAATTTGACACAGGTTCAATCTCGTGAGTGGTATAGGATGAACATGTGTATTCTTAATCTAAAAATGGAGAGCAGATATTCTGAAACATGGCCCAACCCACACACGCACTAAAATGCAGTATAGCCACAGCTGAATTAATAAAACTGAGCATCGGAACTCTCAATTCCGTGCTTGTTCCGGTGAACTGAATTTCAATTGAGAATATTCAATATAAAAGGGAATTCCGGCAGAGGCTAAATCATCCGACACTGACCTTCTCCCCGATTACCTCTCTCATTTTACATATACGATTCATTACATGTTGGCATTCGCTTTCCGATTTTCGCTTTACCTCCTACCTGACAAATATTCATAAATATTCAAATATTAAATTTCAGGTAAATATGTTTCAAACATCGATGTTCCTTCTACTGAGTGGAGCTGTGCTCTTAGCAGTTACGTAAGTCAGCTAAGATCAACTTTTTCGAAGTATTTTATTTCAAGAGTTGTGAGGACTAGATACATTACAGAGGCGAGTCGCATGACCAGACGATTCCTTCCTTCTCAATGAATATCAAGGGAAATATGGTATTCTTTGTAAACATTTATGCATACTTGCTCGATTTTCAAAGATATAATGATATATTTCAGTCACGTGCAGAGTACAAAATGCAATATGGTTATATTCCAATGCACGAACTTGCGAGGAGAAAGAGACAATCAGTCCCCGCATCAGTTGACCAGTGTCCGGGTGGAATTCCTTTAATTTCAGAATACAATCGCGCCGAGCACCACCACCACACCGAGCCCACCTCCCTCCTCCCTCCATTCGCTCCACTCGTCTCGACCGTTCGCTGTTGCCCTCATCTCTCCACCATACTCCGCCCACTCCCTTCCCCCTCCGCCTTCGACTACGCCGACACGCCTCCCTTCTACGATGGCTTCTAAATCGACGGGAGGGGCAGTCGAGTGCTCTTCTCGCTCCGCCCGAGACAAGTCGTGTCGGTCGACCAGCTGTAGATCCACCTCCTCCAAGAGGACCACGACGACCACCTCGACGGCGCTGCTGCAGCACGGCTCGCACACGCAGCCCACCACCTGCTGCACCATCGGCTGCCCGACCAAGGCCAACTGGCTGGCGTGCCTGCTGCTGTACTTCGGCGGCTACAATCGCGCCGAGCACCACCACCACACCGAGCCCAACTTCGCCGCGCCTCGCACCTCCGCCTCCGATTCCACTCGATCGACTCGCAATCCCTCTGCATGAGCCATCTTCTGCCACCCCCAACTATTTCGCCAGCGATTTCGTCCGACGAGCTACCGTATGCCGCGCCCCTGGTTCCGATCCGGCCAGGCTGTCGACTACAGTACTCCTCGCCCGCCCTTGCCTTCTCTTCGAGTGTGCTTCTACCCTTCCCCTCTGTGACCTACCTACCGTACCCCCAATCCCATCGAGTCTTGCCTCCCCTGTCCTCCTCTCTGTGACCCCGTCCCTCGACCCCTTCCCTCCCTGTGTTCCCCTCTTCTCTCCGTGGGGCCCTCCTACTATGATGGACGGCTTTGGTGGTTGGGGCGCGCGCCTTTCTCTACCTCTTGCAAAACATCACCTGCGGACGGGAGTCGGACCTGCCTGCGTCGGCATGCCAGGGTTATTTTTAAGTGTGCTCATTAGATTTTCCGTCAGAAAGTACCCCCCTGTACAAAATTTTAGCCGGAAATGTTTTCTACAAGTTGATGCTTTGCTCTTGTGAAATCAAAAAATGTTCGATTTCCACAGTTTTTAGAGAACAATTTTTTTCTTTCATGATAACATGTGCTCTAATGCTGAAATTCGGAATCTACGGGTAAAAATGCACCAGAAACTCGTATAGTCAGGATGTTCAGAGACAAAAAAATTTCAACTTCTCTCTGACCATCATGGCTATTTTTGGGTCAAAAAGTCCCAAATCTCAAAACGACCTTACTATAGGAGTTCGTGGTGTATTTTAGCACGTAAAACCCGATTTTCGATACTAGAGCTTACCAAAATGCAAAAGAAAAAAGTTATGTTAAACAAAACTTTTTTTTAAAGGTTTTTCCAGCCTAACTTTTTTGTTTTTCAATTTGATGAGCCCTGGTATCGAAATTCAACTTCTACATGCAAAAATACACCAGGAACTCCTATATTAAGGTAGTTTTGAGATTATGGACTTTTGATCCAAAAATGGCCATGACCTCATGGTTTAATGGGCATGGTGTCTGACTGGCATGCGTTCCCTGCGGTAGTTAAAATTGGATATCATTGCGAGAATATTTTATTGTTCTTCAGAAGTCACAATAATTAGGGCGCGCGCCTTTCTCTACTTCTTGCAAAACATCACCTGCGGGCGGGAGTCGAACCTGCCTGCGTCGGCATGCCAGTCAGACACCATGTCATAGAAAAGTTGCTTTTTTTTGTCTCGTAACATTCTGACTATACGAGTTTCTGGTGCACTTTTATCTGTAGATTCCGAATTTCAGCATTAGAGCTCATGGTATCACGAAAGAAAAAACTTATTCGCTAAAAACTGTGGAAATCGAACATTTTTTGATTTCACAAGAGCAAAGCATCAACTTGTAGAAAACATTTCAGGCTAAAATTTTGTACAGGGTATAACCCGCTCTGCCAAAATTTTTCAGGGTGCCATTTTCAAAATTTTTAAAGATTTTAACTTTTTTCACAGATGAGCTCCACTACCAATTGTAAAAATGCTTATCTCGACGAGATCTTCAAGATTTAGTATGGTTTTGTGGGTCTACGAAGCGCGGTTCGCGAGATATTATTTGCCCTCTGGCACGAGAAGTGTGCCATAGGGAATTCGGTTTTCGAGATACGGCTTCATAAGGTCGATTTTCGAACTCTACGTCAAAAATTGATCCTAGAACATAATTTTGGTGGTTATCTATTTTTCCTTGTGCGGCTGTATGTGAACTGGCTCAGATAGTGTCTCCTATATGAATCTAGAAGCTGAGATCTATGGAATCTGTTATGAGAATAACTTGGTTAATTCCTACCGTGATTGATACGGTTATCCTGTCTCCAGTTCTCGCAACATTCAAAGGACGATGTAACTATGCAACACGAGAAGAGAAGCCATTCAGTAAGCATGTCGATCAAACAGACTGGGCATTCTCCCCCTAATTGTTCCATAAAGTGAAGTTCACGGTGAATCACATGCTCAGAGTGCGAAGAGCAGTTAGTCTCGTCATTCAATGCATTCTGTAGTCACCGGCCATGCACAGAGAAAATGAATGTAATAGAGATATTCGGATCTTTCTGTCGCTTTTAAGAGAGCAGATCGGTAATTTTGTACCACCCCCGGAACCGTTCCTCTAGCAATGAGAATCCTCATTCCATACCCGGGTGGTATGTGGGTCTTGATCCCGTAATAGACAATATACCACTTATTTGTCATTGCTACCCCGACACGCTAGAACCGAAACGGCATCTTTAGCAGACATGCTTACGTCTGTTCGTTCTCACCTTATCAAACGGAGTAAAAACAATGCATCATTCTACATCATCCACCATAAGATCGAGTACGTCAGGCATTGCCCAGGACTACTTCTCCTTGAGTTTTCAACAATCCCTCAAATTCACTTCTCGCTTTGCTTAGCTGCAGAGCCTTTTTAAGGTGAATAGTATTCATAATTGAACGTTCAGTGTATTGAATGTGGTCGGCGCTCTTACTTATCACCTTCGATATCGCGTAATCGACTGCCTCAATGAAAGTGAAAGCTCTGGTCTTTGGTTTAGGAAAAAGGGGAAGAACGGATGATACGACGTGTTTAGGTTCTTTGCACTCATATTTCATGGCATACATCTTACGCTCAGAGCTCAGCATGAGAGTAGCGTAGTCTATTTTCTTTTCGTGATCTCGACCACTTGCGTGCTTGTTGAATTTTTTCGACCAAAATCGTACCTAATCGTACGGGAGTCGAACCTGCCTGCGTCGGCATGCCAGTCAGACACCATGCCCATTAGGCCAGGGCGGCCTACCGCAGGGAACGCTTGACGGAGACTAGTGGTTGGGGCGCGCGCCTTTCTCTACCTCTTGCAAAAACATCACCTGCGGGCGGGAGTCGAACCTGCCTGCGTCGGCATGTCAGTCAGACACCATGCCCATACCATGACCATGACTCCCATGACCATGACCATGACTCCCGCCCGCAGGTGATGTTTTGCAAGAGGTAGAGAAAGGCCCGCGCCCCAACCACTAGTCTCCGTCAAGCGTTCCCTGCGGTAGGCCGCCCTGGCCTAATGGGCATGGTGTCTGACTGGCATGCCGACGCAGGCAGGTTCGACTCCCGTACGATTAGGTACGATTTTGGTCGAAAAATTGTTGTCTCTGAATCGTGTCCCTATATGATTTTCATTTTGGTGAGCTCTAATATGAAAATTCGACATCTGCGGATAAGAATACGTCGGAAACACCGTCGTACGTCGTAAGATAGTTCTGTGATTTTGATTTTTTGACCGAAAAATGACTATGATCATGAAAAAAGTCGAAAATTTGCATCTAGGAAAAATCTGATCATATTTTATTCTGACGTAACTTTTTGTGTAGAATTCGATTTTGGATGTTAGAGCTCATCAGAACATGAAAGAAAAAATTATGCTTGAAAAACGGTCGAAATCGAGCATTTTTTTTGAGTTATTCGAATAAATGACAAATTTAGCCTCGATCGCCGAATCCATTTTTACGATATTTCGATAGAATTGCACGGGCTACAAAACGTATATAGTGGTCACTGGTAGTTTTGGCGAAAATTGGCAACTTGATCCAAAAAATCGAAAGATGATGTCAAAAAAGTGAATTCAGCAATGAGCAGTAATCGATCAGAACAGTTATTTCAGACCACCAGAGCACCCCTAAATAAACGCCAAAAAGAAATTGAGTCTATCTAGATCGGTTGTGAAAATTTGATTTTTCGACTATTTTACCTTGAAAATCATGTTTCTCCCTGTGTCGGGGTAGCAATGACAAATAAGTGGTATATTGTCTATTACGGGACCAAGACCCACATACCACCCGGGTATGGAATGAGGATTCTCATTGCTAGAGGAACGGTTCCGGGCAGGGGCTGAAATGCTCCAAAATAACCGAGCCGGTCTCTTAATCTGTCAAAAAAAGAAAAAAAATTCAACAAGCACGCAAGTGGTCGAGATCACGAAAAGAAAATAGACTACGCTACTCTCATGCTGAGCTCTGAGCGTAAGATGTATGCCATGAAATATGAGTGCAAAGAACCTAAACACGTCGTATCATCCGTTCTTCCCCTTTTTCCTAAACCAAAGACCAGAGCTTTCACTTTCATTGAGGCAGTCGATTACGCGATATCGAAGGTGATAAGTAAGAGCGCCGACCACATTCAATACACTGAACGTTCAATTATGAATACTATTCACCTTAAAAAGGCTCTGCAGCTAAGCAAAGCGAGAAGTGAATTTGAGGGATTGTTGAAAACTCAAGGAGAAGTAGTCCTGGGCAATGCCTGACGTACTCGATCTTATGGTGGATGATGTAGAATGATGCATTGTTTTTACTCCGTTTGATAAGGTGAGAACGAACAGACGTAAGCATGTCTGCTAAAGATGCCGTTTCGGTTCTAGCCCTCTCCACTCCGAGAACTCTATCATCGGCCATGGACCCGAGATAATGGAGATAGTAGAGATCAGTATCGGCAAACAATTTCGCGTAACTAAATTTGGTGAATCTGATTTGTGTCTAGTCCGCATTCAGCGCTTTTGATTCATCCAAATTAGATAACGGGACGTTCTTACTGAATATCGATTGTTACTCGTGCGACCGGCCTGAGAAAGGCCACGCACTCAGCACTGCGGATATATCGGTTACCTGATTGAGCTTTTTTCCCTTTAGGAGCGACAAAAAGGGGGGATGTTTGAAGGGTGTCATTATTATTTTAATCAGTTGATTGTTGGTAATGGGAGCTTTATGAGGGGTCGGTGAGAATATGGGACAAGCAACCACCCCTTTCACTCTCACTTTCTTCGCTGTATGATATCCCACTCAGGTCGATTGTCTCATGATAAATGGGAAGGATCGGGTGATCAATAATCACTGACTGTTCTGTGGTCCATTCGGTGCAGGTTATCATGCAGGAAACTGTTTTATTCTCTGTGAAGAAAGCGAAAAAGGAAGAAGATTTGATCATGGGCCGTTATCGACTATCGAACAGCCCATCATCAGTCGGGATAACAAATGATAAGTGGATGAAATGGAGGGGACAAGAGTACGAGAACGGTCAGCCAAATGTATTTTTGTAAAATTTCAGAACAATAGATTTGCAATCAATTATCCCCCATTTTTAGCACTGGTCCATTCGTCCCCATACTTTTGCCTATTTCCCATCCAAACGCCAGGATAGAAGAGCGGGCAATCTATCATCCCAACGTTTTTTTTGTATCGGCTCTCTCCTTTCTCTCGTTCTCAGTCGTTTCCCTTACCGATTATATAGTGCGCGAAATGGAGAGGCATCCAAAGCGAATGATCTCTCATTCGCATGTCCTCAGTTAGCGAGTTTCTGCGCACCTATCAACGTGGGGAACGATGGATCCATCAGCACCTCCCATCCTTTGAGCGCGCACGTCCTGCCTTGCCTCTGCACTTCATTTTGAAAACTTTTCTTTTACCAAAACTCCCTCAAGATCATGTATTGTTTTTGTTGAGCAAACTTTTGATTATCGGATAATTAAGTAGAGAACCGATAGACGCATTGTTCTACAACGTGTTTGGGCTCATACGAGATCGAAACATCCCAATCCTGTTTTCTCGGAAGCACAATTATGAACTCAAGCCAGTTCCTCTGTTCAGTGTTCTAAATCTCGATATCCGAATCTTGATCTTAAATAATTTCCACTTTCAGGGTATTGAATGCAGTCGGCACTCTTCCTCCTAGCATGCCATCTCGCTTTCACGTCCGGCTGCATACCCATGCGTCCGACGGGTAATTCTTTTTCTTGACCGCATAGTAATTTGGCTTACTGCTTTCATCAAAAACGTACGTTAATCGTCAATTATTCAAGGAAATCATGTTGTTCGCATAACTGCATGATCGCCAAATATTATTTGATGTGACCAGAATAGCGGAATGCGCGACGACACCAGAATCAGCAACATTATGAAAGCATAGTTGATGTACTTTACTGCTCTTCAGATCCCGGGATACCAGCGATGCCTCCAGCGGAGGTTCCGTGCACAGGGATCAGGGCCGGAATACCCTCCGACATGACTGTAATTACTCAATTTTTTAAAATTGGCTGGGCTGATGGTAGTTGTGTATGTGTTTATAGAAAGAAAAAAAGAGAGAAATGCCTGTAGTGTGAGCGGAATGACAGAGAGCGCGGCAGCGCTAAGGGGACATGGAAGGGGGGGGGGGAGCACAGCTTCAGAGCAGGCGAAGCCGAGTGGCGTTGGATACGGAGGTAACGTTCCCCAGCAGTCTAGTTCGCTTGGGTATCGTAGACCTTATTAGCAGTCTTCCCTTACGAGGCCCTCACCAGCGAAATCACTTGTTTATGTACACTTGCCCATCCATTCTGTGAAATCGTAATCTCGTTCAGTTATCTTCACGACGCGGTGTTTTACGATAAATAATACAAATACTTACAGGGGGGAGGAATCGGCTCTCAAGTTGAGATCGCTTCTCTCGTGTCTTCTGGATCCTCGTTCTCGTGCTTATCTGGAAAGAATGTCGCGATCGTATTCGTAAGTGAACTTATGGAATTCTTGTGATTTTCTAAAAAGTCAAGGGTGTACATTTCCTATTATTGACGACAAATGGGCACCCAATTCACCTCAATTCGCCCTCGAACAGACGATAGATCGTGTGAAATGAGGAGAGTTGGTGCAGATCCATCATCACTATTGACTACCGATGCATCAATGTGCTGATCACTTACTTACAGACAGGGACGGCTCCCAAGCTACCTCACATATATATGACCACGTATGCTCCCATGGTGGTCTGTGTGGGCGGTAAATGGATGTTTAAGGACGTTAACGGTCAAACAACTCCCGTCCCCGACACTACTATTGCCCAACAGCCTGTATTCGCCACGTGCAAAAAGTTATAAGTAGCCAACTCCCGTGTAATATTAAAACTACAAATACTCACTGCCAATGTGTTTTGTATGCAATATAACCTGCCAAGACCAACTTGCTAATAAATAAGTGTATTTTATGCTGAAGTTTGAGAACAAAAAAGTTTGAGAAAGTTTGAGAAAGAACGACATTGTGATAGATCATCAGGGCACTCTGTCTTTCGAAAGGAAGAGTATCATTTGTTACTCTCAATGATAAATAAAAATGCATAATCATAACTTTATAGTAGATGACCAAGCCATTGAAAGTTGGAGCTTTGTGCGCGAACGGTGAGAAGATGACCAAGCGACAATCCACCACTCTCACTTTCTCTTATCTCGATATCACTCTCAGTGCGAACGCCCCGCAATCTCTTCACAGAGAAACCGGAAGCACAGCTGTAACCGAGTCACGGAGTGATAAATCAATATACTTTGATGTTCAGAATACTTTGACGAACCGGAATGGTGTGATTTTCGCAATCGATTTTCGCAATCTATAATCCTTCCTACTTATCACTCCGTTGTCTATACAGCATCGAAACACCAGGATGGATTCCGGTAAATATATATACAGTTGCGGTTCTCTGCTCTCTTTACTCTCATTCGCGTATCTGCCGATGCATGGGGAGGTGCATTACCGAAACGGAATCACTAGCAGACAATCTCACGTTCGTACATCATTGCGTTATTAAAGGTGGTGAAAACAATGCAGCAAACGGCATCTTCCACCATCAGGTCGGGCATGTCCTACATTGACCCAGCACTTCGTATACTTATGCTTCCAACAATGCCTCGGATTCACTTCTCGCTTTTTAGTGCCACCTAGGCTGATCGTAATCATATGTTCAGGGTATTGAATGCGGTCGGCGCTCTTATTAATCACCTGCGTTATCGCTCACAATCAGGCGATCAGGCGTCAATGAAAGTGAAATTTAGAACTCGGCTCGGGGATTTATGAAAGAGGTTATGAACGGATGATATTACGCTCTTACATTATTTCCACTCACATTGCATGGCATAAACGAAAATCCTACGCTCAGAGCAGTATGAAAGGAACATCAATTTCCTTGTCGAGCTCTCGCCCACTTGAGTGATCGCTAACATTTTCCTTGATTCAAAGCGAAAGAAAGAGCCGAATCTCTCCATTCGCATTGTTTTCTCGGTGCACAGCAGGCGACTGGTGAGTGCATTGAATGAAGAGACGGACTGCTCTTAGCACTCTGGAAATGTGATTCATCGCGAACTTCACTCTTTGGCACAATTAGGGGAGGGAGGAATGCTCAGTCGATTCGATCGACATGCTTACTGAATGCATCATCCTTTGAGTGTTGCGAGAACTGGAGACAGGATGACCGAATCAATCACGATGAGAATTGTTTCAAAAGTTTCATCGAGTGAACCCAATTCAGGATTTGTGAAATGTTTCAAGTAAGGAGGACACATTTCCTCAAATTTATCGCAGAACATAATTTCATTCTCAGATTGTCGGACGTGTAGAGATATAACCATTGACAGACTTGCGAACTGCCCCGAAACAGGATACACTTGTGATGAGATGGAGCCCCTCAGAGGCGCAGGTATGAAGCTTCGAGATCGCATAAAAAACGAAAATATAGAATTGATCCCCTTTTCCGTTATTAGGAATAGGGTTTCCCCTCTTGATGGGTACATGGGAAGGCATAAGCCAAATGTGGGTACATTTCCAGTGTTGAGTGCATCCGATCCGTGCAGATGTCAATCTCTGAGCTGCGCCAGCCGGGGATGGAGACTCGCCGTGAATGGAACCATCGTTGATAAAGTGCCGTACTTCGTATAGTTTTGAACCGAGAACAACTATTGTATTCGGGAACATGAGTGAGGACCGCTAACTCTTTTCGTACCTGTATTTGTGTAATCCAGATACGCTGTAACGGAGGTCAATGGTTATCGTCTGGACTGATCGCAGCGTCTTTCGTCTGTGCACAAAGTAGGCAATTATATTAATATTCGTTATAAAGTCTTGGCGTCTGACCAGGGTGTAAAAACCTCGTCGAGGGCACGCTCTACTTCAATGTATGCCAAGCACCGTATGTGTCTCAAGTGCCATAATCTCATCCTTAAAAAAAGACATTATCTTTGCTGAAAAAGCCGCATTTGGATTCATTTCTGAGCGAACCCAGACCACACGCTGTTCATGAGTAAAACACGCCTACATCGTACCTTTTTCCTGTGGCGGAACACCTCCCACCACTTTGCCTCCCGCAGTGGAATGCACGGGGATCAGAGCCGGAATAGCCTCGGACATCACGGTAATTACCCAACGTTTTAGAGTAGCCGAGATGCGTATATGATGCAAAGGCAATGTGTCATAGAAGCCTGGCTAGCGAGGATATCGTAGACTTTTCCAGTATTCGGAGCTACTACCCGTACGATGCAGTGGTTTATGAAAAATAGTGCAAATAATTTGATTACAGACAGGACTCGCCCCTCACGTTGAGATCACTTCACTCGTGCCTACTGTATCCTCGTTCTCGTGTTCAACCGGAAAGGATGTCGCGATCCTATTCGTATGTGAATTTATGACATTCTTGAAATAGTCAGGGTGTATGTTGTCTACTAGTGAAATCGACATCCTAATCTCATCAATTCGTGTGCTGACTCGCCTGTCTAACCGACGAGAGATCGTGCGAAATGTGGAGAGTTGTTGCAGATTTTCCATCACGATTGCCCACCGATCGATCAAAGTTCTGATTACGTACGTACAGCGTGGAAACATGGGAACATTGCCTACCATATATATGGACAAGTATGATCCCATGGTGGTCTGTGTGAAGGGTACATGGATGTTCAAGGATACCAACGGTCAAACCACCCCCATCCCCGCCACTGTATTGGCCAAGCAGCCTGTATTCGCCACGTGCAGATTGATGTAACTAGCCATATCCCATGTAGTCTTCATAGTACAAATACTCACTGCCATTGTGTTTTGTATCCAATAACCAGCCAAGACCAACTTGCTAATAAATAAGTGTATTTTATGCTGAAGTTTGAGAACGACGTTGTGGTTGATCATCAGGGCACTTTGACTTCCGAAAGGAACAATATCGCATGTTTCTATCAATGATAAAGAATATATTTTGTACTAACATAATTTTGTGGTAGATCACGAAACTATTGAAAATTAGAGCTTTGTGCGCGGGCTGTGAGAAGGTGTGCAAGCGACGGTCCACCACTCTCACTTTCTCTTATCTCGATATCGCTCTCAGTTCGAACGCCCCGTGATCTAAGAGGGAAGAGAGACGCCGAATGCACTGACTGTAACCGAGTTGCAGAGCCGAATCGATAAATTTTCATGATACTTTCACGAATCGAAATGGGTGTGGTGTTCGCAATTGATTTTCGCAAACAATTATCCTTCCCATTAGGGTCATTCAATCTATCCACAACTCTCCCTTTGTCTATGCAACATCGAAACACCAGGATAAATAGCGGGCAATAGATACACCGTTTCGAGTATCAACTCTCTCCATTTTAGTTCTTTTTCTTCCTCTCCATTCCGTTTCTTTGACGGATAAAAGAGCTTACGGAATAGAGAGGTCCAGAACGAAACGACATATTTAGCAGTCAGTCTCACGTTCGTATGTTCGTACGTTATCAAAGGGAGTGAAAAAAAAGCCGGTATCGTCCACCAATCGATCGGGTGCATCCCAAATTGATCTCCCTCCGCTAATGTTTCCAACAACATCTCGAATTCCCTTTTCGCTTAGCTTCTCCTTAGTGCAGTGACACCTAAGAGGATTGAATTTGAATTTTCACTTTCACGGTCTAGAATGCGGTAGGCGCTCGTACTTACCGCCTGTGATACCGCGCTGGCGACTGCGGCAATGAAGGTGAAATTTCGAACTCAGCTCAGTGATTTGGGAAAGAGGTGAATAATTACTTTTACTCGCTCATGTTTTTCCACTCACTCATGGCATAGCATAAACGAACATGTTACGCGCAGAGCTCAGTATGAAGGGATCATAATTTCCTTTACGAGCACTCGCCCGTTTGAGTGCTGATTGGCATTTTCCTTATTTCAAAGCGAGAGAAATAGCCGAATCTTTCCGTTTGCTTTATTTTCTCAGTGCATGGTAGGCAACTAGTGAGTGCTTTGAATGAATATACTGACTGCTCTTCGCACTCTGAAAATGTGATTCATTGTGAACTTCACTCTATGGCACAATTAGGGGTGAATGCTCTGTCAATTCGATCTTCATGCTTACTGCATGACTTTTCTTCTCATTCTTCCTAGTGACGTTTGCTTCTGAAAGCTATGAGAAATTGCATCAAAAGGACGACATCAATCAAGGTGAGAATAAACAAGTTTTTTCATAACATATTTCGCAAATCTCAGCTCTGAATTTGCAAGTAATGAGGACACACGCGACTGTAGAAAATACGTTAATTTTGTTGAGATATCACCATCGACCGTCTCGCGAACAGTCCCGAGACGGGCTACACTTGTGATGAGCTGGAGCCCCTCAGAGGCGCAGGTATGAAGCTTTAATATCGTGTCTCAAAAAAGATTGATTCATGGATCAACAAATACCCAGTGCTGAATACATGTCATAAATTGACCAATTGACGATACATTTGTAGTGTTGAGTGCATCCGATTCGTGCAGATGTCAAATTCTGATCTGCGCTAGCAGCGGATGGAGACTCGCCGTGAATGGAACCATCGTTGATAAATTGCGGTACTTCGAATAGTTTCGAACTGGAAAAACTATTGTATTCGGGAACGTACGTGAGCACCGCAACCTCTTCTCGTACCTGTGTTTGTGTAATCCAGATACGCTGTAACGGAGGGCAATGGTTATCGTCTGGACTGATAGCATCGTCTCTCGTTTTTTTATGGAAGTGATTGGGTGGATGGGGGAGGTCACTAGACTTGTTCTAGGGTCGCTCGTACAATCAATCTACAGAGGGAGAGGGATACAATTTATAGGGCAGGGGGACTACGGTAGGTTATGAGTCTTTCTATCAATTGGATGGAGAGGGGCTAGCGGGGGTTACGCTTTTCTGTCTCGAAGAGGCCTGACAACAATTACAATTATGATGCATGGGGGAAGAATGGGATACGGTAGGTAGGTCAAGGGAAGAGGGGAAGGGTCGCATAACAACAAGACGATAGGAGGCTCGATTAGAGTCTATGTGTGTGTGGGGATGGGTGTTGTTCACAATACAATACATTATATGGAAGCCTTATATGACGATTCATTACATGTTGGCATTCGCTTTCCGATTTTCGCTTTACCTCCTACCTGACAAATATTCATAAATATTCAAATATCACCTCCCTCTCCCTCCTCCCTCCATTCGCTCCACTCGTCTCGACCGTTCGCGGTTGCCCTCATCTCTCCACCATACTCCGCCCATTCCCCCTCCGCCTTCGACTACGCCGACACGCCTCCTTTCTACGATGGCTTCTAAATCGACGGGAGGGGCAGTCGAGTGCTCTTCTCGCTCCGCCCGAGACAAGTCGTGTCGGTCGACCAGCTGTCGATCCACCTCCTCCAAGAGGACCACGACGACCACCTCGACGGCGCTGCTGCACCATCGGCTGCCCGACCAAGGCCAACTGGCTGGCGCGCCTGCTGCTGCACTTCGGCGGCTACAATCGCGCCGAGCACCACCACCACACCGAGCCCAACTTCGCCGCGCCTCGCACCTCCGCCTCCGATTCCACTCGCTCGACTTGCAATCCCTCTGCATGAGCCATCTTCTGCCACCCCCAACTATTTCGCCAGCGATTTCGTCCGACGAGCTACCGTATGCCGCGCCCCTGGTTCCGATCCGGCCAGGCTGTCGACTACAGTACTCCTCGCCCGCCCTTGCCTTCTCTTCGAGTGTGCTTCTACCCTTCCCCTCTGTGACCTACCTACCGTACCCCCAATCCCATCGAGTCTTGCCTCCCCTGTCCTCCTCTCTGTGACCCCGTCCCTCGACCCCTTCCCTCCCTGTGGTCCCCTCTTCTCTCCGTGGGGCCTTCCTACTATGATGGACGGCTTCTCGGCCTTGAACCGTTCCTTCCGGAATCTCCGGACTGGATGGATCGGCCGGTCTGTGACCCGGTAGGCTTGGTGCCCACACGTCTAACCTCGCCCCTTCCCCCATCTCTTCGTTTGTCCTTCGTTCCCTCTGCCGATTCCCTCTCGTTGTCCCCCTCTTCCCTCTGGCATTGTCTAAGGATCGTGTATCGATCATCTCTCCTTGCCCTTCCCCCCCTAAATTGAGTTTGCCGTTCAGACCGGTGCCAAGATTCTAGCCAGCGTTTTCATATTCTTCGCAATTCTGGGAATTATCGGCACCTGCACTTCGACCGTGCAATACACAACAGCTGCTAAAGCCTACTTTGTACGTTCCGAATCATGAAATACGCGTAATGCACCGTAATAGAATTGCTGGATTTGGTTCGATTGGGGAAACAAGACGTACCGAAGTCGACCAAATTCGTGTTGACATACTTTTCAAAATCCGTCATTCAATTATGATTTAGATATTCTCATGTGTCTTTTCACTCATCGCCGGATCTCTCGTCTTCCATGGTTGCAAAACGCATCGTGCGGAATTCATCAACCCTTCCATCATCTACACGGTATGTTTCTGCTGTAGTTCATTGTGAGCCAAGTGCAATTATCGATTCGAACGCTTTCATTGGCAGGTGTTTGGCCTGGTGAGCTGCGCAGTCCAATTCCTCGCCGGAATCCTCGCGCTAATTGCTCCGAAAGCTATGGAAGGTACCGCAGAGAGATTTCGAAATAAAACACACCATGAGCCACTGAGAGAGCTGGTAGCAAATGATTTCGAGCGTTACATTGGTGAACAAAACCGCAAGTTATGTATTACGCTCGGTATACCTAACAATATTCCAATACAGATATCGTGGAGTCAAATCCTTTCGTCCCGATTGCCGCGGCTATGGGCTTCGCACTGTACTAATGGTTCTTCACAATCTTCAGAGACTGCAAGCAGTACCTCGAAATCGTGGAAAGGTGATTGAAAAAAGTTTTATAAGCTGGTATTCAAAATTGCGTATGCAGCTCTCGTGGATACGGCGACATGCGAGTGTGATCGAAAGGAAAACCAGTGATTTTCAATGCTAACATTTTACAATACTCATGTCTTGACACGTAGAATTCAATGCTCTACAAGATGTACTTACTGACCCCTTGCGGTTTTCTCATTTGTATTGGGTTGAGGAATAAGTAACGCTCGTTTTTGAGCATCGTGTTTGGGCTCATATATCTCCCGCCAATCAAATCTAAACGAGCTGACTTTATAGCATTTTTTCAGGGTATGCTCGAGTATCATAGCCGTTATTATTAGTAATATCACGCTTCCTGTGTAGGAGAGAAATTTAGATTTCAATGTACCTGATAATTTTCGAAAATTTTAGATTTTTTTCGAAATTGTGTAATTTAACGTGGAAACTGTTCGGTAAATTCACACATTCTCAGGTGAGCAGCCCGATACTACACCTCTTTCATGGTGAAGTGAGAATGGTGCTCGATTCATTGTTGTATTTTTATAGACGTTTCAAGGGGAACGTTCGTGAAAAATTGCAGTTCACTTAACTTATTTGTCTACCTTGAGGATCGAAGGTGCTGGCCTATACACTAGTGCGCTCCATTCACTCACTATGGAGCTATATTATCACTATAAACGTTTGGTGCTACTTATGCTCCTATTTGAAAAATAACAGTTTTCCAAAAATATTATTTTGTGACGGAATCAAAAGAAATGCGTGTTTTGAGGACTTTGGATTAAACCATACCCAAGACATAGTAGCCATTCTATAATTGTGGCCACTTGGTGGATGATAGTGCAAAAGTTGCTCGTCCATTTAACCATCTAAGGCCTTACATTCAATTAGTACGGTTTACAGGAAATAGCAATAAATGTCGATTTCGAGGCTTGTTTTTCTATATCGGACTTACGAGCAATTTAACTCATAAAGAGAATGCTCCACACTTAGCAAAATTCGTCCATATTTTCAACAGGAAAGGTACTCCACATTCAAGCATAATTGAGGTCTTTAGATCTATTGCTAAGAAAACGCGGCTAGCAAAACTTCTTTCGGTCAGTAACTGAAAATCCTACACTCTTGTTAGGCGCATATCTCACATAGGCCTTTACTTGGATATTCATCTGAATATCATCAGTGTAATGTATAACCATGATACTTTACTACTGCAGCTTAATTGTGGCTCAATAACTCTTCTTCCCTCAGTGCTGACCTGTCAAAATCTCAGGGTGAGGTGCGACAACTTTGAATTGAGCCAGCCATTGTGATCGCCTAAATGATCGGAGATATATGATATAGTGTGCGCTAAAGAGAGTATCCAAGCCCTTATCGATCATCAAAAACCGGAATATAATTGCACAATTTAGAAAGACGGGAGAGGTCATAATCTGAAATTGGAAAAACGAGCGTTACTTATTCCTCAACCCGATATTTACACAATTTTAATTTCAGAATTTTGTCAATTTTCAAGATACTAACTTGTACTACCTTTTTCAAACATCAATTTCATGTCAAACTGTCAACACAAAAAATAAAGTACTCGATGTGGCCTTCAAAATGAGTACCATATTGATGAGGTTATGAGAACTTTTTTTCAAATCCATCTTTCAGGTCTATAGATCTGAAAAGGGGCTCTTTTTATATTTATCTCATTTAGCTTACTCGACGTATAATTCAATGCTCTACAAGATGTATCTAGTGCCTCGTTGCGGTTTTCTCATTTGTATTTACACAATTTTAATTTCAGAATTTTGTCAATTTTCAAGATACTAACTTGTACTACCTTTTTCTGACATCAATTTCATGTCAAACTGTCAACACAAAAAATAAAGTACTCGATGTGGCCTTCAAAATGAGTACCATATTGATGAGGTTATGAGAACTTTTTTCAAATCCATCTTTCAGGTCTATAGATCTGAAAAGGGGCTCTTTTTATATTTATCTCATTTAGCTTACTCGACGTATAATTCAATGCTCTACAAGATTTATCTAGTGCGTCGTTGCGGTTTTCTCATTTGTATTTACACAATTTTAATTTCAGAATTTTGTCAATTTTCAAGATACTAACTTGTACTACCTTTTTCTGACATCAATTTCATGTCAAACTGTCAACACAAAAAATAAAGTACTCGATGTGGCCTTCAAAATGAGTACCATATTGATGAGGTTATGAGAACTTTTTTTCAAATCCATCTTTCAGGTCTATAGATCTGAAAAGGGGCTCTTTTTATATTTATCTCATTTAGCTTACTCGACGTATAATTCAATGCTCTACAAGATGTATCTAGTGCCTCGTTGCGGTTTTCTCATTTGTATTTACACAATTTTAATTTCAGAATTTTGTCAATTTTCAAGATACTAACTTGTACTACCTTTTTCTGACATCAATTTCATGTCAAACTGTCAACACAAAAAATAAAGTACTCGATGTGGCCTTCAAAATGAGTACCATATTGATGAGGTTATGAGAACTTTTTTCAAATCCATCTTTCAGGTCTATAGATCTGAAAAGGGGCTCTTTTTATATTTATCTCATTTAGCTTACTCGACGTATAATTCAATGCTCTACAAGATTTATCTAGTGCGTCGTTGCGGTTTTCTCATTTGTATTTACACAATTTTAATTTCAGAATTTTGTCAATTTTCAAGATATTAACTTGTACTACCTTTTTCTGACATCAATTTCATGTCAAACTGTCAACACAAAAAATAAAGTACTCGATGTGGCCTTCAAAATGAGTACCATATTGATGAGGTTATGAGAACTGTTTTTTCAAATCCATCTTTCAGGTCTATATATCTGAAAAGGGGTCCTTTTTATATTTATCAGTACTTTATCCAGGACATGCCATAGGGAGCTTTATTGTACTCGAATAAACAATGTACGGATTCCAACCTTATGAAAGCAAAGTAGTCGCTATTCGGCTGAATTTCAATGGGGACATGCAATCTGGAAGTTGTAAGAGAGCCTTACATAGTTTGTATTCACTGTCGATTGTGTGTCCCTCTATCTACACGACCTTGACTAATGAGTACTAAGTTATTCAATTGATACAACAACCTGCGACCATTTCGAAACCTGCGCGTGTTAACGATTTCGAAAGGTTGTTTTCTCTCATCCTCTCAACTCCCTTCTAAGGTGTTCATACTGAGTAGGAGTGGAGTGATAAAATCTCGCTGAATATCATTTCCCACTTCTCTATTTGTTAGTTTGATTATATTTTTTATTCGAAAATATTCAGAATAAGAAATTGTCATGCGCTGTTGCTGCGGGATATTTCACATCAAGGTACTGTCTATTATTAAAAACAGTAACCAGTTGATTTGTCAGACTGGTGCCAGGATTGTGGCCGTAATCCACATTCTCGGCTCAATTGGTTCATTCATCCACGAATGCTCCCCGTCGACAGAACGCCCAACCTGCCAGGCAATATGCTTTGTGAGTTCACCGCTACTAGTTCACTAATGCCCATTTGACCGACCGGCCCCTCAATTCTCGTGCTCTCGCATTTTTTTTGACATGCGAGAGAGAGAGAGAGAGCAAGTGAATGGGTTCGGTCTCGAATGGGCATCACTATTCACAACTCGTTTTTCGGCATGGAATCATGTTGAATCATCTTTCAGATCACCGCTTGCGTCTACCAATTCATCGCCACAATTCTAGTTTTTTATGCATGCAAGCACAACAAATCGTCCTTGATGATCCCGATAGAAGTTTACTCGGTGTGTTAACCGAATATTTATTTTTAAAAGATTGGCTTTCACTTTGATCGGAGTCATCGTAACGTTCATTGTTCACGCGCTCGGAATCTTTGGCTCCAATTCTTTGAAAGGTATTTTTGTTTGAATACGGATCATCATCCCCTCATCTAATTAAAAAATACCATTTACAGATTTTTTTGTATACTTGCTGTTCTCGATTCCCTACTTAACGGTCACATCATTCATCGCCTTGTGATTTACGTTTATTTCTTCACCGTTTTCATCAAAAGTTCCACCTATCTTGAGAAGTAGACATTTTAAATTCACTTGTATTTGCATTAAAAGCTAAAATTATCGGTATCGGTATTACGTGTACGCGCACTCATGGTGATCATATTCAACGTAATACTGTTAATCGCTAAAAACCTGTTACTTCACGAATAAAAAAGGCATGCATCAGTACGAGCACAATAACTGTGTTCACAATAATTATCACAAATGCAAGAACTTCAGACCCTGGCCCTGGTCATGCCACTCACAAATGGCGCGACCGCTCGCTGACTAATTTGATTTCCTCATCTGCACAATACTCCGCTTTCGAAACGCCCGTTCCCCGTTCTCTCGGTTTATTTACTGTGGTGTGTACACAAAGGAAAGGGATAGTATGATAACGCGATTCGCCATCATTTTCGCTATCCTTGCGATCCTTCGATCAAGCGCGGGTCGCTCCCCATGCTGTATTCATCATTTGGAAGTAAATATCTCCATCTGAGACAGTGGAAGAGGAACGGACTGTTTCAGGGATGAAAATCGACCAAATGAAGGATGGAAGAATATAAGTTCACCTCATTGGAGTTGTTGAGAGACGGAAACACTTGGATAATTGAGTGATGGCAGCTCTTCGAAGAGAACTGAAGAAATGTTGTTGGTGGATGGAGGTGGAAGGGGGATGGGGGAAGGGGAAGGGAGGGGGGTGAACTCACGGTAACAATAAAATAGCGATCAATGGATAGACAATTCAGTTCAGTGACAGAATCTAAATGGAATAATTAATAATTCTGGAAGAAAAGAGAAACATACAGTGCAAGTGATGGAGATCTCCATTGCAAACCTCATTTTATGTATGAAATAACTGAATGTGAAGGGGAAAGAACGGCAATAGACTTGATGAGGATAGTGATAGATCCCCTTTTATGTAACATTTGAGTTGATGCATACACTTCATTCATCTGAAACAATTTCTCTCCAATATCAGACATCAATCGGGGTCTTTTCATTCCAAAAATCTAAATGTTATTTCCCCGATAAGCCACTTATGCGTCGATTCGTCTCCCTATTGAAATTCGCCCACATAATCAGAGAGGGAGATGAAGACGAGAAGAGCAACCTGGTATCGAGCACTGAGAGAGACTGATGTTTCCCTCCTTTTGTGATGTCGTCGTTTAGAATAGAAATGAGAAGAACCGAGAAGAATAATAGAGAGAAGATCAAAGAAGATGATTAGACTATACAAGTAGTATTTTTCTTCTGCAATTAGTCTGATTTCGGAAATTGACAGAAATTGTCTTACCGTGATACAACTCATAACTGATGTAGACACTAGCGCCTACGAAACACAGATTGAGTAGGAAGAAACTCTTGAAGAAAATGCAGGACTCTTCAAATCTGATATGTGAGTTTGACCTAGTGGAGTTTCTACGTGTAGACTTCTCCAAATATCTGAATGCCATCATTCTTTCCAATGAAATGAGTAGACTATTGAATGTAGTCATGAAAAATCCGGTTTCGTGCACTATTCGAATGATGATCTCAGTGGCTGAAATGATAATCATTTCGAGATAAAATTCAATATTGATACCGACAGTCATCAGTTCGCAGCTTCTGTTCTTTCCCCTTAAAAATAATATTAATGGAAAAGGCGATATGAGCGCCCAGATTGATGAAGAGTGATATTCCTTTGAATGCTAGGAGTTGACTGCAATGAATGTCACATCTGAGGTGATATAATTGGAATGAATCTCACATGCAATTGGGATGGATCAACTTGACATTCCAAACGAGATAACTACAGATGAGTACGATGATGAGTGAAACAGAAGTGATTACAAGTTGAGAAAGGGAGAGAATGAGACGATCTTCGTATTCCATATCAAATAATTGCCGGAATAGAAGACGTAACGAGAGATACACTACAATCTTTTTGACATTTGAGGAAGGGAAAATCAGCTCAAAATATCTCAGAATATTTTATGACGAGATATGAAGAGAGGAAGGGAGTGATGCAAGATGAAATCGAGCCTCCCGCTTCCAAAGATTGAATTTAATCGGCCTTGGCCAATGCCAATTCTAGTCTAGTCAATAGAAAGGTGTAAATTTATTGACAGCATAACATTTTTTTATTTATTTTTTTTAGCATTTTAATTATAAATAACCCTGTCTTCCGTGACTTGGTTTCTTCTTTAACGGTTATTTGTTAATGAAAAGCACTCAGTTGGGCTAATCAGGCCTGACCGTTTTCACAAGTTTAGTAAACAAAACACTAAAGACACTCACTCTGAATTCAAATCGAAAAAATTCTTTTTTGCTGACTAATACGATTTCCTCACCTGTACACTACTCTGCTTTCGAAACAACCCCTTCCCCATGCTCCAAGTTGTTTACTGATATGATTTCAAATAGAGTGGTCCGGGGTGCGATAGCGGTTATTCTCTACACGTTCGTCCACCATGCAGTGCTGCTCAGGGACAGGCCACATTACGGTATGTAATAATTCGCAAGTTTGATCGACAAAATAACGTTCGCAGACAGGTACCAAAGTGCTGGCGGTGCTGTTCATGATCGGAGGCGTCATTTTTGTCATCGCTGAATGCTTTCCTTCCACCCCTCACACACCAGGACAGCGCATCTTGTTTGTGAGTTCACCGAAGGCTTTTGAATCGTGAATGAGCAATTCTCACTATTGGAAATCGATCACAGAACGGGATTGTCATGATGTTCTTATTTCAGATTATCATGGGCCTGTTCCAACTCATCTCAGGCATCCTAGTCTTCCAGGCATGCATTAGACACAAGGCAACGCTGATGATCCCGGCGATGGTGTACACTGTGAGTTTTATGATTTGCCTAAACGAAATAGTTGATCATCTTTCCGCAGATCTGCGCGACAGTTTTCACCGCGATTGAGTTCGTTGTGTACATGGTGGCACTGCTATCTCCGGACACGCTGAAAGGTACGAGCGCCAATGAATCAGATGTTTTCCTGCCTTGTCGAATCGATGAATGAATCATACGTTTTTACACCCTTCTTGGGGATATTTCGAAAGACCGCGCCAAATACAGTAACATTTCAGACATCGTCAAAGTCGACACTGCTTTGATTCCTATCGTAGCCGCCGTGTATTGTGCCCTTCAAGTGTGGTTCTTCACCATTTTCAGAAGTTGCAAGAGATACATCGAGGAAGTTGAATGGTGATCATATCATTGAGTTCAGAAACTAAAACGAATGTTGGATTTTCAGCTCTCGCTCCTACACTGACATCGGTGAATGAATGAACGAAACAATATCTTGCAGTTCATTATTATTTTGACGAAAATATTTAAAATAAAGACCATTTTTAAATGAGTGTTCTTTCCGCCAGTTTATTCTTCTTTACCGATGAGCTGTGCCAAGGAGGGGAGAGGAATTGTGATGACGGATGCGCTCTTTTTCCAAGGAATCCCGCCCATCCAAACAATGCATCTCATTAATTTTTCGATAAAAGCTTGAATCAGCAAGATTCGCGCAGTTTTCCTTCAACCTTTCACTTGAGCGCTTTCTCCATGCTCCTTGGTTGATATATCTCCGTCAAATATCGCTTTTGAAATATTTAAAAAAGTATCCAAATTTTCGTTAAGCTTCATTTGTTTGGTGATAGTCACCGCTCATCACTTGCAACGAATGCGAACAATACTGAAATAAGATCATGTCGCGATTTTCCAAGAATAAACTATTTATTCCAGGCGTCATGTCATACTACTGCTGCTGTTTCCACATTACGGTGAGCGCTCCAGGCGCTTGTTGGTGAATCAATTGTATTATACTTTCAGGTCTGGGCGACTGTTCTGGCGATTATATCAATGATTCCCGCGATCGGTTTGATTAGCTATCGATATGAAGCGGATCTGTTGTCCGACACCTACGTGATCAACGAGGTTAGTATACAGAAAATCCGGGTTGTCTTGACTATTGTCAATTTAGACCGTCATAAACGCAATCACAATCTTCGTCTCTATTCTCGTAATCTTGGCTTGCCTTACCAAACTATAGATAAATTTAAAGATTGAGATATCACGACGATGATCGAGAGGCTCGAGATTGAACTTCTCACAGCAAGACGTATATGATATATAGGGAATCTTACATTGGAAATGTAACTTTCGAAGGAAGAGAGACAGATCCTCGCCCCTCGCATGCTCACACCAACTACCCTCCCTCAACCAGTCTCCTCAGTTGATGCTGCCCGGCCTATCCCAATCAAACACGAGGCATTTGCTCCCTAACTCTCGCATTCCTTTCTGTCGCGTGATATTTCTAACTCGATGCAGCTGCTGCAGCAAAATGAAGTACTAATACGATTCTCGAACATTATTTTTTTAGTAATTAATTAGCGTGTATCTCCCCTTTAGATTATTGCTGTATGCATCTTCAAAGTGCGGTCATAGCACATGGATGTACTCATACATCATACATATGAGAGCGTTTGCGTAAGAATCGAGCAAAATTTGGAGGGTCTGGCACAGCAAAAATTAACATATGCTCGAAAGTTGGTCCTAGGGGTAACTTTCGATTCTGAATCGATTGGCGTTTTCCGTTTTCCGATCAATTGCTTCTGAATCCCGCTACGACGCGACGTCGACGCGACGCGAGGCCAAATTCTTGATCTCCGATAAAAACTGGTCCGGAAGTGGCCAGATTGGTCACAAATCTCGCACACCCGACCAGAATTTAATTATCTACAAAATGAAAAAAAAGTCGATGCTCTATCTTTTTTCGTTTTCGAGTTATCGTCGTTTTTTGACAGAAGGATTAGTTATCTTAGATACACTACAAATTTGTAGAGAATGTTTTTCCGATCTTTTTAGTATATGGGTGAGGCATATCTCTTCGGCGCTCATAGTTTTATATCGATTTTTCCGATTTTTTTGCGGTTTTTCGAATATAACTTTTTTCTTTAGCGTTTTCATGATCTCTAACATAACAATTCGATTTCTACGTGCGAAAATACGCCAGAAACTCCTATAGTAATATATTTTTTGGAGATATGACTTTTTCGACCCTAACGGCGTCGTCGATGAGAATTTTCAGGTCAAAAAAGTCATTTAATCAGAATGACATGACTATAGGAGTTTCTGGCGTATTTTCGCACGTAGAAAACGAATTTTCATGTGAGAGATCATGAAAACGCGAAAGAAAAAAGATATATTCGAAAAACCGCAAAAAATCGGAAAAATCGATATAAAACTATGAGCGCCGAAGAGATATGCCTCACCCAATATACTAAAATGATTAGAAAAACATTCTCTACAAACTTGTAGTGTATCTAAGATAACTAATCCTTCTGTCAAAAAACGACGATAAATCGAAAACGAAAAAAGATAGAGCATCGATTTTTTTTCATTTTGTAGATAATTAAATTCTGGTCGGGTATGCGAGATTTGTGACCAATCTGGCCACTTCCGGACCAGTTTTTATCGGAGAACAAGAATTTGGCCAAATTGACGTCGCGTCGTAGCGGGATTCAGAAGCAACTGAGCGGCTACCCTAGGACCAACTTTCGAGCATATGTTTTTTTTTTCGAGCATATGTTATTTTTTTCTTAACATTTTCGCTCATAACTCGCTTCGAAATCATCGGAGAGGCTTAGGAGAAATGCCAAACGACTTCCCATGATTAGATTTCGCAATCTTGGATTTCGTCATCATTACGAAATCGTCACGTTTTCGCTCATAACTCGCTTCAAAATCATCGGAGAACCTTGGGAGAAGTGTTAATCGATATTTATGAACATTTACAAGTTTTTTGAGGATACTTCGGCCATACCGTTGTGAAAAGCTCGAAGTGCATGGTTAACCTATTCTTACGACCCAGCGTATAACGTAGCAGCCGCATGCTGCTAGTTTGATCCAGCAATTCCTAGACCATCTCTAAATAATCATTAGTCGCATCCGCCGTCAAACGATTCTTCCAGATCCGGGTTTCTTCGTTACCAAAATATTTTACTGATCACGATATAAGGGGAAGTTCTCCGGAGATGAGAACAGACAAACGAGATTCTTACTTTTCGGATTCACGTAATTTTCGAATACTATTCTTTACTATTTTACGACTCATGAAGGGCAAGTTCCCCTTGCCCTTCATGAGTCGTGAAATAGTGAAACATTAAAAAATTTTTTTTTAGAAGAACCATCTCACGTTGAAAATAAATATATTTATCGATACATAATCGGTACGATGGAATTGCACAGTCCTCTACATAGTTGGATAGGTTGCATCTGTGGCGATTCCGCAGTGGTTGTCTCTGTTGCGAGCGAGTCTAGCATATCCTTCCTCGCCCCAGGAGGTGCCCCAGCTGAAATAGGCATTGTAAATAGAGATTGCAGGTGCTCATTGAAAGTGAGTAGCAATTTTCGTATCCTGAAGAGAGACTTCTGTTAATTACTTGGATTAGAGTTAGAATCAAAGAAATTTCGAAGGAACCTGTTCTTGATGAGCCAGTAGTCACCATCCACCGGATCGGTACCGTAACCAACGACGAGAACACCATGCGAAAGACGATTTGACGAGCATGCGGGTTCGTAGTAGACACCTCAAGATATTAGATATATAAAATATGTGCAGCATTAATACACAAAAACACGACCAAGGAATTACATCCATTCGAGAAATATTTGATCAGAAATAAGATTTTGTTACCGGAAGAATAATCCGAGAACGATTTGTGCGATGCGTCTATCGCCGCTGCAATAGGCCCGATCTTCACCACAGCCCACTGAAACAATTTTCAATCGATTTTGAATGTCAATTACATTTATTGATTGGATAAGCCGAGATCGTACCTTCAGTGAGAACGCGCCATCCTCGTATTCATTCACTTTCTCGAATCCCTTGATTTCGCCACCGAATTTCGAAGCATTGGTGCGACACGCGTTTGTCAGGAATCCGCAAGAAGTGTATGGATATGACTCTTCCGTTGCAATTCCACCGTTCTCCTTCACAAATTCCATAGCTGTCGATGGGGTTCCACCCTGACATCCTTGATTGCGATCCTGAAAAATGGAGATAAAATAACGCTATCAAATAAATGATCAGTCTACATAAAGATAACGCATACTCAACATGAGCGGCCCTCAGTTGTGTTATTCACTAATTTTCCTCTCACCGAACAATCGAGGATATTTTGCTCGCTGAGACTGATGAGTCCCTTGCCGTGAATTGCCAATTGTCCCTCGATTGCTCCGGTTGTGACGAAGGCATAGCAACCTCCACAGAGACCCTGCATCCATGTATTCAATGTTACATTGCATTCATCAAATATATAATATAATGATCTCTAACCTGTTTCTTGACCTCTGTGACGGCTCCCTGTTCTCTCCAGTCCACGAAATCGGGGAGTCCGTCTTCAGAAATGACTGTCGGAGTAGCCGGGATCTTCTTAGATGGTTGCACTTTCGATGGAGTAAAACATTTATCGGAAGACGGGGCAAGTGCTGGCTCATATACGTTTTGCGGGATTGCGTTTCCACTGTAAATCGAACATTGAATATAAAAGCCTGTTAATTCAATAAACATACGCTTCACGGTATTGGCAGACAACGTTGAGCATCTTTCCATCCTGGCATTTAGCCATTCCACATCCGATCTTTGTTGTTTTCGCCCAAGCCATCTTAAGACGTCAATCGACTAGTGAAGGGACTCCTAACCAACCTGAGTAGCGTCCATGATTCCCAATTCCGCAGAACGTATGGTGAATGCAATGTCCGGCCATCCTTTCTTCTGGAACACCGAAGCCCATGTCTCAGACGCTGCCTTTCCTTGTCCATCGAACGAAACCTAGAGTATCAAATAATTGAGTAAATAGAGGCAAACGCGCGAATCAATAATGATCTCACTCCTTGAGCAGATGTGTAATTGTAAGTGCTCTGTCCCCGTTTCTTTTTGATCTTTGCACAAGTACTAGCCACGGCCTGAGCACTCTTTTCGATATCGCAGTCCCAAATCTGAACATCGATTGATTACCTAACTCCATCCACCGTAATCTCACCAGATCCGGGATAGGAATCATGGCCGCAGGCATCTTTTTCCCCTTGGCGGTAAAGGTCCCGGCTGAGATGGACTGACGGAGTTTGTTATGAACATCGAGAAATCCTTTCAATTCGGATGAAGGAATTCCACCCGGACACTGGTCAACTGATGCGGGGACTGATTGTCTCTTTCTCCTCGCAAGTTCGTGCATTGGAATATAACCATATTGCATTTTGTACTCTGCACGTGACTGAAATATATCATTATATCTTTGAAAATCGAGCAAGTATGCATAAATGTTTACAAAGAATACCATATTTCCCTTGATATTCATTGAGAAGGAAGGAATCGTCTGGTCATGCGACTCGCCTCTGTAATGTATCTAGTCCTCACAACTCTTGAAATAAAATACTTCGAAAAAGTTGATCTTAGCTGACTTACGTAACTGCTAAGAGCACAGCTCCACTCAGTAGAAGGAACATCGATGTTTGAAACATATTTACCTGAAATTTAATATTTGAATATTTATGAATATTTGTCAGGTAGGAGGTAAAGCGAAAATAGGAAAGCGAATGCCAACATGTATTGAATCGTATATGTAAAATGAGAGAGGTAATCGGGGAGAAGGTCAGTGTCGGATGATTTAGCCTCTGTCGGATTTCCCTTTTATACTGAATATTCTCAATTGAAATTCAGTTCACCGGAACAAGCACGGAATTGAGAGTTCCGATGCTCAGTTTTATTAATTCAGCTGTGGCTATACTGCATTTGAACGGAGGCTCTGCGAGCAAAATGGATATGTCCATCGACACAGGTTCAATCTCGAAGTAGCTAGCTGAATTAATGGATCTCGCATCGAAACTCTCAATTCCGGGCTTGTTCCGTATAGCATATTACAGGAGTCATGCGGTTTTCATCTGTGAACAAGCCTACGACTCCCACTTCGCTGCCGTCGCATATTGATCCGATTGGTTTATTGATCATCAATCTAAAAGTCTGGGAACGGAAACTCCAGAGAGCAACCGAACAAACACAGCAGGGGTCTACCATCTCGTCTGTTTCCTGTCTTGAGTGAGAAAGTAGAGATATAGAAGATTTATGAGATGCAGATCAAGCATCCTAATGTTAACATTTAAAATATTTGTTGCGATTAACATATGGCGCCGTTTGCCTTATTTTCGAGCAATTTCGGAAGAATCTGGCACATCTCAAAAAGGTCGATTTTCTGAAATCATGTGTTTTGGGGTTATCACGGGTGCTGAAGACGATAGGCATATCCATTTTGTTCATAGAAGCATCGTTGGCTCCAGACCACGCCACTTCTAAATCACAGTTTTGCGTGCTACTCGGCTGTCGAGAGGTGAAGAAGTTTCCTAGGGTAGAATTGAGGGCGAACACGCATATCTAGTTCATTTTTCATGATTTTCAAATTAAATTTTAAATTATCAACTTTTCGTATGCTGGAAATAACGAAATCCCATGAGCACCACCACGCGATCGGGCGTCATGAGAGGATTCCATTGCTATAATATCAGCCAATTCTGTCATCGGGACTGCGAGATAGTGGACATATGACGCCGTTTGCATTATTTTCGATCAAATTAGAAGGAATCTGGCCCAGGCCCAAAATACCGATTCATTGAAACTGTGTGTTTCGGGGTTATCGAGGGTGCTGATGACGATGGGCATATCCATTTTGCTCTCAGAGCCTCCGTTGGCTCCAGACGGCGTCACGTCGAAATCACTTTTTAACGTGCTATTCGATTTCCAAGAGTGCTAATTTTAGGTGAAAATGTTTCCTGGGGTAGAATTGGATGGCGAACACGCCTGTCTATTCCATTTTTCATAAATTTCAAAAATAATTTTTAAAATATCAACATTTCGGATGATGAAAAAAGAGTGTGCCAAAGTACACTACGCGATCGGGCGTCCTCAGAGGGTTCCATATCTAAAATTGGCTCTGAGAGCAAAATGGATAAATCATGAAAAATGAAACTAGATATGCGTGTTCGCCATGCAATTCTACCCTAGGACTTTCTTCTTCTTCACCTAAAATTAGCCCTCTCGACAGCCGAGTAGCACGCAAAACTGTGATTTAGAAGTGGCGTGGTCTGGAGCCAACGATGCTTCTATGAACAAAATGGATATGCCTATCGTCTTCAGCACCCGTGATAACCCCAAAACACATGATTTCAGAAAATCGACCTTTTTGAGATGTGCCAGATTCTTCCGAAATTGCTCGAAAATAAGGCAAACGGCGCCATATGTCAATCGCAACAAATATTTTAAATGTTAACATTAGGATGCTTGATCTGCATCTCATAAATCTTCTATATCTCTACTTTCTCACTCAAGACAGGAAACAGACGAGATGGTAGACCCCTGCTGTGTTTGTTCGGTTGCTCTCTGGAGTTTCCGTTCCCAGACTTTTAGATTGATGATCAATAAACCAATCGGATCAATATGCGACGGCAGCGAAGTGGGAGTCGTAGGCTTGTTCACAGATGAAAACCGCATGACTCCTGTAATATGCTATACGGAACAAGCCCGGAATTGAGAGTTTCGATGCGAGATCCATTAATTCAGCTAGCTACTTCGAGATTGAACCTGTGTCGATGGACATATCCATTTTGCTCTCAGAGCCTCCGTTCAAATGCAGTATAGCCACAGCTGAATTAATAAAACTGAGCATCGGAACTCTCAATTCCGTGCTTGTTCCGGTGAACTGAATTTCAATTGAGAATATTCAGTATAAAAGGGAAATCCGACAGAGGCTAAATCATCCGACACTGACCTTCTCCCCGATTACCTCTCTCATTTTACATATACGATTCAATACATGTTGGCATTCGCTTTCCTATTTTCGCTTTACCTCCTACCTGACAAATATTCATAAATATTCAAATATTAAATTTCAGGTAAATATGTTTCAAACATCGATGTTCCTTCTACTGAGTGGAGCTGTGCTCTTAGCAGTTACGTAAGTCAGCTAAGATCAACTTTTTCGAAGTATTTTATTTCAAGAGTTGTGAGGACTAGATACATTACAGAGGCGAGTCGCATGACCAGACGATTCCTTCCTTCTCAATGAATATCAAGGGAAATATGGTATTC
This sequence comes from Pristionchus entomophagus, assembly GCA_036245825.1. Classification (NCBI taxonomy): domain Eukaryota; kingdom Metazoa; phylum Nematoda; class Chromadorea; order Rhabditida; family Neodiplogasteridae; genus Pristionchus; species Pristionchus entomophagus. The sequence goes on along the minus strand of BTSX01000004.1, from coordinate 5,550,846 downwards.
TTTGTAAACATTTATGCATACTTGCTCGATTTTCAAAGATATAATGATATATTTCAGTCACGTGCAGAGTACAAAATGCAATATGGTTATATTCCAATGCACGAACTTGCGAGGAGAAAGAGACAATCAGTCCCCGCATCAGTTGACCAGTGTCCGGGTGGAATTCCTTCATCCGAATTGAAAGGATTTCTCGATGTTCATAACAAACTCCGTCAGTCCATCTCAGCCGGGACCTTTACCGCCAAGGGGAAAAAGATGCCTGCGGCCATGATTCCTATCCCGGATCTGGTGAGATTACGGTGGATGGAGTTAGGTAATCAATCGATGTTCAGATTTGGGACTGCGATATCGAAAAGAGTGCTCAGGCCGTGGCTAGTACTTGTGCAAAGATCAAAAAGAAACGGGGACAGAGCACTTACAATTACACATCTGCTCAAGGAGTGAGATCATTATTGATTCGCGCGTTTGCCTCTATTTACTCAATTATTTGATACTCTAGGTTTCGTTCGATGGACAAGGAAAGGCAGCGTCTGAGACATGGGCTTCGGTGTTCCAGAAGAAAGGATGGCCGGACATTGCATTCACCATACGTTCTGCGGAATTGGGAATCATGGACGCTACTCAGGTTGGTTAGGAGTCCCTTCACTAGTCGATTGACGTCTTAAGATGGCTTGGGCGAAAACAACAAAGATCGGATGTGGAATGGCTAAATGCCAGGATGGAAAGATGCTCAACGTTGTCTGCCAATACCGTGAAGCGTATGTTTATTGAATTAACAGGCTTTTATATTCAATGTTCGATTTACAGTGGAAACGCAATCCCGCAAAACGTATATGAGCCAGCACTTGCCCCGTCTTCCGATAAATGTTTTACTCCATCGAAAGTGCAACCATCTAAGAAGATCCCGGCTACTCCGACAGTCATTTCTGAAGACGGACTCCCCGATTTCGTGGACTGGAGAGAACAGGGAGCCGTCACAGAGGTCAAGAAACAGGTTAGAGATCATTATATTATATATTTGATGAATGCAATGTAACATTGAATACATGGATGCAGGGTCTCTGTGGAGGTTGCTATGCCTTCGTCACAACCGGAGCAATCGAGGGACAATTGGCAATTCACGGCAAGGGACTCATCAGTCTCAGCGAGCAAAATATCCTCGATTGTTCGGTGAGAGGAAAATTAGTGAATAACACAACTGAGGGCCGCTCATGTTGAGTATGCGTTATCTTTATGTAGACTGATCATTTATTTGATAGCGTTATTTTATCTCCATTTTTCAGGATCGCAATCAAGGATGTCAGGGTGGAACCCCATCGACAGCTATGGAATTTGTGAAGGAGAACGGTGGAATTGCAACGGAAGAGTCATATCCATACACTTCTTGCGGATTCCTGACAAACGCGTGTCGCACCAATGCTTCGAAATTCGGTGGCGAAATCAAGGGATTCGAGAAAGTGAATGAATACGAGGATGGCGCGTTCTCACTGAAGGTACGATCTCGGCTTATCCAATCAATAAATGTAATTGACATTCAAAATCGATTGAAAATTGTTTCAGTGGGCTGTGGTGAAGATCGGGCCTATTGCAGCGGCGATAGACGCATCGCACAAATCGTTCTCGGATTATTCTTCCGGTAACAAAATCTTATTTCTGATCAAATATTTCTCGAATGGATGTAATTCCTTGGTCGTGTTTTTGTGTATTAATGCTGCACATATTTTATATATCTAATATCTTGAGGTGTCTACTACGAACCCGCATGCTCGTCAAATCGTCTTTCGCATGGTGTTCTCGTCGTTGGTTACGGTACCGATCCGGTGGATGGTGACTACTGGCTCATCAAGAACAGGTTCCTTCGAAATTTCTTTGATTCTAACTCTAATCCAAGTAATTAACAGAAGTCTCTCTTCAGGATACGAAAATTGCTACTCACTTTCAATGAGCACCTGCAATCTCTATTTACAATGCCTATTTCAGCTGGGGCACCTCCTGGGGCGAGGAAGGATATGCTAGACTCGCTCGCAACAGAGACAACCACTGCGGAATCGCCACAGATGCAACCTATCCAACTATGTAGAGGACTGTGCAATTCCATCGTACCGATTATGTATCGATAAATATATTTATTTTCAACGTGAGATGGTTCTTCTAAAAAAAAATTTTTTAATGTTTCACTATTTCACGACTCATGAAGGGCAAGGGGAACTTGCCCTTCATGAGTCGTAAAATAGTAAAGAATAGTATTCGAAAATTACGTGAATCCGAAAAGTAAGAATCTCGTTTGTCTGTTCTCATCTCCGGAGAACTTCCCCTTATATCGTGATCAGTAAAATATTTTGGTAACGAAGAAACCCGGATCTGGAAGAATCGTTTGACGGCGGATGCGACTAATGATTATTTAGAGATGGTCTAGGAATTGCTGGATCAAACTAGCAGCATGCGGCTGCTACGTTATACGCTGGGTCGTAAGAATAGGTTAACCATGCACTTCGAGCTTTTCACAACGGTATGGCCGAAGTATCCTCAAAAAACTTGTAAATGTTCATAAATATCGATTAACACTTCTCCCAAGGTTCTCCGATGATTTTGAAGCGAGTTATGAGCGAAAACGTGACGATTTCGTAATGATGACGAAATCCAAGATTGCGAAATCTAATCATGGGAAGTCGTTTGGCATTTCTCCTAAGCCTCTCCGATGATTTCGAAGCGAGTTATGAGCGAAAATGTTAAGAAAAAAATAACATATGCTCGAAAAAAAAAACATATGCTCGAAAGTTGGTCCTAGGGTAGCCGCTCAGTTGCTTCTGAATCCCGCTACGACGCGACGTCAATTTGGCCAAATTCTTGTTCTCCGATAAAAACTGGTCCGGAAGTGGCCAGATTGGTCACAAATCTCGCATACCCGACCAGAATTTAATTATCTACAAAATGAAAAAAAATCGATGCTCTATCTTTTTTCGTTTTCGATTTATCGTCGTTTTTTGACAGAAGGATTAGTTATCTTAGATACACTACAAGTTTGTAGAGAATGTTTTTCTAATCATTTTAGTATATTGGGTGAGGCATATCTCTTCGGCGCTCATAGTTTTATATCGATTTTTCCGATTTTTTGCGGTTTTTCGAATATATCTTTTTTCTTTCGCGTTTTCATGATCTCTCACATGAAAATTCGTTTTCTACGTGCGAAAATACGCCAGAAACTCCTATAGTCATGTCATTCTGATTAAATGACTTTTTTGACCTGAAAATTCTCATCGACGACGCCGTTAGGGTCGAAAAAGTCATATCTCCAAAAAATATATTACTATAGGAGTTTCTGGCGTATTTTCGCACGTAGAAATCGAATTGTTATGTTAGAGATCATGAAAACGCTAAAGAAAAAAGTTATATTCGAAAAACCGCAAAAAAATCGGAAAAATCGATATAAAACTATGAGCGCCGAAGAGATATGCCTCACCCATATACTAAAAAGATCGGAAAAACATTCTCTACAAATTTGTAGTGTATCTAAGATAACTAATCCTTCTGTCAAAAAACGACGATAACTCGAAAACGAAAAAAGATAGAGCATCGACTTTTTTTTCATTTTGTAGATAATTAAATTCTGGTCGGGTGTGCGAGATTTGTGACCAATCTGGCCACTTCCGGACCAGTTTTTATCGGAGATCAAGAATTTGGCCTCGCGTCGCGTCGACGTCGCGTCGTAGCGGGATTCAGAAGCAATTGATCGGAAAACGGAAAACGCCAATCGATTCAGAATCGAAAGTTACCCCTAGGACCAACTTTCGAGCATATGTTAATTTTTGCTGTGCCAGACCCTCCAAATTTTGCTCGATTCTTACGCAAACGCTCTCATATGTATGATGTATGAGTACATCCATGTGCTATGACCGCACTTTGAAGATGCATACAGCAATAATCTAAAGGGGAGATACACGCTAATTAATTACTAAAAAAATAATGTTCGAGAATCGTATTAGTACTTCATTTTGCTGCAGCAGCTGCATCGAGTTAGAAATATCACGCGACAGAAAGGAATGCGAGAGTTAGGGAGCAAATGCCTCGTGTTTGATTGGGATAGGCCGGGCAGCATCAACTGAGGAGACTGGTTGAGGGAGGGTAGTTGGTGTGAGCATGCGAGGGGCGAGGATCTGTCTCTCTTCCTTCGAAAGTTACATTTCCAATGTAAGATTCCCTATATATCATATACGTCTTGCTGTGAGAAGTTCAATCTCGAGCCTCTCGATCATCGTCGTGATATCTCAATCTTTAAATTTATCTATAGTTTGGTAAGGCAAGCCAAGATTACGAGAATAGAGACGAAGATTGTGATTGCGTTTATGACGGTCTAAATTGACAATAGTTTCTGTATACTAACCTCGTTGATCACGTAGGTGTCGGACAACAGATCCGCTTCATATCGATAGCTAATCAAACCGATCGCGGGAATCATTGATATAATCGCCAGAACAGTCGCCCAGACCTGAAAGTATAATACAATTGATTCACCAACAAGCGCCTGGAGCGCTCACCGTAATGTGGAAACAGCAGCAGTAGTATGACATGACGCCTGGAATAAATAGTTTATTCTTGGAAAATCGCGACATGATCTTATTTCAGTATTGTTCGCATTCGTTGCAAGTGATGAGCGGTGACTATCACCAAACAAATGAAGCTTAACGAAAATTTGGATACTTTTTTAAATATTTCAAAAGCGATATTTGACGGAGATATATCAACCAAGGAGCATGGAGAAAGCGCTCAAGTGAAAGGTTGAAGGAAAACTGCGCGAATCTTGCTGATTCAAGCTTTTATCGAAAAATTAATGAGATGCATTGTTTGGATGGGCGGGATTCCTTGGAAAAAGAGCGCATCCGTCATCACAATTCCTCTCCCCTCCTTGGCACAGCTCATCGGTAAAGAAGAATAAACTGGCGGAAAGAACACTCATTTAAAAATGGTCTTTATTTTAAATATTTTCGTCAAAATAATAATGAACTGCAAGATATTGTTTCGTTCATTCATTCACCGATGTCAGTGTAGGAGCGAGAGCTGAAAATCCAACATTCGTTTTAGTTTCTGAACTCAATGATATGATCACCATTCAACTTCCTCGATGTATCTCTTGCAACTTCTGAAAATGGTGAAGAACCACACTTGAAGGGCACAATACACGGCGGCTACGATAGGAATCAAAGCAGTGTCGACTTTGACGATGTCTGAAATGTTACTGTATTTGGCGCGGTCTTTCGAAATATCCCCAAGAAGGGTGTAAAAACGTATGATTCATTCATCGATTCGACAAGGCAGGAAAACATCTGATTCATTGGCGCTCGTACCTTTCAGCGTGTCCGGAGATAGCAGTGCCACCATGTACACAACGAACTCAATCGCGGTGAAAACTGTCGCGCAGATCTGCGGAAAGATGATCAACTATTTCGTTTAGGCAAATCATAAAACTCACAGTGTACACAATCGCCGGGATCATCAGCGTTGCCTTGTGTCTAATGCATGCCTGGAAGACTAGGATGCCTGAGATGAGTTGGAACAGGCCCATGATAATCTGAAATAAGAACATCATGACAATCCCGTTCTGTGATCGATTTCCAATAGTGAGAATTGCTCATTCACGATTCAAAAGCCTTCGGTGAACTCACAAACAAGATGCGCTGTCCTGGTGTGTGAGGGGTGGAAGGAAAGCATTCAGCGATGACAAAAATGACGCCTCCGATCATGAACAGCACCGCCAGCACTTTGGTACCTGTCTGCGAACGTTATTTTGTCGATCAAACTTGCGAATTATTACATACCGTAATGTGGCCTGTCCCTGAGCAGCACTGCATGGTGGACGAACGTGTAGAGAATAACCGCTATCGCACCCCGGACCACTCTATTTGAAATCATATCAGTAAACAACTTGGAGCATGGGGAAGGGGTTGTTTCGAAAGCAGAGTAGTGTACAGGTGAGGAAATCGTATTAGTCAGCAAAAAAGAATTTTTTCGATTTGAATTCAGAGTGAGTGTCTTTAGTGTTTTGTTTACTAAACTTGTGAAAACGGTCAGGCCTGATTAGCCCAACTGAGTGCTTTTCATTAACAAATAACCGTTAAAGAAGAAACCAAGTCACGGAAGACAGGGTTATTTATAATTAAAATGCTAAAAAAAATAAATAAAAAAATGTTATGCTGTCAATAAATTTACACCTTTCTATTGACTAGACTAGAATTGGCATTGGCCAAGGCCGATTAAATTCAATCTTTGGAAGCGGGAGGCTCGATTTCATCTTGCATCACTCCCTTCCTCTCTTCATATCTCGTCATAAAATATTCTGAGATATTTTGAGCTGATTTTCCCTTCCTCAAATGTCAAAAAGATTGTAGTGTATCTCTCGTTACGTCTTCTATTCCGGCAATTATTTGATATGGAATACGAAGATCGTCTCATTCTCTCCCTTTCTCAACTTGTAATCACTTCTGTTTCACTCATCATCGTACTCATCTGTAGTTATCTCGTTTGGAATGTCAAGTTGATCCATCCCAATTGCATGTGAGATTCATTCCAATTATATCACCTCAGATGTGACATTCATTGCAGTCAACTCCTAGCATTCAAAGGAATATCACTCTTCATCAATCTGGGCGCTCATATCGCCTTTTCCATTAATATTATTTTTAAGGGGAAAGAACAGAAGCTGCGAACTGATGACTGTCGGTATCAATATTGAATTTTATCTCGAAATGATTATCATTTCAGCCACTGAGATCATCATTCGAATAGTGCACGAAACCGGATTTTTCATGACTACATTCAATAGTCTACTCATTTCATTGGAAAGAATGATGGCATTCAGATATTTGGAGAAGTCTACACGTAGAAACTCCACTAGGTCAAACTCACATATCAGATTTGAAGAGTCCTGCATTTTCTTCAAGAGTTTCTTCCTACTCAATCTGTGTTTCGTAGGCGCTAGTGTCTACATCAGTTATGAGTTGTATCACGGTAAGACAATTTCTGTCAATTTCCGAAATCAGACTAATTGCAGAAGAAAAATACTACTTGTATAGTCTAATCATCTTCTTTGATCTTCTCTCTATTATTCTTCTCGGTTCTTCTCATTTCTATTCTAAACGACGGCATCACAAAAGGAGGGAAACATCAGTCTCTCTCAGTGCTCGATACCAGGTTGCTCTTCTCGTCTTCATCTCCCTCTCTGATTATGTGGGCGAATTTCAATAGGGAGACGAATCGACGCATAAGTGGCTTATCGGGGAAATAACATTTAGATTTTTGGAATGAAAAGACCCCGATTGATGTCTGATATTGGAGAGAAATTGTTTCAGATGAATGAAGTGTATGCATCAACTCAAATGTTACATAAAAGGGGATCTATCACTATCCTCATCAAGTCTATTGCCGTTCTTTCCCCTTCACATTCAGTTATTTCATACATAAAATGAGGTTTGCAATGGAGATCTCCATCACTTGCACTGTATGTTTCTCTTTTCTTCCAGAATTATTAATTATTCCATTTAGATTCTGTCACTGAACTGAATTGTCTATCCATTGATCGCTATTTTATTGTTACCGTGAGTTCACCCCCCTCCCTTCCCCTTCCCCCATCCCCCTTCCACCTCCATCCACCAACAACATTTCTTCAGTTCTCTTCGAAGAGCTGCCATCACTCAATTATCCAAGTGTTTCCGTCTCTCAACAACTCCAATGAGGTGAACTTATATTCTTCCATCCTTCATTTGGTCGATTTTCATCCCTGAAACAGTCCGTTCCTCTTCCACTGTCTCAGATGGAGATATTTACTTCCAAATGATGAATACAGCATGGGGAGCGACCCGCGCTTGATCGAAGGATCGCAAGGATAGCGAAAATGATGGCGAATCGCGTTATCATACTATCCCTTTCCTTTGTGTACACACCACAGTAAATAAACCGAGAGAACGGGGAACGGGCGTTTCGAAAGCGGAGTATTGTGCAGATGAGGAAATCAAATTAGTCAGCGAGCGGTCGCGCCATTTGTGAGTGGCATGACCAGGGCCAGGGTCTGAAGTTCTTGCATTTGTGATAATTATTGTGAACACAGTTATTGTGCTCGTACTGATGCATGCCTTTTTTATTCGTGAAGTAACAGGTTTTTAGCGATTAACAGTATTACGTTGAATATGATCACCATGAGTGCGCGTACACGTAATACCGATACCGATAATTTTAGCTTTTAATGCAAATACAAGTGAATTTAAAATGTCTACTTCTCAAGATAGGTGGAACTTTTGATGAAAACGGTGAAGAAATAAACGTAAATCACAAGGCGATGAATGATGTGACCGTTAAGTAGGGAATCGAGAACAGCAAGTATACAAAAAAATCTGTAAATGGTATTTTTTAATTAGATGAGGGGATGATGATCCGTATTCAAACAAAAATACCTTTCAAAGAATTGGAGCCAAAGATTCCGAGCGCGTGAACAATGAACGTTACGATGACTCCGATCAAAGTGAAAGCCAATCTTTTAAAAATAAATATTCGGTTAACACACCGAGTAAACTTCTATCGGGATCATCAAGGACGATTTGTTGTGCTTGCATGCATAAAAAACTAGAATTGTGGCGATGAATTGGTAGACGCAAGCGGTGATCTGAAAGATGATTCAACATGATTCCATGCCGAAAAACGAGTTGTGAATAGTGATGCCCATTCGAGACCGAACCCATTCACTTGCTCTCTCTCTCTCTCTCGCATGTCAAAAAAAATGCGAGAGCACGAGAATTGAGGGGCCGGTCGGTCAAATGGGCATTAGTGAACTAGTAGCGGTGAACTCACAAAGCATATTGTCTGGCAGGTTGGGCGTTCTGTCGACGGGGAGCATTCGTGGATGAATGAACCAATTGAGCCGAGAATGTGGATTACGGCCACAATCCTGGCACCAGTCTGACAAATCAACTGGTTACTGTTTTTAATAATAGACAGTACCTTGATGTGAAATATCCCGCAGCAACAGCGCATGACAATTTCTTATTCTGAATATTTTCGAATAAAAAATATAATCAAACTAACAAATAGAGAAGTGGGAAATGATATTCAGCGAGATTTTATCACTCCACTCCTACTCAGTATGAACACCTTAGAAGGGAGTTGAGAGGATGAGAGAAAACAACCTTTCGAAATCGTTAACACGCGCAGGTTTCGAAATGGTCGCAGGTTGTTGTATCAATTGAATAACTTAGTACTCATTAGTCAAGGTCGTGTAGATAGAGGGACACACAATCGACAGTGAATACAAACTATGTAAGGCTCTCTTACAACTTCCAGATTGCATGTCCCCATTGAAATTCAGCCGAATAGCGACTACTTTGCTTTCATAAGGTTGGAATCCGTACATTGTTTATTCGAGTACAATAAAGCTCCCTATGGCATGTCCTGGATAAAGTACTGATAAATATAAAAAGGACCCCTTTTCAGATATATAGACCTGAAAGATGGATTTGAAAAAACAGTTCTCATAACCTCATCAATATGGTACTCATTTTGAAGGCCACATCGAGTACTTTATTTTTTGTGTTGACAGTTTGACATGAAATTGATGTCAGAAAAAGGTAGTACAAGTTAATATCTTGAAAATTGACAAAATTCTGAAATTAAAATTGTGTAAATACAAATGAGAAAACCGCAACGACGCACTAGATAAATCTTGTAGAGCATTGAATTATACGTCGAGTAAGCTAAATGAGATAAATATAAAAAGAGCCCCTTTTCAGATCTATAGACCTGAAAGATGGATTTGAAAAAAGTTCTCATAACCTCATCAATATGGTACTCATTTTGAAGGCCACATCGAGTACTTTATTTTTTGTGTTGACAGTTTGACATGAAATTGATGTCAGAAAAAGGTAGTACAAGTTAGTATCTTGAAAATTGACAAAATTCTGAAATTAAAATTGTGTAAATACAAATGAGAAAACCGCAACGAGGCACTAGATACATCTTGTAGAGCATTGAATTATACGTCGAGTAAGCTAAATGAGATAAATATAAAAAGAGCCCCTTTTCAGATCTATAGACCTGAAAGATGGATTTGAAAAAAAGTTCTCATAACCTCATCAATATGGTACTCATTTTGAAGGCCACATCGAGTACTTTATTTTTTGTGTTGACAGTTTGACATGAAATTGATGTCAGAAAAAGGTAGTACAAGTTAGTATCTTGAAAATTGACAAAATTCTGAAATTAAAATTGTGTAAATACAAATGAGAAAACCGCAACGAGGCACTAGATACATCTTGTAGAGCATTGAATTATACGTCGAGTAAGCTAAATGAGATTAATATAAAAAGAGCCCCTTTTCAGATCTATAGACCTGAAAGATGGATTTGAAAAAAAGTTCTCATAACCTCATCAATATGGTACTCATTTTGAAGGCCACATCGAGTACTTTATTTTTTGTGTTGACAGTTTGACATGAAATTGATGTCAGAAAAAGGTAGTACAAGTTAGTATCTTGAAAATTGACAAAATTCTGAAATTAAAATTGTGTAAATACAAATGAGAAAACCGCAACGAGGCACTAGATACATCTTGTAGAGCATTGAATTATACGTCGAGTAAGCTAAATGAGATAAATATAAAAAGAGCCCCTTTTCAGATCTATAGACCTGAAAGATGGATTTGAAAAAAAGTTCTCATAACCTCATCAATATGGTACTCATTTTGAAGGCCACATCGAGTACTTTATTTTTTGTGTTGACAGTTTGACATGAAATTGATGTCAGAAAAAGGTAGTACAAGTTAGTATCTTGAAAATTGACAAAATTCTGAAATTAAAATTGTGTAAATACAAATGAGAAAACCGCAACGAGGCACTAGATACATCTTGTAGAGCATTGAATTATACGTCGAGTAAGCTAAATGAGATTAATATAAAAAGAGCCCCTTTTCAGATCTATAGACCTGAAAGATGGATTTGAAAAAAAGTTCTCATAACCTCATCAATATGGTACTCATTTTGAAGGCCACATCGAGTACTTTTTTTTTTGTGTTGACAGTTTGACATGAAATTGATGTCAGAAAAAGGTAGTACAAGTTAGTATCTTGAAAATTGACAAAATTCTGAAATTAAAATTGTGTAAATACAAATGAGAAAACCGCAACGAGGCACTAGATACATCTTGTAGAGCATTGAATTATACGTCGAGTAAGCTAAATGAGATAAATATAAAAAGAGCCCCTTTTCAGATCTATAGACCTGAAAGATGGATTTGAAAAAAAGTTCTCATAACCTCATCAATATGGTACTCATTTTGAAGGCCACATCGAGTACTTTATTTTTTGTGTTGACAGTTTGACATGAAATTGATGTCAGAAAAAGGTAGTACAAGTTAGTATCTTGAAAATTGACAAAATTCTGAAATTAAAATTGTGTAAATACAAATGAGAAAACCGCAACGAGGCACTAGATACATCTTGTAGAGCATTGAATTATACGTCGAGTAAGCTAAATGAGATAAATATAAAAAGAGCCCCTTTTCAGATCTATAGACCTGAAAGATGGATTTGAAAAAAAGTTCTCATAACCTCATCAATATGGTACTCATTTTGAAGGCCACATCGAGTACTTTATTTTTTGTGTTGACAGTTTGACATGAAATTGATGTCAGAAAAAGGTAGTACAAGTTAGTATCTTGAAAATTGACAAAATTCTGAAATTAAAATTGTGTAAATACAAATGAGAAAACCGCAACGAGGCACTAGATACATCTTGTAGAGCATTGAATTATACGTCGAGTAAGCTAAATGAGATAAATATAAAAAGAGCCCCTTTTCAGATCTATAGACCTGAAAGATGGATTTGAAAAAAAGTTCTCATAACCTCATCAATATGGTACTCATTTTGAAGGCCACATCGAGTACTTTATTTTTTGTGTTGACAGTTTGACATGAAATTGATGTCAGAAAAAGGTAGTACAAGTTAGTATCTTGAAAATTGACAAAATTCTGAAATTAAAATTGTGTAAATACAAATGAGAAAACCGCAACGAGGCACTAGATACATCTTGTAGAGCATTGAATTATACGTCGAGTAAGCTAAATGAGATAAATATAAAAAGAGCCCCTTTTCAGATCTATAGACCTGAAAGATGGATTTGAAAAAAAGTTCTCATAACCTCATCAATATGGTACTCATTTTGAAGGCCACATCGAGTACTTTATTTTTTGTGTTGACAGTTTGACATGAAATTGATGTCAGAAAAAGGTAGTACAAGTTAGTATCTTGAAAATTGACAAAATTCTGAAATTAAAATTGTGTAAATACAAATGAGAAAACCGCAACGAGGCACTAGATACATCTTGTAGAGCATTGAATTATACGTCGAGTAAGCTAAATGAGATAAATATAAAAAGAGCCCCTTTTCAGATCTATAGACCTGAAAGATGGATTTGAAAAAAAGTTCTCATAACCTCATCAATATGGTACTCATTTTGAAGGCCACATCGAGTACTTTATTTTTTGTGTTGACAGTTTGACATGAAATTGATGTCAGAAAAAGGTAGTACAAGTTAGTATCTTGAAAATTGACAAAATTCTGAAATTAAAATTGTGTAAATACAAATGAGAAAACCGCAACGAGGCACTAGATACATCTTGTAGAGCATTGAATTATACGTCGAGTAAGCTAAATGAGATAAATATAAAAAGAGCCCCTTTTCAGATCTATAGACCTGAAAGATGGATTTGAAAAAAAGTTCTCATAACCTCATCAATATGGTACTCATTTTGAAGGCCACATCGAGTACTTTATTTTTTGTGTTGACAGTTTGACATGAAATTGATGTCAGAAAAAGGTAGTACAAGTTAGTATCTTGAAAATTGACAAAATTCTGAAATTAAAATTGTGTAAATACAAATGAGAAAACCGCAACGACGCACTAGATACATTTTGTAGAGCATTGAATTATACGTCGAGTAAGCTAAATGAGATAAATATAAAAAGAGCCCCTTTTCAGATCTATAGACCTGAAAGATGGATTTGAAAAAAGTTCTCATAACCTCATCAATATGGTACTCATTTTGAAGGCCACATCGAGTACTTTATTTTTTGTGTTGACAGTTTGACATGAAATTGATGTCAGAAAAAGGTAGTACAAGTTAGTATCTTGAAAATTGACAAAATTCTGAAATTAAAATTGTGTAAATACAAATGAGAAAACCGCAACGAGGCACTAGATACATCTTGTAGAGCATTGAATTATACGTCGAGTAAGCTAAATGAGATAAATATAAAAAGAGCCCCTTTTCAGATCTATAGACCTGAAAGATGGATTTGAAAAAAAGTTCTCATAACCTCATCAATATGGTACTCATTTTGAAGGCCACATCGAGTACTTTATTTTTTGTGTTGACAGTTTGACATGAAATTGATGTCAGAAAAAGGTAGTACAAGTTAGTATCTTGAAAATTGACAAAATTCTGAAATTAAAATTGTGTAAATACAAATGAGAAAACCGCAACGAGGCACTAGATACATCTTGTAGAGCATTGAATTATACGTCGAGTAAGCTAAATGAGATAAATATAAAAAGAGCCCCTTTTCAGATCTATAGACCTGAAAGATGGATTTGAAAAAAAGTTCTCATAACCTCATCAATATGGTACTCATTTTGAAGGCCACATCGAGTACTTTATTTTTTGTGTTGACAGTTTGACATGAAATTGATGTCAGAAAAAGGTAGTACAAGTTAGTATCTTGAAAATTGACAAAATTCTGAAATTAAAATTGTGTAAATACAAATGAGAAAACCGCAACGACGCACTAGATACATTTTGTAGAGCATTGAATTATACGTCGAGTAAGCTAAATGAGATAAATATAAAAAGAGCCCCTTTTCAGATCTATAGACCTGAAAGATGGATTTGAAAAAAAGTTCTCATAACCTCATCAATATGGTACTCATATTGAAGCCCACATCGAGTACTTTATTTTTTGTGTTGACAGTTTGACATGAAATTGATGTTTGAAAAAGGTAGTACAAGTTAGTATCTTGAAAATTGACAAAATTCTGAAATTAAAATTGTGTAAATACAAATGAGAAAACCGCAAGGGGTCAGTAAGTACATCTTGTAGAGCATTGAATTCTACGTGCTTCATCGTAGCTGCAAAGCATACTCGATAGAAGTGATGTCGTTTCTATTTTCGACTCTCTCCATTTTGCACACTCTCTCGTCTCTCTGACCAGCAAGACATCGTGGTAATTGAGGAGAGTAGTTTGCGAAATGGCATCCCTATTCGATCGTGATCAATACAATGATCAACTCACTTTTCGAGTTCTCGTTCTTCTAAGTAATTGAAGCAGTTCTTAAAGACTGAAAAGAACCAGAGAAATAGCCCGAATAACCATACGATGTAGGTAAATGAGCCGTCAATAACTGAACATAAATGCAATCGATCTCAATAGTCAATATTTTGCTTCACAATATTCTGGTGATTCCTTCGTGAAGTATGCAACGATGAAAAAGATGATACCGATGAAGGATACGATTATTGCTAACACCTGAAATATGCTTTATGAGGCCGTTTGCGTAACAGTCGAACAAAGCTTGGCACAGCAAAAAAATCGAATATGCTCAAAAGTTCGCCCTAGGAGTAACTTTTGATTCCGAATCGACTGGCGTTTCCAGTTTTTTTTCGATCAGATGCTTCTGAATCCCGGTACGACGCGACGTCGATTTGGCCAAACTTTTGTTCTACGATAAAAACAGCCCCGGGAAAGGTCAAAATTGTGCCAAATTCCGCGTACCCGACCAGAATTTAATTCTCTACAAAATGATTTTTAAAAATTACGCGAAATTGGACACAATTTTGACCTTTCCCGGGGCTGCTTTTACTGTAGAACAAATTTTTGGCCAAATTGACGTCGCATCGTACTTTTTTTTCAGAAGCTTTTGATCGAAAAATTAAAAACGCCAGTCGATTCAGAATCAAAAGATACCCCTAGGGCGAAGTTTTGAGCATGTTCGATTTTTTTGCTGTGCCAGACTCTGTTGCACTTTAACTGACTCTTACGCAAACGGCTTCTTATGAAGCCTGACACGCTTGACATCTCTTGTTTTTGATGTAAACGATGACTATTTTTTCTGACTATTCTATTTTCATGCATGACTATCGTTCCGTAGAAAGAAGAAAGATTGTAGTCAACTTTCCGAAAAACAGTGGGAAACACACAGTAAAGGCAAGCACGGGAATCATCATAGCAGCGCGTTCTTTCTTGCAAGCTACAAAGACGAAAACTGCTGCGATGATTTGAAATACACTCATGATTATCTGCAAAAAGTGAGCAATTATATATTTTGAAAGAAACACTTTTCATTGTTTGTATTCTTTCACTAGTTTTCACATTCAAAAGAAATTTTCGCGAAATTTGCTGTATTGCAGTATGATTTTATTGGAACATCACTTACAGAACCAATCATGACTCCCGTTCCGACTTCATCGCCTTTAAGGACATCGTATACGGACGAAGCGACCGCGATGAGAATCATCCACCCAGCCACTATCTGAGCGCCCACCTGAAGCCATCAATTTCGATAGATGTTTCCGCACGGAAACTTAACCGTAATGTGGAAAACACCACAACAGCAGCGCATCGTGTTGGAATTGTGACACTTCGTACTCGGGGAACTGTCAAAATGTTATTTTAAAAAATTGCGAAAAAAAATGGATCAAGACACCATATAATACAAGAGTTGCGCAAATATACGACCTGTTTTTTCCATATCCAAGTTTAGAATGGAGTACTTGAAAATAGTGAATCACAGATAGTTGGATGACTCATTCCTTAGTTTATTACACATATTTATTTACTTTGCTGACTGATTGATAATTCTGCACGTATTGTATCACTCCAACTCCATGAAAAAAATCTTAGAACGCATTTATTGTTACTAATGTATTGCACATTATTCGCCTGACAATTGGCAGTCATGAACCTATGCATTGTAGGAAGCGAAATCTTACAAATTAGTACTTGCACAAATATTATCAGTTTTGAAACAAATTAAAATTAAGAGAGAAGAATAATTGAACGTTAAGATCCCTTCGAGGCAGTATACTTTAGGAAGTAGCATTATTACTTCAATAAATGCTAATCAAATATATTCAATAAAAGTTATGCCTACGTGTAGGCACGTATTGCCCTGGGAGTGGAATTGAAAAGTGGAAATACCGCTCCCTTGTTGATTTTATTGAATTGCTTGATCACTGGAGGGAATATCGAAATCGTTGGAAGAGGAGTGCCGGTTGATGTTCCGGCCGCTATTTCTAGCAGTGCCTCAATTCGCGCGAGATTCTTGCGCATGAGGTTGTCAATCGTTATCAGATGTCGTTCGATTTCCCGTAGGTGAGTATAACAATTATTGAAGATGGTGAAAAACCAGATGGAAAAAGGAAGTGCTGCGATGGTCAGAAGGGTGAGTAGTGCCGTAGAGAGACATACCGCTGCAAATGAGAGAGGATCAGGCATTTATTAGTTTATCCCGTATTGTTTCTTTCACAGTTTTTTTTATCAAGCATTAATGTCAGCGTACCATTTTCAACATCGGATTTAGGATGATCAGCCGATTCAACACTTGTGTTCGCAGCATGCGTGTTCAGTGTGCTTCTAAAAATATGTTGATGAATAATTTCGCCATGCTCCCATGATCTCTAACCCGATCCAATTCGGAATGAACGTATGACGATCAATCAGCCCTATCACACAAAGAATACTTGCACCAGCGATTGAGCACAGTGCTAGTACCTGAGATGGATAGTCAAAGACGAAAACAATCGGTCGAGCGCACGCCAAACAGTACTTGAGTCACTACTGCTAAGATTGATTGACCACTGTAGATTTCAAGATGTGATCGAAACTAATAGAACACCATACCGAGCAGAAGAGTCTTGGTATGAGTAAGACCGATTTTTGTTTGCAACAAGCGATGACAACGAGAAGTGCAGCGAGGAGATCAAAGGCACAAGTGACACTCTGCAGGTCCATGTAAGAGTGACTTTCTGACCCAGTGAACATATGCTTGGCACTAGCAAAAAATCGATTTCGCTCTAAATGTGTGTGGTGATAGTACTCGACGAGTGTAGCTCAGGCGCAACGGGTTTAGTGTTCTAGATCGTTCTCCGCTAAATGGCGGAAGTTTCAAAAAACTACCGTAACCCAACCGACTTTGCTCTTTCGCAATCGTTCCAATCGAGTGATATCTCAAAAATTACACAATATTCATGTGATCACACATACCAAGTGCCATGCCGATCGGATTGAAACTCGTCGAGAATTATCGATTTTTCGATTTTTTTTGCCAAATTTTGTTCTACAGTTTTTTTATTGTAATACCAAAGAACACTTTTTTATTGCTTTATTTTGGAGGGCAAACTAGTAGCTATCTGTTTTGAGAAAATAAACAAAATCGAAGGGGAAGTTCGGAGAAATTTTTTTTTACGGTGCTTGACTGAAGGCTTGACTTCAACTTTATTTCACTGTGTCGAGGTATTCGTGCAAATTGGAATATTAGGCACACATGTCAATGTTTCAACATTTACTGATTCAGTTTATGGTGGAATAATATGGCTTTGCACGACCCTGACGAGTTATGATTTTCGCGACACCTATTTTTACAAACGCCTTCCTAACGCAATCTCTTACTAGTATAAATTTGTAGTCCCTTTGCTTCTGCGTCGAATCATATGATTTGAGGCCCTGGCACCTCCGTGCTCACCCAAATTTATACGCTCAAAAATACGATCAGTAAAATTTGCAATTTCCAAAAAAGTTGCAAACTCCCACTTGTTAGTGTTCATTTTGCTTGTAATTCATTGTGAGAAACATTTGATGAAAGACGAACAAAATGAACACTAACAAGTGGGAGTTTGCAGCTTTTTTGAAATTTGCAAATTTTACATATCGTATTTTTGAGCGTATCAATTAGGGTGAGCACGGAAGTGCCAGAGCCTCACATCATATGATTCGACGCAGAAGCAAAGGGACTACAAATTTATACTAGTAAGAGATTGCGTTAGTAAGGCGTTTGTAAAAATAGGTGTCGCGAAAATCATAACTCGTCAGGATCGAAAATAATTTTTTCTCAAGATCGTGCAAAGCCATATTATTCCACCATATACTGAATCAGTAATTGTTGAAACATTGACGTGTGTGCATAATATTAGAATTTGCACGAATACCTCGACACAGTGAAATAAATTTGAAGTCAAGCCTTCAGTCAGGCACCGTTAAAAATTAATTTATCCGAACTCCCCCTTCGATTTTGTTTATTTTCTCAAAACAGATAGCTACTAGTTTGCCCTCCAAAATAAAGCAATAAAAAAGTGTTCTTTGGTATTACAATAAAAAACTGTAGAACAAAATTTGACAAAAAAATCGAAAAATCGATAATTCTCGACGAGTTTCAATCCGATCGGCATGGCCCTTGGTATGTGTGATCACATGAATATTGTGTAATTTTTGAGATATCACTCGATTGGAACGATTGCGAAAGAGCAAAGTCGGTTGGGTTACGGTAGTTTTTTGAAACTTCCGCCATTTAGTGGAGAAAGATCTAGAACACTAAACCCGTTGCGCCTGAGCTACACTCGTCGAGTACTATCACCACACACATTTAGAGCGAAATCGATTTTTTGCCTAATGCCAACGATCTGCACGAATATGTTCACTGGCTCAGAAAGTCACTCGTAAAAGTGTGCATGCGCATGTTATTCCGTACCGCCGAAATCCTGAACCACACCGGGAACAATGCCATAGGGTTGACGATCATTGCAACCATCAAGCACATATCAATGACCGCAATCAGAACGGCCACTATCTGAGAACCGACCTGTAAAATGCGGAAGATATTTGAATAAATCTCGGAAATGGTACCGTAATCTTAAAGAGTTCACAGCAACAGAGCCGCTTCATGTCAGTGGGACATGCACTCGAAAATACGAGGAAATATTTCTAGAACCGCTGTTTCTTATCAGTACAGTGAGTAATAGTCGCGCAGACGAGGAGACTATTGCGCAAATGCAAATATCTGATTCAGAGGAGTCTCGGTGGTACACAGAGAAGAGAGTTGACAGTGATAAGTGTGTTATGCATAAAGGCCTTGACGTTCGTCAACAGAGTAACATCAGTGCATGTTTACCTCTTCTGAGCGATATCCATATCAAATATGCCCAATATCATGTACACAAGTGAGTTAGGAGAGGGCTCAGTTTTGAGCACACTCTTGAGCTTTGATTGATACTTGCTACATGTTAGATGAGGGAATGAGTGAAGCCGAAGATAACACAAAAAATTATTTGAAGAGTGCATTTTCTCATTGGGTAGACTTTCCCATGAACTGCTATAGTGATTTCATTTCTTGTGACCTTTTCATAATCAGGACTTTGGGTGTCACAGTCACGATGAGTGGAATTTGAGATCTGATTGCGTAACTGACTTCTCATCTAGCCTACATGATTGTTTTGATTTTCTCACGAGTGGGAGGGGCGTCGGCCTTCCTCGTTGTATTATACTTCGCACCATAAACACGAATCTTAGAGGCCTTATTGTATCCTAGTATACTTGATGCTGCTAGAGCAATTTGATGTAGTGTAGCATCGCAATAATATTCGTTCGTGATCACAGATAGGATTGCCATTTAGAAGCCAATATTGAACACTAATCCTCCTTGGTGATGTGCTGAAAATCGAATTTTTCGCGAATGGGCGATATTGCACCCAATTTCTTGTCAATCCGGTCATGTTACATCTCAACCAAACAGAATTTGCTCTGGGAATCACTATTGAACTTCATTGAAAATTATTTCACTCTTCGTCTGACTGTGAGTGTCACTATTAATGGTAACCTAATAGATATTTTAAATGTGATTTTGTTCACTGAGGATTTGATTTTATCAAGATAACCGGGCGAGATAAGTGTGACTAATTTCGTCATTATATTGATGCCAAGATATTTATTTCACTGGGTGTCGTTTGATCGTGTTTCCTTGCTACTGATGTCAGGACTGCTTTCCGAGACTTTGTAACATTTTGCGCGTGATCATTCATGACATTTGCCGAAGAAGCTTTGACGGATTTAATGGAATTCAGCACATCATTGATGACGTGCTGAATTCCATTGAGTCTGCAAATCGAGATTCCAGTCATTTCCAAGGTAGCTATCTCATCAATCGCCAATTACGAGCATAATGGTTGCTGAGAAGGACCGACCACTTTTTCAGTTTTTCGCTGCTGTTGAAACCACGAACATTGGTGAGTCATTCGTTGCATGAATTAATCAAATGAAATTATCAGTCCTCTCATTCATCACGAACTTTTCCTTATTTTCATAATTATGCGGTGTGCTAAGGTGTTTTGTGTTTATTTTGAACTGAGAGATGCTCCGAATTCCAGGAACTTTCTAGTTATCGTTTCTTACTGCTGGCCTTTGCGATCAATGACATGTGGTTCTCATTGGTGCATATTCTAACCTTGCCAGATTGTTATTTGAGAAATGAATACTTCCAAAGGATCAACGCAGGTTATCTGTTCATATCGTGATGCTTTCATCATGTTTTCGAATGGCATTCTCACTTCAAAGGTCGTGGTATATCTACCGACATTTCTTCAGTGCAATTACCAATAATGTGCATTGCAGTTCTCAATTTGCCTATTCGCGTCGGTTTTCTCGCAAACCATGCCAATCATGGCGCATCTATTCATCTAGCGCTTCATTGTTATGAGATGGTTGAAGACGTATTGTATACTTTTCAAAAATGATTTCTTCAGGCCCAATGCTGCGAAGTTCTATACTGGACTGAAAACGGCCGTTGTAATTTATCTCACGGTACTCCTTCAGCTAATTCTGTGGTACACTAAGATTTATATACATGAACTATAATTCGATATTTTTAGGTTCACGAATTGTTGGTTCAACTACCACTCTGACGAGGAACTTCAAGCTTACCTGAAGCCTTTTCTCGATTACGACTTCCCGGGCGAAGGACAGGGACATATTGACGCGCTTTATTATGCGAGTTTTCCAGTAAATATATACAGATATAACATGATTCTCACAGAACAACGAAGGTCTCCGCATCTCTGCCGTTATGGCTACGATGAGCTTCAATGCCATCATGATGTTCTGGTTCATCGTCATTGCGATTTGCGCTGTGATGATCATCAGATCGTTCAAGTCCAACTCCCTTCTTTTTTTCTTCTGACTACCAATCGTGTTCAGGACATCCTCTGCGAATCTCAACCAACGAACACAGCGCCTACAGAAGCAAATGTTCAAGACGCTAATCGTACAAGTCCGAGTAGGCTTTGTTTCGTTTTGGAAAGTATTTGTAGGTGATGGTTCCGATTATTTGTGTTTATCTTCCGTGCGCTGGCATTATATACTGCCCCATGTTTTTCCGGATCTCCGTGTTTCCGAATTTCGTGAGCGTCGAGTTGCTGAGTTTCAATAAATCATGTATAATGCAAGGTTTCGGCGGGCACAACCCTATTCCCTGTGGTCGATGCGATCATCACGCTCGTAGGCGTCAGGATATTCAGGTTCGATGACAAAATCATTCAAACCATGTAGTTACGATTATGTTTGTCGTAGTTCTTGAGAATGGTAAGTTTCAAGTTGACGAATTTGTCAAAAAATACACTTGTTTTACAAAATGAGAATTTGTGAAAATTTGCGGCTTTTCAGGAAAAAGACTATCTCTATGTTTCGACGAATTTTCAACAAAAACTCCGTAAGAAGCGACCATTCGTCGACTGCCAATGCAAAACCTTGATCAATGGGAGGTTTGCTATGTGCTCAAATGTGCCGAATTTCACGTATTGCGAGTAGTTTTCATTATTTTTCTCACATAGAAAGTGCAGATATTTTTCTCGAACGGCTATTTGATCTGTAATCTTGCGAGACAAACGTCAAATATAAAGCTCGATTCAGCTTTCAATATCTAGTCTGACTCAACGTTGTGCTCGTCCAACATGCGTCATGCACCCTTCCAATGTTGTTCGTTCGTTCATGGCTTGGTGATGCATTTGAGCCCCGAGTTCAGATGCACCGCAGAGTGCAAGAGTTTGTTTTATTAGGTGTCCGTGAATCTTCGGAGAGACAAGCAAACCCAGTATCAGTCAAACATACATGCATACATACATATCAAATCAACACTATACTACGCCTTTCAAATTTTTGTAATTTCTGCATGTGCCTTCAGACAGACAGGGCTTTTTTTTGCATGCACGGTATTTGAGATTATAATATGGGAAGGGTTTCGATCAGACGAATGGACGAGTATGTTTGATAGCGTAGATAAGCGGAATGGGATGGAGTGGAGTGGTTGATGATTGTGTGAATATCACCGAACAATGATCCTTCTGTTCAAATACGGAGTTATCTTCATTAGCGTACGAATACCCAAAATACACTCCACCCTCCATAAAATTAATTTAATATAAAATCTCTTCTTGTTTTTTCGATACCCTTCAATCTAGGTACATTCATGGCTTGTGGACTGGCGGCTGTAGCACACAAACTTCGCCGTACTCAAATCCATTATATCTTTAAGATAATTTCGATTTGAAAAAAATCCCAAAAAGGAGTAGGCAAGAACATATGGGGGGCAACAAAACAAACAAAAAATACGCTGACGATGGGAATCGCCGAGCGAGACGTTTTTATATGGCATATGTCCGGTCATCAATCATTATATACCGTAAGATATTCATCTATTGAAAGCGATGAGCGTCAATGATTAGTATCACCAGTAGTATGTACAGTGACTTCGTCTTCGAGGACTACTATTGGGGGTCGTGTACGCTTTCTGATTTCGGGGCAAAAACTGAAGATAAACACTATTGAAATGCGATTAGCCTCCCAAGACCTTCATTGAAAACGATTTCATCCTTCGTCAGCCTGTCAGTGCCGTGTGAGATACTATCGCCATTGATATCATCTTTTTACATATTGGTTCAATGATAATTTGATGTTATGAAAAGAGCGAGGCGGTCTGACTCATTCTATTGATCTCGACGATACTGAGTGTCGTTTGATCGTGTTTCCTTGCTACTGATATCAGGACAGCTTTCCGAGACTTTGTCACATTTTGTGCGTGATCATTCATTGCATTTGCTAGAGAAGCTTAGACGTATTAATCATCATTGAAGACGCGCTGAATTCCATAGAGTCTGCAAATTGAGTTTTCCCGTCATTTCCTATTTGACTTCATTGGCAAACGGCACGCCGATTACTGAAAAGGACCGTCCGCTGTTCCAGTACTTCGCCGCAGTTGAGACTACTAATATCTGTACGATGTCCTTACAAATTTATCCATATTTGGTGCATTACAGTTCTTTCATTCATAACCAACATTTTTCTCATTCTTATTGTTATGCAGAGTTCGAAGGTTATTGTTATTAATTTGTATTACAATTGCTGATGTGAAGAGTTGCAGGAACTTTCCAGCTATCGGTTCTTGCTACTTGCATTTGCCATCAATGACATTTGGTTTCCGATTGTGCACATCCTGACTTTGCCGGTACGTTGTCAGCGGTGTCAGTGATGGCAAATCGGAACTCGAATTTCTTCAATTCTTATGCTTTTTCCTCAGTGAGGGGAACGATCGATCTAGCAAAAAGAAGAGACCCTGGTTCCGAATGGTCAACGCTAGAGTCATCAACCTATTAGGTCTCGCATAGGTCATCTGTTCATATCATGACGCATTCATCATGTTCTCCCATGGCATTCTCACCTCAAAGGTTGGCGATATTGAATGGTATTTGCCCGTCTTCTCCCCGTCTCCTCCCCGACTCAACACTATACAAGAACAAGCACTAGCTATTTTTCGAACATTTGCCAAATCTGGAAAAATAAATGGCCTTATTGCGGACAATGGACGCAGAGGCATACTCTAACACACTCTTTTCAGTTCTCAATATGCCTGTTCGCCGCAGTATTCTCACAAACGATGCCGATCATGGCGCATCTCTTCATTTATCGTCTCGTGGTTATGCGATGGTATCACCGTGAAAAAGTGGTTCATACAGTCCTTGGTTTAGGCCCAATACACTCAGTTTCTACACCGGTCCAAAAACGGCTGTTATGATTTCAGTGACGGTTTTCATTCAACTGATTTTGTGGTATTTCACTTTAAAAAAACAAGTTTCATGGAATTCTTCAAGGTTCACAAACTGTTGGTTCAGCTACGATTCTGATGACGAACTACAGAGTTATCTGAAACCGTTTCTGGATTCCGATTTTCCAGGAGAGGGCCAATGACACATCGGCGCGCTGTATTATGTGTGCCTCATCATGAATTCTATAATTGAACATCTGAGATTTGCTCAACGAATAGTCCACGATTGCTTGGACGTTTTGTATTTTTCCAGAACGATCAAGGGCTTCGTATCTCGGCTGTTTCAGCTACGATGGGATTCAATACCATCATGTTGTTCTGGTTTATAATAATTGCAATTTGCACTATTCTCATCATTGAATCCTTCAAGTTTCGTCATTTCTCATTCAGTACATTACGCCAGTTTTCAGGGTCTCCGCAGGCAAATTGGGGCAACGAACGCAGCAATTACAGAAGCAAATGTTCAAAACGCTAATTTTGCAAGTAAGGAATAACTGATTACTTCTTTTTTTTTAGGTAACAGTCCCGATTATTTGTGTCTACCTCCCGTGTGCTGGCATTATTAACTTCCCCATGTTCTTTCGAATCTCGGTTTTTCCAAATTTCGTAAGTCTTGAACAAGCCCGTCTTATCACATTTAAGACATACGTCGATTCAGGTATCCGCCAGCACTACCTTATTTCCAGTCTTCGATGCGGTCATCACGCTAGTAGGCGTGCGAATATTCAGGTTCGTCAATATAAAATTGTACAATGAATAAACAAGTATATTTGAAAAATATACAGATCAATTCAATATTTTTTTTCAGGGAAAAGAGTCTCGCTTTGTTCCATCCGATTTTTTGCCGCAGTACCGTAACCAATCAACAATTACCCTCAACCATCACATTTTATTGAACAACATCGCAGTTTCGAGATGGAACGCATCACTGTTTTTTTCCGCCTGCTGTACCCCTCATAGCACGCTCCTAATAGAATAACATCACAATTAGCGAAACAACAAAAAAATCCACCAATGAATATCACACTCACGAAAAAGGCGGGGGGGGGGGTGTCTGCAGTGGAAGCATTGGCAACGTGCTTTCATAACCTTGCGGTGTATCACCTATATCCGATGGTGTTTTCCCTCAATATTCCTGAAGAATGTGTTCACCGTAGTCTACGTGCTACATTGCTATTCTACGTCGCTTTCATGTGAGTGTGAGTGCTACGTGAACGCTAAGTACATTGGATTGATCCATGTTGTGCTCAGATTTTCTGCATTTTCGGCTCCGCCTAATCAAAAAAAAGTAGGGATTTACTATGACATTGGTTGAATACTCATTTGACGCGAAAATACCCAGCCTGCTGGCGATATGGAAAATAGGCGAACAACAAAACAAATGCTGAAAATACAGTAGAGTCGTTTCATCTCGCAAATAATATTATAAACTTCTTATGTTCTATATTTTGCTTTATACTATATTTGAGGTCTGTCAGCTCGAGAGCTGAGTTAGAGAAACGATTATTGGTCAGTTTGTTTTGCACCTGATTAATTTTCATGCTCGTATTTTTACTAGGTCTGAAGTGACAGGACATTACCACTGTCCTTATCGTGAAATGTGACACAGATTGGATTTGTTCTATAATATTTGTCCTTATTTCGACGTATTGTGTACTCCACTGCACAATAAGTCTAAATAAGAACATATCTTGTGGTCGATCACGGTCAATTGTGCTTTCTATTTTGCCCGCCAGACATATCGGTCAGCCTAGGTATAACGTGCGTTATAAATTGTTACCAAGATCTCATCGAACATGACTTTCCATTTGTTGATCGCGAAGAACGTGAAAGGCCAATAACGGATTTAAAAAAAAAAACACACTTTTGGTTCAATCTGATACACTGATTGAGAACATATAAGTTCACATTACGAAAAAGTATGTTCAATAAGGAATCCAAGTGGCTTAGGATCATTATGGAGAATTAATGCTTCACAATTGATAGTTTATTGATAGTCCCAACATAGTACTAAACGCTGATGAAGGTGCAGTATTCCATGTATTGGTCGCAGTATTCCCAGTAAGATGTAGCGGTTTCTGATTATGCGAACTGACCATAGGTTATACCCGTGTGATTGAACGAACGCAAGAGCACGCTGACGGTGTTTTCAATGTGAATAATATTGCGCTCTTTTCACACTTGCTAATATCCGCTATGATGTTTACATGCTTTCCTATTCTCTGATGTGTCCATTCCACGTATCCATTCCAACGCCATTCGTCTTCTCGTTATAGTAACGGATCCATATTGAGCGACTTCTCGCGAAAAGAGAAGCTATAAATGAGGGTAGGGGGTCTCTATTCCTCTCCATCCACCTTCTATAATCATTTAAAAAAAACACATTTCAATATCAATTGTATGAGAGAAAAGAAGATTAGGGAGGGATCTTTGTAATATCACTTTTTGTTGCTAATCCGTACATTAGGGATGTAAATTCGGTTTCGACTCTCTTAACTTTGTACACTATCTCGCCGGTCATCTCGACAGAAACGAGAGCGTGTAAAGAATGATGTGAGATATTAGAGGGAGAGATCCAATGAAGGGGGAGAGGTGTATCTCCCCTCGATATATTTTCCATCGTCATGAATGGATTAGAGAAGAGATGGGAAAAGATCCAAAAATATCATTTATGATTCCTAAATGCACTCATTCCATCTTCCCTTCTTGAGAATCACACATATCTCACTTTCTTGCGTTTTCACTGCATTCATGCTTTCACTCTGACTGTGTGACCACTCTTAACGCGTCCATATACTGAGTACCGCCCCCATCATGATATTAAAAGGGAGTGGGAGAGGGAGGGATGCGCCGCTGTCTAACCTATCTGTAGATAATATATCCTACCATTATTATTTTTTTGCACATTGCTCCTCATATTATTTCACTTCTCCATCATTTGCTTTCTTCAGATGGAACCACTCGAGAAAATGAGTCAAGAGGATCGAAATCTACTGAGGGAATCGTGGAAGTTGATTAGTGAGAATATCGCGGATACGGCATATCTCATATTTGAGATGATATTCAAACAGAGTCCCGATTGTAAAAATGTGAGTCCCCCTCTCCTCCCTTTTCTCCCTATCATTCAGTTCCTTCCAGTTGTTTCCCTTCATGCGAATCATTGACAGCAGCAAGAAAAGATCTCCCGAGATGGAATTCCATGCGCTCAGATTCATGCAAGTAAGTGGATAAAGGAAGATATGGAGATGGAGAGGGAATGAATCGACGTTGATAATGACTATTCAGGTCATGGAATCAATGGTGAATTCCCTCGATCGTCCCTCTGCTATATCCCCTCTACTGGATAATCTAGGCAGAGTTCATGGAAGACTGGCCCTTTCGAGGTCACATTGTCTCTTCCTGGTTCATCCATCTTTGCTCTTTCAGGGGATTCAAACCTCATCATTGGGGAGTCTTCATCGAATGTACCCTATTCCACTTCAGAAGAGTTCTCTCTGAGGCAAGTTTCCATTTTCCCAAGACAAGCGCATGAGATACTTTAATGTGCAAACGTGAAAAGCGATAGAGAGAGGGGAGATCGCAAACATCATAAGCTAGACCAGACTAAAGACCATTTCTTTCAGCACCGAAGATTCAATCAAGTGATAATCCTCGATAAAGTGATAATTGCATGGCGAACTCTTCTGAGATGCATTATTAAGAGCATGAAGGCTAGTTTATCTCCATATATTCGTTTCTCATGGATGATGGTAATTCGCTAGTAATTCCCACACACTGATCGCTCTCTCTCTCTCTCTCCGTCTCTCTGATTGCGTAGGAGTTTCCCTTGCCCATGTCTAATTTAATCTTATTCTCACGAGAAAATTACTATTGATGCCCTTTATTTGTTTCACCGGCGTCTAACACAATTTCCACAAAGATGAGCATTCCGTAGCAAATCGATGGACTCATACGAGCTATTTCGACTCCCATCTCCGTCTATTTCCTCACTCCCCCACTTTTATGAGAGGAATCGCCAGATTTTTGAGAGCCCTGCGGCGGTTGGAATTTGTATCTCCGATCGTGCTGAAAAGTGAAACTTAAGTACTTTCGATGATGCTCTTTCGAACTACGTTTGCCGATTTTGGATATCAGGTCCTATCTTCGAGTATTGTTAGGTCAAATTAGGGACACTATGAAATTTGCGACCAAAATTGCCACATGAAAACAGCCATAACTCGCTTCAAAATTAAGCTAGAAACAATTTCAAAAAAGTATTCGAATGAGGAGACATAGGACAACATTTCCTATGTTGATGATGTCATTCCGGGGTCATGCGCTGGATCGGGGCGGTCGGGTTTCCGAAAAAGTGATGTAACTTTCCAAATAGTGAATTCCCCAAGAAGCGCCGAAAAGTGATTCGAGAACTTCCTTTCACCTACCTACAATTCAAAAATTAGAGGAATCGGAGGTGGGGAAAAATGCGCGCTGCTTTATGTCCGAAAAAGAGGCGATTTTGGTAGTTTTTCAAGTATAACTTTTTTGTTTCACGTTCTCATGAGCTCTCGTATGGAAATTCGGAATCCTATAGTCATATAATTGGGAGATTAAAATTTTAGCGACTCTAACCACTTTTTCTCCCCCGTTGGTCCGATTTTGGTCCCCCGTTGGTCCGATTTTGGCAGAAAAATTGTTGTCTCTGAATCATGTGCCTATATAAATTTCTGGTTCATTCTTGAGCGTAGAAACCGAATTTGCTAACTAGAGCTCATGAAACCACGAAATAAACAAAATTTATGCTCCAATCAATATCCTAAAAAATAATTCTTCTGAATTTTGTTCATAACTTTTTTATTTCGAGGTTTCATGAGCTCTAGTTAGCAAATTCGGTGTCTACGCTCAGAAATGAACCAGAAATTCCTAGAGTGACATGATTCTGAGACAAAAAAATTTCGGCCAAAATCGGATCAAAGGGGGGACCACATGATGAAAAAGTGGTCAGAGTCGATAAAATTTTAATCTCCCAATTATATGACTATATTAGTTTCTGGCGTATTTTTACCCCCTTATTCCATATTTCCACACGAGAGCTCATGAGAACGTGAAAGAAAAAAGTTATACTTGAAAAACAGCCAAAATCGGCACATTTACTTTTTGGAATTGTTTCTAGCTTTATTTTGAAGCGAGTTATGGCTGTTTTCATGTGGAAATTTTGGTCGCAAATTTCATAGTGTCTCTACTTTGAGCTAACAATACTCGAAGGTGAGACCAGATATCGAAAATCAGCAAACGTAGTTTGAAAGAGCATCATCGAAAGTACTTAGGATTCTCTTTTCAGCAGGATCGGAGATACAAATTCCTACCGCCGCGGTATGGTCATTTCTCTCGAATCTCTCGCTTTCTGGCCTATAACCGCACAAGGAAAAATAGAATTGCGCGAAAAAATACCCTAGGATAAACTTTTCACGTAGAGTTCGAAAATCGACCTTATGAAGCCGTATCTCGAAAACCAAATTCCCTGTGGCACACTTCTCGTGCCAGGAGGAAAAAATTATCTCGAAAACGGCGCATCGGAGACCCACAAAACCATAGTGCTTCTGGAAGATCTCGACGAGATAAGCATTTTTCCAATTGGGAGTGAAGCGCTAGTTCATCTGTGAAAAAAATTAATATCTCCGAAAAAATTGAATTTGTAACACTGAAATTTTTTTGAACAATTCTGCTTTTCTTATTATGCGCATTCGATTCAGCTTGCAAAACTACCCTACGGTGCATATTTTCATCGAGTAACTCTTTCCCCATGTTGGTCATGTGCGCACTAGTTTTCGAAAAATGCTTGATTTCGACCGTTTCTCGAGTATAACTTCTTACGTTCTGGCTATCATAGTCTCTAGTGCCGAAATTCGGTATCTACGCATAAAAATACACTCATTAGATGAAAAATACATTCATTAGATGATCGGCCTCACTTAGACTGAACTCACCGTATCGCTTGAATTTATTCTCATTTCAGATTGGACTGAGTCGAGATCTGGCTAATCGAGCGAGTCACAAAGAGATGGAAGATTCAACTCGAACTCTTCCTCCAATTACTCCGTCTCTTACTCCACCTGATCCAATCTCCCTCATTGGATACAGGAAGAAACCGGTCTCACACTACTCCATTCTTCCTCGGTTTATCCACAGGAATGAATGAATCACGAGATAACGGGTTCTAAAATACGTAATGGTTGGGGAAGTTGAAACGATATGGGAATCCCAAGTCTTCATTGCAGCTCATTCATGAACAATTACTTCCGAGTCCTGACTTGATAAAATGTTTCTTGCCAACTTTCTGAATCGTAGCAAAACAGATACACGTTTTCCACTGTTCGAAAGGCTTAGGCGTATTTATCATTTGTTTCTAAAGTTATGATTTGACAAAATATCAATATTTAAACCCGTATGCACCTTCTTATTGTTTGTTGTTTACTATAGGATTTGCGTTGATTCTTCCAGTTCTTCGATTGAATTGTCATTTGAACGCGAGTAGAACATTAACATGCACCGAACGCCTTACGTGAATCCAAGATCAGACTACGGGTCGTATTCAGCCTCGTTCACGGCATTGTATATCCTGCATCCTGAATCGTCGTGATCTATCATGAATACTTTGGCCCTACATGTTATAGCAACTGAAAATAGTCGTATGCATAACGAATATGTACTTTTAGCTGAACCGCTCTACTTGGTGATTTGTAGTCAGATTAAGGAAGAGTTCCTGGGGTATTTCTCGACATTGTGCGGCCGTGAGCATATCACAAACATATTACCATTGTTTATTACAGGGTGCTAGTCGTATCAATCGATCGTTTGATTGCAACAAGATTCTGGGCATGGTATCATTGATAACATTTATGAAACAAATGGTTATCTCTAGGTACGAGAGGGGCGGATGGGGGACGGTGGTGTTCTTCATTGCGCAAGAAGTGATCTTGATGATATTTGCAAATATCATCGGAGATTTCTTTGTTTTTGTTGCGCATCCTTATCGTGGAAGTTGGTAGGATACTCAACAGTCTAGTTGCTATGTCGATTCAATAAATTCGAACAGTTTTCGTGGTCTCAGCTAAGAAATTGGGCCAACAAACGCAGCAATTACAGAAGCAAATGTTGAAAACTCTAATTTTGCAAGTAATAAATAGCGAAATCATTTCCGTTATAATACGTATCGGCACCGATTATTTGTGTCAACTTCCCGTGTGCTGGTATTATCAACTTCCCTTTGTTCTTTCAAATATCAGTTTTTCGAAATTTCGAAAGTCTTGAACAAACCCGTCTTGTCATATTCAAGACGATGCAGGTATCCGCTAGCAATACATTATACAAATTAAAGGGAGTCGGCAGCTAAAAATGACTATGTCTCATATAATAGAGTTTCACTCACTCAAAAAGAGAAAAAAATATTAAAAATTATATTTTAATATTTAAGGAGTAAAATGAAAAATAAGCGAGGAATACTGTAGCTCCGGTACCGAGTGTAAAGACTGGGTGTGCCCGGTGTGCCTTGTCAGGCGCGATTCACCAAAGTACAATTACGGTATTCAAAACTACGGTAGCTTCCCCTTTTTGATTGTTCTCGCTCGCTTCGAGCATTTTTCGCCCGTTTCTCCTGTGTTTTATTTATTTTATCGGTGACTAATTTCAAGTTCTGCACGATTGCTCGGCTAATCTCTCCATGGTGATCGTATTTGTTAGTGTTGGCACTCGTTTACCGGTCAAATAAACTATTTTTGGTCACTTAGCTTCGCGTTGTATACGATGGTCCTCGGAGTTCCTCGCCATTTATGCATATTAGCTTATTACTCCCTGTTTCCGCACTCCAGACATTCATTTATTTGTATTCATTTGGATATGGGACTATTTTAGACGATGGTTGCGAATTGCGCCCTTTGTAACAACAGTGAATACTACATGCATTCATTCCCTGCCAATTCGAAACTGGAGCTGCAGCAGTATTGGGTTGCATGCCTGAATCTCATTGACGAGAGAAAACAGCATATGCTGAGAGTGCTAAGGGAGGAGAGAGCGAGAACGAGAGTGATGTGGTGCAGCGTCCATTTCAACGCTCACGGAAAGCCAATCGATGTAAGATATTCTAGAATAGTTGATGTTGCCCTCGCTGATACGACTTGTCATCTTTACACTAATTTCCAGCGTCGTGGCACCACCCCTCGTGCACCCTCTCCATCCTTACCTGACTTAGACTCTCAAGTAATCTATCTTTTGCTTATGTATTTGAATGGGAAATATGCCGAGGGAAAGCATTTCGAAGGAATTGAACACAACACAACGGAATGAAAACAACTGTCGTACGATAGCAATGTGCATTCAGTTATCACTGAATGATCCTCCTGATGGCTCGCCACCACCACCGATATCTCGCATGGCTTCTCCATCCTTGCCTGGTCCATCACGTATCATTTTATTTTTATTTTTTTAATTTTTATTTGATACGCCCCAAAGGGTGTGACAGCATGTGAATAAACATATACAGTAATAAGAAGAGTTGAGGGAAGGAGGGAGGGACAGGGATCGATATAGATGAGGGGAGGGAGGGGGGAGGGAACTTCGTATATTGCACATTCCCAGAGTTGCTCTTGATTGACGAGGTGGACGAAGCCTCGGAACGGGAGGAGACCGTTCGATCCATTTCAACGGTATTATTTACAAATATCGATTCATTAATCAGTTTATACAGTCTACGATCAGTGTCACTCGAGATGATTCACGGAAAACTGACATCACATTCCGAACGGTTAGTGAGAAAACAACAATAGGGATGCTGTTTCTGTTTTACCATGCCATTTGTGCATTTTTAGTTTGACCGCTGGTCCTGTCTAGCAGATTGTGTGAATGGAGAGAGTTAAAACCGAAGCAAGATCCCTAGGGAACAATAATGATGACCTATACAGGATAGAAGTGGACCCTGTTCACAAGACACAATGGTATCGATCGACGGCTACCGTACTCCTTCTCTCCCTGACTACTTGCTAGTCTCTTCTTCTTCCCTGCTCGATGTCTTCCGTCGTTGTCCCGCGTGTGGCACTGGATCGATCGTGTCCATGACGTCGCATCTGAATGGATCGGCTCTCACCCTCAAATGGGAATGTGAAATGTGCCAGGAGCAATCTTGGAGTTCACAGCCCCGTTTGAGTGGGAGATACTGGGAAGGAAATGCGAAGTTCGTAAGTGCGGCGCACACGACAGGATTGCCCTTAGCGGTTTGTGACTATATATAATCTATTTCTAGAAGTGAGAGGAGCGAACGAAAATAGTTTCACTACGGTACTGCCCTATCAGTGGTTACTATAGTAAGAAGTCATGACATGACTGAT
Organism: Pristionchus entomophagus; assembly: GCA_036245825.1. Lineage (NCBI taxonomy): Eukaryota > Metazoa > Nematoda > Chromadorea > Rhabditida > Neodiplogasteridae > Pristionchus > Pristionchus entomophagus. The sequence goes on along the minus strand of BTSX01000004.1, from coordinate 5,517,318 downwards.
TGGACAGATATTTGGACTTATTATTAGCTTCTGAATTTGGACTATATTTACATTGTAAATCATAATAAATTCGATTGTAGAGAGTAGCCGACTTTGCGGATGTTATGGGATTGGTACCTGCCCAGAGAACCGTCCACGATCTACTGGTCAATCTCGTTCTACCCTCTGTTGATCATGTCTACGTCAATCACATGAGGGATGTGCAGAGCACAGTGCGGAATGTGATGGACGTGAGTTGGAATTTAATATAATTTACAATTTAAATAAAGGACTCAAATGTAGAAGCTAATATTGAGTATAAAATATCTGCTCCATGTCATGACCTCTGACTACAGTATCCACTGATGGAGTCTTACCTTAGGTTTCACTAGTTTCGTTCCCCCCCCCCACTTACATGTTCGTGTTGCCCAGCACGAATCAGCCGCCGTGGATGAAGATGATGGCGCCGTCCCAATCGGTCGAGTTGTTGCGAGGATGGTACACTCGAACCTCAACATTGACCACTGTCATTGAAAGCTACCATACTCCGTGACCACTATTGTCCGTTCCCTTTTCAAATCTCTCCAATACTCCCTGGCTTGTCAGACCGGATATGCAAGAAAGAGAGAGCCGAACTGACAACTCATTCATAGAGGAAGATCAACTACGGTATTAGTCACCGCACTACATCAACAACTTCATCCCACCTTTACTCCTTCCCATTCGGTCGTCTCCATGAGCAGATTCGAGTCCCAGTCGCAGGGTGGGCCGATAAGTCAACGCCGTCAGTAATCCGCGTGTCCACCACGTAATGCAGAACGCGTTCGGGCACAGACGAAACTGCAATCGAAATGGGGTTACGGTAAGAGTTGTCGTTGGGTCACACTATTCACTCACCGTGCAGTAGTAGCTCAATCAGATCACGAGCTCCAGTTCTGGAGGCGTAAAATAATCAATCACGCCTATTTCGTGCATTTCAAGTTCGCGAGAAATAGAAAGCGCGGGCTCAATTACTGGCTTTCTGTTCTCCCGCATGTGACTGGAAGGCACGCTCATTTTCAGAAGGTAGTACAAGCTTCACATTATTTCTAGATACCTTTTCTTTCGATTAAATTATTATTATCATAAACACCCTACTTGAATTGACTATGTGCTAGACATGTGTAACCTCAGATCCCCTTCCTCGATGGAATAACCAAGTGCAAGCACACCAAGATCGGCCTCGACACTACCCATCTGATCAAGAGAGACAGCGACGAGTACCAGCAACTCAAGGCTGTCATTATGAAGCCCACTTTCCTATCTAGATTCCTACGAGCGAGCCCCAAGAAGAACACAAGCCCGAACGAATCGTACAATAGCATCCTCAATTTGTATGCCCCAAAGAAGAATGCCTGGTTGGTTTTTGTTTCAAACTAGATCAATATTATTGAAAGAGTAAGTGAATGAGAAAGATAACCTGGCAATCAGCCTTTCGCCCGTTGCACTTGCACAGTCGTGAGAGCGCGAGATCTGGAAATACAATATATAATTCACAGAAAAATCAATGGAAAACGTTTCATACACATGCGTCTAATTGATTTTTCTTACAGCTCACCACCGTGGTATGAGGAAAGGGTCAAACTGGCCACTCTCCATTTCAACACTCTCTCAATCCTCAACATGCTCAATCTGCTAGAAGAGCGATACGACACTTCAGTGGCAGCGATCGGGAGAGAATCAAGAGCAGTCAAGAGAAAGACGGCCAAGGTCGATCATGCATAGAGGAAAGAGGTTAGACATGCGCATTACTGTTTCAAAGAAAACACATCTACCAAACAATTAGTGGAGATAAAAATGATTATATTTTCAGGTGTGGCAGGCGATTCCGGGTGTCATCGACGGGAGACTTCTCCAGCAATACATGAAGAGGATCAAGGCCCCCTCCAATCAAGCATACGTCCAGGCCATGGAGAACGAAGAGGAAGAGGAAGAGGAAGAAGGAGAGAGGGAGGGGGAGGAGGGTGATGGAGGGGAGAGCGATGTCTCGGTGGAGTTGGGAGGAGGGATGTATGGAGAGGAAGTGGATTCGGATCACGAGCCGGCCATGAATGTCGTCGAATTGAGTGATGTCGAAGACGAAAAGTAGGAGGAGGAAGTGGAGGAGGAGGGAGGAGAAGACCAGGAGGGTTCGGTAGAAGGAGAGGGGGAGAGACTCGCATTCTCTGGATCGGATTGGGATGAGGGAGAAGCTGCCGTGCGAGCAATGGAGGCAGCAGCCAGAGGAAGGGGAAGAGGAAGGGGTCGTGGAGGAAGAGGAGGGAGGGGCAGGGGCAGAGGGGGTGTGGTACTTTAGTTGTTGGCGAAAGCTGACCAGGATATCGCATCCGCTCCTGCTCACGACGCTCATCCATCGACCGAGGAGCAGAAGGGAGAGGGAAGGGCGAAGAAGTTGGTGAAGCGCGTGAAGAAGGAGAAGGACGACTCCGACCAAGATTCCGATCTGGATTACGAGCCCACTCCAGCCAAGAAAGGGAAGGGGAAGGGAAAGGGGGATGCATAGAAACGTAACACGATATTAGTATTCAGTGAAGCCTAGACTCACAGTGCATGTAGTTGATCCATCCTTGTCCGTATCTCGTTGAACCTAATCAGTAATGTTATCGTTTTCTCCGAAAGTTGATAAAAACTCCTTTGTTAAAATCTATGGTTCCTCTGGCACATAATGCAGAACGTGCTCAAACAATTTAACAGAAAGGAAACATTTCAAAAAATGAAACAGGTTATCAGTGTACTTAAATTGCACTAATGTAACCGCTATCAATATCGATGATCGGTTGTTGAAGCACAAATTGAACGTGTGTAATTAAATTTTTTTTAAATCAACTCACGAGTGGCACATTCTCCATTCGCTCCCGGCTCGTAGTTCTTGCACATCTTCGTCTTGTATTTGGGGTTGTTGATGGCGCGGAAGGGCTGCAATCAATCAATCGATAATTGATACTGGATAATACAGTATACCACTACATTGTACCGTCGCTATCTACATTCTGAACACTAACACGCCTTTCAGGCTTACGATAGTGTGCAAAGTGGAAAGAGCCAATCGATCTCAACAAGCACCGTATCCACACCACGCATGTGTGAGGGCGACGTTTTCCACCACACCACCATCTCCCGTAATCAACCACACCACTCACCCGCTCGGGCAGACGCAGCTCCGCGTTGCCGTGCGCGAACTTGCACTGCGCGCCCATCGAACGCTCGCTGTAATGCAAAAACATGATCGATTTTTTCCGAAATTTTTGAATTTTTGGCGCCAATTCAAAATATTAAAATCCTACAGTAACCCTCTACATTTACCGCTTATCTAGCCACAGCATGCAGAGGCGCGTCTTGTAGTTGTAGGGCAGCAGGTTCTGGAATATAATTCATTTATCGATTGACAGTATCCGTTCAAAGAGAGTTCAAAGTTAGCACTGCGTGTGCACGAGCAACGTTTCCCATTCGTCGTGCTACCGTACACCACTTGCCTGGTTGACGGGCGGTAGCGAGACGCGTCGGCGCATCGATGACACCGGCGTGGAGGGATGACGTTGCTGCAACGAGGGGTACTGTAGCTTGTGGATAACGGTAGCTCTGCACACATGATCAGATTACTGTCACCCCAATCGATTTCCAGAGCACCGTGATCCTACCGTACCTGTCCGGGTGCCTCCATGAACGAATCGGGCGACGATTGGTGCGAGATATCTTCGATATTCTGCACAGCGTGAGTATAGGCGACGTCTCCGACTACACCACCACCACTCACCGCGTAGTACATCATCTGCTGCGGCTGCGACATCGGAGACACGTGGCCGGAGGGAGCGGAGTCTCCGGCGCCAGTAGTAGCCGGGCGGCGGCGGTGCGGCGCCACCGGCAGGCGCGCAAGGCGTAGTAGTACTGTAAGCAGGGCGACGTTTACTAATCACTTCGAAATCTAGCCATTTTCACACTGCGTGAGCCTGGGCGACGTTTACCAACCTGGGGTTGCTGCTGCATGCTGGGGTCCATGGTGCGAAGTGGTGTGGTGTTGATCTAGGCCGACGCGGGACGGACGCGATTCCGCTCAGGCCTGGAGCAGGGTTACGGTACGCACACCACACGAATGCTTGGTAAATATTTCACTATGTGCGGATGAGTATCGTTACTACTAAAATAATAAACTACAAAAAGTAATACGCATATTGGTGCTTCAAGTGCGTGATATTTATTAAAAATCAGTTTGTAGAGAAGAGCGATCAGCACAAAACAAACGCTACGCTTCCAAAGTCATACTCGAGGCATAATTAACAAAAAGAAGCGCGTTGCTTAGTGTTGTTTATTACTCCGGGTTTACCGATCGCGCCACTTCTACGAAGCTGATCACGCAGCCGCGCAAAAGCATCTTCGCGAGTGGCGCGCATTGGTGAAAAAAGCGGAGTATGCTAACAATTAAGTTCAAAATAAATTCATTTAATCATTGGGAGCGATAATATTACCTGGAGTGGCTAAATTGAGGTGTCGGGAAAGGGCACCGACTTCATGGGCGAAGGGACGCCAGTCAAATCTGAAAGATGGTGAAATTGAATTCAAATAAATCGCTCGTGAGAAAAATTAATCACTCGAGGTTTTCAAAATAAGAAAGGAATGCCACATTGTTGTTTCATGTTTCAATGGATGACATTGCAATAAAATAAGTAAAGTAACCTGTTGAGGTCGTGCTTGTACTCGAATGTTCCCAGTTTCTTATCTCGATTCGTCGAGTCAGCGCACAGCTTGCCCCAGCTCAACCAGCGGTCAGTCTTGTGCATTTCCGGAAATAAACAGATATACATGCAAGAAGGATAGTCATAGCAGTTGAATGGAGTACATAAAGAGAGTTATCAGTCGAGTAAAACGTAAACGGCCGACGACAGTGAAAATGGATATTTCGCGAGCAAAAGAGGTCCGGAGAAGTAATTTTCATACGCGCCATGCAACAGAGTGGTTTTCTGAGAGAACAAGCTCTCCAATTATTACAAAATTAGGCCAAAACTCAACAAAAGAAGCTCGAAACAAAGGAAATTGAAGGACGCCAGAGAAGGGGCGGAGTCAAGACGAGCGCGAGCCTGCGCGTTTAAAATTTTGCAGCACTTTCACTAAAATACGAAAAGTATGCGGTACGGCTCATACCGTATACCGCAAAAAATACTTTTTCACCACCTGCTTCAAATATTATTATTATTTTTAATTCTTTAATTATTTTTGTTTCATAAACGCTACAAAATGGATGAAAATAAAATAATTTAATTTGAAAAATATAAATTTTCGCCCGCCAACCTTTAATTCGGATATCATTTCTCAGATATAATACAGTATATCATACACATTTTTAGGGGAAAGAGTCTCGATTTGTCCCGTCCGATATTTTGCAGCGGCACTGTAAGCAGCAACAATTGCCATAAACCATCACACTGTATTACCCATCGTCGTAGTACACGACTAAAGCAAGTTTCAATTACGAATGCCCCTTATAATGTGCAGTTAATAAAATATCACCCTACTTTTTGCTAATGAAATATCACAATTCGAATTTCCGCCGAGTACTGTATGGTCTCAACCGATGATGTAATTTTCAGAAAATAATAATAAGAAGGTATCTCCAAGTGTATCTACACCCACGTATTGTGCAAAGTCCGCGCGAGTTATTTCAAAGTATGACTACAGTAAGCGTTCAAGGGACTGTGGGTAAACTGTGAACCGGTTGAGGTATATTCGCATTCTTTATGCGTAACTTATGCGCAATGTGTAGTCTACGTGCATTCCTGTATCTATTATCGCTTTGTATCGAGTGCGAGTGGACAGGAACATGAAGATCATGGAATTTAATACTGGATTGTGCTCACCAATAGTGTATAGTTGGCTGGAATGCTCATTTTGCACGCATCCTTCTCCCCTCGCCGGTGCAGATTATTCTAATTAATCTTCACCTATGTCATGTCGGTTGGTTGAACATGCGAAAAAAGCAGTGAGAATGAAATACGATTGAACGAAGCGTTCTCTTCTCTCGAGGAGAGTTATTGAAGACCAGTTTCTTGAGTTATCTCCTGATTTAAATAAACTAGAGCTCACAATGAACAAAAATTAACGACCTGGCGCGCTACTTACAAATCCCTTTCCCCCATCCGAACCTGCACGATGTTGAGTATCTCAGCCTGGCTGTCGAATTACGAGAAAGAACGGAGTTCGTTTTCATGATTTCCGAACGAGCGTACTTCACACAAACAAGCTTGAGGTGTAGACAATGCACATAATATTGAACTCCTACTTGATTTTTGAGCCACGAGCTTGTGAACTCGTAAAGGCAAATCAGAAATACAACTCGTTCACCGTCTGGCCGGCTCAGATCTCGATACGATGTTCCTACCCAACTTCCTGAATCGGAACAAGGCCGACCCTCATTTTCCACTATTTCAGATAATCAACGTTTCTGAGGTATCATTTGACAAAATTTGATTTTTTTTAAAATCCGTTTGCAGCTTACCCTCTTACTCTTTGCTACTATATTGGGGTTTGCGTTGATTGAACCAGTTCTTCGAACGAATTACCATTTGAACGTGAGTAAGGCCCTGTAATGCGCGAAATATCTTACCTTAATCCCAGATCAGACTACGGGTCGTATTCAGCCTCGTTCATGGCATAATCTATCCAGCATCCCGAATCGTCGTGATTTATCATGAATACTTTGGCCCTACATGTTATAGCGGATATGTACTTTTAGCTGAACGGCTCTACTTGGTGATTTGTAGTCAGATTAAGGAAGAGTTCCTGGGGTATTTCTCGACATTGTGCGGCCGTGAGCATATCACAAACATATTCCATTGTTTATTACAGGGTGCTGGTCGTATCAATCGATCGTTGGATTGCAACAAGATTCTGGGCATGGTATCATTGTTGTCATTTATGAAACAAATGGTGATTTATAGGTATGAGAGGGGCGGATGGGGGACGTTGGTTTTCATCATTGCGCAAGAAGTGATCTTGATGATATTTGCAAATTTCATTGAAGCTCTTTTTGTTTTTGGTGCGCATCCTTATCATGGACGTTGGTCATAATTCTTGACGTCATCAGCGACCTACAGCTCTCAGTATACATGGCGATTGTTGTACCTATCGGAGCTGGTGTTCGTGGTGAGATATGGAGTTGTGTTTCTAACTGGTATTTTCAGATTTTCACGATCACTTCCATCGTCAATAAAAGAGAAATGACAAAGAGGCGCTGTCATTCATGAATATTCAGTGGCCAAAACCTTTCAGATCAATGAGAATATCATGCTGGGCAAGGTAAGTCAGTAGGCTCTCCGATTAAATCGTAAAGTTAAATGGGGCAAAAACACGTTCGTAGACGAATCATTCAATCGATATTCGTGGTGTTGAAAAAAACACCGCAAATATCGGAAACTAGGCCGGCTGAGAAGATTCGGATGATATCTAACTGGATGGATATAACTTGCAAACGAGAGACAGCTGAGATCGTATTGTGAAATAGTTTTCAACCAGCCATTATCCGAATGTTCTCAACGGACCTATGGCCGAATATGATGACGGTTGTGTAATTATCAAGGAAGAAAAAATAATGAAAAGAGAAAAAAAACCTCATCAAAAAATAATGATCAAAAGTTGACGCTAGGGGTAACTTTTGATGCTGAATCGACTGGTATTTTCGATCAGATGTGGGATTTTCAAATGCAGAGGAATTCGAAAAAGGAATTCCGTTCATCCTGCTCTGCATGAAGGGCCGATCACAGAAAGAGTTCGAGTTCAGGAACAGTTATCACCATTTAAAATAGTTTGACGATTCTGGTAGCTTTGGTTTTTCACATGGACCAGAGTTGCTCGAAATCCCATCCCCAACGACACATCATGACCTTATTTTGATGATGGTAGTCTCCGAGCGTTTCGCGCAAGTTTCGCGCAAAAATATTCACTCGTTCCTGAACTAGTTCCATTTCTGTGATTGGCTCTGAATGCAGAGGGAGAACGACTGCTTCACTCTACACGCAGAGTAGAATGAACAACCGCTCAACTCCCCTCTATAATTCCTCTGCATTTAACAGCCCTAATCAGATGCTTCTGACTCCCCTACGATACGACATCAATTTGGCCAAATTCTTATTCAGCGAAAAAAAAACTGGGTCAGGAAAGGTCGAATTTTACCCAAATCTCGCGTACCCGAGCAACGTAACGGGATTCAGTAGCATCTGATCCAATAAACGAAAAAGCCAGTCGATTCGGAATCAAAGATTAACCTTAGGGTCAACTTTACAATATTTTCTGTGCCAGACCCTTACATTGTGCTCGATTCTTATGCGAACAGCCTCATATCGAATATTTGCAGACCGCAGGTAAGATAATGCGGCCAATGATACTCACTATGTTTGGTCCGATAATCTCCTGGTCCGCGTACATGATCGTGCGTGAAGGCGTCGGTTACAACGAGCTGCGGTACTACTCAGTAGCAATGTACGATATGTCGCTAACTATGTGAGCAGTCATCATCGAAATTAGCTTATTTTTGGTTTTTTTTTCTTAAAGACAGTAATCAAATCTTGAGATTATAAAGTTTTTATTAAAATTAAAATTTACTAATAGAGCGTGTGTCGTCGTCATTTGCACTCTGCCAATCTATGAACCAAAATTACGAGACCAGTTGGTTCTGTGTAGACAGCCCGAACACCTCATCACACCGAGCAGGTTTGTGTTTCAAATAATTATGTCATTTAGTTGGACAATGCAATTTGTAAAGGTACAACTCTTGTTGCAGTAACATCGCGACAGCGGATGCCTACTTCGATATGCTAAGGCTAGATCTCGCAGGCAATTGATTACTCGGCTATTCTTTGTAAATTTACCCATCGTTGCAAGCACGGATGACTTTAAAACGTAGCCTTGAACATTGTTGATTATTATGAGTGTATGCTGATTCTTCAATTGATGCATTTTGTTTATAGCTGAGTGTAAATCAAAGATGAAAAGCAGAGGAAGCAAGAGGAAACATTGACTCCATGAGAATCAGCGTTTCCTTGCTGTCGTATGTGTGGCCTTACTCGAAGTATTAGTCACAGTAGATTCTGGCAAATTACGATGTTTACCTATTATTTTCTGAACACTTTCACCTTTCGTCTTAGCGGGCGCACCAAACAGTCGTCGCGAGATGAATGCGCGTATCTGAATAACGGGACACAATGCAATTATTTATAATTATATTGTAATATTCGTTCAATTGTATTCATTTTTATTGCTATCGATCGAACCTTTTTCGGACCTCCCGTTTTGAGAATGAAAATGAGCGTGAAGCTTAGCGAATCGAACGTCAATGCGAGCTGAATATGGTAAATATTGAACAGATAAATAGGACCGATCAAAATCAGTGAATAACATCAAATGTTCAAGCTTAATTCTTCCCCTAAAATAACGGCATTATTCACTCACGATAACGGAAGAACGCAAGACACACATCATGGGCCCGCTCATAGCTTCGTGCAAGTCGATAAGCATCGTAGAGAAAAGCATCGTCAGAGGGAAAATTATGTGCAACACCGCAGCGGAAAACTGCGAGATACATACATCAAATTAGTAATCTTTTCAATACTCCAAATAATCGTTTTCACCTGCCACATGAAAACGGTAAGCAGTGTCGTGGTCATCTGCTGGGTTTTATCCGAAGTTGCTACCTGATGTTCATACTCATTTTTTCGCACAAAATCTTCAATGACTTTTCTATTTGCGTGAAGCCTCTTCACTGAATCGATCGTTAGAATAACTGGAGTCGGTCCACCGATTAATAATGCGACACCGAGCAACTTCAGCTCTGAAAGAAGTGTTTTGTGATACAACAATTGAGGATTGCGACCTGTCTTAAAGTATTGAGGATCGCCGAATGTCCCATACACAACAAGTTGTCCTCCTCGTTCCGCCAACCATTGCATCTCGCAATCCTTGATGATTTAATATTCGTTGTATCAGTAATATTTTGTTTTTAAATTCAGAAACTTACTTTAGCGATCTCCTCTGCCTCGTCCCCTTCTCGCCCGTAGATCACAAATCCAGCAATGTTGATGACATTGATTATCACGTAAATGCCGTATAGCGTTATTTGCGTTCTGAATCCTGGCGGTTGTCGAGGCAATTATCATATTCGATATTGACCGAAGCTCTCATGGAACGGGATTGGAGCATAGGCTAGGGGGTATTTTGCAAGCTCGGGCGGGCTTGAATTTTTGAGGTTGTGAATAGAGCTGGCAAATGAGGAGCGCGCTCTCTTCATTTTACACACTCTCTAGGCGGCTCGGCCGGAGAGACCGGACGCAGAATGAAGAGAAAACTTTACAATTACCCTAGTTGTGAGCTCACTTTGTCGACATCTTGAGCAGGCTGGTTGAGCTGGCTATCGCTCGTTGGTGCATGCGGCCCATGAGGAAGATGAAGCTGGCAGTTGTCGTCGTGATCACCAGCGCCAGTAGGAACTGCGAAGGGAACTGTTAGGCGCTAATGAAGCCATTTGGTGCCTCTCTAATTTCCACATGATCTCTCGTTTTCGAGTGGGTGTGCAAATACCCGAAACGACATCAAACATTTTTTGTCTTGTATGACCCGTACTGTAATTTTTTCGACCTGGATACAATTTTATGTGATGATGTGATGAAATTCAGTTTGAATACCAATCCCTCCTTCACCGGTTCGAAAATATTGCGAAGGTCAACCTCCCAATCCGAACCAAGTTCTCTGCGACCTCGAAAAAAACCCAGACAATCTCATAATTACGGTACGTGAATGCCGGTTATTCCGACGAGGTTGCATAGTGGCCCGCCACAGTAGAGCGCGGCGCGAGGTAGCCCGCCGTACATGCGAAAGCCGAAGTTGAAGCACCAATCGAAGAGGATCAACGTCCACTAAACTGTTGAAATGTGTCACTAGAAATTCGAAGGATCTCACCACTTTCACAAAGTATGCCATGCGTATATCCAATCCCATATTTTTCATCTCCCATAGGAGAAATAGCTGAGCGGGATGGACAGTGAGCGTGTTGATGATCGGAAGTAATGTTTGGAGCCTGTAAATGTTTGCAAAGTTCAATTTTGAGCAAAACTAGTATTAAGAGTCATCATCTACTGTTTTGATAAATTCAAAACTAGATTAGTAAGTAAAATCACCATTCGACAGCGTCGATGGTGTAGTCTCTATCGAATTCGAATCCGAATCGAAGGGACCCATTGCAATCCATTAGAACGAAGCAATGTGTGCTTGATACTCGTTGGATATCGTGTTACAAAAGGCGCTGGATCTGCTGATATGGCATTTATTATTTCTCATTATTCCATATATCTCCCGGAGAAGGTGTTAACGGAAACTAGGCGCGACTGTCTGATCACAAGGCGTGTTTTTGCACCTTTGTTATCCATATGCTGATCACTGATCTGACTATATTAGTGATGCCAAAATGGAAACGACTCTCGTCAATCTGCATGATCTCTCGCCTATCAGAGAAGCGAGAGAACGGGCGGAAAGAGGAGAGTCGAGTTCCGGTTTGCCATCACTAGACTACACAATCAGCATGTGACATCTCTCAGTATCAGATGTCTCGCTGGTGTATGTTTCTTTTCCATACTCAATTAAACGACCGCATATATGGCCGCTGAAAATCATATGCCGAATAGAAAATAGGCACCTGTCGAGAATTGCATCCGACTATAATTCAATTACACCGTAACTTTCAGAAAGTTGGCAACAATCTGAACGAATAATGCACAAATAATAAAAATATAATTTATCGCAACTTCAAAACAATGCAATACAGTTGCAGGATTGGTTTGGTTTAGCGCTGGCTTGTCTGATCGGCTGAGATCTGGGATAGGGTGTAACAATAATACGGATCGAAAGCAATGAACGGTGCAAAAACGACTGTCTAGTCATAATCGTCCGGAATGCCAAGGAAGGTGCCGATCGAGGGGAAGTGCAGGGCGGAGAAGCCGTTCGTGCCGCCCACTCCGGCCGCCGGAACGGCCCAGTGAGCGCCCCATGTTGCCTGCAGTCATTGAAACTGCATTCATACATACATACATTTATCACATGTCAAGACGTTTGACGCCAGATGGGGATGGATGGTGTTAGATAGGTTTCGGGTCGGTTATTCGTTCGAGAGAGAATCATTTTTTCTTGGGGGCGGGTCAAGGGATCGGTTTTTTCCATTCACAGGCCCAAGAGAAACTGCAGCTTGCACGAATATTACTCTCTCGACCTTTTGGATAATAATGATCAGAGATCCACAATGCTTGAATGGAAGTACATTCGAATATTTTGCGTACAACTGCACCTCCCTTAACTGGTACAAACGTCTGAATAAACAGTATTGTCGTGTCCATTCCGTTCGGTGATCCTGGTAGCAGTTTATCTTAACCCAGATTCACTCACCTGTCCCTTCAACAGTCCACGCCGACCGACTCCGGGCGGTACCACCACTTGTTCGCCGGGTCGCGACTGTACGGGTCGTCCGGGTTCGGCTCCGACAGGCCGGGTTTGGTGAAGGGCGAGCGCGAGCGGGGACGATGGGCGATGCCTTTCTGGAAGGGTTCACTCTTGAAACCGCCCCAACATGAACACACGCTTTGATCAAACTCACAAATACAAATAAATGCAAACGAATAGTGTGAATCAATACCTGTAGATATGACAAATCGGAGTCTCTGCTCTCATCATTGCGTGATATCTCTCGTTAGTCAACGGAGCGTGAGAACACGCGTATTCAGTAATGCCCGGTTCCGATTGCTCACCGTCCACTCACATTGTCAGTTAGGTGGCTGACGGCTAAGAAGGGGTCTTCGCCCGGCTGCACCTGGCCCGCACCATACGCGGCGTCAGAAGGCAGAACAGGGAACGTTTGCGATTGCAGAGCTTTTCTGGAATTAAGCGATGTGCAGATCATAGCATCCATGTCAGAAGAGCAACGACTCTGATTAGAAACTTGCTGGTCTTACCTGCTCGATAATCTGTTAGAAAAGGGCTGTGGTGGGATGATGAGTAACGGCGGCTTCGATGCTGAAGCCGTTGGATGGTCTGCTTTGCAATAGTTATAGCTTTAAAAAAATAAGTGCATCATTGTCCCCCAAGTGCACGTACAAGGTGTTCTCCAGCTCTGCAGATGGTATGAACAGCCATCGTAGGCGCTTTTTAGTGGGAACATCCCCTTGCTTCTTCTGATGTGCGGTAGTCAGTTTAGCCTCTAGGGCAGCACCGATGCTTGCTAGTAACAACGATTTGAATGATGGAGGTAGCAAGGATACTCGAGCTTCCGATTTCAATATTACTGCCTCATCGAATGCCACTTTCACCTCGATCCAGGTAGGGCGAAGCGAAGCGGCGCAATGGAGCTAGCTAATAAATCAGACGATGCCCACCATTTTCGGAGGCGCAAAACGACAGCGAAGGGCGATGAACGCACACGAACGCCATGCGCTCAGCCAGACCCCGTGCGCTCTTCTCGGCTAAAATAGGTATGTCAGGCAGTTTTATTGAAATACACCAACCTTGGGTAAAAACAAGTATGATAGAGCATGACGCAATGAGGGAAATATGCAAATGGATAATTAGGCGGGAATGTCATGAGAACGCAACAGGAAATGCATAATTACGTGGAAATGTCATGAGAACGCACCAGGAAATGCATGTCGCGATCGCCGCTCTAAACACCCATTAATCCGTCCGCACCGGCCCGAATGAGCGAGTGAGGTAGGAGGGCGGTTCACGTAGCACCTCAGGTGAAACCGAAGTGCAATTAATCATTTCCTTGAGCGAATAACTCTACCCAAGGCTAATCCAGTATGAAAATGTTCATCGTGATGTAGAGAGAGAGAGAGATGCCCTGCGGTAACAGTGCCTTCACTTTTTGTTGTGACATCGTTTGGTGGTCCCACACCCTTCATCCTTTCCGATTATGTTCATGATCGTTCATTGAAACAAGGTCAACAAAAAAACTCATTGAAACGCTCAATGGAACATCGCTGAGACGGTATACCAGGATACAATAGAGAACCATTTGAAAGGCGCAATAGCATATCAATACACCATGCGCCACATATGTATCTTACGTATATTCATCTTCTGTTTATTTTTTCTCAACAACGTCTTTATTTTGATTTTTCGCTCATTTGTTCACATTTGAATAAAATGGAGGGGTCAGAATTAACAAAATCAAACGTATTTGTGTGTTTCTAGATTCAATCATTTGCGTCTTCAAGATGGCATTTCCATTTCAGCCTTCTGATATTTGAAAGTCACGGATGGTCTTTGGGATAAGCTATAGTGCATTGAAGCTTTTGATTATCGGGCTGAAAGAACAGTTCAGCAGATACGAGACATCGAATAATACCGTTATAATTGTTATACTATAGACATAGTGCCAAAGCACAATACTTGATTTTGGTGCGCTAGAGGTACAATGCCACAGTCTCCTCCCTAACAAGCGGGCCGCGGAGAGTCGCATCAGGTCGCATCTAGTCTCAGACACTTTCAAAGTGCGAATTCGACCGAATATTTTTGGCTGGAGCGTCCTCTGGTTATTGGTCTGCGAAAACAAATTTCAGAAAAATGGATTTTGACCTGCTTTCTATGCCGCCTCCTTTTCGCTCCTCCTCTCCTTCCCTCCACTCACTATTCCGCGTTCTCATCTCACGAGGAAGCTGTAGAGGGCCCGCTAGCAAAAAATAATCGGTGGAATTCGCACTTCGAAGGGGTCTGAGGCTAGATGCGACCTGATGCGACTCTCCGCGACGCGCTTGTTAGGGAGGATCCAATCATTGACCTCTTCAAGATGGCGCGCTTGTTCGGCTCTTGAATCTTGAAGCGCGCCACGGGAAAATGGACTCTGCGGGACTGTATAGACACATTCTAGAAAATCGTCGAAACAGGGGCTACTAGTGTTGACGTGCTTGACTTCGGGAAAAGTGATTAATAACAATGGTGAGCTTACGATCATCCGAAGCGACTAAAAAGTAGTACCCCATAGCACTAGCTATTGGAACAAGGATTAGCGACATCGGAATGACAGCCTGTAAAGAGAATTTGTAAACCATAAATGAGATCGGCAAATGCATTTTTTTTAGAAATTTAATAAACTACTTACCACGATTATCAGAGACGCCATCATTATTCGATGAAAAGATTTAGTCTATGCGCTTAGATGTGTAACTTCTCGAAGAATTGAGAAAGTATGGGCCGAGATCTGTTCAGTTTTCGGATGTTCAAGGTTGAAAAGAAATAACCAACAGATGTGAAGAAGATTATGACAACAAGGAAAAGCACAAATGCCCAAGCGCTAAAATAATGGTTTGCCATTTTTATTATTATAATCTTTGAAAATACTTTCTCAAAACTTCGTAATCTAGAAAACATTCCATGCGTGAAATTGAAGCGATATCCCACTTAGTCGATACATCCTGAAGTACATGTAGACCAATAACATTTTTTTTAAAACAATACCCACCCTTATAAGAGAGGAATCGCGACAGATTCGAGAGTTTCGGGGTATTAGCGGACGTAGGAAAAAGTTTGCCCGATTCCGCTGAAAAGTGAAACAAAAGTACTTCGAATGATGCTCTTTCAAACTACGTTTGCCGATTTTTGATATCAGGTCTCATCTTCGAGTTTAGGTAGGTCAAAGTAGGAACACTACGAAATTTACGACCAAAATTGCCTCACGAAAACAGCCATAACTCGCTTTAAAATTATGCTAGAAACAATTCCATAAAAGTGTTCGAATGAGGAGGCAGAGGGGAACATTTCTTATTTTGATGCTGTCATTCCCCGTCTATGCACTGGAGCGGTGCTGTTGGTTTCCCAAAAAGTGATGTAACTTTCCTAATACCGATTTCTCCAAAAAGCGCCGAAGAGTGATTTGAGAAAAAGCATGTACCGAACATCACCTCTTAAATCAGAGAGATCGGAGGTGGTGAAAAAAAAAAAAAAAGTTTTTCAAGCATAACTTTTTTCATTCATGTTTTCATTAGCTCTCATATCGAAATTCAGAATCAGCGTGCAAAAATACACCAAAATTTCTTATAGTCATATATTTTGGAGACCACTTTTTCACCATGTGGTGTGTAACCCCCTTTATTCCGATTTTGGCCGATAAATTTTTTGACAAACATTTTTCGACCAAAATCGGACCAAAGGGTGAAAAATGGTAAAAAAAAGAGGTCAGAGTCGAAAAATCTCCGAAATATATGACTGTATGAAATTTTGGTGTATTTTTTGAACGCTGATTCTGAATTTCGATATGAGAGCTTATGAAAACATGCATGAAAAAAGTTATGCTTGAAAAACCTTAAATCGCAGGTTTTTTGGACAAAAGTGCGGGCTTTTTTTTTCACCACCTCCGATCTCTCTGATTTAAGAGGTGATGTTCGGTACATGCTTTTTCTCAAATCACTCTTCGGCGCTTTTTGGAGAAATCGGTATTAGGAAAGTTACATCACTTTATTAGAAAACCGACAGCACCGCTCCAGTGCATAGACGGGGAATGACAGCATCAAAATAAGAAATGTTCCCCTCTGCCTCCTCATTCGAACACTTTTATGGAATTGTTTCTAGCATAATTTTAAAGCGATTTATGGCTGTTTTCGTGAGGCAATTTTGGTCGTAAATTTCGTAGTGTTTCTACTTTGACCTACCTAAACTCGAAGATGAGACCTGATATCAAAAATCAGCAAACGTAGTTTGAAAGAGCATCATTCGAAGTACTTAAATCTCACTTTTCAGCGGAATCGGGGAAACTATTTCCTACGTCCGCAGGGCTCTCGAAACTCTCGCGATTCCTCTCATAATGCTTTCGTGGGGAGGAATCCAAGCAATCTGAAACGCTTCGTATATTATCAATGTTTGAATAAGGTTTATCGACGCATTCCCGATCTCACATAATATGAATATCCATAGGCCAGATATGGAATCGTCATAATGATAGTGAACGTGATGGAAGTTCGCGGACTTAGTTTAAACCAGCTTTCAGCGGGGACGATTGTCTGGAAATCGTAATTATACCTCTTCACAACTAAAGTTATATTCAACGTGCACTATTCACCTGGTGACGATAAATAAAGCACGCCATATATATTGGAACGTTGAGAGCGACCAAACACACCCATGTGATCTGAATGAGTAAATTTGCAAAAAAAACGTGATCTGAATTATCTCACGAATCCCCATGCAGCGTTGAATGGTATATTAATGAAAGGAGTGTCTCGGAAAACACAAAAATAGGGCATAATGTACTGAAAGTCGAAAATCAATTGTGTGAAAACATCCAGTTGCGTAGCATTGCACTGTAACAACAAGGGTAATGCATAATACAGGTTCAAAAAATCTATATTTGATCAAAACCAACTCACAATCAGCACTGTCAACAGCAAAGCATATATTTTGGAGATGTATTGAGATTTTCCAAGGAGTTTCACACAGAGAAACGCCATTACAATTGACGAAACGGTCAGCACTAGCTTGGAAATGCGTAAGATGTGGTGCATGGTGGCAACCGGAGGTCGCGCGCCAGGTATTGGTCGCGCGCCAGGCACCTACGGCGAGGAAAATCATTCCCAGAGAGAAAAACTCATAACTCACAGTAATTAAAGACAAACACATAAATCACAGTAATGAAAGGAAAACACATAAATCACAGCAATGATCACAGTACGACTTTTGATGAATTCATGCAAATTCAATTCGAGGAAGCCGTTTATATACCATGTCATTTCATTTTTCGCGATCTACGAAGTTGGAAATATTGGCAATAACACTACGCTTTAATTAACCTCTTCGCATGTCGCTCAAACTACCGAT
Source organism: Pristionchus entomophagus (assembly GCA_036245825.1). Taxonomy (NCBI): domain Eukaryota; kingdom Metazoa; phylum Nematoda; class Chromadorea; order Rhabditida; family Neodiplogasteridae; genus Pristionchus; species Pristionchus entomophagus. Next base: position 5,499,471 of record BTSX01000004.1, on the reverse strand, counting down.
AAACCGGGAGAAAATGAACGATTCCTACGATTTTCCGAAATTTTCGCGGAAAAAAGCGGAAAATCGCAATAACGACAGCGAGAATGAAGATAGAGGTCTGAAACTTTGGCATTGATGAACGAGCTTTCCGACAATCATATTCTGAGAATTTTACGTTTCTATCTCATTTCACTTCTGAGATCCAGTGTCCTCAGATACGGTAGTTTTGGTTATCAAGAATTGACTTTTTTCTTCAAAAAATGAGTTTAACATGAAATCCGGGACCGACAACTTTCATAGTCATGCTGAGCACGTTAAAACCTCCAAAAAAATATTTAAATCGTATAAATCGAACATCTGAAGAAAAAAGTCAGTTTTTGATAACCAAAACTACCGTATCGGAGGGCACTGGATCTCAGAGATGAAATGAGAAAGAAACTTAAAATTCCCTGATTATGATAGTCAGAAAGTTCGTTCATCAAGTCCAAAGTTTCAGACCTCTATCTTCATTATCGCGGTCGTTATTGCGATTTTACGCTTTTTTACGCGAAAATTTCGGAAAATCGTAATAATCGTTCATTTTCTCCCGGTTTATCGGTACGTAGCAGAACACAATCGTACTAAGTTCACCTAATTCAGTTGACTTGATGTCTGAAAATGTTCATATCACGTGATATGTTCTCTTATGTTCGGTACACACTGGACTCAAATGTTCACAACGAACAAGTTCAGAAATATGGATTCTGAAGTACATATTGTTGCTTTTGGAAACCGCTTTGAATTCGAATATGAGTGACGTTTTCCAGTGATTGTCCACGTATTACTACAGCATGAAAAGACGTTGAGAGACATCCATCAGTTTCGGTACCAATTACTCTTCAATATCCATTCTGAGAGCCATTCGCAGTGCCGAATGTACTGTGGGTTCTGTGATAGAGTGTGTGGACTATGTAGGATTGCACTTAAACAGCTCTTAATCCTCGATTTTTTCTCTCTCTTTCTGCCGATCATTGGTATCGGTTGTACATTATGCATATCATGCACCTCTATTCACAAGATTACGGAAATAATACAATTCACAATTTAAAAAAAAAACTTCCATTTTTCCCCCATACCCTTGCTGCGACCCCACCCGATTCGACACCATCGACGGACCTCCGTGCTACAAGACAACTCACATATATTCTTTTGTAAAAGTGGCCCCACGACGGAATAAATAATGAATAATTAATGAATGGATATTGTGAGAAAATTCATGTTGTTAGAGAGAGAGAGAAAATGGAGAAATGCAAATATTATTAGTTCGAATTTCAGGTGCACATAGTCCATCCATGTCATAGTTTGCTGAGGATGAACAGAGCAACTGATTGTATTATGGCAAAAGCGTTTGTCCGCGGATTTAGGAGAGATGTCCAATGTATTTGCACTCGGAAGGGGCGACCATTTCTATGGCTCAGCTTAGTGTGTACCGTGGGTTGCTTATTATCATCTGTCTGAGTCATGCCAAACATCATACACATAAAAAGACGCCTTGCGCCTTTATGATCAGAAGATCGGCAAAATGCATGAGCGCAAGATTGCACCACACTTTATTTCTCACCCATGCAAGATTGAGATGACAAATAGAAACCATCACTTATCTTGTTCCGTTGCGATTCAGAGAAACGAGAGAACGTTTGAATTGAGGAGAATCCAGTTCGCTTTGTCATACTCTTTTTCCGGCGTTTTTAGTGCTCTCTCCACCCGACCTCTCGCTTCTCCCGTCCTTCTCTTCATCTTGAAAATAGGCGCTTTCCATTGCTGGTTTTCTCCGCGATCTCTTCACTATTCTAGTGCTCTCGGATTTCTCTGACGGTAAAGATAGCATTGAGAGGGAGGTGTCGATTAGTCATATAGGTTCTGTGGTGTGCCTTCACTCTGTGTGAGAGAGGGAGGGGCACATACTCTCTCCTTCCTTTTCTGCACTCCTCTGTCGCTTATTCGGCGCCCTTGTTTCCCAGTTGTGCTATTCCGATTACGTCTGCCGAAAGTATCATTGCGAGTCGGTGGCTATTTGTTGTACTACAATTAAATATGTTTCAGCATTTTCTTCCATTAAGCAACATTTTCTTGTATTTCGACACATTGCCTCCCTTTGCTATGCTTTCCCACGTGTCTCTGTAACTCTAGCCACTCTGCTCGTCTAGCCGATCTCTCGATCTTAGTTCCCATCTCACTCTTACCAATTTCCGCTGTAGTGCGCTATTGAGTGCGTTGATCCTTTGAGTCGTTGGTGCTCATTCATATTTCTGAATACCGAGCTGTGCCAATTGAAGTTTAGCTACTAGAAACTACTAGAAATACTATAAATGCTAGGAATGCAACAACTAGAAATGCACGCTGGATACTGAAACGAACCAATTTCTCCGCTTTTAAACCGAAAAACTTTTTGTTCAGATGTCCGTTACCGAGCATCGTGTCCTAATCGCAAAGGAGTCCCTCAAGAAGGTACGAGTCTTGTTTGGTGTAATTTCGAGAGAAAAAATGTGAGTCCGGTTCCGATTCGTCAACCCTAATTGTCAGGTTACCGTCTTCGAAGACCGTGCCGAGCTGCAGCGCGAACTCGCCGTCGAACTTGCGCCCGGCCTGAACAAGATCATCCTCCAGGTACCCAGGGATGTGAATTCGGTTTTATTTCTCTCCATTCTGCACATTTTCTCTCCGGTCAGAGGAGTGTGCAGACTGAAGAGAGTCGAAAACCGAAACGACATCGCTACGGTAAGAGGTTGTGGTCAAAATTTCTGATCGAAAACATATATCTAATGTGCTAACATCGGGATGAAGTATCACGAAAGAGAATCGGTTTACCAATTACTATTACAGCTCGCCGCCGGCCATTCGGTAGACGCCGATTCGGTGCGCGTCACGAGCAAGGGCGACGCCGTCATCGAGGATGTCGAGGTAAGGAATTCGAGGCAGACTGTTATTCGAACCAACGTGTCAATCTATCAGAGCTATCTTCAGCCTATGTCTTCTCTGAAGAACATAGTTTGGAAACCAGAAAATCTATCATTTGTTGGATTCGAGAAATGGATTATTTTGAATCACAGTTGGCCGATCGCCGCGTGGCCGAGGGCGAATGCGACACCATGAGAGCGAAGCAGATCAGGTTAGGGAAGCTTTATTTTAATCTAACATCTGATTTGAAACTATTTTCTTCCAATATAGACACGAAAATGCATACCACAGAATTTTTGATATAATTGAGATAGGGCCGTACAACGATTTTGCAACCTATGCTCAAAATTTGGCCCTAGAGTCAACTTTGGACGTAGAGTTCGAAAATCGACCTTGGAAAGCCGTATCTTCAAAGCCTCAATCGCTGTGGCACACTTTACCCTGTTCGGTCGGTTTTCATATCTCATGAACGGCGTTTCGGAGACCCACCAATATATAGTAATTCTGAAAGAACTCGACGAGATAAGACCTTTTTACAATTGCGAGTGAAGGGCTAACTCATCTGTGAAAAAAGTTATGTCCACCGAAAATGTTGATATAGTCACCCTGAAAATTTTGATATTTTGACTTTTAGACCAAAAGAAAACCTCGAAACTGGGTTCGAAAAGTTTGAAAAACTCATAATCTCAAAATCACCTCACAATAGGATTTTCTAGCGTATTTTTCTATGGGGAAATCGAATATCGATACCAGAACTCATGAAAACGAGAAAGAAAAGGTTAGCTCGAAAAACTACATATTTTGGTGAAAATCGACGATTCGCGCCTATTTGACGGCATATGGATCCCATTCCCCCCTCTTTTAAATTCCGTGAAAAATTGAATCCGGGGATAAAATTGCAAGGGGAATCGAATGAAAAAGTTTATTTGGCACTGCACGAACAAAAAATTTTCAGGGTGACTATATCAACATTTTCGGTGGACATAACTTTTTTCACAGATGAGCTAGCCCTTCACTCGCAATTGTCAAAAGTCTTATCTCGTCGAGTTCTTTCAGAATTACTTTATATTGGTGGGTCTCCGAAACGCCGTTCATGAGATATGAAAACCGACCGAACAGGGTAAAGTGTGCCACAGCGAATGAGGCTTTGAAGATACGGCTTTCTAAGGTCGATTTTCAAACTTTTCGAAAAAAAGGTTGCAAAATCGGTGTACGGCCCCTGTTGGCAGAATCTCAATTATATCGAAAATCCTGTGATACAATACACACACAACACAAGCTAAGAACGTAGATCAGATTTGTGAGGCTTTTCTTCGTCCCATCACATGGTAGCAAGAGCAACAAAATGATCACTGGCCAGAGCTAGCTTTGACTCAGACGTTCGTAGAGATTAATCGCGTCGCGATTCAGAGCGGAGAAGGAGGCGCTAGAGTCGGAGGATCGAGTGCTCAGGCACGAAATCGACTCGCTAACGGACGGACTCGAGGGACTCAAGAAGATGATTCAGGTGAGATGCATAGTTGTGATGGAATAATCCGACCCTCCTAATTGTGATCTAGCGTCTCTGATATCACACGAGATATCACACGATTTGAGGAGAGTCGATTCCGATTTGTCATCACTAATCGGGATACATGATGATATTGCTAAAAACATATTTTGAAGGACCCAAAGATGCTCGAAGACTTTGGAAAGTTCTATGGCTGCTATGAGAAGCAGTCCGGCGAGGTTTGTGTATCTCACTTTAGAAAGGAGATGTAAACTCGGTTCCAATGCCAATTCGTTTTTAACCCAAGCTGTTGGTGTTGGAGGACGAAGTTTAACTCAATTTCTTGGGCTTCGAGAAGGGAAATGGACACTAATTTAGCGTCCCCCCTGCAATGTTTATCGAAAGCAGAACGTCCTTATTATTCGGCGGAAGGGGATTGCTGCAGAAGTTGCGGCAATCTATGCTTCATCAGTATACCTAAAGGATTATCGGTGGAAACATGGTTTGCAGCTTCGTGACAAACTGTACGCCAAGGAGCAGATCTCAAACAAGAAGAGAGAGGCGATCAACCTGAAGGAACGCGATCTGAACATGCTCGGAAATGGAGATTGGGTCAAGTGAGTATGTCGACCGAACTAAGAGTAGAAAACGTTATAATTATCAGGACTTCTCAAACATTGGAAAATGTGCGATAAGTATGATATTACTAGCATAAATATTTCAATCTCTGACTTTGCAACAACATTTATCATAAGAATCAGTCAATTTGGTCGACCTCTAAAAATCGTACAACTGAATTGTTTCGCGCTCCTGAAATAAATTATATTGCCACTTATAGAGAGGTATCCATCCTTCTCTCTTCCTCTGCGGGAGGGCGAATGGTTCTCGAGCTGAGCTACCAGGTTTTTTATCACTGGTATACTGTTGATCGTTTCACAGAGATATGCATCAAACAATGTTTGAATCCCTCATACGATGAAAGCACGCATTGCTTGCGTGACGCAGATTGAGTCATGTTTAAGATTTTAGATTCTTTTTATGAAGAAGAAAAATCACATTTGAGTATTCAATATTCTCAGGTGACGGAGGCCAGATGGTATCCGATCTATGACGTGCGAGTGAATACGAAGGAGACCAAGGTGTCCATGCAGGTGGGAGAGTTGCGTCATCCCTACGTAATATTAAAATGAAAGAAATAATTGGAGAAGGAACGCGTCAATGGGGAGATTCATTACCTCTTTCTCTCGAGTAAAACAGCAAAACATGAATAGAATAGATACTGACGAAATTTACACAGCATCCTTGATAATCAATTCCAATTATTTCCAGCTGTCCTACTACGGAAACGTCACTCAGCGCACGGGCGAGGATTGGGAGGGTCAGCCTTTCTTCATATTTTATTCACATATTTTACGGGTTTTTCGACAGGGAAAATCACAGTAAGCTGGGGTTCTGTGGCGGACGATAATAACTGCTTCCTTCACAGGCATCCCGCTGATTCTCTCATCGGCGCGTCCTTGTCTGGGCGGAAACCTGCCCTGGGTCGGCTCTCTCGATCTCTCACTAGAAGACCCTAAATCGAAGCGATGCGCGCCGCCTATGCGCCAGATGCAATACGGGTATCGTATGGCAGCTCAAGATGAGGCCGTTGAGGAGGAGGAGACGGAGAAGGAGTCCGCTCTGGACAATAGTGTGAGCGAGTAACACTATCTCAGCATCGGTGATTTAATGTAGCCCCTTCCTATCGCTCTCTCGAAATACGAGAAGTTGGTTCACAGACATGCTCGTTCATCAGCGCGCATTAGCGGCGATTTTCATAATCACGTTGCCGCCGTTTTCATAGCTGATTTCATAGCCAAGTTCATAGCTGACGAATTAATAGACAACACTACTAACCAATCCGCTACCGAGTTCAGGGAGTGTCGGTGGACGCGAAGCGTCTCTCCACCGAATTCACCATCGGACGTGCCTGCTCCATCCCGTCGGATGGAGCGAATCACAAGGTGGGCGTTGTATAGTACTTTACCGTAACTCCTTTACCGTTACATAATGTGGGACATTTCGATTATCGATCATTTTCAGGTGACAATCGGCACCTTCACGATGGAGCCGCACATCTGCCACCAAACGGTGCGTGAAAAGCTCAAGATCGTCTCTCGTAGAGAGTATCGATGGACCGGTGGTGCTTTGAGTGTAGAATATAGAGATAAATCGGTTTGGTATCGCTAATAATGATATCGAATCTTCAATCAACTTCCTTCCTTTCAACTGCTCTTTCACATCTCTAACAGACGAGAGATCACGCAAAATGAGGAGAGACAATGCCAATTTGTCATCATATTTCTATCAGGTGCCGTCAAAGAAGGCTTCGGCCTTCCTCACCGCCTACGCTCCCAATTCCACTTCTCTCCCGCTGATGGCAGGCCAGGCCAGTGTCTATCTGGATGGAGCATTCGTGACGAAGACCGAGACCAAGGTACGATAATGGGGACACGGTAGGCGAGGATTTCGAAGAGGTCACTGTTGAAGTCCCATTGTAGTGAGGGTGCGTGAGGAGAGCGTTATCGACTATATGACGCTGATGGATAACGTTGAGAAATACGGAGTGAACTTCGGTTACTGGCCTTTGGCATACATTCTGAATTGTGTAGATTGTTTCGGTAGGGCGACATCCATGGCTTCGTGAAATGAATAGTGCATAGAATATGTGCGTCAGTTCCGTAACACAACGATGACTGCTTCCAGGCTGCCAGCCCCGGCGAGATATTCGTCCTCAGTCTCGGTGCCGATCCCGCTGTGAAGATCGAATACAGGTCGCAGAAGTTTACCGAGAAGGTACCGTATTCTTCCGTGTCCATACCGTAGCTACCCTACCGTATGCACCTTGCAGATCAACGGCACCGATTCGCGCATGGTGACCACGCAGACGGTCACCCTGAAGAACGCGGGAGTCGACGCGGTATCGCTGACAGTCCGTCACCAGATCCCGAGATCGACCGACGATCGGTGCAAGGTACGGTAATCGATTGATTGATAACTGATTTGGTACGGTATATGAGCGTTCAATCGACTAGTGCCAACGTACGTAGTTGGGGCTATCACAATTCAGCAACGACATTCAAGGAACTGGATTGCGCAAACTGGTACAATTTTCCTCAAAAAACACAGTATTCTCAATACACCATTCGTGTCTAAATTTTCTGGATATTTGACAACGCTATGTATATTTTCAGGTGACACTCCTGCAGCCGGAAGGAGTGGATCAAGCTATCGAGGAGAATTTGACCAAGGGATGGCGGCCACTGACGCCGGGAGTACGACAGGCGCCCAATAAGCTGATCAAGTGGACGGTAGACATGGCGAAGGTCGGTGACCTACGTAGTATTCACTTTTCGTCAATAATCCTATTGTAACTCAGTGTAATATCATGCTCTGCGTTTCTACGTAGAGATCAAAAATCTACCTTAGGAATATGTATCTCCAAAACTAAATACCCTGTGGTACACTTCTCGTCCCAGGGGGAAAATACTATCTCGAGAACCACGCTTCGGAGAAGTAACGCTATATATTGCCGAAATACGCCCCGTAATTATCCGCGCCATTTCAGGGCGCTTCAACAACGATGGTATTCCAATTCGCGATAGAGTACCCTTCGGAGCTGGCACTAAAGTATACGGAGAAGTGCAATCAGTGAAGAGCGGGGAAAGCTGGAATAATTGTATGATGTACTCGTAATGCGATATCGATAAAGAAGTTTTCACGGTGACCATTCGTAACTGTCCTCATTGTTTTTATTTAGAAAAAAATCAATTATAGAGACTATTAGTATTGTTATCTTCGTTGTCTCCTCCCACATTTCCATAATATATATATCTCTTCAACAACGTAGTCGGAGCACCGACTCATTATCAGTTTAGTGTACTGCATCTTCAAAGCACGTATGGCGCCATACCGTCGACACCCTTTCTTTTAAATTGTTCTGTCTACAAGTGGGTGAGAGTAAGTAATGCTGCAGCACACATTAGCGTTAATCATGCATTTACCTTGCTATAGCTTCCTTCCCCTCGAAATATTCTTCTTCACAACAATCATGCATCTTGTTCTTTAGCCGATGACACAATGTGGAAAATAAATTTACTGAATAAAAACGCCTCTTTCACGGCATCATCGCTAATCATCGTCTTATCTTGGTCTTCGCTGCCTTCGTGTTGACGTCCTTTCACCGTCGCTCGCTCGACTATGATACCAATAGTCGTACACAAAGTGATAGTCGCTGTTCCCCCCTGTGTATTCATGTGCGAAAACAATAGGTGACTGTCACTTTGTTCAATATGTAAGCACACTGAGAGGACAAATAAGCGATCATTGGAATTCATATCTGTCTCTTTCCAGATCGTACTCTACTCGAATGCGTGCGTTCTGTCTTCGGCAACGGTCTCCTGCTGATATCTTGAGGCCGGGACCCAAAGACCATAGAATGAACCAACATGAATGAACCCAGATCGTAGTCGAACAGGGGTTAGCTAAGTAGTTTCGTGATCGATAGGTGCATTGCTTCGACACATTTAGCATCGGCCTTCTGGCGCTGCTCTGAACAACCTCATAGGTGTTGCTCCTGCATCGCACCAACCACGCACTGGGAAATTACCGTGTGTTGCTCACTGTCTTCGTGCTGACGGACATCGCCACTTCTCTGTTCGACGCGTGGTACATGCCGGTCAGCAATTACTAATAACACCAGGCTAGGCCTTCTCTCCTAGGATATGTTGTGGAAATAAAGTGATAATCATCGCTCAATACGACAAATCTGCTGCCATTACAATATTCAGAGCAAGACCACTGTCCCGCTTTCAGATGTTCATCTTTCGCAAGCGGGGTTTTCTCCATTTCTGATACTGTGCTCTTCATCTTCCATCGGAGAACGGTCTTATGGCAGATATGATTCAAAACGTCTCCTTCTACCTCCCATTTGTACTCATATCGATACACTTCATTTATCGATGCCTGTCGCTGATAAGGTGCGTTAACGTTTTGATATGCCCAACTTGTTTTCAATACACGCTTGATCCGTGTTGTCAGTAGTGCTTGAAAGGGATGGACAGTTGTTTACTTTGCTAGCTTACAGGCCTTCCATTCTTCAAAGGCACTTCGACATCTTTCTTACAAGTTCCGTGATTTACACATCATTTTATGTGTCTGCGATTGTCATAATTTTAACTAGCGACCGTAGGCCGCTACGTAGTAAGCCGGGCAGAGTGCAAAGGTTAACCAAGAAACGCTACCGTGCAAGTGGGGCGTATGCCACTGCAAAAATATACTTTTCACAATAGCATGGCCGGAGCATATAAAAATAACAAAAAAACGTATATTTTAAACTTTCTTCATGATGAACTTCATGTTTCCCACTGATCGCTGGTTTGCAAGCGGAGCGTATGCCATTGCAAAAAGCTCGTGAGGCTTCGAGCGCTCCGGAAAAGTTGCGATGTAGCCACGGAGCGAAGCGGAGTGGCTACATCTGCAACTTTTCCTCCACGCTCTCAGCCTCACGAGCTTTTCATAATACCATGGCCAGAGCATAGGCAAATGAAACAAACAATCATTTTTTCCAAGGCAGATGCGAAGACAATTCCAAATTTTAAAATAACTTTCAAAGTTAATTCCAATATGGATATGGATCCCATGCCGAGGAAAGAAAATAGGTTTGGCATGGATCAAATGTGAGGTTCAGTCCAAATTTTGGAATGACTTTTCATTTGGCATGTATTGGTCCAGGACCCATGTGGATCCCATGCCGAGGAAAGAAAATAGGTTTGGCATGGATCAAATGTGAGGATCAGTCCAAATTTTGGAATGACTTTTCATTTGGCATGCACTGGTCCAGGACCCATGTGGATCCCATGCCGGGGAAAGAAAATAGGTCTGGCATGGATCAAATGTGAGGTTCAGTCCAAATTTTGGAATGACTTTTCATTTGGCATGTATTGGTCCAGGACCCATGTGGATCCCATGCCGAGGAAAGAAAATAGGTTTGGCATGGATCAAATGTGAGGATCAGTCCAAATTTTGGAATGACTTTTCATTTGGCATGCACTGGTCCAGGACCCATGTGGATCCCATGCCGGGGAAAGAAAATAGGTTTGGCATGGATCAAATGTGAGGATCAGTCCAAATTTTGGAATGACTTTTCATTTGGCATGTATTGGTCCAGGACCCATGTGGATCCCATGCCGAGGAAAGAAAATAGGTTTGGCATGGATCAAATGTGAGGATCAGTCCAAATTTTGGAATGACTTTTCATTTGGCATGTATTGGTCCAGGACCCATGTGGATCCCATGCCGAGGAAAGAAAATAGGTTTGGCATGGATCAAATGTGAGGTTCAGTCCAAATTTTGGAATGACTTTTCATTTGGCATGCACTGGTCCAGGACCCATGTGGATCCCATGCCGGGGAAAGAAAATAGGTCTGGCATGGATCAAATGTGAGGTTCAGTCCAAATTTTGGAATGACTTTTCATTTGGCATGTATTGGTCCAGGACCCATGTGGATCCCATGCCGAGGAAAGAAAATAGGTTTGGCATGGATCAAATGTGAGGATCAGTCCAAATTTTGGAATGACTTTTCATTTGGCATGCACTGGTCCAGGACCCATGTGGATCCCATGCCGGGGAAAGAAAATAGGTTTGGCATGGATCAAATGTGAGGATCAGTCCAAATTTTGGAATGACTTTTCATTTGGCATGTATTAGTCCAGGACCCATGTGGATCCGGTGATACCTCAAGTTGTAAATTTCACATCGTAAATACAAAAATTGTAAAATTCACATAGGAAATTTTGCTAAGTAAATGATTTTCTTAGAAGAATAAACTTTGTAAAACATTATTTTATAAAAATGAAACTGGAAAATATTTCTAATAAAGTTAGTTTACGAAATTTCATTTTTGGGAAATTCTCACTTAGTAAATTTTCAAACCAGAACCACAGGATACTGTATCATGCATTAAATATCACCAAAAGCAATTTAATTGTTCTTTTACTGGTTTTGACGCCTTTGTTTACACTTTTTAGGTAAAAAAAAAATAAGAAAACAATTCTATTCTGTATTTTTCACACTAAATGTCCCGAGCATCAACCATACCGTAATCGCGATTTTTCAGCTTAAAAATTTACTAAATGACGTCTTTTGAAAAAAGGTCTTTCGTAAACTAACTTTCTTAGTTTATTTTTAGTATTTATTTTTTCTTATGTATTTTTTCCAATGACTTTGGTTATTATATATTTTTCTTATTTCATGTTACAAAATAACGTTTCCTAAGCAATTTTTTCCATCCTAAACTTTACAACTTGAGGTATCACCGTGGATCCCATGCCGGGGAAAGAAAATAGGGTTGGCATGGATCAAATGTGAGGTTCAGTCCAAATTTTGGAATGACTTTTCATTTGGAATGTACTGGTCCAGGACCCATGTGGATCCCATGCCGGGGAAAGAAAATAGGGTTGGCATGGATCAAATGTGAGGTTCAGTCCAAATTTTGGAATGACTTTTCATTTGGCATGCACTGGTCCAGGACCCATGTGGATCCCATGCCGGGGAAAGAAAATAGGTTTGGCATGGATCAAATGTGCGGTTCAGTCCAAATTTTGGAATGACTTTTCATTTGGCATGTATTGGTCCAGGACCCATGTGGATCCCATGCCGGGGAGAGAAGCCGTGTCACGGTAGCGATTGGGTACTGTAACGTAAGGATGACGAAATATTGCGAAATATAGATGACGAAATCGAGGATTGCGAAATACGTGTTGTAGCTGGGAAGCGTAGTCCACGAGGAATCGATTGGCACTTTTCCCGGTTGATTCGGTGAATTTGGAAGTGAATTAGGCGCGAAAAACGGATTATTGCATAAGGATGATGAAATATTCACGAGGGATCGTTTGAAAAAGGAATTCACGAGGGATCGTTTGGTCCAGGACTTGTCCTTATTCGAACGCGTTTTGGCCGATTTTAGCGATTTTGAATTAGCGTGACCGACAGACGGACGGACGGACGCACGGACGGACTGACTGACAGACAGACGTTAAGTTTTGGGTTCGGTGTCGGAATAACAGTTTTAAGGTGCGGTTAAAGTGTGATTTTGAGCTACACATGCATCTTGTTCTCACTTGAAAGTACGAAGATATCTCGCCCAATGGTCAGGAAAAATCCACGAGCGAGCGATGACCTTTACCAGCCGATGATGGCGTACACCGCAAGTAATCACTCGGATCCACCGCCGAATTTCATTGGATTCGTCTACCAGGTGGTCTCGATTTTCGATTCTGATTATATATCTTTCCTTTCCATGCACATATATTGTACGATTTCCAGGATGAAAAGGGGGCGCTTCGATGGTTCTTGCTGGTGATTGGCGCATTTGTAGCTGTCATTGGCTTCCACACAATCATTATTTGCATAATCTGCATATTCGTGCTGCTTCAGGTATATTAATAGAATAGAATAGAATAGATTTATCATGCGATATCACATGTAATTGGGGGTAATTATAAATGGGGAAATACGGGAGAAGGTGCTTTGATGTATCATTTCTTCTCATCAAGCATTGCCATCATGAACTCTGAATGAGACGTAGGAAGATTACCTTTCTGCAACATGGATATTATACTTTTAGTGATTCTATGCACATATGAATTTTCTCTTAGTTTTAAACGCGCAGTATCTACGACAACTTTATACCTAGCACCACGAGTTCTTGTTTTTACAAGTGTGAAAAAATCAAGCATAGATGATGCGAGCTTTCCTTTACCAAAAATCATCTGGTAAGCTAATCTCGCGTCATTAGCCGTTCTTCTATACTCAAGAGTATGTAGTTGTAATTCCTTGTTCCTCTCATAATGACTTGGTTTATTATGGTAGGTATAGTTTAGCGCTCTGTAGAATATCCTTCGAGTCACTGAGTTTTGAACTTTTTCAATTTTATGACGATCAGTTGAGTTGATCGGGCGCGAAACACTAGAACTGAACTCAAGAGTAGGGCGCACGTAAATACAGTATGCATTTACAAGCGTCTTAACGTCGTTAGTGAGTAGTGCTCGAAAAACTAGGTTAGATTTAGTTTCAGCATTTTTACAAATTGTTTTTGTGTGGTTTCTCATTGAGAGGTTGGTATCAACAATTATCCCAAGGTCCCTAACGAAATTTTCGCAATCCAATAGTTGATTACCCACGTAATATCTTTTCTTTGGGTTCTTCTTACCTAGATGGATAACACTGCATTTATGATTTGCAATGTCTAGCTGCCATGTATTACTCCATTCCAATATATCGTCAACACTTTTTTGTAAACTCACCGTTTTTATCTCGTCTGAGAAGCATTTGAATATTTTTAAATCATCAGCAAACGAGTAATTGTTACAGTTATTTTCAATCAATATCTGAGGAAGATCCGATATGTAAAGATTGAAAAGAATTGGTCCCAATACTGACCCTTGAGGAACACCACTCGTTACATTTTTGGATTCAGAAAGAATATTTTCAACGCGTACTTGAAACGTTCTCCCCGTGAGGTATTCTCTTATCCATTTTGTAGCCTTATCCGGAAAGCCCATTTTGGAGATTTTCTGTATCAATTTTGGATGGCTGACAGTATCAAAGGCTTTAGCATAGTCGAAATAAACGACGTCAATGCTTTCACCTCTGTCAATCGATTTAGACCAACAATTGAAAACCTCAAGCATTTGAGTTTCAACACTCCTGTTTTCCCTGAATCCATATTGAGATTGTGGGAAAATATCAAACATCTCACAGTCTTCTATTATTTTCTTAGAGAGACATTTTTCAAAAACTCGGCAGAAAAAGCTCGTAATAGAAACAGGTCGATAGTTCAGCGGGTATACGGTGGTTTCTTCCGTAAAAGAGTTATTATTGAATGTTTCCATCGTTTAGGTACCTCACAGTTATCATAGGCCTTATTGAAAATCATTTCGAGAGGTATCGATAGAGGGACTGCAATTTTCTTAATGAAATAAATGTTAATGTTATCTGGTGTTCTACACGATGAATTTTTCCACTTCTCGATCAAATTACATATTTCGTATCTATTGAAAAGTTCATCATATTCTCGTCCCACAATCAACTCTCTTTCATGAATGAAATGAGGGGCAGTTGAAATTTGAAAAAGTTGAAATTTGAAAAGTTGAAATGAACCTCTGATTTTCGATTGCCGCGGGCGGGAAAGTTATCCAAATGCTCTAAAAAGTTGGGAATCGTATATTCCATGGATTTGCAACTACCCTGTCTAGAAAATACATTTGAACAAAAATCGGCCTTGGAACTATGATCATCCAAAATAGGAAGAAAACAATTATTTGAAAAAGTGAAAAATTCGTGCCCTGAGGTCAAATTAAGAGATATCAATATCGAACTTTGTGGGTAATCAGGAATTATTGTAAGGGTCATTTTGAGCCTTTGAACGAGTCTCTAGCACGTCAATGAATGGAAATTATTTTTTTCGGGACCCTATTTTGAACCTGTTTTCTGCTTCTGTACGACAACGCCCCATGAGTACTATTTTTTTAATCGGTAGATGCAGAGGCCTTCTATCATCACAAAAAGAGAGAAGACTTAGAAAAAAATCCCAATGACCTTAAAATCACAAGTGAAGAACATATATATGATTGCATCATCACTATGCAATATTGCGAAATCGTAGCATGACGTCACTATCGGTGGCAATGCATCAATAGGTCTAATGTATCCTGCCAAAACATCAAACCGATTGCTTATCTGGTTCAAAAGTTACAACACTTTGAAATTTTGGACGGTGACTTATGTCCGATACTGTATATCACGTGTATTCTCAGAGATTGCATGACCCCTAGGAACTAGGAGCCGAAAGATTGCACAATAATTTTAAGATAATTATCCTAGAGTATATTGGGGACGATAAAAACTTTGACGTCGACGATTTTTCCCAAAACCGGCTTTTAGGCATTTTCCGGTTCTAGGTCCGGCTCTATCGTATCTAAGCTCCCAGAAGAGCTATAAGGATGCCGTTGCGCTCAAAATGTGCAGAAATATATTCCAAGAAACTTTTATGTTGACCAGAAAAAGCGTGGTGGTAATCTTCAATTTGAGATATTTGAAAAACTAAAACGAAAACAAGAAAATAAATTGTGCCGTTTCACCAATCCCCCCTTGGGGCGAGTTAAGAACAGATTCGTGTCGTACATACTCATATTAGTAAAGGAATATGGGGTACTTTTTTCAAGAGGGAAGTGGCCTCCCCAAGCCGAAAATGCCTAAAAACCTGATGTTTTTTATTAGCAAAAATAGTTTTTCGAGCATAACTTTTTTCTTTCAAAGTTTCAAAGTTTAATTTTTTATCGTCCCCAATACTCTAGGATAATTATCTTAAAATTATTGTACAATCTTTCGGCTCCTAGTTCCTCTGGGGGGTCGAATTCCTGCAATCTCTGAGAATACACGTGATATTACCAATGAGTATCAATTCCGAACGCCGTTGTTACGTTTACCAACATGTTGAGAATTTAAAAAAGGGAGTAGTGGAACCCAGCGTCACTGGTCATCTATGATACTCGACGCAGATACTCGAAATGCACTTTCATGCGTATTTATTGTGAAAATTTGGAGAAGAGAATGTTATAATTTCATTTATTACAGGCCGTGAGTAATCCAGAAGCCATAAATTGATATTTTTACAGATCATAATTTAACTGAAAAACATACAATCAAACTTTCTAACACTGACCCTTTACTCAGATACATCTCTCTCGTGTAAGCTCTATATCTATCTAATACTAGACCATGACGGCGACGGACACACTTGCACGATGGGAGAGCACCAGCTTTCTTATGACCATTGCAGCAGCGAAGAACACCAAGAACCACGAGGGGATTGTCACTGAAAACAATTAATTCTCAATTCGCTGTTTTTTCATCCAAGGATACGATACGCTTGACGTAATGACATCGCAAAGAGATATGCACGAAATGGCTTCAGACAAATAACGAATTCGGCAGCAGATTAGGAAGCTACGAATCCCACTAATGCGCTGCCTGGTGTCTTTTCATTGCGGAAATTATAATCCGCTAGCTGCCTGGAAAGCATGTCGCCGTGAGAAGATGATTATCACAGGATTTTCGATATAATTGAGATTCTGACAGCAGTGTCCGTACAACGATTTTGCAACATATGTCCACAATTTGGCCCTAGGGTAAGCTTGGGGTGTAGAGATCGAAAATCGACCTTAGAAAGCCGCATTTTCAAAGCCTCATCCCTGTGGCGCACTTTACCCTGTGCTGTCGTTTTTCAAATCTCATGAACGGCTCTTCGGAGACCCACAAATATATGGTAATTCTCAAAGATCTCGACGAGCTAAGATTTTTTACAATTGTGTGTGAAGAGCTAGCTCATCTGTGAAAAAAGTTATGGCCAGTGAAACATTTCAAATTGCCACCCTGAAAAATTTTTGTTCGTGACGTGCAAAATAAACTTTTTCATTCGATTCGTCATGCAATTTTACCCCCGGGTGAATATACCCGCAAATATCTGATACAGGGGTCAACTTCATTTCGGCTGCCGAATGTCTTCAATTCGTCGGTTTTTAACCAAAAATTGTAGTTTTTTTAGTTTAAGGCATGACTTTTTTCACTGATGAGCTAGCTCTTCACTTCCAATTGTAAAAAGTCTGATCTCGTCGAGATCTTTCAGAATTATCATATATTTTTAGGTCTCCGAAGATCCGTTCATGAGATATGAAAAACGACAGCACAGGGTAAAGTGCGCCACAGGGAATGAGGCTTTGAATATACGTCTTTCTAAGGTCAATTTTCGAACTCTACGCCCCAAGGTTACCCTAGGGCCAAAATTTTTTTATAGGTTGCAAAATCGTTGTACGGGCCTATCTCATTTATATCGAAAATCCTGTGATATGTACAAATTCCTCTTATTAGGATAGTTTGATTTTTTTTAATAATATTTTGAATTGTCTCTAATGAATCTTTTTTTTGCGAACACCTTGATTTGGTGAGGCCTCACCGTCCACGATTCCGAGATAGTGTTGTGCAGGTTGCGTAGTTCCTCTCTTGGATATGACGTCGATAGCGATGTCATCATCGGTCGCCGAATTGGATTCCTCTCTGTAGAGTGTTGTGGTTAAAACTGACGTATAAAATTGATGTAGCGTTTTGGTTGTTTTTTGAACTATAACTTTTTATGTCTACATGTCATGAGTTCTAATACAGAAATTCGGTTTCTTCTCCCAGAAAAAAAAAGTTTTGTAGCTAATCAGTTTAAATTTGTATTTAATGATTTAGGACAGATTTACGTCGTAACGTTCCGGGATTCCGTAGGATCGAAAGCGGGCTCCGCCAATCGATTCCGAATAAAAAATACCGTAGGTGCCAACTTATATGCACATCGGCGTATTTGCATGTTTCAGACATCGATGAAGCCATGGTGATCTGATGGCAAACGGCCACCCTTATTCCCGAAGCCATTGTCGACATGTGGATGCCATATTTAATCGGTCGCGGAAGAAAAAAGGAACTTTAGGGGATACTCTCCGTTGAGCGGATGCGCGCATCACCATCAACAAATTAGCGATATATATTTTGTCATCGGTTTATCCGGTTTGCAGAGTCCTAAGCTGTTCATTAAAGCACCATGTTCCGAAAAATATCACCACTAGTCGGTCTGCATCATTTTTACATGTCAATACGGATTCATTAACTTTTGTATTGCGAAAACTAAGAATTTGACTGAGAGGTATAATCCGATAGAGGTAGCGCTATCACTTTTTTTTAAAAAACAAACTACCATTTTTCATGCCGAGATTTCCGCGCATTGTTTGTGTATGTCTATTCTCCGGATCTAACGCTTTCTGGCTTTTATTTTATATATTTTTTTGTTCATTCTAAATAAGCTTCAAGTGGAGGGTTCGCGCTCAACGAACATATAAACTATAATTTAAACTATTAAACTATTAAACGTAATTTTTAACATATAAACTATAATTTAAACTATAAACTATTAAACGTAATTTTTAAGAAATGATTTGAAATTTGCTATTACCGGAACGATTTATTTCTAGATATGGCATTTTTGTAAATTTATAATGATGAAATATGGGAGTGCCTCAACTTGGGGTGGGGAATCCGATTCTGAAATATAAAAAAGGCACGTCACAGTAGAAATATTTGGACATATTAGGTTGGTCGGAAAGTCCTGTCGTATTTCGGGCTCAAAGTTTGAGCCCGTTTATTTTGGCTGTCTCAAATCCCCCCGGTCTGTCTTCCTAGTATTATTTAGAGGAATGTTCGGGCTTCAACATAATAGTTCTGAATTGTGCCCAGCTTGCTGGATGTTCGAGAATTTTAAGTCTAGCCAAAAGCGTATTCTCGAAAAAAAATTAGAGTCAATTTCAAAAAGGCTGTGCTTTGCTATGAATCAATTTCACGGTTTCAAAAACAGTTAAATGAGAAGCCATATGTGTGCTCTATCTGATGTCTAAACTGGAAAGGTGATCGATTTCGTTTTGTCCGGGTACTTGTTAAAAGCCAAATTCATTGTCATGTTTCATAGTTCCCGTTTTCCCGATCGGAGAGAGCTGAGATAACGTGCGCTGAAGAGAGCTTTGAAGGCTTCAAATGTTATGTGTAACCGAGAGGTGGTCGGTCAAAATCGAATGAGTTAGGCATATTTAATTCTGAAAACGCGACAAGACTTTCCGACCAACCTAATAACTATCATAAATTTGTCGAAAACAAATTACGTCTTTAATGCATCAAAGAAAAAATTATGATAACTCGAAATCAACAATACAATATTGCAGCGACGTTTTTACTTTTATATAGAAATATTTTCTGGTCGGGTTCGCGAGATTTTTGGCCAATCCGAATCCGACAGAAAACCGAGCTGAAAATAATTGCAAAACATGTTATGATTGAACAGGAATCGAACCAGGGACCGCGATGGTCAATCTCGCACTTACCGGGCCAGTTTTTTTTATTATCGCAGAATAGATTTGGGTAAATTGAAGTTCCAAAATTCAGAAGCTTCTAAACCCATTCGATTCACAATCAAAAGTTCCTCCGGCAAAAAACTTTTGATCATGCTCTATTTAAAAAAAAAGTCCCGGACATTGTAACTCCTAAGAGACATCACCGCATCGAAAACATCACTAAACGATCAAATATTGTGTAATGATGCGGTCTAAACTAACACAAACACAACAATCTAACTCCTCATATATAAATATAGATTCGCACGGGATTCTCACCTAACGATTCACTAACCGGTTCAAAATAGGGATGTGTATGTGCGTTGAATAATCCTGCTAAATTTTAATGAAATGATTTCGGCATCAAAAGTGCTGCGGATTGGTCATTTCCCGGTAAACTTCGGAACTTGCTCACCCCATTCGTCTTTGCTCGTTGGCTCGGCGGTTGAGATCAGATCCATAGACCATCAGGATCGTGAGCTGATTAGCCAGGAAGATGAGCGCTCTTGAAGCCATCTGCTTCCGAGGAAGCGCAGCCGCAAAAAATGAGCAGAAAGCATCCGTTATTCACTGGACAATCGCGGCGGATAACGTGTCGCTTAGCTGATATGCACATAGAGGCACCCGAAGGCTGCACATGTCCGAACATCATCCTTCACTCTAGCTAGTCTGTACCGAAATTTGTGAACAAAGGGTGAAAGCTGAACATATCGTTCTTGTTTCACGTTATTGGCAGACTAAGTCATGTTATATTCACGAATTACGATGTTGGTGCTCTATATACTATATATAGCGTTATGATCATTATTCGATGAGAAAAAATGTGAAAAGTGCTTGTGAGAGTTACAACAACGAGAGTTTACTTCTCTATGTCTAATTTCTTCATCTAAATCTGTGCCACAGCATGAGCAACTCTCTACTTCGCTCAGGTAATTTCGTCACCATAATCTTCAATTGTTTCATGGGTCGGAAGTAGGTTGTTCTTCAAAACCGGGAGCTGTACCAGGAACTTAGATGATGTAAATTATCGATATTTCACAATTCACAATGTCATTGTTTATCGCCATTGTGAGAGATGAGCAGATATATGGTTGCAACCTTCACTTTGATCGGATCTTTTCCACTTATTAGGGTGTGGGGTCAAACTGAGCGGCAAAATTGGCGTTGGCCGACTTTCCTGTCCATTTGATGTCCACATTGTACGTATCTTCGCCCTGATAGTCTTTGCTGTAGGTGGCGATGCCGAAGAGACTGAAAATTCATTACAAATCGCTGGAAGAAACCATTGCAACAATAGCAAGGCTTTATGTTTTTATGAAGCAAAAAACACGAAGATGGATATGCAATGATGATAGCTACTCACTCGTGTGTATCGTCGTTGACGACGAGGTGAAGTGCATCGTCCGCCGTCTGAAGGTAGATGTCAGCGCTGACGTCGAGGCTGCATAAAGTGTTTTATGATACAAATAATGAGAGATATGAAACCACCTCTTTGCCTTGACAGTGAACATGTCTTGAACGATGTTGCTTCTCGATGATGTGTACGTTTGGGAGAGGTACGTGCAACCGATGTAGCCTAAACTAACGCATTTATCCTCCAAACATCTGAACAACGTCAAATCCATTCGGACTTACCAGGTGAGGAGTAGACAAACGATGCGTTCACACCTCTTACGATCGAGCTGTGTGCTGCGCAACATTGAAAACGGTCGAATGAGAACTCGAGTTCACGATATAAGGAGTGGAGGGCAGAGACGGTGACACGCAATACTTCTCATTCGACCTAACGCCAAAAAATCGGAGAAGTACTCACCCTTATTTGCCGAGGCGGCGACTTGGTCTCTTAGAGAAAACCGCTTCTCTAGGAGGTTGCATGTCTGTATTACATTTTTATAATTATACGATCATAATAGTGACCAAAGGAGGAGACCGCGCACGTTTCACGCTTAACTATTCTCCGGGTTTGCGTACTGGACTCGGCTTTCCGCATATTTGAATATATTTTCTTTATTTATTCTTTTGCTAAATTGCTTCTAAAGAGGTCCCACGCCCAGCGCACTAAGGAAATACAATTAACGGATAGCGTAAACAAATAATTTGTAAATTCGTCATTACCGGAACAGTTTATTCTCCGGAAAAACTTTTTGTAAATTTGTATATATCATCTCCTGATGTTTTGCAGGAATCCTATTCTCATATTGCTGCAGCTGCAGTATGTTTCGAATAAATTATGGTGCGATTTCAGTCAACAGTTCATCGTTCACGAACACAAACCTGGAGGTGTACAGGGGATTGCACTGCTCAACGGCGTCAAATCCCGTAGCGTAGATGCGAGAATATCCCTCAGTCTGAAAAAGGCGAAATCTGTCGGTGCACCAATTGAGCTCATAGTATTTGGTGACAGTAAAGACATAGAGAGTGTGTGTGGAACATTCTTTTCGCTCACTATCAATGGCCTAGTACTTGAGCGTAATTTAATAATATATATTTTGTCGCTCTGGGCCATCTTTTCGACCACTTCTCATTTTCAGCCATTTCAGGCCATTTTCAGTCTTATTTTAACTAAAAAAATGTCTTAACTCACTCAAAATCTGACATTTTTACACTTTTTCAAAAGTGGTCGAAATGGTCTAAATGGGTGCGCCAGAAATGTGGTCGAAAAAGAAGTAGTGCGCTAATAATTGGAGTGGTCTAGTCATTTGGTAAATCATTTTCAAATAAAAATTCTCAAATAAATGAAATTCCGAAAAGACCTGAAACCACTAACCAATCAAGACCTATTTAATCTCGTAAAAACATTGAAAATAAAACATTTCCGCGGTTTTTTTATGCGCGACGGGCTTCCCAAAGAGCCAACATTTTATCAAGTATTTAATTCTTGACAATGAGTCCAGTAACGATCAACGACATAACAGACATCATCGATGCTCCAACCGTAGAATTGCATCTGTCTCCTTTGCAACAACAAAGACTTTCATCCTCGTTGCATTTCTCTTCAGTACATGAAATGTGTGCAGGCATTCCCACTCCAGTGATCTTCTCAGCAGTCTTAGAGCACCCCTTGGCATAGATTCCATTGTAGTTGAGCTGTAAGATTTCAGTAAATGCAAACTATCTATTTTTCAACAAGGTCTGACCACTGCACAGTACTGATCGCTGCTTTCACACTTATCAATTCCACCTTCTACATCCAATCTTGTTGCACCAGCCTGCACTTCGAAGACACATCTAAAGTGAAATATAATACAAAAGTGAAAGGAAAAACGAACTCCAACGAGAAAACACCAGCAGCGAGCAGCAGAGTGAGATACACCTTGAGTAGCATCATCCTACAGAGACAGAAAAGCAATGCCATTCTCACCTTTTTATGGCAAATAAGATATAAAAAATCCAACGTGAAAACGTTTGCATATCGTAAACTATCACTTCCACACCTTTTTGTCGATTAGTCATAATTTCACTATCACCTCTCAAGCATCGAGCAAGTGAAGGTCACATTATCTCTGTTATCGAGCAGGTAAAGGAAGAGAGAATGCTGCTCGATGGTTAGAGCGTCCAAAGAGTGATGTACGCAGATCTTTCACATGCAATGTTTGCACAATGAGTCTTCTTTTTATAAGACCGACTAAGAAAGTGCAAATATGAATATTCACCCCAAATAAATCAATGAAATGAATAAGAAAACAGATTGGTTTCAGCAAATTAACCGTTCGTTCACAAGAGCAAGTGGTCACACTCAAACCTTCGAGAAGGTGCTAGCGAGTGCGGTTAAAAGGAAGCAACTCACCAATCAGTTTCCTCTACTTTTCTTGCATAAATTATCATTCAACGCTGAATAACTCCCTTCAAATCAAAGGTATTTTATTTATTTTTTGAATACATTTTTTTTGAGCCAGGTACTGTAGTATAAATAAAATTTCAGATGGTTGTCAATACTTCTGATTCGGCATCTGGTGAATTCCAATCTACCCCTGATGAGTATGAAGACATAGATGGAGTGACTCATCTACAGCTCTTACCATCATCTACTGATTCCATCTGATTTCCAACCAAAGAAATGCCCCGTCAACAGCTCTTACCACCTCCTACTGATTCAATCTCATCTCCCACCAAACAAATACGCCGTCTACAGCTCTCAAAACCACCTGCTGATTCCATCTCCTATCCCACCAAAGAGATGGCTAGTCTACAAATCTCAACGGTAGCTGATTTAGTTGAAGAGTTTAAAAGAGCTAAGGAAGACTTAGCTCTTAGCGAAAAGTTCACGAAACTCTATGAAGCTAAAGTAAGGTTCAATACTGAATATAAATTAGTCCAATACAGACGTAAAAAACGTGATGAGAAAAAGCAAAAACTTGCTAGTATTGAGTAAAAGAAAATTGGTATTCAGAAATTAAGAATTAAAGAGCAAATGAAAAAGCTCGAGGAAAAAATGAACGATTAGTTTCATTGTCGTATTCAATTGTCATTCGAGCTTTCTTACAAAGATTTATTGCTATTAAATGCATAAAGTTTCCAATTTAGCTTTTTGTTTCAAATGCAAACAACATACCAATACCACTAATACTTTTCAAATTGTCACCAAAATAACAGAATGATGATGAAAGGATTGTGTGAGCAGTGTAATATGACTAAATGCAAGCTAATTTCTGTAAAAGAATCAGTCCAAAAAATTGGTGCTGACTAGAATCATCAAAAAATATCTCGGAAAAAGATAAAATACTTCTAGAAAAAACATACTATGATCCAAAAACAGGCTTCTGTGGAATCAATGAGCTATCTAGGAAGACTAAAAAGTCTCAAAAAGTAGTCAAAGACTTTTTAAATCAACAAGATGTGTACACACTCCACAAACCAGCTCGCAAAAATTACAAAACTGAAAGAGTATACGTCAACGACATTGATGAACAATGGCAATCTGACTTAGTGTAAATGATTCCATACGCTGAAGAAATTACTGATTTTAGATATCTACTCACAGTCATTGATTGTTTCAGTAAATATGCTTGGGTTGTTCCTCTCAAGACTAAAACGGGGAAGGAAACTGCTGATGCATTGGAAAAGATTTTCACCGGATCTCTCAGAAAACCTAAAATGATGTAAACAGATAATGGAAAAGAGTACTACAATTCTAGAATGACTGCTCTGTTCAAGAATTTAGAAATTAATCATTTTTCAACTTATTCAGATAAAAAAGCGTCAATTGTGGAAAGATTTAATAGAACTCTCAAAGAGAAAATGTGGAAAATTTTCACCAAAAATAATAACCACAAATGGACAGACATCCTTTCCGATCTTGTTTCAGGATACAATAATCATTATCACTCCAGTATTAAAATGACTCCAATTGAAGCTTCTAATCCTGAGAATAAAAAACAAGTTTATAAAAATTTGTATCCCCAAGAAAAAATTGCAGAAGAAATCGAAAATAATATAAAAAGTAAATTCAAAGTAGATGACACAGTCAGAATAACAAAATATAAAGCTATTTTTGATAAGGGATATTTACCAAATTGGAGTACTGAACAATTCAAAATTGTGAAAGTCTTCGATACTTCTCCGATCACTTATGAACTCAAAGATCTTGGCGATGAAGAAATAAAAGGAAAATTCTATTAAGAAGAACTGACACTATACAATAATACTAGCGAAGAATACATTATCGAAAAGATTATCAAACGTAGAAAAAGAAATGGGATTTGTGAAGTTTTTGTGAAATGGCGTGGATACTCAGACAAATTCAATTCTTGGGTTTGCGAAAATACTTTGACTGTCAAGAAGACTTAAATGCTGACGACTTTAACTCTATTATCTTTGACTTCAACAATATTCTCACTCATTATCAGACAATAACACTTTGTGCTTTGTTGAATATTCCTTGAAAACGAAGCTTTTATTGTAATATCAGGTCTAGATTGAATTATTCGATCATTCTGCTTAGAAACATCAAAAACTAATAAAGGATAGTGATAATAATATACATATTCTTCCATAAAAATATAATCTTTGACTGATTTATAATAGCTATTTCTGAATTCTTTATTTTACTTTATCATATTTTGTTCCAAGCTTCCATGTAAATTCTCGATTACCATTAGGAATATTATAACTTTCGAATTGTCTAGAAATGAAAGGCATCTGAATAAGTTTGTTACTCTCATGGATGTTCATTAATTTATTTTGCATCTCAAGATTAGGAATAATCTTTGGAATGATCCATTGAAGCTTATTTATAACCAGTTTAGCTTTATGCTTAGTTGGATCTGAAGAAAGTATAATGTTTTTATTTTCAGGTGATCTGTAAAGTGATAGAGTGTGTTTCCTTCCATAAACAATCTTGTTGTAGCACTCTGCAAACCCGAACAAGTGACTTAATGGGATACAGAATGTGATATCTCCTTTTCTATTTTTGGTGTATTTATTAATTTTGTAAGTTAGAATGTCTTTGCTTTCTAGAATCCATCCAAATGTATTTTGTTTATTCATCGTGGAAGAATATGTCAACAGTCCTTTCATTAAACTTGCTCTACCAGGATCGATAATGCTTTCAACTTGATTTCCATCCATGAAATATGTAGCTCTATAAAAAAGGAACAATGGTGCATTGTTTGTCAAAGATACCTCATCCGTATCTGCCAATGGAGAGCTGTCCAATTTAGTGAGTTTAGCCTCTAGATAAATATAAGATTTGTGCAAAAGAAGATATTGATCACAAGTCTCAATAACAAAATTGATTTCTCCGTGCTGATTCAAGTTAGATCCAGAAGACGGAAATATATTAACGAGATTTTCTTTCTGAATTGAAGTATCACTAACAACCGGATTATCAATGATCAGAATTCTATCGACTGCTTCCATTCCAGGTTTCGAAAGAGATCTTTTTATTTACTTACAAAATTTTTTTCTAATATAAAATGGTATTAGTTTATTCTACTCTATTTTTCTTTACACTTTTTCGAATTTATGAAAACAAACCAATTATTTGTACGGAAAATTCGCACACCTAGTAGAAAAAGAGCTGAATGATAGACCCATTACTCATAATGAATGTAAAGAAATGATAGAAACTAAAAAGTGTGATTATGGAGCTCTACAAAAGACTAATGCTGGTACATGGTTTACAAATAACAAAATTGCAACAGACTATCCTAATAGATTCACAAGTTTATTCTCTCCTAAACATTACTACAAAGAAAATTGTGTCATTATTGATACAAAGGTGTATGCTCATTTCAATCAATCACGTCCAACAAATATCTTAGCAGATTTGAGCAAGTGTAAATATCTGGATGGAGTTTGTGATATTAAAAAGAATGAAGTAATGACATGGGATGTAAATAAAGATCAAAAGTGTGAGTATATTTCAATTGGAAAACTCGATGGATTTTATAGCAATGTATAGCAATGGCCTTTGGATAAATAGCAAAAATCAAATTGCATTGAGTTTTACAGAAAATAGAGCTGTAAGCGATTGTAATCTAAATTTATTAGTAAGTGATGAAGGTTTTGCAGTCAAACGAATAATATCTGCTAAATCTAACGCAGCGATACCTTCTTTGAATAGAATGAGTAGAAAGCCAGAAACGTATGAAAAGGAAATCAACGAATACTATGAGAGACAGAGAAACCAACAAGAGGAAATTAGAAAACGAGAAGAAAAATTGAAGCAAGAACAAGTAAGACAAGACAAATTATATGAAGAACAAATAAGACTAGAAAAAGTAAGACAAGATAAAATAAAACAAGATACTTTGATTGAAGAAAAAGTGCGACAAGAACAAGAAGATACTCAAAAGCGTAATATAGATGATCGTGAGAAGCTTAGACAAGAACATCTACAACAATTAGAACAAGAACGACAACAATTTGTGAAGAGAAGACAAGAAGAAGAACAACAAAGACGAAATGACGAAAAACTCGAGAGACAACAACTTCACATTTTAGAGAAATTGAAGAGACAGGACGAGTTACGACAACGCCATGAAGAGAAAATAAGAAGACAGCAAAGTAATTCTACACAAGTTGTTACAGTCCAGTTTCCAAGAAACAAAAGGTCCAAAAGGGAACTTTCACACTATAGAACCAAAAGGGGGTTGTACACAGATTTTCAAGCAGCAGGCGAATTTCAGTACCTCGAGAACATTTCTAATAATCTTTTACGTCACACAACTGAAATAATTTGTGATATGTTTAATGATCAAAACGATGTTTTAGAAATGTTTATAAGAGAAAACTCTAGAAAGTATATGCAAAAGCAACTCAAACACTCTGCTATAAGAGTAAAAGTTATGGACTCGAGTAATGTAGTACAAGTAACTTTTTGTAAAGAAATAGATGCTGACTCTATTGAATATGTTGATCTAACACATTTCGATGGAACTAATTTAGCACTTACACAAGGTCAAATTCCTATCTATGTAACTATTGGTGTCACACTATTCTACGTTTTCATTGGAAGATCTATTTGGATAATTCTTTCTCCAAAAGTATTTTTTCAGAGAAGTCTTACGAATAACAAAAGACGGCAAGATCGATATGAACAAAAAGATTTGAGACTTGGTACATCAAGGAGGTCTTTAATTAATTTTATTTTTAAATAAATTGAAGATGAGATTTTTTGAATCTGGAAGTAGTTCAAGTTATATCATCAAAAATAACTCACAAAAAGATAAAATAGAATTAATAGAAGAAAGGATAGAAAATAGTGATAAACATTCACAAAAATCAAAAATTTAAGAAAATAATAAACTATCCAAAGAGAATGCTGCATTTTTAAAAGCATTAAAAAGTGGATCAGGTTTCAAAATTCTGTAGGAGTTCCTTAATAGGCTTGTTTTACGTGCAATTGCAAATGAAGATCACATTTTTCGAAATTGATCATATCATTCATATCATCAACAAGTTTGAGTGTTAGTAAGCTTGGTCTATTCACAACTTTGTGATAAATCAGATTTGTAGGTTCATAATAAAGCCTTAATTTATTTTTGGTATTCATTTTACAAATTACATTACTCTGTCGTTCTCCAACAAACGTATCACATATAAGGTTACATGAAGATAAATAAATAAAGGTTTCCTTGAAGCCTTCTAAATCTCCTTCTACTTTCACTACTGCAAGTGAAAATTCTTTTTCCAAGAAACATTGTGGAAAATCGAATTGAAAGTTTTTTTCATTAGAAGATAATTCAAGGAATAATGTAGTCATTTATTGAATATTTTATTTTACAATTAATATTTTTATTTTATTTTTCATTATTTGAAGAAATTCAATTCATTAAATAATAATGTCTGATTTTTCAAATTATTCTGTTAAAAATTATTATTCGAAAAGAAATAACAATCCTCTTTTACCTAGTAGCATTAGGGCTTGCTTAATTGGTAAATCGGGTTGTGGTAAAACTAATTTATTGATGAACTTATTGCTAGATGGAAATGATGAAGAATATCTAGACTATGATAACCTTTACATTTTTTCAACAACTTTATTCCAACCTTGTTATCAGGTACTTATAAATGGATTCGAAAATGGTTTAAGTAAAAAATAAATTAAAGAATGTTTCATTAGTCAAAACTTCGTTGTAGAAGAAAAAGAGAATAAAGAATGTGAAAATACAATTAAAATTCACACTTCTGATAATTTAGAAGATATTCCAGATCCTAGCTCGATAGATCCTGATAAGAAAACTCTCATGATTTTCGATGATATGATATTGGAAAAACAAAATAAAATAGAGCTATATTATACTCGTGGTAGGCACAACAACATTGATTGTTTTTACATCAGTCAGAGTTATATCAAGCTACCCAAGAATACCATCAGGGAGAAAGCTAACCTTTTCATCGTTTTTCCTCAAGATAAACTCAATCTTGATTACATTTACCGTGATCATTGTGGGGAAATTGATAAAAAGAAATTTTTTGAGATGACCAAAGAGATTTGGAGTGAGAAATATTCTTTCTTGACCATTGATAAAACAAGTGACCTTAATGATGGGAAATTTAGAAAGAATTTGAAATATTTTTATCTCTTCATTATTTGAATATTTATTTTTTATTTCTTCTTACTTTCTCTTGTATCATATTGACTGGAGTTGTACCTTCACCAACTATTTGAATGTATATTCTGTCCACATTTGTTAGATCAGTAACTATTTCTTTTGATAAATCTTTAACTGAAAGTCGTCTAAGATTTTCTTGAGAAGCATATGAATTTTGAATCAACTTGGCTTTTGTATCAGCACTCAGTCTTTTCTTACTTGTAATCATTATCTTATTAATTTCAAATTTTATTTCTTCTTTAGGTTGAGCTACTTCATTATACTTCTTAGTAAGATTCACATAGTTTTCATACAAACTGTCATAAGTGTCTTTTTTTGTGTAAGCTTCCTTATAAAATTCACACTCCTCATTCTTTTCGTATAAACTAGTGAAAGCACACTCATTTTCGGCAAATGTAGTTAATAAAGTTGTGAAAAGTAGTTTGACACCTACCTTCTTATCTTCTGGGATTTTGAATGAATCAACTTGATTATTTATTTCCCTGATATTACTTATAGCTTCATCTATGACTTCTTTAATGTTTTCTGTTTTGAAATTTATCAGAGTGTCAATTGATTTAGTGATTGATGGACTTATTTGTTGGACAAGAGAAATTATTGAATTAAGGTCTGTCATTTATAAGCGAAATTTTTTCTAAACTATTTAAAGCACTGTCATTTATAAGCGAAATTGTTTCTAAACTATTTAAAGCACACTTATGTTCAGCAGTTCCAGTCAATAATGTTGAGAATAATAGCTCGACAGCCTCCTTCAGTTCTTCTGCTATTTTGAGTGAACTAATTTGCTTATTTATTTCTTTTATATTTTTTATTGCCTCATCTATAATATCACTATTCGTTTTATCTGTCATTTATAAGAGAAAATTTGTTCCTCATTGGTGCATTTTCTAATCTAAGTAGTTGTTCATCAATATCCGCACTGTATACAGTATTTTTTATCGGAACTTGTTGCGGTTCACTTTTTTCTTCATCGTTTGTTTGAATGAATCTACCTTTGGAATCCCTTTTATTATCAATCACTCAACACTACAACCTATTTCTCTACAAAACTTACTCTTTTTAATAAACACATTTTTGTTCTTATAATCATTCCAAGCATCATATATTTTTCTGTTATTCATTTATTAGAACAATTTTTATTGAATAATATTCAAGATTAATGGATTATAATGGATAATATTAGAGATTAATGGATTTTCATGGATAGAAATGGATTATAAAGGATAAACATCGAGAAAAATTTAATAATTGAAAATCACAATCCAATACACATTGAAAAAGCTGAGACCTAGAGGCCGATACTCAAATAAATCACTCCTAGCTCTTTCTTTTTTTATCTTTTTCTTTCTCAAAAGTTCATCTAAAATGGAATGAATTTTGTTATATTCATTTTTATTTCCAGCTTGATAAGATCCTACTGATAACCTCAAATAACTCATGAGTGAATTATACTTAGAGGGTAGAAAGGAAATACTAGATCCTGTACTTGTAGGATTCGGAATTTGGTTTGAAGGATTAGTTGAAGTTGAAGGTTTAGTAACAAAATAATTAGCTTTAATGAATCTCCACTTATCACTAGCATCGGCATTGTATCTCTTCGTTTCTTTGTCAAATCCTTGGAACAAAGCCTCGGAGCTTAATAGAATTTCTTTATAAGAGCGCGTATCTTTATCGTCAATAACAATCAAATTTGGTGTTTTTTTTGTTAATAATTCCATTAAACCGTTAGTTGCAGTGTAGTCTACGTTATTGATTCTGATTGTGTTTTCATTAAAATTAACGTCAAACTTCCCAATTGTGTAATTCTTCTTATTTTGGTTGTATCTCAAAGAATAACCGGCATTACTTTTATCACTCCCATCTTGGAGGTATGAGACAATTAAGTTGCTTACTACAATTGATTTTTCTGGTTCTTTAGACGTTATAATTTTTTTGTCTTCAATACTTGCTTGCTTAACCGGGGATTGATTCTCTTGATTAGTTATCATTTTCATGTTTTGAATACCATCTTTGAAACTATTCAACGTTTCAACTATCTTACTCTTCTCTTCAATTATTTCATTTTGCAATCTTCTATTTGAATCTAAAATAGGTTTGAATACTTCAACACGATGGTCTTCTACATTCTCTAAATCATTTCGTTCTTGCAAATTCTTGATTTTGTGTTCCATTCTGTTTTGTAGATAATTTTGAATGATTTCATTGCGCTTTTTGGGATCGTAGACTTCAACTAACATTTCTGATTTATTATCAAGTAAATTATTTAAAAAATAATATTATATTAAATAAATAAAACATGTATGCCCTACTGAAGTATTCAAATGATGAAAATGTAAAAAGTTTAGAAGAACTATAGAAAATGAATCGCGATGAAGTACGCCAAGAAGTGTTTTTGATAAACAATAAACTAAGATCTATGATTTTACAATCACGTGAAGTGCAAAAAATGAGGAAAAAAGAGATGATCGATTTCATAGCATTAGTTAGAGAAACAATGATTATTGAAAATTGAAAATCTCTTCAAAGATCAAGGATTTCGATTCTTGAAAATTCATTGATAAATTTTTTTTCTAATAAATAGGAAACATTGTCACCTGAACATTTGAAAAAGTAATAATTTAAAGACCAACATAATCATCTTCATCTGAAAACAATATCTAAAGATGATCTTCGTAAGGAAGTTAGAAGAATTAACAGAGTAAGGAAAATACTAAATTCAGCTCAAATTAGCAATATGAATGTAGCACAATTAAAACAATTCAT
The DNA here is from genome assembly GCA_036245825.1 of Pristionchus entomophagus. Lineage (NCBI taxonomy): Eukaryota > Metazoa > Nematoda > Chromadorea > Rhabditida > Neodiplogasteridae > Pristionchus > Pristionchus entomophagus. The sequence continues at coordinate 5,467,227 of BTSX01000004.1, read as the reverse complement.
TGCAGATAATTTAATTGTAAATGCAATTGAGGAAATACCTCTACCCCCTCCAGATGAAATTTTCTTCCTGGATGATTTAATTTTCAAAGATTCAGAAGACAAAGAGACTAGCGTTTCAAGAGTAACAAACTATAGAAGCTACAATGAAAAAGATTTTCTAGAAAATACTTTTAAAAAAATCGATGATAAAGGCATTGATTTTTACATGGAACTTGTTAAAAATAGATTAACTTCTTTTCTCAAGAAGAAGGGAAATGTTGTCATCAACGACATTTTCAATAATACAAATGTTAGAATTATGCTATACTTAGAGTGTGAATCAAAGAAACCAGATGATACTGTTCCAACTAAATTTCATGTTAATACAAAAACTGAAGTTCTACATGCGGGAGAAAGTAGAGACGAATTCTATCAAGCAGCATGTAAAACTTTGCTAAATGAGGTAGAAAATAGAGAACAACATGCATCAGGATTAGTGATAACTAGGTTTTTGAGATTAACTTTCTTTCAAACGAAAACTGATGTAATGAGAGGAGCATCATATATCGAGAATCCAAAGTTCATCAATGCTAAAAAGGCTGTAATTAATATACAAAATAAAGATGATAAATGCTTCATGTGGAGTGTTTTAGCTCATTTACATCCTCCAGAAGCCATAAAGAAAGAGTGACGAAATACACAGCATACCAAAATGAATTAAATTTTGACGGATTAGAATTTCCTTTCAAATTTGAAGACATAAAAAAATTTGAAATCATGAATAATCTAAGTGTTAATGTGTTTACATATGAGAAAAATATGGAGCCAACGAAAGATGATTCTGAATATAGAATATACCAAATTGTCTTTTCACTTTATAAATGTGAAAAAGAAAGGATTGTGAATCTGTTTCATAATGAAGATGAACATGGTAATGGTCATTTTAGTCTAATTACGAAGTTGAATAAACTTTTAAATAGTAAGAATGATAGTATGAAATACTATTGTTGTAGATGTCTATCATATTATTACAATCAATTAAAATTGGATAGACATTCAGATAACTGTAGTAACACACCTCCAATTGAACACAAACTTGCTTTTAATAAAATAATTCAGTTCAAAAATCATGAGAAAACACAAAAACATTGATTTGTTATTTATGCTGATTTCGAAAGTATAGTTGAAAAAATTAATAATGAAAAAGTCAAAGATGCTTTAGTAAAAAAAGAAAAATGGACTGAGAATATAGGAAAACATATTCCATCTGCATATTGTATATTAGTAGTTGATTCTTACACTAAAAAAATTTATGACATTAAATCGTATGTTGGTGCAGCATTGAAGTTCAACAAATCCATAATTGATATGGTTCGCGGAATTATGGATCTTCCAAAATTTGATTGTCGGAAATTAACTGAACAAGAATGGGATGACTTAAAGGATTGTAATAATTGTCCCGATTGTAATGTACTTTTTGATAATATAAAAACTAAATGTAGAGACCATGATCATTGGACTGGTGAATACAGAGGTCCTTTATGTTTCAATTGTAATATATTAAAAAAGAAAAACAAATTCATTCCTGTGTTCTTCCACAATCTAAAAGGTTATGATTCTCATCTCATCCTTGGAGATATTAAAAGTACAAGGTTTTTGAGAGAAAATAATATGGGGATTGAAAATATATCTAGTAACTCTGAAAAGTTCATAACTTTTAGTTATATTTTACCTTTATTAACTGAGAAGGCATATGAAGGATGTGAAGTGAAATTTCTAGATTCAATGAGTTTCATGTTATCTTCGTTAGATGAACTTGCTAAAAACTTGAGCGATGATCAATTACATATTTTTAAAAACTATTATGCAAATAAGGAAATCTTTGACACAATGCGGAAGAAAGGTATTTACCCATATGAATATATGGATAAATTCGAAAAATTTAATAAAACAAAACTTCCAAGTATTGAGAAATTTTATGATCGGCTCACTGGAAAAGATTGTACAATTGAAAAATATTTGTATGCTAAGTTAGTTTGGTAAAAAAATGAAATGTGAAAACATGGAAGATTATACTAGCGTTTATATGATTAATGATGTGCTTCTTTTAGCAGATGTTTTTGAAAACTTTAGAGAGTTGAGTTTGAATATTTATGGACTTGATTCTTGCTGGTATTATACCAGTCCTGGTTTATCATGGGATGCTATGTTAAAATATACTAAAGTCAAACTAGAAACCATCAATGATGTTGAGAAGTTTTTAATGATCGAAGCTGGTATGAGAGGTGGAATGGTGAATGCTGTAAAAAGATCTGTAAAAGCAAACAACAAATACATTCATAATTTCAATCCAAAAGAATTAACAAACTTTCTAATGTACCTAGACGCTAATAACCTATATGGTTGGGCAATGAAGCAAAACTTACCCCATAGTAATTTTGTTTTCGAAAGTCAAGATGAAATTAGTAGTCTGAATGGTGTTAATAATTCACAGGCATTTATTAGGGAGTACATAAAAAATATTAATATACAAGGAAAAGGATGTATGTTAGAGGTCAATTTAGAATATCCTAAGGAAATTCACGATGCTCATAACGAGTTTCCATTGTGTCCTGAGATAAAAGAATTTGGTAAGAGTGGAATTAAGAAGTTATGTAACACACTTCACGATAAAGAGAATTATGTAATTCATTACAAAAATCTTTTACAAGCTTTAGATCTTGGGCTAAAATTGAAAAAAATTAAAAGAATTCTAAAATTCAATGAATCAAATTGGCTTGCAACCTATATTGATCTGAATACTATTCTGCGTAAAGAAGCTAAAAATGATTTTGAAAAAGATTTCTTCAAGTTAATGAACAACTCAGTTTTCGGAAAGACGATGGAGAATGTACGTAATAGAGTTGATGTAAAGTTAGTGTTTTCTGGTGAGTATGAACGAATGGAAAATGGTGAGTTTCATTACATTTCTAAAAAAGATAGAATAACAAAGTTAGCTAAAAAACCAAATTTTAATAGAAATATAATAATAAATAGCGATTTGAACATGGTAGAAATGGCTAAGACTAACATAAAACTTGATAAACCAATATATGTGGGTTTTGCTATTCTTGAACTTAGTAAATGGTTAATGTATGATTTTCATTATAATGTTGTGAAAAAGAAATATGGAAATAAAGTTCATTTGTGTTATCAAGATACTGATAGTTTAATTTATGAAATAATGACAAATGATCTTTACGAGGACATTGAAAAAGACACTTCTTTGAAAGAATATTTCGACTTCAGTGAATTTCCGAAAGATCATCCTCTTTATTCAGAAGAGAATAAAAAAGTTGTTGGAAAGTTTAAAGATGAGTTAAATGGATTGATAATGAAAGATATTGTAGCCTTAAAACCTAAGCAGTATGCTTATAAAGTTGCTGAAGAGATACGTGAATCTTTTATAGAACTGTATAAAAGAATAAGTCAAAAAAGAAAAAGAAGATCCTAATGTTAAAAAAGTAGTGAAACCTGGAGATGAAATAAAAAAGAGTAAAGGAATAAAGAAAAATGTTGTAAAGAATGAGTTAAAAGTAGATGATTATAAAGAAAGTCTTTTTAACAAGACTGTTGTTCGAAAGAAGCAGTATACAATCAGGTCTATTAAACAAACTCTTTACACGCAAGAACAAGAAAAAGTTGTATTTGATAATGAAGAGACTGCAGATAAATTATTACAATTCAAGAGAGTCATTATACCTAAATGTTTCGATGCAATGGCTTATGGTAATTATGAGTTAAAAGAGAGAGAACAGAAGAATTGAAACTGAATTGTTCTACTAATTTAAGAAGTAATAAACAGTAATATCCACAATGGTGGGTATTGAATTCTTGAATTTGGAATGTTGAGAGATTGATTGTTTTATTTTTATCATTTTCTTTTAGATAATTGATTAGTTCTTCTGGTGGATCTAAACCAAACGAATCAAAGTAATAACATTCATTTTTATTTGTTGAATATCAAACCCAATGAGTACCTGGATTACTACTCGAGTCAAGGTTAACAATACCCGTTTCTATTTTATTTGGCACTTCGGGAAGCCCGTCGCGCATAAAAACACCGCGGAAATGTTTTATTTTCAATGTTTTTACGAGATTAAATAGGTCTTGATTGGTTAGTGGTTTCAGGTCTTTTCGGAATTTCATTTATTTGAGAATTTTTATTTGAAAATGATGTACCAAATGACTAGACCACTCAAATTATTAGCGCACTACTTCGACCATCCATTTCGACCACATTTCTGGCGCACCCATTTAGACCATTTCGACCACTTTTGAAAAAATGTGAAAATGTCAGATTTTGAGTGAGTTAAGACATTTTTTTAGTTAAAATAAGACTGAAAATGGCCTGAAATGGCTGAAAATGAGAAGTGGTCGAAAAGGTGGCCCAGAGCGGCAAAATATATATTATTTAATTTACATCACGGCAGGTGCTATCAGACGAGACTCATTGGTACGGCAACTAAGCAAATACATTCAAGGCTTTTTTTTTCAACCGTGGCTGCTGCTCCCAAGTTTGTGTAGGTTACAGCATCGATTCCGCTTCTGATAATGGTGACCTTATCTTCCTTCACACCGATAAATTCCGTATTCTGGTCAGGCACGATATAGACGGGAGTGTCAAGACTGGCTGCAATGTCATGAAACTGAATAGGAAAGACTGGTCATTGTTCTGATCATATTGGCCAAATACATCAAATCTTACGAGCTGTATTGTCGACTGCGTAGAAGACAAACGACTGATTTTTGAATCCGATATCCCCGCGATTCTCGATGACGTAGTTCTTGCTTGCCTTTGATAGATAACGTTGTAAATGCATACGAGCAACACAGTATCCAGAAAATAAATTATGCCCAGAATAACTAATTGACCAAAATTGCCGAACCGCGAAAAATACCGAGCCGGTCTCGTATGGTGAGCGATTAATGAAACGAACCTTCAGATTGTAAGGCAAGGGGCTCGTCGAGCCAAAATATAGTTGGATCTGCAATATTTCATAGAGATATACTTACTCCCCACTATGTCATATTGTTAACGGTTCCAACAGATTCAGCTGATATTATTAGATCAAGTTTGTATGTTCGTTGTATTAGATAGTAAGTGGTCAATCACTCACGAGTCGATGACATCATATGCCTTAGTCTTCTCATTGTATTTAGTGATGAACATTCGCGTCGCTGAAGAGTCGGTGTACACTTGGCAGCCATTCTCGCACTTGAAGGGTGCCTGAATCGAACATTCGATGCACGGTTATACTACTTGTGCTTGACGAACATGTGATTCTCTTGCGTCGCCACAGTGCATGCACTTCATATCGTGTCACCTTATCCGAGTTTCGATATTTGTAGAACCTTTTTATCAATTTCCAATTTCTTTACCAATTTTACCAATTTTCAATTACCAATTTCGATATTTGTAGAACCAATTTTGAATAAAAGTCTCACTCTATTTCCGAGGACGAGATCAGTAGGTTGAAGAACTTCAGAATAAAAGAAAGTCACTCGTGCTTCCACAACTAGAATTACTCGACAATAGTACAAATCGAACAAATGAATGGCTTACCCGCACAAAGAAGAAGAGGAAGAATGGTCAGACGATTAATCATGACTGGAGTGTCAACGAAGATCAACCGTCACTTGATTATATGTACATCTTATCTTCCCTTATATGGCCAGAAATTGTAAGCATCTGATCAGATTCATCAGACGCCTACAACATGACATTTATTGAGCAAAGCGCATACACAACGCCACATGAGTCGTGATTTGTTAGGCCGACAGAGAGTCTATCACGGACTACATACATCTTCTGCACAATCTGGAGTCAGGTTGTGTGCACACCACGTAGGCATTCAAGTGATAAGAATAATGCATCGATCATGAAAACAGTCTTCAGTGACCTTTCGACCAGGGACCAGGGAAAATTCCGATTAACGTGAATTCCGTAATTCTTGGATTCGATTTGAAACACAATTGCTATTTTGTTGTTTATTTGATCACTGTGTTTGGAAACAACCAAATGGGAAACCGATATATTCCTGATTTTAATAAATTGTTATCGCTTGATTGAGATTATTGTACTGCAATAGTCGTCGAGATATTACGGTTTCTTCTGATTTTGTAGTTGATAGATCTTTGGAGCATCGCCATAATTTTTCCTCTGTAAAAATGTATTGATATACATTAATATGGTGAAAACATGTCAACAGAGAAAAAGTTCCTTTCTAGTGATTTGTGCTATTTTTACCGGAATATTCGCACTCCAACTAGTGTGATTACAGCATCGATAATTGGAAATAGAGTTAGGGACGCTGATACCTGCGAAAAACTGCAAAATTTTACCTAATTAGCAAAACCTTACAAAATTAGGAAACACAGAGATCCGAAAGAACATCGGGAAGTTGATTATGCCCGCGCACGGCAGGTAGACGCATACAATAAGGACTATCATCTGTAGAATCTTGATTGCTCTGCTGTGTTTCGCTGAAAATACTGACTTGTAGTACTAGAGTCTTGAACATTTGCTTCTGTAGGTATTGTGTGCGCTGGCCCATTTCACCTCCGGAAATCCTGAATAAAATTTTGAAAAGCGTATAATGACAAGTCATCAACTTGAACGATTTGACGATAAGCACGGCACAAATCATGATTATGATGGACCAGAACGCCATTATGCTATTGAATCCCATAGTTGCCATTACGGCAGAGAACCGTAATCCTCGCTCGTTCTGAATCAATCTTCAATCGTCAATTAATTGCTATCTTGGAATTTTCCCAAGTACAATAAATCAATTTTAAATTGATCTAACATAGTTTCAAATAAAATTATCCCGAAAACTTGCATAATATAGCGCGCCGATGTGTCCCTGGCCTTCTCCCGGAAAGTCAGAGTCCAGAAATGGCTTCACGTAAGCCTTCATTTCGTCGTCTGAATTGTAGTTGAACCAGCAATTTGCAAACCTAAAATGGGAGTGTATCATTTTGTTTCTTGTTTTTTATACCACTGTGAGAGTTGTAGAAGTACAGTCGTGGAAATCAAAAGAGCCGTCTTCAGTCCGGTGTAGAAACTCGCAGCGGCGGGCCTAAGGATGTCAATAAATGTATTACCTTCTTTTCATTTTACCATTTTAATACAATAAGACGGTAGATGAAGAGATGCGCCATGATTGGCATCGTTTGCGAGAAAACGGCAGCAAAAACGCAGATTGAGAACTGAAATGAGCCCAAGGGTAAGTTTAGCAGAAATCCCCAACCTTCGATGTGAAAATACCGTTTGAGAACATTATGAACGCGTCGCGATAAGAACAAATAACCTGAATATTGTGTTTTAAAAGATTAAAAAATACGGATTTAACCTACCGGTAATGTAAGAAGATGTACTAGCGGAAACCAGATGTCATTGATTGCAAAGGCGAGCAATAAATAGCTGTAGCTATGGAGATCCTGCACTTACAACATCCTTACATTAACCATAAGAACAGTCCTACCTTCGTACTCTTCATGATGACAAATATGAGAAATGTGTTCGAGATGAAAGCAAGCACTGGATGTGCGACGATAAAAGCTGAATAAGTAAAAATACACTTACCAATGTTCGTTGTTTCAATGGCAGCAAAGACGTGAAAAAGCTGACGATCCTTCTCAGCTACCATGTTAGGAGCAGTAACTTCTAGAAGCGGAATTTTTGAATCAGTAGTGCGTCGAGGAAATGCGTCACGGATAAGCCAACATGAAGGAAATACAACGTCAACTGGGATTAAATTTTTATTAGTTTTTCCAATATACGAGACGAATGATCGTTAACGGAAATGCATGGCAAAGCTTTACTTTTTATACAGAACAGTCGAGTAGATGCAACCTAGAAACAAAACTAATTAGTTGTTTTCATATGTAAATTTCAGGTTTGCATGAATGAATAATCATATTTTCAGAACTATCCGAGCGTGCCGAATGCAATGCACACGCCTACACTAATGACAAATATCGTTAGCTTATCACTCCCTCCATAGTTCGTGGGAACGGTCGGGATGGGAAATATCATTGGATTATCACTAATGGACTGAAATATTGAACACGTTCCAATACATTTATGTTTTACTGCAAAATACAATCAACATACATCATCTTCGAATATTTAAAATCTGAATTTGACTGCTCATTATTTTCTTCATGAGCGTTCGACAGGTTTACTCTTTCTTCTACGAAACATAAGTATGATCATAGGATATTATGTGTTTAAACATTTTGGTGAGCGTATCGTAGTTTCTCATTTTACAAATACGAATGAAAATATTTACATATTTTAATTCTACTTTGAATTCTTGGTAAATGTAGCGATCCCTGGGGATACGAAAATACCATACACTATCCAACTAAACATTTGTTATTATTCACAGATTTCGCACGAATTTGTTTTATCATTACGAATTACAAAATTCGAAATTAGTAAATTTTTCATTTTTGGTAGAATAAAGCGAAGCTACGATTCCCTCAGCAAAATATGCTGCACCCATATCTTTCAACTCAGTGCCATTGTTTTTAGGTAAGCAGTGTCAAATTCTTCATACAAGTACAACACATTTAGGTAATGGTATTGATAAATACATATTCGTGAGAAATCTGTGAATAATAAAACTTGCGTAGGTAAATTGTGCTTGGTGTTTTTGTATCCCTAGGAATCGCTACATCTCGAGGATATCTCATACATCTGAACGTGGCATATGGCGAATGATATATTTTTCTGAGAAGCGGCAGTCAATTGTTCATGCTTACCAATCGGTGCTCTTCGTCTGCACCTCTGTACTCAACCTCATCTCACTAGTATTTATTATCAGAGAAACACCACCCCAACATGCGACGATACGCAACTATCTGATTTTTGGGCAGGTTCCATTTTGGTGTTATTTTCTCAGCAAATGGACATCGTTGCTACCGATTTTATCAATTAAGGTGGATATCATCCTGAACAGTATCTATGTGGACGTTCTTTTCGAGCCCATACCCTTCTTTCCAGCTCTTGCCGGAATTTGCACCGGAATTCTCTGCACAGCTGGTGTTCCCTTCACTACATTGCTGGTAAATTTGTATTGCTATTTTTTTTCTTTTCTCAATCTTATAAAACATCAATTTCTCTCATAATTAGGATAAAAATTGAGAAAAAAAATTGAAGGCTTGTTCGAATCTGACAATCACCTGGGTTTCGATGGCTCTGATCATGTGCATTTTCTACCGCCACCAGTCGTTGATGCCAGAGGATCGAAAGCTGAGCAAAGTTCGTTACTAAGTAGTTAGTATCTCGTGTGAGGTGTATGCGTCAAACTGCGATGCTTACCATTGACATTTTGTCTCGATGTTTTAATGAGCGTGAAACGAGATATATGAAAAAAGAGTACGATTGGAGAATAAATGCACTAGCAAGAGGATAAAATACATTTTCACACAGAGAACGAGTCGGATACTAACCGGAATGTTGTTTATCACATTCTCAACGCCAAACGTTATTTATGGCGTATCTCCTGTTGATGAAGAACGAATTGAAGAACGGATAATGACGGTTTGTTCATCTCAAACAATTTGCAAAAAACCTCAATAATAAATACGTATCACAATTCTGACAGCAGAGATGTGGAAATAAAGCGTTTATTAACCCTTTATTATATTTTTAGTATAAGGCAAATAACAAATGCGATGATATGATATATTTCCGACAAAAACAAGCTGGACCTTGTACTACTCATGAACTGACTGTATGAACTGTATGATCCCAGCATGTTGCAGAGCCCGCTAAATTTCAGTTGGGCTCTTGATCGCGGGCCTTGTTTCATGCAAAAGCGTTCTTAAAAAGCGTGCAAAAGCGCGTGATATCATTCGTAGTTATATTATTGACTGTGAGAAAAATAATATCGCTGCCGTACGACTCCTCGCACAGTTTCTTGTTAGTATAACACTCATTATCATGTTGCTTTTCGCCCACATGTACTATGTACTGAGCAGACATGTTTGTTTTCAATTTATTTTCCTGATTTAATTAAGATTTTACTGGTTGTTTTAGTGAACTTATTTGACATTCGGCATCTATTTGGCAAATTGGCATTATTCCAGAATCATAAAAGTGAGTTAACCAGGAATACAATTCATCAATCACTACGCAATTTGTTCGTGCAAGTGCGTTTCATAAAACAGTATTTTTAAAACAATATCACAATAATAAAGTAAGCTTATTGCAGCTTATAGTCCCTGCCATACTATTTGTGATTCCCGGGCTTTCTTGGTTCTGCGCAATTTTGTGTGAATGCATTTCCTTTGGTACGTTCACCGAGCAATTCACTAATCTCAATCACAAACTTGTTTTTATTTTTTTAAACTACAGTATTCACAGCTCAGATATTTTCCAGATGTGACATTCAGCATGTATTGTGTTAATCTCCGCCACCCACTAGCTCATAATTTGATTCATCTTGGAACCACCCCATCCTTTCGGCGATACATCATCTCGTTTCCTGCCAAATTACTAAGAACGGAGCTTCGAACTGAAGTTCGAGTAGGAGTTTCCGCAATTTTTCATTTTTTTTATTCTGAGGTTCACAAACGTTCGATACAACTGGAGCGTTGTTCATATGTAGATGTATAAATATACATCCTGTCCATGGCATATTCCGCTTGCTATAATCATGTCTCCCTCTCCTTCTCATACTCTCGTATCGAATTTAACTTCACCTCGTCCCCATCCTCTTCGTGTATCTGCCATGCGCAGGCATTATCAACTGCCCAATGTTCTGGCAATTTTCCGTGTTTCCGAACTTGGTAAGCACTATTAATTGAGTCGCCGCAGCTGAGGCGATAAAGTGTTTCGTACATTTAAGCCTCAGCTATGGTAACTCTATTCCCCGTTGCCGATGCGGTCATCACACTAATCATGGTGAAAATGTTCAGGTAAGCACGCAAAATAGAGCACTGAAAAGATCGAAGCGGATTACAAATTGTCTAGGGATTCATATGACTCAACACATAATATGTGCTTGAAGGGAGAAGACGGTATGCCTCATGCGAAAAGTGCTGAGAAGAGGGAAAGATGGCAAACACGATGTACCATCCAGTCTGCACTTGCGAACCAGCGGCACTCATCCATAAGCAGGCAATGATACAAGAGTAAATCGGCGACGATGCACACTATGATGTCGACGATTTTACCCAGAATTGGATTTTTGTCATTTAACAGCTCCAGTTCCGACTCTGCGTCATATTGTTTCTTCATGATCACTACAGTGCGTCGATTGTAAGCGAATACAGAATGCATGTAATAATTTCAAGAGTATTTTATTTTCGTAGAAGATGATGGTGTATTTGCAGAACATAGGAAATGACATCACATAGTGAAATATATAAATTTATATAAGTTAGTCGACTAAATATTTATATCAGAAGAGCAAGAGTGGTGCTAGCGATATCAGAACAACAATCAGAATACAATGCATTGGGTCTATGACGACAATCGCGTAGGGCTGTGATGTTACTACACATTCTAGGAAAACTAGCACACTTTCTCTCAATTCGAATTATATTTCCCAGATTTGGCACCACATTACCGTCAAGCGGGAGCAAAATGAACCATGGGCAGTATTTGGCAGTATTTTGCAGCAGAAAACAGCCGAGCCTGGCATTTCGCCCAGAGTTGATGAAAAGTTGTAATCTTTTGGATTTGTGCCTTTCAATGGATTGTGGAAAATGTATCTCGAGGAAATTTTAATTGGTAATCTCTAAATGACCAAACTTGAAAATTTGGTGCGTTGTGTAAATTTCAGTGGTGCATTGGGTGCAGGGTGCAGTTATGCAATTCCCGGTTTTTCTCCATGGCAGATTACAATTTACACAACAATTTTTTCTTCAAATTTTTTTGTGCATTCCTTTGGTTAGCGAGATATTTGCTGCGTTTTTAGCACAGCGCTTTTGACTTATCGAAAGCCCGTATCGAGGTTGTTGGGCGAGCACTTTCCCGAACTTTCTGCCGATACTCAGCGTCACTCGTCGCGCGTCCCTCCCATTCGTATTTTCGCTCATTTTCTCTCTATTTTCGCCCTATTTATTTGTTGTGCTTTATTATTTTATTAATATAACTACTTTAGATGGGTATCGACATCAACCACAAGCACGACCGCAAGGCCCGCCATAATGAGTCCCCAGAAAAGGTCAGTAGAAAGCTCTTTCAGCTATTTCAAGGCTCATTTTGTTGCTTTATCGCCCATTCTTGTACATTTGTCTCGCATTGAGCCGTTCTGTTCAGTTGGACGAGCTTGAGATCGTCGATCAAGAGTCCAAGGATAAGACGGAGAAATCGCCTCGCTGTGTGAAGCACACTGATGAAGAGAGACGCAAGATCTGAGAAGAGAAGCAAGCCCAGAAGCCGGTTCTGGAGCAGGGCAACAAGGGAGAGGTTGGTGCTAATTTTTTCGTTCATCTTGAGCAATGCACTACGTCAACTTTCGTGACGATTTGCTATTTAACTGATCTACCTTTCACCTGAGTGTGCCACTACCTTGCACAAAAGGTTTGGTCGCTGCTCATGGCGTCAAAAATGTAAATATAAGCCGTTAGTTTTCCAGAGATTGCCGCACTGTTCAGCTGTACCTTTTTATTGATTTTAAGCGCATAATGCTCAGGTTCCCGCTCAGGTCAAGCTCTTCGTCCGCTCAAAGGGACGCAAGTTCGAGCGCGCAAGAGGAAGAAGAGCGTCTCGCGGATACAAAGCATTTGTAAAGGTGTGTTGCTTTTATTCTCAGTTCAATGTTCAAGGCAGTTAGACGTTGACGTCACTTCTTTTCACTAATTGCAACTGTCTATCGTTTATTTCTAGACCGGATCGAGAAGGGACTCGTCCGCGGAATCTCGATCAAGCTTCAAGAGGAGGAGCGCGAGAGGAGAGACAACTACATGCCCGAGATCTCCAATGTATTGTATGTTTAATTCGTAGAGATAAATTATTTAATTGATTGAGCTCTCTTGTTCGTGTATCACATGGGATTGTCGTTCCACAAAGGGATCGTAGTTTAGAGGGCATGTTTGTCAATGCGGAAATTCGATTTAACAGTGATATCGTTTATCGGTCAACAAGTGAACAACGTATCGAACTCTTTGAGAGATAATTAGTCGGGACAGGGGCGACCTTTCTTGTCAAGACCTCTCTCAACTTCGTCTGCATCCTCTCAATCAATCGAACACAGAGATCGGGAGTGAGGAAAGTGTTCCACCAATGATGTACTCCCTCCTCAAGATGGTCGAGTGTTCTGGGTTTCCAATTGTTGGTGAGCCATCGTTTATTTTATTTATTTATTTATTTATTTATTTGATACACCCCAGAGGGTGTGACAACATGTGAATAACATATACAGATTGGAAGGTTTAAAGAGAGAGGGGGAGTGGGTAAGGGGGAGGGGGGGGGGGGTAGAGACGGAAGAAGGGACAGTTGGAGTTGGTACTCCCACAGATGCTCTTGACAGATGAGGTGGACGAGGCCTCAGAACGGGAAGGGGACCGTTCCATCCATGTATATCTTATGGATCTAGAGCGAGTGTGGGAAGTGATTGAAGGATCTACAGTTTAGGGATGTCTATCTGGAGTATGCGGGCAGTATCGGGATTAGATAACAAGTGAATCTTGATTGTGTGCAAGGATAATTTTGGATCAACAATACGATGAATCTTAGATAGGAAGCGAATAGTGCGATGAGAAAAGGAGGATCGTAAATTTTCCCTACGAGCAATTGGGATATTAAGGGAAAATGCATTGTGTCTAGTCGATACATTACGGAATGAGTAGAAATGTGACATAGGTAGATCAACAATTCCATTGATTATCTTGAGAGAGAATAGAATATCAGAAACCACACGACGGAGATACAAAGAACGCAAGTTAGCAGTTACAAGTCTCTGATCATAGCAAGGAGGAGATGAAATAAGAGGAGAAGTACGATAATGTAATAATCGAGTGAAAAGATGCTGGCATCTTTCTAATTGTCTAATGGGTACTTTAGCTGAAGGGGACCAAACAGGGGAAGCGTACTCTAGAATAGGGACAATGAATGACTTATATGCTCTGATATAGGGGTCACTAGAAGTACACGAAACAGATCTAAACAGAAGATAAATAAGCATATTCGCTTTCTTACAAATGATGTCGATATGTGGAAGGAAAGAGAGTGAAGGATCAATGTAAACTCCTAAATCTCTAATTGGATGGGGAGGAGAGACAGAGGAAGGGAGAGGGAGGAGGAAGGAGTTGAGAGAGTATTGGTGAAGGGGATTGTTTTTACCTATGTAAAGGGCGGTGCATTTCGTTTCTGCAACCGATAACTGCCAGGTTTCGCAGTATTCTAGGATACCCTGTAGCCCTTGTTGAAGTTGAGAGGGGATAGATGGAAGATCGTTAGGTTTATGCGTGATGTACAGTTTGATGTCATCAGCGAAGAGACGGAAGTTGACTAGTGGGAAGGGAGAGAGAACCCGGGGTAAATCGAAAAGGTAGATAAGAAAGAGGAGAGGACCTAATACGCTGCCTTGTGGCACCCCGCTTAATACCACTCTCTCAGAAGAGAGAGAGGTTCCAACCTTCACTTGTAAACGACGATCGAGCAAAAAATCAGAAATCCAATTAAAAAGACAACCACGAAAACCTAAGCAATTTAATTTATGGAGGAGTTTAGAGTGAGAGACCGTATCAAATGCCTTAGCTAGATCAACATAAACGACGTCAACACAATCATTTCTATCAAGAGATTCACGCCAAGTCTGAGTACAATCAAGAAGTTGAGAAACTGTTGACTTGCCACGGACGAATCCGTGTTGCTCAGAAGGAATAATAGAATGAATTTCACACCAACGAACAAGTTTAGGTTTAATAATTCGTTCCATGACTTTACTAGGAATGGGAGTGAGTGAAATAGGACGGAAGTCAGACAAGGAAGAGGGTGAAGTGACCTTAGGAATAGGAACAACAAAAGCACGCTTCCAGAGAGAAGGAACTTGGCCAAGCATCAAACTGTAGTTCATAATATGAGCAAGAGGTTCAGAAAGAGACAAGTAACACTTCTTGAAAATAATTGACGGAATGCCATCGGAAGGAAGAGAACAAGAATCGGAAACACGTCTAAGATGGTGAGCAATATCAATAGGGAGAATAATAGAGAAAGGCATAGTTTGAGGAATGGTAAGGTGGCAGTGAGGGAGAAGACCATCATCAGCAGTGAAAACAGATTCGAAGTAGGAAGCAAACGCTTCAGCCTTATCAGAGTCATCTATCAGAGTATTACCATGAGAGTCGAATAGGGAGGGGGCAATTGAGGAACGAGGTTTAAAGCGAGTCGAGATGTAACGATAATACGATCGGCTGCGATTGCCAGATAAAAGCTTGTTTTCCTTGTTACGAATAAACTTCCTTATCTCAGAGTCAAGCCTAGATGATACAATAATGAATTGGGATCTTACTGGTGCAAAGGAGAGCTTATTAAAGAGACAACGTTTATGATTTAGAAGAGACTTGATATGAGGAGGGTAATTCTCGAATGGAAGGAGTTCCTTCTTGAAAGGGACAAAGGAAGTGAATAGGTGAGCAAGATAATCAACAAACTGAGAGTACATATGGGAAATATCAGAAAAATTATCAAAGATCAAAGACCAATCGGTGCTAGAGAGAGTCGAGTTTAGACCAATGAAATCAGTCTTACGGAAATCAAAGGAAGGAATTGAAATCGGAACAATAAAAGGCCAGGAAAGATGGAAAGTAACACTCGAGTGGTCAGAGTTCTTGAACGGAGAGGATACATTACAGTGAGAGATTAGGTCAGGGGGAGCAAGGACAATGTCGAGAAAGTTGGTACCCAGAGTAGGGGAGGAAACAAATTGGTGAAGAGAAAGGGAAGAAGCGAAATCAACGAGAGAAACTGATTGTCCAGTGGCAAGAGAAGGATTAGACCAATCAATGTGCAAGTTTAGGTCACCAGTAAGAACAACGGACTTATCACACGAAGAAAGAATGGATAGTAGGTCGAACGTTTAAGGAGACCCCAAACCGTCTCTATTGGGTTTAGGTCGGCTGATTCCGGAGGAAATTCATGGACCTGTGATGTACATTATTGTTATTTTTGAGTGAGAGATGAAAACACCTGTATGGCAGATCGTTCGAAGTAAAGTTTGGTGCTGTTGCTCGAGTGAGCGGGGGCCCAGTCTTGGACAAGAATGGCAGAAGGGCCGAACGAGTTCCTTCAATTGTGATATGTTCTATTGTGTATTCGTGATTCACACCAGAGCCAGTCGAGATATGATTCGTGTAGAATCCATTGATATTTTCCCGAGTCAACAATGGAGTCCTTCCCTCTCGTTGGTTGTCCTCGTGCTCTCCTCCTCGTATAGTTTATCGACTAGTTTCTTGACAGTTGGATGAAGGGCAACGGGGACACTTCGAGGGGCATACGGTCGTCTGGGCGCACGCAAGCCCAGACTGATGATTATTCTCCGTACCGTTGACGCCGAGATTTTGTGCTCTGAAATTGAGAGATCGAATGCTCAGAATGGCGAGAGGCGATATTCTCTTACATTTTTTTTCACAAATCAGACAAATCAATACATAATTCTTCTCCTCAAATCTTGTGCAATCTGCCGATATGTCATTCCATCATCCCTCATGCCCCGAATATCATCTTTAATGCACTTCCGGATCGGAAGCACCGCCTTGCTTCTCCGATACTTTGTAGCCTGTTGTTTAGTTATTGTACGAATAAAGTGTGAAAGGACATACCTTGCCAGGACGAACCATGATGAATGAATTATCTGATAAGGAGAAGAGGAGTAGATCAAATATGAGCCATAAACCGAAACCGTGAAATGCACTACGGTATTTCGCAGACACTATATTTGAAGATCAAAGATCATCATTTTTAAATCTTTTTATTCCGTTGTTATCATCTGTTGTTTTTCGTGTATCTTTTTGCAATATTCATCTGCGCACAGTTTCGCAGGCATGCAGTGGGTACTACTTCGCTCCCAGCACGATCGTTATGAGATCATCCAAGAACACCAGCTGAAGAGCGGCCCGACCCGCATCCGTGCGGATGTCACGTGGGACAGTTGCAGTGGTCAGAGAGATGCTGGCGTCATTCTGGCTGTCGAGAGAACGAAAGCCAGAGTCACAGCAGAGAGGGATCGCATCAAAGCAGCGATGACAGAAGAAGAGAAGGCAGCAGATTCGGATGAAGTATGCCCTTACACATATCATTGAATAGTGCTCTCTCTATCGGTCACACTTTCTCGTAGGTTAGACAAATAAGACAGTGTACAAATGGAGATAGTAACTTCGATCTGGCAAAAATATTGTACATTGTTCCAGGATTCGGTGCCGTTATCGAGTGGTCGTCGTACCCGTAGCAGCAGTGCTGCTTCTGCTTCGGCAGATGGCCCCTCGACCTCTGCAGCAGCTGCTGCTTCCTCCTCCCGGGCTGGAACCCCTCGACCTTCGATGGTTGGACAGCCTCCCTTCACTCTGGCTCCACCATCGAGAGGAAGAGGAGGTGGAAGGGGAAGAGGAACCCCTCGGGGTGCATCTACGTCGACTCCTCGTCGACCTCAGGTTATCTCCTCAACTCCTACTGCCTCGTCCCAGCAGTCACCTCTGGCTCCGTCCCCTCCGGGTGTCCATGCACTCGCTCCACTGGTCCCTCAATCTCTTATTCCCCCCGGTTTCTCACTCAATGGCTCTCCTCCTCCTCTGATTCCGCCATCTCCTTCAGGTAATACTGGAATTATTGATTATTGATATAGATGCATCTACGACGGAATAGCAATCTCTGAGCTCATACCTTTGCAGATGACGCAGCCTTCAGACAGTTTATGATGCATTCCCAAGTGCAGACTCAGTCGGAACTGGCGGGTATAAAAATGATGGTGAATAACCTCTACCTCGCCTGCTTCCCTCTCATCGTTCAGTCTGCGAATCGCTCGACAAGCACCCATCAGGAGGTCAGATTTCCTCTACCATCTCACAAAATATGTATCGATCTTTTGCATCATAGGTGACGGGCACTAAGTCCCTGATGGAGTCACTGGGCACTGCAGTGAAGGAGATCCAGACTAGTGTGCAAGAGATTAGTGCTCATGTGAGCAAGAGCAACGGTGAGCATCGCTTTATTGATACATTCCTACTCTGCCCCTACGATAAAAATTCAGAGTTCTCCTACGAGCCCTACAGCACCAAGGAGCAAATCGATTCAATCGACCTCGGACAAGACCCGCCTGTCCTGGCTACGGCTATCTCATCGATTCTGTATGATGAGACTGACCCGATGGACGACGCCGATCTCTCCCTTCCCTTCTATCAGAGGAAAAATAAGGCGAAGACAAAGTGGTTAGTCGAGGTGAGAATATTGGATTAACATAGAACAAGTAACGAAATACAATAATAAGCAATAATTGTTCAGGCTATCCTTCACAAACAAATGGTATCTGGCGGCCCTCTTCGTGCTTCAGTGCAGAAACAAGTAGCAGAAACAATAACGAAGAATGCAGGAGAAAGACGGAGAGCCAAGCAGAGAGAGGATTGCCCGTGGGATCATTCTCAGAATCCCGGGAAAGAGAAGGGGAGAGGGAGGAGACGGAGAGACACACAAGAGACAGAGACAGGAGGGAAATAGAATTGAGAGAGAAGAGATCGAGGAAGGAATGGAGGGAAGAGGAAGAGATGGAGGGATGGAAGAGGTGGGGGGAGAGGACGGAGTGAGAAGACAGAGAGAAGAGGAAGATGAGGAGATAATTGTCGATAAATAGATAAACTGATACGTTGTTCACTTGTTGACCGATAAACGATATCACTGTTAAATCGAATTTCCGCATTGACAAACATGCCCTCTAAACTACGATCCCTTTGTGGAAGGACAATCCCATGTGATACACGAACAAGAGAGCTCAATCAATTAAATAATTTATCTCTACGAATTAAACATACAATACATTGGAGATCTCGGGCATGTAGTTGTCTCTCCTCTCGCGCTCCTCCTCTTGAAGCTTGATCGAGATTCCGCGGACGAGTCCCTTCTCGATCCGGTCTAGAAATAAACGATAGACAGTTGCAATTAGTGAAAAGAAGTGACGTCAACGTCTAACTGCCTTGAACATTGAACTGAGAATAAAAGCAACACACCTTTACAAATGCTTTGTATCCGCGAGACGCTCTTCTTCCTCTTGCGCGCTCGAACTTGCGTCCCTTTGAGCGGACGAAGAGCTTGACCTGAGCGGGAACCTATGCGCTTAAAATCAATAAAAAGGTACAGCTGAACAGTGCGGCAATCTCTGGAAAACTAACGGCTTATATTTACATTTTTGACGCCATGAGCAGCGACCAAACCTTTTGTGCAAGGTAGTGGCACACTCAGGTGAAAGGTAGATCAGTTAAATAGCAAATCGTCACGAAAGTTGACGTAGTGCATTGCTCAAGATGAACGAAAAAATGAGCACCAACCTCTCCCTTGTTGCCCTGCTCCAGAACCGGCTTCTGGGCTTGCTTCTCTTCTCAGATCTTGCGTCTCTCTTCATCAGTGTGCTTCACACGGCGAGGCGATTTCTCCGTCTTATCCTTGGACTCTTGATCGACGATCTCAAGCTCGTCCAACTGAACAGAACGGCTCAATGCGAGACAAATGTACAAGAATGGGCGATAAAGCAACAAAATGAGCCTTGAAATAGCTGAAAGAGCTTTCTACTGACCTTTTCTGGGGACTCATTATGGCGGGCCTTGCGGTCGTGCTTGTGGTTGATGTCGATACCCATCTAAAGCAGTTATATTAATAAAATAATAAAGCACAACAAATAAATAGGGCGAAAATAGAGAGAAAATGAGCGAAAATACGAATGGGAGGGACGCGCGACGAGTGACGCTGAGTATCGGCAGAAAGTTCGGGAAAGTGCTCGCCCAACAACCTCGATACGGGCTTTCGATAAGACAAAGGCGCTGTGCTAAAAACGCAGCAAATATCTCGCTAACCAAAGGAATGCACAAAAAAATTTGAAGAAAACATTGTTGTGTAAATTGTAATCTGCCATGGAGAAAAACCGGGAATTGCATAACTGCACCCTGCACCCAATGCACCACTGAAATTTACACCACGCACCACATTTCCAGTTTGGTCATTTAGAGATTACCAATTAAAATTTCCTCGAGATACATTTTCGACAATCCATTGAAATGCATAAATCCAAAAGATTACAACTTTTCATCAACTCTGGGCGAAATGCCAGGCTCGGCTGTTTTCTGCTGCAAAATACTGCCAAATACTGCCCATGGTTCATTTTGCTCCCGCTTGACGGTAGAGCACGGGAAATGGAGGGGGATCAGAACTTAACATAGCATGAAGCCTGCATGTTAGCTTGGTCCAGAATGCCCAGCTGTGTGAGCGGTACGCCGTCTGCCTTCCACAGTCCGGTCGCAGGATCGCACGTGAAGTTATTCAGATCGTCCCGAATTTTCTGCAAAAAAAAATCTACCGTTTGTGGTTCGTAGCGGGCGATCTACTCAGTACACCAGTAAAAGCGCCTATTGCTAGTCATTCGATTGTGAGAATATGACTATTTGACCAATATGCTCCCGAAATTGTGGAAGGGAAAATGTAAAAGGTTCAGAATACTCTATCTTTAGGTGTTTCTGGTGTAACAAAACGGATTTGGACAAAGCACTACTGCTCACCGCTCCAAACTTGAGATAGACTAGGCTCCCGGCTGCGCAGGAAAAGCCGGATGGCGTTTCGATCACCGGTTCGCACGGTCCGGGTGAGAACACGAAGCACTCGTCCGGGTCGACCACCGGCTTGATGGCCGGGCACGCCTTAGCCGGAATGCCCGGCGACGTTGGCTCTACAAATGTGTGAGTTTCTGGACTGCGCTGGAAAAGTTAATGCAGTTTTTTAAAAAATTCTTATGGAGCGAATATGTTACCCTTGCGAGATAAAACTCCTTGCGCTATCTCAACGCTATCACACATGCAGAACAGCTAGTAAATCCTAGACCATGGATCACACTAGGGATGGTAAAACGGACTTACCCTATATATATATATGTTTTATCTACGCTTGAGGCGCAACGGGATACGGTAATATAAGGATGTGAATATGACAAGAATGATATGACTCTCCTCTCAATGAGGATAGGATGGTTAATGGGGGGGGGGGGGGGGGGGGGGGGGGTAAGTGAAATACGAAGATCTAATTGACTGGTTCCATCTGTCTTCTTCTGGGTGTGGGAACCGAAGAGGAGGAAACTCGGGCGAACCAGGTAGACTATGCTCCGGAACCAGTTTCATAGATCTCTAATGGACGAAAATGAACGAAAATGAGAGGTGGGGGGAGGGGAAAGGGGTGATGTAGACTTATATGAAGATTGTTGAAGAGGTGATGAGGGGGGGGGAGAAGGATTAGGGACACGAAAGTTTACTAGCGAAAGATGTATTTACTAAAGTCGAAATCTAATTCACTCAATCTCTTCTTATAGACATAGATACTAGACGACGAATGAACATGTGATGGTAAAGCATTTAAGATTCCTGCGATTCTACGTGAAAAAAATGATATCTAGGTGTGGATTTTGTGTGCTCAATATGTATTCCAAAGTTATTTGACCGTATTCTAACTGGGGTGACTGTGAAGAATCTTTTTCGGTCGAGAATGGTTTCTCCATTCATTATTCTATGGGCCAGAACTAGATCTAAGATGACTCTCCTCTTAAAAAGCTCATGGATACCGAGATGAGACAGACGTTTAGAGTAGGAAGGTAGAGAATGAGGATAGGAAGGAGATGGAAAACAACGGTAGAATAAGATTCGTGTGAATTTCTCTTGGATTTTCTCAAGCTTCTGACTCTCTTTCTTAAGGTATGGGTTCGAGAAAGGACAAGCAAACTCGAGGTGTGGAAGAACATAAGTACGGTAGCCCTTGATGAGGATTTCAGGATTATTAACGGATACAGCACGGAGCATTATGTTCATAACAGTGGTTGCTATTTGCACACATTAAGCATTAATGGAGGGGGCGTTTAAAAGAGAGGGGACAACTTGAACACCTAGGTCACGCTGTTGCGTTACGGTAGTGAGAATGACATTGTTGATCGAGTACGGAGGTACAGGAGAGGAGGAACCAATATGGACACACACTTAGACTTAGTACACTTAGACTCGGAAAGAGACAATTGGTTAGTGATAGTCCAATCGAAAATGGCATTAAGAGCATACTGTAACTGTGATACACGAGAGCTCTTGGTATCCGGAGAATATGAAACATAGAGTTTAATGTCATCAGCGTAGGCTTTGATAGTAACATCCGGAAATGAGGCAAGAATATGAGTGATATCAGAAACATAAAGAGAGAATAAGATCGGTCCTAACACTGATCCTTGTGGAACACCTGAGAGAACAGGGAGAGAATGAGATACAGTTGAATCTAGACGGACAGAGAAATGTATCTCAGTGATAAATGATGATATCCAATTGAGCAATCTACCATGAATACCATAATGCGAACATTTAGAGAGGAGTTTAGAGAAGGAAACAGTGTCGAAAGCACGAGAGAAATCGAGATAGATAACGTCAGTGTGTTGCTTACAAGAATGTGCACGAGTCCAGTCGTTCTCAGAATCTAGAAGATTCGTGAGGACAGACGCACCGGATCGATAACCATGTTGATACTTAGGAATAATGTCAAAACGGTATAAGTATGGTGCAAGTTTCCCTTTTACAAGGCGTTCCATTGTTTTGAAGGCAGGAGACAATATCGAAATCGGACGGTACGAATCAGGAAACTGGGTATTCTTTTCTGGCTTTGGAAGGGGGGTAATTAGTGAGTGCTTCCACAAAGAATGGACAATAATAGTTTGCATGCTGATATTGTAAATGTCACAGAAGGGTAGGGAAATAGCATGTGCACATTTACGGAAAATAATTTGAGGAATGATATCATGACCAGTAGAGCAAGAAGGAGAGAGTTGCTTGAGTGCCTTATGTACATCATGAAGAAGAAATGATACATTACTTAGGAATGGAGGTAATGGATGCGAGGGAATAGTGGGGTCAAGACCGTCATCAATAGTGAAATGAGAAGCAAATCGAGAGGCAAGAAGATTGGCAATATTCAATTCACCGGATACGGTAGTACCAGATGAGTCAATAAACTGTTTGGGAATAATAGACTTGGGTTTGGTAAGGGAACGGATGTGACCATCTCAGCTTCAATTAGGAGTTTTCTATGATTTATCTCTGTCCCCTCCCACAATAGGTAATAGTGAAGAACGATAGGGCAGTTATCAACGCAGGATAAAACTTCCGATCACTTATTGTTAATTGCGACACATTTCCTAGAAGTGAAATATATGATTTATCACTTTCCGGACCAGGAAATGGCAAGCTGTTTAAGTCAAGACAAACAATGTAGATTGAGAATATAATTTTTATTTTGAAATTATGTGAATAAACACAAAAATATTAAATCAAATAAAATGAACAATGCACCTCTTTTTCTCTTCCGACAGTTCTACACTCCGATCAAACGTTTGAACTCTCAATTTCAACTTTGATTGGGTTCCTTGACAATGCTCTCGATTCTTTGCAATTTCGGCAATATTTGGCGAACAGCTTTAACTTCCCTTCGTTCTCTCTCAATTGTTTTTCTTTCATATTCAAGTTCGACTCGCGTTGTCCCGTTGCTAGGTTGTGGGCCGAGCCTTAGAATTCACTGAACCGACTGCTATATGAGACCAACTCGCATCAAGAGCACCACGGCGATGCACTGCTTGTTTTCTTTCCTCATCGCTTCTTTGATAGAACAATGATGACTGCTTCTGTGATTTTGTTTCATGCCAACAGAATTAGTGAATAATTGGTGAACTTAGTGAAGTTAGTGAACCAATTAGTTAGGGCGCTTTGAAGGTTGTACCTCGACCCTGAGCAGAGATAATCGCGTTTGAAGTTTGAATTCCCGCCCGTGAATCCCAGGGTAAAGGCTGCTAAATGTTTGCGCAGCGCACTCCCTATCTCCGCCACTATTCGACCCTTGCCTGTACTCCCTTTCGCGAGATGCTAGAGTGGCAGAGAGACCAAAGACCGTAGGGAGAGGGTGCCAAAGGTCACGTGAGACGGGCAGAGACGGGTAGATCAAGGGAGGATTCCTTTTCAAAAGGGAATGGCCCCGCCTCCCTCAGACTTTGTTTAGCGAGTGTCCTTGCTAAATGGAGTAATGATCCCCGGCTAATCGTGGTGGGAGTCGCAACCATTGCTGACAGTATTTCTTTAATCGTGTCTTATCATTATTATTAATAATAATAATAAAATTGTTCTATCCGTTCAGATGAACATCTGCTACATTGTTCTCATTGTCGCCGCAGCCATCGCCACTCTTACCAGTGCTGATGCGCAAGGACAGCCGATATGATTTTGAGATTTGTAAGCTTCAGTTGTTATTCTGCCCACTCACTGTTGCTAGCGAGGAAACTGCGGAACCCGACTCTCCTGTATTTACATGGTCTCACAATGCTCTGACCGGCGATAGAGCGGTCAAAAAGAAGACATTCGATGCCGAATTTGGAATGACTGACTGATGCGACAGTGAATAATAGTGTTGGCTATTCGGGCGTCGAACCTTAACTTGCCTAATTTCGTAAAAAAGAGAGATCAGAGAACTCCGAAACATCAGGTTTGCTATGCGAATACGTTTAATATTGCAGGGAAAGAAGAAGTAAAGCAGCGATCGCTTGACCAAGATGTTTATAATTCCACTCGTACTGCCCTGTCTTTATTCAATAATTCCAAGATTTTATAAAGAAAATGCATCATATCTCATGGATTGTGTATGGTATTCAAGATTTCCAAGCAGACGGTTTGGCTAAAACAATAATGTAAATTGGCAGGAACCGTGCAAATACGACACTCGCCGGCGGCGTGGACTCGTTACTAATGATGTTGTTTCGGTTTTCGACTCTACTCATTCCGCACATTTTCACCATTTGCTGAACTGCGAGATGGTGTGTGGAATTGAGAGAGCAAAAACCGAAATTACACCAATAATAGTAACCAAACGCAAAAACATATATCCAAGACGCTCGTTGCACATTTGGAAAACAACTCAGATAATGACCGATGACTACTTATTTTGACAGATGCTCGTACCTATCCTGTTTGTGTATCTGCCTTGAGTAGGCATTATCAACTGACCGATGTTCAGGCACAAATTTGATCATTCCTTCAATTTGGAAAGCAAATCTCATCTTCACAAGTGGTGCACTCAAGTGCTCGAAATAAACAGGAAACGAAGAAAAGTTAACGAAGGCCAGTCTCATTCGCGACGAGAGCGTCCAGAAAGAAATATAGTAAACAATATGGCACATCCATTTTCAATTTGCGAACGAGTGGCGAACGATTACGAACTCCTACGCATCATTCACTTTCATGAATTCATAATAATTGTGCATTTCATAGGTTCTGTCATCACAATCCATTCACTGCATCCATCAGCGACTACAAATAGGTGGCGAACCATTTATTTGAGTAGCATACAATAATAAATAGTATTGCATAAGTTAGTGGTGACGGAAGAAAGCCTTGGCCTTGGAAGCGATGGTTCCATGGAAGCACTGCTTCATTTCGTCGAACTTTCCGAAGCAAGCAGCGTAAGTGTAGTCGATGGGGGTGAACTTGTCGGGGACCTGGTCGCAGAAGACGAGGCACTTGTCACCAGCAACGGTCGAGTCGACTCCCTGAATCGGGGATATTGTTGGTGGACGAATTTTGTACCATCAAGTGATGCAAAAGATGCGTTTTCTTGCATCAACTATGATACAAAAGATAACAATTTTGAAATAAAAGTGATACAAAAATTGAGCTATCAGTGGAATGGCAGCACACTGGAATCGATTGGTAGGTCACACTCACTCTAGCCTGGCAGCAGGTGGTGTGGTCACGGCCTTGAGCAGCACAGAAGTGCATCTCGGGGAGGGAATCGAGAGGGCACTCGTCGGCTCCAATGAGCATCTTCTGGAGAAGATCCTGGTTGTAGGTCTCGAAGTTGCAGCGGGCCTGGAATGGGTACGGTAGGCCAAAGTGATGATTATCGATCTATCAACCTGGCAAGCTGAAGAGAGTCCACGTCCGGCGCAGCATCTCTCGAAGTGGAAGTTGGGGTCGTGAGCCTCCTTGAGGGATACGGTCGCTGGCGGCTTGGGATTGGCCCAGAGGGAGAGACCCTGGACGTATCCGAAGTCCTCATCGACAGCGCTGTCGCCGTCGAGTTTGAGCACACCACGGGCCTGAAAATGAGAAATATGGTATTCAATATTGGATGAATTCATCAAGTTTAAAATTTATACACGAATTTGCCACATCTTCACGATTGCTTTGTCATAGCAAGATTCCAGTACGGAGAGATAAACTCTTTACCTTGGCTTTGCATCCGCATCCTCCTCCAGCGGGTTTGCTGCTGCATCCGAAGACTGCGGCCACTCCAACGAGAGCGATGAGAAGGACGAGACGAGACATGATAGACTGGTGGTGTGACTGTCTCTTCTAGCCCCTTTTGTACCAGAAGCGAACCGATCCAGAACAAGGTCAGGTAAGGAAGACATGACGTGCTGAGTAATTAGAGCCGCGGTGATTAGCTGAACCGCTCACTTATCCAAAAATTGCACAAGCTCCTTTCTACTCGGTTGCTGTTCACGGATCCCGCGATAACGCATTTATAGTACGCCTCCAGAACAGATAAATTCAGAAATATATCGTCTCAATAAAATAATAATTACATTTTTTATATGCGAATTTGGGACATCTCTCATCTCAAACGTCTTCTCGCAATAAAATTTGAATTCTCAAAATTCGAAATAAACATCGTCAATCGTTTATAGATCAGAGAGAAAGTTATTAAGCATGTATCATTCTTATTTCATTTGATTTTGTCTTATTTTATAGATAGCAATTCGGGATTGCTACATCGATTACAACCGCCCATTGTTTTAAATTTACTTATAAAATGTTCAGAAGATCACGTTTCTCCGGTTTAGACCCCCTCCCAGAAACTTCTTCATAATTACCTCACCAACCAATTAAGCAGACTTCGGATAATTGTGCGGTTCAGCTAATCACCGCGGCTCTAATTACTCAGCACGTCATGTCTTCCTTACCTGACCTTGTTCTGGATCGGTTCGCTTCTGGTACAAAAGGGGCTAGAAGAGACAGTCACACCACCAGTCTATCATGTCTCGTCTCGTCCTTCTCATCGCTCTCGTTGGAGTGGCCGCAGTCTTCGGATGCAGCAGCAAACCCGCTGGAGGAGGATGCGGATGCAAAGCCAAGGTAAAGAGTTTATCTCTCCGTACTGGAATCTTGCTATGACAAAGCAATCGTGAAGATGTGGCAAATTCGTGTATAAATTTTAAACTTGATGAATTCATCCAATATTGAATACCATATTTCTCATTTTCAGGCCCGTGGTGTGCTCAAACTCGACGGCGACAGCGCTGTCGATGAGGACTTCGGATACGTCCAGGGTCTCTCCCTCTGGGCCAATCCCAAGCCGCCAGCGACCGTATCCCTCAAGGAGGCTCACGACCCCAACTTCCACTTCGAGAGATGCTGCGCCGGACGTGGACTCTCTTCAGCTTGCCAGGTTGATAGATCGATAATCATCACTTTGGCCTACCGTACCCATTCCAGGCCCGCTGCAACTTCGAGACCTACAACCAGGATCTTCTCCAGAAGATGCTCATTGGAGCCGACGAGTGCCCTCTTGATTCCCTCCCCGAGATGCACTTCTGTGCTGCTCAGGGCCGTGACCACACCACCTGCTGCCAGGCTAGAGTGAGTGTGACCTACCAATCGATTCCAGTGTGCTGCCATTCCACTGATAGCTCAATTTTTGTATCACTTTTATTTCAAAATTGTTATCTTTTGTATCATAGTTGATGCAAGAAAACGCATCTTTTGCATCACTTGATGGTACAAAATTCGTCCACCAACAATATCCCCGATTCAGGGAGTCGACTCGACCGTTGCTGGTGACAAGTGCCTCGTCTTCTGCGACCAGGTCCCCGACAAGTTCACCCCCATCGACTACACTTACGCTGCTTGCTTCGGAAAGTTCGACGAAATGAAGCAGTGCTTCCATGGAACCATCGCTTCCAAGGCCAAGGCTTTCTTCCGTCACCACTAACTTATGCAATACTATTTATTATTGTATGCTACTCAAATAAATGGTTCGCCACCTATTTGTAGTCGCTGATGGATGCAGTGAATGGATTGTGATGACAGAACCTATGAAATGCACAATTATTATGAATTCATGAAAGTGAATGATGCGTAGGAGTTCGTAATCGTTCGCCACTCGTTCGCAAATTGAAAATGGATGTGCCATATTGTTTACTATATTTCTTTCTGGACGCTCTCGTCGCGAATGAGACTGGCCTTCGTTAACTTTTCTTCGTTTCCTGTTTATTTCGAGCACTTGAGTGCACCACTTGTGAAGATGAGATTTGCTTTCCAAATTGAAGGAATGATCAAATTTGTGCCTAAACATCGGTCAGTTGATAATGCCTACTCAAGGCAGATACACAAACAGGATAGGTACGAGCATCTGTCAAAATAAGTAGTCATCGGTCATTATCTGAGTTGTTTTCCAAATGTGCAACGAGCGTCTTGGATATATGTTTTTGCGTTTGGTTACTATTATTGGTGTAATTTCGGTTTTTGCTCTCTCAATTCCACACACCATCTCGCAGTTCAGCAAATGGTGAAAATGTGCGGAATGAGTAGAGTCGAAAACCGAAACAACATCATTAGTAACGAGTCCACGCCGCCGGCGAGTGTCGTATTTGCACGGTTCCTGCCAATTTACATTATTGTTACTACTCAAATAAAAGGTTCGCCACCTACAAATTGTCGACTGCCGGCACACAAGCAATTATATACAAACGTTATCATATTACAAATATGGTCACTAGTTTCGGCTCATATGGTGGATGATTCGGTTTGCTTCTTTTTTTGTCTCTTCTCAATATCTTCCGAATGAGAGAAACCGTCCTTCGCCTTAACTCAATGTATGATGATAAGAACATATAATTAATTCTGTTCTCTAGTTTGTTTTTAATCACCGATTCGCTAGAGAACACTATTGAGTGTACCTGAATATGTTCACTCCAATTAACGGGATTATCGCATCGGAAACTGGGAATAGAGTTACAGTCATAGGCACCTGTGCATACAAAACAATCGAATATTGGGTAAACTAATGAGTCATAGGTAATTTGTTCGGCAGAATAGCTTTGAATAGCTTCGACACCCTGCCACCCTACCTATCACAACCCTCGAGATATTCCCACAATCTCCATGTATTGCTGCAGACCTCACCAGATTTAGGAAAATGGAAAAGTGCAATCCGAACATTGGACAGTTAATAACTCCGGCACAAGGTATATACACGAATACAATGGGTATGATCATGAGCTAATTGCTCTGACCAAGCCATCTATCAGGAAAACCTGCGCAACCAGTGTCTTGAATATTGTTTCTGCAAATGTTGAGATTTATGGCTCCACATACGATCGGACATCCTATAAATAAAACATATAATTTTTCGAGTCAACTATTTGTTCAAACCGCAGAAAATTAACTATCAGTACGCTGCTTATACCGATTATGACCGACGAGAACGTCATGATGCAATTGAATCCCATCGTTGTTAAAACCGATGATATTCGAACTAAATTTTCATCCTGGAAATGGTGTGATAAATCGTTGAATACAAACTAAGGAACAATCATATTACGTAATACAGCGTGCCGATATGTTCCTGGCCTGCGTGAGGAAAGACATCCAGAAATGGATTCACATAGCTTCGCATTTTCTCGTCGGAATGGTAGTTGAACCAGCAGTTGGAAAACCTGATTCGATATTCAGCCTCGGTTTATCTCGCGCTAGTTCATACCACAGACTGAAATCAATAAAGAGGCAGAGCGAAACCAGAAGCGTCGTATTCAGCCCGTTGTAAAATGCAGCTAATTTTGGCCTAAAAGGTTTAGTGATTTTGTCACTTAAAGATTCATAGAGAATTTCAAGTATCATAATTTCAAGCTATCATAATTTAAGTATGATAATTTCAAGTTTTATTTCTGTGTCCTCACCTCCTAAGCGATATGAGGCGATAAAGGAAGAGATTCGCCAGGATTTGCATCGTTTGTGAGAACGTCGTTGCATAGAAACAAATGGAAAACTGAATACTAATGATGATGATTCAACCCGTAAACAAAGGTTTCACCTTGGAGGTGAGAATCCCGTTCGAAAACATTATGAATGCGTCACGGTATGAGCAAATTATCTATATAGTGTTTTCGAGAAATAATTCAATGTGGAAAGCAAAAAATAATAAAATCAGCTAGAGCCAAATTCTCTCTATTTTGACTGTCCCTCAAATAAATCATCATACCGGTGCACTCATAAAATGAACCATTGGATACCAGATATTTTTGGCGGCAAACGCTATGAGTAGATAGCGATAACCGTAAACATGCTAAAAAGTATCAAAATGTGGACGTTGCATGTCCAATCATCCAAAACCTTTGAATTTCCTATTATAATCCAGATCAGAAACATATTTGCGAGGACTGACAGAAATGAAAGCAGTATTACTTCTAAAACCAACCAGGAAACGCACTGATATTGACAGTCCCAAATGTCTCAAGGAAGTCAAAAAGCTGAAGATTTTATTCGGCGAGCATGGATGCAGCTCAGATTTAGATTTTTCGTGAGAAATGAGAAATGATGATTGAGAATGATGAATGCATAATTATGATTTCGTCAATTGCGTCCAGTCAGTCATCATCTATATTGTGTTCTCTTGCATCATCAATATATGCATCAGTACCAAGAAGAAAAATAGGCACGAACGAGACTATCGCGGCAAAAGAGGAGAATGAGCTTCAGGACACACTCATAAACTCTTCCTCTCTGAGCATTTGTAAATCCATAATTACAAGTTGCGGATGATGAAGAGCATCTAAAAGCAAGGATCTTGACCGAGACATTGGCATGTGCATCCCGCAATTTTCTATCGCATTTTCACCATTCTATTCAGTCTTTAAACAAAGGGAAACTTTCTTATTTTTACTTTTTTTTTCATGTGAACTTTCTCAATAGAGCGTGCTCAGATGTGCGAAAGAAGCATGCTTGTTCAATCACACACTCAGAAATGTTGAACGACGGGATCGTCCTGGGTGATGCTGTAGAGGTACTTGAGTGCGTAATCGGTCTTCTGGTGAATGTTGCTGTCATTGCCTAGATGGAGTGATGTAAAAAATATGAATTTCACAATCAGGAAGGGAATTAACACATACTCTTTGTTGTTATGGTTCTGGCCTTCCTCGAACTAGTGCCAACGCCCTGCCATGTGTAAAAGGGCATGTTTTCATCGAGGGCTGTCCCAGAGCATAAACTCTGGTTTTTGTCGTGCGCAGCTTTCAGCGCACTCCGTCTTACATCAGGCGCTCTATAGATTACGTCACGAGGCTCTGAAATGTGAATACAAAAACGGTTATGAATAGCCTCATCACAGACGAATGACATCTTTTCCGCTAAATGACTATTTCTGTGGTGCAGTTTATTATTTTTTCGAACAGGATGTCTTCGTTTTTTGTGTTGCATTAGAGTTTGCGCGAGAATATGAAACGTTCTATACAATTAACTTTGATTTTCAAACACGATCAAACAACTACTTTCTTTGAAATCTGATTAAATGTTGAGTTATAATAATATGCGAATGCATATCTGGATCGCAATTATTCACGATCTATGCGTTTTGCTTATGCGATATAGTATAATCTCACTAGGGAAGTGATAATCTTGACAACAATCACGGTTTTCACAGTCGCGTGGAACGATTCTTGTCAAAACAAACGGCTCGTAACTTTCAACTTTTTTTCTTTCAATATTGAACGTAACTTGCTTGGATAAGTGAAAAACATAGCTAAACAATTTTTTTCGTCATAACTTCAAACGAGAAACATAATCCACTTCCCGTGGGGAAGTGTGATTTACAGTTTGTGACAAACTCAAACCCTGTATGAATTTGGGTCCTCCACTTATCCTCTCTCGAGATTTCTCTCGCGTAATATCGCAATAAAAAAAGTAAAGTAAAGTAAAGTTTCACCCGACTTCGAGACTGGGCTCGCGGGAGATCACTGCTAGGCCAGTGATACATTGGGCTTGTCAGTCTTTAGTGCCCACCTTTTCGCCAGACCTATTTACCACGTGATCTTGTCACTACCTATTTCCCGTCCCCAATGGGTGGGCGCCTTGGTGAGGCGGAGGCGGTTTCACGACCGGGAATCGAACCCGTGAGGATGGAATGGGAGGGCGCGCCATAGACCGCTACACCACTTCGCCTTTCGACTTCCACTTCGTTCTCAATAAAAGATGATGAATCACTCTTAGATCTGATTTCAATAAAAGTATGGGAATCCCATCTTGACCCAAATCCGCGCCCGGGGTCCTCGCATTTGTTCTCCGGTGGTCATTTCAATGTCAGTATGTGGTGGTAATTCAATGTTACAATATTATGAATATTTGAAAAAAATCAAAGCATTCTGTAAGATGTTAACTCGAAAATATCTCACTATAACTCAATTCCAAATGATGAATCGTAGAGAATAATGAGGATTTTCGCATTCAGCAGTAATATGCAACAAAAACAGATACAAGATGTACTTTAACTTTTATCAGAATATTTGCGTACTCGCTCGAAACCCTAGGCGCGAATTTGGGTCAAGATGGGATTCCCATACTTGTATTGAAATCAGATCTAAGAGCGATTCATCATCTTTTATTGAGAACGGTATTGCGATATTACGCGAGAGAAATCTCGAGAGAGGATAAGTGGAGGACCCAAATTCATACAGGGTTTGAGTTTGTCACAAACTATAAATTACACTTCCCCACGGGAAGTGGATTCATTTACTTTTATTGATGCGTAGCATTAATTCTCGAGCAGAACTATTTGGATACCGTGAAAAGTGACCAAATTATATAACAAGGAAGGGGGACAAGCCCCCCCCCCCCCCCTTGACCTCCCTGGGGGGTTATGCATGATAGCTTAGGAACCATTAATCTGAAAATTGTAGAAGATGTTAAGACAATCAGGCAAATTCTGGCGAAGGTTCACATAACTAATCGACGCTTCTATATTTTGAGGAGTATCCATATGATCATCAAACAAGCCAGGGGCAAGCCCCCCTTGAACCCCCTATGAGGTTACATATGTTTCTCTGTGCAAAACATATTCAACGATGCCGTATACGACCGGTGAATGCTTGGCAACCCGAACTTGATGCCACTCTGTGTAATCCTGAGCCGAAAAGATCCAGACTGAATCAACTCCGAAACAACCCGTGAAAATTACCTCCGAACAAGGTTCCAACATGGAACCGGACTGGTATTGGTCTATTACCATCTTTGCAGTATCACGATATTTGCATCATACACAGAGAGAACGGTGTAGTTTGCACAATAGGCAAACAACATAAATATTATATATTATGGATTGGATACTCGGGGATGGTATGATGGTTTCCCTGACTGCGCGCTATCCTCCATTCTCGGTAGTTAGGTAACACATCTAGTTTGTCCCTTGAAATGGACTCCATAGGCTTGGGATTATTGTCCAGAGCCATGCCGAGGGAAAATGAAATCGCAGATACAGAGGAAATTGCGTTGACTATTCGGAAAATGTAATGCAAGGACCTGCGAGCGCGCTAACATACTCACTCGCTAGTCGTATATCTCATCAAGAGTCTCTCTTCATATCGCCCCTGTGGTCTTGTAGTTATCACAATGGTGCCAACACACAGCCGACCCGGGTTCTATTCCCGCCTGCTACGTCTATTTTGCAAATCTTCAATTTTTTTGTTTTTTTTTTTCGATCGCAATATTTCACAAACCACTTTATGGGGTATCTTGACCTGCTGAATATAATGGCGGGGGTTGGACCTCGAAGGAAAGACTTTGAGACCCGATTGGGCCGGAAATCAGCCTATTTCACGCTTTTTTGACATTAAGTGCCGATAACTCGGCTCAAAGTGGTGACAAGCGGTTCATTCGAAAAAGTGAACCTTGCCAGAAAAAAAGCCAGAAAGCTTAACTTCCAGATTTGAAGACCCAGGCTCAATGCCGAAGTGGGGTTGGAAAATATAGCCTCAGTAAAGTTTGTCACACCCAGGGGTACCCGCCATTTGGCTCCCCGATGAGTTTTCAGGCTGAATTTTTTTTTTGGTGCATCCCCAGACCATGGGCAGAAAGTTTGCAAAGTTTGGTGAGCTTGCACTCACGTTGAAAATTTCGTGTTGGCTGACCCCCGTCCGAGCCAAAAAAATAGAAGGAAAAAAATAAGTCTAAACCCAAATTACGCCGGCGTCAATACGATCTCATGAACTCGATCTTGACCATAAATTCGTCAAAGACATTTATTTGCTTACACCTTCTCGTCGTATTTCATACAACCGACCATTATGTTGAAAAATAGCGCTTCATAACCGTGGATTGAGTGTTCCGAACTGAGTCGGCTAGAGACCTGGCACTTGTCCGAACAACTCCTTTTCAGTTTGAATTACATTTCACAGAACATGAGTTTCTGGTTGGATCTCTGCCGCATTGCGGACAACATTCTAGGTATGTATTTTATGAATAATTTGTAAATTGAAAAAAAAACATTGATTCAGCGATTCTCGGAGTTGGTCTGAATCTATTCGTCTTTTTCCAACTTATTCGCAAGAGATTCTCGTCGAAAGTGGTCACGTACCATGTGGGAATCGCGATAGCCGGCGTTCACGGCATTGCCATTGCAGTGATTCTCGCTGGAGTGCCTAATACGGTGATTTTTAAAAAATACATTTTAAAAATTAAAACAATTTTTTTCAGATTCATCTCTTCCACTTCGACCAGTACATTGTCGTCATGTATGCGCCACTCGTGCAAGATAGCCCGGTAATTATCAACAAAAAACATTAATACTGGGATAATTGATTTAATTTGGTCCGGCTATAAAAAGTCAAGAAACATCATTGTCAACCGCATTGTATGAGATCTTCTTTGTTCAGTTTTTCTGCGAGTTCGTCGTGTTCATGTCCTTCTGGCTGGCGCACATCATCTGGGAGCTCGTGCCGGCCAATTGCATTCTGCAGTACATCGCACTGTGCAAGTACGTACTCTCGCCCACTCTGTCATCGTCTTTGCAGCGGCTATACAAATGATTGCTACCGTAGCGAATACGTTTATAATTGTTGATTTGAGCCACTATGCAATTGTATAGCTAGAGAATCACGATAGTTTTGCGGTAGCATAGGGTTGAGATTGATTACCAGAGTGTGTACAGAAATCAGATCTGAATATTCAGACCACAATTCTCGACACCTGTACGACTCACAATTGCCTACGGGTACTGCTCCCTGCTACTGTCATGTTCATCAGTGAGATATCATCATTGTGTCGATTTTGATGTTCTTTGTTTTTAGCCGTATTGTGCCTACTTCTATCAAGATTCGCTATACGACAACACCACTCGAGAAGTGCACGAACTAACCGATAACGAGAGATTTATGGCCTTTGGCGGGAGACTCTTTGCTTCGGATAAGCACGTACGATTTTCGTCTTTCTTCTATCTTGTGACATAATCTTTCAGGAGGGATCAATTTCGCTACCCAATCCATTCTACCGACCTATTTCGCTGCTTACGGAGTTTTTATCTAGTGCAATACGACGATCCATCGGTTTCTCAACTCATTCCATGTAAAACTCTCAAGGAAGACGGTCGCGATGCAGCGCCGGTTCCTGATAATGTCCATCATGCAGGTTGGTGGGAAAGTCACAAAGATATTTCCTGCGAAAAGTAAATTTCCACTAAACAATACGAGAACATTACTTGTGTCTGTTTATCGTTGGAGCTTGATGGAAATACATAGCTTCGCATAATTGAATGCAACTCTTTGCTGGTAGCACGCTAGATATTATTCACGGTTACGAATACGATCGCTAACATATTTGCGTTCTCTGAAAATGTACACATGAATAACGCAATAAGCCATTCGTATGTTCTCGAAAATTTCCAACATACATAGATATGTATGTTTTTTTCATGGGTAAAATTTCAAATATGAATAAGGGAAAATCGCTGCAGTATCCTGTTTCCAGAGTCTCCTACCACTGCTCGTGATGGCTCCGCCCGTCATTATGTTCCTCTTCGCTCTCACTGGCGGCTACGCTCTGGACCTCGGCACCTTCCTCATATCGTTCTCGTTCTGGGCAGTGCCCATAGTGCAGGTTAGTGATGAAAAATTGGCATTTACCCTCCTCTTTTCGCATGCTCTCTCGCCGGTCAGAGAGACGAGAGGGAATGAGAAAGGAGAGAATCGGATGCCTATTTTTCATCTCTAGTACATGTACGGGAATATCACGAGAAGGATCTCGCTTGTGCTATGATTGTCTTGTCAGCTATGTTATAGAGTTCTTCCATTACGAAGCACTTTCTTTATTTCTTGCAGGGTTCTATCTCGCTCAGTTTCATAATGAGCGCATCGACGCGCGCGACGCCCGAGCGATCGAGTGTCGGTCGTTCCATCAGGACCGTATCTTCAGTGTCGATCAGGATGACCTGATCGCTGTTTATTAGATCGTTTACCCTTCTCCTCCCGCATTTATCGCCCCTCCCTCTTTTTCCTTCCCCCATTCAATTGATAGTCTTTTAAAAAAAAAAGAATAACGTACTATTTCAAACGATAGCAGCATTTCGTTGTTCTCATGGGCGTTGATAAAACATATTCTGCCACTCTTCACCCGAAAAATCAACAGTTTCATTTCAATGAAAAACACTCCCATTACATCTTTCTCCTGTCTCTTCATCGTTTGATTGTATATTTTCTTTCTTCTAATCAATTTTTGCGCTGTGCGCAACAATTGGCAGTGCGATGATGTGCGAGATCTACCTGCAACTGAGATCGCGAATGCGTGCCAATCATGACCAACTCCAAATCATAAATGGATCACATAATATGAGAGTGATAAACACACGTGTC
The DNA here is from genome assembly GCA_036245825.1 of Pristionchus entomophagus. Classification (NCBI taxonomy): domain Eukaryota; kingdom Metazoa; phylum Nematoda; class Chromadorea; order Rhabditida; family Neodiplogasteridae; genus Pristionchus; species Pristionchus entomophagus. Next base: position 5,430,097 of record BTSX01000004.1, on the reverse strand, counting down.
TCTACAAATACAAAATATAATTGTGTTCTTGACCATTCTCGAGTTCATCAAGATTAAAATCATTGTATTCAATACGCGAGCGCGAAATAATGTTGTCGCACCGTCAACAGTTCATTTGGAGAAATGTGAAGTGCGAAAAGGGGACGTTGTAAGATGGCATGGAACTAAATCATTTAAAATGCACCGTTGAAAACGTTCAACTTTGATAAGGAATCACGCATTCATCAAAATCTTACTTATTTTGTTTACACGGTAAGTTCAGCAGAGATATGGCCAAATGTCGATGCCCGCAAGAGATAGCGCACTACCTTTGGTCGACCATAGTTCCTCGGATAAGATCCTGTTAACAGCATTGCACAGAACTACATTTGCTCAGAAGAACTACATTTGTTATAATCCGAGAACTTATTTTCTTCGCTGATTCAGGCTTACCTCGTGCCATACTCGAAAACAGTTCGAAGGTTCGTTATCTTTCCTCTAACAACTAACATCATCATGAGCATCTTCCGGTTGTTTAGTTACCATTTATTTTGCAATGGTAGCGTGATTTCTCACATGTGCTCGTTATGTGTTCAAATAAGTCCGCGTTTACCAAGAAACATACATTATCTTCCAAATCGCGTTTCTAATTATTTTGTTCAGAACGAACAGAAGGTTGATGTGCACGCTGAATATATTCTTGATTCTGAAAGTCGTTGGATTCCGAATTTTCAGATCGTCTTCTACGAAAAGTGCCGAAATTCAAACCGTTTGTTGAATCGATTGAAAAACATCTAATATTTACACTCCAGTGGCCGGAACACGCATGGCTCAATGATCGCGGCGGACAACTTATTATTGTTGGTGACTTGGGAAACGCCGACTATTTTGCTTACGGTGGGTCACGAACAATTATTGAAATGACACAGCCGTTCTTGTCTCTTAAAAAAACTTGCATTGCGAGGTTATATTTTCCAATTTTTCATGGCTCTAAATTTGCAATTAAACTCGTGTAAATGGCGCTAACTATTTACAGTGACGTCCTTCACAGGAATGCGGCGGAAGAGCAGCATACAAGTTATGAACTGTCTACAAATAGACGGGGAAGGGGAATGATAAAGGGGCAAAAGAAGGGGATCGAAGTCGAACTTTTATCACAATTCGTATCTTGGCGTAACGAACGAATTCGAAAAGTCCGTCATCAGTTCGAGAATTACCCCATGAGAATTAAAGCTCAATTCAAAAATCACATGATGTTATCGAGAAAATGATGTTTGTCATCCTTTCCTCGTCTATCTCTCCTTTCTCCATTCATTGACAGTTCTTCGACAGTCGGATTACGGTAGTATTATTGTATACAAGACATATTGTATGTGTATAAATCAATTTGTAATTCAAGATAAAAAGTCACACGGGAGCGTGGGCATATTTTGCTGCCTATTCGCTATAATTTGCAGTATTCACACCACTTTTACATAAAAATGGATATCCATGGATTACCCATGAACGCCACACAGGTACGTTTTAACAAAAACGTATTTTACGTGATTGAAATGTTTTTTCTACAGTTACCCTTCAATCTGCACTGGGAACGCGATTTCTCTATGCAAATTGTGAACAAGTATGTAAACTGTAATAATTAAATATGGAAAAAAGTACTAAAGCTTCAACATCGCACTCCTTCTCGTGCCATTGTTCACATGGCATCCTACCGAACTCTATTTGCTCATTCGGCATCCCGGCCCACTGAGCAAGGACATCCGGGCCGGATACATCGCTAAACAAGTGAGCAGAAAAGTCAGCTGAATCTGACGGAAAATTGTACCTCTATGTTTTAAAATTGTAATAAGCAATTATGAAACAAATTTACTCTATGTTTTAAAATTGTAATAATCAATTATGGAAAAAATTGAGATTGGCTTCATGATTAACGAATGGGTGTTTGGCTGGCTCGTTCGACAATATCTTCGGCCACCTTATCCGGCGCTCTATTGTGATGGTCCTCTCTACCGTTTGGGTCTGCCCCAGTACGTCATCATGGTCAGTTTGCCGATTTCTTCGTAGATAATTGATGTCAAATCATCTTCAAATTTTGCTCGAAGAATTAACGATATTTTGCATCGAACTGATGTCACAGATAATTGACGTGAGTGCGATGGCCGCACCGAATCCGCCGTTCGAGTTTCTCCTGCTCCGCATGCATCAGAAGATGGTCGTCAGCACGAATTCGAGCTTGCGCTTCTCCAAGAGGTAATCACTAGGGTTGAAAATTCAAGGATGAATCTCCTAATTTTGTTTTACACCGGCCAAAGAAGTGAGAGAGCGCGAGAAATTAAGAGGGTCAATCCTTGAATTACCAATTCCAGAAATCACTCAAAACAACCGTATCTATCTCGTATTTAGTATTTTTTCAACAAAAATAATCGTGGATACGATTTCCACTATAGATAGTCATTGAACAAAAGTCATCCGAATGCCGGAAAAATGTTATCCCTGCAGAACTCAAAGTGCAATGATGTTTACTCTGGTCGTTATGTTGGCGCTAAACGTCGTCGGATTCACAATATTCGGAGCTTCCACTGAAGAAAGTGCTGAACTCATCAAGGTTCCGATATTGAAATAAACCAACAAAAAAGTGTATTTTCTAGAGGCCGGAACTCGCGTGGCTAGTAGAACGTGGCGGTCAAATACTGCTATTCGGTGATGAGGAAACACAGGTTATTCGTTTATGGTACGAATGAGACTGAGTTGTTATTTTCAACACGCTGTTTTCTCAGAATGAAATTTTCTCGCGATATCTTTGCTGATTATTTTCGGAATGGTCATGATTTTTTCCATCCACGCAACGTACATTATACACCAAGCAAAAGTGCGTAACCGGGGAAAGGGGCAAACTAATTTTTGAAGAAAAAGTGTTATCACAATGTCTTTCAGAGTAACTCCACAGATCGCACTATAGCACTGCAAAACAAAATGATGAGGCTCATACTCATCGAGGTGAGAGTCTATCACATCGATTCATCATACGTGATTCAGCTCAATTCGTCGTTTTTCTTCTACGCTTTACCTCTGACAATGCTTGCTCTAACCATGATATTCCAACTGCCTGGGCTTTTTTTGGGCGTCGTCCGGCCCGTTTTCACGGTATTATTTTTCTCTAAAAATCAGGTATTGTAATACAATACACGTTGAGATGTGCTACATGTTGAATGCGATGGCGCAGTCGTTTGTCTTTCTTTTCAAAAACAGTCTGCATTGCGAGGTGAATAGTGTATTTGTAGGTATTATTTTCAGCGAATCGCTTTCTAAAGATGCTGTTTTCTATAGATTTTTTTTACCAATGTGTACAATTCTGTGTTAGTCTTCAACAGTTTGAGATTGAAAGAATTTGGGGAATCATTGTCACAGTAGCCTAGTTACAGATTCTCTGGAGCGAGCTGATGTCGCTTCCGATTCTGCGCAATCTGTGGTCGAAACCATCCTCAATATCTGCGCCACAAGAACCTTTCAGTCAAGATCAGTCACACGCGCTTGATTTGTGTGTAAAGTGCGCAATTAAGTTATGTGAAACCAATTATGTAGAATTATCTAATATCACTAGAATTAGGATCACAAATATCACATTATAACTGCGATAAATTATATGTATGTAGATCATTTGAGCTTTTCATAGCAAAGATACGAGATGTCTGCCAGATTCACCAGTAACTTCTTCGAATGTTTTTTTTTCGCTTCGAGTAACAACGAACAGGCGAACAAATCTTAGAAAACAGAGGTGACTTTCGCAGACTGCTGAGATCGCATTTTCTCAAAGGAAATTATTGAGAGAAGATTGTGAATATCATGGTTGTATTCCCCAAACCGATTTAATATACTATACTATTTTTCACAACTTTTGGTTCACTGGAACATTAGAAATTGCAAAATCGTGATTTACAGTCCGGTTGCAGCCCCAACAAAAGTAAGCCACATTCGATAATATCGAGCTATCCAAGCTTGTATGGCACATTGGCAGAAAATTGACGATATCCCATTAGACGTGTAGTGCATTCGCGTTTGAATTCGTGTGAATAAAGCACCTGCACCTCTCCAACAGCCGCTTCAAACCAGCTCCTACACAATCCAGCCTGATATTGTCGGTATAAGTCACATTCGTCCCTCGCATGACGGCTAATGCCTCACAGGTTTAAATTTTTCAAATGAAATAGGTTTTTTGGGAAAAAAATAATAAAATGCCCAGCTTCCGTTCAATTTTCACTGGGATCGCGATTTCTCGCTGCAATTTCTCCACGCGTCAGTTTGTGCTCGCTCAACGTTATATGACCGCAAATTCAGATTTCAATTAGTCTACCCTCTCCTATCGATGCTTACATGGCATCCTACTGTTCTATATCTGCTCATTCGCCATCCTGGTCCTCTCAGCAAAGAAATACGCTCTGGTTACATCGTCAATCAGGTTTTGCAAATATCGAAAAGTAGTTGCTATGGGATCATCCAGGTGTGTTTGATGCTCAACGAGTGGGTGTTCTGCGGGCTGGTCCGAGTCTATCCACTGGTGCCCTATCCGGCGCTATATTGTGATGGACCACTGTGTCAGCTGGGCCTCCCCCAGCAAGCGGTTCTCGTCAGTTTCCGATTGTACTGTTTAATTGTTGAATACTAAGCAGAGCTAAGCAGACCTGGAAACACTTGTTATTATTTTTTTTAGACATTTCTGGCCGCCTTTGTAATTCTTCCGAATCCGCCCTTCGAATTTCTGCTTCTGTGCATGCACCAGAAGATGATCACCAACACGAATTCACGAGCTCGATTGTCTACGAAGTCTGTTTTCCCAGAATACTTATCTTCATTAATGTGTTCAAGAGCTCAAAATGGAATGATGTACATCTTGATCATTCTGTTGATTCTCAACGTTGTAGGATTCGGAGTTTTCGGCACTCCAGCTTCCAAAAGTGTTGAAATTGCTGGCGTTTGTTCATGCAAATGAACTAGAAAAACAATCACAGTAATTTTAGAGACCCGAACTTGCGTGGCTCGTTCATCGAGGTGGTCAGTTGATCATCTTCGGGGATGTTGGAAGTGCGGAGTATTTCGCGTTTGGTAGGCGAAGAGACGGCGATTGCAAGATCAATGGTTGTAGAATGCTACTTCCTCGCAATTACGCTGATAATCGTCTTCCCGGTTGTAGTGGCACTTTCCATTCATGCCACGCTCATTATGCATAAATCAAAAGTGAGCTTACTTGCGGCTTCCAGAGTGTAATTTAACTGGAAATATGTGTGATTATTGAATATCAGAAATTCACCACTGATCGCACAATTCGATTACAAAATAGGATTATGAGCGTTCTGCTGATCCAGGTGAAATATATTTTAATATATATTTTCAAAGAAATTTCCAGCTCACTTCTGTCTTTCTCTTCTACATCGTTCCTCTATCTATGCTGATTTTGACAATAATCTTTGAGTTTCCGGATTCTACTATAGGAGTTTTTCGACCGATCCTTACTGTTGATTTGTTTTATGATACAATTTCGGAATTTGAACATTTTAGATGTGTTTCATTCTGAACCCGATGCCGCTTTCAATTGTATTTCTCTTCAAAAATGGCGCTAATCACAAGGTAAGCATCCGTATAATTTATTTGAACAAATTAATTTAGATTATCCTGAGCAAGATGAGGACTTGTCTGCCTCGATGTCTTGTACCTACCGAATCAACCATCATCTCGACCCATCCAGAAGCATTCACTCATCTTCCCTCGACTTCAATCACTCGCTCAGTCAACAGCTGATATATTTACATAATCGAAATCAGTAGAAAGCTGTTCAGTCTAATCATAATTCCTGCTTCCCCTTGCATGCTGTTTTCCTCACTTATTATAGTATCATCACACATCTTCATGATATTTTCCTGAGAAAGCATTGGTAAATCTTACAAATCCTCAGTAAACCTCAACTCGGTTCCAACAAAAGCGGTCGCTCCAATAAATATCGGCTTTATCTTCAAACGACTTCGATTTAAAAATCACATTTGTGATAGAAGCATGGAAAGACGGGCATTGCTGGCATCGGGCCCTTCCCAGCGATGTACCTAGCGAACTGGAAGCAAAATGATGAATTTCGGTGAAACAATTTGTAACAATTTCGATTTCTTCAAGATATTTGCATAATCCTCACATCTACCGTCCATTGCTTCCACTCCTCTTGGTATGTCACCAATAGCGCCTTCTCTGCTGGCGTCATGTCCCGAGGCGGGTAGCCTGTCTCGATAACTTGACCATTCTAGGACTCTATTGTATAAAAAATGGTCTTCAAAATGAATAAACAAGTAATAAAGGCATTTTCCTAACTGATACATGGTGATATCATTTTAGAAGTGTGAAAGGGTGACATTTGATTCATAGGCCTCTCACCTGGTAGTTTCATTTGGTCTCAACATGAATTGCGCAGGCGAAGAGAACAAGAAGGACGACGAGCTGCATTTCTGCGATCAATGTGAGCCTTTCCACTCTTTATCCCATCCGGTTGATTCAAAAGACCACGATGCCTCATCGATCTCCCAACCGCACATGCTCTCTTGTTGCTTTCTCTCAACCATCTCGATATCCCCTTGATGGCACAGATGTGTCAGGGACACCGTGATGTTGCAATGTTCAGGCCACAGTTGAGCAAGCAAGTCGGCGGAGAAATTTTGGAAAATTATCATTGCACATTGGCCAAAATTATTGTTTGGACGCATCACTGAAAAGTCAGATAATGGGAATTTGACCTGTGCACCAACATACATTCGGCAACTGATCGAGTGATCCCTATCGTGGATCTACGATTTGTGAATATTGTAGCAGAATGTGTCTGCGCATCACAAGCTGATGTAAAAAACTAGGATTCACAGATAATTTACATTTTTCAGCCGGATTGATTCAAATTCAACATAATATATGATTGCCGGCTTTACCTATCTGTTCCAAGTTGCTTTAACGAGTGGTCTCAAACATAGGAAGGTTTCTCAAAACTAGGCAAAGATTACCAGTTCGGCATAGAAGATTATCTGCTAATCCATCCCACGAAATCTCCCTTTGACTCACTCATAGTTCCGATTGTAGAGAGTACTCGTAAATTCGCTATATTGAATGCATATCCGGCAAGTCGTTTAGACTAGGCAATGTTCTCTACAAAGGTTTGATTCACGAGGTCTATTCTAGCCAGTTGAGTTTATGATTATCAATGCTGATCAGAAGAAGATTCTCTACAAACTGACCAAGGGAATTTTCGACACCGACATACTGTCGAAGACGGCAAAAACACGAAAAGATAAAGATAGAACTTTGCCCAAGAAATCATTCGATAGAGCGCTAAATTATGTTCGAGAGTGCTAGAATTGTGGCACTTTACACCAGTTTTATCATAGAATTAGAATTTCTCCAAACTGACGTCGTGCTAAACCGGGATTCAGAAGAATCTGAGAGAAAAATGGAAAACGTCAGACGATTCGGAATCTAAAGTTGTACCTACGACTAACTTTTGAGCTAATTAGATTTTGCTTGCTGTTCAGCCCTTGTTGGAAATTGTTGACTGTTCTCGATACGTGAATGGTTCCCATTCAGGAAACTTTCCTTACTATAATTGTTCAATTCCCGTGATTGGTGTCCCTTTCTGATTAGGAAAAAAAATCACCAGCTTTTCACCACGCTGACGCAAGTATTCTGCGGCGTTCTTTCTCAAACCTGTCACAAAGAAAGTTTTTTTCTCTCATTGGCACGCATTCGTAAAAAATACTGCAGGCAGATGTATACGTCGGCATGCGGCAAATTGTTGCACCCTATTCCATCTACATTCCAAAACCTCCATGAAGGTTCAATAGTTAGAGTAGAAATTTGTCTTCGATAGGCATCTTAGAACCCGCTTCCTCATAATTAATTTCCGCAATCTCACATGATCGACCTATGGTTGCTCATTACGATCGTTTAATTTTGCACAAGATCTAGGCAATTTCGTATAGTGCTTTGTGCGCAAATCACCTGCGGCTACCTGATTGGCGCCAGCGTGTTCACTAGTGATGCCAAATCGAAACTTGCTTCTCCTCAATTCTTGCGCTCTCTATTGTTTTTCTTTAACCGACGAGCGATATTGCGAACTGAGCAGAATAGATTCCGATTGATAATCACTGAAAATCGGAAATCTAGAAACGTCACCGCCCGACTTTCGAATGACCGGGAACCAAACTCAGGTTGGAATACTATACGTAAATAGACCAATTACATTTTATTTGCATCTACCATTCAATCTCCATTGGGAACGCGATTTATCACTGAAAATCGTTCAAACGTTATTATTTTCGTTAAATCTAGGCAAAAACACGATTTCGCAGCTTCCAAATCGCCTACCCGCTCATATCCCTTGTTACGTGGCACCCAACAGTTTTCTATCAGGGTGATGCATAAGTTTTGGACTTTTTTTCTTCAAGTGTTTACAAATTCTTTATAAAAGGGAACTATCAAGTGAATATAGGGGTGTTTTGAAGCGCATCTAATGTGCTTTCGATCGCGCACTTTGATATTCTGACGGCACTCTGGACATGGACATTATGAGTCTTCAAATGCGGTCGATTCATCAAGGTCAGGATCGGGTTTCCATCATTACCCTTGCCTATGGGGTTAAGCTAATGGATCAATGTCAGTACTCATTTTGAAGACTGACCCTTTTGGCACAACTCACAGTAAGATTAGAGTACAATTCTCGACGACATCTATCTGGCACAAATTCTTTCAGACCTCTATCCAGCGATTTTTATGCGATTTGTTGATTATTTTATGGTTTTCAGATTTTCAATTTATTTGACCTGTAGCCAACGCTGAGTCAATTCTTTTCTATGATATTGTGGACGTAACATGTGAAAATACAGCGCCCCACACTAGACCCTTGCCACTCTTTATATACACAATTGAGATCAATTGTTGAAAGCATCAATACTATGAAATTCACGTCGGTTTTCGAGTCGTCACTACTCAAATATGTATCGTGGACCCCAGATCTCAAGCGAATTCGAAAGACAATGATACTAGGTACCCATTTATGTATGATAGATACCCCGCAGAAAATTTTCCCGATGAGAGCGGGAGGTTCGGAAAAGTTTGTAAAATTTGAGTATTTTTGTGATGTCGACTTATAAATATATCTCAAGTACCCATGCTAAAGGAAACCATCTGAGTTGATGATTAATAAGTCAAAGTCCATCCCTAAATTATGTATTGGTAAGATGGCTCCATGATCTCACTCGGCTGAATGCCAGTCTATCAAATTCACCAATGAAAAAAGTCCAAAACTTACGCATCAGCCTAATACATATTCATGCGCCACCCCGGTCCGCTAAGCTGGGAGGTTAGAGCTGAATATATAGCTAACCAGGTAGATCAATAAAAATCTCGCCCACACTGGTAGATTTTATGATGTATTCTTTGAAACCTCGAATCGAACGTAGATGCAAAGGCACTGATTATTCAGGTCTGTCTCATACTCAACGAGTGGGTATTCTGCTGGTTGGTTCGAGTCTATCCGCTGATGCCCTACCCGATACTCTACTGCGACGGACCACTGTACCAGATGGGTCTGCCCCAACAAGCAGTTGCTGTCAGTTTTGAACCACCTTATCGAATATCATGCTTTTCGTAAAACTAATTGTTTGAAGACATTTCTAGCCGCATTTATTATTCTGCCGTGTCCGCCGTTTGAGTTCCTGCTGGTAGTTATGCATCAGAAGATGGTTGAGACATCACGATGGCGGTTCTCTATGAGATTCTTCGCGAATGTGGTTCTAAGTCTTTGTTAAGAAATGCAGTTTGAATTACATCTAAAAAGTTTATTTTAAAACGGCATTTGCCATTACAGAGCTCAGAAATTCATGATGATCGCTTTGCTGGCTTTCCTGTACCTCAATGTAGCCGGTTTTGGAATTTTCGGAAGTCCATCAGTGAAAAGTGAAGAAATCGCCCAGGTATAATCAATAATTGAAATAGTTTTAGCGAAGGTGCTTTTAGCGCCCCGATCTAGCTTGGCTAGGTGCCCTAGGAGGTCAAATGCTCTTATTAGGTGATGTGGGAAGTGCTGAGAACTTTGTTTACGGTAGGGAACAGATGTAACGGATTATGGTCGACCATCATCTACTTGCAGAATGTTATTTCCTTGTGGCCACATTATTGATTGTTTTCCCGGTAGTTGTAGCTTTTTCTATACACGCAACTCACATCATACATCAATCAAAAGTGAGCGGGATTAGATCTCAGAAGAGCCAATATATTCTAGAAATTTGTTTTAATGATTAGGAATTCACAGCGGAAAACACGGGTCATCTGCAAAATAGAATCATGAGCGTTCTCCTCATTCAGGAGCACTTTCGATCATCTTTTGAGCATAATTGCCTAATTTTTACGGGCTGATTACACGAATTTCAGCTCACAGGAATATTTCTATTTTACATCCTTCCTCTATTCATGATGGTCATGATGATAATTTTTCCCCTTCCGTCGACCGTGCTCAGCGTGCTTCGACCGTTCCTGACGGTTGATCTGGCAGTAATGAACAACAATGATAGATGCTTTGAGATTGTCTTCATTCTGAATCCAATGCCACTTTCACTCGTTTTTTCTCTTCAAAAACGATTATTATCGCGAGGTGAGGGCATTCCTCATAGTCTCTCTATTAAGCCTTCTTTCAATTTAATCAGATTTTTCTCGAAAGTCAACCTGTGAAAATGTGAGATACAGCTAGTTTCAGATTCTCTGGAGCCAAATCCGACAGATTCTTTGTTGTCTGGCTCCAAACGCGCAAACTTCCGTCGTGATGCATTTGCCTTCAGCGTTCAGGCACTTCCCCTCTACTTCAGCCACTCGTTCCGGACTCACATGAATCGTGACCGCCATTTATAACTTTATAATCAATATCGTTTGCCACTGTAAAAGCAAAAAGTGGTTTGGATTTTTTGCACATCGTCGTGTCGACGTAACACCAATCAATCATAACTGATTTCAAATGGAAATCACTCAAATAAATTGTCGGTTATCATATGATGCTGTTCTCGCTGCGTTATAACTTGGCACACGCAACGTTGAGACAGATTTGATTAATAAATAATATGATTATGGCTTTGTTTTCCGTTACATCACTCTTTTTTCTCTCCATGAAGCGGTATTCATCAAATACCACTCCGGCATTAATGGCGGCATTATGATTCCATGGATCGTTAGGAGGAACTCACAGATATCGGTGTCCGACGACTTCCTTCTATTATAATTTAAACGGGTGAGGGGTGGACCCAAATTAACCGAGCGCTTGAGTTTTTCCCTTATTCAAAATCAAACTTTCCCAAGGAAAGAGGATACAATATTTCTTTTGCACCAGTCCTGTGATGTAGATTATGGACAGTGCGATCGCCTGTTGTGATCCGTGCGAGAATCACCTGCCGCGCTCTCATTGTGTTCACATAATAACCGCACTACAGATCTCGACTCTTGCCGCCCAAACTACCGCAAATGTCCGAAAACCAAACTCAGGTTTGCATTCCGGCTCGAAACTATTGTATTTATGTATTTGCAGTTACCTTTCAATCTCCACTGGGACCGCGATTTTTCGCTCAAATTCGTTCACAAGTTAGTTGTTTTGGTGAAATTTTGAAACCGAGGAAATACAGTTTATCATATCCCTTCTTACTTGGCATCCAACCGTGTTCTACATACTCATTCGCCACCCAGGCCCGCTGAGCTGGGAGGTTAGAGCTGGTTACATCGCCAATCAGGTAGATTAGTTTTCTCCCAAAAATCGAACATTGGGTCGTTTGTCAGTATATGCCAACATTAATGCAGATCTGTCTCATTCTCAACGAGTGGGTGTTCTGCTGGGTGGTTCGTGTCTTTCCTATGATGCCCTATCCGATACTATACTGCGATGGACCACTGTGCCAGATGGGTCTACCCCAACAAGCAGTTGCTGTCAGTTTTGAACCACATTGTATGATATAATATCAAAAAAAATGTGGTACCTATGTTGCACTGAATTTCAGACGTTTCTTGCCGCCGCGGTAATTCTTCCGAATCCTTTCTTTGAATTCCTTCTGCTTGTTATGCATCAGAAGATGGTTGTGAGCATGACTTCGCGATGGCGCTTCTCCCTGAGGTATCGTTACTAGTGATTACAGAAAAGATAACTTCAATCCGGTTCGGAACCTCGTCAATGCCGGCTTTCCGTGCCCGTTTTGTAATCATAAGTCTTCACATTTGAATATCGCAGTTTCTATTCGAATCATAATCAAATTGATAATGTGAAATATCTTAATTGGTAAATCAATCGTACATTCCAGAGCCCAGTTAGGTCTGATGGCTGCCTTGCTCGTTTTCCTTGTTCTCAATGTAGCTGGGTTCGGAATTTTCGGCCGACCATCAGCACAAAGCGAAGAAATTGCCCAAGTACGATAAATAGTTGATGATACCTCAAGGATTGTGTTTCAGCGCTATGAGCTTGCTTGGCTCGCAGCTCGAGGTGGTCAGATGCTCATATTCGGCGATGTGGGAAGTGCGGAGTATTTTGTGTACGGTAGAGAACAGCTGAATTCGATTCTGATCGATCATTCTGGATTCACAGAATGCTATTTCCTAGTAGCCACATTGCTGATTGTTTTTCCCGTGGTCGTAGCTCTATCGATACATGCAACGCTAATCATTCACAAATCAAAAGTAATTATGCATTTCTCAAGAATCACCTTTTGCAATCATAAATACATATCACCTTTGACAGAAATTTACCGCCGAAAGCACTGTGCGGTTACATAATCGAATAATGATCGTTCTACTGATTCAGGTAAAAAATACTGTTTTTCGTCTCATTGGTTCGAGCCATAAAGCCTCTAAATTCAGCTTACATCCGTATTTCTATTTTACATACTTCCTCTGTTCATGATGGTATTAATGATTATTTTCACCATTCCGTCGACAGTTGTCGGTGTGCTGAGACCGGTTTTGACGGTTGGTACGAAAATCGTACTGCAATTACAGATGCATTAAGATAAGCTTCATAATGAACCCAATGCCGCTTTCGCTCGTTTTCATCTTTAAAAACGATTACTATCGCCATGTAGGGACACTTTTCGCTCGTTTCTCCATGCTGAAAAATAATTGAGAACATGTTCTTTCCAGATTCTCTGGAACAAAATCAGGCGTATGCTATGCTGTCTTGCTCCAAATGCGCAGACTGTCGTAGTGACTCAATTACCTTCTGCCTTCAGTCACTTACTCTCTAGTTCAGCCACCGGCTCGGGGCATAATTTATATTAAATGAACATAATGCGCTAGCTAACAACAATACTGGTTTGTTATGTATAATTAATTCTAAAGGTGTTGTACCAACTTTCGATAATATGTCAAACAGCTAAGAACAATTGACTTATTCGTCATTTATTTCGAATTCTATTCAATCTTTTTTGCATTCTGATTGGTGTCTTGCTTCACTTCTCCGTTCGTCTTCCTGTCTTCTCTGGGCGGGGGTAATATCACCGGGAGGACTGCAGCACAGAAGAGAGCGAGAATGTGACCGATGAAGTAGAAGCGCCTGAAAGCAAGCCTATTGACCGATAGATCAACCAGCTTGTTGTTGCATGTCTCATGCATAGCGTTTGAAAGTGAAACATAAAATATTCGTACTTGTACATCGCGATACTCGGTCCCCAGTGAAGAGCCACGAATGGGTACGTCACGTAAGCCAGCACCATCTCAAAACAGTATGTGAATTCATATGATCATATTATCTTACAAGTGTGGTAAATATTACCTTCGTTCCAATAAAAGTGATCACATCATAGACAACCTTGAGAGAGGGAGAAGAGAGGAAACGCCAGCGGAAAGAGCGACGGAACTGAATGCGTTTGGAATATCAGCTTTTGTCCAATCTGTTTCAAATGAAGTAGTAGAATTTTAGGAAAACAAATTTTGAGTATCTAATGAATTTCGTGAGCCAAACTCACGCCCTTGCCCCCGAGCGTGAAGATGGCACCACCAAGGAAGGTGACATAGTATCCCATGAAAATACCGTGCCACCACGCAGAGAGCAGATAGGTGGAGATGGTGCGGTATCTGGAAATTAATCAATCCGAATTGGATGAGTAAGATTATTTTCCCAAAAATGATTGAAAATCTGTACTTCTTGGGAGCTCGATCGAATGCGACTCGTCGCAACCAGCCCATCGTGCTGGTGTTCCATGAATCCAGAGTGTCCTTGAAGCTAAGCGCTGACTGAAATACTATTTTATTTTAGAAGATCTTGAACCTAGATGGGCCAAACTTCTAAGTTATCTGTACCTCGACCCTCCATGCGAAGACACTCGTGGCCAGTTCCCACTTCGCCTCTCCCGTTTTCTCATCAAAGCCACTGAACCCATAGCCGGACAGGTTGTAGATAGCGTCAGCTGAACAGTGTGCTAATTTTCTTCATAAATTTGATCAGTTGGCCTACTCTTCCTAGTCTAATTGAACATTGACAAATCACGTATAGTAGGGTGAACTTACCGAAATACCAGGCGTAATAGTACGGCACTCGCTGAATGACGAAGCAGAACCAGAAGAGGATGATCCTGAAATTTGGCAATGAAAAAAAGTTTTCCACGGTTCGAGAATGTCTGTTCAGACGTTTTGGCAGTTCTACTACAAATCAACTATGAAATTCAAGATTTTACTAGCTGTGATAAGCACACGAACGCCACAAAACGCTTACCACAACACCGGGTTCAGATCGGTTCTGTCTAATATGGAGATAGGGAACAGCGGCTCGATAAAAGCCAGGGTCAGCATGAACAAGAGCGCCTTCACAAGTTTCGTCACCGCTTCAGAGGTAGGATCGGGCAGCTAAAGAAGAGTGATTGTTGATCTGAATGAGTCTTTCGTAATCTAGGACATTTACCTACCGCAGAGTGTCAATATGGGATCTACCGCAGAATACCGTGATCTGAGATATTCTCACATTGCCGGATACCGTTATCTGTGAGATCCACATTACGCGGGGTACTATAATAGGGGAGATTGGCCTACGACAGGTATTTTTCCAACTATCCTCAATAATGATGTTTTACTAAAGTTATGTGTGTGTTTTAAAAAAATTAAAATCTGTACTTTTAAGTTACACCTGAATAATCACGTACCTTTCCCTTGGCGTCGGTCGGCACGTGTGTTCCACTGATGAATTTGACGTAGTCGGTGTAGAAGGCGAGGGGACCGGTGAGCACGGCTTGGAAGTGGAAGATGTACGAGAGGTAGGGAATGAGACCGGGCACACGCCTGAAAGCAGCCCTCATTATAGTGTTCTTGTGACTTTGAATAGTTCAGCGCTACGTTACATCATCATTTCAAGGCAATATTTCTCGAACTCATAATTCGCAGAAACGAATGTATACAGAAGCTAACACTCACTTGATTGCTTCTCGCTTCTGCAGGGGACTCAGCTCCTCCTCTTTCTTCACGAGGCCATCATGCAAGGAGAAAGCTAGAGTGGTCATCTTCTGGACGCAAATCATGATTGGGCCTGAATAAGTCAACACATACAAATTGTAGTTTTTAGTCTGATCGATTACATTGAATTCAATATTGCAAAGCGTCATCGTTACTCAAATATCCTGCTCACCAGTGATATCAATGGTGTACACCTCGATGTACTGCCATCGGTAGAAGTGCACCCATGTGAGGTAGAACATGGAGAAAATGAAGACCACACTGGAATTCCATGATGTACATATTTTGTTGAATGAGCAACGTCGACACTCACTGATGAATGTTCTTAGCCGGGGCGATGTGCATGAGCGCATACGATCCCAAGCAATTGGCGAGCAGGTGCTTGGTCGCACTATAATGTGAATATTCGCAGTAGTTAGATTCGACTTCTTATAAAACAAACGTGATACAACAACTATTATTCTTTTGAACCAAAAAGTGATTCAAAATATGCGATTTTGATTCAAAAATGATGCAAAAGATTACCGTTTTGTATCATACTGATACAAAATATATAATTTTTGAAACAAAAAAAATACAAAAATAATTTACCAGCTAAAGAGGTTTCATTTTCGTCTTTCAACAAACGTATTTGTGTCTAATTTAGAAAAATAATCGATTATCTTGATCGTACCTGCCGAAGCAAAACCAGCAGTACGCCAATCCGATGATCAGTGGGAAGATCTGGCGCGTCCGCTCGGATGACTTCCCCAGTACTCGACTGTAGATGAGGGCGAACGGAATCGAGAGGACCATACAACTGACGAAGTTCAGCTGAAATGCACTTTCATTTCTGCTCCATTATTTGAAAGTCGTACATTGTTAGATAATGTTCTATCCATGACACTAAACTGGAGGAGCGCGATTTGCATAATCCTGCTGTTGGATATAGTATATCAAGTGTGTCACCCTTCCCGGTTTTTATGACCGTTTCAGGTTATTTCTTGATACCCAGTCAATGACCACTGTAGTCACGTGTCTCGCTTCGTACTGATAAAGTATTCGCTTACTCATTTTGTAGGGCAATTCAATCATGATTATATTCAATCTCCGCCATCTCTTGCCTGTCGGAGCAACGAGAGAGTAAGAGATGAGGAGAGGTGCTATCGAATTGCGGGTTAAAGTCTCACCCGATCCACGGGCACGCCAGTCACGTCCGCTAGAGGCTGTAGCAGGACCGACCCCGAGTTGAACGAGTGCAAGTGAGGCATGATTACCTCAATTAATGCACGGTAAAAGCATAAAATATCTGAAAACAAAACAGCTCAATTCAAGAATGATTAAGTTGCAATACTTATGCGAGAAAATGCCAAAATCACGAAAATGCGTCCAGGATGAAAGTTAGCAAGAATAAGCGAAAATTCGTTATCACTCGGTCCGTCTGATAGCAGCACCGCGCGATCGAGAGAGCAGTGCAATGGGAGAGACCGAGAGATGAAAGGGATGAGCGAGAGGTCGGAGTGCACTCCAAAGAAAGAGAGATGTGACGGTGAAAGAAAGCGAAAGGGAAGAGTAAAAGAGGACAAATGGGGAGTAAACTGAAAAATATGAACTATCGGTGCACTCAACGGCTTTTCAATGCGCCATGCAAAGATTTGCATTCCAGAATTGTTGAAAGCTATTATATTTTTGCGTACGAATCATTCGCCTACAGAAGTTCAGAACACAGTGAAATTAACAGTCGCACTAACCGGGTCAAAATGAAGCAAAAACATCGCTCATTGCGTACCAACTCAGTTCGATGATGTCGCGAGTTCAGCGAGAAAGAGTGCAAGAAAGTGAGCAGAAAATAAAACGATTGGAAAGAATCTCCGATCGAGTAAAATTCCAAAAAAAAGACAAGGTGACGCGGTCAAAGGGCGCCATGTACATACACAAAAGGAAACACTGAACGATGTCACTGGCTCGACGAGAAAAAGTGAGTGAGTCATCGGCTTCGCTGGTAAACTAGCATTTCCCTCTCGTTCTCTCGTTCCTCCGAACGAAAAGGGCAGTCAGCACTGATCATGCCATACTCAAATCACCCTTCTAGCTAGCTATATTTCCTTATCAATCACGCGTGCCGAGAATTTGACCTCTGCAGTCTAGCATTACATTGTAAGAGAAAAGGGTGAGAGGGAAGGATGCCGCTTCGGGTAGTGCCTCTCTCCATGTGCGTGCTCTTTCGCCGGGTAGAGAGATGAGAGATTTGTGGAAATGAGAGAAGCAATCCCGGAAACGGCATTACCAGTGCGAAGCGACACATGGTCGCTGAGCAACAAGAGTCAGCCTCTGCCTACACGGATTCTATACAAATCGAGAGGAGCCGAAAAGGGCAACGCGAACAAAGGGTACGCTTTCGCCACAATTTCCTACTGAGTCGATTCGTCAAATACTCCATTCTCTGTTTCATGCATGAGAATATGATGAACATCGGCTACACGTGAGTGATTGGAGAAGAGAAAAGCAAATTTATTAGGAGATCCTCCAAGGAATTTGTTGTGCAGTTTCACTTCCATCCTTATTGTTGCCTCTTCTCAGAGCACAATGCATAGTTTTGGAATGGATGATTGCAGTAGGTTGTTGAAACTCACGATGGTCTATTATTTTTCTCTCCGTCCATCTTGATGATTCCCCGTCGATCAGCTCGATTAAACGCATGAGTTGATGCAGATACTCGCAGATTGTGGTAGGGTCCTGCACTCAAATATTTGCGTGTTGACGAATGAAATCATGATTTTATTCATCAACACGCAAATAGCGCGTTTTGTAACCATTTCAACGGTATTACGTATATTACCTGGTAGGTATGTCAAAACAATATCCAATTCTTCATTCAACTCACATTACACATTACTCAATACCAAATTCTTGGGTTGAAAGAGACACTGATAAGATATTGGGCCGATGCCCTGTACCTGAAGCTGGTCGATCTCCTCTGAGCCTTTCGGGAATCGTCCATCGCTTATTCTTGTTGAGTGAGTGCGGCGCATAGTAGCCGTCGATGCCGAATGTGTCGGGTGCGGAGAAACGGGTGTTGTTAAGCGGGGGCACCTAATGTAAAGTCCAGATTTGTTCCGACTAGATTATCTTAGATATCAAAACGACTAGTTGCATAAGAGAAAAGAATGAACCGCTCTGGTTACGAGTGATTCCCTCATACGCAATTATATATTTCATAATTTAACGATGTCTAGTTCCGACATTGCACGAATACTTCGCAATATGGAGCAACACTACATCCTAAATATCATCGAATAATATCGAACAAATAACCTCCGGGTCTCGATGCCAGAACACAGCGCACGAATCTTCGGGAACGATGATCTTGGTGATGGTGGACGGCCCGACGCGCACTAGCCGCTCGCGGCACCTACGACCGCTATCGATGCGCATATTGGTAGAAAGTTTGAGGTTTCGGTTCTCCACTCTCTTCATTCAGCACACTCTCTCGTTCTCTGACCGGTGAGATAGTGTTACGGAATGGAGAGAGCCAAAATCGGAATCATATCCCTAGTGATGCCGTTTCAATTCTCTGAGGTATATTCATCCCACACACTCGCTCGTCTGCCGA
This sequence comes from Pristionchus entomophagus, assembly GCA_036245825.1. Lineage (NCBI taxonomy): Eukaryota > Metazoa > Nematoda > Chromadorea > Rhabditida > Neodiplogasteridae > Pristionchus > Pristionchus entomophagus. The sequence goes on along the minus strand of BTSX01000004.1, from coordinate 5,411,043 downwards.
ACCGGAGAGAAATTGCGAAATGAGGAGAGATGAATAACCGAAAATAAACCTGCACTTAGCAATGATCACGTTTGGTGCGCACTAGCAATACAACAGCAGATACCGACTCTCCTCAAACAGCGTGCTATTTTTTTCTCTGACCTGTGAGAGCCAACGAAAATCGAATGGAGATGTTTCGTGTTAGCATCACTAGTGTGCAAACAAGGGTTGAATTCGAGGTGGGGGGAGCCATTTCGACAGCGAAAAGTGTAGATCAGAGATGTGAGACCGCGCGAAAGTGTTAATTCTTCAATTACTCCAAAGAAGTGGGAGAGTCAAGAAGCAATGTAGCGCCCGAAATGCTCGAAAGAATCTTACATTCAGCTGTTGCTAAATGCCGCGCCGCGTTCATGCAAAATTGCACAACGGTGAGTCGTCTAGTGCGTGAGAGAGACAGACGAGACGAAAAAAACCGACAACGAGAGGAGTGGCACAACGTCGTGGCTAAATAGTTTGCAATGGATAACGGTGAACTACTTTCTATACATTCGCACGGGCAGTTCACATTGTAAAGGCTATTGGACATTTGTTTGTCTTATCGTCTACTAATCAAGGGCACTACCGATGGCAAATAGAAACGAATATCCTTACTTCGCGCGATCTCTCGCCGGTTAGAGAAAGGAGAGCTTTTTGAAATATGGAGATTCGTCTTCCCATTTGCCATCACTAATGCCACTGTGCTGATGTAATGCGAATGATCAAAAAAATGAAGCATCTGTTGAAAGCTGCATTTCCTTCTATAATGATGGGTTAAGCTATCTGGTATCGTGAATATGTTGATTTCAGTTCGATTTCAACAGTTTTAAGACATTTGTGAGAGTCCTTTTTAGAATCGAGTTTTCGAAAACCGTTTTCCACAATGAGCGTCGACAACCACGAATATGAACGAGTACGAGTATAGCAAATAAATAAATATTGAGGGTGCAAATAATGAGTAGGATAGCATTGAAACACCAAATACGTTACTTACAATAAGTTAAAAGAATGAATTACCAACAATTACCCTCCTGGCGCGTTAATAAGTAATCGAGACAAGAAACAAGGCAGAGACACTAAATAAAGAAAGTGTTCGCTAATCAACCCATCCATGTGTCTCGCTCAGTCCTCCCTAGTCCTCTTCTTTCTCTCTAAAGTCCATGGAGTTCTCGATATCTCCTGGCATCTTCCGCTTTCTTCGCTGCTTTATCCCTTTGTATGCACTCCCGCAGGTACATTCTGTAGCCCTACAAAAGATTTGAGCTTTGTCCAAGAAATTGCATATTTAACGATTGCGATAAATCTCACAATTCCATATATTCAATTGATGAACTCACAGCGGGATCATATTGTCTCACGATGTCATATCGCATCCAGAATGATTTATTGAGATCGAGGAAGACCACTTTGAATTAGGTCTCCTTCTCTTTGTTGTCGAATTGCAACAGATCGTGACCAACGATATTACCCTGTAAGTATCATTTTTATTATCCACCTTAAATCGAAAGTTGATCCAAAACATAATCAAAACCCAGAAAAATCATTGTTCGATAATGATAATAAGCTACAGTGGCTAGTAATGATACGAATCACTCACTTTTAATCCTTGGAGATATCCATGATTCTCGTCGATATCTGGATCAACGAGAAATATCTCTCCTTCCTCTGGCACAGGCTCTTCCGTTTCCATCAATATTTGATATGACAATCATTACCGTAATTCCATTAATATTTGCATTGTGCTGTTCCGATTCTCATCTTTTCGCGTGACCTCTCGCCTCTCTAACAGACGAGAGATCGTGTGAAATGAGGAGAGTCGGTTTCCGATTTTCTATCACTATTGGTCATCCAACCTTTCCTAGCTTCTGCAATGACGTAACGCAGTCCTTATCAGAGCGAGGCGCTGCGGCGTCCCCTAAGAATTCGAAAGGATCCCCAACTTTCGATTCGATATTGAGATTAGACCTGAATTAAAGGCAGTTTAATGGACAAATATCAGCAATAATATTGAATAAAAGTATCCAAGATTTTAAACAATTCTAGTTGTGTTTTATCTTCTGTATAGCAAAATGCTCTTGCGAAAAATCGAATACTCCGCAATTCTCCACAACTCCACAAAACTCCACAATTCCTTACATGGATGGCATTTCAGGTGCGAGAGAGGATGAGGAGGAAATTGGAGGATTGTGAGAAGAGTGAGAAGAAACAGGAGGGCGAAGAGACGAAGATGAACATGGTTGATCATCGAGAGAAGAACTGATTGAGATTACATTTGATCCATCCTCTTACATTCAAATCGAACTGAACGAAGTCGTACAATCTTTCCATTCTGCATATCGGGACAAAGTAAAAGTGCAAAATAAATATAAAGGAGGAGATAAAATAGAAAAACAAAAAAACGGCATAGTTGTTATTACTTTAACACACTGTAAGCTATCATATTTCTAGCTATCGTATGCCAATATTTCGAGGAAGCTCACCTTCTTGAAGTTTTGTCCTTCTTATTCGTCTTGCCCCTTGGAGTATCTCTGAGAATATGTTGACTGAATGAAAAGAGAGCGAAATAAGTCCCAACCTGTGTTTCTTCTTGGACTGTTCTTCGCGTTCCTTGGCCTTTCTGTCCTCCCTTGCCTTCTTCTTTTCTCTCTTCTTCTTCTCATTGTACTCGTCAAGAAGTTCAGAACAGTTCTGGTAAAATAACAACATAATGCAGTGATTTTTAAGTCACAAATATTTGATAGAAATAAATCAATATTGAAAAATCACCATAGTATTTGTCCACGAGTCATGCTTATCCTTTGACCATCTCTTCAACCTGCCGCTTTTCCTTATCTGGTCCTTCCATTTGACTTTCCACTCTTGCACACCGTTTGTCCATCGATCATCCAGAATGACTAGTACCTCGAACGGATTATAAGACGAGTGTAACGAGTGCAATCATGTTTTTATGTAAGTTACGCCGGATCGAACTCTCGGCAAGCTTTCTCAACCAATCTCAAGTCTTCCCTGTTTTTTATTGCTGACCATGAAACTGCAAAACATCAACGAGACAACATTATAATATTTTCTCCTAGGGGTGTCGTGGTGCGGATCGATATTTCATAGAAGACTTCGAAAATCGTTTGCTCATGTCATGTCGGGAATTTTGTTTAGGAGATAGCTGTGATTTCCTTTTAACTTAGACATCCTAAAAAGATATGTGGCATTAGGCTTAGCCTTACAAGCATAACGTAAGGCGAGAGTTGTACCCCACCACAAAATGGAGAAGTGTAAAACACTGTGATATAGAGCGGACATGGGATGATAAAAAATGAGACTGTATAAAAAGGAACGATAAAGATATAAGGAAATACTACCTCATATTCTTCATCAGACTCGTTCCCGGACGAATTGTCTCTAGACGAAGAAGACATGTTCTAAATGTTATTGAGTGACAATTATAGTGATTAATACTAACAAGAAACGCAATCGATAAAAAATAAGTAGCGAGCTAGCCACGCAAATGTATTTCAAATTAAAATATTACCATGGAGACATACGCCAAGCCAAGCCAAGCCAAGAGATACCGTAATTCAAAAAAAAGTGTTTAAAACCTATCATGAAGTGATGTTTTCAACCAGTCTACTATAATATTTTGAAAAACAATATTTTCCTCTCTCCATTTTTATAAAACAAAGAAAGTTAGAGATATTGAAAAAAGCAATATTTATCATATTTAAAATATAAAAAAAGATAGAGCGAGTACTAATCTTTGAGGATCACGACCCTGTTGGACTTTTGCTGACTCTAGGCAAACGGACTCCTAGGGCACAGCGTGAACATTAAAAAATATCTTCCTTTTGATTTCTGTTGAATAACAATTAGAATCAGATCTGATAAATTTGCATCTATCAACGGCACAGAACGTATTTGGGCACTGGAACGGAAATGATGTGCGCATTGAATTATTTTGTTCACTTTAGACGACAACTCTGTACTCTGATGCTTGGCATCTTCCGTAATGGCTGGTTCTTGGTCGATAGTTTGAGCAGTCACGGCATTATTAATAGTATTCATCTCCATCCACCACCTTTAGGAAGCCTAGTACTATCTTTTCAATGTTTTTCTAAAAGAGCTTTTCAAAGACTCGTATAATGATCGTTCTGCGTTTCCGCGTTTCTGCGTAGTTTGTCCTCATTTCTACTCCAATTTGACGGATCTCGTGAGTTCAGGAGATCAGTATTGAGACATTTTCAGCAAAATCTCAGTATTTTCAGAAGTGGTTCCGTTTTGCATTGTTGTAATGTCCACTCACTCATTCTTCCACTCAATGATGCTGCTGGGAACGACCGAAGGAGGCTAAAAAGCTGTGGGAAAACGGTAAACATTGTTTATATCACTTCAAGAGAATACTTTTCAGGCGAATACTTTTCAGGCGGGTTTGATCGCCAACAACACCGAGTTCGGCAGACATCGTAGCCGCAATTTTGCCAACCGATATTGATAAATATTATCACAAAATCAAACTGATCCCGAGAATATCTGACTTCAGTATCAACAATAATGATCAGAGACAAACAATTCAATTTTGAAAAAAATCTCCCATGCTGTTATTTTTTTCTAGGTAGGATTTGTGATCCTTGTGAATAATTCTTCTCGATGTTTCCCATCAACCCATGCCGGATGTCTTTGTTTTTATTCTCAGGATTCCGGCGGGTGTGAGAGCCGCTCATGTATGCAATGTCAAAACAATCATGTTCATTCAATGTGTGAAACTGTTTTATTATCCTATGCTCTGTTCTCAAAGAAACTAGATATTTTCCGAATTTTCCTTCGATTTATCAAAAACATTTTAACAGGCGGTACTCTAACGTAGATACTCTACTTTCACTAACGAGGAGCTCGAGGAATAACCGTATATTGATCAGCGAGAAAAATGGCCGATGACGACGAGTTAGTGGCTCGTCTCTCATAAAATTTTTTTTAAACATATGTTCGTTTACTACTGGATCTTCAATACTGCAAAGTTCCAGGCTACTTACACTATCAAAATAAAACGTAAAACTCGTTCGCAAATCATTCAGCTCTGCACCTTGTGATGTGCTATGCAATTGATTTCATCATCAATTTGATTCAACTTTCAGTGATGTCGATTACATGCAAGAGGACGAGGCGAAGACGTTCACTTTTCTTCGTCCAGAACAGGGCATTGCCCATCTACTGATCACTCTTTTCGTCATCACATTTTATATCACACTCTTCACGAAGTTCCTCTCTGAGCAGTAAGACTCATCTTTTTTTTGTCTGACAAATTGTTATGACTCAGCAAGGACGAACTTCTCACAGGGCTCTTCTCGCACATCTGTCTCTGCCAGGTTTCAGCATTTTTTTCTGGCTGATTCATTTTCTATATGTTTTCAGGGAATTCTCGATGTGATCTTTCTCCTCCTCGAAGGTGTCTTCAACCTTCCCCGATACTTCCCACGCACCTGGTCGTTCTATTATGGACTCAATGAAACGGCGTGGACAACGGCGCTTGAGGTATAGTTTTGTAAGGCAAAATATAGGTTCTGCGTCAGAAATTGAAGTATCCTTTGATTAAGCTCACGGAAGCATACTTGTTCGTCTCGTCTTCGATCAACGTCTGCTTTCTTGCAGTCGAAAGAATCGCTGCATCATTCTGTTTTCTGGCTCCGATTCATACCGTTCGTTAAAGTTCTCTTATCAGTCAATATCCTATCAGCATGTATCCACGCATGTATAGCGCAGTGTTCACATGATAAAACATGTATTTACATGATCTATGGCAGGTTCTCGAGAGAATTCCTCGCATTATCGTCCTACTCATCAAGTTGCTGATTCCAGGTGAGCGTAGCGCAGAATGACGTAATCGCAGGATATTTCATGCATACGGGCGGATGCAATTTAATTGATGTTTGGATGATAATGTTCAGCCATTCCCGTGCGAACCCTCTACGGTCTCGACCTACCTTTCTTCGCGTTCGCCGAGACCCAAACACTCGTCGGTCTCTTCACCATGCACCACGGAGCGATCGTAAGCTGTGGTGATGGCAAAACGGAAGAGACTTTCCTCAATTCGCGTGTTGTCTCGCCGGTCAGAGAAACGAGACATCACGCGGAATGAGGAGGGTCGGATTCCTTTGCATTTTCCATCACTAGTACGCTTCCATCCATTCGTGGACTCAACTACTGTGTCCCTGTCTACAGCAAACCGACAACGTCGGGCCGTACATCATGGTTTCTACAGCAATCACTGTGGCAATCTTCGGTGTGATTGCAGCGAAAGTTCTGATTAACTGTGGGAGGTATTACATGATTTTTCAAAATGATAACATCGCTTTTGTATCAGCACAAAGATGACGGATGACCTGCGTCGAACCGTGCTCTTCGTAGCGCTGATTGTGCCTCAGGTGACCATTTTAACGGTTATGGAGTGTTGAATGATGAGTTTGAGTGAGATATCGAGTATGGGTCCCTACCCGTATGCCCCCAAACGTCAGAGGGTATGACCTGTATGCCCCCTGACCTTTATGCCCCCTCCCCTACCCACATGCCCCCACTACCCATACGTCCCCTGACCCAAACGAAATTGAGGGAGAGCCCGTGTGGCGCTGCTCTGTAGGCTATCCTTATATACCCGAGGTGATCCGATCAAAAAAAAAGTTCGGGTCCTTCCGAACCAACTCAAAAGTTCAGAGTTTCAAAGAAAATTATTTCATTTCATGTTCACCGACCAGTGAGAGGGAGGGGCGTTTGGGTCAGGGGACGTATCGGTAGTGGGGGCATGTGGGTAGGGGAGGGGGCATAAAGATCACGGGGCATATGGGTAGCACGCACTGGGGGCTTACAGGTCATACCCTCTGCGTTTGGGGGCATACGGGTAGGGACCCATCGAGTATGATGTCATCATCCGATTCTTAGTATAACTTTTTTTTCAAATTTTCTGTCTCCATTGAATCTCACCCATCTCAGCTGGCTAGCGGAATATTCGCCGGAATGGGAACGAAAGCGAGGGACGAAGGAGATGTGAGAGATATCTTTGATAAGAAAAGATAATCTCTTAAATTTTACAGCTCGATAGGGCATTTTTCATCACTGGAAATCTACTGAACGTTTCGTACTTCTTTGTGCTTACTGGCCCACTGGTTATCATTGCTTCTAGAAGAGCGAGGTTTGTTGAGCGAAATTATGCGTCTGTTGTTTCAAATTTCTTTCAGAGGTGTCCTCTTCAAAACGAGCCCTTCTTCCGTTTCAAGTGTGCCGTGATTTCATATTCTCGTCCACGTATCTACCTTAGCTCGCCATTCCCATCACGATTGTTAACCCTTATACAATGTCACTCATACACTTGATTTATTTACCATTCAATTGATAAATTCATGCTATACTAATTCGAGTGGTTTTACTGAGGCGTATATGATACAAAGTTTTTAAAAGACACGGTTTGATGCCTGTGGTATGTGTGATAATGAAAAAAAAATTCTATCATAAGATCTCTCCCATGGGTACAATATAATAATCTGAGTAAGCAATAACATTTTCAGTATGCTTATCCATATTCTCAAATTGTATCTTTCATTGGCATTGCTTCCCCGGCAATTCCTAAATTACATATTACTGTTTCATCGTCCGCTTTAGAGATATATTTAATGAGTGAAATTGTACATCGTTATGATTATTGCAGTTTCACTGAATAATGCTGATGATTCGACAGTATTACCATATTTGCTCATTTTCTTTCGGCTTCTTCATAAATTTCCTAGCAATTATTGTCATATTGCGAAAGACTCCCCGGACGTTGAAGGTAATATTGCCATTATTATCATAAAAATGTGTTGCTTATGAGCCCGTTCGCCTAAGAGTCAGCAAAGCTCGGCTGTCGATGGAACATTAAAAAAGTTCAATAAGCTCCAAAGTTGGTCCCAGGGGTAACTTTTGTTTCTGAATCGAATGGCCGATTCCGTTTTTCGATCTGCGCCTTCTGAATCCCGGTACGGCACGACGTCAATTTTGCCAAAATCAGTTTCTGTCATAAAAACCGGTCCGGGATGGGAAAAATTGGCCGAAATCCAGCGAACCCGACCAGAATTTAATTCTCTACAAAATGAAAAAAAATTAATGTTCTAGTTTTTTGTTATAGAGTTATGGTCATTTTTTGACTAACAAAGAAGAAAATGGAAAGCGGTTAAGAGTTTGTAGAGAATTTTCCGCTGATCATTTTGGTATATGAGGTTAAGGGTTTGACTTCTGTGAAAATGTTTTTTCATCGATTTTAGTGCGTTGAACTCGTATTTTTTTGCAGTTTTGCGGGTACAACTTTTTTCTTTCGAGTTTTCATGATCTCTCGTGCAAAAATACGCCAGAAACTCCTATAGTCATATGATTCTGAGCAAATGACTTTTTGACCCGAAAATCGACTTCGATGATGGTCGAAAAAAGTCATAATTTCAAAAATACATAACTTTAGGAGTTTCCGGCGTATTTTTACACGGGGAAACCGAATTTCTGCATGAGAGATCATGAAAACTCGAAATAAAAAAGTTGTACCCGAAAGACTGCAAAAAAGACGAGTTCGACGCACTAAAATTGATGAAAAAACATTTTCACAGAAGTCAAACCCTTAACCTCATATACCAAAATGATCAGCGGAATTTTTCACGAGATTTCGGCCAATTTTGCACTCCCCGGACCAGTTTCTAACGCAGAAACAGATTATGGCCAAATTAACATCGTGCCGTACCGGGATTCAGAAGGCACAGATCGAAAAACGGAATCGGCCATTCGATTCAGAATCAAAAGTTACCCCTGGGACCAACTTTGAGCGTACATTAGTTGTTGACTGTTCTCGAGTTTGTCCGACTCTTACGCGAACGGGCTCTTATAATTCTAGGATTATTCATTTCTCCTTCTGCAAGATTGCATTACTGAGTCATTGTCCATTCTTGCTCACATCCTCGTCAATGGTCGATTATTCGTCTCAACTACCACAGTTCTGGCCATAACCGATGGCCCATGCCACATGATATCTGATGATTTTTGCTCTCTTATCACAGCTTTCCTGAATCTGAACACAATTCACTCATTGTCTCTTATTGGCCTCTCGTTTTGGTATAGGTTTGTATAATTGTCAGACCAACCTGAAAGCGACATGATTCAGAACTCGAATCCTACTAAATAGAGGACTTCTAGGAATGTGCAGACTTCAATGCGCGTGTCTACTTATTTTCTCACCTCATGTTTTTCACATCGCTGGCTTTATGTGCACAATATCTCGGAATAGTGAATTGGAACCATTGATTGACAAATTTTATCACGAAGGCTATGCGAGCCAATACGGATTGTACGGTAAGTATTTTGTGAAGATACCAGAACATGGAATATTCAGGTTACGCAAATATTATGCAGCCAATTGAGGGATTTTTCATGGGCTACCTAACCCTTTTTCCGGTCTCTGTATTTGCGTATGTTGCCATAACTCGACGCAGAGTAATATTTCTTTTCTTTTTTGAGCAATTAAAAAAAATTACAGTTATTAACCATTCTCCGAGCAAAAACAACGCAGATGAGTAGTAGGACCAGGAAAATCCATGAGTACATCGCAAAGGTTCGTGGAATCGATTGATGTTGGCGAACGGATTGTTCAGGTATTGACTATTCACGCTGTGGTTCCTATATTTTTGATGACTGGGCTAACGGCGGCTACGGTCGCTCAGGAATTATATGATCTACATTCAATCAATATCGAAGGAGTAGTGTATGATGTATGCCTTCACTTTTTCATGAACATAGTATACTGTTCAGATCGCTGTTTTGCCAGCACTAATCAATCCTTGCCTCATTATCATTTTCATCACTCCATACAGAAAGTGAGAAACGTGAAAATGATGAGCACATATATTCGATATTTTTCCAGAGCCATCCTTCGGTGGCTGACTTCGCATAAAACGAGTGAGATTTCAGGAAAGACTAGCACCATCAGCAAAACAAACAATTATTCGTGAATTCTTGCATACGCCGATAAATGATATTGTGATATAATCGAATTCGTTTCCCGAAGCAATTGCATTGATTATTTTATTTGTTCTGATCATACAATATAACAAAGTATAGCGTTTCTCATACTACGAATGTGTTGTCGAGTCAGGCGTATAATGCGTGCCATTACAAGATTACACTTCATCAGGTAATTCCCATTCCATTCTCCACTCTGCCTTCAGTCTCTATCTCAGTTATTTTTGGCTGTTTCTCTACAACTTCTAAGAAAATAATGTCATCTTCACGATGGTAATGGATATTAATAAAGCAGTGACTGCATCCTATCCGACATCTCAGGCGGGTGAGTTATGTTTGTTTTTTTTTCTTATTATTATTTTTCTATATCCCACGATGGCTCTGGAAAGAGGTCTCATCGTAGATTGTTTATCCGTGAAGCAAATACAGTGAATGACTGTGTGAAAAATATATGACTCTCACCAGTTTAACTCGGAATAGAGATGTAGATGGGGCGTCTGTTTTTTTCTGATGTAATGGTTTGAACTCCTTGCACTTCACCATTCACCGTTCAAAACATACTGAAATCAGTTTTTTTCATGAATCCTAGCGTTCATAGTTCAAAGAAAATGCTCCCCATTCTTGACCGCATACTCTTTCAACTAAAAAAAACACATTTCTGCGAATCGAGATGTGAATGTAATGGGGGTCTGCTTTACGATACAATGGAATTACTTCATCCACTGCACCACTATTTGTCGAAAACGTGCTTAAACTCAAATTTATTTTCTGAATCTAGCGTTCATAGTTTATAGAAATAACTTTTAGCTGACAATTTCTACTTCTACACTGCGCTCGTAATAATGTAGCCTCATTAAGCATGATCTCACGTTGTATTGACCCGTGTTTGCTTCTTCAGGTTCCCAGCATAGATGTCGATGTCGGCCTTCGACGCTTCTGCACATGTTGTATTCAACTGGGCGATGGCGATTTTTGCGCTGCTGTTTAATGTGCTTCTCGTGGTTCTCGTGAGGAAGGTGAACGTCGCAGCTATGGGCAGGTGAGCGATCAAAGCTTTGATCGAACACTAATCTAACAATCGAAGTCGATGGGACAATAATTGGGTGATCTCTTTTTTGGATAATTCGCAATATGCACGATCTGCTTCAAAAAATGATCCCACAACGAGGGCTTGAATATAGATATGAATGGATTACCTTGCTTATCTCAGTTACGCTGTCCTCATCGACGTCAGTGCAGTGATGGATATCGTGATAGCCCTGTCAAATGCTGTTGTCGTGCCGGTAATTTAAAAAAAAAATTTTAAACCTATGCAAAACAACCCAGATTAACTATCATCTGCTTGACAAATTTACTCATCAGTAATACGGTGATTCAGAACATTCACATGGGCAAGTACTCGTTCGTGGTCTTCGGTGTTGGCACGTGCACATGGCCGGCTTTTCCAGGTATTTTTAAACGAAAAATTTGATAATGATGATGAAATCAGGAATGATCTCCATCTACGTGTTCGATCTGCTCTTCTACCAAACCTTCGCTCTGCTCAGCTTCCACTTCATCTATCGCTACGTGGTGCTGCAGGGGTGAGATCACTAGCAATATTTGCTATTATTTTTTGAATAATTTCAATGTTTCGGCTTTCGTGTTGCACCAGATCAATAATCTTGATCAATAGATCAATATTCTTCCAGATCAACATCGTCCCTGGCGTTCCTGAGCATCTGGCACTGGGCTGCGGCTGCCGTCATCTTCGAGCTGCTCTTCAACGCCGTCATGGCCTTCTTTATCTCCCACTACGAACCGAGAACAGTCAGTGCCAATCGAGAGCTGTTGATTGCGGCAACTTTACAGTGCCCACTGATTGTTAGACAGAGACAATTACAGGACTGGAAACCCGACGCTCAACTGGTAGAGGACATGCGTGCATACTATGGAGTCAATATGACAAAGCCGTTCGGCCACTTTCACGTTGTATATGCGGTGAGCAAAATTAAAGATTCTAGGAAAATATTATTCGGATTCTGCGAATTTATTCAACGATTGTTTTGCTGATATTAATAATTAATTTCGTGCGAAAACTATGTCGCTCCGCATTTCAACATAATTTGTGGAATCTGGACAATCGTTAAAAAATAACACAAATTGAGAAGATGGATTTTCAGGAAATAGATAACTTAAATGGATCGATGACGTGGAATTGGCCGATCGTAATTTACACTCTATCCATCCTTGGATTGATCTCGATGTTGGGAGGTAATGCCTTCGTGATGATGAAACACATTTGAACCGGACTATATTCGGTTTAAAATATTAAATGTATTATATAAATAATTTTGAATCAGGTGTGATGATACTCTGCTCTAGTGGAGTACTGAAGATGATGAGGACTCTGTCATCGCGTAATTAATTTTACAAAAATCAAACATATTTCAAGTGTATTCCAGATTCGAATATCCGAGCCAGTACTCATAAACAGTTCTTTCGAGCTCTTGTCATCCAGGTGTGTGTCTGTGGTGTGTAGAATATTCCCCGCAAAACAAACGCGACACCAAGTTACGTGACTATAGAAACACGGCTGCATTCATCTGCAAAGGTTGCATGTTGCAAGGGTTAGCAAAGGTTGCAATGAGTGATACGAGCATTATTTACCGTTTCTCCAGTCATGGTCGTCATTGGAGTAAAAAAGCATCACCAATATATCAACCAGTGAAACAACAGGAAGAACAAATTATCCAAAAAACATATTTGATACAAAACTGAAGAATATTCTCTCAGACCGTCGTCCCACTTGCAATCTCGTTCACGCCCGTCGGCGGTCTTGTGCTGCTGCCTCTAACAGGCGAGCATGCAGCTTTTTTTTAACAAAAAACGCAAAAAAAGCACAAAAAAACAACAGATAAAATATTTAACTGTTATTATGTCTCAAAAATTATGTATTATATTCCTAATAACCTTTTTAGAGCGTGAAGCCGAGTGCATCTATATTTCCGGCAATAATAGAATCTCTCAGGTGGTCAGTTCGGAGCGCTCGGAAATTATTTGATGTCGATCAGCACACTTTATCCAGCGGTCGATCCACTGCTATTGATTATCTGCATTTCAAGGTGATTCAGAATTGGTCGGAAATTTCAAGAGAAATGAAGTTATGTCATCATGCCATTGTGAAACGTTTTGTGCATTCAAGTCACTCTCAAAATTACTTCAGCTACCGACGCAAGATATATTGCTGGGTTGAGTGCTGTATTCCGCCCAAGTACAGAAAAGTCGTGAGCGTATCGAGCATGCATAGCCAGGTGAGATCTGAAGCATTTCGCAACGGAACTAAAATCACACTGCAGTTCACCACGAGCATCCGAAGACCATCGTCCACTATACCGTCCACTGTTCGTCTGGATTGAAATTGCAATTGAAATATCGTGCTCGACGTGAAGAATCAGCTCTCGTGCAGTCATCGCATCTCTAGCCTTGTTATCTTAGCCCCGGGTCTCAGTCAATGTACATTTAGTGTTTATTATACATTGAAGTTTACAAAATTGTTGTGGGAAACAGATATATCATACGGGAAATAACGATAATGATTGTGCTGCAGGCATGATGAAGAGTGCTGAAATTATTGTGTTCAATACTTCATGAGGTGTTGCCTGAGATACCACTCAAATATCGATCACCTCAGCTCAGAAGTCGAGTTTGCGTTCTCCACGGTGTAGGAGTCCGTGGTTGAAATGGCAGCCGTCGAGCATGCGGAGATATTTCTTGTAGAAGTGGGAGTGCGTCATTAGTGAATCTGAATCGAGTGCTTAGCCAATATCGGACAATTGCTGACAAAACAACCGGTAAGCAATAGAAATGTTGTTTTTTTCGGTAATGACCCTTATAAACCTCCTCTGTTTACACCATTTCTAGCAACCTTGTTGACGCAAACGGCTGATAACCAGCAAATTCGTTCTAGAAATATCCGCCAAAATCACGTAATCGTGCAATTGCTCATATATTTGCAACTGCGAAAAATAATCATATTTACCAGTTCAATAAATGCACATTCAATAAATGCAGCAACTTTGCAAACTGAGTCATGAAATAGTCAGATTGCGCTAGATATCCCCACCTCGAAGTAAAATGAACTAATAACACTAAATATATTATCTTAAATTAGACACTAAATATATTATCTTCAATTCAAAAATAAATTAGATACGGCTCGAAGAAACCCTATTTTTGGCAATTTGTGTTAATGTAGCGAATTACGAATCTGTCGAAAAACCACTTGTCATTCCAGTTATTTCGAGCATTTGGAGTAGTTGACTTGTTTTACTGTTTATTCAAACACGTTACAAATTAATGAGGTGAAACTACAGTGATCGAAGAGATTGTTCCGAAAGACGATCCTTTCATCAGCATGACTTGAGCATGGTTCTGTAAAAAATCGTTTATATTTTTTTGCGTTACTGACGAATCTTACCTTATCTCAGAAGTTGAGTCTTCCTCCACGATGACGATTTCCTCCATGGGTCGAGCTGCCATCGAGCATGCGGAGATATTTCTTGTAGAAGTGGTGCGACATTCTAAGAAGTTCAAGAATTATTGAACGGTAACTGCTTCAGAACAGTGTAGCGAGCTAATGCGAAACCGAACTGTCACTGAAAAAGGGGTAGATCCTTATATACCTACTTGGTTTTTGTTCAAATAGAGCAAACACACTCTAGATATGGTCTGATTATCAGTGAAATCAATCTAGAACTGCCTGACATCAACAAGTAATCGTTCAAACACTGAGAATTGTGCAACTGCTAAGATAATATTTACTAGTTTCGTGCGCCGATGGACTCTCAATCGTGGTTATTTTTAGTCCATCATCTACGTGAAAACAATTGTTTTATCAGTTGTTTTCGAAACGGCGTGTTCGATACGGAGCGAGAATGTCAATGACAATTTCGGGATTGCGAAATAATTCTCCGTAGTCGTTTCGAAAGCGAATCACCTTAGTATTTTTGACTTGAATAAGTACGCTTGTTCATCCTCCAATTTTCTGCATTGTGAACGCGGGATGTATTCCAATTAATAAGTTATTTTTATTTATTACAGCGTAATTGCAATGTTCATTTGGACCACAGTGATGTGAATAAATGATTACAGAAGATGGTTGTGTCTGAGAGATGATTCGATTTGATTTCTAAAAGGTCTCCATTTATCTTCAAATCATCTAAATATTTGCCAATCACCTCTGCTCTGCAACCGAGTTTCCCTCCACGGTCGCCGTGGAATGAGGAGCGGTCGAGCAAGCGGTAATATGATGATGTCCTTTGAAGAATTGAGGCATTCTGAAGGAAAAATAAATAAAATTTTAATTTGAGGGATAAGGCATGCGAGTGCGACTAATATATTCATGGAAATAATTTGAGTTGGGGAATATTACAAATGGAACAATAACTCCGCAATTATCAGAAGTGGAAAGAATATGAAAGCATCTGTGGCGCTAAGTACGAACAACTGTGGAACGAAATATGTCGAGCAGAGCTAACGGTGATTCGCACATTTTTTTTTTCGATTATGGGGCGCGTTATCCGCTTGTTGCTCGCTTGGACCACGTGTTATCGTCTCTCAAAAATAGAATCGGAAACGGGGTGATAAACTGGTAAATATTATTGCAGGTGCTACTGAAAACTTGGCGATATCGCCCGATATTTTGATGCTTCTTGATTTCTGAGGCGTTAGTATCAAATGGTTTGTTTGAAATGACGTTACCAATGATAATTTATAAGGGATACCCCTGTCATTCGAGTGCGACGCTCGCTCAAAGGTCGGTCGGTTCGCATAAACGCGCCGCTCTCGTTTCTCCTCCCAATCCGGATTGGTCACCGTTGGAGGGTATGTCCAAATCATGGCAAGCCTTATCATCGCTTCGCTCAACTGCCTATCTCTGTGATATGACTCAAGGATAACTGAACTGGAGAACGCACTCAGCAAGATCAACTTCCACGTTCTCGTCTGTCCGAAGTAAGAAGACCGGATGAAGCCTCAATTGATCTACTCAAGACGGGATGCGTACTCTATCACACGCAACGGCAGCAGAGTCCTATGGCCGGAGTGGGGTTTGTCGTGAGTGGGGAAGCTAAGCGGATGGTAGTGAGATTTGGCGGCTTAACGCCTAGGATCTGCTTTCTTGACTTGGAGGTACCTAACAACGAGCTTATTCGCATTTTCAGGTCTACGCGCCTGCCAGTTCGAGAGATGACTCCGAGAACAGTGATTTTCTCGATCAGCTCGAAGCAGCGTACAACACGCCTGTGTCTGGAAGCCACCGGTACCGATTCGTGCATAAGGTCGTAATAGGGGATCTCAATGGGAAAATTGGTTGTCGTCAGTTGGGGGAAAACTCTGTGGGGGCATTCGGGTATGGGGATAGGAACAACAAAGGGCAAATGGTTGTGGATTTGTGTGAGAGGCTTCATCTCAAGGTGGGTAACTCCTTCTTTCGGAAAAGTCCAATCCCCAAGTTCACTTGGGTTTCACCAAATGGGTTAGCAGCAAATGAGATCGATTTCAACTTGTATCCTAGGGGAATGGCAGTGAGTCGGAGTGATAAATCGATTCGATTTTACCACTGATCACCGACTCGTTAGAGCTTCCATCTCATTCCCTCGCCGTTTCCCTTGGAGAAAGGAAAGGACCGGTCAGGGTGATTCGCGCCTCGAAAATGGATTGTTTAAACTCAGTCTACGATTAGAGTTACAAAGTAGAGGAGCGGATCTTGGGTACGGTAACATTGTGGATGCGATTAGAGGGGCGGGGAAAATTGCAACGGTTTATACACCTAGGGATGGAGGAATATCACAAGCTACAAAGGATCTACTAGCGCGACGAAGGGATTATAAGATGCAGTCAGCCGGTTTGCCTCGCTTACAGTGGCTGCTTCTAAACAGATCGATCCGTTAATCTTTCAGAAATGATAGAGAACGGTCCTATCTAAGTTACGTCAATGCAGCCAGTGCGAGCGGGAAAAGCTATAAGAAGGCTGCTGCAAGAATTGCTGTAGGGAAAGGTAGAATTCACAAAATTAGGGATGGGTCGGGTAATTGGGAATGCACACAATTGGGTATAGAGAGGGTCTTCCAAGCATTTTATAACGATTTGTATGCAGGGGACGGAGGAATAGGATATAGAACACTAAGAGTAAGGGACCCATTCATTCCCTTGTGCGTTGCTGAAGTGGAACAAGCACTTCGACATTTCAAGTCAGGTAAAGCACCGGGAAGGGATGGGAACACTGATGAGATGTTGAGGGCGGGAACTGACTACTTAGCTCCATTACTAACAGAGTTATTTAACAACATACTAACCGGAAGTGCCCCAAAGGGGTTTGGTGACTCGCCCACTATTCTGCTGCCTAAGACAGGTGATAGTTCTCTCGTTAAAAATTACCGGCCAATCAGTCTGCTTCCTGCTTTGCAGAAAGCCCTCACCGGTCTTTTGAATACGAGACTCGCACCTATCCTGGATAGCAGTAGGAGTTGGGAACAAATGGGATTTAGACAGGGACATTCTACGGTAGATGCTATTCACACTCTCAAAACGGTAGTCACAAACTGCATTGATCATCGCTTGCCGATTTATCTACTTTTCGTGGATATTTCTAAGGCTTTTGATTCGGTGTATGTTGATGCTGTCTATAAGGCTCTGGAGTTGGAAGGTGTTCCGTCGGAAGTGGTTTCATTCCTAAGTTCCCTCTCTCGGTGTAGCAAAAGTGCAGTCATAGTGAATGGAAAGGAAGTGGAAATCAATGTTGGAAGAGGGGTTAGACAAGGAGACTGTTTGTCACCCAGACTGTTTACAGCAGTCTTGGCTATGGCATTCCGTCAATTAGACTGGGCGGGAAAAGGGATTAACATCAATGGTCGATTCCTCTCTAATATTCTCTTTGCCGATGACGCAGTGCTCATTTCTCACGATGAGCGACAAATTCAATCGATGGCAATAGAGTTGGAGAGGGAATTAAAAATGGTGGGGCTTCATCTTAACGGTGATAAAACTGTGGGAATGTCTTCGAAGGGTAATCCCAGGGATGTCAGAGTTGCGGGGAAGATTGTGGGTATCAGAAAAGAGGTGGTCTATTTGGGAAGCATCATTACTATCAATGGGAAGGAGGAGAGGGAGATTGGCCGGCGAATTCAGGCCGCGTATGGGACTTTCCACAAGCATAGATCATTCCTAGTGAATAGATCTGTCCCAATGGTTCATAAGCGCCGTATTTTCAATGGTTGTATCATTCCCGCCTTCCTATACGCATGTGAAACATGGGCCTTGACCAAAGCACAAAGGGAAAGATTATCGGTGGCCCAAAGACGCATGGAGCGTTGGATGGCCGGTTGCACTGTCTTGGATCATGTCTCGAACGAAAGGCTGCGTGGACTCAGGTCAGAGACATTGTTCGTACCGCCTTGAAAAGAAAGTGGCTCTGGGTGCATAAAGTTGTTAATGATCATGACTTGAAGTGGAGCAGAACTGTGATCGATTGGAAACCACGAGGGCCTACGCGAGGACGCGGAAGACCGCCCACAAGATGGAACGATCTCTTCATGCGAACTATCGGACCTACGTTCCTGAGACAAGCAAGAAATCATGAATGGCCCGCCATGCACATCAGAGCCTACTCTTGATAAATGTGTTAAAATACAAACCCCTGTCAGGTATTAGTCGATATTTTCACTATTTTCACACAGCAGTTCTTTCTTGCCTGTTTCCTTTTTGTATCTCGTCAACAGTTATTCAGAATCCTTTTGCAGAAAAGAATGACTCACTTCTTCAAGAGATTTCATCGCATGCTCGAGGGCAACTCGTTCTGCCGTGGTCAGGGATGCGGTCTCGGCCACAGAGTGGGGGGAACAGATTCAACTTCGCAAATATTGGGGGAAAAGATTCAACCTCGCAAATATTGATGGTTGAATCATTGATTGATTTGTCCAGGAGTGTATTTTAGTACTTTCTACGGGTCAAATTTGTTAGTAAGCCAACAAAAATGATAATGATGCAATTTCAGAACACAGCAAACAATGATACTCCCGACACCATCGCTTTTTTAAAATTTCCTCACTGTATTACCACCTCAAATCTGATAATGTCACAATAAACTGGAATAAATTAAACTGTTCATTCACATCTTATGCGAACACAACTAAACGGAGTGGACATGAGAATTTTTTTGAACATTATGACTTTGGGGAAACTTTAGGAGATTTAGGAAAGGTGGAATTCAGGGATGCTAACCGGAAATAGCCGGAGTATCAGTAAAATCCAAACAAAAATTTCGATTGAACTGATCAGTGCCGAGAATACAGTTGGCAAATTGCCTTCCTACAATGTACGCTATCTGGTCATACATAGACTATCAGATTCTAGTTGCTCTCAGCCGACAAACTGTTTCTCCGCTCCTCCACTCTCTTCTCCCGATCTATCATCTAGATCTCTTCGTTTCACACGCTATCTTAATCGCTCTAGCCAATCGACAAGAGTGCTTGTTGTATTAAAATCTGTTCGCTTCGCCTCCTCCGCATGCACCCGAACAAGGCAGCTATGTTGGGATGTCGTTTCGGTTTTCGACTCTATTCATTCTGCACACTCTGACGTATCTCTGACCGTCAAGATAGTATGCGGAATCGAGAGAGCCAACACCGAAACTACACCACAGCTAAGCAATCGAAACCGGGGCGAACAGGAGCTCCGTCCGCCTATAAAACGAGCTAACGGAACATGCAAAATCATCAACATGCTCGGCCACGTCGTCTTCTTCCTTCTGTCCCATCTCCTGGCTATCTACAGTCAAGAATTTCCCGATGTCCCTCGACTACTGAATGCAGGACTGCCAGAGCCGGAAATCATGTAGGTTCATACCCCCCATTTCATCTCTAGAACTAAGCAAATTTATCACATTTCAGCGAGAAACGCCAAGCCGTGCCCCGAACCACCGGAGTGCCCGTCTTCGGAGGCTCATCGGTACCCGGCCCTCAACCTGCCCGTACGACTGGTTTCCCCGTGTTCGGAGGTTCATCGGTACCCGGCCCTCTACCTGCCCGTACCACTGGTTTCCCCGTGTTTGGAGGTTCTTCGGTACCCGGCCCTCTACCTCCAATTACCACTGGTTTCCCCATGTTCGGAGGTTCTTCGGTACCCGGCCCTCTACCTGCCCGTACCACTGGTTTCCCCGTGTTCGGAGGTTCTTCGGTACCCAGCCCTCTACCTGCCCGTACCACTGGTTTCCCCATGTTCGGAGGTTCTTCGGTACCCGGCCCTCTACCTGCCCGTACCACTGGTTTCCCCATGTTCGGGGGTTCTTCGGTACCCAGCCCTCTACCTGCCCGTGCCACTGGTTTCCCCATGTTCGGAGGTTCTTCGGTACCCGGCCCTCTACCTGCCCGTACCACTGGTTTCCCCGTGTTCGGAGGTTCTTCGGTACCCAGCCCTCTACCTGCCCGTACCACTGGTTTCCCCGTGTTCGGAGGTTCTTCGGTGCCCGGAGGGCCACTCCCTTCACGGACTACGGTACTGCCATTCTTCGGTTGAGTCAACTGTGCTCCAGACTCAAGGAGGGTGCTCTCGGTCGAGAACCGTTTCGCAATGTGCTCGAGATCAACCGATAAATTGCAATTATAAGTTAATGTTGTATTTGCGCAGAGTTATCGATATTTTGCAACACAACGGGCGATTGCAATATGGTTTCAGAGAAATTGAGCCAAAATCAATCTCGGGAGGAATTGTTTATCATTCAGTCAAAGAGAATGCTGCGGACTGTTTATATTGCGAGCCGGGAGCGTGAGCGCTAGATGGTTGAAAAACTCTCGAGAATCACCACGTAAACTCTAAATTCTCTGGGAATGTCCAACAATCGGATCGATTCCCTGTTGAACTCGGACAATGTGTCTACCACACCGTGCAGCCCAAACGAGGATTTTCTGGTCCGGTTTCAAGATGCACTCTCACTGGGAGTGGCAATCGCGCTTGCTGGCTACTTCGCACGCAGCAAACCCCTTAGAGAAAATCACAAAGTAAGCCGGAATCTCAATCGATGACTAATAACTGCCAAATCATTTCAATCAGTTCTATTTTGTCCGGTAACTGGATTTGTTGTTTATATTGAGAATAATTCGTAATCGACTCTCACGTGTTCTTTTTTTTCTATGCATGCATTGAGAGGTTGCCAAATCTGTAGAACCGTTCCGGATTTGACATCAATACTGTTTACGATTTTCATATCGTCACCATTTACTTCAGGTTGACATTCTCCCCATTCTCGTCCTGCGATGTGTCTACTTCGCCGCTGGTCTGTTCATCTACGATGGAGTTTGCGGATACAACTTGACGTGGATCGCAGATCACTTACAGAAATTCGCCATGTACTGCGAGGCGCCGTTGATCACTGTGAGTTACCCGAGAACAAAGTTCGACAAATCCGCTCTCGGAGTTTTTTTAAAATAAAAATATGCATTCAGTGGCGCCTTCTCACTATCTGCGCTTTTACATCAACCGTTGTCCCCAGTGGACTCATTCCAGTCCTCATTCCTGGCGCATTGTCAGCGTTTCAGGTTGGTGTGCGAGTCTTGGTGACAAATCGGTATCGACTATCATCATTTTGCGTGATCTCTGTTGAGTTAGACAGGCGAATTGAAGAGAGTCGAGTGCAAATTTACCATCACTAGTGTGGAGAAAATAGTCCATGCTAAAAGATTCAGGATTTGATTCAGGCTATCAGTTATCTCAATTACGACTCGAACTTCGAGTCGACCGCCTTCACTCTGCTCGTCTCCGTATCTTGCCTGACTGAACTGCTCAATGTGGCTCTCGTCATCTACGCTTACAGAGAAACGTCCGGTAAGAAAAAAGTATCTTCTGAGTTCAAGTATTAGGTTGTCTAAAAAGTTCCTGGCAGGTTGTATTTCATACATTTTGAACTGGTTCCAATCACTTGATTAAATCCACAATATAGCAATATACGGGGCTATACTATGGCATTATAGGCCTGTATTGGAATCGAATCACGCCTGCGTAGAAAAAAGATAAATGAAATCAAAGCTAAATTAGCAGATTTTCGTTAATTTTGGTACTCCTTTCACAGACCGTTCCTACCAAAAATGTTCATCGCACAATTCTGCCCAAAAAGCAAGTGAGAGGGCAAGGAGTGAATGTTATTTTGACGCAAAAATATCTGGCCTTCCGACTATACGGAGAATATAAATTATCGATTTTGACGTTTTAATCTCAAAATCACGTTTCATAAAACATCAGATCTTCTCCGGTGATTCGGATCTTCTTGTAAATAATATTGGGAACTTATATGATGTGGAACTTTGATTTGTATTTTAATTGAGATCTGTAGGTCTATCGACTAGAGAAAAAAATAAGAAAATAAATTTCTGTTTATGTTCAAAAACAGCAAATATTTTTTCGGCGCCTATTTCAAGAAAGCCAGAAATGACCGAGTCGTCGCCCTAACTATATTGGCATCATCAGACATTATACTTTACAAAAGTGACTTAGGTTGGGCCATATGCCAGTTCTTCGAATAGCTCTGATCCAATAACAAAGTATATGTCATGGTCCAACTCGGCGAGTTCGGCTTTTCATTGTGTCCGTCTCACTGATTAGCCAGCCCTGATTCAATATGCGCTGTAAAGAGTATCCCAGCCCTCATCATTTGTGAAAATCATTAGGTGGATAGTGCAAATGCTAAATACAAGAGAGGCCAGAATATTCGAAAATAAAAACCTGCCAGGAACTTTTTAGACAACCTGATAGTAATATTATGATATAGTCCCATTCAAATATGCGACCATTCGAAAGAAACAAACGATCCTTTCCGATTCTTTCCGAATATTTCAGCCCATCGCACTCTCCTTCACATTCTCACTGCTAGACTGGTCCTCGAGACTCCTCTCTATCTCTATGAGGGACTTTACATCAGTAAGCTTGTTCGCGCTTCTGCACTGCGCAATTCTTGTTTTTCAGTCGAGCACAGTTTCATCATCTTTGAATCGGTAATATCCTTGATCTCCGACTACACCTTCCTAGCGCTTGCGGCTATCATCTTCTTCTTCGTGCGAAGAGCAGAAAACGAAGGCGACGTGCATTCCGAACCGTTTTCCAATGAGAATCACGCGATGCTGGATGTGTAGATGATCGGATTGGTAGCGCTTCAATGTTTTGAAGCCAATCAAAGCGATGCCATGATTTGCTTTCATATAATGTTGTATAAAAGATACCCTTCTTTACGAGGTTCCTTCTTCCTCCTCCCCAACACCTTGCGCATTTTCTTCTTTCGATCAATCGGTGTTCTTGCGACCTAGCTTTCCCTTTACTGCGTTTCTATCTGCTCTCCGCTATCGCCGTTATCACTATCGCCCTCGATCACCTTCTCGTTCGCCCAACCCCTTCCCGCTTATAAATACCCCCGTGTGACTGCTTCGTTGATCATTGAACTAGGCGATGGCTTCGATCCTTTGCTTTCTTCTCCTCCTCTGCTTCGTCTCCATCTCCCTCGCGCAATGGGGCGGCAACTACTACGGGAACAATGGATACGGCAACAACGGATGGGGATACAATCGTATGTTTTTTTATTATGTTTGACGTTTGCTCATTAGTTTTTCGGTGCCCAATTTACGCTGTTGATAGGTGAGAGGAATTGTATGTAATTTCCCTGATACAATGCGCTATTGATTCCATTCGATTCTGGCCGTTTTCTTACGCACTTTTAGCCATTTTATGCGCTTTTCGAGCATTTTATGCTTAGGCCAAAAATTTATGAATTGCATTATCAAATCATTCAAGGTAGTTCATTTCAGCCTGGCACCATCATCACCACCACCATCATCACTCCAGCTCCTCACATTCTCACTCGCATTCCCATGGTCACTGGGGATAATCGTCCTGTCCATTTCACCTTAGTTCGCTCATGCTGGTCGTTCCTTCCGCCAGCAGCCAATATCACTGTCAATATACACGCTTTATCCCGTTATTTCCTTTTTTATCGAGTGGTTGAACTTGAATAAATTTTATTCAATTCTCACATTTTACGATTCACACGATTGTGCTATAATATATTTAATACTTTATTTTTTCTAATCGATCGAATGCTCTCTACTGGAGTGGAAACTTTCTTGTCATGCGTGTGTAGCATCCTCAAAATCACTCTTCTATAGTGCGGAGTACAGGCGAGTATCGTGAGCGAATGAACAAAAGCGTGAAGAGAGAGAACATTGAACAGAATTGTGGATAATATCGATACTGTAAACAATGGTTCCATTCGAATGGGGAGAAAAGAAACTCACGAAATTTTGTTGATATGAAGCCGTTTCCCACGATTGTTGAGATGAGCATAATACTGAATTCACTAACAACAGGAACCATGAAAACGATGCCAGGCACGATTCCCTGGAGAGATGCCATTGATTTTGCTAATGTGTGAAATTTTGGCCGCATTATACCTGAATCATTAGAGAGGTGACGGCTCGTCGTTGATATCTGAATTATTTTTATTTATTTTTTTATTTCTAAAAATAACTTACTGACTGGTTGCCCAGCTCGCATGCGGCATTCCGTGTTTCAGCTCGCGCGATAATTCCCTTATCATCAGCTAAATTACGAGGAAAAACGACTTTCCCCACGCCATCATGAATGTATGATTAATTAGATCACGAAACATAGCTTAAAACGCTACCGAAAGCTAATATGTAGAAGTGTTCGTTCGCTGCGAGCATGATATAGCAGGTTTTGTTCGTTACCCATTTGGCGTCGGAGGGAATATCCTGAAACTGAACTAAAGACCAACTTAATTTGTGGCTTTACCTCAGAGGATGTGTCGATTTTCAATAGCTGAGTGTAAATAATTGAGTAAACTATGCATCCGCAAACTCTGATTCCCAAAAGTAGGCACACTTTCTTCCATCCGGAATATCGAAATCTCGCACCTTTCGAAAGAATAATCTAAAATTAATTCATGTAAAGCGAATGAAAAGACAAAACGAACATTTCGACGAAAATAAACACATGAGAACTAGCAGTTGAACACTTCTCCGAACACAATCACGTAAATTATCTGAAAGAATAGAGTAAGGCATGAAAAAGAATCTACAGGAATTGTCTAGACTGGTTGACTGATACTTTCTATTGATGTATTAGTGTCTACCAGAACTTTTGTATACGTGCGTAATGCAATAGGCAGTTCTAATTCTCTGGAATGGTTCAATGGAAAACACATTAATTTCTAAAGCGTGTAAAAATATATGGCTGGCAGACATTCAGAACACATTCTTGTTAATCATGAACAGTTATTTCAATTGAATGAAGTGAGATGCTATCTTATTGTGCAGTATTGGAATGCAAATCGCTATTTCCTCGTTATTTGTCAGCCAGCATTGTTTTCAGTAAAATTTATTATTCTTCTTCGCTTATATGTATTTTTTCGTGAACTGAAGTTCAATACATTCATGATCCAATATGGCGAACGTACTCAGAAACTGCGAGTGGTCTGAGGGCGTAATGCAACAGTGGTCAGAAGAACAATTGGAGAAGGAGTCGGAAGAATCTGGGACAAAACGCCCCGGCGGATTGACTGATTGAAGTAGAGGTATATGAACGGGGGAAGTCCTGGACTTTGATCTTCATATTTTTAATGAGCGAGGGATCACATACCATGCATAAGCATCCAACCGATATGAACAGCGTAAAGCACTACTTCAGCCGTGGAAATATACTGTGTGATTTCATACACTGCAATGTGGTTAATTTAATAAAAAAAGATAATATTATCGAACTTATGCAAGTGTTCAGGTGGACAAGAACTACAAATCCTGACTGGACGGACATCTAAAATGTTGATTGTAAAAACATTTCGAAGATATGAGCCCGTTCGCCTAGTATTCGGACAAATCTGGAGGTGTTTGGCACAGCCAAAAAAGTCAATTCTCTGTAACTTAGTGATTCGAGGTTCTCAAGGGTGCTGATGACGATGGTCATAGTCATTATGCTCCTACTAGCCCCGTTGTCTCCAGATGGAATGACGTCAAAATATAGTTTTATTGCATTTCTCGGTAATTTGGAATTCAACTCATATGCAAATATGGCTTCCAGGCCAAAATTAATGGCGATCACGCCTGACTCATTTATTTGTTTTTATTTTCAATAATGATTTTATATAATGATTAAAATGATTAAATCGGAGTAGCCTAAGAATCGAGTGTCCCTAAACTTGTTCGAACCGGAACGACGTTCTGATTACAAATATTTTTTTTATTTAATTTAAAAGTGTCTGGAAACCGTCGAGAACGACCAAATACAATGCAGCAAGATGGTAGTTCTGCCCCTTGTGTACTCTCTTCCTTGAGCGACCGGGGCACCAGAGAAACGAGAGACAGGCAGGAGAGGCAGGGGAGGGAAGGGGTGAGAGAGCGTTCAGGGTGAGAGACGCAGAGAGAGATCGAGAGGAAGCTCGTCATCCGAATTTTCCATTGGCGTTCTCGACGGTTTCCAGACATTTTAAAATTAATTTTAAAATGTATTTGTAGTCAAAACGTCGTCCCGGTTCGAACAATTCTAGAGACACTCGATTCTTAGGCCTCTCTGATTTAATAATTTTTCTAATAAAATCATTTTTGAAAATAAAGAAAAATAAATTATATAGGCGTGATCGCCATCAAATCTTGGTCTGGAAGCCATATTCGCTTATGAATAGAATTCCAAATTACCGATAATAAAATTATATTTTGACGTCATTCCATCTGGAGCCAATGGGGCTAATAGAAGCAAAATGACTACGACCATCGTAATCAGCACCCTCGAGAACCTCGAAGCACAAGGTTACAGAAAATCGACTTTTTTTGGCTGTGCCAAACATTGTCCGACTACTATGCAAACGGGCTCATATCATTCTAACCACGAGGGCGGCTCGATCCGTGGAGTGTTTTCGGGTAGAGATTTCTCGCCGAGTTCTCCTATTAATTACACCTTTTTTTTTATTTTTAAGATTTTCTAATATTTTCTTGAGTAACTCACAACACGTCCACGAGAATACACGCATAAAGTACGATAGGGATGCAGGGAACAACCGTGTTGTTAGCCGCATGGAACGCGTTGTAGTACTTTTCTGGAGGTAACGTGGGTCAGATTATGAGATCTTACCAGAAATCGATCGGAATAGATTCCGGGATCGAGGAGAACCACGTGCAAGTCAGAATTGACGAACATCAAGGGTGTGAAACTGGCCATGAAAACCGGAAACGGTATTGTCAGCAAGAGAAGCAGCCACGGTCGATATCCCTGAGAACGTTATTATATTTGTTTTATGATTATTAACAATGACACCTGAAACAGTGTTTTGTACAGTCTTTTCGACGTATAATCCATAAATCGATTCGTCGCAAGTAAAATACAGCAACATCCGGATTGCACGTAGAACACTATAAATTACGTAAGTATCGTTCATAACAGTAAACCTCTTACTTGTCTCGAAGTATGAATAGTACCAGTGCATTCGCGGGTGCTTGCAGTATGTCTCACCCTGGAAATACTAGAACAATTCTGAGCGTGTTGACATACGTTACTCAAGAAGAGGCCAAAGATGGTCGATATGCACACAATATTCACGCAGTCGTTAATGGCGCAAGCGAACATTATCTTCACCACACTAAATGATCATTAAAATTCAGCAACGTTGCTTACCTTGTAGCAAGAGGTGGCCCTCAGCCGCCACATGACTCTCGCTACTGAAATATAGATGGGGACAACGAAGAGCGAGAAGCAAATGCACAACGCCCCGAATATTGGCCGACGCGTTCCGGATTGAGACCAATCAATCGTCGAGTTGCTTTGAAATAATTTAATTATTTTCATACACTCATAATTTCCATTATTTCACTCTTTAAAAGCAAATACAGTTGAAATTTTTTCTCTATTTTCTTAGCCCTTTTGTCATACCTGCAATTGTACTCCTCCTGGTGCTCGATGGCGAAGTTATTGCGTAGTTGGGCGATCGATCTCATCAAATGTGTTCGATGGGTACGATAATTTGTGTGGTATGCTCTCTTCTTCAATACTTCCCCTGGGAGAGAGTTTTTTCTTTTGAATACTCATCATCGTTAGTCATTAATGTTCAAGTCCAGATGTATTCACGCGACTGAGAAAATCGTGAAATAACTTCAGATTAGCTAATATTTAGCTAATTATCATATTATCCTGTTCAATATCCTGATCACTGTCACCCTTCATTCGCACGAGTTGCTGAGATCGGAACATTCGGTTTCCACGTGAAAAAATACATCAGAAAATTATATACTCGAGTATTTTTGAGAATATGAATTTTTTGACCCAAAAATGAAACCAGGAACCAGAACCGGGGTCGAAAAAGTCATATTCTCAGAAATACATGAATATACCATTTTCTGATGTATATGAGTTGGCCGCGGTTTTAAGTTGCCTGTTATCTCGCGGGGTAGTCAAATGCTTAACCTTATATACCCAAATGATCAGGAAAAGATTCTCTACAAACTGGTCGAGGGATTTGGTCGCGCCAGTTCAATGTCAAAAAATGACTTTTTCTTGAAAACGAAAATAGGTTTAACCAACCTTTTTTTCATTTTGTAGAGAATTAAATTCTGGTCGGGAACGTGAGATTTGGCACTATTTTGACTATTCGAGGGGCAGTTTTTATCGAATAACAAGAATTTGGCAAAATCAACGTCGCGTCGTACCGGGATTCAGAAGCTTCTGATCGGAAAACTGAAAACGCCAGTCGCTTCAGAATCAAAAGTTACTCCTAGGACGAACTTTTGAACATATTTGATATTTTTGCTGTGCCAGGCCCTGTTACACTTCTACTGACTCTTACGCAAACGGCCTCATAGAGCGAATGTCGCTTCCAGTGGACGTCGACGCCTGCCCTGGTGCATCAGACGTCCCTCGCTGCGGCCACATTATTGTGCAACATCGCCATTTGTGTGCTCCTAATGCGGATCAGGAGAGAGCACTCGACAAAGATGAAGAGCAGGCCGGAGCAAGGTACTAGCAAATCGGAAACTACTCTCCTGAATTCGTTTGCACTCTCGCTGGTTAGACACGTCAAGTTCGCTCGCTGTGTTTGTTTACTTTCGTTTATGATCGCCATAAAGAGTTATGAAATGTTAAATCCCCAATCAGGGCTTCTTCTTTCATCATCAATCTCGCTGCTCATGCACCTCCTGAACGACAGCATAGTAGTGAGTCGACATTATTATTATTATTTAAATTAATATTGAATTGCAATTAAATTTCTGGCTATGATACATTTTCGAAAGAGATTCCTGCTACATAAAACTTTGCACTCGACAAATAAACAGATACATCATAGCAAGCGAGCAAACTTGCTCAATTACCCCACGCTGTCCTACTTTGTGCCGCTCACAATCGCCGTGGCTACGACTCTTCCATTCTGGACGATGATTCTTCTCGCCACACTCCTTGATGTATTTGTAGTGATCTCGCTTCGGATTTCGACTCTCCTCGTTCTGCACAATCTCTCTGACAGACGAGATAGTGTGCGAAATGGGGAGAAACATAGCCAAAAAACATCCTTATTGCGCATGCATATCTTACCCTCATATTTTCTAAATTTGATGACCATCACATATCTGTAAACTAATGTTGTCGAGTTTTTCGATGAATGTGTTGCGTAACAAACGGTATGTTTAGGCGCGCAGTTTTATCTGGCACTGGATTCAATGGAGCCACCGTGTCTACTGAGAGGGGACGTGTCGGACAGCACAAAGCCACAGTATCATCCAACTGCTGAGACACACTATGCAGCGATCGAAAGCAATAAGTTCTCGTGAAAAAAATCGATTCAAGATCATAATATATTTCGAATCCGTGTTATCATTCCCCTCAACAAGAACGACCCGACAATGAAAAAAATATTTACACACAATTTTGAACTGAGCAGATAGTTGTATCATTATCATTAACTTCTAGTGACCTGACTGGGGACCACGGCAGTTGTTTTTAACATCACCGGCATAGGAGTAGGACGTATCTGAGACATGACTCCCTTGCAGATAGACTGATTGAAGTAGATATAAATGAACGGAGGAATACCTGCATTAAAAATGATTCAAAAGATAATGCAGATGCTTGAGGGCAAACTTACCATGCATAAGCATCCAACCGATATGAACAGCGTAAAGTTTTATCTCAGAAGTGGTGACATACTGAGCAATCTCGTAAACTGCAGAATTATTATTAATTTTACACTACGACGGGTTCACAATTAAAAATGCGAGACTAGAAATTTGTTATGTTTTTACCAACTTGATTGATGTGAGAAATAAGATTCGAAACTTACCTATGCAAGTGTTTAAATGAATTAGCACAATAAAACCAGATTGAACAGAGAGCTGAAATTACGGATGGGTGACAATAGCGCAAACGACATTTGCGCAACTCGACATAATTCGATTTCTAGCCACCCTAGGATCCTGGCGGAGGTGTCATTCTGATCAGCATTATTTCCTCTTTATTTTGACACCTTTGTTAGGATCCTAGGATGTCTAGAAATCGAATTATGTCGAGTTGTGCAAATGTCGTTTTGGTCGAGTTGCGCAAATATCGTTTTGGTCGAGTTGCGCAAATGTCGTTTGCGCTATTGTCACCGATCCGAAATTACAAGGGGGGGGGGGGGCTTTCATTATGCTGGGTATAATTACCATGAAAGCTGCGCGGTTCACGAATGGGTTTCGATTCGCAATATTCCGGCGATTTCTTCTGAAAAAGATTAGTAGCGTTTATCATTTACCTTTATTTGCTCACAAGATATCACCGAAGATGAACGCATACAGTGCCATGGGGAAGCAAGTTACAATCGTGTTGTTGACCGCATGGAACATATTTTGGTACTGCCATGAATTTATTCATTATAAACGTCCTCGAAATTACCAGAAAACGATCTGAATATATTCCGGGATCGAGAAAGAGTATGTGTAAGTCCGAATTGAAGAAAAACAATGGTGTGCAGCATGCTTTAAATATCGGAAATGGCAGGGTAAGCAGAAGGAGCACCCACGTTCGATTTCCCTGGTATTTATTATGTCATTTTCTGAAAAATCTGGCAAATAATAAATTATACCTGAAACAGGGTTTTATACAGCCTTGAGGATGTGTATTCTATGATTCGATTCGTCGCAAGTCGCATGCAACAGCCTCCCGATTGCACATAGACAACTAAAACATAGTTTGTATTTTTTCTCTCTAAATTACTGACTAGTCGCAACGAATATGTAGTACCAGTGCAGTCGCGGATGCCTACAGTAGTTCTCTCCCTTAATAGGGAATTGAACGACTGTGAACGACATTGAACGACTGTGGGAATATTGTACTTAACTCGACGGTTATCGGCATTTTCTTGATATATGTGCGCCATAATGCATGCTACAACATTGAATTGTGAATTTTATTAAATAGGGAATGGTCAAACTTCACTGAAACGAAACGTAAATCGGTTTGCATAGGAAGCTAGAACTTGTCGAGAAATGAGAAAAACCGTTTTCAAAAGTTCCTAAAGTCGGTTTCTAAGATCTGAAAATCGCTAATAGGTCGTATTTTGCACCAATGGTAAAAAGCACAGAACCACATCCCCATAGGTTTTTCGGACGTATTTTTACTCGCAGAAACCGATTTTTCATACTAGAGCACACATAAATGCGAAAGAAAAAAGTTATGCCCGAAAAATTCCAGAAGTCGTGATTTTTCGAGCATAACTATTTTCTTTCGCATTTATGTGTGCTCTAGTATTAAAAATCGGCTTCCACGAGCAAAAATACTTTAGAAAAACCTATAGGGATGTGGTTCTGCGATTTTGACCTTTCGACCAAAATACGACCTATTATCGATTTTCAGATCTTAGAAACCGACTTTAGGAACTTTTGAAAACGGTTTTTTTCATTTCTCGACATGCTCTATCTTTCTATATAATCCGATTTATGTTTCGTTTCAGTGAAGTTTGACCATTCCCTATTTAATAAAATTCACAATTCAATGTTGTAGCATGCATTATGGCGCATATTTATCAAGAAAATGCCGATAACCGTCGAGTTAAGTACAATATTCCCCCAGTCGTTCCATGCGCAAGCAAACATGATCTTGATGATATGAGGGCAATGGTATGGCCATAATGATTCCAACCTTGTAACATGAGATTGCTCTGAGCCTCCACATGACTCTAGCGACTGATAGGTAGATCGGAATTACCACGATATTTTGGCTTTCGTGTTCCGGTTAATGACCAATCAATCGTCGAGTTGCCTCTGAATGGTTTGAATGATGACGGAAAAGCTCTCAGAATTCAATTCTAACTGCTTTTTCTCTGGCCCATAAGTGAAATGTGACGGTATTGTGTGTTTCGTACTGCACACTTGCTCGCCAATCTCGACGATCATGCAGCCTAGTGCCAATTCAGAACAGCGGAACCTAATGTTAATTCGAGAAAAAATTTTTCACCTGTAGTCGTACTCCTTCTGATATTCGATGGCGAAGTTATTGCGCACTTGGTAGATCGGAATAATGAAATATAGTAATGGGACTGTGATGAGAGCATGATTTACCTCCGACGACCACCCATGGGATCAGCTTTTTTGTTCATCATTATTCATGAACACCCAAGTGCAGAACTCATAATCGGAGGAGATTATCATAGTATGAAAAATCTTCGTGATGCGTCGGATTGTCCCGTGAGTTTCAGATTGATCGTTCTCATGATTAGGGATGCGGAATGAAGAGATGAAGAGGGGGTTTTCGCTCTCTCATTCCCCCTCTTCATTGAAGAGCGCGCGGTCAAACGAGCTCTTCAATGAAGAGCTCGGAGAAATATCGTCATAATGGATCATTCTCGATAGTTTGAGCTCTGTTTTTTTTCAAATACCATCCTTTTTACTAGATCAATTGTCTATAATCATCATTTTCAAGAAAATCATCTATTTGAATCCACTCCCCGGCCTTTTTGATGCCTCAATTCGGACGTTTTGTTTCCAAACAATCAATCACCATTGCCAAAGTGATCACTTGATGCATGGAGGCTAAAAACACCCTAATCTCGTCCTCAATCGAGTGAAAAATGTGAATTTTCAATGTCCAAATAATCACGAAATATCCTACCATTGCGTTCCCAACACCATTCTCAAGCTAGACCCTTAAAATCAGATCAATAACTCTTTTCCCGAGCTAGTTATACGTGAACTCTTCAATGAAGAACAGTCCCTCTTCATTGAAGAGCTCGCCGATCCCTCCCCTCTTCACTGAAGAATGACACCGCGCGCTCGCGCAGTGTAAGTGAGAATGAAGTCTTCATTTCCCCTCTTCATTCCGCATCCCTACAGGCACAAAATCAGACTCTGTGGTAGAAGACGGGTCCCAAGAAAATAGAAAGGTCTCATCAGAATAGAAAGGTACATAAAAAATAGAAAGGTCGCATCAGATTAGAAAGGTACGCAAAAAATAGAAAGGTCTCATCAGAATAGAAAGGTACGCAAAAAATAGAAAGGTGTCATCAGAATAGAAAGGTACGCAAAAAATAGAGAGGTCTCATCAGAATAGAAAGGTACGCAAAAAATAGAAAGGTCTCATCAGAATAGAAAGGTACGCAAAAAATAGAAAGGTCTCATCAGAATAGAAAAGTACGCAAAAAATAGAAAGGTCTCATCAGAATAGAAAGGTACGCAAAAAATAGAAAGGTCTCATCAGAATAGAAAGGTACGCAAAAAATAGAAAGGTCTCATCAGAATAGAAAAGTACGCAAAAAATAGAAAGGTCTCATCAGAATAGAAAGGTACGCAAAAAATAGAAAGGTCCGGAAAATAAAAAGTTATGTCTCAAAAAATAGAAAGGTACCATCAGAGTAGAGAGGTTCGTAAAAAATAGAAAGGTCCCATCAGAATAGAAACTTCCGTAAAAATAGAGACGAACGATAAAAAATGAATTCAGTGATTTGAAAGAAATATGCCATCCGGAGACCATTACATGGGAAGGGTCTCAACTCACATTCTCTGAAAGACACAAAACGTTCAGTACCGACTAAATCGAATACGCTGATTTCAAACCTTTCTATTTTTTACGTACCTTTCTATTCGGATGAGACCTTTCTATTTTTTGCGTACCTTTCTATTCTGATGAGACCTTTCTATTTTCTTGGGACCCGTCTTCTAGCACAGAGCCCAAAATCAGATTGATCTAATTCAGATAAATTCAAAGAACTAGACGGTTTCGGGCTAAATGACAAATTATTGCCTACACTAATCACACGTTACCCCGTAGAAGGTCAATGGTCAATGATGACACTCGCGCATTCCATGAGGTGGGATGCTTTTCGGATTTCGCTCACTCTCTCTAGAATGTCTACCCAAGATCTGGCCTACAAGAACGCTCAATTTGCTCGGCAAAATAGATAGCTAATACACCAAGTAACGCTCAACCATGAACCGAACTGCCGAGAAATGTGTCACAAAATAAACTCTTCCAATTAATTTTTTCTCAATTCGACAAAGATGAAAAGGTAACATGTAATCTTTCAGAAGAGCAGTTCTCATTGGGACGGGCTTCGATCGATCCTCAGCCAGATCTGCAGTCCGAGGGCGTAGTGCGAAGAATAGAGCCACGATATCAGCTCACTTCTGAAGCGACGGACTCGAAGGAGAATAACATAAATTAGCTATCGGTACCGCCCTATAACCATATCCACGGGAATAAATGATTATTCAGATCATGTTACATACTATTTGCTGGTTTACATGTGTGATTTGGAAGAGTGAAAACATACGTTCTTTACAATCAAGGTCGTGTGAAAATAATATCAAGGATGGGAGAACGCTGATATGTGCAATGCGAACGAAGAAGATGCAGTATAATTGATTCGCTGTCAACAACGTTTGCTTGTGATTTCTTGAACGAGTGTTTTTATTCATCAACAATAGGAAATAAATATCGTACAATATAGCTCGGAAAATGTGTTTATTTGCCCATCGGCACATCCTTGAATCGGCAGTGAGTTGTGATGGCGGCGCGGCACGGCTCCGTCATCCACAGGTACCACTCACCGTTCTAAGGGATGATCTTTGATCTTTCTAATTGGACGATTAGACGAACCTCCCTGAACTTGCCGTACGTGTAGTACTTCTGGCACTTGTGGTTGTTGTGCGGCACCTTTTGCAGCACCTACAATCGACATCATACAGTTAATCTATTCGATTTGCTCGATCAGCTCAGGAAATATTGCGAGAGAAAGTGCTGAGATATGGAAGCTCATTAGGGAGGACAAAGCGATGCTAGTCCCTCATTTCACATGATCTCTTTCCTCTTGTATTGATCTTTTGAACTCGAATGAGTCGTTTGCAATTTCTCAACACCATTAGTCATTACAATCATGCAATTATTGCTTGTTGCTCTTACCCTTCAACTGACTGTCATTTGGGATGTAAAAAATGGAAAAGAAAGCTCACCGACAGATCAGAATCCGGCTCGCACCCGATCGGACACGCAATTCTGGTCGTCGAATTTCTCGCCAGTTCGTTGAACTCCCACTGCGGCATCGGCTCCTCCCTGAGCGATATGCATATTAGTCATGCCTGTTCGACTGGCCCTTATTTCGCCCTTCTATCGTCAGTAAGAAACACGGCATAATTAGAGCAGTCATGTTCAGGAGTGTATGATGCATGACTCACTAGTGCATGCATTTCCACCGACACCTGCTCGCTACAGGCTCTTACTCGAAGTTTCTTTAGCGGGCTTATTTAGCGGTATTTTGTGAGTCATTCCCGGCGGCAAAGTGTAATCTCCGATCATTGATCTGCAATATCCGGGGAGCAGCTCACCGACACTTGTAGTCCTCCGGTCGGCGCTCCTTGGCTGCCTCGGACGCCTTGAGTACGCAATCAGCAGCGGTCGCGCCCGCCAGACAGTCTACAGTCCGCTCCTCTGAAAAAATAGTAAATGATAAGATAGATAGAATGTTTGAGCAGTGTCATACAATCCGAGAGTTTAATCTCCCTTCTAACAAGCACCCCGATGAGAGTCGCGGTGAGTGGCGTTAGGTCGCATGTTTTCTCACGCCCATGCACCTCTCCGAGGTGCATTGTTAGGGGTGACTCTATGCGACTGTAATAACTGCTCAATGATGGAATTACGATCTAACATCATGGACATTTACGAGCATGAATGCTTTCACTTTTCAGTTTCACTTTTCACCGGGATTAGATAAGATGGCAAGCACGTTTCTCGAAATACCGAAGGATTCCTCACCCCATCGCGGCCAGAATCCGACGAATCGTCCCTTGGTCTCCTCCGCCTTCGGTTCTGGCGTTTCTTGAGCGATCGAAATGGCGGCGGCCGTGGCAAGTAGAAGCGTCCTCATCTTTTCCGCTCTCGGAACTGTACTACTGTTGCATTTGGCTGCGCACTGTTTATGTATGGTTCGCAACCGCGGCGCGAACCGGCTATGCAACACCCTCGGCTGCTTTTTCTCGTCACCCGTGTGATCCAATCTTCCCCAATCAATGGGTGTATCGCTAAGAATAGTAAGAAGTCCGCCCTTCCCCAATAGATCAAGCAGAGATTGCGTAAACACAAAGGGCAACGAGTCTGTAAACCGCCTCGGCTTTTTCCCTACCCTCCCCGAATCGCCTTTCTAAGATCATTCGGCGACCTTTTGTTACTCACTTTCACTTTTTTTGAACCGCTACGGAGATCGAAAACAACACTCCATAGATCGAGAGCGAAAGATCCCATTGCAGTAAAGTAGTTCCTCTTTCCCTTGTGTGCAGTTCCCCTTTCACTAGCGGCTTTTGCGAACCCTCTCCTGTCACAGCGGAAAATATGTGGATCAACCACTTTCCCCTACTCCCCCTCAATGCGCCCCGGGCTCCGGCCAAGAAAACACACTCCCCGCATAAGGAGTGAATTGAGGGGGAGGAAGGGGGGGGGGGGATGGGGAAGAGGGAAAGCAGGGTTCAGCTGAGCAACCCCCGCATTGCCCATTCCGATCGTCCTTGCCGTGTGATCCTCGTAAATAATGCTGCCCATGTCGACACGTGATACCATGCCGGTTTACGCGGATATCAATGGCAGGTGGGTGTTGCGTGTTTTGAACTGTTGATTTCATTGGCACGGTCAGAAATAGATGAGACAGAAGTTCCGAAAAAAGATGGACGAAAGTAACTAAACAAAATCCGTTCTTTGCTCGAGCTGCCAAATCCGTTATCAACCATTTCTCATGAGATCAAGCAATTTCCTGCAATCAAAAGATGAATTACCTCCTCGGAGATAATGTCCGAGATCAATCCGAGATCAAATGAGTGACAGTTTTCTTTTTCTTTTTTTTTCTCCGCAAACCGCTGAGACAACTAAGGAGCGATACTGAGTTATTTTCATGGTCTTCGGATCGATAAAGTCTGATCAATCCATTACCACAGTCACTGCATATGCTGAGAAAACTAATTTGCAGTCTCATCGCCAAGGTCACGATCGTCCTCAACAGTGCACTGACCATCTCGGCTCTGCTGCTACTGCAGCAGGACGTTCCGTTGTTCTGGGAGAGCTTCACCAAGGAATTCCAGCGGGATGTGCTCAAGCAGGTAATTTTGCAGTAATTTCAGAACCTCGTAGGCGACACAGATAGCCAACTCCACCTCGTAGCGTAACTCAGAAAAGTATCCCTCACTTGTTGCTATGAGCGCTTGCAGAACAACTACACGGATCCACTGACGATTCGGCACGTGCTGGAATTCTCGGCCCCGTCAAGCCCACACTTTGAGATCGTGCGCACCGACAACAAGCACATGCTCATCGAGTATGGCACGACATGGTTCAACTGGTGCTGGGTGAGTTCTGGTTTCATCCCTTTTTTACATCAGATCCGGAAACCAGTTCACCCCGGTTTTGCATATTTTCTAAACTGTAAATATCCTAGGGCGAATCCCGAGTCATTCTGAGAGATTTATTTCTCGTGCGGCATAGTTTTTGCGGACGCCCCTCTCCCCCCCCCTCGAAGGGGATAACACGTTTGACCCTGAGAGCTTATCGAAAATTGCGCAAACCGGAGCAAAATGTTACACCGTTTGCAAGATCCACACCTGTGTGTCATCTCAATGATCGTGTTGTGGGAAGGGCGAATTAGTGGAACATCACTCCCCCGCAAACTTTCCACTTTCCGCAAGGCCATTACGCACGACCGGACGTAGATAGTTGAAAATTAACACATGCGCTCATCAACTTGAAATATACAATCTGAGTCAAAAATTTGATTTGGTTTTTCAATAAAGACCCTATTCCACTGCTAAGACACCGTCGAAGCTTTGTGGAATAGAGTTTTATTTTGGTAAGTTTAGACCTCCCCCCCTCCCTGCCCAAAACCGTTGTGCTAGCAATGAGAGCCAGCGGCTCATACCTGCCTGTCAAGAGGATCTGCTTTTCGTATTTGAAAAAACCCTTTACTTATTTTGCCTCTGCTCAGCAAGAAAGTGAATTTCGATGAAAATCTTAATTTTGAGTTACTTTAGAGGTGCCCAGAGGCCCCGAAATTCCAATTTTGGTTGATTTCTGTTGACATCAAAGTCACAATCTCAAAAATAAATTTAAATTTTTTAGAGACATTTTTGGCCAAAATACCAGACGAAATATTTTGCCCGTTCATTTTATTCATCGGAATTTTCAGCCTAGAGTTCAGCCCAATCCTAAAAACGCTTGTTTCTAAGTGGAATGTTCATGATGTTTGGTTCCTTGGCTTGCCCTAGGGTTCTGCGAATGAGCCTTTCATCGCTACTCCTTCTTGAGATTTGTTCTGAAATCACGCGATTTTGGTACGCACAAAATTCTGGCGTCCTAAACCCAAATTTGTCCCTGAATTTTCAATCTTGATTAACCTGAGCATAACGTAACACTGATTGCTTTGTCATCCGGGCCAACGTGCAAGCTCAGGGAGTGGATTGAGTGGGTGGAAATTAGCGTAACATCCCTCTCTTGCCGCAGGCAATTACGTGAGACCGGTCGAAGCTCGTTCAGATCAAGCTACATACACTCTAGAAAACAACATATGACATGATGCGTTCCGAGAAAAAAAACACTTTCCCGTTCCAGAATGACCCTCTCCCACTGTCCGGGCTGCCCTCAATTCTGCGTGCGATCGAGTTCCACAGCATTTCCCAGGTTCGTCAGGGAGAGTCAAATTGAGGTTTAGAGGGCCTCGCGCATAAGGAAGTCCCGTGCATAATGGTTTGCTTATGCTGACCGTGGACTGGATATTATGCGTTTTTACGAGCGAGATTGTCCCTATACAGTTGCTGCTCCGATTCACGTTTCTGTGGTCGCTCTCGGTGCGCCCGATTCTGGGAGCACTCCGGGCTCTGGCGGTTTATAATCGGCTATCATTGGAAGTGAGTCAATGAAGGGATATTCTTGCCAGCTATTCCTTTCACTATATATCTCTCTCTCACACCCGCGCTAGATCGCAGGTTCCGTATAGAGATTACACGTATAAGACACAGAGAGCAACCATAAAGCCCACGCTGACCTCATCTCGGACGTCGTTGTCTTCGAAGGCGCTCCTCTCCGTGCCTCGTCGAGTGACGCTTCTGAATCGGGCGATCCTCTCCATCTCCCCGCCCGTCAGCTTCCTTGTGCTGATTCCGGGCTATTTCATAACGGCCTGGCAGCAGGATATTGATTGTGAGTTTTTGTGATGACACACACAACGACACCCATGAAGCATCCCGCTAATATGACAACAAATCGTTAGAAAGCATTTGGAAGGTTAAGTCCGCTTTAGAGCCACTTTAATTCGAGATTTTCAACCTGAATCCATCCGGAACGGCATTCCGAGTTCGATTTTGGCATCACCAGTGAGTATGGTTTACCCCTGATGTGAATGTGAGAGAGAAAACGATCAAAATAGCTAAAAAAAAAATAATTTCACAAAATATGCATTTGCAGATCACTCAGTGATGTGGGTGCCATTCTACGCGTTCGCCGCTCTCTACACATTGCACATGCTATTGTACACCGCAATAGAGCTGATGGAGCCGGACAGAATGGTAAACTATCCTTGCTCCGACACTAAAACTAGAAACTTTTATTATAGAACTTTCTACGGGTTCTTGCACGATTCGCGCTCACGTCTCTCTTCACTATTACCGCCATGACAGTGCTGAAGACTCAAGACGAGTTTCTCCAGCGAAAAACCTGCCACATAATCGGTAATTGTTTTGCAACTTTTTTCTTATTATGTTGGCACTTATTTTGAATGTGAATGGCTATTGGGGGTATGAAAGAAAATTATTTCGATGGTGTAAGGGTGGTGATAACACATTTGAATCGACTATCCTGAATTCGCATTTCCAATTGCCGGTTCGATAAACAAGATAGTGGGCAAATTTAGAATAGTTCCGATTTGCCTTTTCTAGAGTCAAAACAAAACCATTTCAGTGCCAATTCCTGCGGCTATCGACGAGTACCTCTGCTGCTTCTCCATCACGGCCTTCTCGTTGCTGGAGTGGACGGACGTCTGGCATCTGAACATCATGGCGCAGGACAACGGAATCGATACGCGGGTGGTGGATGAGTGCTGCTCGTCATCGATTTCGTCAGCATAAGTTTTGATCTTACAATATATTTATGGTGTCTGTACATATCGAGCCATCAATAAAGATATAATTGTTTATCGCATTGTGGTCTCACAAGGAGGAGGAGGGGGGGGATAACAGGAAAGAAGTTTAGATTTTCGCTTTCGCATTCGCGTTTTTGAGCACCATCGTGAGCTTCTGCATCAACATGATGTTGCCCTTAGCCTTCACCTTGCCCGACATGAAGGCCTGAGAGATGTGAAAATTGATTCCCGCGTCTGCGTATTCCACATGTCGTACTGACAATGCGAAATTTGGCATTATATTTTGGTATTCGAATGAGCAAATCGATATCGCACCTTGACTGGGTCTAGTTCGCCGGCGGCGATAGCAACGAAGACTTCGTCCTCGATCGTAACGACGCACGCCGGCTTAAATTTAATTATTTATTCTAGAACTTCCGACAATATTCCAGAAATATGGAAAATTTACCTTTGCTCCGTTCCTGGGCTCTCCCTCATACACCTCGGCGGGCGATGATTTGAAGTCCATAGCTGAACAATGATTTGTTCACACCTCACCAAGGCGCCTCACCAAGGCGCCCACCCATTGGGGACGGGAAATTGGTAGTGACAAGATCACGTGGTAAATAGGTCTGGCGAAAAGGTGGGCACTCCAGACTGACAAGCCCAATGTATCACTGGCCTAGCAGTGATCTACCGCGAGCCCAGTCTCGAAGTCGGGTGAAACTTTACTTTTACTTTTTTTACCCGTAATATCAGACTGATATTGTCGAATTTTAAAAATTCTTACTCCATTTTCCGACAGGCTGCCCGTTCTTGAGAATCTCGTACTGAACGACGGCATTCACCTTCTTGAGCTCGTTCTAAATCATAGACTGAATGCGTGAGGCACGAAACTCATCGATACCTGGTATTCGGGAATCTCCTCCCTGATCGTTTCGAAGAGGACGGAAGAGAGGGTGTCGGCGGCCATATCAATCTGAGAGTAACGAGTAGGTTATTTCCCGAAGAGAAGAGAAAATGGTGACGAAGCAATATCCAGAGAGCATTAACAAGATGAAATGTCTTTAGGAAAGACGAATGTATAATGGCCCGATCATGTTGGAATACATTTTATGGTGTCACGCCGCTCCCGTATGGTAGTTTGCAACATTCTGCCCTTATCAGTGAATCACTCCATGGTTCCACGAAAGGTATCTTGGGTACCACGGGCCAATCTGCGATACTTTGTATCAGCCAACGTGGGCACTCTCGAAATGGCGTGTTCTCTCGTCGATCATTTGCTGCCCAGGGAACATCGTTACTTTGACGGGTACCATGGACATCTTTCTTTCATCACCCGAATGGTATGATACTGCCCTATAGCAAGTGCATTGATCAGGGACACTGTGTAGCGAAAAGGGAACACGATGTCAACAGCAATCCTCAAATTCCCGATTGGGAAAATGGCAATATTAACGCACAATTCACGCACATTATGGAACGCAAATGTAAGAGTATATCGGTCAATTGAGAATTTTTATACGAAATATATCTATGCAACAATCGACAATTATGGTTTATTGTCGTGAACATCGAACAAGTA
Organism: Pristionchus entomophagus; assembly: GCA_036245825.1. Classification (NCBI taxonomy): domain Eukaryota; kingdom Metazoa; phylum Nematoda; class Chromadorea; order Rhabditida; family Neodiplogasteridae; genus Pristionchus; species Pristionchus entomophagus. The sequence continues at coordinate 5,368,804 of BTSX01000004.1, read as the reverse complement.
AACGCATTTGTTCTGAGAACCTTTTCACACAATAAAGTGAATGTTTGGAAATGAATTGCTATGATTTGCTCATGCATTATTCCACAGTCTTCATCTCGTCCACCATAGTATCATTCTTATTGGAAGGAGTAATCGTCGACGTATGTTCTTTGCTCGTCCAAGGGGCCGCCTGATCTGATGCGACAAAGAGAAATACGATGTTCGTGCCGACGATTATGGCTGCTGCAGAGTAGAAGATGAGAGTCCACTGCAATGTATTTGTGTCGATTTCAAGCTCGAATTCGAAAGTAAAACGCGAAGGAATTGACTAAAAACGCTCAAAATAGGTGCTTCTGAACAATTTCGAAATTCGTTCTTTCCTCTATCATACCTGCTCGGGCGTGTTTTCACTGGCTACAGTAGCGACGGCGGGAGGAAGAACGAGAGTGATGATGCAATTAATGCCGTTGAACACGGACATCACGAACGGCATGAATTGACGAGCCACCTGCAAGATATTCATTCATTCATTCATTCATTCATTTATTCCGTTAACGGGGGAATTGGACAAGAAAGTATAGTGAGAGTGCAATAAACGGAGGTCCGTCGATGGAGTCGAATCGGTTATTTGCTGGGTAGCAAGGGTTGGGGAGGGGGCGAGGATTAAATTAAAGATCAAGCCAATTGCAAATAATTGAGTCGGGGTAGAATGAGGGGGGTTGAGAGCGAATGTAGTAACGAAAAGCGTTTTGTGAAGAATTAACAATTTCGGGTGGGAGGGAATTCCAGATAAGAATGGTTCTAGAGGCAAGGGTGGAAAAAAGAGTTATGAGGAATAAATGGCAATGAGATACGAAGATTATGACAATTGCGGAGAGTGCGAGTGAGAGGTGTACAAGTAAGCAGGGAGGATGCATCCATAGAATATCGATTATTGACAACGGATTGGAGAAATGTGACATCCATAATGAATCTACGGCGTTCTAATGTATATAGATTCAAATCACGAAGCCTGGTTCTATATGGAACAGGCGGTAGAGAACAGCGGTAATAATGTCTACGTGTGAAGTCTCTCTGAACTTTTTCAAGCTCTCTAGTCATATCTACACTGTGTACGGGGTTCCAGATAATGGAACAATATTCAATATTGGGAAGTATAAAAGTAGTAAAAGACTTCAGATACAGGTTTGGGCAGTTACTACGAAAGGATTTAAAAAGGAGGTTAGGTTTAGAAAGAGCACTAGCAATAATTTTAGAGATATGAGCTGAGAAAGAAAGGGAAGGTGAAAACTGCACACCTAGATCTTTGATGATGCAATTGCTAGGGTCAGTAAGGATAACATTATTGATAGTAAATAGCCTACGTGGATTGTGGCAACTATAATGCATAATGTGACATTTAGTTTCAGAAATTCCTAAATTCCATTGCGAAGACCAGTCAGCAACAGTGTCTAAAGCAGATTGTAAAACATCGGAGTGTAACGGGGCTTCAGCAAACAATTTGAGGTCATCGGCATATACAGAGTAATAAATAGTTTTAGGGAATTGAGAGCAAAGATCATTAATGAAAAGGATGAAAAGGAGTGGGCCGAAACAACTGCCTTGGGGCACGCCTGATCTAACGAATGAAGGGGGAGAAAAAGACGAATCAATAAATACGGACTGAGTCCTGTTCGAAAGATAAGAATGGATCCAAGTCACAAGGTGATCAGAAAGCCCTAGATTAGTCAATTTATGCAATAGTAATCTGTGATCAATGGAATCGAAAGCTTTGCGGAAATCTATGTAAACAGTGTCGAAAGGAGAGCCTTTCTTAAATATACGAAGGTAATGAGAGTAAGTCTCCGCAAGATTGGTGGAGGTAGATCGACAATTACGAAAACCGGTCTGATGGGGATCAAAAAGATTGTTTTGGTCAAGAAATGAGGTGATTTTGTCGATGAGAATTTTCTCAAAGACTTTACAAACAGATGACGTAAGGGATATTGGACGAAAGTCGGAAATAGAGTTGCTAATTTTCTTTGGGATCGGTTTAACAAGTGCGTGTTTCCAGAGAGAGGGGACTTGTGATGTGAGGAAAGACTTATTGAAAATTATAAGGAGAGGAGAAATGATAGATGATCGACATTTAGAAAGAACAATACTCGGAATATGATCAGGTGTGACGTTAATCTTAGGAGAAAGTTTGCTTAGAGCGTAGATAATATCTAGTTCTGTAACAGACGGTATGTCAAAAGTAAGAGAGGGAGAGGGCTGGGGAAGTGGGGATGATTGAGGATGGGCGAAAACAGAACAAAAGAATCTATCGAAGGCAATACATTTTAGATTATTGGACAACAAGAGGGATCCATCAGAATCAACAATGCCAGATGGTGTGATCTTGGGTGCATTGAGTTTACTATTACAATAACTGTAGAAAAGCTTAGGATTAGAGGAGTTAACAATGCGATTCTCCAGGGTACAGTGGAAGCGGTTAAGAGCGGAGTTAAATCTATCGGTCATTTTATACGAGGCGTAGCTATTGGGAGCGATACGAGACAAGTTTCTACTCTTACTGTAAAGAATCTTGAGGGATTTGAGGTATCTAGAGAAAGAAGAAGGTTTGGAAAGTGGAACAAAGGTATCGAGAAGATCATTGATAAAAGAGACGAAATATTCGTATGACTGTTGAACATCTAATCTACTGAAAGCAAGCGTCCAATCATGGTTGAAAGTAAACGAGTTGATTGAGACCCAATCGGCAAATTTGTAAAGACGAGAAGTAACATGTTGTTTAGGAGGAGGGAGAGGGATACATAGGTCAAAAATCACAGAAAGATGGTCACTGAGTGGGGTAGACGGAGCAACATTACGAATTACGTCTCTATTACTAAAAACAAGATCAAGATAATTTTGAAGTCTAGAAGGAAAATGTACATGTTGGGTGAGATGGTTGTCGGAAATGAAATCAAGAAGATCATTTTGGACAGGAGAGGAAAGGGTAGTCCAATCAATACTAGGGAAATTGAAATCTCCAAGAATAACGCAAGGAAAGTCAATGGAAATATGTGTTACCAGATGAGAGAGGAGTGAAACAAGAGAGCTCGTGGGTGAGGAGGGAGAACGATAAACTGTGATAATTCTAATTTTTCTAAAGGGGAATGAGGAAGTGAAAGGTACATTTAAATCTACAATACAGGATTCAAGAAGGGTAGAGGAAAAAGAGGAAATGAGCACGGGGCTAAGTGAGTTGTGAACTAAGCAAGCGACGCCACCGCCTCTACCGTAATCGTCAGTCATTATGCGATCGCATCGAAATGGAAAATACTCAGGAAAACCACAAACTAGAAAGGAGTCGCTATCAGAAAGATCGAGCCATGTTTCGGATATGCAAATAACACGATAAAGAGAGGAAGAGAGTATAAAGGAAAGCTGGGGCGATTTGCATCGAATAGAACGTGCATTAGCATAGTAAAGAGAGACAGTTTGGGGGCTAAGCAGACGTGTACTAGATGAGTGTGCGTGCACTTTACGATGGTGATATGGTAAATATGTAAGGACCGAGGGATCCATAATGATCATATCACGATCCAAGAGGATAGTCGAACATCGGGGGGTTTAGCTCAGTGGTTAGAGCATCCGCCACGTGAATGGAAGGGGGGATTGATCCCCTGAGCCTCCAAAGTGTTTTTAACGCTCTGGTCAATCTTACAAATATCAGTATCCTCAGTTACCGAAAATTTGTTGAAACGACGCAAAACGAACCAATTGAGCGCATCTCACTGTGCCGACAACGTTCAATCCCGAGAAGACAATCGCCGCCGTGTAGCAAACTTGTGATAGGAGAGGATTCGAACTCTGGAAGGTAGAAAATGCGTGGAAATGAGCAAAACACATTTACCCATGCCATGATCAGATAGCATACAGCCATGAATCCTTGCGAGAGTGAGGTAAAGAGTAAAATTCGCATCTGAAGATTCAGTATGAACGCTAATGCAACTGTATTCAGCGCGACAATTATAGATTCTTTTGATAATGCAAATCAGCTGTAGGATAGTAGAAGAAAACTGTGTTGTACGGTACCTTCTCGCTAATACAAGTCGAATGATCGGATAGAGGTCCGGCGAAGCCCTTGAGAATGGCAGAAAGAATGAACGGAAGCGCGGTGGCAAACCCGGTAGAGGCAACGGCAAAGTTGAGCACCTTGAGATACGATCAAAGACCATGTACTTGCTAGATTCACATACCTTGTTCAGGTAAATCGGGCCGAACTGGAGGAAGATCTGGAAGCCCAATTGCCCTCCGATAGATGCCAACCAAACTCCGATGATCGGTGGTGAGGTGCAGATGGCCAGATACGGTACCGACCTGGAAGAGGTTCAGGGTATTTGCCCACTCGTATCATGTTAATCTTACCCTCCCTTCGTCTGCACGTCCTTGCCCTGCTCGATTCGAGACAATTCCTTCGACGAGACTCTCCTGATATATGATACATAGTTATTATCCATGACAGAATAGTACGGGAAGGTCGGCAGACTGACTTATGCAAATCTGGTTCGTCCTTGAAGAAGACAAAGAACAGGGCAAAGAGAACGAAGGTGATTATAGCCTGAGAAACAGGAATTGGTATTTCTCCGAATCGATCTAGCCCGGGTCTTAGAGTGTCTCACCTGGAAGAAAAATGCTCCTCGCCACCCGAAGGACGAAACACAGAATGCACCGGCCACGGGCATAGTGAAGATGGGAGAGAACTGAAATTGTTTCCTTATTCCAGACAATTCTAGGTACATAATATTAAAAGAGGTGTCCCACGACTTTTTGACTGTATGAATTCTCGACGTGAGATTGTGGGGATGTGGTACCCGACGAGAAAATAAATGACCGCTCATGCAAATCGGCGCGCTGATCTCGGCCTTGCGATTTGCATGCGCGGTCGTGGGACACCTCCTTTAAAACCTTTTACTTATATGATACTCAGTTTACATTGAAGTTCTGCTTTTCAAGAGACTAGGAAATATATGATAAGAGGGAAAACGTCCGAAAAGGCAACCCTACTTGGAGGTGTATAGTGAGGATGCTCATGTAGAGGCCGAACTCCTTCGTCGGTGACCACGCGAAGCACACCGAGCCCATGGCGGACAAGGTGAAGGCCATTGCGAATCCCTTTATAGAGAATAAAGTCCAACTAAATTTATTTTACATCTGCAGCGACTATGCTCATGGGGCCCGTCGGTTGGACCAAATGATGGTAAAGTTTATTCTAGCCATGCTGACTAGGCCTCTAGGATACGATGCTTCCGGTTGCAGTTTATCGATCTGTATCTTGAAGTTGCATATTTCTCGCGAATGAATACGATGATTTCGCTGCTTTCTGTGTGCTACCTGTACGACTCTAGTGGCGAATATGAGCGGATAGATGCCCGTTGAGACTGCGAAAGGAAATAACGCAGTGGTTGCTGCGGAAATTAGTCCGTAAACCATGAAGAGTGTCCTGAAAAGTTGAAAGATTTAAACGAATTGTGCATACTCATATTTCACAAGAGTTCGCAGCGAGCAGGGTTCGAACATACGCGGGTAGATCCCTAATTAATTCTAGTCAGTTACTCGGAAATCGCTGCACACACTCAACATACCACAAGTTATATTATATTTGCTCAACCTCTGATTTTTTTTCTCCTGTTATTGCGTACCTCGTTCCGAATCTATGTAGCAGTGCAGTGACGGGAAAGGTCCCGATCAAATTGCCGATCGCCGAACCCGAGAAGAGCAAATTCCGGCGAGCCGGATCGTGCAGCCAATGGCCGTCTGAATGAGTGATACCAAATCGGCAATGGCGTCGAGAGCACGTAAATTGAGGATCGTAGTTGAAGAGTAATCATCAAATCGGAATATTCAGGACGGTGAAATTAGCCACTAGTCGATCTAAAGCGAGTCGGACACCGATTTGGCGACAGTATGCACATAATTGCATAAAATCGAGCAGCAATTTGTAAGAATTTATTACTAATGCTTAATCAGATTCTCGAAAAACATTACATATATCCCTAATTCCCCTACATCGCATCCCTACATCGCCGTCTCTTTCCAAATTCGAAAAGTCAGCAGGTCTCAATCGGCTTACGGGAGTTTATGGAATGGTCAGTGATGTCAGATTAGCGAATGTGAAGAACACGAAACTTGCATGCGCGCGTGATGGTTTCGACAAATCAATCAACCATGTGTTACCTGATACCGTGGAATTGCATCAGCGAGTCAATGAAACAATTGGTTCCCGAAACACGACTGTGCGGGAATTCAAATATGCCTTACTCTCATTGAAAATGTTCCACACCCATGATATACAGTACCTTCGATGGTCGATCTATTGATCGTCACCATGGCCTCCGGCACGATATCCTCCATACAGATCACGGTGAAGTTGAGGATGAGTGGATTGGCGATGCAGAAGGTGAGACAGGCCGTCGTGAGGCAGAGAACGACGAATCGAGTCGAGTGGAACAGCACCTGAAGCAGAATTGCCATAGCAATCCTCAATGATTTCAATGCAACCCCATAACTTGGATAGAATGAACACCAAATAACTGAACCGAGATAGACTATGAAAAGGTGTTGCATTGACATTCCTTATCAGAACGATTGAGAAAATAACCGAAAATCAATCGAATTGGACAAATGGGTAGTATCCAATGCCAAAATGCGTTCAAAAATTACCGAAACTCCCGTTTCCTTCTTGGACGCCATGTTCGCTGCTTTCGGAGGAGCGCGCGTCGGGAGATCCTGATGCAAACGCGACTAGCAGTACTCAGCTCTGGTACTGGCGCGATTTATTTATCATCATTTTCCGGCCCTGACTCCGACCGACTTTGCATAAATTGTCTTCAAATACGCCGCTGTCATTGTTCTTTCCATCTTTACACACTTCACACATCAAATGGGATGAAGAACATTTATCCAGTGCTAACACACGAAGTGGCTGTGAATGGAGAGACGGCAGACGTGATTGTATTTCCTTCCCCACGTCCCAGTATTTTCATTAGACCATCGCGGTACGGTTTGATGAACACAATAATCACAACCGCGTCAACGCATGGAAAGCATGATCGAAGGACCATGGAAAGTGCCGAGTAGAGCGGAGAATAAATGTGAAAGAGAGAAATGATGACATTCAAGAAAAATGGAGTGTAAATGAAGATTACTGGTGTGAGTGTCTGAAAGGAGCCGCATCACGAGTGAACGAATGCATTCAAATATATATAACCATATATGGGTAAAAAAAATGTGCCAACAACCCCCCCCCCTCCCCTGTTTACTCGAAAATTAGGCGACATGCGTGATATGCCAGTACCTGAGCAATTGCCGCTATGAGAATTTGTAATTGAAAATTTCGAATTTTCTCCGATATGTTGGTCGCTTTTCTTATTTCACGATATGTCAATGTGGCTAGTGTTGCCGCTACAAAGCAGTTGAATATTGCTACCGAATCCAGTATGATTTGCATGATGAATGAACGGAGAATCAGTTTGTTATCAGTCTGAATTCCATAGTTCAAAGCGACAAAACCAGAAAATTATTCACCCAGTAGTGCATTATGAAAATGCCCTCGTTTGTTGTTCTCCCATAGTGCTCTGTGAAGAGTAATTGATAGATACGATTATCCGTTTCATTCTCGGGGCAATCGAGATAGAAAGCGCCCAAGTAACTGAATAGTATTTAAAAATTGAATAACCCTAAAAGTATCCATTTACAAGAATATTTGAAGAAGAATCGTCGTTGTTAGCGTTATTATGATGAATTGAGGTTTCGAGAATATATCGGTTTTCTGACGTCAAGAACAAATGGACCCGTTGTGAATTTAATACCTTTTGAATTGTCAAGAAACGATAAAGTAAATGAAAATTGAGAAGCGTAAAGGGTGCACAGAAGCTTGACGAAAAGAAACATAGCAGCTCCTATTCAAAACTTTATTTCGTTTATGTATACTGAATAACTAACGAATGATCCAAAGGCACGATCAGATACGAAGGCGAAACCATTGTAAGCTGGTATTACTTTCTGAAACGAATTTTATGCAATATGTCCAAACACAGTACCGGGTTCGTGACGTGATGGACGATGACAAAACCAATGTCGTAGATTACGAAAATCTCCAGAAGATATCTGTACGTTCCGAGTTCTTTCGTTGAAAATCGCCGAATAAGGTATATTAATAGTAGATTTAGAGGCAATCCAATTACTTAATTAACAAATTTCATTTTGTCAGTATATTCTACTAACCAAAAGTAACTGTTGAGGTCAATTCACAGACTTCGTGTACAAATTTCATATGGCTTTATTAAGGAATTATACCGAATGGAGAACAGAAAAAGGATCGGTTGAGTGGTGGTCGTAATACGAACTGCGTATGCGCTAAACGATATTCGGTGAGCATAACAGACCCCCTGGTAAAGGCTACATTTACATTTATCATGTCAGGCAGTTGACGCCAGATGGGGATGGATGGTTTCAGATAGGTTTCGGGTCGGTTCTTCGTTCGAGAGAGAATCATTTCGTCTGGGTGGGGGTCAAGGGATCGGTCTTCTTTCCATTCACAGACCCAAGAGATTGGCTGGAGAAAGGGTTGCGATCATCCAGGACGATAGGACTTGATGTAGAGTGTTCATTGTTGATGATGGAAGAAGGCTCCCGTGATTTTAGAACTGAGTCCACCAAACTCGAGTCATCAATCGCGAAACGAGACTCGACGAGAATGGTATCTGAAGGACCAAACATCAGAGTAGGTCATACCCATCACACGGTGACCAGAATCCGGCTTGGATGGGGTTTCCGATCTTGTTGAGTTGATGGAGTAGACGAGGGGAACTAGAGAGATTCCATTCTTTATCAGAGAGAAATGGAGAAGGACCGCTCGCGACGACTAACAAAAACTGGTAAAGGCTACGGCATCATTAACATTTATGAAAATTCGAGCCAAACAAACCTTTATGCGATTCTGTACCAGCTGTATTAATAATATTCATAAACACGGGCATTATATTTGCCCCAAATATCATTTTCGATCTGTCTCTTCAATTTTTCTGTCCACTTTTGTTGTAGTTATCTCATTTTTCAACTACTGCCCTATCCACCTGAAGTTATCAGTATATTCTGTCTGGCATTCAGTTTCGCACGTCTTTGTTTTATCAACTGACAAGAAAGAAGCAACCCAGCAAGTGAAGCTCTGTGCATTATAGGAATTTTCACTGCCTATCGGTTGGCTGCTGATCGGATGCGACCGAATTCGATTCAAAAGGCAGTCGGAGCAGCCGAATGACGGCAACTCGAAATCGGCCGATGAAGAACAACACGAACAATGCGTCTATCGATGGGAATATGGCAGTTGAAGAGAAGAGAACGTTCCCGAAAACGCCCAACGCGATCCCTGTAATTAACATTCTGACCTGACACAATTGGCTCACTTCCGCATGAACCACTTTTGTGTGGTGCTGTGCGAAATTTGGCAGCAAACGACACGTCAAACGTGTCTTACGGAAAGTGAAAGATGGCCGTACTTGAGATCGCAGGAAACACGAGAATAGTGGCCAGTGGGAGGTACGAAAAGAGCAGTGGGAGCGCTGTCTGAAATCAACATTGATTCTTGATAAACTAAAGCTCAAGTAAACCTTAAATTTGCCATAATTATCTCATCTTGACAAACTCCTAACCTGAATGAGCAACGCCTTGAACAAATCCATCTGCATCTTTCTTGTCTTTTCGGTCAAGTGGTTGTCCGATGATCTGGAACATCGATATTCTCGAACATTTCGACAGTTTTTGCCATACCGAATCGCTGATATCGTACGCGAGATACAGTACACGATGACACCAGCGGTGCCACCAAACATTGCCAGCAACATTGATAGACCGACAATAGAGGGAGCATGACACATCATCTCTCCGGTGATTGAGTTTGGTCGCTAAATGGATTAATTGTTTTTGTTCCGTATGTGGCAGCAATGGCGAACTCTTACTCGAACTGAGATCACGGTGAAACCTCGGTTCGGATTTCGTAAATCTACGCCATAAACGTCGAAGATTTCCTGCGGTACAAGTGCGCTAAAACTATGTTTGCTATGTTATCATATTTTTCTAGAACTAACCGCGTCTCGTCAGATGGCATGAAAGCGATAGCGCAGGTGCCCACCAAGGATGATGTGTAAAGGCAGTAGATGGTGAGCCCCAAACACGTCCATTGCTTCGACGTCCAGTAGCCCGTCACAGAACGAGTAAGGCTACTATTTAAGTAATTTGACTCTGTTTTGGAAGTGACACACTTGTGTTTTGCTAAATTGGACGCATTCATGTCGTTAAAAACATATTCAATCGATTCCGAAAAAATACCAACCTCGTAACCGCCTTTAGCCGGTAGACGTAGTGATAAGCGAGTACGAGGAATGTTTGGTAGTATGTAGCTATGAATACTAGACAGAATAGCGTGTCGTATGAACCTGATCGCTTCGGTTGTCAAATCATAAGCTATGGCGAACAGACTTACGGCCGCCAATCATTATTTCTCCGTATCTCGGAAAGAAGTAGAACCCGCTTGATGTCATGTGCAGAGTCTGAACTAGACCTTCGAAAGTGAGCACTCGAGCGAAAACGAGTGCTAATTTTCGCGTGAGTCCATTCTCCTCTCAATCCGAGCATTCGAGTGGTCGCTAGCGAGCGCTCGAGAGGAGAAAGACCTATCTCATTGCTTTGTTTGGCGTGAAATGAAACGAGTGCTCGCGAAATGATTTTCTTATTGAGCAGCGAGCACTCATTCACTCCCTCACCAACCACTCGCGCCCAAAACGAGCATTCGAATTGCTCGGAAAAAGAGCACATGTTTAGAAAACTCGTCGAGTGCTCGTTTACTTTCGGAGGTCTACATAGTTTGAACGTCGAATTGACTAACAAATAAATTTGTAAAACACTTACTGGCTGGAGAGTCGCATGTCCTAGACTAGCGACAATGTCGCTGAGAGCGAACACCGCAAGCAGATAGCGGTACGATCCGATATTTGATGAAGAAGTCGTGGCAATGATACAAAGCAGCAGACCGTTCGATACCACAGACAGAGTCGTGGTTGAGACAACGAAAATGGTGTGAAAAGGATCGTCGTGGATCCAGGCATACGCGGTAATGGGCATTGCTGCAAAAGATACACTAGAACACGGCCATTTAGAAGTTTCTAACCGATGATATTAGCAATATAAATTTATGAAACAAAGTTTACATAAATACGAGCGTGGGTGAATGAAGGAAGTGTACGAAGGCGCACGAAAAGAGTGTGTGTGATTCATGCGTGATTTTAGGCTAGAATGCTTTGCTCTGTCTAATTCACGGTTGGTTTTGAGTACGACGCGACCGGCTGATTGAACAAAACATGAAAAATGTTCTGTGAGACAATATATGTACGGGATGTAATTGAATTCAAAATTACAATTGTTAAACGAATACAGATTTTTAAAGGACGAGCTACAGCTCTTGAGCACGATTGATCGGAGTAGAACAAATAATAGGTTAAGCGTCTGATTCACAGCAGTTCTAGGAAAAATCTGGATGCACAGTACAAGAGACAATTTACATGATTTACATCATTATAACTCTCACAAGAACTCATACAATTGATAAAAAATAAAGCATAGTGATAAAAATGTTAGGACATATCTGCACCGCACAGTATGATCTGTTAGATGAAAATTTTAATCTAGGAATATACATAATGATGATCTTTTTCAAGAACCGATAACTCTCTCATTGCACCCAATCTTCAGTTCAACCTGACATTTTTATCGATCAGAGAAACATCATCTAAGCTCGGCAACGTGCCATTATGCCGATGTGTGTTTCCTGTCTTGAGCAGACATCACAAATGGAGATACGCGAACAAATATGCAAATGAAAATACAGTTTTTACTCAGTTTTAAAACATATCCCAGCAATAATAAGTGAATACTTTTTGGTAGCGACAAAATATCTATTTGGTTTCTCAACATCAGGAGACCTTGTCTGCGGTCAGTAATAGGGGGAAAAGGTTACGTATAGCTCTTTGCACAGTATACATTTATCTGTTTCAGTAAATCATACACATCTTCTGTAGTAGGCTAAATCACTGTCGTTTCAATCAGCAGAACTGAAGGTCCTTGCAAATCACATCAGCTGGCTGTCCGGAGATCACCATGTCAACGATCTGAATCACGATGTTTTGCCCCTCTCAGTTGAGCGATTTTTATTGTGTTCTCAATGGGTTTTCACTTTGTCAGACATGAAACATAGAGCAATATAAGAAAGAAGTTGTTTACAATTTCGACTAAACTAGAAGCTGATGATAGTAGACTAGCGAGGAACGAAGGAGGACTGTCACCTTCTGCAGGTCGTCGTCAATCCACTTCTTGCACTCCTTGGCCAAATTTCCGTGAACTTGGCCGTAAACTTCGTAGCACCACTTGATGCAGCAATGCAGAAAATGTTGTACAAGTATAACATCGAGGCTATTTTATTGCTTAACGGCATAACTTGGTACACGTATTACAACATCATGCGAAGAACATCAACCCCGTTGAAATACTTGTTATATTTTACTCACCTCTTTCATGTTTGGATCATCCAGCATCATATCCTCCTCGACGATGAAGACCATATTGTAGCAGGTGTTGCAGAACAGATTACGGTTCTCAAAGGCAAACGTTTTATTTTTCGTTAGTCAGCTCAATAAAGAATCTCTTGACGTAAATTTGGCAGAATATTTAGAGACCACAGGCTCCGCCCACTTGGGAGGGATAGAGATTTTGCCAAAATCCGCAAGAGCTTGTACACATCGAGTTCTCCATCAATTGAGCCGATCCAAAACATTTTATGTATCTCCCAGTAATCTTCACAAATGACGAGTGGAGCAGCCTGATCGGTCAAGTCTAACTAATCCATGAATCGATGAATAGGGTCGAGGAGAGGGGATTGAGGTACTTTAATGAATGAAACACGCTGCTCCACTCGCAATTTATGAATTATATTTTTTTAAATGAATTTTAGAATATAAAAAGAGGGGAAAAATTAAATCCTCGAATTGTACAACCTCGTCAAAAGTAAGAGTACGCGCGTATTCATATTCCGACTTCCATTGTTTATCTTGACAACTAGCAAAACTGGCTGCAAATGATGGGACTCGAACCAGGGAGTTCGGATTTAGTAAACGAGCGCGCTACCGATTCAGCCAAAAGACCATGTGTTCGCTCGTCTCACGTGCGCTATCAGGTTTCTTATAGGTTTTTGTTTTCAAACATTCTGACCTCTCCTGTCCTTCGCAATTGAACTATCTATACAAGTATTTTAATACTCGATGAGGGCTGCGATACTCTTAATAGCGCTCACTGAATCAGTTCCCACTAATCAGTAAGACGGCTACAATGACAAGCCAACCTCGCCGAGTCCGACCATGACATACACTTTTTTTTGGATCAGCGCTATTTGGAGACGTATCATTGAGTCCAGCCCAAGTCATTTTTGAAAAGATCGATGGTTGATGATTACAATGTAGTCACCTTTTCAATGGTTTCTTGACAATATGTTGAGATATCTACAAACAGCCAACAGCATGATGTTATTGGATCCCAGAGGGGTACATTGACACAACTTTTCGCCTGCCTGAGTGAAATCGGCTCTCGACCCTGTGATCTCTAAGCATATTGGTCGGAACATAAATGCTTACCTGAAGCGATTGAGCGATTAGAAGGGCAGCAGGAACGACTGCAGTTGGTGTCTTCTCTGCAGCAGCTGCAGCGGTCGTAGCAGAGATAAGGGCGAAGGTACAAGCACACATGACGAGAGCACGCATCATCACTGAAACATGAACTCTTGGGGAAACTCTAGGTGAGAAAACATGAACGAAGCATCACAAATGTGTAGAATGAAACCAAAAAAATCAGAATGCAGAATGCCACGAAGTAATGGCTTTGCTGCGATTAGGATATACGGACATTTTATATGATAGTTCTAGCACTGCCAGGCTAACGTTGTCCGTTATCAATAAGAAAAGTGAAATTCACGGGTGTGAAATAAGGTTAATGATGTGTGTTTTGAGATGGATGAAAGCTCTCCGTTTTAGGAACAAATTGAAAAAAAGATATGAAAAATTTAAAATTTAATATTTTGTATTTACCGGAAGGTCTGCTAATGCTACCGAGTATCAGCAATCATCGCGTGATTTATTTCGAATATTGGATATGATCAGAGTACAAATTGTGTTTATTCTGCTATAGAATACTGCTTTTAGATATTGTAATAAATTCAAGTTTTTTCACGTATTCATTGTTGCAGTTATTGGGCACATTCGGCAATGAGCAATGTAACAATATTGAGAGATGAGATATTTCCGAAGAGATTGCAATACGACTTTTCGATTTTCCCAAAATCGCTGGTTTAGTATTCCATGATGTGTGATCATAGATCATGAGAACACTCCCACGGCACGGACATTGCGTCAGCAACCGCTGATAACTTTTCGACTCCCTCAGTATTGTTATGTTACCTGTCAAGCAATTTATATATTGTACTATATGCATTGATCTATCCCGGTAACTCAATAAATCGAGTGCAAGGGATTGGGCGACGGAGAGCGAAATCTACGAATCTCACTATTATCATTCGAGCGCGATGCTCTCAAAAATTCGGTTCGCATAAACGCGCCGCTCTCGTTTCTCCTCCCAAGGATTGGTGATCGTGTGAGGGGGGGCCTTATTCAATGGCAAATCATTAACTGCTTAACTCTCTGCCAAGACTCACAGATAACCGTACTGGAGAAGAAAAAATGCACTTATCAAGATCAATTTCCACATTCTGGGCATATCTGAAGTGATAAGACCAAATGATTATCGAAGAATCGTATTGATTTCGTTCCAGAAAAAAACAAAATTTCAAAAAAAGTTGCACGATTGAATCTACCGCTATCGTGAAACCATTAATTATCACAATGTAAAGAGTTGGTATATATGTATTATCATTGCCGAGTGATAGAGTTATCGGCGTTAATTCAATGTGTTATTGCTGTTTGATCTGCCGTTAATTCAATGTGTTATTGCTGTTTGATCTGGCGTTAATTCAATGTGTTATTGCTGTTTGATCTGGCGTTAATTCAATGTGTTATTGCTGTTTGATCTGGCGTTAATTCAATGTGTTATTGCTGTTTGATCTGCCAGGAAATTTTCAGTTCTTTATTTTCAGAAAGCTTGTGTTGTTCATCTGAGAGAATTATTGAGCATTCGGAAGTATATATCCGTTTCGTGAACTGATGTTCTGGAATGACCTATTGGATAAAATTAATCTCAACAATGCTTACCCTAGTTTCTCGACTTTCTGCCTTCGCTTGAAGAAGACAGAGAGAAAGGCGAAAATCCGCTTTCCGCAGGGCAGTCGGAGAATAGCCCGCTCGAAGATCGGGTCGGAGAACGGAACGTATCCAGCGACTATGAGGGGATATCTGTAAACCAAAATATGCTTAGAATCTGGAGATCGATGAGTATTGCTGGATGTGCGCTCCAGCTTTGTGATTGCTCAATTCCCGCTCAGAATGCACGGAAATTATTGCAATAAACTGATTGGAGCAACTCACATTGATATCATAATGTCGAAAGAGGCGACTGTGAAATTCCTCTGTGCTCCTTGATCAGTTGTTTCGAGAGCGCGCACGAAAAATGCCAATGACAATAGAATGTTCAACACAATTATTCGCTTCGCCAGCCCAAGGACTGCCTGTAATAATGTGATTCAGTTTGTGACATTTTTCGGAGCCGTGGAACATCATGATTGTGTATGTTACATGCACAATCTAGATTAGAAACAGTACCCGGAGCGCGACCAAATTCTCTCGAATCTGATAAGTGAAGGCTATCGAGTATCGGTCGATTTGCGCTCCAGCTTTGAGATTGCGCATTTCCCGCTTATTATACATGAAAATTACAGCGTTAAACTGAAGAAAACATTATCTGACAAAATAATAGCATATACAGTATCGGACAAAAGTCATCGTTCACAAATGCAAAGTGGTGTAACTTTTGAACCAGATAAGCAATCGGTTTGATATTTCGGCAGGATACATTAGACCTATTGATGCATTGCCACCGATAGTGACGTCATGCTACGATTTCGCAATATTGCATAGTGATGGTGCAATCATATATATGTTCTTCACTTGTGATTTTAAGGTCATTGGGATTTTTTTCTAAGTCTTTTCTCTTTTTGTGATGATAGAAGGCCTCAGCATCTACCGATTAAAAAATAGTACTCATGGGGCGTTGTCGTACAGAAGCAGAACACAGGTTCAAAATAGGGTCTCGAAAAAAATAATTTCCATTCATTGACGTGCTAGAGACTCGTTCAAAGGCTCAAAATGACCCTTACAATAATTCCTGATTACCCACAAAGTTCGATATTGATATCTCTTAATTTGACCTCAGGGCACGAATTTTAGACTTTTTCAAATAATTGTTTTCTTCCTATTTTGGATGATCATAGTTCCAAGGCCGATTTTTGTTCAAATGTATTTTCTTGACAGGGTAGTTGCAAATCCATGGAATATACGATTCCCAACTTTTTAGAGCATTTGGATAACTTTCCCGCCCGCGGCAATCGAAAATCAGAGGCTGAGGCCTTCTATCATCACAAAAAGAGAGAAGACTTAGAAAAAATCCCAATGACCTTAAAATCCCAAGTGAAGAACATATATATGATTGCATCATCACTATGCAATATTGCGAAATCGTAGCATGACGTCACTATCGGTGGCAATGCATCAATAGGTCTAATGTATCCTGCCAAAACATCAAACCGATTGCTTATCTGGTTCAAAAGTTACATCACTTTGCATTTTGAACGATGACTTTTGTCCGATACTGTATCTCACTGACCAGAGCGCCTAAGCCAAAGTGGCATACGAACACAATCAGTAATTGCCGGGCGCTGATGTATTCTAAAGAGTAAAAGTATTTAAAAAATAAAGTATAAAACATTTGAATGCTTGATTATGTTTGTTTGGTAGAGTTATCGTGTTCTGGAAAACTAATAAAGATCATCGAAATCGCGAATTTTTTTTCTCTGATGAATATTTCCAGAATACATTTACAGAGTATGACCTGCAAGGTCAGTCAAATTCAGAAATCATAATTGCTTACCAAATATCAGAGCGCATGCCCAGAACCAACTGTGAAGTATGCTTGTTCCTTCAGTTACCACTACAATTATAATTGACGCAGGTGGCGTTTTTTCGTACTTAAAATTGATGTCTTTCTGTTCTTGTTCCGTCCCTAAAATTAATGTCTTTCTGTTCTTTTTTTCGTAACTAAAATTTATGTATTTATGCGATTGGTCAGATTATCGCAACCAAACTATTTCGGTGACTGATTCAAGAAGAGGGTGGTTTTGCATTTCATATTGTGAACTATGAAGTTGGAGTGATTCAATTAATACATGACGATTAATCGACTAGACATGCCCACCACTCCTTGAACAACAAAATGGCATAGAAGCACTCGTAGCTGGAAAAATGTGGATGTACATTTTCTAAGCAGCTTCAATCTAGATCCACTCGAAATCGCTCATTTATGAACATGGCGATCCCTCCGTAATTTTTTGATAACAAGAGGGAATCGCTACATTCCGATGCAAGGGCCGTGCAGTCATCAGTGTAGCAAAGGTTATCGGGGCGAGAAAAAGAAAGACGACGATGAATGTAATCTGACGATTATTTATTTTTATTTTTTTCATATACTTCAACTATCAAGATCAGCACTCATTTGGAAGCTCACCTCTAGGGCAGTGAACAACTCGAAAATTGGTGAGAATGCATTCGTGAATGTTCGATTGAAATGCAGAAGGATATCACGTGTTTTCTGAGAGATTGCAGGACACCGAGGAACTAGGTGCAAAAGTTTAAGCTATATTCATGAGATAATCATCCTAGAGTATATTGGAGACGAGAAATTTTTTTGACATCGACGAAATTTCTCAGAACCGGCTTTTAGGTATTTTACCGCTCCGTGTCCGGCTCTTTCGTATCTCAGCTCCCAAATATGCTACAAAGACGGCTTCAGTCTCAAAATATGCAGAAAAATATTCTAAGAAACTTTTGTGTTTACAGATAAGGGCTGCGAGGCGTCCTTTATACTGAAAAGTTTCGAAAATCATGTCCAAAATCACAAAATAAATTCTCCTGGCTCGGCGACCCCCCTATTTAGTACTTTTTGAAAACGGTTACTGGATCCTCATTATCTAGACATATTAGAACGATATTGAACTTAGGTCGGGAGGCGTGCGAAAAGTCAGTATATACGAAAGTTCATCCAAAAGTCGGTTTTTCGAGCGATTATCGAACATAACTTTTTTCAACGATTCTTTCATGAGCTCGAGTACTAAAATTCGGCGTCTACGCGCAAACCTACGCTAGAAACACCTATAGTCAGTTTGTTCAGAAACAAAAAAAATCCACTTTTTCATGACGGGTCATATTTGGTCATATTTGGGTCGAAAAGTCGAAATCTCAGAACTATCTCACTATAGGAGTTTCTGGCGTATTTGTTTTTCGAAGCGTTCAGGCTCCTACGGCTTTCTGCATGATCTTTATTGTAATAAACTACCAATTCCTTGTTCTCGCCTACAATTACGTGTACCGGTTAAAGACAGAAGGTTGGGAAATTTTTTTTTCATAATCAAGTGAGTGAATTATTAGTCACATATCTTCAAAATGTCAGTGAAATCAGAATTCTCACAGAGCTTGTGTTGATCATCTAATGGAATTATTGAGCATCTTGAAGTAAATATCGGTTTCGTGAACTGTTGTTCTGAAATGTAAATCGGTTCTTTGAATGCAAATAATTCTCACTCTGATTCCTTAACTTTACGCGTTCTCCTGAAAAAGAAGGACAAAATTGCGAATGTTTCCTTGCCGTAGGGCAATCGGAGCATCGACCGCTCAAATATAGGGTCAGAAAATGGAACGAATCCGGCAAGTATAAGAGGATATCTGCAACCATCTACCCCTTCCTTTTGTTTATTATTAGAAGAACTCACATCGAAATCATGATATCAAAAAATCCATGAGCAAGATTCGTATTTGCAACTCCAACCTTTTTCGGTAGCAGGAAAAACACAACAAATGCCAGTGACAAGAGTGGTATGCTCAGCACAACAATTCGCTTCAACAAACTAATAATAGCCTGTAATTTTGTTGTTCGGAACGGCATTTTTCTAATTGTAGGAACGCCAGTATGTTGTTATCGGCATGAGCACATGCTGGATACAGTACCCGAAGCGCGACCAGATTCTCTCGTATTTGATAAGTGAAGGATATTGAGTATCGATTGATTTGCGCTCCAGCTTCGAGATTCATTTTTTGACGCTTATTATATGTGAAAATAACAGCAAAAAGCTGAACAAAAACAACCATTTGTACCAGATAAGCCGAATCCTTACTGACCAGTGCGCCTATGCCAAAGTGGCATACGAAAACGATCAGTAATTCTCTGACGCGTATGTGTTCTGAAATTATGTACTTACAAAAACAATTTCGTGCATGCCCGTATTGTATTAGGTGAGCAATTACGGAAAACATGGGCGTGTGAGATTAGCAGGCATACAAATTTCGAAATCAAGATCACTTACCAAATATGAGAGCGCATCCCCAGAACCAGCTGTGAAGTATGCTCGTTCCTTCAGTTACAACGACGATGAAAATGGAGGCTGGAGGAATCTTTTCGTACCTAAAGTTAATGCTGTTATCATACATAAAATGTTCAAAGTCATAAATAATCGAATCAACATTCTCGCCGAGTACTATCACGCGTGTCCCATTAGTGTCGAAAAAACTCTGGCACATCGAAAAAAGCGAAATTGGGCTGAAACAATTTTTGGATAGCCTATAGGGTCCATAACAAGTTATCGTCGAGCTTTGAAGCCTAGGGCCGATTTTAAGGGCAAGGTAGGACATTTTGAAAACCAAAAAAATGCAATTTTCGGATGGATGTGGTGCCTCCCAGTGAGGTCTAAGAGATTGGTCGTCAACAGAGAAAATGTGCCTTAGGTCATCACAAATATCCCTGAATAATTGGTTCATCTATATTTGCATTTGCATTTTTGTAAATCGTTTAAAACGATTAATTCAATCCACAGGAAAATATCCAAGGCAATGATGAGTTCATTCGATCAAGCTCGACGAGACGAATCGAATGGTTATTAGAACACCTACATTATTTTAGTGCCCAACATGCCAAAACCTCATTTTTAGATTTTCCCGACTTCTCATTTCGCGTTCTTTCGCGCTGCAAATCTCATTTCGCCCTCTCATTCCCCGTCGCATGATGCGGTGTGAGCGGAAATGTACTGTCGCTAATTTTCCTCAACGTCTATGTTTCAAACACCACGAAGACACCAGCTAAGACGCCCAATAGCACTCGGGCGAAATCAAGTGTACGATCGCCGAGAGGAGGGACAAGAAAGAGGACCGTCGTGGAGGAGTCGGAAGATTCAGAAGAAAAAGAGATTGGAGATGAGAGTGGAGAAGATAAAGAGGATGATATCCTCGGTGCTCACGAGGAGGATTTCATAAGAAACATCCTCGAAGAAGATAGAGATGAAATTTTCCTTTGAAGCTCTTATTTCCAACGAATGCAATTGTTTAATTGATAAATATAATTGCATGTGATAATTGAGATAATTTGAATGGCAGAAACAACAACACACTTGATCACATGGACTCTGGGAGAGGGCTAAATAGCCCCTACGCGCGATTCACAGCGCACGAGAGCGCGGATTGAGAGGGCGAACAATGACAGAGACATGACATGAGAGGGTGAAATGAGATTTGCCGCGCGAAAGAACGCGAAATGAGAAGTCGGGAAAATCTAAAAATGAGGATTTGGCATGTTGGGCACTAAAATAATGCAGGGGTTCTGATAACCATTCGATTCGTCTCGTCGAGCTTGATCGAATGCACTCATCATTGCCTTGGATATTTTCTTGTGGATTGAATTAATCGTTTTAAACGATTTACAAAACTGCAAATGCAAATATCGAGGAACCAATTATTGAGGGATATTTGTGATAATCTTCGGCACATTTTCTCTGTTGACGACCAATCTCTTAGACCTCACTGGGAGGCACCACATCCATCCGAAAATTGCATTTTTTCGGTTTTCAAAATGTTGAATGACCTACCTTGCCCTTAAAATTGGCCTTAGGCCACAAAGCTCGACGCTATCTTGTTAGGGACCCTATAGACTATCCAAAAGTGCATAGGAACATATGGGTCAAAAAATGTGCCAACCACCCCCTGATTTTAGTGGATTATTAGGTGACACGCGTGCTATACACGAAATATATAAGATACCGTTTGTGTTAGGATCAACAAGTGCCGGGAACAGATAAAATATGACATAGGCTCAAAAGTTGACCCTAAGGGTAATTTTCGATTCTGAATCGATTGGTGGTGCCAGATTTTCGATCTAAGCGTGACGTCGATTTGGCCAAAATCTGTTTCTACGAGAAAAACTTGTTCGGGAAGGGCAAAATTGTCCTAAATTACGCATACCCGACCAGAATTTAATTCTCTACAAAATGAAAAAAAATTTAGGCTCCAACTATTTTCGTTTTCGAGAAAAGGTCGATTTTTGACACAGGAAGTGGGCGCGGGAAACCATATACAGTAGAAAGAGCATGTTCTCCTGATCATTTTGGTAAACAGGATGAAGGATTTAACCTATACGATAATGGTTTCCTATCGGTTTTTGTGCAGCCAACTCGCGTTTTTTGAGATTTTTAAAGCATAACATTTTTATTTCGTCTTTTCATCATCTCGCGCATAAAAATTTGGTTTCTACATGAGAAAATACGTCAGAAACTTCTATAGTCATGATATTCTGATAAAACAACATTATTGACCTAAAAATCCTCATCGACGACGACGTCAGGGTCTAGAAAGTCATATTTTCAAAAACACATAAATATAGAAGTTTCTAACGTATTTTCTCGCGTAGAAACCGAATTTCTATGTGCGGGATCTTGAAAAGACGAAATTTAAAAATGTTATGCTTTAAAAATCTCAAAAAATGCGAGTTGGCGGCACAAAAAAAACCACCATCGTATAGGTAAAATCCTTCATCCGATATACCAAAATGATCAGGAGAACATGCTCTTTCTCCTATATATGGGTTTCCCGCGCCCACTTCCTGTGTCAAAAATCGACCCTTTCTCGAAAACGAAAATAGTTGGAGCCTAAATTTTTTTTCATTTTGTAGAGAATTAAATTCTGGTCGGGTACGCGTAAGTTAGGCCAATTTTGCCCTTCCCGAACAAGTTTTTATCGCAGAAACAGATTTTGGCCAAACAAGTTATTATCGCAGAAACAGATTTTGGTCTGATCGTACCGGGATTCAGAAGGCTCAGATCGATAATCGGGCTCCACCAATCGTTACCCCTAGGGCCAATTTTTGAGCCTATGTCACATTTTACCTGTTCCAGACCCCTGTTGTGGCCCTGTTGATCCTATCGCAAACGGCCTCATAAGTGAGTGTCTAAGCGAGGTCACTATGTTACAATGTATACCATTTCCAGGAAAATGGCAGGGAGGCTGAATTGCAGGGAGGCTGAATTGGTTTCATGATATTTTGAAAAAAGGCAGGGAGGCTGAATTGGTTTCATGATATTTTGAAAAAAGGCAGGGAGGCTGAATTGGTTTCATGATATTTTGAAAAATATTATTATGTATACGCATCTCACCCGCCACAGAAAAAAGAGTACATGGCAATGCGTGGAATCGAAGCAATGATCATCAGGTTTGACTGATCTGAACATGCATATTTATTTGAATAATACTCATAAACTTACCGTTTAATGCACTGCCAAAATACTGCTGATACATAACAATAAGACGACTGGACATCCCCATTACTCCTTGGAGCACAAAATGACATAGAAGTATTCGAAACTGAAAGTGCAAATGTTTTCGTTCTGCTAAAAGGCTATGCACATTGTTTACATGAAATATTTTTGGCGTGCTTGGATAACTTGAGCCCAGCTATATGTCTAGGTGGATATGTCATATGCCAATACATTTCTATGCAACGGACGTGCATTAATAAGTGTCGCGAAGATTATCGGAGCAAGAAGAAGAAAGAGGATGATGAGTATCATCTGAATACATTTTATGAATATCAGCTGTCATGAATATGCTCACTAGGGATGCAAATTCGGTTATGGATCTCTCCCCAATGCCTCGCCGGCCACAGAAATGAGTGTGCAGAATGAAGACAGTCGAAAACCGAAACGACACCGCTAACGCTCACCTCTATAGCGGTGAACATCTCGAAAATGTGTGAGTATTCATCCGCAAATGTTCGATTAAAATGTAGCAGGAGATGTACCATCACTCGAAAAACAACGGTTTTTTTAAGAGAGCAGATCGGTTATTTTGAACCACCCCCCGGAACCGGTGCGCTAGCAATGAGAACCACATGCTCATACTCGAGTACTAGCAGGGTCTTGGTCCCTTATTTGACAAACGGCTACTTATTTGTTGCTTCTGCCGTGCCGAGGGTAGAAAAGTGAATTACAAGGTAAAATGGTCAAAAAAAAATCATATTTTTTCAACCGATCGAGATCGATCCAATTTCTTTCTTGCATTACTCTAGAGGTGACCAGGGACTCTGGAAAATTTTATAGTCGTTTCCAAAATGGTTTTTTTGACTTCGAATTTCAGTTTTTCGGATAAAGTTGTCAGTTTTTGGCCGAACGACAAGTAGTCACTATGTGCACTAGTAGTCACTAGTAGTCAGCTCTTGCATGTATGCATCGGAATCACTGTTCGAACTGTTCCATTAGGGACGCCGAATCCGAATTTTATTTGACAAAGCCAAAAAAGTCAAAATTTTCGAGGTTTTTCGATCCTAACTTTTTTAGTTCTTGTTTTCATCAGCTCTAATAGCCAAATTCGGATTCAGCGTTCAAAAATACGCCAGAAATTCCTATAGTCACATTTTTACGAGACACAACATTTTCAATTTTATTCATGACCCCGGTCATGGTCATTTTTCGGTCAAAAAGTCGAAATCTCAGAACTATCTGACTATAGGTGTTTCCGCAGTATTTTCACTTGTAGAAATCAAATTTTCATACTTGAGCTCGCCAAAATGGGAAAGAAAAAAGTTACGGTTGAAAAACTTAAGCTTTTCGAGTTATGATGCGTAACTTTTTTCTTTCCCATTTTGGTGAGCTCTAGTATGAAAATTCGATCTCTACTAGTGAAAATACTGCGGAAATAGTCAGATTGTTCTGAGATTTCGATTTTTTGACCGAAAAATTACCATGACCCGGGGGTCATGAATAAAATTGAAAAATTTGTGTCTCGGAAAAATGTGACTATAGGAATTTCTGGCGTATTTTTGAACGCTGAATCCGAATTTTGCTATAAGAGCTGATGAAAACAAGAACTAAAGAAGTTAGGATCGAAAAACCTCGAAAATTGTGACTTTTTTGGTTTTGTCAAATAAACTTCGGCTTCGGCGTCCCTGACGGAACAGTTCGAACAGTGATTCCGATGCATACATGCAAGAGCTACAAAGCGCACATAGTGACTACCTGTCGTTCGGCCAAAAACTGACAACTTTATCCGAAAAACTGAAATTCGAAGTCAAAAAAACCATTTTGGAAACGACTATAAAATTTTCCAGAGTCCCTGGGCACCTCTAGAGTAATGCAAGAAAGAAATTGGATCGATCTCGATCGGTTGAAAAAATATGATTTTTTTTACCATTTTACAATGTAATTCACTTTTCTACCCTCGGCACTGCAGAAACAACAAATAAGTAGCCGTTTGTCAAATAAGGGACCAAGACCATGCTAGTACTCGAGTATAAGCATGTGGTTCTCATTGCTAGCGCACCGGTTCCGGGGGGCAGTCCAAAATGCTCCAAAATAACCGAGCCGGTCTCTTAAACTTTAATTTTAGATTTTAAACTGTGACAATATCTATGCATGCTTTCTCCCAAGCATGCTTCCAAAGCACCTACTTCTGTCTCAGAAACTAATTGAAAAATAGATGTGATTAGTTTCTAGGAAACGATGTCAATAAGTCTTGAAAGTGCGTACCGGAAGCATTACCCCGTTATGCACAGAAACTCGAGTATGATGCAATTATGTTATTCGTATATCCTTATCACGTGTATCGCGAGAGCTGCCAACAAAAGCCCCATCGCGAAATTTTTTTTCAAACCGTTACGAATCTTCAACTTTTTCATGACCCCGGGTTCATGGAATTTTTTTGACAAAAAAGTCGAAACCTCAGAACTATCTCACTATAGGTGCTCCCGACGTATTTTCGCCTGTAGAAGCCGATTTTGTGTATTAGAGCGCACCAAACAGTAAAAGAAAAAAGTTATGATCGAAATATTTCGTCAATCAGGTTCAATGGGCATATCTTTTTCTTTTACTGTTTGGTGCGCTCTAACACACAAAATCGGCTTCAACAGGCGAAAATACGTCGGGAACACCTATAGTGAGATAGTTCTGAGGTTTCGACTTTTTTGTCAAAACAAATATCCTATGATATTTTTTAGCTCGAAATTCAAGACGCTATGGCTCATGATCTTAAAGCCAAATATGATCGACAGAAAATGATGCCTAATCTCTGTTGGAAACCATTATCTAATAATCTCACATTGCTCACAATTTCAATTTCAATCTTGCTTGTTGGCATCAACTTCCGATCTTTAAAGAATAGATGATTTACGGAGATAATCGCAGAAATGAATTAAAATTATTTTCGCAGAATTAAACATTACAACATTAAGAGAGCCCCTCTGAAATTTTTTAACCTTTCCGCGGATTTCCGGACATGCCGCGAGGATTTTCCATTCAGACCTCCATACGCATACCATTTGTGCATGGAAAAAAGACTCACTTTTCGCGAGGGGGGCGCACAGCCACTCATCGAACAATGTAGCCCATGCAATTCTGCGTCGATCGGTATACAGTACTAATCAACACACTTTGGCAGACGCCACGAAAATGTACTTTGTAGCCGAAAAATCCTCGATTTCGACCATTTTTCGAGCACAATTTTTTTATTCAATTTTTTCATGAGCTATAATATTGAAAGTTATCTTCGAAAAACTGAAGATGTCCACTATATTTGGAATTTTCGAGCATACCTTGTTTCTTTCCCGTTTTCGTGAGCTCTAGTTTACAAATTCGAATTCTACGCACCCAATTACATGACATAAGCGTATAATCAGATAATGTCAGAATTCGATTTTTCTATTGAAAAAGTGACCTGGGTCATGGTAAAGTCGAAAAAATTTGTATCTCAGAAAAATCTGACTATAATTTTTTCCTGCGTAGTTATGCGTGCTGAATCCGAATTTCAATATTAGAGCTCATGAAAAAATTGAATAAAAAAGTTGTATTCGAAAAATGGTCGAAATCGAGGATTTTTCGGCTACAAAGTACATTTTCGTGGCGTCTGCCAAAGTGTGTTGATTAGTACTGTATACCGATCGACGCAGAATTGCATGGGCTACATCGTGCGATGAGTGGCTGTGCGCCCCCCCCTCGCGAAAAGTGAGTCAATGTGTCGAAAAAATTATTTTGACATCGCGAAAATTAATTCAAAATTGACCTGAACCAGATCTCTATAGTGTTTCCATGCACTCTCGACATGTCTATGACGATGCAAAAGAAAAATTGATTGCAACTTGTCCGGCTGAGAAAAAAAATGAGAAAAAAAAAAAAAAAAGAAAAACCAATTTTCAAACTTGGCGCCCACCTGGCGCGCCGCTTTCTGGACTCGGCGCCCTAATTTGACCACTTTTGTAAGAGATTATCCAACAATTATGACCATTATTCGAAAGGATCGTCAGTTGCGATGACAGTTGTCTTTGGCTTATTATCTCTCCGAGTGATACAATTATCGTTGAAATTTCCATGTTTATCATCGTTTGTTTAGTGAAGAAATGTCAATGAGCAATTTTCAGTGAGCATCTGTTAATCATCTAATGGAATTATTGAGCATTTTGAAGTAAATATCCGTTTCGTGAATTGTTGCTCTGAAACTTAAATGGGTAATTTGCATGCAAACAATGCTTACGTTGATTTTTTATCTGGACTATTTTTTCTGAAGAAGAAGGACAATATCGAGAAGGTTCCCTTGCCGTAGGTCAACCGGAGCATGGACCGCTCAAATATAGGGTCAGAAAATGGAACGTATCCTGCGATTACGAGGGGATATCTGCAAATATCTACCCATAGCATTGCTTTTATTAGAAGAACTCACATCGAAATCATGATGTCAAACAATACGTATGAAGAATTCGTATCTGCATTACCATCGCTTTTTGGTAGCACAATAAAAACAACAAATGCCATGGACAAGAGGGGTATGTTCAGCACAGCAATTCGCTTCGACAAACCGAGAATAGCCTGTAATATTTGCTATGCATTCTGCACTTCTGATTACTGATTCCTTCTGATTTCTGATTTCTAATGGATACCAATATGTTATTTCCAGCAAAAAAACATGCTAAACCAGATTGGATACAGTACCCGAAGCGCGACCAGATTCTCTCGTATCTGATAAGTGAAGGCTATTGAGTATCGATTGATTTGAGCTCCAGCTTCGAGGTGCAGTTTTTCTCGCTTATTATATGAGAAAATACCAGCAAAAAGCTGAACAAAACAATCATCTGTACACGCTTAGCACGTTTATTACTGACCAGTGCGCCTATGCCAAAGTGACATACGAAAACAATCAGCAATTGTGCGATGCTTATGTACTCTGAAATAAAATACTCTCAAAATCAGAGTATCGACAGCTGGGTGTTTTTGAGCAATCTGTATGCATAAAAAATGTGAAATCAAGATCGCCCACCATATACGAAAGCACTTGCCCAGAACCAACTGTGAACTATACTCGTTCCTTCAGTGACCACAATGATGACAATTGAGGCTGGCGGAGTCTTTTCGTACCTAAAATGTTCAAATTTCTTATTATTTGAATAGCGAAATAACCTTTTAGCCAACAACAATACACACCTTTAACAATTATCGCTAAGTATCAGTTTAAAATACGTCACAAAACTACACGGTATACCATTTCCAGAAGTACGTAGCTATTATGCGTTCAGTGGAGAAGGCAAGCATGCTGAATTGGTCTCATTCAACAAATATTCGAAAAATAATATGACATCTTCATCTAACCTTCCACAGAAGAACGAGTACATGGCAATGCGAGAAATCGAAGAAAATATGATCAGGTTTGACTGATCTGAGTCGAATAATTATTTAAATAATGCACGTAAATTAACCATGCAATTCAGTGCCAAAATACTGCTGATACATAACGAACAGCCGACTGGACATCCCAACCACTCCTTGCACCACAAAATGGGATAGAAGTATTCGAATCTGAAAGTGTACGTGTTTTTATTCAGCTAAAATGTCATGCACATCATTCGTTTGTTACACAAATAACGTGAGAGATCTTCTGATATGTTGCATGAATCCCGGAACACTTGGATACAAAGATTTGCAAACTGTTCGGATCTCATCCAAACTTTGCATGGTGATGTACCATGGATCGATAGTTTTTCAGTGATAGGCAGGAGACCGTATATTCCGAATTGCCTAAATGCCGGTTCCGGCTTTTTCGAAAATTAAATTCACAAAAACGCAATTTCCTTCAAAATGAAAAAAAAACCAAAATGATCCTCTCGACAAAGCCAACAACTTTGTTGTTTATGACAAATCTGTCCGAGAGGAGGAAAATAGTTTAAAATGCAAAAATCCATTTTCGGATCCGAATAATCCGACTTAGCAAAACACTTTCAATATCCATTCCGCGAGGTCTCTGCAGATTCGAAGTCTACACACTTTTTTGACCGGGTTTTGTGTTGGAAGTTGGTCGATTGACCCAGTTACTCATCTCGAAATTAGCCGCCGAAGGCAGGAAATTGGTCGTTTTTTTAAAGAGAAAATCGGTTTTTCAGGCACAGTTCATTTATTTCGCATTTCAGCGATCTCTAATACGAAAATTCGTTTTCTACGAGCAAAAACACGCATGAAAATCTTATTTCCAATAATTTTTAAAATTATGATTTTCGGTCCAAAATTTAGCCTCGCAAGAACCGAAAAAAATTCATACTCTCAAAAGTTTGCTGAAAAAGGATTTTCTGGTGTGCTTTTGCTCGTAGAAAAGGAATTTTCAAAAAAGTGCGTAGATTTCGAATCTGAAAAGACCTCGCGGAATGGATATTGAAAGTGTTTTGCTAAGTCGGATTTTTCGGATCTGAAAATGGATTTTTGCATTTTAAACTATATTCCTCCTCTCGGACAGATTTGTCATAAACAACAAAGTTGTTGGATTTGTCGAGAGGATCATTTTGGTTTTTTTTTCATTTTGAAGGAAATTGCGTTTTTGTGAATTTAATTTTCGAAAAAGCCGGAACCGGCATTTAGGCAATTCGGAATATACGGTCTCCTGCCTATCACTGAATAATTATCGATCCTTGGTACATCACCATGCAAAGTTTGGATGAGATCCGAGCAGTTTGAAAATCTTTGTATCCAGCCACCTCTCGTAGCTTAGAATATCTCTGCTATATCATCTCACCTTCCAGATAAGAACGAGTACATAGATAGCAATGCGAGAAATTGAAGAAAAGATTTCCCACATTACCAAGTACTCAAATGCTCGATGTAGATGTATGTTCTTACATTTCTATGCAACGGACGTGCGCTGATAAGCGTCGCGAAGGTTATCGGTGCTAGAAGAAGGAAAAAGATGATGAATGTCATCTAAATGTTTTTTATAAATTTATGCGCGGAAGATCTAGACCACCTCTATTGCTGTGCACACTTCAAAGATAGGTGAGTATGCATCCGCAAATGTTCGATTGAAATGTAACAGGATGTGGACCATCTGTGGAAAAACAATTATTGAATGATGTGAAAAGGAAGCAACATATTGGCACGTAAATCAGAAATCAGGAAAACGATATTTATAATCATTATCTTTTTTGATAAGCCTATTTTGTCTGATAATAATGACGGAGCCAAAGGAGCCAAATCCTGAATCTAGCTGATAGTGCGACCGCCGAGAGAGCACATGAGGGGTTCAGATTTTTCATCCCTATTGCTCAACTTCATGCTCTGCGCAAGGCACCTTCCTGGTGCATTGCTTCCTCTCTCTTATCGAATGAAGAGAAGATAATCAAGATTCCAGATCTCATATTGAATGAGTGACTCGAAGAGTAAAAAGATGGAACACAGATGAAGAAAGCCAAAAGGAAACCCACTCATTCCCCCTTCTCTGTCTCCAGGCGTTCGGTCAGGGCCATTCACAAGCCCCGTCCACCACCCCAGAGTGATGGTTCAGAACTTGATCTGTTTCTGAAACTTATCCCAATCCGAACTGGTTCGTGCGCCGAACTCGTTCGAGCGCCCACTCTTTCCCCCCTCTCTGTCTCCAGGCGATCGGTCATGTTATCCACCTTCCGGGGAAGGTGGCGTATCCTGACTTTGCGAACAAAGTCAACAGCTGAGGGATTTTTGACTTAAACGGTTAGATTATCCGAAGATCACAGCTCAATAAGAGTCGTGAGATCTCGAGTAACTGAAGCGCCATCTGAATGTTGTCATATCCTCAGGTCAATAAAAGTCCCGTGATCACATACCAAAATTTCCGCTCTATTCTCTCTGACCTACAACAAGCGATTGTGACCAAGTGTTTTAAATGAGCGCATTACGACTAACGACCAGAAGGGTCTGCTTCATTTCAGTTAAGATTCCGAAACCAGGCATTGAATTTTTGTACATGAAAATAGAGCGGAAATTTTGGTATGTGATCACGGGACTTTTATTGACCTGAGGATATGACAATATTCAAAGGGCGCTTCAGTTACTCGAGATCTCACGACTTTTATTGAGCTGTGATCTTCGGATAATCTAACCGTTTAAGTCAAAATTCACTCAGCTGTTGACTTTGCTCGCAAAGTCAGGATACGCCACCTTCCCCGGAAGGTGGATCTCGGGACTTTTATTGACGCGGAGCGACTATTTTAAATGCTTCTCTTAGCACAACTAGAATTATCTTTTTATTTTATTTTTTTTGTTTGATACCTAACAAATAATTGTCATTGTAGCAGCAGTACTGATACTTGATTGGTGAATGAAGGATTAGCCTCGCGATTAGCCTGTTTCAATAGGCGTGATGTTGCCGTATAATTTTTGAAAATTGAAATTATCATGCGAAATCATACTTCAAAACCGGAAGTGCCTGTTCGACCCCAGCAAACCATACCACCAGGGGTTTCAGAGGTCGCTGATTCCGAATGTGACATTAGTTTTCCTCTATCGTGAACTTTGTTGACCGATCTCTGAAGGACTTTGTTGACGAGTGAGAGAGGCGAGGCGAGGGTCTTTCCCTCCGAAATATATAGTTCGCAGGGGGATTTTCACATTTGTGAAAACACTTTGTAGACTAAGTCGCATACGCTCTTTCAAATGAGCTATAGCACGTCTCTCTACGACTGCAGCGTGTGTAAGTGGCATTCTAATAACGAGAAATATAATATTTGAACATTTGAACGTTCGACAGCTTAATTAGAAACATCTGACATCCCCATCAACCGTCAACGTGAGTAATCAGTGCATCTCATTACTGGACAGTTCATTCGGTTATGGGTGTGTCAGTGATAATACGGTTCCTAAACATCTGAACATCACACGTGGAAGCATTGGAATTATAAAAAAGAATAAATTTTGAATCAGGAGAAAGAAGGCGTTCGAGCTGAGAATTCTCCCGAGAACGCTTTCTACTTCCGACACAATAGCTATTTGAAACAGAGATATGATCAGGTTCTGGGAAAAGATGTCAACAAGTCTTTAAAGCGCGTAACGGAAGCATTGCCCGTTTATGAACTCCAACTTGAGTATTATTTAATTATCTTTTTTTGTATTTCCCTATTGTCTATGCTCTGATGGTCGCGGCCCGACGTGATTACTAATGTTGGTCATTTGGTTTCTGCGTGGGAATAGGTCAATTCAAGTGTATATTATGCGAAAGTTCATTGCCTCCGTCAATTCACGCTACATACAAATGTAGTTTGAATCAGGCGCTTTTTTGTTTGATATCGTTTTGATTTCTTAGTCAACATCAAAAAATGTTTTATTTAATAAATCCTGCGTTTGATTGATTTGCGAAAACCCAAGAGGACATTGATTATAGCATAACCAGAATTTATCAAAATTGCTTTCTGAGCGCAGATCAAGATGTTCTTCTCATTTCAAGATCGGTATTTAGCGTGAGTCCAGGGATCGGTATTCTTTATCATCTGCCGAATGAATTGCTGGATAAAATGTTACGATCCTCGGTGCAAGTAATGATTGTAAAGTGCGCGTCCAAGTTGTGAAAAATGCATCATCCTATGCAATTTGTAGAGCATTTGTAATTTCAGAACCGTAAACGTTTCTTTGAGCTGTGGAGCAGTGTCAAGTGTCAACTACACCATAACCATCTCAATATCGTTGATCGAAAGCAAACATATCATGACAACGGACCGATCTTGTGTGCCGACTAAAATTGTATCTCTAGTAGACTGCGACGGGGTCTCGACTAAGGTTGGAGATTCAAGAATTGGCTCTATTCATTTCGCGAACTCTCTCACTTCTCTGACAGGTGAGAGTGTTTGCAAAATGAGGAGAGTCGTACTTGAACTGCCCTAGTCTCGACTATCGATCTGTGTCTGATCGGGATGTACTCTACAATAATCGAATAGTAGCCGTATCAGTCGGATCGCCACCGCGATAAATTGACCAATGAAGATTGACCTACGAAGAATGCGTCAATTGCATGGCATATTGAGGTTATAGAGAACAGAACGTTACCGAATGTGCCCAAGGCGATTCCTGATAGTAGAAGATACATTGTAGCACCAGTATCACGAGCCAGGAGAGCAAAAACAGCCCATGCGCGAACAATTTTTTTCAAACCTATTTTAAACCTTTCATTGATGGGTGAATACACTGGGGACAAGTTTTCGAACTATTCCGCTCACGAGTTCCAGAGCCGGCTTTTAGGAATTATCCGGTCGCGACTCCGGCTCTAGTGTATCTCAGCTCCCAGAAGAGCTAGAATGCTGGCGAAATGCTTAAAAAACGCAGAAAAATTGGCGAAAAACTTTTCTGAAGGAAGTTAGGCGATTTGACGAGAACTCAAAAATCTGAAATCGAAAAAACGACAATAAATTTACAAAAAAATATTTTCGAATCTAGAGACTCAACTTACAGGGACTTTTATTTCATAATATAAAAGACCAAGTCTCTGGGTGCATTATAAAAATAGTAGGAATGCTTGTTAAGGGGGGCTTCGGATGTCTTATCGGGCATCGAACATGAAAAATTCACGATTTTCATCGTTTTTCGAACATAACTTTTTTCTTTCACTTTTCCATGATGTTTATTATCAAAATTCGAATTCTGCGTGCAAAACTACGCTAGAAATTATTTTAATGATATTATAGCGAGACAAACAAATTTCAACTTTTCCATGATCCCGGGGTCATGGTTATTTTAAGGAGACGTTTCACGATATTCTGCACCTACCCCACGGATGACTTTTTTGCAACCTATGCCAATAAGTTCAGGGTGAAGTCCCCATACCTAGAGCTGATAGCTGGCCCAATATGAGAGATTGGGGTGCACTTTCCGAAAAATGTCAGACATGTCCCAAAAAAGTCGAAAAAATCAACCCAGAAAAAAGTACGTTCCTATAGGTGTTTCTGGCGTATTTTTCGATGAAAATAACGAAAAACATAGTTTGAAAGCGAAATTTATTTTAGGTCAAAAACTCGAAATCTCATAACTATCTACCTATAGGAGTTTCCGACATATTTTTGCCTGTAGAAGACGACTTTCGATACTATAACTCACGAAAATGCGAAAGAAAAAGATTATACTCAAAAATCCAAAACCGAAAAGTTTTTCAAGCATAACTTTTTTCTTTCGCACTTTTGTGAGTTCTAATATCGAAATTCGTCTCCTACAGGCAAAAATACGTCGGAAACTCCTATTGGTAGATAGTTCTGAGATTTCGAGTTTTTGACCTAAGAGCCGATCCACGGTTTAGTGAAGCTTCTAAGTGGGGTCGACGGAGGACTTTTTGACAACCCCTGCCAATAACTCGTGGGTGAAGTCCTCATACCTAGAGCTGATAGCTGGCCCAATATGAGAGGTTGGGGTGCACTTTCCGAAAAATGTCAGACATGTCCCAAAAAAAGTCGGAAAAATCAACCCAGAAAAAAATACGTTCTTATAGGTGTTTCTCGCGTATTTTTCGATGAAAATAACGAAAAACATAGTTTGAAAGCGAAAGAACATCGTTAAAAGGTCGAAAACTTTATAATTCGTTATTTTTCGGTTACAGTGAAAAATATTTTTAATCACTGTCATTTTTTTTATTCCATTTTCGGAATCTGCATGCAAAACTACCCCAAGTATGAAATGTTCACGTCTTCGAATTCCGGCGCTCGGATTCTACAGCTTCCCGCCCGAGGCTTTCTCGGAGGCTGGATGGAGACCGATGATGATACTTTTCGATATTTGATGATACTTTTCGATATCACTATTTCATCATATTTATATCCCATCTATCGTTACTAAGCATTTTTGCTGATGTTATGGGGTTGTAATATCGATAAAACTCGAAAAAAGTGAAAAAAAAAAAAAAGAAAAATCACTTTTTCGAAATCTCAAAATTTCAAAAATTCATAAGTCATGTATCTGAGCTTCAAATTGTGTATTCTCAACGGAAAATCACTCGCATATGAGTTATGAACAATATCAGAGCTTTTAGAACAAATTTTTTAAAAAAAGTTTTGTTTGAAAAAATTCTCGATCAAAGCCTGCCGCATGATCAAAGCCTGCCCCACCGAAAAATTACAATTTCAAAAAAGTCTCGCAAACCGTCCATAACTCTCAGAAATGGGTACCGTTACTCATTCAAGTGATTTTCCGTTGAAAATTAACCATTTGAAGCTCTGATACATGACTTATGAATTATTGAAATTTTGAGATTTCGAAAAAGTGATTTTTCGACTTTTCACTTTTTTCGTTTTTTATCCATATCACAACCACATAACATCAACAAATATGCTTAGTAACGATAGATGGGATATAAATATGATGACATAGTGACTATATCGCATCGAAATATCGAAAAGTATCATCATCGGTCTCCATCCAGCCTCCGAGAGAGCCTCGGGCGGGAGGCTGTAGAATCCGAGCGCCGGAATTCGAAGACGTGAAAATTTCACAATTAGGGTAGTTTTGCATGTAGATTCCGAAAATGGAATAAACAATGACAGTGATTAAAAATATTTTTCACTGTAACCGAAAAATGAGGATTTTTCAATTTTTCGACCTTTCAACGATGTTCTTTCGCTTTCAAACTATGTTTTTCGTTATTTTCATCGAAAAATACGCCAGAAACACCTATAGGAACGTACTTTTTTCTGGGTTGATTTTTTCGACTTTTTTGGGACATGTCTGACATTTTTCGGAAAGTGCACCCCAATCTCTCATATTGGGCCAGCTATCAGCTCTAGGTATGGGGACTTCACCCTGAACTTATTGGCATAGGTTGCAAAAAAGTCATCCGTGTGGTAGGTGCAGAATATCGTGAAACGTCTCCTTAAAATAACCATGACCCCGGGATCATGGAAAAGTTGAAATTTGTTTGTCTCGCTATAATATCATTAAAATAATTTCTAGCGTAGTTTTGCACGCAGAATTCGAATTTTGATAATAAACATCATGGAAAAGTGAAAGAAAAAAGTTATGTTCGAAAAACGATGAAAATCGTGAATTTTTCATGTTCGATGCCCGATAAGACATCCGAAGCCCCCCTTAACAAGCATTCCTACTATTTTTATAGTGCACCCAGAGACATGGTCTTTTATATTATAAAATAAAAGTCCCTGTAAGTTGAGTCTCTAGATTCGAAAATATTTTTTTTGTAAATTAATTGTCGTTTTTTCGATCACAGATTTTTGAGTTCTCGTCTAATCGCCTAACGTCCTTCAGAAAAGGTTTTCGCCTAATTTTTCTGCGTTTTTTAAGCATTTTTCCAGCATTCTAGCTCTTCTGGGAGCTGAGATACTTTTGAGCCTTCTGAATCGATTGGGTGATTCCGTTTTTCGATCTGAGACTTCTGAATCCCGGTACGACACGACGTCAATTTGGGTAAATTTTGAATCTGCGATAAAAACTGGTCCAGGTAGGCCAAAATTGGCCGAAATCTCGCGTACCCGACCAGAATTTGAAGCTCTACAAGCTTTTGGGCTTTTGGGCGAGGCTCTATCTTTGCGAGGAGCCCCAGGCGCGGATTTGGGTCGAGATGTGATTCCCAAAGTTTTATTGAAATCGGATATAACAGTGATTCATCATCTTTTATTGAGATCGGGATTGTGAGAGAGGATGATTGGAGGACCCAAATTCACTCAGGGTTTGAGTTTGTCACAAACTGAAAATCGCACTTCCCCACGGGAAATGGATTCGTTTTCGAGTTATACTCGTTTTTGATCCACTGTGCATGCGGGAAAGAAACTTCAACGTTAGAAAGAGCATGTTCTCCTGAACAACAAACGAAAAAAGATATAATCGAAAATCGCAAAACAGCGAGTTGGCCTCAGAAAAAGCACCATAAAACAACTTTGCTGCAAGATATTGCCTTGACCCCATATACCAAAATGATCAGCAGAACATGCTCTTTCTGATCTTAAAGTATTTTTCCCGCATGCACAGTGGATCAAAAAAAGAGTATAACTCGAAAGCGAATCCACTTCCCGTGGGGAAGTGCGATTTTCAGTTTGTGACAAACTCAAACCCTGAGTGAATTTGGGTCCTCCAATCATCTTCTCTCACAATCCCGATCTCAATAAAAGATGATGAATCACTGTTATATCCGATTTCAATAAAACTTTGGGAATCACATCTCGACCCAAATCCGCGCCTGGGGCTCCTCGCATGTGTATTCCGGTGGTCATTTCAATGTCAGTATGTGGCGGTTACTCAATGTTACAACGTTATGAATATATTAAAAAAATTAACCGCATTGTTTAAAAGATGTTAACTCGAAAATATCTCAGCAGTTTAATTCAATTTGAAATGATGGATCGTGGAGTTTAACGAGGATTTTCGCATTAAGCAGTAATATTCAAAATAATAGCTACGAAATGTACTTAGACTTTATCAGCATATTTGCGTACTTGCTCGAAACCCTAGGCGCGAATTTGGGTCAAGATGTGATTCCCAAAGTTTTATTGAAATCAGATATAACAGTGATTCATCATCTTTTATTGAGATCGGGATTGTGAGAGAGGATGATTGGAGGACCCAAATTCACTCAGGTTTTGAGTTTGTCTCAAACTGAAAATCGCACTTCCCCACGGGAAGTGGATTCATTTACTTTTATTGATGCGTAGAATTAATTCTCGCGCAGAACTATTTGGATACCGTGAAAAGTGACCAAATTATATAACAAGGAAGGGGGACAAGCCCCCCCCCCCCTTGACCTCCCTGGGGGGTTATGCATGATAGCTTAGGACCCATTAATCTGAAAATTGTAGAAGATGTTAAGACAAACAGGCAAATTCTGGCGAAGGTTCACATAACTAATCGACGCTTCTATATTTTGAGGAGTATCCATATGATCATCAAACAAGCAAGGGGCAAGCCCCCCTTGAACCCCCTATGAGGTTACATATGTTTCTCTATGCAAAACATATTCAACGATGCCGTATACGACCGGTGAATGCTTGGCAACCCGAACTTGATGCCACTCTGTGTAATCCTGAGCCGAAAAGATCCAGACTGAATACACTCCGAAACAACCTGTGAAAATTATCTCGGAACATGGTTCCAACATGGAACCGGACTGGTACTGATCTTACCATCTTGGTAGTATCCTGATATTTGCATCAGACACCGCGCGAACGGTGTAGTTTGCACAATATGCTAACACCAGAAACATTGCATACTATTGATTGGATACTCGGAGATGGTATCAAGGTTCCCCTGCCTGAGCGCTATCCTCCTTTCTCGGTAGTCAGGAAACACGTATATGTTGTCCCTTGAAATGGCCTCCATAGGCTTGGGGTTATTGTCCAGAGCCATCGCCATACCCAGGTAAAGTGAAATCCGAAATGCAGAGGAAACTGCGTTGACTATTCGGAAAATGTAATGCAAGGACTTGCGAGCGCGCTATCATACTCACTCACTAATCGTATATCGCATGAAGAGTGTCTCTCCATATCGCCCCTGTGACCTTGTGGTTATCGCCGTGAGACAACACCGAGCCGACCCGGGTTCGATTTCCGCCCGCTATGTCGATTTTGCAGCTTTTTAGATTTTTTAGCAATTTTTCGCTCGCAATATTTCAGAAACCACTTTATAGATTTTGCTGAAACTGGATATCAATAAGTATCTTGACCAGCTGAATACAATGGCGGGGGTTGGACATCGAAGCAGACTTTCAAACCCGATTGGGCCGGAAATCAGCTTTTTTCACGCATTGTTGACACTAAGTGCCGACAACTCGGCTCACAGTGGTGGGAATCGGTTCATTCGAAAAAGTGAACCTTACAGTAAGCCAGAAGGCGTCAATAACAAAGTCACTATGAAATCACAGAATCATCTCATTTTGAAGTCCGTTCCTGAAATTATTCCCATGTTTTCCTCGTTGTTTGACCCCAACTGTAGCTTTCGCGTCTTCGCTGATAATCGCTGTTTGGACGATCTGAACATACAACATCAGGCAATACAAATATATTGACCTACCTCAGCGCCTCATTGATTCGCCAGATACAGTAGCCAACCACGCCGGCTGTTGCGGCGAATGTTGAGTAAAGAGAAAGGACGCCGGTCATGGTCAACCAGTCCGGTTGCTGAAGTTTTCTGATTTTTGACAATCCATTATACTATGAGACATTTGCATATTAAAAAAAACGGAATAAATAATGTTAACGAAAAAGGCTCACCCGCATTGCAATCAC
Source organism: Pristionchus entomophagus (assembly GCA_036245825.1). Lineage (NCBI taxonomy): Eukaryota > Metazoa > Nematoda > Chromadorea > Rhabditida > Neodiplogasteridae > Pristionchus > Pristionchus entomophagus. Next base: position 5,329,744 of record BTSX01000004.1, on the reverse strand, counting down.
TGCAAAGCCTCTGTTCGGTTTTCGCAAATCGATCCCAAATGTTTCGACTATTTCCGGCGGAGCGAGGAGACTACAATGATACTGAAGATACTGATCGACAGATCAGAATTATATAAATATATTTATATATGTTTTATGGTATGTTTTATTTATTATACATTTGTGTATGTTTTATTGATTGTGCACATACAAATATTTTTTTTTTAAATCACCGAGTCTCTGTGGTCGGGGTGAATGCTATGTAGCAGGTTGCGAATACGATTCCAATGTAGCAGATATTCGTGATCACCCCCAAGCATGCCCATTGAGCCCATATGTAGCAGTAATGGGCATGGTGTCTGACTGGCATGCCGACGCAGGCAGGTTCGACTCCCGCCCGCAGGTGATGTTTTGCAAGAGGTAGATAAGGCGCGCGCCCCAACCACTAGTCTCCGTCAAGCGTTCCCTGCGGTAGGCCGCCCTGGCCTAATGGGCATGGTGTCTGACTGGCATGCCGGCGCAGGCAGGTTCGACTCCCGCCCCTAATGGGCATGGTGTCTGACTGGCATGCCGACGCTGGCAGGTTCGACTATCGCTTTGGGGCGCGCGCCTTTCTCTACCTCTTGCAAAACATCACCTGCGGGCGGGAGTCGAGCCTGCCTGCGTCGGCATGCCAGTCAGACACCATGCCCATTTTTATTTATTATACATTTGTGTATGTTTTATTGATTGTGCACATACAAATATATTTTTTTAAATCACCGAGTCTCTGTGGTCGGGGTGAATGCTATGTAGCAGGTTGCGAATACGATTCCAATGTAGCAGATATTCGTGATCACCCCCAAGCATGCCCATTGAGAAATCGAATAGTTGTCAGATGAAGCAAGATGTGTCCTGAATTAAACAAGTTATTTTGTGAGCGGAATTAGTTGCATTGCTTCGGGAAAAACGAGGAGTTGGATATAGCTTCGAACCTAAAAAAAATAGTCACGGTTTTGAATCTGTAGACGAAGTGATAGGAGAGGATGAGGAACGTGTGGAAGAAGGTCGCGATGAAGACGAGACAGAAAAACGTGTCAAAAGATCCTGGAGACAATTGGTCGTATAAATATCACTCATTTGGCAACAATCTCTTGCATTTTACTCGCTTCTATGGACATCGAATGGCTATTAACATGAGACGAACTTACGTCCGCCGATCATAATTTCTCCGTGCCGAGAGAAGAAGTATACCCCACTTTCAGTCATGTGCACAGTCTGCCAAGACGTTTCATGCTGTCAAGGAAACGAACTATGGCCAGAAAAATGGAACGCGCATACCGGTAGTATGCTCGTGTGCGCGAAGCTCACGATGAGATCGCAGACCGCGAACGCAGCCAACAGATAGCGATACGATCTAAAAAAAATATCAATCTCCGCATTCGAACATTGGATTATATTAGAGCTTTTTTAAAGAAGTGAAATGCTTCTGCACATCTCTATCTGTATTGGCTAGTGTTCGCACGAAAAAATGCAAGTGAGAGAAGCGTATTGGATATTTGGTGAATGCAATAGTTCGATTGAATTGAGAAACTCTCGTGTGCAACTTCAGGTACAATCACCCAATGCCCGGAGACGATGCGGTCGAGAAGATGATGGCTAGCAGAAGGCCGTTGGACAGCACCGACACAGTCGTCGTTGAAGCGATGAAGACGGAATGGAATGGATCCTCGTAGATCCAGGCGTATGGTTCCGGTGCCATCGCTCATGAAATGCAACATCAATGAGGATGTGATGTGGACAGATAAAATGTTTGTTGCGATATTTGAATGCCAATAAGAGATGAAAAATGCTGGGAATTCCTGAAGTTCAAACACTTCGCTCAGTTTAGTAAGCGAAGTGCTTGCTTGCACAGTCTGTCAAGAAATGAGAAATGAGCTGATCATCGGCACTCATTATTCTCGCACGAACTCGATGTGAAAAATCAATCATTATTCTCAGGTTCCCATCGAACTATAATGGTTCTGTGGAGATAATTGAATCACTAAATGAACGAAAATCACTTTCTCAAGGTTGGTTATTATCAACGAGTTGGCTTGTCCTGATTTCGTTTCAAAACATATGAGGCCGTTTGCGTATGGTTCAACAAAGGCCCAATGGGAGTATGGAACAGGTAAAAACTAACCTATGCAACAGTTGTCCCAAGGGGTAGTTTTTGATTCTGAATCGACAGATGAAGCCCGTTTTTCGATCTGAGCCTTCTGAATCCAGGTACGACCCGACGTCGATTTGGTCAAAATCGGTTTCTGCGATAAAAACTGGTCCGGAAAGGGAAAAAAAATAATTTTTTCGACTTCTGACGTCGTCGTCGAATTCGATTTTCGAGTAAAAATTGTTTTTTCCAAAAAATTCATGACTATAGATGTTTCTGGCGTATTTTTCACGTAGAAACCGAATTTCTATGTTAGAGATCATGAAAACGCGAAAGAACTCGAAAAACTGTAAAAATCGCAGGTTTTTGTCACTAAAAGTGATGGGAAACCATCAGAAGTCAAATGCTTAACCTCATATACCAAAATGATCAGGAGAATGTGCTCTTTAAAATGACAATGGGTTTTTGGCCCCCTCGCGATTGTCAAAATTGATCTTTTCTCGATAACCAAAAACGATAGCGCCTAAATTTTTTTTCAGTTTGTAGAGAATCGAATTCTGGTTGCGTACGCGTAATTTCGTCCAATTTCGCCCATTCCGGACCAGTTTTTATCGCAGAAACAGATTTTGGCCAAATCGACGTCACGCTTAGATCGAAAATCTGTCACCACCAATAGATTCAGAATCGAAAATTACCCTTAGGGCCAACTTTTGAGCCTATGTCATATTTTATCTGTTCCAGACCCCTGTTGTGGCCCTGTTGATCCTATCGCAAACGGCCTCATAAGTGAGTGTCTAAGCGAGGTCACTATGTTACAATGTATACCATTTCCAGGAAAATGTCGCAATTCACCCTTTCTGGTAATTTTACGTTAGACTTTTGCAAGTTTTGACAATTTTTTCCGCTAATTTTTGAGCAAACGTGAAAATATGCGTCAATTTCTTTTTTACTTTATCGAAAATAATTCTAATTTATTGAAAGGAAAAAAATATTCTCGAAGTAGCATTGTATCTTGAAAACGGTAAATTTGCAAAAATAAATTCTGTCAAAACTTTCGGTGAAAACCAATATTTTGACGTAAGAATCCCAAAATAGGTATCACATCATTCTGTGCACACATTTGACTAATACTAGCCTACGAATCCACTATTAAAGAAAAACAAGATAATGCCAACATGAAATTTGTGTTTTCCCTCGAAAATACTATAATAATAATTTTCTTTTTTTTTTCTTTTTTTCTTGAACTTTTTTCTTTTTCGTGCTCAAAAAAGACCAGAAAAAAAAGAAAAAAAAAGAAACAGAAAATCCCAGCCCTGGGGGTCTTCAAATATTTAATTATGAAAGGTTATTTAATTGTGATGACGGTTGTTTTTGGCTTGTTATCTCTCCGAATGATACAATTCTCAGCGATTTTTCTCAGCGATCATTTTATCATCGTGTGATTAGGTATAAAATGTCAACGAGTAATTGTGAATGTAGGTCATTTAAGAGAATGATTGAGCATATTGAAGTAGATATCCGTTTCGTGTACCGTTGCGCTGAAATATTCAATTTGTGAAACGGAATGCACACAATTATCACGTTGATTCTTTAACTCTACGTTTTCTCCTGAAGAAAAAAGACAACATGGCGAATATGTCCTTTCCGTACGGCAGTCGAAGCATGGACCGCTCGAAGATAGGATCCGAGAATGGAACATATCCGGCGATTATGAGCGGATATCTGCAAGAAATACTTCGTAAATTGTTTGAAGGAACTAATTTGTTGTGTACTATGACTCCCTTCAAAATGAGAAAATAAATCGTACATCGAACTTACATCGAAATCATGATATCGAAAAATGCGAAAGTGAAATTCTTCTGCACATCTCTATCGGTATTGGCAATTGTTCGCACGAAAAATGCCATTGAGAGAAGCGGAATGTTCAGCAAGACTATTCGCTTCGTTAACCCAAGAACGGCCTGAAATCGTGTTGTTCGGCACGCGAGTTCTGTGGCACAATGTGGTTGTATTTGCTTCACGTGACAATCGATATTGGATACAGTACCCGAAGCGCCACTAGATTCTCCCGAATCTGATATGTGAAGGCTATTGAGTAGCGATCGATTTGCGCTCCAACTTCGAGATTCGTTTTTTCTCGCTTATTATAATTCAAAATGACAGCGAATAACTGAAGAAAAATGACCGTCTCGAAACATATTATCACACTGACCATCGCACCAATGCCAAAGTGGCAAACGAAAACAATCAACAATTGCCTGACGCTTACGTATTCTGAAATGTAAAAGTTCCGAATTTGGTGTAAATCATCATTTTTTTGGCGAAGGTTTACATAATACAATTCAATGGACCGGCGGTACATTCAAATTCCGAAATCATAATCGCTCACCATATATGAGAGCACATGCCCAGAACCAACTGTGTAGTGTGTTCGTTCCTTCAGTCACCACAACAATTATAATAGACTCAGGTGGCGTTTTTTCGTACCTAAAAATAATAAATTGCTTTGATTTTTCTAGAATTGACGTATTCATGTGATTGCATCGAGTATAGAAACAGATCTATTTCGATGAATGATTCAAAAAGTGGGTGGTTTTGTACCTCTTTTTTTAAAAATTGGATTAATTCAATTAATGCATTAGGCACTTTGTTTTGTCCTTAGTGAACTACATGACATACCACTTCCAGGAAAACGTGGCGATTATCCGCTCTATTGACACGGCGAGGCAGCTGCAATACGCTTTCTTCGGATAGACTAGGATACAACTGCGAATAGTAGTGCGTTTGCGAAAACAAACAATTACAACAGAATATTAAAAGTTCTCACCCTCCGCAAAAGAATGAGTACATTGCAATGTGTGAAAGAGAAGCAAAGATTAACGGTTTTGACTCATCTGAGAAGAGCATGCATTTGAATAATCCGCATAAACGTACGGTGTAACGCAGTGCCGAAATACTGATTATACATGACAATTAATCGACTGGACATGCCCACCACTCCTTGCAAAACAAAATGGCACAGAAGTATTCGAAACTGAAAGGGGTTCGTTGCCTTTCCGGTTTCATGTCACTGGCGTTTATAGAGAACTAAATAATATGAATTTCGAAAATGGCAACTGATTATTTGATCTAACAATGGATAGTACCCACATTTCGATGTAATGGCCGCGCGGTAATCAGTGTCGCGAAGGTTAACGGGGCGAGACAAAGAAAGACGATAATGAATGTCATCTGATGAAATTACAATTTTAAAAAAATCCAGATCGAAACGCGACACTTCTCATTTTTCGCTCTCTTCATCATCACTGAGAGAGAGATCGATCACGCGCATTTTGGGGAGTCGTTTCCGTTTATCACCACTGCACCTCTCATATGGTAGCTCACCTCTAGTGCGGTGAACATCTCAAAAATTGGCGAATATTCATCCGTGAATGTTCGATTAAAATGCAGCAGAATGTAAACCATCTGAAAAAAAATATTCAATGAATAATACATTTTTGAATTACGAGTAACATGGTCAGATACAATGTGCTCTCAAAAGCTAAGAAATGTATGAATGGAAATTTAATTCGACAGATGTGTTCAACAACGTTCCGACGAATTGTTATTCAGATATTGGTGTTTAATATAATGCACATATTATGAGTAATTATAATCAGCTGTGTTGTACGCGCTCTACTCGTCAAGTCACAAGTCTGACCTAGTGACACACATTCACGAACTCTTCGAACTCTTTGGGCTTTGAGCGAATCGTCTAACTATTCCCAGTTTGAACGTATGCGGTTTCGAACCGCATCCATGATTCAGGAAATGTGTTTCGTTCTCTTAATTCGTCGTAACACATAAGACACATGTAGATTATTTTTGCCTGCGGATAATCACATATATTTCAATAGATGAACAATTAATAGTGCGAGTAAACGATTACAAATCCAGGATTAATTTTCAAAATATGAATTGTATTCGTCGAATGGAATGGTGTTAGAAACTAAGCACTTGAACGATCGCGGGTGGAATAGAAAGGACTGGCAGCTTTTGCTTTTAAAATAATCGAAACCGACAGAGCAAGAATTTCATGGCCATTTGGTAGCTATTGTGAACGCGAAGCTATCGCCGTTTGGTAGCTTCGTGTTATCAATAGATAACATCTGTCTTTGTCACACGAGGGAAATTGCAATTAATTAGGTAACACCATGAACAGGCGAGAGAAAACCTCGCGCACCCGTCCACTTTTTCAAAGTACGTGCTAGTATCGCAAATGCAATAACAATCGAATGCAATATAATGCAATATGTACGATTTGTAGTAGACTACCATTTCGAAAGTACTAGGAATCAACTGATGTCAATATCGGAAGTGGATTTAAGCGAAAAACAAAAACATCTCATTTCAATTTATCGTATAGGGAACTGCATTATTCATTTTTTTCTCGGAACCACAGTGTAGTATAGCTTTAGTGTAATTCCAGTTGAGTGTATAGCGGACAAGGGATTGGGGAGACGGAGAGGGAAACCTGGGATGAGTTTCACGATGCAATTTGGAACTCGAAACAGCATTGGGATATGTTTCGTCTTCAATTCAAGTTCTGAAGCGTGCTAACAGGGGTGGTTGGCCGGGGTTTGTGTTGTATAAAATTGTGTGTTGTACTCGATATATATGCGGGTCTGTATTAGATTTTGTTCCAACAGACACAACATCAGTGCTCAAAGATTAACGAATTATATTACATGTTTGAACATCACATAAATAATAGTACAATCCATGCGGAAGTGATCCTTACTTGTGTTGCCTGTCTGTTTGGCTTAACGGAAAAGAAAGAGATTTGATGGTTTGAATGCAACTTGGTGTACAAATATGTATTGCGAGACTCGAATACCATTATTATTTTTTAAAAACTTTTTTCGTTCCAACTTCGAACCCTTATCGGATTGAATTATGGAGCATGTTGAAATATACATCGGTTTCGTGAATGGTTGCACTGAAAGGTCCACATTTGTTCGAAAATCATCTCCCATAGTATCCTCACCCAATTTTCACCATCTCGCGTTTTCTCCAGTTGAACCATGACAGGATAGAGAATAATTGTTCTCCGTAAGGAAGTCGAAGCATAGATCTCTCGAAGATCTTGTCGGAATAGGGTACATAACCAGTAATTACGAGAGGATATCTGAACAAAGTCATCCATGAAAACAGTTTCAACTGATAATGAGCTCACATCGAAATAAGTAGGTCGAAAAATGCTACAGAAAAATTCCTCTGAATAACTTGATTACTTGTAGCGAGAGCACGCACGAAAAATGCCATAGATAGCAGAGGAATGTTCAAAATGACAATTCGCTTCGTAAGTCCGAGGGCAGCCTGCAATGATATTGTTTTCAGGAATACTCTATTTCTGGAATATTGTTTGAAGCACGTTTTGTAGCGCAAGCCTCACATCGTGAAAGCAAGCAAGTGAAAGCAAGCATTACCCGTGAAAGCAAGTGAAAGCAAGTATTACCCGAAGAGCGACCAAGTTCTCTCGAATTTGATAAGCAAACGCAATAGAGTATCGGTCGATTTGCGCTCCAGCTTTGAGACGGACCATTTGTCGATTATTATAGCTGATAATTGAAGCGAATAGCTTTAAAAAAAGAATAATGAATTTTTGACACATTGCATGATTGTTTACCAGTGCACCAATGCCAAAGTGGCACACGAAAACTATCAACAGCTGTCGAACGTTTATGTACTCTGAATTGTGAGAACAATCTCAAACGGCTTTTTGATAGTGCACGAAATTTTATGTTTGAGACCGCAGGATATAAATGGAAAGCGAGGATAATTTAAGGAATGTGGTTTCATAAAATATTGGATACATACTAGAGCTACAAAGTAGAGTAAATGTTTTTGTGCGAGTTCTCACCGAACAATTTTGGAGGGGAAACTAGAATAAATATATTTATGCGATCACTCACCAAATATGAGTGCACATGCCCAGAACCAGCTATGTATTGTATTCGAGACTTCAGTTAGTACAACAATGAAAATCGAGGCAGGCGGAGTCTTTTCGTACCTCAAAAATACTAAGATTGATGCAAAATATTTTGCTATTTCAATTCTTTTCAGCAAATAATGTTCGGGGTCGATATCTACAGGGTGCGCCATAATTATAGCTACTTTTTCCCATCGATTGCGAAATCCTAGTCAACCGATATCACGAGACGCCGATTGCATCATTCTGACGAGTGACCTTTAGGGTATTGCCATTCAAGGTTTCAAGTCTATTGATCTATTAGTCTAGCTGCTATGAGGCCTAGTAGTCTTCGATCGGCTATCATCAAGTTGTACAAGGAGGGAGTGCCGCCTGCCCGTATCATCGATCGGCTCGGTACCTACAAAACCATTGTCTACCGTACCATCGCAAGATACCAGGAGTTGGGTACGGAGGAGGACCGCACTGGAAGGGGAAGACCGATTTCGGTTTCCACTTCCAGAATTCGGGAGATCATTAGGAAGAGGATTCAACGCAAGCACACCAGGAGCATGAGATGGTTGGCTAAGAGTATCCATATCTCAGCAACCACGGTTCGAAGAATTGTCAAGCTTCGCCTCCATCTCTATCCCTACAAGTACCGTAGACTGCATGGATTGGATGAGAGACAGAGGAATCTCCGCAGAGAGCGATGCCCGAAACTGTACCAGAGATGCCTGAGAGACGAACACCTGAGTACGGTATTCACCGATGAGAAGATTTTCACCCTGGAAGGCAAGATGAACTCTCAAAACGATAGAGTCATCGCAGCCAATGCTGAGGAAGCTATCAAGAGTGGAGGACTTACCGGTCACACCAGCCATCCGAAGTACATCATGGTTTGGGCTGGACTTTGCACAACCGGCAAGGCTCCCCTTGTTTTCGTCACTCCTGGAGTTAAGGTGAACAAGCAGTACTACAACAGACACATCCTGAGGGACGTCCTTCTCCCCTGGAGTAGGCAACACTTCGGACAGGACCATTGGACCTTTCAACAAGATTCCGCCCCCAGTCACAAGGCGAAGACTACCCAACAGTGGCTACAGACCCATGTCCCTGACTTCATCTCCGTTTCGGATTGGCCCCCTAATTCACCCGACTTGAATCCCCTGGATTTCAGTGTATGGGGGGTCTTGCAGTCCAAGATCTCCTCTACCCGCTACAAGAATCTGGACGACCTCAAGTCCGCCCTTCTCAGAGCATGGGATGATCTCGATGATGACTACCTCCGGTCCTTGGCCGTCTCATACAAGAAGAGACTCAGGACTTGCATTCGAAGGAGAGGCGACCACATCGAGATCCGTTAAGTTGTTCCTATTGCTATGACTGTTGATAAACTATGATATGAGTCTAACCGCCCAATTCGCATTCTAAGGGGAAACATGGCGAAATGAAAAAGTAGCTATAATTATGGCGCACCCTGTACTTATCCCACCATTTCCAAAGAAAAGTTGCGATTATCCGCTCGACAGAGATTGCAAGGCTGCTGAATGTAAAACTATGGTAACAAAATATAATTTTAATATTTAGTTGTCTCGCCAAACAAAAGAAAAATAATCTTACGTGCCGCAGAAGAACGAATACATCGCGATGTGAGACAGAGAAGCGAATACCACCGGAACAGATTCATCTGAAAATCGTATTTTTATGCTATTTTGTTTTTTTAAAATTAAAAACAATTAAAACTCTCAAATTTAAACTCACGATGTAATTGCGTGCTGAAATACTGGTGATACATTGTGATCAGTCTGCCAGCCATTCCTAGCACCCCTTGCACAACAAAATTACACAGCAATATTCGAAACTGAAGATGCTCAGATCAGGTAATTTTCGCAACGACTCTTGCTTTATGAACGATATAAGTGCGTGAATGAATTTCTAAAGGGTTTCGCAATCGTTAGACTAACATTTCGATAAAGAGGCCGTGCAGTGAGGAGTGTTGCGAACGTTATCGGAGCAAGAATGAGAAATATGATGACGAAGCTGATCTAAGACGATTTAGTAACTGTGAGCTATTGGGTAATGAACTACCTCCAGTGCGGTGAAAACCTCGAAAACGGGAGAGTACGCATCTGTGAATGTCCTGTTGAAATGTAGCAGAATGTAGACCATCTGAAACATATGTTTTTTTTATTGAAAAAAAGTAACGATACGAAGAATACTACAAACAAAATAGAAAATTAAAAACGATAAAAGGGTACGAACACATGAAAAACGCACACAATGATATACGAGAAGAACACGTAGGTAAAAAAACGAGAACCATGTGAACACCAGGCGATAGAACAAATACGGCATACCCCTGTTTTGATCTTAGATTCGAAAATTGTTGTCAATGGCTTTGTGTCTGTCTAGAAATAAACGACGACGAAAACACGTCATTTCAAGAATGAATAGTAATTATTAGGTAACTAATTAAAAGTTTTAATGTCGATGTCAATATTTAAATAAAACACTGATAATGATCTGTTCTTTGAGGTTCAGAAACAAGTGTGGTGTCGCGCAGAAATAATATGGTTGATAATTCATTCCGAAAATCCCGTATTACATCTGGCCTCACTCACCAGATCCCAAAACACCTGAGCATCACCAATACACAAATTATAGTATGATCAATTATGGCGCACAACCGGTACATCTTACTCAACTAATGAATATTATATGAAGGATGGTGACCAGTTCAACAGATTCATTCAACTGAAAATCAAATCCTCATATTATTTAGTACTCAGAATGCTATCACATTTCTGCTGGGATGTGAGGGATTGCGTGTCCCGAGAGGGTTGCGCATCCGGAAATAGCGTTTATATCGTAATGGATAATTCACGCTCGACGCTGTTTGGGGCAAATAAGGGAGTATAAACAAGTCAATCATCACTTTTGAAACACAAAAAAAGTCATCAATGTATAACGTTTTTGCCGGTGCATCATTCAACAGATGTCTTCGACAGAGAAAATGCAACACCGGCTCTAATTCAATAACTATACGCATCTGTATTTTATGGTGTGCCTCAGAGCTTTGCAAAAAAAACGTCGCCTGAAAACAATCGGCCGTTCCAGGTAGTAGGATCTTTGCAAATAATGCGAGACCAATGAATGTGCCTCCGCCTGTCTGGAAAACAAGTCTGAGAATAGCGTTTTGTGGAATGTGCGGAAAATAAATAATCAACTCGAGAACAAAGATTACGGAACCCTAAGTCCGTTTTAAAACCCACCAGTCTGGATCACATGTCAGAGAACACAGTTTCATGAAATGTTGCGATCGAAAATCAAATGGACTGGTTCGGAGGCCATTTGCAACATGAGAAACCAGAGCTCCACAGAAGCAGGGAACAACAACAAAAATGACGCTTTCGATTCTGAATCGGGCAAAATAAAACACAAATGTGTGAGAGAGAGACGCTATATTTACAGTCCTGTTGGGTCCCACCGTGAACATGCGTAACCCGGAGTAACTCGGGGTGACTCCGGGTGACTCCGGGTAACTCATCGTGACTCATGGATTTTACTACCTCAAGAATTTATTCAATCACAACAAGTCTATGATATTCTTGTTCAGCACGTCGTCCTCTATCGATCCATATACTTTATTAATTAAATATCGACTTTTAAAACGCTAATTTTAATTAAATTTTAATGCGATTATTATCGCGCTTCGCGTGGAATACCGTAGTTAAGAGGCTCACAAATTTCGCTGGGAATCGTGCACTGATTTTATAAAAATAAAATTCGGGTTTTCTTACTTTTTGATTGATGTTCGATTGTATTTTAGTTTATTATTGTTCAAAAAGCAGCAAACATCAATAAAAAAAGTAAGAAAACCCGAATTTTATTTTTATAAAATCAGTGCACGATTCCCAGCGAAATTTGTGAGCCTCTTAACTACGGTATTCCACGTGAAGCGCGATAATAATCGCATTAAAATTTAATTAAAATTAGCATTTTAAAAGTCGATATTTAATTAATAAAGTATATGGATCGATAGAGGACGACGTGCTGAACAAGAATATCATAGACTTGTTGTGATTAAATAAATTCTTGAGGTAGTAAAATCCATGAGTCACGATGAGTCACCCGGAGTCACCCGGAGTCACCCCGAGTTACTCCGGGTTACGCATGTTCACGGTGGGATGGTATGTAGGCTGTATGGTATTCCGGACATCATGCTATAATATTCGGGATGTAAATAACGTGAAGATAATTATGCATTTTATTGTTACACAGTCATTTGGATAAGTCAAGATACAAACATCCAAATACTGATATCAGTTGACCGGCGACATTTCCAGCACTACACTGGTTGTCACTGAGATAGAAGTACCACCGACGAGAGAAGTAGATTCGGCCTTGCTGAAACACGGCGGCACCAGCACTCGGAAGCTGGTAAAGGCGTTTGATGACTACGTGAAAATTTATCATACTCAATTTCAAATTGTCGAATGTGCTTATTCTCATTAAAACACCAAATGTTCTTCAGTTTGTAAAGGGAGATTTCGAGAATCTCACTTAAAGTAGGAGAAGGTCCCTGATACTCGCATAATGATTGTTCAAATAAGTGATTGCGTCAAGTATCAGACACTCACCCATTAATGGAGAAGAGTATGATGAGGGGGTCAATGATGGGAAATAGTTCCATGGACATCAATGCAAACATCGCGATCCCTCCCAGGTCCACTCCTGAAAGAAACGCGATCTTCGAAACACCGTTTTGCATACACATTTTTTCAAGCCGAGTTATACTTTCTACACAAACGATGATTTCTAAAGAGGACACTCACTATCGGCGAATAAACACAAACTATCTAACTGACCGAGTATGAGAGGAGTGAAGAGGACGATGAACAAAGGAACGTAGCACGTGATCGTGGGGATTATCGTCTGTATGAAAGCATTGTTTGCTGACGTTTTTGTTGGTGTGTTGCTAATCTGAGGGTTTCGCTTGCCTGCCACAGTAGTGCTCTCACTAATCGTCGTTGCATCCGTCGGGTGTTCGACTCCACATGTTTTCTGAAACAGTCATTAAACTCCAGAAAGAAAGATACTTTTGTTTAAGAACTCTTCTCGTCAATAACGAATCCGTACGACCGAATAAGGCAGGATAGTTCACTATTACTACTAGTTCTGTCATCACTACTACTCACTCTACAACTTCAACAGCCGGCGTGAAAACGTGTCGAAGCCGACATGCCCAGTTCGTTCGGTCATCACTACTACTCACTCTACTTTGCGCATCTCTCGCATTATGCGAATGATACAAATGACGACCACAACGACGGCCGTGTATATGATAGAGATGGTGAGTAGCATCGAGAGCACCGGAACCCACGTCCACTCCCAACGACCGTCTTCCGATCGCACATGCAATGATATTCAAAAATATTCAAAAACATTACATGGTGTCTCTTCTATCAATGCATGCATGTCGACGAGACAATGCATCTATCTATGTGAAACTGGGGTTGGTTCCTTTAAGACTGTAGGCATTTGCTGAGAATACTCCCTTTACAATAGTGACGGAAAATCAGCATTCGACTATCAATGCCGAATCGTCATCACTGTACACGAACCCAGTAAGTCAGACAGAGATATCCGGGCAGATTATCGGAGTAGAGATCGATGCCGTAAGCTTCCTGAGGATGCACTATATTGTGCTATGGTGACTTTATGTCGGCACACCTTAAGTGCAGGTGCGAAGGCACCCCGAGACGCTTCCGTGGGTGGCCATCCAATTGCGATCGCCCCACAGATCGAAACTTAATGCAAACCTTTTTCTTAAAATCGTATTACGTTTTATATATGTTTGACGAAATGTAGAAATATATCGACCTCACATCCGTAAACCAAATCAGAAATCACTGCAATGGTGATCCAATTGCGCCAGGGATTGGCGCGCAGGAAAATGAGCCAAGGCGGGCTGAAGGAAAACATGCAATATACATCAAAAATAAAGATCATTGCATTTCTAGTGAGGCATAAAACCTGAACGTACTTCACTAGAATAATATAGCGGTAGACGTAGTGGAACGCAAGAAGCACGAACGATTGATAGAAGAGAAAACACCAGAGAAGGGCTGATAAGTGCAACGCCATATTAGTGAAGTTTATGTTTCCTAAAACCTACCGCCTCCATGTTTTAAAGAGGGGGCAAACAAAACTCACTGCCCATTACGCCAACCGCTGTGGACTTGTCGAGCAGACGATAGCCCCAGAAAATGTATCCGAATTCAGTCATATGCGCCGCCAGAGAAAATATAAATTTTGTTTCAAAGTTTATTATTCATTATTTATAGAACTAATCAAAATATGAGAAATACCGGAAACATCCAGGTGTGATTAATAGAGATCAGAATATCAACGATTGAAAAGGAGAACAGCAGCCAACGGTATGCTCCCACCTGCCAATAATTTATTTTGTATCTTTTTTTCTCGTTAGGGATGTAATTTCGGTTTTCGATTCTCTTCATTCTGCGGTTTCTGTTAGGGAAGTTGTTAGCGTTTTTTTGTAGAAGAACATACTCTCTTCATTCTGTACACTATCGCGTTTCTCTGACCAGCGAGATAGTGTGCAGAAAAGAGAGAGCATAAACCGAAAGGACATTCCTACAGATCACCGCGTCATAAAAATGAGCCTCAAACATGTTTGAGATCGGTGAAGACTATCACAAAGATGAGAAAGGAATTGCAGATGACAGAACAGCCTGTTGTTGTGTAGGAGTACATCTGAAGAACGATTGTCGAAGATGAAAACTGATCAATAACTGCTTCATCAAAATTTTTATTGTTTGTGAAGATAATGAAATCTCACATGGTAGACTTCTTCACTGAGAGCTCGACCCAACATCTTCGAGTGAAAATATGGAGAACTGTAGAGAAGATAAGATGATACGATGATATATCGAGCACAATACAGTTTTCATCATTATTTTCCGACGTGTTTTCGATGAAACCATGAAGCGTAATGAACATTGCTCAGAACAAGAGAACAGGCATTTGTTCAATGAACTACATTGCTTGCGTCATAGATATAGTTATCGATATCGCCATCGAGATAGATATCGCTATGGATATGTTATCTGGGTTGAGTGCAAAGAGTTTTATCTTGCAAGCTAATGAGAAGTAAAATCATCTCAAACATCATGGATCGTTGGATGAAATTGATTTTCATTGCGGACTTATAGTAATAGCTCCATATTTTAAATGGCGAGAACGCATTTTAAATGGCGGGTAATTTGATAATCGATTCGAGTACAACGATTACAGACCCGTTTGTCTGGATTATTTGCCAAAGAACACAGTTCCACACAACGGTGTGATCGAAACTCAAATAGTGTTGAAAAAGGTGCATTAAATAGAGTATGCGTGCTCAACCGTCCCTGTTCCTTGGAAAATACGAATGAGTGTCATCTTGATGGGCGACGATCTGATCACTATCGGTAAGACTTGATGGGCGACGATCTGATCACTATCGGTAAGACTTGATGGGCGACGATCTGATCACTATCGGTAAGACTTGATGGGCGACGATCTGATCACTATCGGTAAGCGAGTGGTCATCGTCCAGGAGAAACAAGTGTCATTCCAGTGCGACGCTGGGTTTCCTGTCGGTCGGTTCGCAATTGCGCTCCGTCATTCTATTCCCCTCCTCCTCTCTCCCTCTCGTGATGTCTACATCGTCGCCATACGCTACCAAGGAACAATTGGATGAGCTATCAGCAGAGGTC
Source organism: Pristionchus entomophagus (assembly GCA_036245825.1). Classification (NCBI taxonomy): domain Eukaryota; kingdom Metazoa; phylum Nematoda; class Chromadorea; order Rhabditida; family Neodiplogasteridae; genus Pristionchus; species Pristionchus entomophagus. The sequence goes on along the minus strand of BTSX01000004.1, from coordinate 5,313,903 downwards.
TGTGCTGTGAATCGGAAGCTAGACACCATAATCTCGCTCCTTTCATCGTCAAAATCGCCTCAACCTGTGCCCGATCCCGTCTCCACGTACGCCTCAGTTGTGAAAGCAATCTCTGATATGGACAAGATCAAGCGCAAGAGTCAACGAGCAGTTCTGGTGGGTAGTCCCGAAAGTTCCAACCCCACTCAGACTGCCAAAATCTATGAAGAAACACTGAAAGCATTGATCCACCACACTGAAGATGCCGAACTCAAGAAAACTTACGATGATGGTTTAATCACTCATGCTCGTTTCCCCGAGAAAAGCTCATCCACCAAGAGAATCATCAAGGTCGCCCTTCCCTCGTCTACTCTACGTGACAAGTTTCTCGCATCGATCGATCCGTTCGGAAGGACGCCCCTCTATATTCTCCCCAAACATGTTCGTTCGACGCGATCTCATGCCTACTGAATTGGACCAAGAGAGAAAGGCGCGGCAACGCGCACGTGAACTAAACGTCAAGTCCAACTGCCTCCGCTACGGTGTACGTGACTGTGAGATGATTGAATTCCGTGGACCCAAATTCCGCCCGCTCCCGCTCCCGCCCGGTTACGGTAACCCCAACTCTTCTGCCACTCTCCTTGCCAACAAGAATCAGCACAATATCAATGCATCCTCCTCTTCTTCTGATCTGGCTCCCACTGTCTCCCTGTGTTTGTTTCCCGTCTCATTACTCCCGGTTTCGAATGTATATCAGTAGATATCTTCTCCAACGCACCCACTGCTCTTCACCATTCCCTTAGAATCATCGTAGTATACCGCTCGCCTAACTCCCCTTCTACTTCGAATCCCTTATTCCATGAGTACCTTAATGAGACAACTAAATGTGCGCATCCTTCAATTATTGTCGGTGACTTTAATTACCCTTCAATAGACTGGTACAGTTATACGTCTCCAACAACGTCCATTGATCCCTTCTTGGATTTTGTAGTCACAAAATCATTCCATCAATACATTGATTTCCCAACACGCGGCACAAACATTCTTGACCTACTCTTTTGTAATTTCCCCATCATATCAGCAGTCAAACCCGATGTCCCCCTCTCAGACCATGTAGGCATAAGTTTCAAGATTTCTTTCTGTCCATCAGACAAACCTATGTCCATCCCTTCTAGAAATTTTGCAATTGCTGACTGGAATATGATTAACTATCATATTGCCTCTCAAAACTGGACAATGGCTTTTTTGAATAACGATTCCTCTGAATCTTATCAGTACTTTAGTGATTTTGTAAACTACGTTCTTGACATGTTTGTCCCACTCAAACGCTCAAAATCGTCATCGGGTTACCCCAAATTCTTGAATAAGATGTACACCAAACTAGAGAGGCTTCATCAGTTGGCGCCTAACTGTAACATGACCCACTTCTTGCGCGCAAGATTTGACAAAGCCCTAAAATCATTTAAAATTGTACAGGAAAATCAATCTGTTAATTCTGGGAACCCTAATTCATTATTTAAATACTGTAAGAGCCGCTTTAAACCTTGCAACTCGTCACTTCCAGGAATTATTAATTCAAATGGGGAAATCCTTCTTAGTAACAGTGATAAAGCTCTTGCTTTCTCTAAGTTCTTTTCAAAAGTGCAAACATTTCCTTTGGCTTCCCCTCTCCCCTTGATACCCCCTAATCCTTCGTCATTTGACCTACCATCTATTGCCTCAGAGGAAATTCTCTTAGCTATCTCACAATTGATTCCTAAGGTAAATGGTTCCCCTGACAACCTAACCTAGTCTATTGTAAATGTAAGTACTCTATAATCACACCCCTCGCGTTACTCTTCAATATTTCCCTTTCATCTCGCACTGCTCCGACCCAATGGAAAACTGCCCATGTCAAACCAATTCGGAAAAAAATCTGGAGATGCTTCTATCTCAAACCATCGCCCATCTCCCTCACAGTAACTGCCTCGAAAAGTTTTGAAAAAATACTTATAAATTCAATGACTGACTACTTACAGTATCGGACATAAGTCACTGTCCAAAATTTCAAAGTGTTGTAACTTTTGAACCAGATAAGCAATCGGTTTGATGTTTTGGCAGGATACATTAGACCTATTGATGCATTGCCACCGATAGTGACGTCATGCTACGATTTCACAATATTGCATAGTGATGATGCAATCATATATATGTTCTTCACTTGTGATTTTAAGGTCATTGGGATTTTTTTCTAAGTCTTCTCTCTTTTTGTGATGATAGAAGGCCTCAGCATCTACCGATTAAAAAATAGTACTCATGGGGCGTTGTCGTACAGAAGCAGAACACAGGTTCAAAATAAGGTCCCGAAAAAAATAGTTTCCATTCATAGACGTGCTAGAGACTCGTTCAAAGGCTCAAAATGACCCTTACAATAATTCCTGATTACCCACAAACTTCGATATTGATATCTCTTAATTTGACCTCAGGGCACGAATTTTTCACTTTTTCAAATAATTGTTTTCTTCCTATTTTGGATGATCATAGTTCCAAGGCCGATTTTTGTTCAAATGTATTTTCTAGACAGGGTAGTTGCAAATCCATGGAATATACGATTCCCAACTTTTTAGAGCATTTGGATAACTTTCCCGCCCGCGGCAACCGAAAATCAGAGGTCAATCGATTTCAACCCAAAAAATGACCCCCATCATTAGTCGAAAAAAAGTTTCTCTCAAAACTTCCTGACTAAATTTTTTTCTGGGATATTTTTGTGTGCTGAGTACGAATTTCGGTATGAGAGTCCATGATATCATTAATGAAAAAAGTTAAAATTTATTATGTCGAAACATAGCCTTTTTTTAAAATCTTTTGACCTCTGATTTTCGGTTGCCGCGGGCGGGAAAGTTATCCAAATGCTCTAAAAAGTTGGGAATCGTTTATTCCATGGATTTGCAACTACCCTGTCTAGAAAATACATTTGAACAAAAATCGGCCTTGGAACTATGATCATCCAAAATAGGAAGAAAACAATTATTTGAAAAAGTGAAAAATTCGTGCCCTGAGGTCAAATTAAGAGATATCAATATCGAAGTTTGTGGGTAATCAGGAATTATTGTAAGGGTCATTTTGAGCCTTTGAACGAGTCTCTAGCACGTCTATGAATGGAAACTATTTTTTTCGGGACCCTATTTTGAACCTGTGTTCTGCTTCTGTACGACAACGCCCCATGAATACTATTTTTTAATCGGTAGATGCTGAGGCCTTCTATCATCACAAAAAGAGAGAAGACTTAGAAAAAATCCCAATGACCTTAAAATCACAAGTGAGCAGTAAAATGTTCGAAATACGGAAGTTGTGATGAATAATTGCTGCAAAAAAAAACGGAAACTAGTGGTTGGGGTGCGCGCCTTTCTCTGCCTCTTGCAAAACATCACCTGCGGGCGAGGGTCGAGCCTGCCTGCGTCGGCATGCCAGTCAGACACCATGCCCATTCATGGTGTCTGACTGGCATGCCGGCATGGTGTCTGACTGGCATGCCGACGCAGGCAGGTTCGACTCCCGCCCGCAGGTGATGTTTTGCAAGAGGAAGATAAATATCAAAAGACTCCCGCCCGATCGCAAACTACCGTAGTTTGGCTTTCAAATTCTTTAATATTTTGTCGAACCTGCCTGCGTCGGCATGCCAGTCAGACACCATGCCCATTAATCTGCGTCGGCACATATATATGATTGCATCATCACTATGCAATATTGCGAAATCGTAGCCTGACGTCACTATCGGTGGCAATGCATCAATAGGTCTAATGTGTCCTGCGAAAACATCAAACCGATTGCTTATCTGGTTCAAAAGTTACAACACTTTGAAATTTTGGACGGTGTCTTATGTCCGATACTGTAGATGCGAGTAAATTACTCGACGCCAGACAATCTGGCTTTCGAAAATGCAGAAGCACAACATCTTCTTTATGTGAAACTCTTTATTTTTATGCTAGAGAGTTGAGTTCGAGAAAATCAGTTTATACTATTCTTTTTGACTACAAAAAAGCTTTTGACTCCATAGACCATAGATTATTGATTCCCAAACTTTCAATTTTAGGAATTTCACAATCGATTATTCAATGGTTTGAGTCGTACCTTTTGGGTCGCTCCCAAAGAGTCCTAATTGGAAACTATTTGTCCCGCCCCTCACCGATCAGATCAGGTGTCCCTCAAGGCTCGGCTATCGGTCCATTACTATTCATTATTTACATAAATGATTTGGGAGACATCATCCCAAAAACGGTCCATTACAATATCTTCGACCTTAAGATCTATGCCACTGTCCCTGATCACAGTGCCGACCTGCAAAACGCTATTCATAAAATTTCTGAATGGACCACTCATTTCGCTCGATGAACTATTCCATACATGACCTCATCGCTCACCCAAACTGAGCTAGCTCCGATAGTAAGTGCGTAGAAGGAGTAGCACACGGTGCTGCCAAAGAACGAGCACGGGCCGCAGTGAATGATTATGTTGGACCATTCGGGATGGACAATCCTAAAGCGAACACAGTGCATTAAGGACCAATATAAGCATGTTTTGGCTCTAAATCTGAATCCACCCTCACAAACTACGTTTAAAAAAAAATTAGTCAATTTACGGATTGAACTAGGGTTATTTTTCACATGATCTCGAACGCAGATAATAGGGTTAGAAAGATAGGTTGTATCTTCTTTGAACAGCTATGTACAGTAATGTTCCAGAAATCCGCAATAACTACGATTTGGAGCTTTCGATAGCCAACATGCTTGAGAATAGTCAAGTAAAGGTTTGAAAACAACAATCGGTCAATTCCCAAATAGTTTCCGAGATTCAGCTGATACTGCCCGTGGTCTAATTACACCCGTGAATATGCATAATCCATTTTACAAGACATTGTACACTCCTGAAAATGGATCTGCATGGTTGCAGGTCCGTTTTCAGTGTCTCATTTTTCGTGCCAGTGACAAGAAATTTTGATTTTGAAATCAAAAGTCAATCGAAAGAATTTTGAGTATTATTTTTAGTTTGCTAAAGGAGCACATTGAGAAAAGGACGACGTTATGATTTTGAATGTAATGCAAAAAGCTTTTCCACTACACTTGGGTTCTTCTTATGAGATGTTCCACGGTAAAGTGAAGCTTTCGGGATGGGTCGACGGAGGATTTTTCTGCAACCTATGCCAATAAGTGCAGGTTGAAGTCCCCATACATAGACCTGATAGCTGGCCCAATATGAGATGTTGGGGTACACTTTCCGAAAAATGCCAGACATGTCCTAAAAAAAGTCGAAAAATTCATCCCATCGATAAAGGGTCAAAAAACGAAAATGTTGTCATTTTTGTACCACCGTGAAAATTTTTTAATGTCATGGGAAAAATTTCATTGCAGAATCGGATTCTACGTGTAAAACCACCCCTGGTGTAAAACTTTCACGTCTTCTCGAGTTAGAGCCCGGATTGTGCAGCTCTCCGCCCGATGCTCTCACCCAGGCTTTCGGAAGAACAATGCCGAGAGATTTCACTATTTCAAAGTAATACAGCCACGTTTAGGTCAGATTTCTATCCCATTTATCGTTATTAAAGACTTGGGTTGATTTTAAGGGGGTTGTGACATCGAAAAAACACTAAAAAGTGAAAAATCGAAAAAATCACTTTTTCGAAATCTCAAAATTTCAAAAATTCATAAGTCATTTATCTGAGCTTAAAATGGTGTATTTGCAACGGAAAATCACTTTAGTAAGTTAGAAAAACAATTTCTGAGAGTTATAGCCGATTTTCGAATCTTTTTTGAAATGGTGATTTTTGGATATGCAAATGATCGAGAAATTTTTCGAACAAAACTTTTTCTTTATAATCCGTCCCAAAAGCTCGGATATTATTTATAACTCATATTCGAGTGATTATATGTTACAAATACACCATTTGAAGCTCAGATAAATGACTTATGAAATTTGAAATTTTGAGATTTCGAAAAAGATTTTTTTTTTCTTTTTCCGATTTTTCACTTTTTAGTGTTTTATCGATGTCACAACCCCATAACATCAACCCAAGTCCTTAATAACGATAAATGGGATAGAAATCTGACCTAAACGTGCCTGTATTACTTTGAAATAGTGAAATCTCTCGGCATCGTTCTTCCGAAAGCCTGGGTGAGAGCATCGGGCGGAGAGCTGCAGAATCCGGGCTCTAATTCGAGAAGACGTGAAAATTTCACACCAGGGGTGGTTTTACACGTAGAATCCGATTCTGCAATAAAAGTTTCCCATGACATTAAAAAATTTTCACGGTGGTAAAAAAATGAAAACAATTTCGGTTTTTGACCTTATATCGATGTCCTTTCGCTTTCAAACTATGTTTTTCGTTATTTTCATCAAAAAATACGCCAGAAGCATTTATAACAACGTATTGTTTTCAAGGATGAATTTTTCGACTTATTTTGGGACACGTCTGGCATTTTTCGGAAAGTGCACCCCGACATCTCATTTTGGGCCAGCTATCAGCTCTATGTATGGGGACTCCACCCTGAACTTATTGGCATAGGTTGTTTTCTTATCATGTGTTTTTTTCTTATCACGTGTATTCTGAGAGATTGCAGGAATAGAATAGAATAGAATAGAATAGATTTATCCGCACAGGTGGTATTGTTGTGGGGGGGGGAGGGGTGGGGGGGGAGGTGGTTGGAACAAGAAGAACAAAGAATGTATGAAATAGGGGGGTAACTAAGCGAGTAGAGCGAGCAAGTATACAGATCATCCAACCTCCTTACACATCACATTCATGAACTCTGCATAGTTTGTAGGTATTTTTCCTTTTCGAAGTACACATACAACAAGTAATTTACCTACTCTGTTTGCAAAACTGTGCTCGCGAATCTTAGTTCGAAATTTTTCTCGACACAATTTGAAGCCTGCGCCTCTGAGATTAGACTTGGAAAGAACCAGAAAATCGTTTCTGGTTCGGGATAATCTTGAATTCCCGAATAGCATTTCATAGACTAGTTTAAAGTCATTGATCTTTCGACGGTACATCAACGTGGTCAGTTTGAGCATCTCGTTTCGTTCAACTGGTAATGGCCTGTTTTCAAAGTTGTATCCCAAACATTTGTAGCTAATCAACCTAGTGACTTTGTTCTGCAGTTTCTCTAGTTTACCAGCTTCTCTATCGAAAACTGGAAACGCGACACTAGGACTTAATTCTACCATAGGTCTAACGTAAGTAGTGTATGCATTAACCATCACCGCAGCGTTATTGGTTCTGAGTCCACGGAAAATTAAGTTGGAACGGATCGCAGCTTTTTGGATCACTATGTCAAAGTGTTCTTTGAATGTCAATTCCTTATAGATTTGAATACCGAGATCTCTGACAGAAGACTTCGGATCAATTTGAGTTCCATTCAAGTAATACTTCAACAGTGAATTTTCATTTCCTAAGTGGAGTACGTTACACTTCTCAATTGCAATTCGCAATTGCCAGATATCGCTCCACTCCAAAATTGAAACAACACATTCCTGAAGTTTGATTGGACCACTCAGTTCATCTTTTTCGAATGCGAGGTATATTTTTAGATCGTCAGCAAAAGTGAAACTTTTGCACCCATGCTTGTCTATAACCTGCGATAAATCGGCAGTATATAGATTGAATAGCAGAGGTCCTAAAACTGATCCTTGTTTGGATTGCTTACTGTGTCGAATGCTTTGGCATAGTCGAAGTATATCACATCGACACACCTGTGCTCATCAATCGCTTTTGACCATTCATTAACCACTTCGATCATTTGAGTTTCAACTGAGCGATTTTTTCGAAAGCCGAATTGCGTGTCAGGAAAGAGACCGTATCTTTCACTGTCAGCAATCATTTGCTTGGCAAGGCATTTCTCAAATACACGACAGAAGAAGCTTGTTATTGAGACAGGTCTGTAGTTTGACGGGTTTGAAAATGGTGCTTTCTTCTTGAGAGGTGTTATTGTGGATAAGTGCCACCGGTCGGGAACTTGAGATAATTCATACGTTTTTCGAAAAATTATTTCAAGAGCCGCAGAGAGAGGGACTGCGGTATATTTAATAAAAATCATAGGTATATTATCTGGAGTTCGACACGATGATGCTTTCCACTTTTCAATAAGCTCACAAATTTCAAACCGACAGAAGGGGTCAACATAAACATTCGAAACTTTCTCTCTTTCATGAGAAAAAGATGGGGTGTCACCATTATCTTTAGTGAAAACCCTTGAGAATGTCTCTGCCAGTAATTCTGCCTTATCGCCGTCAGACTCAATTTGATGATTTGAATTATCTATGAGACAGTCTACAGCAGAAGTACAGGCATTAGAAAGTTTCGATTTTATGTAACCATAAAACTTCTTCTGGTTCTTAGCCTCTATTATCTTTCTCTCGTAATTTTGGTGGTATTTAGTCACTTCCTGGTTATATTCGGCATGAAGGTTGTCAAAACGTCTTTTAGACGAAGGTTTTCCGTCATTCAAAAACGTGATCCAAGCTTCGTGGCGTTTCTTAGAGAGTCTATGAATATGACCAGGCAGTGGTTTCCCAGTTGAATCAATCCTCATTAAAGGGACAGATTTTTCAATTATGTCTTCGAGTAGAAGAATGAATTTTTCGTACATCTCATTCACAGTTTCGTTCACATTGAAAAAGAGAAGCCATTCAATACTAGAAAGTAGAGAATTTATCGCAGCATAGTCCGCTTTTCGAAATTTTTTTTACATATCTTGCTTTTTGCGGTTCTGTTCGCATCAGTAATTGGAATTTGAATGCTCTGTGATCTGAATTGCCATAGTTCGGCAACTGCTCTAGATTTCCCACAATTCTGTCGGAATCAGTCAGCAGTAAATCTAGAAATGCATTCCCTCTAGTCGAAAATGTGATATAAAAAAAATGTGATGCGCTGTTCAAGTCTTACTTCAGTACAGCAATTAATGAAGTCAATGTTGACACCGTTGTAATTTTGAATCCGATCCGCTGCGGAACTGGGAGCCCAAAGTTTGGACAATCATGATGATATAATTATGCCAGAGTATACTGGGAGTGAGAACAATTTTGACGTCAACGATTTGTCCCAGAACCGGCTTTTAGGTATTTTATAGTTCTGAGTCCGGCTCTATCGTATCTCAGCTCCCAGATGAGCTACAAATATGACTTAGGGCTCAAAATGCGCGGAAAAATATTTTAAGAAACTTTTTCGTTGACGAGTAAGAGTGAGGATGCCATCTTCATCTTGCAATATTTGAAAAACCAAGCTGAAAATCACAAAATAAAATCCCTTGATTTCCCAATCCCCCCATTTGAGCGAGGTTAGAGTAGATTCGGGTTTTACATACTCATATTAGTCAAGCAAATTATAGGTCTCTTTTCGGGAGGCGGCGGAACATGATCATTTTTGCCATCAAATAAGAAAAATCAGCAAATTCAACAGTTTTTGAGAATAACTTTTTTCTTTTATTGTGTATATGTATGTTGCTCTAGTATCGAAATTCGATTTCTACGCGCAAAAAAAGCCAGAAATTACTATAGTCAGATTATTTCGAGACGAAAATTTCGAGAGGAAACTTTTTCATGACCCCGGGTTCATGGTCATTTTTGGGTCAAAAAGTCGAAATCTCAGAATTACCTGACTATATGTATTTTTGCCTGTAGAAACCGAATTTGCATGTTAGAACTCACAAAATGGCGAGCGAAAAAAGGTAGGATCGATAAACTCGTCAACGAAAAAGTTTCTTAAAATATTTTCCCGCGCATTTTGAGCCCTAAGTCATCTTTGTAGCTCACCTGGGAGCTGAGATACGATAGAGCCGGACTCAGAACCGTAAAATACCTAAAAGCCGGTTCTGGGAAAAATCGTTGACGTCAAAGTTTTTCACACCCCCAGTATACTATGGCATAATTATATCATCATGATTGTCCAAACTTGGGGCTCCCAGTTCCTGGGGGTCCTGCAATATCTCAGAATACACGTGTTATATGGTATTTGGAAAATTGAATAGGATATTTTTTTTATTACCTCACCTATGCATTGAGGCAAGAGGGAACATAGCCAGAGCGATGTCAGCAAGCGCTTGTATTTGAATGAGGATTGTATAGAAATAGGCTTTGGACGAGGATAAAAAAGTTACGAATAAGAGAAGTCCGTTTAAAAAGAATGATGAACAGCCGATGAAAATGTGAAAAAGCACTTCGATAAGATAAGCCATCCTGAACTCCAACAATGCACATTAACGCAAGTGCGAACTATGGCACCAAAAAATTGAACGTCATTCACATACACTGCATTCTAAGAATATGATATATGACGCGAACAGGAAATGGAATATAAAACACCATCAACTCCACAAAATATTTTTTACCAAGAGCCAGTAATGAAAGTCTTGATTTCAAAGAACCACTGGGACATATTTTTTCTAGTTTATGGCACTCGCAATCGTATAAGAACCCGACGACTCCGCCGATCGTGTCTGTTTCATGTTATATGCTTCCGCAATCGCGCCAGCGTTGTTCGTGCGTCAATGATTAAATGACTCATAGCTGTTCTTTTTTTAATATTGAAGAAACACAAGTTATTTCATAGTTCTGAAAATTCAAGAGGCTAAATTGTATTTGAATTATGTTTCTGATTATTATCAGGCATATACATGCACATACTGATCTCAGTCGACCGGCGATATTTCCAGCACTACACTGGTTGCCACAGAAATAGATGTACCGCCGGCGAGAGAATACGATTCAGCCACACGGCGGCACCAACACTCGATTGCTGGAAAAGGCAGATGGAGAATGAGTGAATATTAATTAATCCCAAAAAAAGTGCCGATTTTGCTCATTTTTAATTATAACAACAATTATTCGTCAGTTGATAATGGATGATTGTGAGAACTTCACCAAAATTCTGAGAAGGTCTCTGATACTCACGTAATGGGTGTTCGAATGAGTAGTTTGCTTGAAAGTATCAATCATCAGCCCAATTGTTTCTCCATGTTTCGATTTCTCTAATTTTTTGATATTGTTTAGCTACATAAAGGTTCTACAAAACGTATATGAACGCTTGTGGGAGAAATTCCGATTTTGAATAGTTTCACCACTTTATGAGGAAACCAACAGCCCTGATCTAGCGCATGAGCGTGGAATGATATCATCAACAGCAGAAATGTTACTCTCACCCTCTTCATTCGAACGCTTTTTAGAAAGTGTTTCTAGCATAACTTTGAAGCGAGTTATGTTATTTTTCGTGAGTAGAATTTGGTCAGAAATTGCATTGTGTTCCTAATTTGTCCTACCAATACTCGGAAATGACATCCGTTATTGTAATTTCGCAAACATAGTTTCATAGAGCATCATTCAAAGTACTTCTTTTTCATTTTTCATCGGGATTGGATATACTTTTTTTTGCTACCACGGCTATCTAGATGAAGCAGTAAACAGCTATGAGTCAATTAATCATTGGCACGCGAACAACGCTGGCGCGATTGCGGAAGCACATAACATGAAACAAACATGATCAATGGCGTCTTCGGGTTCTTATACGATTGCGAGTGCCAAAAACCAGAGAAAAAAAATGTCCAGATGTTCTGTAAAATATAGTTCATTACTGGTTCTTGGTAAATTATGATAGTCATTAGCAATGAGAGAGAGAAAAATACTTGCACAAATATAGGGTAACTGCGATTAAATACGAGACGAGATATGATAATGATTTGAAACCACTTGAGGCAGATTAGTCAATCAATTTAATTTCCTGCGTAATATGCGTTCTCGGTAGGCTCAATACTGCTGATAAATAGAAAACAAATTGAATTACTAGGCCTGTTCGCAAAAGCGCGTGGCGCAATGGTCAGGGTGGAGAATTCTGAGTGCATTTATTTATTTATTTTGACAAATAAGGTTTTTTTTGGAAGAAGCGAATGTCATTGTGAATGAGCCATTGTCGACGTGAAGCTCGCATGTCCCACTTTGGCAGTGGATGTTTCGAGCATGGAGGAAAATACTCTGAATACGGATATATTAATTTGCAAATTTTGAATCACTTACTTTCGATACGGCTTTATGAAATACATATTGGCTAAAGGAGACAGAGTAAACTGAAGACTACTCACCTGAACAATACAATGGTTTTTATTCGAAAAATCGCTCACCGGAAATAGCAAGTATTGTCCAATTTGTGTTATTTGCAAAACGGCCGCTATGTAAAGGTTGACAGCTATTACGAAGCAAATTAGTATGAGCAGCTGAACGTTGAGTGCCTGAGATGCCACAAATGCATATTTTCCGCACTCATTCATTATTCAGATGCTATTTCCTCTCGTTACAACTATCTCGTTCGTTACAAATTTCGAATACTGTTTTATGAGATATTACCTTGACCAGCATTAGGTGTGCGCTCCTACTCTGTTCACTCATATTTTCCTGCGAATAAATTATTTTTAAAAAAATGAAAAAATAGTTTAGGATACCACTGAATATCGCAATTTTTTGATAGTTTTTGAGCGAAATATCAGCGCAGCTACGAAGAAAAGAAACGAGGGCACGCAAGTGTAGCTAACGGTGAAAATCGCTTGGATATCGTCGAATCGGATTATTCCTGCAATTTATAGTTTCATTTTGATATTTTTCTGATACATTGAACCATAGAAAGCCATTTCACTAGAATCTTTAATTAGTGCTGTGTCAGTAGTAATTCGAGGAAAGTCGATTGAATTGTGTTGAATTGTGTAGTATCCGAACAAGAGTGGTAGGCTCAGAAGAATTGTAGAGGTAACAATCATTAGAACTGCCTGGAACAGATTTACTTGATATTGTAGTCATTTTCTGTTTCCAGAGTTCATATGCAGTATGATATGCTACTTCTCTAACGTATTCTCAAAAACACTAAAACTGAAAGATAAGAGATCAAGGCATGACGACAAATGGCTGACTTTCACAGAGGGAGTGCGGTCACGTAGCACAGCGAGGCGATAGTAGAATGAAACACAGATAAGTGAAGAATTAACAGTGAACATCATCTCGATAAGACCTGAGTTTCGGGTGATTCATAGGTGAAAATGAGTTCTCTATCTAGTGCATGCAGCAATGGGTTTTTGTCAACCAGCTCTCATCAGTTACAGCTGGATTACGTAATGCCTTACCAGAGCAGGCCCAGCAAAACTGCACACTATGCATACCGCACAATCCGTTGTACTCGAGAATTGTTGCCCCATGATAGGTGACGCTCCTAAACTACGTTAGTCGTATATCAAACAATTGGGAGGAACTGAGAACTCCTGGTTGCATGGCATGAAATTCACAGAAACTTTGGTAGTCAATTCACCTTGGAAGCGCCAGAGGCAGTGTTGAGGCTCCGATGAAATCGAAAATTGCCGCGCAAAACAGCACTTTCGAATAATTCTTGAAGAGTTTAGGAGTTCTGCGAATTCATTTGGTTTAATAATATCTCTACCGAAAAACTAGATCATTACCAAATCCCACTCACACTAAAAAAAAACAAGCAAAGATTAATTTAGTTTAGCGAAAATTAAAAACAAAATTATTAAAGTCTTGATCAAAGCCCTGATAGTGCGCTGAAACACTGTTCTCTCACTTTAAGCTGGTTAGATACAACATGGCCATGTTTGCAGGGATACCAATTAGTGAAGGAGCTGCAAGTAAAAACACATACATCTCCGAGGCGCTGTCTCTTCGAATAAAATCGTGATGATATTATGACAGTTATCATAATTCCTTGGAGACTATGAGTAAGTACACTCTTATTGTGTACGCCATGGACTCTTCATGTACTATCGATAATTGAGGCTAAACTTCTCGTTCCAATAATGATAAGTGGATGTTTGAGAATCCTTATTATCGATTGATCCTGGGCGTCGAGATCTTTTGGAGCTCAAAACGGAGTAAACAGTGTATTTTCGATTGAGAGACACACAGCGATTTCGTTCTCATCCATAAACCCTTCATTGTAATAGAAACTATGTTATTAGATGCGCAATCATTTGAAAATTGGAACAGACAGTTAATTGAATTTCGAACGTTTATCAAGCATAGCACTGTTTCATTATTTTCTTCTCGATATTGATCTCACAGTTATTACTCGTTGGTTCGATCAGTTGCTTTCTGAGAGGGAACTTGCATTTCTCTAATTTAGGGAGAGTAAAAGCACCTCTGTTCGCGGAACGTTTGGAAAAGTTTGAAGTGAGTGTTGTAAGCTGCCCCGCAAATGATGGAGAAAACAAACGATGAAACTCCAATGAAGATGGAATAACCGATGATATCTGAGAGATAGTTATTTATCCCACATAATTAACATTACTTGCTATCTACTAATAGCGATGTATTCATGAGTTGGATACCGGATCGTACATAGTATTACTGCATCCATAATTACCGAAATCCGTTTGTGTGCAAATCAAGTATGATAGTTTACTGTAGATGAACATAACGGATAAAGGATTGAACGGTCACCTGTATCCAAATTACCACTATGTATCCGTTGAACGTACTCCTTGAAGGCGTCACAATGGTCAAGCCATGATCTGGAATAAAAAATTCGCCCTCTCTTACTCCCATTCATCCCGATCTATTCTAACCAGCCGAATCAATCAATATCTCCAATATTTCACTGACAGTTGTATCACGCCCTCTTATTTATAAATAAGAAACAATAAAGGTGTTAGAATTAACCCAGAGGTACAGAAATTACAAATAATTCTCGCCATTTGTCTCACCTCACTTGCCGAGAAATGCAGGTATCCGATCCGGAGAATGTGATTAGTGATAGTACAACAAGAACCGTCGATTGCAATGTACCGTACAACTATAGAAAAAAATGATCATAATACATACAATAAGTAAGCCGATTGGAAGAATTGACTGGTAATTTTTTTCGTTAGAAATTCAATAATCATAGCAAGAATTTGGGAACTTTCAACTAAATTTGATTCAGTAATGAAAACAAAACTCACTGTCGAAAGAATTACTAAGATCATCCATCGCTCAGAACGTTCATAAACGGCCTGAAATGATCAAATCACATTTCAAAAACGGACAATCGACTCACCTTGACAAACGAGAATAAGCCCATAATAGAACTAGTCACGCAGGCACACTAAAAAAAAATCACATTTCGGAAAATAGTTTGTAAATATTGTACCTGGACGAACAAGGCAAGAGGCCAATCCAAATTAGCGAAAACAAACTGCTGGGCAAATGAGATAATTGATGTGCTGATGATTAGAATTCGCGCCGTGCGCTAAAACTTTGAAAATTCACGACTTTAAACTCTTCCTCCAATTGTCACACTCTATCGTCGTCCTGATCTGCGAGTGCGTACGCAGTAGTGATGACAAATCAGCAGTAATTTTGCGCGCTCAGTGAAACAGTAGATCATGCTAAATTAGGAGAGTCGGATGCCGATTTGCCATCACTAGTACGCAGAATGAATACCGAAATAACACTCACAATCAACGAACGGCCGACCATTTGGCGTTCGGATTGGAGCGTGTTCATCAGTATTTGATAAATTTCCGACGATGGATGATGAGCAGTGAGACTTCGGTTTTTTATACTACCGATTTTAAGATACTACCGATAAACTTATCTCGAGAATCATTTCCGACCATCGTGAAACATCTCGCACGCTGCCGCTATCTGTCGAGGCACATCCGGCGGGAATCGAGGCACAGAAGAGAATCAATCATGGTAGACAGACACACAATCGAAGATAGGAGCTTATCCTTGGATATCTGTAATCCGGAGAGGAATTATTTCACACGAATCATTGTATCGAGTGGATCCGAGATCTCCAGAGTTTTTCATTGTCGATCATTGTCGACGTTCCGAACGGTAATCACTAGTTTTCACGAATATGTAAACATTCAGGTTATTCAATAACTAACCAGTGGAAGTTTGTTAGATGAAATCTAAATCACCGTCGTTTAATCGAAGGTCAGCATTGCCCTCACATAACAGACAGCGCCTCACATAACAGACAGCACCATAAAATCGATCTGTGCCCATAAGCCCTAAAAATCACTCGACTCACACACTATAAATTCGGCACATACACGGCACACTGTCTCTTCATATCTCACCCTTTTCATGGTTCTCTTTGCTTCTCCATCCTCTCTCCTCTTTCCTCCTTGTTTCTCGCCGTATCGCTCACCTTTTCTCATGGGCCGTTGGCTTCTGCTCACTCTTCGTTCTTTCTCGCCTTTGAAACAATCGTCCGATGCCGCGCCCAAAATCCGTAAGAACAGTTAGTGATTCTTGGTTCATGAATGGTGATGGGATCAAAACCTCTTTTCTACATGAAATAAGGTTTTGACAAGCATTATGTTAAAAATGTCGTGCTGTTCCTCTCGCCTTGGTTCTTCTCGGGTTCCCCGTTTTTGTGCACTGTTTTGAAGCTTTTTCTTTATTATTTTCATTTTATTTTATTGTATTTCGCTTGATACTGCTTTGAATTGTATTTCTAGACAGCACGATAACACGCGTGTATTCGGTCGATAATGCTCATTTATTGCTACAAAACCGTGCTCTTTTTCTGGTTTATCGCTTCTTTTGCTCTCAGTGAAATGACGAGGCGGAAATGCGTCGTCTGTGCCCAAGCTGCGACTCAATTGCGACTCATACCATCTGGCGATCTGCTGAGGAGGGAATGGCTGCTCCGCCTGAACCTCCTGGATGAGGAAATGGACGAGTTGGACGAACGATGCGTCCTTCTTCAACGGGCCGGCAAGTAGGCGCTCCTCTGCTACCGACACTTCCCCGTTGACCAGTTCCGCGACGTCATGCCCATCGATGTGAGTATCTATCGATTGATTTACACGCGTTTGTTCTCCTAGTTATCGTTTGAACTAACTTACGCACGCCGTCCTAGTTGCTATTCAATTTCGTGAGTCTTCTTAGTTCGAATTACAATGTTTTGTTCCTCCCTATTCTGAGCATTTAGCATCGTCTGCCTCCTGATCTACCACCGCCCCTTCGGAGACAAGACCATCGTCAAGAAGTAGGCATTGCTTCCATAGAGAACACAATCACAGAAGAGAATGCCCTGAGGAGGCAGATAGCACAGATACATTTGCCCTGAGGAGGCTATGAAAGAGAAACGAGAACATATCATATTACTGACAGGAGGAAGAGAACTACTACTATACAAGAAAGAGAGAAGATACATATTACTAGGTTGATCCATCTATTACAGCGGGAACGGTCGAGGGATACGGTAGCAAGCCAGGCCGATACTGTAGACGGTAATCTACTCGATGACATGGCTTGTCTCCCCATCGATGACGGTCTCGATGATCTGCTCATGCCCGACCCCACCAAGACTCGCTCTCGGGTTCGTTGTTTAATTGATACTTCAGTTGTGTGCGCAAATATTTATTCTCGCGAGCTATATCTTGAAAAACAAAATGATTAACACGGGCAACAACAAAGACAATTGATAGCTAAGTTATAAAGAGTGAGAAGAGAGATGGAGACATTCCTTCTTGTCTCATCAGAAGTTATACTACTTCTTCTTCTCCATTTTCTCTACTAATTTGGCTGATCGAGATGCCATATTCATCGCTGAATTCTTCAGATTCAGCCGCATTCAACTTCTTCGATCGCTCGTTCAGATTCTGAAATCACTACATTATTACTTTGATCGATATCTACCGTATCCTTTCGAAAGAAGACTACCGTAACCCTCTCCTCTCCTCATACCTGTAGTGCCATGGCAGCTGCATGTCAAGCAGACACCACCAGCTGTCGCCCGATCAAGACGCGCCGGTCCTATAACGAATACCGTAATGAGAGAATCGATCGATGGTATGGTGTACGAGGGGGGGAGGGTACTATACCTGGGATGGTCCTTCCCACAGTCCGCATGGCCACTGATCCACTCGTGCCAGAGGGACCTGGCTTGTCTGCCACTGAAACGAGTGATCGTCATGATCCTTCGATCTCTTCGACCACTGTATTCCCTTTCCTCCCCCTTCTCTCAACTCACAAATGGCATCGAGATCCGTGGGTCTAGCCCCTCTAGGAGTCGATCCACCGCCAGAGAGAAATCCCTTGAGGAACGAGCCCGCCCCTCCTGAAATGTCATCATCATCATTAGGCAACCCCCCTCTCCTCCCTCTACCTCTCTCTTCACCTCCATTTCCTCCATTGGCTGCTTCATTGGGATGAGTCACTTCCGTCGGCACGAATAGTTCACCTGTAGAGGAAAAGGTCACGTCAAGGGAGGAATCAATCAATAAAGTACCGTACCCATGGACTACGATGCCTGATCGGCCAACTCAGCACACACCGTGTACTTCTCCAAGTGGATTGGAGAGATGTTGATTAAGAAGAATCAAATTTTTCGAAATTGATTTGATAAGAGACTGTTGTCACTACTATAGTATCTTCTCTTCTCTTTGTCTCCTTCTCACCTCACTAGGACTGGCCATGTAGACGCCTAGACTGTGTTCACTCAGAGACATCCGTTGACAGGCACTCAAAGGGAATCCATTGACACACTACCGTATCCTCCAACCATAACCCCTCTCCTACAGTACCTCAAGCATCCTCCGAACAGGAGACTGACCACTCCTCCTCCATTCATCTCTTCCTTTCCCTCTACATCCTCTTCATCTCCTCTTCCATCTCTCATTAGTCTTCTTCCCACATTCTGGGCAGTTCTTATTCCCTCTGGCACTCCTTCACTTCCTTAGCTGCAGTCGCAAAGCAATGGACGAGTTGCCGCACCTCAACAAGAAACATTGTCAAACGAAAGTTACCGCATTCCAAGACTACCGTACCCATCGTTTATCGATTAAAGTATGGCCAGCTACCGTACCTTCCAGCAGACGCTCTGATCAGTGGGTTTCTCCTCATCGGGAGTGCTCCTTTGCGAGATTAGCGCCTCCAGTTCGCTCTCCTGAAATCGATTTATTGATTGGCGTTGACCATGGCTACCATAATCCATCAATCGATACCGCACCCAGTCGCTCTCTAGGGAATCGAAGAAGTAGTCCGCAGGCATCTGGCCTCACAATCCACTTATCACTGTCTCATGCTACTTGTTCCCTCTACAACTATTCCCTGATTCAGAATGACAGTTTCCGATCACACTACATTGATTACTCTCATCCGAAATCCCTGTTCACATCGACAGCAGCAATACTACAGTATCCCCGTCCCTCAATTGTACCGTATCTCGGGGGTAGGGGGCGTCGGGGGAAAATACTCCTCGATAGCTGCCTCGATCCACCACGGACTGAGTGGTCCCTCCTGCAGCAGCTCCTCTTGCTGTGATGATTTGTGATTAGTTAGTGATCGATCAGAGCGCAAAGCTACCGTACTAATCCGATAAGAGAATAAATGAATGTGTCCTAATTTTGCCGGCTCTAAATTCTATTGGTTCTGCACACTCTATGGTCGTTCTGAACAACGATGCTGCGGAATCTATCGCCTCCCAGAACTACGCGATTGTGCAAAATAGAGACAGTATATTATTAAAGATCATCCCTAATTGCTAGAAGAAGAAAAAAATAGTTATTCTCTTATGTGTCTACTACGGAATAATCTCTGTTAGGCAAACGATTCATATAGAATTAAAATCTAATTTCAGTCCTTCGCACCCACGTCACAAGAGACAGCCTTCACGGAGGAGACATCCGACCCCGCAGTGTACGAGGAGCCTCCCTCTATTCAAGAGGATTATGACTACTACCTCGTTTCGGCTGCCTCTCTCCTTTCCCTCTTCTCCCGTTGCACCGAATGCAGCAGTGTCGAGATTGAAGAAGGATCCCTTTGCTCTCGCACTGTCGGATCGGCCCTCCTCCTGGAATGGTTTTGTTTGACGTGTGATCGAAGAATCAAGTGGTCCTCCCAACCCATGGTGCATGACTACTACGAGGGAAATCTCAGATTGACCACCGCTATGCACACCACCGGAGTTCCTCGCCCGGTTAGTACTACTGTCTTGCCAAATATATCTATTGAAAATCACCTTGCTAGAATAGCTATGATGAAACTACAGTAACCCTGTTTTCAATTCAGCGACTATTCGAAATGGGAAAAGAGCTCGGCCTCGCTCTTCCGTCTGACAGCACCACGAGAAGGCAGCTGGCAAACGTGATCATGCCAGCCGTCGATATCGTCTACCAACGACGCATGAAGGAGGTCGAGGATATTGTGAGAGCGGCCAACACAGTCAGTTGTTTAAATTAAAATCCCATTGTACTAAAAAAATGTTACATACCCCTTCAATTCTTCCTTCTGCATCCTTAGTCCACATCTACGACGATTGTCGCCGTTATCGGCCTGCAAAATAGACCGAATTAATAATTTTATAGTCTATCGATTGAGGCCGTATCCCTTTGATTGGCAGAGTTACAGTATCGGAAAACAGTTGTAAACCATAACATCTATTTTTCTCAGGATCGAGGTATCGACCTCGCTGTTGATGGGAAGTACGACTCTCCTGGATACTGTGCCACCAATTCCACAATATCCTCCATCTGTATGTCTACCAACTACGTCCTGACAGTGGTGAACATGGACAAGTATATGCGAGGGATAGGTAATATTATCTGATCCGCTGGTTAATCAAAGAGGGACTACATTTCAGATGGAGCGAGCGGTAAGATGGAGAAAGTGGGAGTGAAGCGCGGATTGGTGAGGCTGCTGGCCAAGCTGTTCAAGGTTAGCCAGAGATCAGGGACTTCATTAGGAATGAATAATCAGCCTTGACATCAACTTTTTAGATAAAGAGCGTCGTGACGGACAACGATGCCAAGATATCGATGATGAGAGAGGACGATGCCTTCTCTTCCATCACTCATCGTCTCGATTTTTGGCACAATTTCAAAAATCTCAAGAAGGATCTGCGAGAGGTAAGCGATGCCGAATCGAATTGTATCTCTCTACATTTTACATACTATCTAGTTTCTCTGACCGACGAGAGTGTATGGAATGGAGTTTGACAAAGCGAGTCTCCACACTCTATATATTTCTACCGTGAAACATCTATTCCACCTGAGTCTGTATTTTATTACTGCACTAAATCTCATTATATACCATCCTTGAAATGCTGAATCGGCAGGTTGAAATCATTTTAAATGTACACTCACGTCGTAATGAGTCCAATGAAAGCGGGGAGTGGATGTAGGGAGCTGAGGGGCGACTGCAAAATAACTAATTAATTCAGTTGGGCAAGCTGAAGTAGTGTCTAAATGTGAACTACTGGCGGCAGCATCTTATCAACATGCCTACCACGTGCACTTCAAGATCAAGGACAGGGAGACGGGACTAGAATATTGGAAGAGTGCACTCGCGCATGTCGCTGGAAGGCACACAAACTTCCATAAAGTTAGTATTATAATCTCATTAGCGAATATGTTATTTGTTACATCATGCATAGCTAATAGCAATCGTCATTGGTGAAATTCCTCAAAGGCATCAAACGGTGTCTCCACAAGAGACTGCCTTTCTCTCGTCGACACGAAATCGACCGGACGAGCGAGGAATTTCATCTCCTCAAGGAAGTCATCATCAAGCGCACTTTCCTCGATGGCTTCTTCGAGCTTCCGCTTCCAAGAACACCTCTCCATGCGAATCGTTCAATTCGCTGATCAACATGTATGCTCCCAAGCGCATCTCCAGGTTAGCAATGAATAAGGGTGGACTATCGCAATTGGGTGAAACATCGAATCACCATTTCCTATGATACCTATTCAGCAAGCCCCCCATCTACCACGAGAAGATCAAGCTCGTGGTGGTGCACTGGAACACACTCGCAGCGGCAGATCAACTCGGCCTGAGAGAGGAGAGACCTCCTATGTGACTCGAGTGAGGGGAAGAGACACTCTGGCAGAGAAGCGGAAGAGAAGTGACGTAGATCACTACTGGAGGAGAGAGGTTCGTGTGTTTTCTATATGTTAGATAAGGTCATTACTGCGATCTATCATAACCTTTTTCTAGCAGAGAATCACCGGTGTAATTACAGGTGTGGGAGGAAGTGGAGGGAGTGATTCGAGAGGGAAAGGACGTTGCCTTCCTCAAAAGGAACGGCATCCCGGACTCGAATCAATTCGTGGCAGCACTCGCTGAGGAAGAGATGGAAGGACGGGAGGATGACGAGGGAGAGGAGAGCGACGTCTCTGTCGAGTTGGGATGGGGCGAGTATGGAGACGAGGTGGACTCCGACTCCAACCCCATCATGGAACCAATCCAGCGCAGTGATGGAGAGGAGCAGCCTGAGGGAGAGGAGGAGGAGGAGCCGCTTGAGGAAGAAGAGGCAGAGGCAGACTCAGGCTCGGAGTGGGAGGATGTGCAGGAGGATGAGGTGGCTGAAAGCGGAAGGACAGCCAGAGCTCGCGGGAGAGGAAGGGGAAGGGGAAGAGGAAGAGGGGAGAGAGGAGGGAGAGGAGGGAGAGGAGGAGCGACGGGCCCAGTGGCGTCGAGGAAGGAAGAGGGAGATCAGCCGAAGAGGAGAGGGGCTCCAAGGAAGAAGATGAAGGAGGGAGAAGATGGAGACGAGGGAGAGGGAGAGGTAGGTCAGCCCAGGAAGAGAAGGCCTCTGAGGAAGAACCAAGGGCGAGCGGAAGAGTCGAGCGATGAAGACTATGAAGAACCGGTGAAGAGGGGGAGGAAGTGTGCATAGAGGGCCGAGGGACATGCAAGGGAGCATGCTCTATTGTTAGTAATCATGTTGCCATTTTATTTAAATTGACTCACGATAAATTGTTCCGCATTTCCGTTCGATCGTCTGTACATCGATCTGAAATTATCTAATATGTTGTCGGAAAGTAGTCGGAAATAAATTATGCGTCAAAGTTCGCAATGTGTAACTAAACATTATGACTCATCTCAACCTTATTTCTATGTTGACTCTCATTGCTCATACTATTTCACCTATCGGATATACACCTTGAAACACATACCTTCCAGTAGCAGAATTATATCAACTACTCGTTCCTTGGAAAGCATGGTATGAGCAATGGAACAATTTAGTCAGTGTAAACAATAGTATACCTATCACATTGATAAGGTGACGCTATTTTAATTAATTTACAAACATATTTTACAAAAAAAGTCTATAAAATCTCACCAGATAGGCGCTCTGCCTGTGGATGTAGAGGCAGGGCAGCGTCCTTGAACTGGTACAGTCGCCATCTGAGAATATGATAGTATAGCGATAAAAATTATTATTATTATAGTGCTGAATATTAATTACTTCAAAATTGTCTATTTTCTAGGCCCAGGGAGTGCAATATCAAGAAATGTCGAGTGATTGAAACTTTAAGTTGTGCATGAAACACAATAGCACAAAGTCGATTCCAACTAGTACCCAACGTTGTGTAATGGAACGATTGAAAGGTAATGATTACGGTACCTCATATTCTATGAACAACTTTTCCTAGCATTCGTGAACCTCAATAGCACCAGGCCGAGTCAATTATTAACCGGGCGTTCTCAGCGATAGAAGCTAACTGACAAAAGTGGAGCAGAATGTAATGTTAGAAGAACGTATATCACCCATTACTGTGGGATTATGGTAGATCACAAAATATAGGATTACAGTACCTCATATTCGGGATCTTGGCGTCCTGGGGCTCGTTGTACTTGATGACAAGGTGTTCATGTCCTGGGCGAGCGCCCCGGAAGTGCCCAGATTCAACTAAACTAATTAGTTATTATAATTAAAATTAAAGTATTTGATAAATTTGTGTGTGACAATCTTTAGATTTTTCGACAAAAATATGTTAACAATGCCTTCCTTGTTTCACTAAACCATCCAAAAGCAATGAGATCGTATTTCTCAATGCCAGCTGGCGATACTGTTCGCAAATCATTCGTATAGGACATGTAAACGCGTTATTTCTCATTCTTGAGATAATAGTAGCTTTCTTCACTAAATTCTTCACTCATCATATACTAGGGATGTAATTGCGGTGTTGGTTCTCTCCTTTATGTACACTATCTCGCCGGCCAGAGAAACAAGTGTGCAGAACGAAGAGAGTCGAAAACCGAAACGACATCATATCATGTACCGTACCTTTTCCTTGTCTTTGGCAGGTCCCTCCTCCTTCTCCTTCTTCTTCCTCTCCTCCTTCTCCCACATCTCCTTCGTTCCCCATTTCTGTTTTCCCTCGCCTTGCTCATTTCTGAAATCGATTATTAAATTAGAGACAATTAATGTTTTACTAAACTAGTGAAACGTATTGATCCCTAGTTAGGCATGTGCAGTAGTGTAGCTAATTAGTTGAGGCCCAACCACTTCTCAATCGCTGATTATATGGTAAGTTACATTCCCGGCTGAACTTATGTTTCACTATCACCTCTTAAATGCAACACCTCGCGATCGAGGATGGTCCAGGAGACGACGATTCAAAAAATAGAGGTAAATACCTGGGCGATCTCGAGCGACGCGGCGGGGTGCGTCGAGGCGGCGAATCGCGACGACTAAATGATATTTATTATTTATTTTAATTAAATAAATATGAGTAATTTGACATAAACAGGGTCACCAACAACAAGAGTAACACCTTAGTAGTATCGCTGATATTTTTTAGCCAGACCTGAAACCGATTGGGAATGGAAGAGCAGAGGAACTTCTTCAAGAAGCAAATACTCACCGATCATCGCGCCTCCTCTCGTCCCTGTCGCGCTCCCTTCTGTCGTCGCGACGCGGCGAACGCCGACGGTCATCTATAAATATATTTAAATCATACAATTAGCAATCAATATTTAAAATCGCAAATACACGACTAAATGAGCAAATTAGGCGAAAAATGAGTCGAAACTACCTCGGAATCGCGAGGGCGGCGAGGCTTTCCGCTTGCTGGACGGCGAAGATGACATTCTCGCCTTCTTCGAGGGAACAGCCTCTGGAATATTAATATTAGGGCCGAGAAAGCATAGCAATAATCGAAAAGACGAGCCAAATTGGCCGAAGAACAAGAGGGAAAGCACTATTTTCGAAAATACCGGCAGTATTGAGTATTGGGCGCTTACCCTTGGAGCTGTTGGTGCTGGCCGAGTCGGAGCCCGAGGCAGAGGACGACGAGTCGCGGCGATATTTTAATTTAATTTTAAACTTTTATCATGATTTTGGATCATTCATGTCTGTGGATTTTCAAAATATCAGCAATAAAAATTTTTTAAAAAGTTTGAGGCCACTGGATCCCTTTAAAATAACCGAACGATCTAGGTCCAAAGTTATTGTGCCAATATTACATATATGCCTAGACAACAAAAAAAACGCTTTAAAGGGAGTTGGCGGGCGAAAATTTATATTTTTCAAATTAATTTATTTTATTTTCAGCCGTGTTGTTGTGTTTGTGAAACAAAAATAATTAAAGAATTAAAAATAATAATATTATTTAAAGCAGCTGGTGAAAAAGTATTTTTTGCGGTAAACGGTATGAGCAGTACCGCATACTTTTCGTATTTTAGTGAAAGTGCTGCAAAATTTTAAACGCGCAGGCTCGCGCTGGACTTGACTCCGCCCCTTCTCTGGTGTCCTCCAATTTCCTTTGTTTCGAGCTTCTTTTGTTGAGTTTTAGCTTAATTTTATAATAATTGGAGAGCTTGTTCTCTCAGAAAATCACTCTGTTGCATGGCGCGTAGGAAACTTACTTCACCGGACCTCTTTTGCTCGCGAAATATCCATTTTTCTCAGTAATTTTCGTTGTCGTCACTCGTTCTCGTTTTACTCGAGTGTTAACTCACTTTATGTGCTCCATTCACCTGCTTTGACTTTCCTTATCGTATGTATATCTGTTTACTTCCAGTAAAGCGCAAACTGGACCGCTAGTTGAGCAGGGGCAAGCTGTTTTGGGCTGACTGGACGTATCGAGGTAAGAAGCTGGGAACATTCGAGGTCAAACTCGACCTCAACAGGTTACTTTACTTTTTGTGTTAGACTATTCTCCATTGAAACATGAAACAGCGATGTGGCCATCCGTTATTAGTTTGAAATCCTCGTGCGATTTATTTGTATTCACTTTCACCATCTTTCAGATTGGACTGGCGTCCCCTCGCCCATGAAGCCGGTGCCCTTCCCCAGCACCTTCATTCAGCCACTCCATGTAATATTACCGCTCCCAATTATTAAATGGATTTATTTTGAATATTATTAATAGTATAATCCGCTTTTCTGCGATGCGCGCCACTCGCAAAGCTTTAGCGCGGCTGTGTGATCAGCTTCGCAAAAGTGGCGCGCGATCATGTTGAAGCTGTTTAAAAAAAATGAATATCACGCGCTTGAAGTACCAATATGTGTATAGCTAGTACTAGTAACGAAGCTCATCCTCACGCAGTAGAATATTTACCAAACATTCGCGTGGTGTGCCTACCGTAACCCTGTTCCTTGCATTCCAGAGCGGAATCGCGCCCTCCGTCACACGTCGGCCTAGCTCAACATCGCACCATGGAACCCAGCATGCAGCAGCAACCCCAGGTTGGTAAACGTCGCCTTGGCGCAAGCAGTGCAAGATGACGAGATTTTCGAGTGATCAGTTAAACGTCGACCTCCTTACAGTACTATTACGCGGCGTACCCGCCGGTGGCTCAGTACCGCCACCCAAACGTGGCCCTGTTTAATTTTCGAATAGGCAGCTGTAACTAGCAAATGTCTCCCTGGCCACACTGCCACCCTCGTTGCAGATGCCGCAGTACTACCTGATTCACGGCTCCGGCTACGAGGGCGGCGCGCAGATGATGCCCATGGTGTACCAGGACCCGACGACCGGCCAGATGATACAGCACATGCAGCAGCAGCATCAGTGCCCCGCATCTCATGAACAGGTGCGTACGGTGTGGAATTGCCGACGAATCGTACTCATCGCCTTTCCGAAAATGTCGACTAGACTATTCGAGTTAGTAAACGTGGCCATGGGTACACGACTATGCAGAATGATGTCGGCAAGTAGTTGTGTACACAGTGGCTGGACAAGCGGTGAGAGGAGGGTTACTATAGGATTTAAATATTTTCAATTGCTGCCAAATATTTAAAAAAAAATTATATATATAAAATTGCATTGTAGCGACTGATCGATGGGCGCGTGCAAGTTCGCGCACGCAACGCGGAGCTGCGTCTGCCGCGGGTGAGTGGTGTGGAGTACTATACGGTAGTGGTGGATATGGTAGTGGTGCAGGATCGACTAGCGTTCTCTATTATGTCCACTTTCCTCTACCTGATCGGTAGGGTAGTATGGAGAGAGGGCTTGTCCAAAGGAGTGGTGTACTGTATTATCAATTATTGATTGATTGCAGACCTTCCTTCAACCACCCCAAGTACAAGGCGAAGATGTGCAAGAACTACGAGCCGGGAGCGAATGGAGAATATGCCACTCGTGAGTTGATCCTTTTTAAAACTTCATTTGCACATGTTCAATTTATGCATCAACAGCCGATCATATTCGATATTGATAGGAGGTATAGTAGTGCAATTGAATTACATTTGTGTTTCACTTTTTAAATGTGTTCTCTTCCTGTTCAATTGATAGAGCACGCTTTCCCATTTTTTTCACATTCCCATTTGAGAGTGAGAGCTGATCCATTCAGATGCGACTTCATCGACAGAATCGATCCAGTGCCACAAGAGGGACATCGACTAAATAGATCGAGGAGGGAAGAAGAAGAAACAAGCAAATATTCCGGGAGGAGGGGATTACGGTAGCTATCGATTGATTGTATTTTCTCTTATGACGCGTGCCCATTGCTCTCCTGTATAGATTGTCATTATTGTTCCCAATGATGTCGTTTCGGTTGTAACTCTCTACACTCCTCACTTTATCTAGCCGGACAGACAAGGAATGGAGACCGCTAAACCAGAAATACATAGTATCCCAATTGTAAATTTGTTACTAACCAATTCGAATGTAGGATCTGTTTTGCCCGAATTCTGTCGATCCATGGTGATCGTTGGCTGCATAAACAGATTATTGATCCAGTAATTGCCTACCATGATCTACCGTTGATTGGAAACGTGATGGACCAGGGAGAGACGTGAGTGACACCATTCGAGAAATTGGAGGTGGTGTTTCGTCTGGTCATCGTGCAGTGATGAATGAATGTCTATCATTAGTATCGTACCACTGTTGTTTTCAGTATACTGTATTGTGCTCAATTCCTTCGATATAATTTTGCCTCGGCATCTTTCCCATTCAAACACGTAAGCGAAAAATTATTTAGTTGACTGAGTCTCTCTATAATGGGGAACGAGATAGAGAGCGCACGGGGCGTTGTGCCACGATGCTGGAAAGAAGAGAAAAGGTCAGCTATCAGCTAGATCAACTACCAAGCCTACTATCCTATAATATGTTACGTCGATTGGAATTCCGTGTTCATTGAAATGAACGCTGCACCAGAGCACTCCTTCTCGGTAACTCATCTCGCATCACGCCTAACATGCGCTCTGTCCCTTCCGCCGTCAGGTTCAGGAGGGAAACCCACCAAGCATGATGCTCGGGGCGAGAGCTGGCGGGGAAAGAGCGCATGCGGTAATCATTGCCGGAATTGGCGCAAAAAGGCACTACTCCTTACCATTCGCTATAATCATTGCGTTTCCGCATAGAATTCAATATAAAATTGTCTGAAGTCATTGAATAGGCTACTATTGAGCATGAAGGGCGAAAAACTCCAAGGGGCATCGTACACAACGCGAAGAAAACTTCCGAAATGACCCGATTTGACTGGAAACGAGTGCCAACACTAACAAAGATGATCTGCAAGGAAAAAATGGCCGAGTACTCATGCAGAACTTGAAAACAGTCAACGATAAAATAAATAAAACGATGAAAACCGATCGAAAAATGCCCGATGCGAGCAAAAAAATTAAAATACTGGGACTACCGTAATTTTTTGTGAATCGCTCCTGGCAAGGCACACCCGCACACGCAGGTACCGGAGCTACATGGTGCGCCATAATTATATTGGGTTGAGGAATAAGTAACGCTCGTTTTTGAGCATCGTGTTTGGGCTCATATATCTCCCGCCAATCAAATCTAAACGAGCTGACTTTATAGCATTTTTTCAGGGTATGCTCGAGTATCATAGCCGTTATTATTAGAAATATCACGCTTCCTGTGTAGGAGAGAAATTTAGATTTCAATGTACCTGATATTTTTCGAAAATTTTAGATATTTTTCGAAATTGTGTAATTTAACGTAGAAACTGTTCGGTAAATTCACACATTCTCAGGTGAGCAGCCCGATACTACACCTCTTTCATGGTGAAGTGAGAATGGTGCTCGATTCATTGTTGTATTTTTATAGACGTTTCAACGGGAACGTTTGTGAAAAATTGCAGTTCACTTAACTTATTTGTCTACCTTGAGGATCGAAGGTGCTGGCCTATACACTAGTGTGCTCCAGTCACTCCCTATGGAGCTTTATTATCACTATAAACTACTTATGCTCCTATTTGAAAAATAAAAGTTTTCCAAAAATATTATTTTGTGACGGAATCAAAAGAAATGCGTGTTTTGAGGACTTTGGATTAAACCATACCCAAGACATAGTAGCCATTCTATAATTGTGGCCACTTGGTGGATGATAGTGCAAAAGTTGCTCGTCCATTTAACCATCTAAGACCTTACATTCAATTAGTACGGTTTACAGGAAATAGCAATAAATGTCGATTTCGAGGCTTGTTTTTCTATATCGGACTTACGAGCAATTTAACTCATAAAGAGAATGCTCCACACTTAACAAAATTCGTCCATATTTTCAACAGGAAAGGTGCTCCACATTCAAGCATAATTGAGGTCTTTAGATCTATTGCTAAGAAAACGCGGCTAGCAAAACTTCTTTCGGTCAGTAACTGAAAATGCTACACTCTCGTTAGGCGCATATCTCACACAGGCCTTTACTTGGATATTCCTCTGAATATCATCAGTGTAATGTATAACCATGATACTTTACTACTGCAGCTTGATTGTGGCTCAATAATTCTTCTTCCCTCAGTGCTGACCTGTTAAAATCTCAGGGTGAGGTGCGACAACTTTGAATTGAGCCAGCCATTGTGATCGCCTAAATGATCGGAGATATATGATATAGTGTGCGCTAAAGAGAGTATCCAAGCCCTTATCGATCATCAAAAACCGGAATATAATTGCACAATTTAGAAAGACGGGAGAGGTCATAATCTGAAATTGGAAAAACGAGCGTTACTTATTCCTCAACCCGATAGCTACTTTTTTCAAACGATCTTAGATCCGACCAAAACCATTGATTCATTCCTAAGTTATGAATTATTTTAAGTTCGACCAATTGCAATCTAAAAATAGCATATGATTGAGTCCGCATCGACTGATTGATTTTGGACAGCGATTTGAAGAGAAATGATTCAGAGACCCGAGGTCCACAGACAATCTTGACTTTGAGGGAATGGTACTCCTAAACTAGAAGTGGTTCAGCTTTGAAATTGTCAACATAGAGAGAGCATACATACCTTTATATAATTATCGATTCGAACGTATGTTAAAGCGATAGTGCATTTTACACCAATCCAGTTCCCAAGCTTCCTTCGAGAAGGCGAAACGCAAGGTTCGGAAATGTTCAAAAATGTTCACGAAACGCAAGGTTCGGAAATGGAAATGTTCAGCCACAGCTTTTCTTAGGTTCATGCAAAAACAACTATTCTGTCAACTCATTGACTGGAATGGACCTTCCACTTTCCTATGGCACAATGGAGTAGGGTCGAAATCTTTCGAATTCAATAGTGATGAGAAAGTGTGTATCTCGGTTAGATTTCCACGTTTTGTTCCTCACATTTCCCAGATGGAGAGCGTTCGGTCTAACAACCACACATATTATTGAAGAACCTATGAGTAATACTTCGACAAGTCAATGCGCGGAAATAGGTGCATAGTTTGGCGAATTTATTTTTTTGGATGAAGCAAGTTGGAATTGCGGATCTGATGATTTATTGTCATACTTAATCCATCCATTATCAGCGATGCTTGATGTAGGAACCATCCTACATATAGACGTTAAAGTATTCCTTGACAAAAGTGTGCGCATGGATTTTTACATGTCTAGCTAGGATGATTGCTGAGATACTAGAGCCCTTATTTCTCAAATATGCTTATGAAATGGGTCACATTGTTGCTGACATCGCTGTGTTAGGGCGTAACAAGTGGGATAGCTATTTTTATCGTCGCTTGATATTTATTCGTGCTACCTTCTGATATAATGAGCGTGTCTTATGGACACTCGGTTCATAAGTAGCAAGGGATTTTTCAATAATGTTAGTGATCTGTGCACTCAAAATATGCGATAGTCAGAATGTATACCTCCTCCTAGTAAGAGACTCAATCTACCGATTGTCATCAATTATGGAATGAGAGAATGAGGACAACACCTCATGATCACTATTGACGGAGAAGCTATGGCCTCACCAATATTAGTAGCCATAATTATGGCGCACCCTGTACAGTATTCCTCGCTTATTTTCCATTTTATTCCTTAACTATTAAAATTTAATTTTTAATTTTTTTTCTCTTTTTGAGTGAGTGAAACTCTATTATATGAGACATATTCATTTTTAGCTGCCGACTCCCTTTAAGTTGGTCCGAAATTTCGATCCCAAACTGGTTTTTTCAACTTCCGAAAATGGTTTTTGAATTTTTAAAAATCCATATGTGAAAACCGCGACACGGCACTAAGAACATCTTGTAGAGCATTAAATTCTGCGTCGAATAAGCTAAATGAGGCAAAGAAATTATAATCCTATTGTTTTATCTATGGACCTGAAAGGTAAAGTTTTAAAAAATGTTCTCAGCACCCCATCAATATGGTACTCATTTTGTAGCCCACATCGCGTACTTCATATTTTGTGTTGGCACTATAATCTGAAATTGAGGTCGGAACATCTTACTACCATGTAAATACACAAAATTTTGAAATTTTAATTTTAAATATACGAATGACAAAACCGCAACAAAGCCCTAAGTACATCTTGTAGAGCATTAAATTCTGCGTCGAATAAGCTGAATGAGGCAAAGAATATATAATCCTATTTTTTGTTCTTTGGACCTGAAAGATAAAGTTTTTGAAAATTTTTTCAGAACCCCATCAATATGGTACTCGTTTTATAGCCCACATCGAGTACTTCATTTTTTTCAAACCTCAATTTAAGATTATAGTGTCAACAGAAAAAATGAAGTACTCGATGTGGGCTACAAAATGAGCACCATATTGATGGGTTCTGAGTCAATTTTTGAACTTTACCTTTCAGGTCTGGACTTGGAATCTGGACTTGGCGATCCAACAACGGCTTCACATTCAGCCAAATTGACTTCGTTGCGTCGCCTATCTCGGCGAGAGTTGTCAATTGTGGAGTCGTTGGTCGTTTCGAGTTCGACTCTGGCCATCGCCTTGTCCGGATGTGTCTCTCTCTCCCCGACCCGGTGAAGCACAAAAGATGCTGGGAGAGGTTTGATCTTGACCGAGCCTCTTTTATTGCCAACGCGAATCTTCTCGCGTCAGTGCCTCTCACCCGCCTCTGCTGCCGATGCCTACCACTCCATCCGGGCATTCACTGAGACCGCAGCAAGCGACTGTTGGAGAGTGCGCAAGATCCCACCCTGGATATCCCCTGCGACCCGGAGACTCCTAGCCACGCGCCACCAACTGCAATCCCTCCCGAATGGAAACATCGCCTACTCCACCACGTGCAAAGCAGCCCGAATGAGCCTCGTCGATGACATCAGAAGGCGCAAGGAGGTTCAAGCCCGGCACGCAGCGACCATGGGAAGGAGCATAGTGAAGGTGACGCTGAATCTCCAATCCTCCAGGAAGCGTCTTCGCGTCCCCGATCCTACCACTGGTGCACTCTCTCAGGGTGCAACTACGGTAGCGGTCAAGCGTTTCTACGAGGATCTCTACACCCCCGGAGTACAGCTACCCCTCGCAGTCCCTTCGATCCCAACCTACCCTCTGGCTCCCTTCCTTCCAGACGAGACCCGGCACGCGATGTCTCTTCTGAAATGCGGCCACTCCCTGGTTCCGACGGCATCCTACCCGAGATGATTTACAATGCAAGAGACTACCTCGCTCCTGTGATCGCGGACCTTCTCAACCGCTTGGTAGCTGGAGATCCAGTTCCCAATATTTTGGCTGAAGCAGTAGTCTCCTTACTTTACAAGAAAGGAGATCCTACCAATATCGGAAACTTTCGACCCATCTCCCTCCTTACCGTAACCCTCAAGACCATCACTAGGTGTATCCTGAAAAGATTCAAGGTGGTGCTTGAAGAGGCTGAGTCGCCCACCCAAACCGGGTTCCGGTGCGGGCACAGCACACTCGACAATCTGCATTCCATCAAGCAGATAGCAGAAAAGACCTCTGAGTACGGTATTCCCATCTACTTCGCGTTTGTCGACTTCAAGAAGGCCTTCGATTCCGTGGAGCGGAGCGCTGTCTGGCAGTCTCTCTGGTCAGCTGGATGCCATCCGACCCTCGTTCATCTTCTCCGTCGCATCTACGAATCGTCTTCCACCCTCATCCGCGTCAACGAAGATCTAGTCCCAGTAACCGTTCGAAGAGGAGTCCGCCAAGGAGACACTCTGTCTCCTCGTCTCTTTAACGTGGTTCTTCGTTCGGCAATGGATGACATGGACAGGGAAAGCGACGGGATTCGGATAGACGGGAGGAACCTGAGCCATCTGGAGTACGCAGATGACGTGGCTCTCATCGCCAAGTCACGACCGGAACTGGAAAGGATGTTGAAGAAGTTGATGGAAGCCTGCAGTAGAGTAGGTCTCGAAGTCAATGCCTCTAAGACCAATCTGATCACCTCATGCACCACTACACGAGCCCCAATCACCATCGGCAATCTGAAGTTTGAATTCACCGAGTCTGCCACCTATCTTGGAGGAAGAATCTCCCTTCCCCTCGATCACTCGGATGAAATAGAACACCGGATCCGACTCGGCTGGTATGCATGGAGCAAGCTTTCAAGTCTCCTCTCATCCCTCCTACTTCCCATGAAGACCAGGAGAAAACTTATCGCAAGCTGCGTCACATCTATAGTACTCTACGGAAGCGAAGTATGGGCACTACGATCGAGCGATAAGGAGAGATTGAGTGTGACCCAAAGGAAGATGGAAAGGAAAATGGTTGAAGTTTCGCTGAGGGACCGATGGAGAAACGACCGCGTGCGAGGCATCACAAAACTGCGAGACTGGGTCGAGGAGGGATTGAAACGCAAGGCTCGCTGGGCTCTCAAGGTACGGAACATGGACTTGGATCAATGGAGTCGCGCGACTACCGTCAGGACGCCATACAACAGGAACCGCCTCCAGGGCAAACCTAGAGTGCGCTGGAGAAACGACTTGAAGCGAGCTATTGGCACTAACTGGTGGTCTACAACTTATGAAGAATACCGCCGACTCATCCCCTTCTGAGCATCTATTGCCTGACATGATAAATTGATTGATTGATTTCAGGTCCATAGATCAAAAAATAGGATTATAAATTCTTTGCCTCATTTAGCTTATTTGACGCAGAATTTAATGCTCTACAAGATGTCCTTAGTGCCGTGTTGCGGTTTTCATATATGGATTTCTAAAAATTCAAAAACCATTTTCGGAAGTTGAAAAAACCAGTTTGGGATCGAAATTTCGGACCAACTTAAAACGTGTATTTGTATCTCTTTCAAAATTATATGCAGTTGAAGGAAATGGGTACGATAATCAATCAATCAATTTATCATATCAGGAAATTCGGGTGCTCAGATGAGGATGAGTCGTTGGTAGTCATCACGAGTTGCATTCCACCAGTTCTTGCCAATAGCTCGCGTCAAGTCATCCCTCCAGCGCACTCTTGGCTTGCCCGGGGGGCGGGTCCAGTTGTAGGGCGACCAGACGGTAGTCGCTACGCTCCACTGATCCGTATCCAAGCCTCGCACTTTGAGTGCCCAGCGCGCCTTCCGTTTCAGTCCCTTCTGGTTCTAATCGCGCAGTTTCGTGATCCCTCGCACGCGTTCGTTTCTCCAGTGATCCCTTAGCGAAACTCCGACCATTTTCCGTTCCATCTTCCGTTGGGTCACTCACAGTCTCTCCTTGTCGCTTTATCGAAGAGCCCACACTTCACACCCGTAGAGTACAGTAGAGGTGACGCAACTCTCGAAGAGTCTCCTCCGGGTCTTTGGGCAGAAGTCGGGAAGTGAGGAGATGGGACAGCTTACTCCATGCGAACCAACCGGGTCTGATCCTGTGCTCGATTTCGTCTGAGTGGTCAAGTGGAAGAGAGATTCTTGCAAGTTCCCGATGACTATGGGTGCTCTGGTAGTGGTGCAGGAGGTTGGTCTTGGAAGCGTTGATTTCGAGACCAACGCGGCTGCAGGCTTCCATCAGATTCTTCAACATCCGCTCCAGTTCCGGTCGAGACTTGGCGATGAGGGCGATGTCATCCGCGTACTCGAGATGGCTCAGGTGTCTCCCATCGATCCGAATCCCGTCGCTTCCCCAGTCGATGTCATCCATTGCTGCACGAAGAACCACGTTGAAGAGGCGAAGCGACAAAGTGCCCTTTGACGAACTCCTCTTCGAACGGTGACTGGAACCACATCTTCGTTGACGCGGATGAGGGTGGAAGACGACTCGTAGATGCGACGGAGAAGATGAACGAGGGTCGGATGGCATCCAGCTGACCAGAGAGACTGCCAGACAGCGCTCCGCTCCACGGAATCGAAGGCCTTCTTGAAGTCGACAAACGCGAAGTAGATGGGAATACCGTAGTCCGATGACCTTTCTGCGACCTGCTTGATGGAGTGCAGGTTGTCGAGTGTGCTGTGCCCGCACCGGAAACCGGTTTGGGTGGACGACTCAGCCTCTTCAAGCACCACCTCGAATCTTTTCAGAATGCATCGCGTTAGGGTCTTCAGGGTTACGGTAAGGAGGGAGATGGGTCGAAAGTGTCCGATGTTGGTGCAGTCTCCTTTCTTGTAAAAAAGGGAGACAATGGCTTCCGCCAAACCATCGGGAACCTGATCTCCGGCTACCAGGCGATTGAGTAGGTCGGCTATCGCAGGAGCGAGGTGGTCTTGCGCGTGGTAGATCATCTCGGGAAGGATTCCGTCCGAACCAGGGGAGTGGCCGCACTTGAGGAGAGACATCGCGTGCCGGGTCTCATCGGGAAGGAAGGGAGGGAGGGATCGAAGGGGCGCGAAGGGACCGCGAGGGGAATGTGCACTCCAGGGGTGTACAGTTCCTCAAAGAAGCGCTGGACCGTAGCCATAGTTGCATCTTGGGACAGAGCACCAGTAGCAGGGTCGGGGACTAGGAGACGCTTCTTAGAAGATTGGAGGTTTAGCATGGTTTTCACGATGCTCCTTCCCATAGTAACAGCATGGCGAGCTTGCGACTCCTTTCGTTTCCGAATGTCATCGGAGAGACTCAGTCGGGCTGCTTTGCACGCGTTTGAGTAGGCGACGGTTCCATGGGGGTTGGATTGCATCCTGTGGCGCGCCGCTAGGAGGTTCCGGGTTGCATTGGAGATCCAAGGCGGGGTTTGTCGTACTCTCCAACAGTTGCTTGCTGCGGTCTCAGTGAATGCCTTGATGGAATGCTAGGCGTCGGCAGCAGAGGCGGGACGAGTGAGAGCACTGACGCAAGAAGATTCGCGTTTGCAGTAAAAGAGGCTCGGTCGAGATCAAACCTCTCCTTGCATCTTTTGTGCTTCATTGGATCGGGGAGAGAGAGACACATCCGGACAAGGCGATGGTCAGAATTGAATTCAAACCGACCAATGACCCCACAGTTGACAACTCTCGCCGTGGGAGGCGCTGCAACGTAGTCAATCTGGTGGAGTGTGGAGCCGTTGGGGGATCGCCAAGTCCAGATCCGGCCATGTCTCTTTTTCGGGAACGTGTTCCAAATGCGCAGGCCTGTTCTCACGCAGACTTCTGTGAAAGTCCGTCCACGCGAGTTAGGGCTCGGAGAAGCGTAGTTACCGACAAGTCTTTCATTGCCAGGTTCACGCGCGACTCTACAGTTGAAATCCCCAACCAACACTGGCATACAGGCTCTTGGCGCTTTCCGCAGAGCGGCCTCAACCTGGTCCAGGAAGTCATCGTACTCTTTGTCATCGTAGGACGACGTAGGAGCATACGCACAGACTAGGAAGAGGCGCTCATTGGGTAGGATTAGAGTCGCTAGACGAGGGGAGAGACCATGGAACACGGCTCGTCGCGCGAGGCGCGGTTGGAGCAAAAACGCCACGCCATGGGACGCAGAAGTACGGCCCGAGATGTAGATAGACTACAGTGCCTGAGGATGTAAGATTGAACGAGGTACAACCCACAATCCTTGCTTCCTGCACTGCAATCACGTCCAACTTGATCTTGTTGAGTGCGAGTTCCATCTCAATCTGCTTGTCCATGGGGGCGAGCGTCCTGGCGTTGATGGTGCCGATGTGGAAGTGGCGACTCATCAGGGTGGCGTACAACTCCCGCGTGCCAAACGCTTCTGGGAGAGGAAGACTGGGTGGGAAGGAACCGGAGACGTAGAGATTCTCAACCGCTCGCCAACCACTTTGAGACCCAGAATGAGATAGGAATGAGGGATCTATGTAGACCTGCTGAAGTTAATTTATTAAAGAAAATGTGGAAAATAAGTGGAAATGAAATTTGCGTTCAGAAGAGATCTTTATTTTCTGAAAGTGATTCTGTGGATCATGTGTTACTTTCCAAAGCTAATTTTTAAAAAAAATATGTAATGCAATATTTTTGTAAATTTCGAACCTGACCAATCCGGGCGAGCTCAGTTTGAATTCGCAAATACAAACTGCTGAGCGAATGAAATAAATGATGTGCTGAGCATCATATGCCACGCCGTCCGCTAAACGAATTTAAATTATTGTTGTTCAATTGAGGTTGACCATGAAATTAAGCTTACACTCTATCGTGTGTTTTAGGATCGAAAGTGTGAGCAATAAAAATAACACTTACGATTAAAGTACGGTCGGACAATCGTGGATCGATCATCCGCGCATCTAAGCATTCCTAAACACGAATTCATCCCCTCTAGAATGTATCATCTTGACGACGGGGATTCGATCAACTTTCACATTTCCAGTCATGACTGGACATTCGCTTTTTCTTCGCTCGATGTCGAGAGTTCTTACAATTACTTCTGTAATTTCATGAATTCTCTCCTCGACACTTTTGTCCCTAAGTCAACTCCATCTCCTGTTTCCCGCTATCCCCGCCATTTGCGAATTCTGTTTGAAAAATCCCAAAGAGTTACATCTGTTGCTCCTAACAGTGTTCTCGCACATACCCTCTCCATTCCTTTGAAAGAGCTTTAAGAGTGCATAATGTGAGAGTTGAATCCCGAGTTATTGAATCCAAAATCCCAAAGCGTTTTATGAGACACTATCTGAGCCAGATCACATACAGCCGCACAAGGAAAAATGAAATCATGCCAAAAAATGTCCCTAGGGTCAACTTTTCACGTAGAATCCGAAAATCAACCTTTGGAAGCCGTACCTCAAAAAGTGAATTCCCTGTGGCACACTTCTCGTGAAACGTGGAAAATATTATATAGAGAACGGCACTTCGGAGACCCATAAAACCATAGTAATTCTGAAAGCTCTCGATGAGATAAGCATTTGTCATGTTAAAACGGAAAAGCTAGCTTATCTCTGAAAAAAGGTATGGCTTCCGAAAAAATTAATATTACTACATTGAAAATTTTTTCTACAAGTCGTGTTTTCTACTTATTCTCATTCGATTCCTCGTTCAAAACTACTTCTAAACCGTATCTAATAAGAAAATAAACCGTGCTGATAGTTGACCGTAGCACCGAAAAATGCTCATTTTCAACGGTTTTTTGAGCATAACTTTTTTTGCTTCGAGTTTCATGGGCTCTAGTGCTCAAATTCGAATTCAGCGAGTGAAAATACACCAGAATTTTTGATAGTCAGATTTTTATGACAACATTTATTTTTCACTTTTTCATGAAAACCGTGGAAAATGAGCATTTTTCGATGCTACGGTCAACTATCAGCACGGTTAATTTTTTTAATAGATACGTTTTAGAAGGAGTTACAAGGAATCGAATGAGAATAATTAGAAAACACGACTTCAATGTGGTAATTTTAATTTTTTCGGAAGCCATAACTGTTTTCAGAGATAAGCTAGCTTTTCCGTTTTAAAATGACAAATGCTTATCTCATCGAGAGCTTTCAGAATTACTATGGTTTTATGGGTCTCCGAAGTGCCGTTCTCTAGATAATATTTTCCATCTGGCACGAGAAGTGTGCCACATGGAATTGACTTTTTGAGATACGGTTTCCAAAGGTCGATTTTCGGATTCTAAGTTGACCCTAGGGACATTTTTTGCTGGATTTCATTTTTCCTTGTACGGTTAAAGTCCAAAAAGCTCATTCGTGTCAGATAGTGTCTCTTATAGTCTATGCAAATCTCGCATAAAATCTAGCAAATCTGCCGCTCCTGGTATCATCGACCTAGATGGAACTCATCTACTATCGAACAGAGATAAGGCGTAATCCTTCTCTAAATACTTTGCGTCTGTTTCAACTCTTCCTCTACAAGCCCCTCTTTGCTCTCTAACCCCCTCACCCCACACCCTACCTTTTGATCTTTCCTCTATCAACTCTGCTCACGTTCTTACAGCTATCCGATCTCTTGCTCCTAAATGCAATTTTTCTCCTGATGGCATACCCAACATTTTTTTTACTCAAAGTGCAAGTTTTCTGTAGTATCCCCTTTACTCATTCTTTTCAATCAATCCTTGCTCTCTAACACTGTTCCCGACATTTCGAAAAAAAAAAACCTATCCCAAAAACTTCTTCTAATTCAATCAACTCTTTCAGACACATTAGTCTAACTTGCTCTGTCACACAAATTTTCGAAAAGATTCTGATATCTGAAATTACTGTATATCTAGAGACACATAACCTTCTTGACACAAATCAAGCTGGCTTTCGTCAAAACCGCTCTACCTGTACCCAGCTTGTTCAAACTCACTCTGATTACTTACATTTCAAATATCAGAAATCTTCATTTGATACTGTGTATTTCGACTTCAAATAAGCATTTGACAGCATCGATCATCGCCTCTTACTCCATAAACATTCCATCCTAGGGTTCTCATCCGATATTGTTTCATGGTTAGGTAACAACCTCTCCAATAGGTCTCAGCATGTTCTCATTGGTAATACTCTTTCTGCCCCTTCTCCTGTTACTTCAGGTGTTCCGCAAGGATCTTGTATCGGCCCGCTTCTTTTCATCCTTTTCGTTAACGATTTGGCAAAATATCTTCCTCATGAGATTAAATACGGTATTTAAGCAGATGATCTAAAGATCTACGCTCAAGTTCCGTTACATTCGCATATTCTTCAATCTGCAATTGACTCCGTGTATTCATGGTCTCAAGAGTGGAACCTCTCCCTTAACGAGTCTAAATGCACTGTCGTTAATTGTGGTCCCCTCTCCCCCGTACTTCTTACACTATCAATGGGCACCCTCTCTCCTCATCTCCTTTCATGAAAGACCTCGGTGTTATCATGAGTCCCTCGCTGAAGTTCAATGCTCACATTTCCAAAATGACATCCAAAGCTAGATCTCAGGTGGACATTTTGTTCAAATGCTTCTTTTCTTCTGTCATTTTTTTGTACAGCCGCGCTTTCACAACTTTCATCAGGCCCTTACACTGCTCTGTTGCTTGGTCTCCACGTGCAATTAACCTTGCAAACCACGTTGAAGATGTTCAACGCAATTTCACTCGTGGACTTTTCGCGCGCTGTCAAATTCCGTACACTTCTTACCCCGATAGGATCTCTATTCTTTCCTTACAAACTCTTGAGCATAGACGACTGGTTTCTGACCTTCTCTTTCTCTTTAAATCAGTACATAGATTCTACACTTATGATCACACTAATCTATTTAAAATTTCCCCCCTTACCCGCTGTCTTCGTGGAGCTCATTCATTGCGCGTCTCTGTCTCATTCGTTCTTCCTAAGTCTCACTCAAGTTTTGTGACTAGGACAATCGACAGATGGAACGCGTTTTCTTCTGAAATCGTAACAAGCTCACCGAATGCATTCCGTTCTTATATCTTGTCTCTTCCTTCTGTCTCTTTCTCTGAAGAGTCGCTTCTGCGTCTCTAATATTTTACCAACCCGCTGCATCCTCCAAAATCCAAACCCCCCACCGTCTCCTCGCTTCAACAAAGACGGCAATCCACCAATCAATCACGAAGTCACCGAATCATTCCCTACACCAATACCCTGGCGGATAAATAATTGAATTGAATTGAATTGAATTAAAGATAATGGTGGTGAGCTATCGGTTCTAACACAGGATTTTCGATATATTGGGTTGAGGAATAAGTAACGCTCGTTTTTTCTCTCTGACTTTAGAACCCTCGTGCTCGCTTTTTTGTTGTTGCCGTCTGCCACCCTGTTTACACTGAAGAGAGGGCCCCTCGGGCATTCCACACATGTTTTCGATTCAGTTCTCCTAGTCTCCCAGGCGAGAATGCCGCACAATTTCGTCCCCGACCGAATTCACATTCGGAACGTGATGCTCTTTCTCTTTCTATCTGGCTTGAAACCGCCCGCCATTCATGAACAACTGGAGCAGGTTTACCCCACACATACCCCGCATGTAACCACCGTGAGAAAGTGGGTAGTCAAATTCGAGAAACACGACTTTTCTCTCGAAGATGAAGACCGACCCGGTCGCCCCATGGAGTTGGACCTCGATCGATTGCGTTCTGAGGTGGAGGCTGACCCGTATCTCACTACGCGCGATCTTGCTGACTTCCTTGGGGTCGACCAAAAAACTGCCGTAAATGGACTTCACGCGATTGGAGAGAAGTGGAAACTCGGGAGATGGATCCCCCATGACCTGACCGACTATGACAAGGATCGCCGAGTGGACATGGCTTCGACTCTTCTCACTCTGCATCGCCGGTTTGATTGGCTGGACAATGTCATCACAGGTGATGAAAAGTGGGTGCTCTACGACAACCATGAGCGCATGAGACAGTGGGTCGGAGAGGACCCAAAGCCAGCAGATGTCCCCAAACTCGATTTGCACCCCAAAAAGTGATGTTGTGCATCTGGTGGTCAGTGCGGGGAGTGGAGTTCTGGGAACTCCTACCCGAGAGGACGACTATCACGGCAGAGGTCTACACTCTTCAGCTACGGAAGCTGAGACTCGCTGTCGAACAAACACGCGGGAAGGACGCTCGAATCTACTTTCAGCACGACAACGCCAGCCCGCATGTCGCAAGAAAGACCAATTCTGAGCTGGCGGGCTATGGCTGGACTGTCCTCCCCACCCTAACTACTCACCCGACCTTGCCCCCTCCGATTACCACCTCTTCTCAGACATCCAGCGTTTCCTCAAGGGACAGAGCTTCAAAGACCGAGCCACTATCCAGACCGTACTGACCAACTATTTCAATAACCAGCCCCAGTCCTTCTATCACGA
The DNA here is from genome assembly GCA_036245825.1 of Pristionchus entomophagus. Taxonomy (NCBI): domain Eukaryota; kingdom Metazoa; phylum Nematoda; class Chromadorea; order Rhabditida; family Neodiplogasteridae; genus Pristionchus; species Pristionchus entomophagus. The sequence goes on along the minus strand of BTSX01000004.1, from coordinate 5,271,477 downwards.
GGGCATCCACAAGCTGCCTGGTAGATGGCAGAAGGTCATCGATGCGCATGGAAAATATTTTTAGATTCTATCGTGCTCTGTAAAGTTTTTATGATAAAGTGAAAAAATATTCAAAAACGAGCGTTACTTATTCCTCAACCCGATAATTGAGATATTCTCCGCTGGTTCCGTACAATGATTTTGCAACCTAAGCCCACAATTTGGCCCTAGAGTAAACTTTGGACGAAGAGTTCGAAAATCAACTTTCAACATTTTCGGTGGACATACATTTTTTCACAGATGAGCTAGCCGTTCACACTCAATTCTAAAAAGTATTATCTCGTCGAGATCTTTCAGAATTACTATAATGTTGTGGGTATACGAAGCGCCGTTCATGAGATCTGAAAACCGACCGCACAGGGTAAAGTGTGCCACAGGGAATGAGGCATTGAAGATACGGCTTTCTAAGGTCGATTTTCGATCTCTACGTCCAAAGTTTACTCTTGAGCCAAATTTTGGGGAAATTTTGGAGTCGAACCTGCCTGCGTTGGCATGCCAGTCAGACACCATGCCCATTAGGAGCCTTGGGGCGCGCGACTTTCTCTACCTCTTGCAAAACATCACCTGCGGACGGGAGTCGAACCTGCCTGCGTCGGCATGCCAGTCAGACACCATGCCCATTAGGAGCCTTGGGGCGCGCGACTTTCTCTACCTCTTGCAAAACATCACCTGCGGACGGGAGTCGACGATCATGAAACATCACCAACGGTGCCCCAATCCTTCCCATCGCTGAGGCACAACTGTGGGGAATCGGAGCACAGAAGAAGAACAATCGAGTCGATAGAGGCACAATCGGTGATACGAGCGCTTCTCACACACTCAACCTTGATAAACATAATAGAAGCACGTGATTGCCGTAACTTCACAGGTATTGAGCTGGCGACATCGACAATCGATCTGCACTGACCTGCCCACCGTGACTCACAAGCTCTAAATCCGGCACATACACGACACATTCGCCCTTCATATCTCACCCTTCACTCTGCTTCTCTACCATATCCCCTCTTTCCGCCTTGTCTATCACCGTATCACTCACCTATTCTCGTTGACTGTTCGCTTCTACTCGCTCACTATTCGTCCTCTCCCGCTCAACAATCGACCCGATGCCGCGCCCGAAATCCGCGAGAACGGTTAGTTTTTTTCTCCCATTTTACCAATATTTTGTAGCAGTTAGCTTCCACCAATCGATCGTTTAGGAGCGTAAGTGCCTTGTGTGTGGCGGCAGTACAAGAGTGGCCCACCTCGGATTGGATATTTGTCGTGCTTGCACTGTTTTCTACCGGTGTGAAGCATCTTTTCTTATAATTTCATTCACAATTTTTTCCAGGCGCTCTCGTGGCCACATATTTGCGTGTCGCTTGAACTCGAACATGTGTTCTATCGGTGATGGTGAGTGATTTAAAGAAGGGGCGACACAAACGGTCATGTGCGTCGCCGAGCCGAGAGGCGCCTAGCGATTTGCCTGCGCGCTCTCTTGATTATCCTCTCCCATTCCCCTCTCCTTTCGGATGAGTGCCTGCATCGTCAGGGCGACATGGCACACAATAAATCGCTCATTAATCATTTATCACGAAAATTGTGACTTTAGCAAGTGTAATCGGGAAACGGATCCCCACAACATCACCTACATAGCTCATCAAGCCAGATATTCGTGCAATACCTCCTTTAAGAGGCCGCCTCCGTTATTTTCGACCATTTTCGACCACCCCCGGTCACGTTGCCCCCGGAATAAAAACAGCAGGCACATACTCGAGTATGTTAGGCACATTTATTCAGTATTTCACAAAATTCAATTTACATCATGATGCTATCTGTGAGCTGGCAGAAAAAATCAAATATATGAAAAATGTTCGAAAAATCATATATTTCCGAACAAATAAGATTATTCATTCGTGTTATTAATAGGGTGCCTTAATTAGCTAAATAATATGTTATGAGCCGATTTTAAAGGCATCCAAAATCGAAATTTGAAATATTTTTTTAGTTTTATACGTTCAAAAATGCCTATTTTTGAAAACAGCATATTCTCACCAGGTGTATAATGTGGACTTCACAGGCATACACCAGGATAATGAAATGAGGGACTTAGCGTGTTTGTCACAAATGAAATATATTTGAATAAAGTTACTCGACTGAGGGGTTCGAAAACGAATTGTTTCATCTATGCTGAATTTCATTGCAAATTAATATCATTTCCACAATAACCAACGTTTTTCGATCAATGGAGTTGATTTACGTCGAAAAAAACGCATTCTGAACGATTCTGGAAAATTTGATTTTGTAGATAGAACATACGATCTACATTATTTTTGTAGATGGAAAAACTATCTTCAAATTTTCCATTTTTTTATCAAAATTGTAAAACTCAAGTTTGCAGTATTTGTTGATAATGATCAATTGCTTATTATTTTTTCACAAAATATCTCAGGATCATTTGCGTCAATCTAAAATATTTTTCAAATATTTGTTTGAAATTTTTTGAAATCAATTTACCATTCGCTAGGCGTCACATCAATGAGCTTGATATGACTTGTGAAAAAATAAAAAGCAATTTATCATTATCAACAAACCCTGCAAACTTGAGTTTTGCAATTTAAAAAAAAGGAAAATTTGTAGATCGTTTGTTCTCTTTTACATTGCTCACCTCAAAGTCGGTGTAAGAGTGGACCTCAACTTTCTATTGCTACGATTGTTGTGCTAACGAGCAGATCGCTCACGTAGTACATGGGTTTTGCAAACTGATGTGTACGGGCGGCTTTTCCGAAACCCCGGCTCGGATACGGAAAGTAAACAAGGGGTAGGGCCATCCAATCCCGGAGCAATCAGGACATCACCCCGGACCCATTGACCCACCCAAGATCTCCGCATCTGTACCCTCAATGGACGCACCATTGCATCAGAAGGATCGATTGATACCCTGGAGCACTCCTTCGAGGACATTCGATATGATATCGTTTGCCTCCAAGAGACCAAGTCCCAACGGAGACCCAGAAGACATACTCCGTGACCTTCTTTCTCGTACCCGTGCTTTCCACGCGAAATCGATCTTCCAGAAGAAGGTGAACCAGCGATGGACCTGGGAGTCGGCTGGAGAAGCGAGGAAGATCAAACTGGAGATCGACCACATCATCGTCAGCCGAAGATGGATGGTTCAGGATGTTTCGGTCGTCAGAGGATTCGCCTTCCCCTCCGATCATCGACTGCTTCGCGCCCGGATCAGACTGGACGAGAAGATTGAGAAGAGCTGGAAGTATTCAAGGCGCCAGCTTCCCCGACCCGTCATCGACCCATCTCTCTACGAAGCAGCAATCAAGAGCTACCCCTGGATGATGGATGCCGATCCCACCAAGGACTACGCTCTCCTCTCCAATGGTCTCAAGGAGTGTGCAAGATCCGCCGAACACCCTCCAGTCCCTCCCCCCTCGTCACGTTCACTCTTCTGGATTCGAGAGAGGGGACGGTGGAACAGAGACCCGAATCGCACCCCCTTCGAGAAGATGATGGCCCATCGAACCTGCCAATCCTTCGTGATGGCCGACATAAAGGAACACCGACGTCGAGTTCTATTGCGAGAAGCTGAAGAGAAGAAATCGATCAAGAAGGCCAAGCAGTCGCTCTCCAAGGATCGTACACCGATGGATGCCATACTCGATCGGCAAGGAGTGGCCATCACCAGTAGAGCCGGCATCGAAGAAAGAGTGAAGGAGTTCTACACGGACCTCTTCCTCTCGGACACTCCAGTCCCTCGCTGCCCGACTCCTCCTGCTGAAAACCCCCTGCCCATCCTGTCATCGGAGATCCGAACGGCCATTGCTTCAACAAAGAAGGACGGAGCGGCTGGTCCAGACAAGATCACCGGCCAGATGCTACGCTTCGGAGGACCACCTCTTCACTCCCTTCTCTCCAATCGATTCTCCCACTATCTCGACAGTCAACGATATCCCAGTCAGTGGAAGGCCTCAAACTCCATCCTCATTCACAAGAAGGGAGACAGGACCGACCTCAACAACTATCGCCCCATCGCTCTTCTCTCCATTCCGTACAAGCTCTTCACAAAAGTGCTCGTGAATCGGATGGAGAAGTCTCTGGATGAAGCGCAGCCAGTGGAGCAGGCCGGATTTCGTCGGCGATTCGGCTGCATCGATCAAATCCACACCCTCTCTACGATCATCGAGCACCACAGAGAGTTCCACCTACCACTCGGGATGATCTTCGTTGACTACAGCAAGGCGTTTGACTCTGTAGTAACTCCGGCAGTCCTCAACGCACTAACTCGGTCCGGAGTCGACCCAGTTTACGTACACTGTCTCGAGTCTCTCAACGAAGACTGCCACACGGAGATGAAGCCTTTCGACCGCCCCGTCCGCATCCCGATCGGAAAAGGAGTACGCCAGGGCGACACAATTTCTCCCAAACTCTTCACTGCTGCTCTTCAAGACTGCATGGCGGATCTCGACTGGAGTGAGGAGGGAGTACTCATCGACGGGAAGAGGCTGTCTCATCTCAGATTCGCCGACGATATCGTCCTTCTCGGCACTGACACCAAGACACTCGAGAAACGGAATTGGCGAAATCTGGAGAGAGAATCGGACTATCGATCAATAGGAAGAAGACGCAGCTGATGAGGAATGAGTGGTGCCCCGGTCCCGGCATCTCGCTCCATGGTCACCCACTCGAGGAGACGACGCCTACATCTACTTGGGAAGGGAGCTACGATCGGACTGACGCATTCACACGGAGCTGGTGAGGAGGAAGAGAGCAGCATGGGCTGCCTACGCGAGTATTCGAAAAGTCACCAGTCAGCTACAAGATGCCCGACTTCGTGCCTCTCTCTTCGACTCTCACGTTCTCCCTGCCCTCTGCTATGCTGCCGAGACATGGCCTCTTTCGAAGACCGTCCTTTCCTTCATCCAAACTACTCATCGAGCACTGGAGAGATCTCTCATTGGGACAACTCTCCACTCCCTACAACAACAGAGGAGAAGCAGTTCGGACATCCGCAGACTCTCGCTACTCGCCGATCCGATACGATACATTCAGCGTGCGAAGCATCGATGGGCCGGCCACGTGCTGCGACGAGACGACGACAGATGGTCTACAAGGGTCACTCAGTGGTTCCCCTTCCCCGATCTCACACGACCACCAGGGAGACCACCAGTCAGATGGAGGGACTCGATTGAGGAATACGTCCGGATGCCCTACAGTACCGGACGATCAACAAGATCGTCAGCTTCGCGGGAGCCCTACAGACACTGGACATCGCGCGCACGCGATAGAGAAGCATGGAAGAACTGTGATCCACACGGCCCCGCCCGTTGAAGATGGATCTACTAAGTAACTAAGTAAGTAAGTTTGTTCTATCTACAAAATGGAATTTTCCAGAATCGTTCAGAATGCAGTTTTTTCGACGTAAATCAACTTCATTGATTGAAAAACGTTGGTTATTGTGGAAATGATACTGATTTGCACGGAAATTCAGCATAGAGGAAGCAATTCGTTTTCGACCCCCTCAGTCGAGCAACTTAATTCAAATATATTTCATTTGTGACAAACATGCTAAGTTCCTCATTTCATTATCCTGAAGTATGCCTATGAGGTCCACATTATACACCTGGTGAGAATATGCTGTTTTCAAAAATAGGCATTTTTGAATGGAAAAACTAAAAAAAATATTTCAAATTTAGATTTTGGATACGTGCAAAATCGGATCATAACATATTATTTAGCGACTTGAGGCACCCTATTAATAATATAAATGCATAATCTAATCAATCTAATTTGTTTGGAAAGATATGATTTTTCGAACATTTTTCATATGTTTGATTTTTTCTGCTAGCTGACTGAATGTGCCTAACATACTCGAGTATGTGCCTGCTGTTTTCATTCCGGGGGCAACGTGACCGGGGGGTGGTCGAAAATAACGGAGTTGTCGTCTTAAAATATAGTCTAAATTTAGTAAGTGATGTTTGGAAGGTGAACGGTAGAGAAGGTAACTATGAAAACTTGATTGACACGTTTTCTAGAATGAATATTATAAATCGTTTTCTGCAGGTGTGAATTGCCGCAAGTGCAGACTCGAAGAAATGGAGCGAATGCTTGCCGAGCAGTCGGTAGGGATGGTTTCACAAGTATGATTCGCTTCATTCTACTCGCTCTTGCGCCACTCGAGCAGTGGATAGAGCTTGTATAATATAATGATGTATTGTGCGCTCCTACGATGACGAGGGTAAGCACGGATTAACCCGAGGCAATTACAGATAGTGAAAAAGAAGATAGTGAGTATTCCCATCCAAGAACCAACAGACCAATCCGAACAAACATGGACAGAATCTCCAAGGTAAGCTCTAATGTTCAAAAATATTATTATCTGGTTTTTGTGCAGTGACCTAATTGTCGGTTAAGATCAAGTATGAGTCGTTCAGAATAATTCGAGTGGTTGTATCGAAAATTGAATGTGTTTCATATCATTTGTTTCAGCTCATCACCTAGTATTCAGCCAAGTTGCAACGGTGACACCAACAAACGAATACCAAGAGAATTACTGGAAAAGCTGCAGCAGAATTACAGGTCAGTTGTATCTCTAAAAATGCGCTTTAAATTGTCAGGAAAAGATAAACCAGAATAGAGGTCTGGCGATGTCAATGAGAGATCAGAAGATAAATTTTGTTTACACTACATCTTTTACGAATGGAGAAATACTCAATATTTTCCCAATAAACCCATTGAGGAATCGCAAATACTGCTGGACCATTTAAAAAAAAATTAAAATCCGTTTCAGAGCAATGTGAGACTCGACTAGCTGGTGAATTGTCCGTTCGCAAAGATCCACCTTCTCCTCTAGCAGTTGCAGACAGAAAATATGTGAGAGAATTTGAGATCGGATCCTACTATTTAGAGAATTTGATCCGTAAGGAACAGTAGATCAGATGATAAGATACGGAAGATAACTATTCCGCAATAGTCGCACTATTATCATCCCACATTAACGGGAGTATTTGATGGATATTTGTATCAGGATAATATTCCGTCAACTTTCGGAGGGCAGGAGTACGGAAATCGATTATTCCTCACTTCACTCCTTCAGTTTGGAAATGCATCTTTTGCCGAATTCGGGTCTTTCTCAAGCAAGGATCGGGTTCGTTGCACCAATCTATTCTCTCAATTATTCAGTAATCCAGTGGACTATCGTGGCAAACTTCTTCACTCGTTTTCGCCCGTTCGAGTGCTGCTATCGCGCAGATGAAGCATTTCACGATGACATGGCAAAGTGAGTGATGAGTGGTTTGCGATTGCTTGTGTATCCAGTGAAGCAGTATTGTTGACTTTTATCAAATACACGTATGCATTTTTATTACGGTGTCTTCGATGGTAGCTATGGTTATAAGCATCATCTTTTGATATCAAATCATCTTTGATGATATACAATCAAGACTTCCAGAACTTTCTCCAACTTCACGATGTACTTTGACCCCGATTCAAGCGAGCACTTCTACGATGACTGCCCAAACGTTGACGGGTTCCGTGATGAAGCAAAGAGGTGAACTCGAATTCAAAAAAACGGTGACAGTTTTCTTCAGGAACCCTTCGTACGGCAAAGGAATTTACATGATTAGTCGTCTGTTAAGGTTGCTGGAGGCACGTCACCGGGATCTCGGATCGGAATCGGAAATGTCAGGAATCCGCGGAAGAAGGATGCACAGGCGGCGAGTGAACTTGCGACAGGAGGAATTCCTCGCCGTACTGGGCATCATGTTCTGAACTACAGGCAAGTTCTTAGATTCAGAGAATTTTGAATTACACTTAGAACAGTTTAAAGCATACGCATGCGATCGGGCATTGGGCATACGAATCGTCGTGATCATCACTTTGGCAAGTTGTGAGGTAGTGAATTTACTACAGAGGGTTTGGATGTAAGCGAGGAAGTGACGCGAGCAAGCCAATCATACAAGAATGAGATTCTGAAGGAGCTCCATTCGTATTACCGGTGAGCACTTTTCCAATGGAGTAGTTACAAATTGGTATTGCACACAGTGACGAACCGCTATGAAATATTGTGATTTTTTTTTCGAATATCATTCCATTTAGTGAAGAACTGCAATTAGTCGACTACGCCGCACGTTTGGGAGAGCTAATGATAATACTGCAAATATACGAGGTTGTCTTCATGTATTGATCCATACCAAATAATGTGCTGAAAAATCAATTTACACCATGAGTTGAATACTATAGTACTACCGGATAATGCATTACTTTCGTTGCTGAAAGAAGGCGACATCCTGCAGGCCCAGTGCCTTGAGAATGGGATACAAATAAAGTACGGTGTTTCATCGTCTGATGATGCATCTCCATTTCAGCAAAGATCCGTTGGTCTTGATCAGTTCTTCGAGACACTCCGGTTACTGAATGTATTCTCTGATAACACACTCGTGTACCGCCTAGCCTGACGTGGAATGAATTGAACACACTTCCAGTAAAAAGGATAAATTATTTTTGAAGGGTTGTTTTTGTGAACCGTGTCTCGATGATCTCACGGTAAAACAAGGAACCACGCAGACGCTTATCATTTAAATTATATTATGTGTTCTTCGATATTCTTTACTATCTATCGGGTTGAGGAATAAGTAACGCTCGTTTTTCCAATTTCAGATTATGACCTCTCCCGTCTTTCTAAATTGTGCAATTATATTCCGGTTTTTGATGATCGATAAGGGCTTGTATACTCTCTTTAGCGCACACTATATCATATATCTCCGATCATTTAGGCGATCACAATGGCTGGCTCAATTCAAAGTTGTCGCACCTCACCCTGAGATTTTGACAGGTCAGCACTGAGGGAAGAAGAATTATTGAGCCGCAATTAAGCTGCAGTAGTAAAGTATCATGGTTATACATTAAACTGATGATATTCAGAGGAATATCCAAGTAAAGGCCTGTGTGAGATATGCGCCTAACGAGAGTGTAGGATTTTCAGTTACTGACCGAAAGAAGTTTTGCTAGCCGCGTTTTCTTAGCAATGGATCTAAAGACCTCAATTATGCTTGAATGTGGAGTACCTTTCCTGTTGAAAATATGGACGAATTTTGCTAAGTGTGGAGCATTCTCTTTATGAGTTAAATTGCGCGTAAGTCCGATATAGAAAAACAAGCCTCGAAATCGACATTTATTGCTATTTCCTGTAAACCGTACTAATTGAATGTAAGGCCTTAGATGGTTAAATGGACGAGCAACTTTTGCACTATCGTCCAAAGTCCTCAAAACACGCATTTCTTTTGATTCCGTCACAAAATAATATTTTTGGAAAACTGTTATTTTTCAAATAGGAGCATAAGTAGCACCAAATGTTTATAGTAGAGTGACTATAGCTCCATAGTGAGTGACTGGAGCGCACTAGTGTCTAGGCCAGCACCTTCGATCCTCAAGGTAGACAAATAAGTTAAGTGAACTGCAATTTTTCACGAACGTTCCCCTTGAAACGTCTATAAAAATACAACAATGAATCGAGCACCATTCTCACTTCACCATGGAAGAGGTGTATTATCGGGCTGCTCACCTGAGAATGTGTGAATTTACCGAACAGTTTCTACGTTAAATTACACAATTTCGAAAAAAATCTAAAATTTTCGAAAACTATCAGGTACATTGAAATCTAAATTTCTCTCCTACACAGGAAGCGTGCTATTTCTAATAATAACGGCTATGATACTCGAGCATACCCTGAAAAAATGCTATAAAGCCAGCTCGTTTAGATTTGATTGGCGGGAGATATATGAGCCCAAACACGATGCTCAAAATCGAGCGTTACTTATTCCTCAACCCAATATATTGTGATAAATGATTTCAGTGCTGGAAAATAAAAGTAGAAGAGCTACTCTGATTGTAAAATTAAAAGAGGAAGACAGTAATATAATTCTTTATTTGTCGCAATTCAAATCAGACGTCACATACGACCGGAGAATACGGCGCACGAACACAATTTGCCTTCAATTATTTTCTCATGTTCTCTGGTCTTCTATCAGGTTGAACGGAAAGTCTTTTCCGATTTTGACAGTTGAAGATTCGGGTCTCTATTTCGTTTTCTATTTGATTTATCAACTTAGTTCTTTGCATAATAAATAGGGTCTTGTATGCCCTTTTTAGCGCACACTATCTCAGATCTGTCCTATCAGTGAGAGGGGTACAGTGATTGATCAAATACGGAATGATCGATCACCAGAGGGTCAATTTGCTGAGTCGGCGTTCAATGGTGAACGAAGTTATGGTCAAACGGATAACACAGGCGCGAAGTGCGATGGTTATGTGTCACTCTTAAACCATTACCAATTGGGAGCCACTAAACGCCTGCTCGTGATAGGTCCCAACTTCAACAATCATTGTGACTGTATCTGGTCGAAATCAGTTTCTCTCGCCATGTATTCATATCAATGATTCTAAAGACTCCAATTATGTTGGACTGTAAAGTACATATCCTACTTTGTTTACATTTAAATTTGTGAAAGAATATAGCTGAACTCGCCGGAGCTTCTTTAGTCAGATCATAGATATTGAAATTCGAACAGCGAAATTGGCACATTTCACTATTCTCCGTTCCCCCTGTACGTTGAAAGCCGGATTTTTTGTGGTTCGATCGAGTAACCCTTACCCTATCACTCACTGAAAAGACAAAATTTTGAGATCTCTACTTTTTGTAGAATATGCTGTGACCGACAACACATAAAATCTTATTTTTCTATGTTTTTGCCTAAAATTACAATTTTTAAAAATCTCTCATTTCTGGAAAAAGAGGAAAACCAGACTCAAACATTAATAGTGTTAACTTAGCCCCTTGGTAACTGGATGCAGCGCACTTGTGTTCAGGTCTGTCTATGGGATCATTGAAAAACATTTGATTAAAAAATCACTTGTGTTCATGTCTGTCTATGGGATCATTGAAAAACATTTGAAAAAAAAATTTGATTATGCGAACGGTAAATTTTTCGAGAAGTCCTGGTTCAAGGGTCAGTAGTACAGTCATTATGAATCGAGCACCTTTCTGCTTCAGCTATCATTAAGAGCATGTATCGGGCTTCTCAACAATCGCTGTGCCGTACCTCAGACAAATCGTAAAGAATAGCTTCTCCGAAAATATTCTAAATTTTCAATGAAAAGTCTGAACAAGTGAAACCTCGATTTCGCCCATATTCAGAACGCGACACCCAATGTAAACATGTGGTTGTATTAATCGAACATGTCTCCAGATAATCCTATGAGGATATGTGGCAGTGATTGGAGACAAGGAAAATATCTGAGCTCAAACATGATACTCAAAATCGGAAAAGATTTTCCGTTCAACCCAATACGATACTTCACATTTGAGAATATTGCCAGTTAGTTGCTTTTTCACATAATATCCAATGCGAGATGCATTCCCTTCGACTATGTATGGGTATACGAACAGTGTAAGGAGAGCATTGCCTGTTTTCCAAATTACACACTTCTGTGTGGACTTAGAGCACAAATGCGGGAGAGAGGAGAAGAACACATTATTGCATACTGGCAATGTGGAAAACAAGCATTTATAGGACCATTCTCGCTTCTTTCGTTTCGGTTGTGAGAATGTATTACTAACGATCGCATTATTCTAAAATACGACTTCTGTCATTTCAATTAACCGCTTCGTTCACTTCTTATCCTTGATGTATGTCCGTGGTTCTTCTCGCAATTTTGTCGCGTGGCTTCTCATCTTTGGTTCCCAATGCTCATATTGTTCCCCGTATTTGCTCTGGCCATGCGACAATGGGTTTCTCTATTCTGACTGCCATTGTCTATTGTGTACACATGAATTACCTATCTTCATTTTGGGAACTCTCTCGCTACTCAACCGAAACGAACTGAACACTTCTTGCAGCGCCATCCTACTATTTCTCATGACAAAGAAAAGTGAATGGAAATGTCCCGTCTCGTGCATGATACACTATGCGTATGTGCTATCATCACCAACATGTTCATCATCACGATTATCGTCGCTAAGGCAGAATCCGATAAACTTCGGTCAGCCAGCCTCGGAAACTCTTCCGCCCCGCTACCTAGATTCCGGTTGACAAAGGGCACCGGATCTCAATGACCTTTGTTATTGGAATGGAAGTGGGAATTGGGCCATTCCGTAACTTCGTTCAGTTCCTATTCGATCGTCATTCTCAATTTCGCCATACTTGAAACGGCAACAGGCATATGCTCGTTGCTCATCTTCCATAGGCCAGTTTTCGATTAGAATCCTGATCTGACCGGGTACACTTTGCAGAGTACCGGAAGCGGATGACTACCTGCTCTTTATCGTTGTTGGGCCTTGTCGGCTATCAGGTGTGCTTTTGAGATAATGCAACGACTTGTGTATTAGGGATGTAAATTAGGTTGCGACTCTCTCCATTCCGCGCACTATCTCGCAGGTCAGAGAAAAATGAAAAAAAAAGCAGAATGAAGAGAGTCGAAAGCCGAAACGACATCACCATTTTGGACTTGATTTTCAGGGTCAGCACATCTCTGCTTCTCCATATTTGCGTGTTATTTCCACGGTTATGTCCACTTCACCGTCCTGCTCGCATTCAGCGTCTGCTACCGGTACATTTACAACACTTTCCACTCATCTCTAAGACGCTCTGCGTCCTTTCGATCGGTCAACTGTGCAGGTACTGCGTGATCAAGCATTCACCTCCGAGCACGACTTCGCTTATATCGGCGCTCGCACTAATCTACGCTCCGACTCTCCTGATATTTGTGAAATCAAAAGCTTCGTTTGGGGGGGGGGGGGTGAATGATCATTTCAGATATGTTTCGCATGCGCGCCGCTCATTAATGATACTTCTCTAGCAAAGGTTATGGCAGAAAACCAACCTACTTACGGCAATGAATCCAGATTGAAGACATAATTGCTCATTGGTAACGTATATGTTTTTATGGCAGGGGCTGAGAAGAGCAGTTTCTCCATTATCTGTTTTCACGTTTGGATCAAAGGCACGGTCATGCCCGTTTATGTCACTGTCATCGTCGGCTCATTCGGCGTGCACCGGGCGCTTCGTGTCAGTGCTAAAATGAGCGAATCGAGCAAACAGATGCATCGGGAGATCATGAGGGTGAGAAATAGGAATTTCATTTCGGTCCTCACACTGTCACGCCGGTAAGAGATACGAGAGAGTACGCAGAATGCGCAGAGTCAATCATTGTTGAATTATCAACCCTAGTATTGAAGGGATTATATTATCGAGACGGACAAGCGTGCGTATGGAATGTGACATGTGCCTCAAATATAATTATTTGCCTGATTGATCAATTGATCATTACTGTTCGCTGTAACATCAGATAGACGAATGTACAGACTGGCCTAAATCGATCCAACTGTGCATTACAGTGCCTGATCTACCAATCGTTCCTTCCCCTGCTCTTTCTGCTGGTAGTCGCCTTCAGATCTGCTCGAGAGCGAGCACTGCTACCCGAATGGGAGTCTGCGGCTTATCTCCCGCCCACAGTTAGCTATAATTCACAAAAATTAGCCGAATTTAGTCTTGGAATGTAACTCGACGTTAAGTTATCATAGATTGTTAAAGAGAATAGTATCTTCTAATAAAGTCTGTAGGAGTGAAAGTTTATAATGAGTTGAGAGAGTTGATCACGAAATGCCATTGCATATGCGTTTCAGGTGGGTTCACTGATTCTCGCGGCGAGTCCTCTCGGTACACTCTTCTTCATTCGACCCTATCGCCAGTGAGTTGTCTGTGTGTCGTCATGTCACAGATAACCTTTTTAGAATCGTCAAGTCGTTATTCCTCTGTCGTCCACATAAACGCATGCAACAGAGACAGAGTGCGGTGACAACAGATTCGATTCATCGAAAAGCGACCACTCATCTCTGAGCGTATTTAGTTAGAGTGAATTGCACATCGTACTCTCCAATATACTTAATATTGGTGCAACCAATGCATGTGCACACTTAGATAGTACTAACAACACAACACATTTGAACTTGTACAACAATTTCACGTGACACTTTTTGCAATGTTTGATATATCGTAACCGCATTAATTTTGCCGAAAACAATCACCTAGGTTTGGGTACGGTTTAATAACTGGAGGTTAAGTTCCACGTTTTTGCTACCTATTGCTTCATATCGAGAGTTTGTATCTAAATTTTGCAAGAAGATATGGCATCTGAAAAATATCGGGAATATTTGGAAAATTTAGGGTTAGGGCCGGGGCCGGAAAATGTTCTTGTTATTGGCTCGGCATTTTTGCTCGCTTCATTTTAATTTACTATCAAATTTACGACATTCCACTAACAGGCAAATGAAGGAATTCTACGACTCAATCTAGGTGAATAATATTTAGATGACGACCCGATTCTACTAGTGGCTGATATTCTCCGGGATACTGTGATCGGTTACTACTATACAGTGTAAAATCTATTTCAGAATTTGGAAAATGTTCTTGTTTATCAAGTGTATTCCGAGAAATTGCAGGCAGTTAGACATAACTTGAGAAAGGATTTTATGAATATAATTACGGAAAATATGACGGGGTAGGTTAACTATGGGGTAGGGGAGGATGATCAAGCACGTTAGAATTCTACTCGTACAAGTTGAGAAAGAGGCTGGTATTCTGAAAAGAAGATATATGCGCAATTTGTGGACAGATGTAGATTGTAGGTTGTAGGTAAACTGTGAGCTTCAGGGCAAACGAGCCGGATCTAGAACCGGAAAATGCCTAATTGCCGGTTCTGTGACAAATCGTTGACGTAAAAGTTTTTCATTTCCACAATATTATGATTGCCCAAACTTGGAGAACTCAGTTCCTAGGGGTCATGCACTATCTGAGAAGATACGTGTTATCACCATTTGGATGCAAATATATGTACAATTAAATAATTTCCAGAGCAGCATCTGTAAGTGTGCAGGCACTTATTGCGACGTACTATTGGAAATGGTATGTTTGTATTTTTGTTTGAAATGGCCTACTATTGGAGCTGGTATGTTTGAACTTTTGGAAGTGCACGATCACATAAAAATTTCAGGTACGAGCGAAGTTCATGGTCAACTGTGATTGTCATTCTCATCAGTGAAGCAGTAAATTGTAGTCTTGCATTCATAATTGCATCAACTTGGTTACTGGGTAACACTTGAAACATTTGCATAGATTATACTGGCGCGTTCAGGTTATAGTCCTTTCTTCATCAATATAATTTGTCTCGCAATTGCGTTGATATGTAGTGTTTCGGTATGTCTGACTACGTTTTCGTGTGATTTAAAAGGGGATTGCATGGTTTTGCCTACACTTACACTAAAAAATATACGTCACCTTGACTTGTTGTCAAAAACGAAAATAACCCACGCAAGCTATACAGTAAGCCGATCATATCAAATTCGCGAGAATGTTATGTTTCTGAAAGTATGGAGCATTAAAGAAAGTTGTACTACAAATCTGTTTTAGTGGGTCGTCAAATTTATGATTTCGTCCGCGATAATCGCCTCACCGTGTTTCATATTATTTTTATTCAGCGAGTACGACTAATCGCTCCGCAAATTTGCAATACTTCATTATCAGATATGGACCAGAAGACTGGTTACTGACCCGTTCGATCAGTTTCGCTCTTTGGGATCTCTTCTTCGTGATGTAAGCACCACCATGCACATACGCTACGGATGCAGTATATTTCAGATTTCGAGTATATATGATGTATGGAGAGATTACCAAGCACCCGTTGGTGTTTCGAGAATTCAGAAAATTAACCATAATGGGAATGATCCGGAGAAAAGTGGTAGGCATTCGCCACACAACATAAGTGCCAATCTCTTTCGACGCAGGTCAACATCCAACCGCTGATTGTCACCTTGGAAACAACCAAGACGACAAAGTCGTATTTTGAACAGTTACACGATTCATGGCGATAAATATTCCTTACTCATTTGCACTATAACACGTATATTCTGAGATATTGCAGGACCCCCAGGAACTGGGAGCCCCAAGTTTGGACAATCATGATGAGATAATTATCCTAGAGTATATTGAGGACGATACAAACTTTGACATCGACAATTTGTCCCAGAACCGGCTTTTAGGATTTTACGGTTCCGAGCCCGGCTCTATCGTATCTCAACTCCCAGTATTGCTATAATGAAGTAGTTGGGCTCAAAATGTGCGGAAAAATAAGAAAGAAACTAAGAAACTTTTTAAGAAAAGAAACTTTTTAAGAAGAAACTTTTTCGTTGATGAGTAAGCGAGGATGCCGTCTTCATCTTGTAATATTTGAAAAACTAAGCTGAAAATCACAAAATATAATCCACTGATTTCCCAATCCCCCCATTTGAGCGAGGTTAGAGCAGATTCGAATTTTACATACTCATATTAGTCAAGGAAAATATGGGTCTCTTTTCGGGAGGCGGCGGAACATGATTATTTTTGCGATCAAATAAGAAAAATCTGCAAATTCTACAGTTTTTTGAGAATAACTTTTTTTCTTTTATTTTTGCATGAGCTCTTGTATCGAAATTTGAATTCTCCGTGCGTCAGAAACTACTATAGAGAGGTTATTTTGAGACTAAAAATTTTCAACTTTTTCATGACCTTTTTGTTAAATTTTGGGTCAAAAAGTCGAAATCTCAGAATTACCTTACTATAGGAAATCCAGATGTATTTTTCACAGAAGAAACCGAATTTGTATGTCAGAACTCACTAAAACGCGAAAGAAAAAAGTTAGGATCGATAAACCATAAACCATAACTTTTTTCTTTCGCGTTTTGGTGAGTTCTAACATGCAAATTCGGTTTCTACTGTGAAAAATACATCTGGATTTCCTATAGTCAGGTAATTCTGAGATTTCGACTTTTTGACCCAAAAATGAACAAAAAGGTCATGAAAAAGTTGATAATTTTTAGTCTCGAAATAACCTCACTATAGTAGTTTCTGATGTATTTTAGCACGTATAATTCGAATTTCGATACAAGAGCTCATGAAAAAATAAAAGAAAAAAGTTTTTCTCAAAAAACTGTTGAATTTGCAGATTTTTCTTATTTGATGGCAAAAATGATCATGTTCCGCCGCCTCCCGAAAAGAGACCTATAATTTCCTTGACTAATATGAGTATGTAAAATTCGAATCTGCTCTAACCTCGCTCAAATGGGGGGATTGGGAAATCAGTGGATTTTATTTTGTGATTTTCAGCTTAGTTTTTCAAATATTACAAGATGAAGACGGCATCCTCGCTTACTCATCAACGAAAAAGTTTCTTAGAATATTTTTCCGCACATTTTGAGCCCAACTACTTCATTATAGCAATACTGGGAGTTGAGATACGATAGAGCCGAACCGTAAAATATCTAAAAGCCGGTTCTGGGACAAATCGTCGAAATCAAAGTTTTTATCGTCCTCAATATACTCAGGATAATTAGGATAATTATCTCATCATGATTGTCCAAACTTGGGGATCCCAGTTCCGCAGGGGGGTCGGATTTCTGTAATCTCTCATAATACACGTGATAAATCGTATGTGTTTCAAGAAACAGAAAAATTATAATGCAAGAGATTGTTCTTCAATCGGAAACGCGACTCAACGCGAGTTTCACCGATCTGCGGGCTACCGAAAATTATCGAGCAGCTGTGTACTCTGGGTAGAAAAACTATCAGATTGCGATTGTAGACGCTCAGTGAGTACTACTTGCAACTGCAAGCGCAGCGGGAAAATCATCATGCTTAGCTAAACACGGATTTACAAGTATTCAACGTCGTGTAATAAAAGGTCCATAATTAAATTCAGATATTCTGGTCAATCATCGAATTTGTTAGCAAAGTAACCACGAGCAATGCATTTGCTTGACAATTGAAAGCCATCCATGTTCACTGAGGCAAAACTAATTATTTTTGAATGTAATCCGAGCCGGCTATTGCAGGAGTTTTTGAGTGAACGTCTAATGACGATCTTTGTCAATTTCAAACCATATTCCCGATTGTGCCATCTACTATTCCAAGATTTAAGAGACGTTCCATGATATTCTGCACCTACCCAATGGAGGATTTTTTTGCAACCCATGCCAATAAGTTCAGGGTGAAGTCCCCATACCTAGAGCTGATAGCTGGCCCAATATGAGATCTTGGCGTGCACCCTCCGCGAAATGATGTGCATGTCCCAAAAAAGTCGAAAATTTCATTCGTCAAAAAAATACGTTCTTATAGGTGTTTCGGGCGTATTTTTCGATGAAAATAACGAAAAACATAGTTTTAAAGCGAAAGGACATCGATTAAAGCTCGAAAAGTGAAATTTTCGTCATTTTTGTACCACCGTGAAAATTTTTAGCTCTTGGTAAAATGTTATTGCAGATTCGGATTCTACGTGAAAAACTACTCCCTCTGTGAAATGTTCACGCCGATCCGACTTATCGCTCGGATGCTATAGCTTCCCGCCTGAGGGTCTCTCGGGGGAAGACATGTATCTGAATGGGCATGGTGTCTGACTGGCATGCCGACGCAGGCAGGTTCGATTCCCGCTCGCAGGTGATGTTTTGCAAGAGGTAGAGATGTGAAATGATGTGCATGTCCCAAAAAAGTCGAAAATTTCATTCGTCAAAAAAATACGTACATGTCTTCCCCCGAGAGACCCTCGGGCGGGAAGCTATAGCATCCGAGCGATAAGTTGGATCGGCGTGAACATTTCACATAGGGAGTAGTTTTTCACGTAGAATCCGAATCTGCAATAACATTTTTCCAAGAGCTAAAAATTTTCACGGTGGTACAAAAATGACGAAAATTTCACTTTTCGAGCTTTAATCGATGTCCTTTCGCTTTAAAACTATGTTTTTCGTTATTTTCATCGAAAAATACGCCCGAAACACCTATAAGAACGTATTTTTTTGACGAATGAAATTTTCGACTTTTTTTGGGACATGCACAGCATTTCGCGGAGGGTGCACGCCAATATCTCATATTGGGCCAGCTATCAGCTCTAGGTATGGGGACTTCACCCTGAACTTATTGGCATGGGTTGCAAAAAAAATCCTCCGTCGACCCCTCTCAGAAGCTTCAATAACCCGTGAAACGGCTCTTAAGAGACCGTCTCGGTTATTGTGGACCACCCCCCGGAACCGGTGCGCTAGCAATGAGAACCAGGGGCTCATGCTTGAGTGTCAAGAGGGTCTTGGTCCCGTATTTCACAAACCGTCACTTGTCTGTGGTTACTGCCTCTACGAGGGGAGAAATGATAATTTCAATGAAAAATGGTCGAAAAAAAAATTTTTTTCAACCTTTCGGAATAGACCCATTTTATCTTTCGCGTTAATTTAGAGGTGCCCTGAGGCTCTGTAATATCCGTTCAGATTGATTACAACTCATTGCGAAAATCACTTTTTGCCTCTTCATTTCGGATTTTTGGGTCTAGTGGCACATTTTTGGGGAAACTTCCAGACCGCACTATATACATTTCGTAGTCCTTACATCCATGCATCGATATTTTCTATCGTCGCGCTCATTCATTCTCTCCGAATCCACTCCGAGATAAATTAAGTCCGAAAAAGGTCGTTTTGGTACAATACAAATTTCTAACTTTTTTCTTTCTCTGTTTGATAAGCTCTAATGCCGAAATTCAAATTCTACGCGCAAAAATCCGTAAGAAAATACTACATTAAGATTTTTCTGAGATGAAAATTTTTCAACTTTATTCATGACCCCGGGGTCATGGCCGTTTTTGGGTCAAAAAGTCGAAATCTCAGAACTATATGACTGTAGGTGTTTCCGGCGTATTTTCACCCGTAGAAATCGAATTTTCACACTAGAGCTCGCCAAATTGTCAAAGAAAATAGTTATTTTCGAATTCTAGAGAAAAATCATTTATTAGAGCATACCTTTTTTCTTTGACAATTTGGCGTGCTCTAGTATGAAAATTCGATTTCTACGAGTGAAAATACGCCGGAAACACCTACAGTCATATAGTTCTGAGATTTCGACTTTTTGACCCAAAAACGGCCATGACCCCGGGGTCATGAATAAAGTTGAAAAATTTTCATCTCAGAAAAATCTGAATGTAGTATTTTCTTACGTATTTGGCGCGTAGAATTTGTATTTCGGCATTAGAGCTTATCAAACAGAGAAAGAAAAAAGTTAGAAATTTGTATTGTACCAAAACGGCCTTTTTCGGACTTAATTTATCTCGGAGTGGATTCGGAGAGAATGAATGAGCGCGACGATAGAAAATATCGATGCATGGATGTAAGGACTACGAAATGTATATAGTGCGGTCTGGAAGTTTCGCCAAAAATGTGCCACTAGACCCAAAAATCCGAAATGAAGAGTCAAAAAGTGACTTTCGCAATGAGTTGTAATCAATCTGAACGGATATTACAGAGCTTCAGGGCACCTCTAAATTAACGCAAAAGATAAAATGGGTCGATTCCGAATGGTTGAAAAAATAATTTTTTTCGAACATTTTTCATTGAAATTATCATTTCTCTCCTCGTAGAGGCAGTAACCACAGATAAGTGACGGTTTGTGAAATACGGGACCAAGACCCTCTTGACACTCAAGCAGGAGCCTCTGGTTCTCATTGCTAGCGCACCGGTTCCGGGCAAGGGCCAAAATGCTTCAAAATAACGGAACCGGAAAGTGACTCGTCGATTTTTTGACCACACTCATACACGCCCCCCCCCCCCCCCGGAATGAGAATCGGAGAGCCACGCTTAGTGCATGCGCATTGCTTGATGTCTTCTGACTCATGAAAGGTGATGTCAAACATCAAAAAAATATAATCAACCACCCTCAAAACGTTTCTTTCGGCAAGTACCAAAACCATTATTCCAAGGAAAAATAAGCAGGGCCCATCTTTGCAATCCTCTGTTAGGTACCTCAATGAGAGGACGTCAAGGGAAAAGATCATCGGTTGTAGGGGCCATGATTATATGCGCTATGTTCCTACCGAAATCCATGCCATTTATGGTCCATCATTCGAGTGTCGGAGTTTTGAAGCACACCGAAAGCACAACATGAGCTAGAGAACTTTGCGGGCTTTTCATCCTTGTACCAGTTATTGCAAATACAGGGATTTTGCAGTGACGGAGCTAGTATAAATAGCGAGATCAAGCGTTACACCACGATCCATCGATCATGCACTTTGTCATCCTCCTATTCATTATCGCTTCCACCGTTCTGTCGAAGAAAACCTACAGTGGCACATGCTACTACACGGTGAGGATTAACTCTTATTTCGATTTTAATCAATTTCAAAACACTACTCAACTGTTATTTGTTTCAAAAGCAATGCCTATTTTGCAGAATAAAGAAGTATATGCGACTGGCTATGCTCCACGTCTGATGATCGATGCAGAGAAAGATGATATGAGAATGTTCGAAAGGCACAATACGAGAGGAGCGGCTGTCTTTGCATGTCTCTGTCAAAATTGTTAATGATAAAACGATTTGAATGAACTATACAAGGCTCACAGTGATTTTCAAATACCAAATCTTACTAATGAATACATATAACATGGATTTGTCTGCAGATATATTTGATGATACAACACAAGCTTTTGACGAATCAAGTCAGACTGAGACCATGCGATAAATTATGATGAGCATCCACTGCTGAAGAGATGATCTGTGATGTAGTCATTGAGTTAAATAACTAGTCCAGGTACTTTTCATGATGAGATGAGAACAAATACCAGGAAGATTTTCGAAAGGCGCACATCATCTGAAAATCGTGAAAAGAAAACAGTTTCTCTCGGCGATGAGCACCTTTGCACAAATTCACATGAATAGGTTATTGTTGTCTCAATCAGGAGAGTGGCTTTTTCATATTTACTCAATGCTTTCATGATGCATTGGTGATGTCGTAGTCTTCCCCATAGTGCAGTCACAATACTACAAACGCGGAGCTCTGCATTATGAAAGGATGAGGAAGAGGCCTCGTATGAGTGATAATGCATGTTCGACGATACGGCAAGAGATATTCTCTGCAAAAGCGTAGATAGATTTCTAAGATCACTTCATAGTGAGTGGTGGATGACATATCGCGGCATTCACTCGAGCATCCATTAACTACTTCATTACCTATCTTCGATGCTTACTCAATCCACTATATGTCAGCATGTTCGGCGCTCTCGTATCGTATCTCGTTAGCGAGCAGTTTTATCACGTGAGAATCTTAATTTAGCAAAATACCTAATATCGCTGGTATGATAAAGTAATGTTCGAGATATTTGGATTTTAACCGCTGGCAATCCTTGAGTTTCCTGAGTCATGCAACTCTAGACATTCTCCTACTCGACAACGGCTTTCTCCTGCATCTTCAATTCTCTACTGATCTATGTTATCGTCGCCACACATGACCAGGATCACCTTGTAAGAATCCACATTTTCTGAGTATATGTTTCATCTCGAGCTAAAAATCTGGCTTGAACAATGTCATACAATCTAAATTGTGCCTAGGTCGGCCCATATCGATGGCTGATCTTATCGTTTGCCGTTATCGATGTCTGCATCTCCCTGGTGCACGGTATTCTCATTCCAGTCAATTACATCATCGCGAAATGCATTATAAGTAGAGTTTCAGACTGTTCACATGACTGAGTTTGGCTACATTTGCATTTCGAATCGATTTATCGACCAACCAACAGCCTATGGATACGGATTCGGTAAACTTTATCTCAGTGTGGATCTGATACCACAATCATGGCCTTACCAGTTCTCCTCTGGGTGTTTATCTTCTACCAAACATTCGTGCTTCTCGCATTTCACTATGTCTACCGCTTCGTCCTAGTGTGCAGGTCAGCGAAATAATTAACAGTCGATTAGATAACTTGACAAAGTATCAATGCATTTGATGATCTCAGCCCATCTTGGCTGTCTTGGATCTATCGGAATCCGTGGCGTAATTGGATCGTTCTCGCCGTCGTTGCTGATATTTTGTTCACCGGTAGCCTATTTATCTTCATTTACTCGCGAACTTTAATAGTTCCCATTCATATATACGTCAGAAAATATGAGTATAGTACATCAGAGCTACCATCAAACTTTCCCCAACCCTCTCAGAAGGGCGAAGAATCTATAGACCTATTGATAAATGATCTATTTATATTGATAATTGAAACTGAAACTAAAACTGTACATTCCGTCATCTCTAAACGATTCCTTCATGTTTGTGCGTCATCGTTGTGGATGCTGGCTGGCGACCGGACATGGTGTCGCGAAGCGCTTACGCGCCCGTCATACTGGTACGAAAATATGGGTTATGTGTTTTTTTTAAATCTCTAATTATTCCATTCGATTGAATAATATTTCCACCGAAATAGGTATGTGCCTCAGTCATTTATGATCATTGTGCTGTGATAATGGCATATCTGTCATGCGATCTTTGATAATGCTGATGATATTTTCTGCATCACTGATATCTTTATCACATTCAGGAAGTGTACGGGATCGATCTCTTCGCGGACAATCTGCCCGGCTTTCTCGGATTGACTTTATGGGTGAGTTACTTCGAACGAAAGTGTTTTCGCCAAACATGCTAGTGAACATAAATCCCTTTCCCATATTCGCACAACCAATCAGCACCGCACATACGGTTACGCATCAATGAAAGCATCACAGAGTCGATTTATAAATACAGCTATTAGTGTTCTCATTGTGCAACTTCTTGACAGTAAACGCATGTACGCCGAACGTACAAAGAAGTCGCGATAAAAAAAATTTTCTCGCCACCACAGGTTCGTCTTGAGAGTGGGGAAAAGGAGTGGCAGACACGGCCTCTGATTGCCATGACCACACTATTCGGCATGGTCTTTGCCTCGGCAGCAGTGATCATCTTCTGCCTCTTGCGGATTCTGAAGGAGATGAGTGCGCCAAAGGGGTGAGGACTAGGGATGACGAAACGCACTGATTCTGGCGTCGACTATGGCTGATGTGGAAAGTGGAAAAGTGGAAAGTCGAAAACGCCAGTGGAAAATGACTTCAAAGTCTTTGAATAAAATAAGAAGAAAAACTTCACAGTGGAAAATTCTGGGTTGAAGCCGGCATAAAATGCCTTTTTTGCCGTCTCTAGTGAAATTCTGCATTGCAACTATAAATATATTTTGATCTGAAGATGCTTTCCTTCCATCACCCGCCCTTGTATCACAGCTCTCTCAGCATCTGATTAATGTGATGCCAGGGTGAATCTACAGTCGAGAACGCGTCATCTGCAACGGCAATTATTCCGGGCGCTGCTGTGGCAGGTAATTTTGAAGGAAAAATGCCTCTAGTGACGCACTTGGATACAGTGACTGAACTGAAATTAACACACTCTGATGGTGTCATATTCGCACCCTGCAGACCATCATCCCGACGATAACTTCCTACACTCCGTTCGGGCTGATAATTCTCATTCCGATTGTATTTGGTGAGCCCGGCTCTATAGAAATAATATTGTGAGATCTGGTAGAGCTCGTGAGTGGTGGAATATGAAGAGGTGTTGAATTCGTTCTCTGAAAATTCAGGAAGAATTTATTTCAAAATCAGAGGTGTCTATGGGCGGGTTGGGTACGATCTTCCTCATGTCCACTACGCTGTTCCCGATGATCGATCCATTCCTCATCCTCTTCTTCGTACCAGGGTAAGGAATTCCATGAAGCTTAAAATAAATACCTAATGATATTATTTCCTTCATTGAGTGTGCATTGCTTTTCTGATCAACGTGCTGGTATTTTTTGTTTCAGATATCGAAATGCGATTCCGCGGTTTGTCCACAAGACCGGCCTCATACCGTTTACAATTTCGACAATCAAATCGACTTCGAAGGTGGAGAGCCTAAGCGACGTAACTAGGTCAACATCGAGAGCTTGAGCAATATTTTATTTAAGACGGCATCTCGGTAATTTGCAAGCATTTTTACCCCTGCCCGGACACGTTGAGCTAGCAATGAGAATCAGAAGCCCATGCTTGGGTGCTGGAAGGGTCTTGGTACCATAGTGCACAAACCATGACTTATTCGTTGTTACAGCCGTGACACAGGGAGAAACATGATTTTCAAGTTAAAATGGTCGAAAATTCAAACTTTCGCAACCAATCGAGATGGACCCAATTTATTTTTTGCATTAATTAAGATGTGCCCTAGGGGTCTGAAATAACTGCTCTGATCGATTACTGCTCATTGCGAAATTCAGTTTATCGCCAAAAGTTCTAGTGACCACTATATACGTTTTGTAGCCCGTGCAATTCTGTATCGAAAAATCCTAAAGAGGGATTTAGCGATCGATGATAAATTTGTCATTTATTCGATTAACTTCAAACAATGCTCGATTTCGACCGTTTTTCAAGCATAACTTTTTTCTTTCATGATCAGATGAACTCTAACATCCAAATTCGAATATTACACAAAAAGTTACGTCAGAATAAAAAATGATTAGATTTTTCCGAGATGCAATTTTTTCACCTTTTTCATGACCATTTTCATGGTAATTTTTTGGTCAAAAAGTCAAAATCTCAGAAATATCGGAAACAGCTATAGTCAGATAGTTCTGAGATTTTGACTTTTTGACCAAAAAATGATCATGACCCGGGGTCATGAAAAAAGTGGAAAAAATTTAATCTCGGAAAAATCTGATCATATTTTATTCTGTTTTGTGTAGAAATCGATTTGGATGTTAGATCTCATCAGATCATGAAAGAAAAAAAGTTATGCTTGAAAAATGTCGAAATCGAACATTTTTTGGAGTTAATCGAATAAACGACAAATTTATCATCGATCGCTAAAACCCTCTTTAGGATTTTTCGATACAGAATTGCACGGGCTACACAACGGTCACTGGAAATTTTTGCGAAAATCGGCAAAAAAAATGTCAAAAAAGTGAATTTCACAATGAGCAGTAATCGATCAGAGCAGTTATTTCAAACCCCAGGGCACCTCTAAATTAATGCAAAAAAGAAATTGGGTCTATCTCGATCGGTTGCGAAAATTTGATTTTTCGACCATTTTAAGTTGAAAATCATGCTTCTCCCTGTGCCACGGCTGTAACAACAAATAAGTCATGGATTGTGCATCATGGTACCAAGACCCTTCCAGCAACCCAGTATGGGCTTCTGGTTCTCATTGCTAGAGAAACGTGTCCGGGGAGTGGTCTCAAATT
Source organism: Pristionchus entomophagus (assembly GCA_036245825.1). NCBI lineage: Eukaryota > Metazoa > Nematoda > Chromadorea > Rhabditida > Neodiplogasteridae > Pristionchus > Pristionchus entomophagus. Next base: position 5,245,334 of record BTSX01000004.1, on the reverse strand, counting down.
ACCGAGACGCCGTCCTAAAGCCTTGTTCGAATAATTGTTTTCGATCCTTTCTATTGTTAATCATAAATTACTACACGAACATGGGAAGTAAGATATCAGACTCGATTAGTGTCGCTCGCATTGTTTTATTCTCCGTTTTTGACTTTTTTTGACTTTGCGTATGACCTCCGATCATTCAAAATACATATTTTGAAGTGACCTGAGGAGTCTATCTTACGAACAAATTGGGCGGGATATGTGTCCAACCGCACTTGGGAGATCTTAAGAGACGTACCACGATATTCTGCACCTAGCCCACGGAGGACTTTTCTGCAACCTATGCCAATAAGTTCAGGGTGAAGTCCCCATACATAGAGCTGATAGCTGGCCCAATATGAGATGTTGGGGTGCACCCTCCGTGAAATGCTGTGGATGTCCCAAAATAAGTCGAAAATTTAATCCATCAATAAAGTACGTTCTTATAGGTTTTTCTTACGTATTTTTTGATGAAAATAACGAAAAACATAGTTTGGAAGCGAAAGGACAGCGATAAAAAGTCAAAAAATAAAAATTTCATCGTTTTTGTACCGCCGTGAAAAGCCGTTGTCATTTTTTTATTGCAGATTCGGATTCTACGTGCGAAACTACCCCGGGTGTGAAATTGTCACTTCTCTCAGCCTGACAGCCCGGATTGTACAGCTTCCCGCCCGAAGCTCTCTCGGAGGCTTGCTGGAGAACGATGACGAGAGATTTCGCAATTTCGACATGAAACAGTCATGTTCGAATCAGATTTGCAACCCATATATCGTTATTAAGCATTTGTGTTGATGTTATGGGGTTGTGATATCGATAAAACACTAGAAAAGTGAAAATTCGAAAAATCACTTTTTTGAAATCTCAAAATTTAAAAAATTCATAAGTCACGTATCTGAGCTTTAAATGATGTATTCTCTTCGGAAAATCACTCAAATATGAGTTATGAATAATATCTGAGAGTTGATTTGCGAATATTTTTTGAAATTTTTTTTTTCGGTGGATAAATTATCATGATTTTTTTCGAACAAAACTTTTTTGTTAGAACCCGTCCCAAAAGATCAGATGTTGTTTATAACTCATATGTGAGTTATTCTCCGTTGAGAATACACTTTTTTAAGATCAGATACATGACTTATGAATTTTTGAAATTTTTCGACTTTTCATTTTTTTCGTGTTTTATCGATATCACAACCCCATAACATCAACATAAATGCTTAATAACGATTAATGGGATGCAAATCTGATTTGAAAATGACTGTTTCATGTCGAAATTGCGAAATCTCTCGTCATCGTTCTCCAGCAAGCCTCCGAGAGAGCTTCGGGCGGGAAGCTGTACAATCCGGGCTGTCAGGCTGAGAGAAGTGACAATTTCACACCCGGGGTAGTTTCGCACGTAGAATCCGAATCTGCAATAAAAAAATGACAACGGCTTTTCACGGCGGTACAAAAACGATGAAATTTTTATTTTTTTAACTTTTTTCGCTGTCCTTTCGCTTCCAAACTATGTTTTTCGTTATTTTCATCGAAAAATACGTCAGAAAAACCTTTAAGAACGTACTTTGTTGATGGATTAAATTTTCGACTTTTTTTGGGACATGCACAGCATTTCACGGAGGGTGCACACCAACATCTCATATTGGGCCAGCTATCAGCTCTATGTATGGGACTTCACCCTGAACTTATTGGCATTGGTTGCAAAAAAGTCATCCGTCCACACCTCCCAAAAGCTCCACTAAACCGTGGAACGGCTCTTAATCAACAACATTCGAATTGCGATGTCTCAACACGGATTTTGAAGGAATGATGATTACAGAAAAACATTTTGTCTCGGATTTCTATGAAACTTGTGTCATTTACTAACTTTACTAAAGGAAACGCCTATCTAAGTATTTTTTTTCGAAAATTGCCATATGTGCTTAATCCAAAAAATTTCACTTGAAAGTTCAAACAGTGACGACTGCGCATTGCGTGCAGCGATTGCCCAATAACGGATAGGTTGATCATAGATAGCATTAGGTGAACTGTTTGATTCGGCGGGGAAAACAGAGATCTCTCTCAAACTCTCTACGCAAGGTCACACTCAACCGCGCAACACATCAACGATCGAAATTATCTTCACTCCGCTCGTCTCTCGCCATTGAGAGAACATGCTAATTGAAGAGACACGATCTGTCTCACAACACACCGGAAAGCATTGAAACATGGTGGGCGTGGGGGGCGAGGAGGGCGAGATGAGCGGCGATAGAACGTTAAGATTGGGGAGAGAACGTTTCCGACGATGCGTAGTAGGAAAGACGTACCGAGCGCAGCACCGACCTTAGCTCAAAATCACGAGTTCGTAATCGCGGATAGTCTCCGCGCTCTCTACCAACTTGGCCTCTTGAAAATGATGGATAGCGAATATAGCGCTACCATTAGACTAACAAGCCGCTCGAAGTGTTTATCAGTTTTAGCGAATGTGTGGGTGTGTGGGCTCATATAAAAGTCGGAGCACACGAGCATCAATATCGGCCACTCAACGATGATCAAGGAGCTCGTACTCGTCGCTGTGTTAGCCCTTGCGGTCTCCGCACGCTGGACCGAGGACCCGCTCGAGTCCGACCCCGAACTCTCCGCCGATGCAATTGCGGCCCCTGTCAGTTTTTTTGGCACCGATTGGGGCCTCTCCTCGTCTTGATTATCCTACAAGTAGCATAGGTAGCGCCCTTGTCCAACCGATCTCTCCAGAGACCCAATTGCGAACCATTAATTGTCCTAGTTTCAAGGTGTTGATTCTCAGCCCTTCGTTTTGTCGGTGATCTTGGGCTGATGCCCCATTAGTTTACTGCGTCTTTGAAACCCTTATCATTCGATTGCAGATGGAGATTGTCATCAGAGCCAAGAGGGGCTCGGAATCGCTCGAGTTGGACCCGGAACTCTCTGTAGACGCCAGAAAGAAGAGGGATGTGATTCGAGAGAAGAGACGGTGGGAAGAGCACTCCATGGAGTCAGACCCTGAGCTCTCTGTCGATGCCAGAAAGAAGAGGGGATCAGAATCACTCGAGTCGGACCCCGAACTCTCCGTCGACGCCAGAAAGAAGAGGGATGTTGTGATAAGAGAGAAGAGACGGTGGGAAGAGCAATCCATGGAGTCAGACCCTGAGTTCTCTGTCGATGCCAGAAAGAAGAGGGGATCAGAATCGCTCGAGTCGGACCCAGAACTCCCTGTCGACGCAAGAAAGAAGAGGGATGTTGTGATCAGAGAGAAGAGACGGTGGGAAGAGCACTCCATGGAGTCCGACCCTGAGCTCTCTACTGATGCCGAGAGAAAGAAGAGGGACTTGCTTGGACATGGAAGAAAGAAGAGGGATGAAGAGGACAAATAATCAATAATTGTATCATAATATTAGCACTAAATGTTCAATTTTCACAAGCGAAAATTTCTGATTTCCGATGATCCAAAGAGTAGAGAAAGATTCGTAAATCGACGCGTCATGCTTCATGGTCGAACGGTTCGTCGTGGTTGAATGAATCAGAAAGGTCTAACGAGAACAATTTCGCCTATTCTGAGTATCGTATGCGTATCTTCTTCTATTTCTTCTATCTATTTATTTTATTTCTATGAATATATTCTTATATTTTCCAATATTAAATAACGTGAACACCAATATCATCCACATTGTCTTTGAGTCGAGATACATGCGCTCAAAGTTTCAACAGGCACAGTCAAGATCAGCGTTGCGAAAATGAAGGGAAGGGACTGATCAGTATCGATCAAGGAAGGGATAGAGCTCAGATTCAGAGCAAGGAGAAGGGGATCATTCACCCTTGTTACTATCTTAACCTTATCTACCTTTTCTCTATCATTGCACATAACTTTCATTGTGATAGTCTCCGCCATTCATCCTGTTTAAGAATTGGAGAGGAAACTGTTTTAAAAGATGCAAGGGGATGGAGAGACGGAGAGGGGAAACGAGGGATGAGTTTCAGAAGTTCGGAACACTAATCAGTTCGGATTGGGATAAGTTGCATTCTCATGTCAAGTTCTGAAGCTTCCTTCAGGAGTGGAGGCTAGCTCTCACTATGATACACAATATATTAGATAACCCGACATATAACGGTTGACGGTGAGTGTGAACCAAAAATAATGCGAAAATTCAAACGTTTTATGAATCTCCATGAGCTCGCATGGGCGTGTCAGGTATAATGAATGTGTCAATACTGACACGGCACACTCGAGTCAAGCTACCGTAGCCACGGCCGTCGATTGGTTCTCTGACGTCATCGTAACCCATTTGTCGATTTCTTTCACATCGGATTTCCCCATCATGAAGAACCGCAGCACCGCGTACCGCAGCATAGGCGGGAATGAAGAGGATGATCATGTTCGCATCCACCGAAGGATACAGCGCAGTGATCATTATCAGGATGTTGCCGAACGGGCCCAGCGCCACACCTGACAATATTGAATTTTTAAAAGCAATTTTGGAATGCAATTAACATGTGAACAAGGGTAACAACCAGATGACGCAAACTGGCAAATACGAGAAGACGCAAGGAATGAGGGTCTGAAGAGAAGACTTGCATAATCACTATATGTGCCATTGTGCAGTATCAATATACACCATTTCTAATTTTCACCCGTCATTTAACGTAGTTCGTGAAATACTACTCTCAAAATTACCTGCACCAGCAAAGATCTGAAGAACAGTCGCTGTTGCGATATCATCGCTGTTGAAACGTTCATGTTTCTGAATTCAGTTAATTCATTTCATCAATCATGTTAGCGGTCGCAAACTTGAGAGGTTCGATGATGGACACGCTACAGAAAACCATCACACTGGAAGAGAAACCGAAGAGAGCCATTATAACGGCGAAGGTCACCTGAAATGACTTATTGGTCCGCCAATATGGAACGTTCTTACAAATGTTGATGCATCGTACTCTTCCAAACCCGTCGCATGGTTCAATCGATGAAAATTGTTTTGTCCTAGTGAACTTTCAGTTGCCCTCACTCTAAACTCGATGGCCACATATCCTATCGTAGGATCGCTCGTATTCACGCCGTACAGGCTAATGAATGTCGAGGCGTTTAGGGAAGGCCACACAGAGATCTTCTCGATAATGAGTTCAACCGTACACGCTATACGCATTAGTTACGCTGCTGTACGACATTGCCCATACGGTCAGTGACGAATGGGCAATCAGAAATGCGGCAGCCAATGAAAGCCAATGTCCGAGTCGCACATTGATAGTCCACCCGTGGAACTTTCCCCTGATACAAATAACCGTTTGTCGAATAGTGAAATGTGGACCTTACTGCACGATGACTTGATAGCGGTAGATAAAGTGAAATGCGAGGACGATGAACGTTTCGTAGAAAGTCATCACGTAGAACAAACTTACCCAGGATCGCTTCAACCGTTTCATCAAACGTGTTTGTGAGGTATTCGGCTCACCGCCTTCCGACTTCATCTCATTCGCATGCTTGGGAAAGAAGAAGAAACCATGTTCGGTTAGGTGCACGATCGGGGATATTATTGAATGAGAGAGGGAACTGATCATGTCTCCAATGGCGAAGCAGAGCAGTAAATATCGGTAGTTGTCTGTGCTCATTGATGACGTGGTCTTGATTGCGAGTATGATAATTCCATTAGAAATCAGTGAAACTTATCATCAGATGTTTATCAATAATAATACAGAAATGATTCTGCATCAATTTTACGAACCATTAGCAGTAGTTCGATGGAAGTACGAGTGGAAGGGATCACTGATGAAGAACCAGTAGAAGGGTAGATCAGCCATATCTGGCATTTTCACTGTTTTCTTCTCGACTAACTCGGCATGTCTTCACCCTTTTTTGCTTTTCGTGCCCTTATTACCGTGTAATTATAGTTCCTCCAACCCCATGCATTATACAGCTATTTTCGAGTAAACCATACGGGGTGGGTAGTAGAGCACTTTTCGAGTGACAACAAAAATGATGTATTGTTTATATGCTGTCCAAAGGCATATTGCACGATTCTAAACGCTATTAGTCGCATTCCTGAGCATGGTCGAGTAGATTCTCGATCGCTGCTTGGCATTATTTTCATTTCTCTCTCCAGTTCTCCCGAAAAGAACATCAACCCAGTCGATGAGAATTGATCGAAACCTTAAATTTCGTCAACGAGTACGTGCAATATTAGTTATGCTGAAGACACTCAATATCCTTTCGAATTGGTATTATCTAATTCTCCCGCCAAACCTGCCGAGTGACGCGATGATCAACAGCGGATCCAGAGCCGGGAATACGGAGACGATCAGACCACACGCATTTCCGATCTGATCCGGCATATCACCAGTGAGCGGAAGCAAGATAATGACAGAGAACGGAAGCAGTGAGAAGAGGATGGGGACAAGAAACTGTAATAATGTATTTTTTTTAAAAATATTTGTTCAAATTTTTATATTTTAAAGCTGTCATAGCTGGTGTGCAGAGACAATGCGAACATGTTTCTGTTCTCTTGCTAAGGGCTATTTTTATTCTCTTCAAGTAGCAAACATTCGTAATAATCAAACATCAGGAGAAACACCTGAACGAGGAGTGCTCGAAAGAGCTGCACTTGCATTTGACGAACTTTAATATCGAGTAATCTGCAAATTCGATTAGAAACGCTTTGGCACAGCGCATTTAACACTTGTTTCGGAAAGCAGTCAAGATTTTCCAGATGCATACTATCGATATCGTAATGGGTCCACCACCGAGACAATCTGTAAATAGCTTGAAAGGTATTGCTAAAAATCTTGAAATATTCGATGAGAGAGACAGCTGAATGAGCAGAAGCTCTTCTAATCGATAACTATAATTGTCAAAAAAGCGCGCACCCGCCACACAAAACACGCCGATCGTCCGGAAGTTTGGCCCGAGATTTGCATCCTCAAAGTTGGGTTTGGATGTTCGGTAAATTGTTGTTGGTGCTCTCACTAAATGATTGATGGCAGCATAGTTCATGTGCTCGCTTTCTGGCGTGATTCCATAAACGGCTAGAAAGTGGAAGAATCGCGCAGGAGCGGGGTTCTCTTCACTGCAACGAAGGTAGCAATCCCTTTCCCTCAATCCCTCTAGCAATAATGGCAATAAGCGCATCCTCTAATAAATATGCTATGCGAACATTGGAAAATAGACTGGTACCATATGGAAATCAGCAGGGCAATTACAGCAATATAAATAACAGCCACGATTGTAGACACCATTATGAATACCCAGAAGCGCTCCCTTACTAGACTGGGCCTGAAGTGGATTCCGTTCCTTCGGTACGAGTGATACGCATCCGACACCGACTCTCCTCAATTCGCATGATCTCTCACCCGTCAGAGATACGAGAGAGTACGCGAAATGAGGAGAGGTCGGTATCGTCTCGGCATCGCTGTGGAGTTGTTGTCCCACCTGGAAAGGGACAGCCACCGGTAAATGAAGTGTATGCAGAGAATGTAGAACGGGAGGTAGAATGCGATGGTGTAAATTACCACCGTTAAATAAATAATAATTCAATTAAATTAATCAATATACAACCGCGTTCGCGGCAATAAATCCGCTCCGCGTGAGCGTGCCGTTCCCGAAGAAAACGTAGCCAAAACTGCCCAGCAGAATGATCTGAGCAATTGTTTTGCGGAAAAGAGTAAGCACATAATCCAAAAGAAATGCTCACCGGCACATACCAGGCATGGTACAATGAGACTATGATGTCGGTCAAGGCAAATGATACGAGCAGGTAACGGTAATTTCCCAACACTTGACTTCTCGGGTGAAATAGGAGCAGCAGAAGGAGACAGTTACCAAGCACAGAAACAGTGGCCAGAGAATTCAAAACAATCTGAATGATGAATTTAGGAACTATCAGAAACACATTTACCTTGTGAAAAAATATCGGAATATGCATAACTACGAATTATGATTAAAATTCTCTCTCTTCGATGTTCATAGAGAGAGAATTTCCCATAATGAATTATCATGGGAATAACTAGCAATCGTCTTCAACGGCTCATCATGTTCATCGGTTTATCATTGCGATTGTAAATAATACGTTCTTTGGTTTATCGTTGCGGTTATAAATTATTTTTTTTAATAATACGGAGGTTTAACGGTGCATGATAGAATAATAAAGTATCGAATAATTGTATGTTCAAGTTGTGAATGCGAGGGTGTTTTAAACGAAATTGTAGCACCATAGAGTAATCACAATTGCGAAGAAGTTATGGTGGTTTGGTTCTCCGTAGATTGCGTCATTGTCACCATTTTTTCAGTAGCTTTCACATCGACTTTTCCCAGTCTTAGGAACTTTTTCACCGAGTTCCGATAGGCGGGAATGAAGATGATGATCATGAAGGCATCCACAGAGGGGAAGACCACACTCGTCATGATCAGCAGGTTGCCCAGGGGTCCCAGCGGGATGCCTGAATCAAGAGAATGCAGTACAAAACCTCGGATGCTTGCACACTGATAACATGATGACTAACCAGTGCACAGCGGCCACAGCCAGATCATGCAGAGCGGAGTGTAGGAGAAGACGCATGGGACGAGCGTCTGTGGATATATTTGTTTTTGTATCAACATCAACTGGCAACTAGGGCTAGTAAATAAAGAGTTTATCTCGTACTCACTCGTCGACCGAGCTTCGTAGAGAATGTATGAAATGAAGATAGCGTCCTCTTCATTTACAAGCCCTAATTGCACCTAACGATACCTGAATGAGCAGCGCGCGGAAGTACAATCGTTGCTGCACCTTCATCGCAGTGGAAACGTTCATGCTGCTGCAAATTATCGTGTTTATGTATTATCTCATGCTGGCTTCTTGGAAGCTATTAGATACTGCCAACTAGTGATGACAAATCGGTATCCGTCTCTCCTCATATCCCGTGCTCTCTAATTCCTATATCCGGTGAGAGAGCATGCGAATTGAGGAGAGTCGTTGTCGATTTGTCATCACTACTGCTATCAACAATTACCGACGCCAGACGTCCGACAACAAACCTGAGAGCCTTGATGATGAAGAAACTGCAGAAGACCATGACGTTGCCAGACAGGCCGAAGCCCGCCATTATCACGGCGAAGGTCACCTGGATGTTGTAATTTGCCGTTGCTATCTTCTCTCTCATTATTCATCTGTCGTCTTCTACTTTCAATCCATAATCTTAGTAGTCTCAAATACATCTCATCTCAACAGCGACCAGTTACCTCGAGATTGATGACTAATCAACTAGAATATGCATACGTCAATCGAGAATGGAAATCATACCAAGGTTGAGCTGTCGTACTCCTCGAGTCCCGTTGCCAGATTTAGTCTCTGTAATGTCTTTGCTTAGTATAATTATGCTTAGTATAATTAGAAGATTCGTGCATTTTTGTGCAATCACCGTAGATATTATTAACACAATTATGTGTGCTCTTTGACGTAATTCTGTTCTTTGCTTACTCTAACTTCGATGACCACATATCCAATGGTAGGGTCGCTGATGTTAACGCCGTAAAGGTGAATGAACTCCGAGCTGTCGAGAGATCTGAGAAGATCGAAGACCGTGTATTCTTATGCGAGCAGAGTCATACTGGCTGTATGAGTTGGTCAGACCACCGTATGACATGCCGTAGACCATCGCGGTTGAATGTGCGACCATGAACAGAGTGGAAATCGTCAGCCAGTGGCCAAGTTTCCAATTTGCCGTCCACTCTTGGAATCTCCCCCTGCATAGCTATCATTATCCAAGTCGAGTCCAATTTGGGACTCACTGGACAATGGCTCTGTAGCGATAGATGAAGTGGAAGGCGAGGACGTTGAAGGTTTCGTAGTAGGTCATTACGTAGAATAGGACGGCTGCCTTGCCCAGGATTGCTGAATCGTCCAATAATACATCCAAGCATCACGCTCAGTGCTCATTAAGATGTGTTTGTGAAGTACTCACCACCTTCCGATTTCAGATCATTAGCATGCTTTGGAAAGAAGAAGAACCCGTGTCCGGTCAGATGCACTATGGGCGAGATCCAAGAGTGAGACAAGGAACTGATCACGTCCCCGACGGCAAAACAGAGCAGTAAGTATCGGTAGTTATCGGTTCTCATGGATGAAGTGGTCTTTATGGTTATGATGAGAACGATATTGGAGAACAATGAAACTATAAAAAAAAATCATCAGTTCGGAAGAGGTGAAGTATTGTGTAGGACACGGTGCTGCAGCGTTGGGTTCGGTTTTACATCGCGTTTTCTATCTTTCTTTGCCTCTTATATCATGCCTTTGTGTGGCGCGACAGTACGGTAATACCGAAACCAATCCTGCACGGATAGTGTGTATAAGAAAGATGGTAACGGACCGATCGCTGTGGCGCGATAGAAAAGCGTGTGGAAGGGGTCACTGATGAAAAACCAGTAAGGCGGTAAATCACTCATGTCTGATGTAGACAACTCGCCCATCTCAGGCAAAGCTCACAATGTGCGCTATGAGCCACTATTCATGGCACGCTCCGCCTGCCACAGTACGTCACATTATAAGGTTATTTGACTAATGACATCCATTAGATAGCATAATGCTTGAGTACTAGGTATGTTAAACGATTTGAAGGTCATGGGTACATGTTTATCGACCAAATATGGCATTTGATAATGACAAGAGTACGAAAGATAATATTCTAGAAAAATAATGCGTCATGACTCAATGATTGTAATTCTCAGACAGATTTATTTCAAAATATCGTCCAATATTATGTAATCGAATCTCACGACCTTTGCATATCATTTGAATTCTGCGAAAGAAAATCAACCCGTTGAGATTGAGAACAAAATTACTACTATAAAAAAAAACTGCTCGGCAAAGTGTTTGTATTTTTATTGTTGATTTATTTATTACTGATAATCACACCATGGGCATTCCGATCAGGCCACGTCGTACTTTTCAAGAGCTAGCCATCCAATGAAGGACGCGATTTAAAAAAATAATAATATTGCATCAACTATTTGAAAATTCTTGGAAAACAACTAGTAGATGTACTCTGCTGTCTAGGTTACGCTACCTTTGCGACCGTAGTCAGTAATACAATTTAATGAGTTTGGGGACTAGTCTCGCCCACTTTCTGATGCCAAACTGTTATCACAATGTTCCTCGACTAACATAACACACTTAAAGCACAACAGGACGCTCGAGATTTTTCAGAACTTGATTACGTTTGAATTATTTATCACAATAAAGTGTCGTGCCATATGACGCTTTTGTGTAAGGACGTGGAGAAGGCGATGAAAGAACGTACTATCCAAACACAGTCCTTCGTTTGGCAGTAACCTGAAATAATCAACCATAGTACCGTACCACTAACTCGTCCGGACTATTAACGCGAGTAATCCTACTGATCAATATATTCTGCACGACCTGATTTTGTGGGGGGTGACAAAAGAGCAAACGACAAAAGAGCAACTGGGACTAGCCCGGAGGTGAGTTGGCCAACCTAAATAAAATTTGTGTAAAAATATATTACTTTAGCCTAGGGATTACGGTAACCCAGTCCGATGGGTCAGATCGAGTTCCTTGGGTCACATTTTTTCGATAATTTCTCCAATCGATCTCAAAATCATTTTTCCGTAGTCTAAAGGACGGTAGAGCACATTTTCGATTCAAATCGCAAGAAATATTTTTTTCCAAAAACCATGATACGGGGGTCATGGTGAGAAAAAAATGAAATTGAAAATAATTACCAGAACTTTCTGATCATAGGTCTTTCTGGTGTATCTTTGCTCGCTGATTTCGAATATCGATATGAGAGCTCATCAAAAAATTAATGAAAAAAGTTAAAATTTAAAAAATTGTCGGAATCGGAATTTTTGTACATAATATCGAACAATTATTTTTCCTCGCCACAGATGCTTCTGATATTTGGAGTGATGCTAGGTACAGGTACTTACTCAAATCAATTTACTGGGATTCTCGAATAATTGCAGTTTTCGAAAGTAACTTGTAATTTGGAAAAATCAAAAAAGTTTTTGGAAAAAGCGACCACCCCGCACCAGCCAAAAATCTGGGAATGATATCATCAACATAAGAATTGTTCCACCGTGTCTCCTGAATCGAATGCCATAATCGGGGAAGCTCTATCATTTTTCTCAAAGCGAATGATGACCGTTTTCCGGAGGCGAAAGTGGTCAAAAAATTCAAAGGATCCATTACGTAAACTCAGCAGCGTAAATAACCAAGAAGAGGGGTCGATCTAATACATATAAGATCTCAACTTTAGTAACCATTCGTAACCATTCATTATTGAACACATAGGACACAGCCACATACTTTGAACTAACGTAATGGACCCTTTGAATTTTTTGACCACTTTCGCCTCCGGAAAACGGTCATCATTCGTTTTGAGAAAATGATAGAGCTATTCCGATAATGGCATTCTAATCAGGAGACGGAGAGGAACAATTCTTATGTTGATGATATCATTCCCAGATTTTTCGCTGGTGCGGGGTGGTCGCTTTTTCCAAAAACTTTTTAGATTTTCCCAAATGACAAGTAACTTTCAAAAACTGCAATTATTCGAGAATCCCAGTAAAGCGATTTGAGTAAGTACCTGTACCTAGCATCACCCCAAATATCAGAAGCATCTGTGGCGAGGGAAAATAATTGCTCGATATTATGTCCAAAAATTCCGATTTCGAACATTTTTAAATTTTAACTTTTTCCATTAATTTTTTGATGAGCTCTCATATCGATATTCGAAATCAGCGAGCAAAGATACACCAGAAAGACCTATGATCAGAAAGTTCTGGTAATTATTTTCAATTTCATTTTTTTTCTCACCATGACCTCCGTATCATGGTTTTTGGAAAAAAAATTTCTTGCGATTTGAATCGAAAATGTGCTCTACCGTCCTTTAGACTACGGAAAATTATTTTGATATCGATTGGAGAAATTTTCGAAAAAATCTGACCCAAGGAACACGATCTGACCCATCGGACTGGGTTACCGTAATCCCTAGGCTAAAGTAATATATATGTGACAACTTTTATTTAGGTTGGCCAACTCATCTCCGGGCTATTCCCAATTGCTCTTTTGTCGTTTGCTCTTTTGGCACCCCCCCCCCCCCCCGATTTTGTCGATATTGTTGACTCGCTGCGATTGTTCCAGGTCTTCATTGCGTATATTTCTATCCATCGAATCACAAGAGCGCCTTTTCTTCGGTGAGCGAGCCCTCTTCATGATTACCAGTGTACTAAATGCATTGGCAATGTATTGCCTGTTGAAAATCACACCTCACAATCAAGCCGGAATTAGATCGTATTTCATAGTGATCCAGGTACCATTGAATTCGATTGAATCCGGAATATTTCTGTAGATCTTCGTGATCCTGTCTAGTGTTTATCTGGACGTCTTCTTCGAGATGATTCCAACACCTCCCGCTCTGGCCGGTTATTGTGTTGGCGTTCTCTGCGCTGTTGGATTTCAGCCCCATCTAGTGCTGGTGATCACATTATCTTCATACAAACTGGCCAACCTCCAACTCTCAGGGAGGCTTCGTCTTTCTGGTGTATTCTGTTGGAGTGACGCTGCTCTCTTGCTGCTTCTACCACCATCGAACGATCGTCTCTGCCAACATTAAGCTCAGAATAGACCAGGTGAAAGACGAAAAAATAAGACTCAACAAACAATATACGTTTCAGGGTTTGAACAGAACGGTTCAAATTGGATGCTACTTGGGCGCATGCGCTGTCGGCATCGCATTTGCCTCACAAGAAGTCGACCCCGAACATGTGATGCGAATATTGAGGGAGGTACGTATACAACGATTCGGCCACTGTTTCATGTCTCACGGTAAAATAAGCAACCCCGACAGGGTAAGCTCATTGCCAACTACTAGTCATATATAACAAGTAGTAAGAGGAACGAACGTTTGTTGAAAATCTAGATAAACGGAGAAAGTTGTATTCTGAAAAATGTGGAAAGTAAAGATTGGAATAATCCATCACGTGCAGAGTAAGCACAACGTAATGTGGATTGCTGACCGTGGTCCGTATTTCGTGCTTCAGAAAACCACATCTGTTCAAGTCACAATGTATGCGATAATTTCGGTAACGACTTTTCGTTCTCTCACTTTTTAGTGAATACATAATTGCAGTCAATGATAGGCTACGCTTCCACTGTCTTGTTCCTTTTCTGACATATGCTTTACGTGCTCAATAGAGCGGTGAGGTTCAAATTTTTTGCGGCAATATCACACCGAGAGCTCAAGAACTACCATAGACATGCATGCCCTTCCTTCAGCGCACTTTTTTATTTAGAAACATCGAAGCATATCCTCTAAACGAAACATCAGAACTTCGTTGTTCGCCCTGTTCCTCCAGGTAAGGGTAATTTAACCATTTGCAACGCGCCGACGATATGTATTTTTTCAAATTGTTGTTCCTTTAGCGTTCATTTCCGTCCCAGGCTTGATCATGTTCAGCTCTGCGGCTTGCGCTTGCATTCCATTCGGTTTGTGCTTTCAGGGAGGTTCGAACTCAAGCGCTCGATTGACGAATGATTAGATATTTCTGCGTGTAGATTGCGCTCGAAAATACAAAAGAAAACGTTATATTCGAGAATAACTCTCAATACATATCCTTCAGAAGTCTCACTCGCAGCGTATTGCGCACTTTCACTGCACCCATTCGTGCACAATGTCACCTTGCTCACTGCTTCTCCTAGTTATCGCCGATTCATCAGAAGCATTCTTCTACAAGTGAGTGAATAATTCTCAAAGGATACGTAATTTGCTTGATTCAGAAACACATCTCAACTGTTCCTACAATCAACAATTCCTTCATAACAGGACTGCCGCTAGTCACTACCATCTCTCAGCGAAGTACAACCAGTGCACGGACGTTCTAAATGTTTTCGCCGCACAACGAATCCATCTGCTTTTATAAATAATAATTGAAAAATATAGAAATATTGAAGGAGGAATGAGCAAATGACGTCGAAACAGTTTATTGAATATTGGTGGATTGCGTCATAGTCACAGCCTTGGCCACTTTCACATCGTATTTGCTTAGTCGGAGAAACTTTTTCACCGAGTTCCGACAGGCGGGAATAAAGGTGATTATCATAATTGGATCGACTGCCGGAAAGAGCACAGTGATCATTATGAGCATGTTGCCCAGAGGACCCAACGCGATTCCTGGAATGCAATGCTTTAAGATAAAATAATAATAATAATTACAATTTCGATTTCTATCCATGCACCTATTTATTACAAACCATTTTTATCTCTTAGATTGTATGGATGATGCATTATCATAATTTTGAACAATAATAACGAACATGTAAACAGCGGGAACAACCACATCACGCAGAGCGGAGTGTTAGAAAAGACTCATGGTACTAGAGTCTGCCGAGAACATCATGAAAACAGATAATGTACAGTAAAATGTCACCTGAACTAGCAGCGCTCGGAAATATAGCTGCTGATGCGCCTTCATCGCTGTGGAAACCTTCATACTGCTGCAATTAGGGTTAATCCCTGCAATCTTTGCATTAAAAAAAAGTTTTTCTAAGCACAAGTGCATTTGCAAACGTCCGTCAGTGATTAGATCGCAAAAAACAATTGTATTCTCTCACAAATCCCGAACCTGAGGGCCTTGACAATGGAGATACTGCAGGCAACCGTTATGATGCACGGTAGTCCAAAGCCTGCCAGAGTTACGACGAATGTCACCTGCGAGTGCCGATATTTCACAATTATGGTATTTTGAAAATCAAACCAGGGTTTTACTATTATACTCATCAAGGCCCGTAGATGGATTCAGTCTCTGGAATCATGGTTACGCGATCGTGAATATCATAGTGCTCACTCTCATTTCGACGATTGCGTATCCAATCGATAGATCACTGGTATTTACACCGTATAGTCGAATGATTTCAGAGTTATCCAGCGATCTGTGAAAGTAGTAGATTTGAATTTTAATGAGCCATTGCTACTAGTGGCTATAGGCGTTAGTCAGGCCATCCCATAGACCATTGCGATAGAATGAGTAATAAAATACACTGGAAATCGCCAACCAATGACCGAGTCGTCACGTCGCGGTCCATTCTTGAACCTTTCCCCTACATGCAAATATTTTCGCACGAAACTTATTCAAAACGCACTGAACTATGACTCTGTAGCGGTAGACGAAGTGAAACGCGAGATATTGAATGTTTCGTAGTAAGTTATCATGTAAAATAGAACCACTGTATTTCCAAGCAATGCTGGATTTAGATTTGAGAATAAAATCTCCAGAATTATGTAGACAAAAATTTTTTGAGATCATACATGTTACTTACCTCCTTGCGATTTTATATCATTAGCATGCTTTGGAAAGAATATGTATCCTTGGCCGGTCAGATGCACTATTGGCGCAATCCAGGAATGAGACAGGGAACTGATTATATCCCCCACAGAGAAACAGAGCAACAAGTATCTATAGCTGTCGTTCCGTATAGAATGCGTCGTATGGAGAGTGACAATGAGAGCAAAATTGGACATTGTCGACACTGAAAAGCCAGAAAAAAGGCTAAAACCGGGAAATGTAACTCACCAATCGCAGTTGCCCTATAGAATATCGCATGGACAGGGTCACTGATCAGGAACCAATAGGGAGGCAGTTCAGTCATGATCGAGATATGAAGCTGTCATAAATGACCGCGATGGTCTGGCCGAGGCGCTGTTTTCTGCACAAACGTTCGATTGATCACTGACCTTTTCAGGTATTTGTCACGTGATCTGTGTGATATTACCCATACATACATACATACATACATTTATCATGTCAGGCAGTTGACGCCAGATGGGGATGGATGGTTTCAGATAGGTTTCGGGTCGCTTCTTCGTTCGCGAGAGAATCATTTCGTCTTTATTCTCTGATATTGCCCGAGCAAGCCTTACTGTTGACATATTGCGGCACTGATTACTGGTTCGGTCTGGTTGGACCTTGGTCGTGATGAGCCGTTGTGTGTTATTATTAATACTGTAATGTTTTAATGGTATGCGCTTTTGCTTTTACGTATTTTTATCACCATATGAGAGGAATCGCGAGAGATTCGAGAGGTTTTGGGTATCAGCGGCGGTAGGAAAAAGTTTCCCCGATTCTGCTGAACAGTGTAATTGAAGTACTACGAATGACGTTCTTTCAAACTGCGTTTGCCGATTTTCGATATCAGGTCTCATCTTTGAGTATTGTTAGGTCAAAGTAGGTACACTATGAAATTTTCACACTAAAAATGGCTCACGAAAACAGCCATAACTTGCTTTAAAATGAAGCCAGAAACAATTCCGGAAAAGTGTTCGAATGAGGAGGCAGAGTGGAATATTTCTTATGTTGATGATGTCATTCCCCATCCATGCGCTGGATCGGGGTGGTCGGTTTTTCTACAAAGTAATGTAACTTTACTAATACCGATTTCTCCAACAAGCGCCGAATAGTGATTCGAGAAAAACCTTGTATCTAACACCACCTTGAATATCAGAAAGGAGGTGCGGAAAAAAATGGCAGGCACTTTTGTCCAAAAAAAACCTGCGATTTTTACAAATTTTCGAAGATTTTCAAGCATAACTTTTTTTCATTCACGTTTTCATGAGCTCTGATGTCAAAATTCGGAATCAGCGTGCAAAAATACACCAAAATTTCCTATAGTCATACATTTAAGAGATAAAATTGTTTTCGACTGACCACTTTTTCACCATGTCCAATATTGGTCGAAAACTTTTTGTCTCAGAATCAAGTCACTATAGCATTTTCTGGCTTATTTTTGAGCGTATAACACGAATTTGCGAACTAGAGCTAATGAAACATCGAAAGAAAAAAGTTATGCAATGAATAATATCACCAGAAAAATGTGTTTCTGAATATTGGCCATAACTTATTTCTTTCGAGGTTTGATGAGCTCTAGTTAGCAAATTCGGGTTCTACGCTCAAAAACAGAAAAACCCATAATGACTTGATTCTGAGACAAAAAAATTTTCGACCAATATTGGACCAAAGGGGGGACCACAAGGTGAAAAAGTGGTCAGAGTCGAAAAAAATTTTATCTCCGAAATATAGGAAATTTTGGTGTATTTTTGCACGCTGATTCCGAATTTCAACATCAGAGCTCATGAAAACGTGAATGAAAAAAGTTATGCTTGAAAATCTTCGAAAATTTGTAAAAATCGCAGGTTTTTTTGGACAAAAGTGCGTGCCATTTTTTTTCCTCACATCCGATCTTTCTGATATTGGAGGTGGTGTCAGGTACATGGTTTTTCTCAAATCACTTCGGGGCTTGTTGGAGAATCGGTACTAGTAAAGTTACATTACTGTTTAAAAAACCGACCACCCCGATCCAGCGCATGGACGAGGAATGACATCATCAACATAAGAAAAGTTCCACTCTTACTCCTGATTCGAAATTTTTTTTGGAATTGTTTTTTAGCTTCATTTTAAAGCAAGTTATTGCTGTTTTCGTGAGCCATTTTTACTGTGAAATGTCATAGTGTACCTACTTTGACCTAACAATACTCAAAAATGAGACCTGATATCGAAAATCAGCAAAGGCAGTTTGAAAGAACGTCATTCGAAATACTTTAGTTACACTTTACAGCAGAATCGGGGAAACTTTTTCCTACCGCCGCAGGGCTCTTGAAAATATGGCGATTCCTCTCATATCGAGAAATCAGTCGTTCTTCCGCATTTTTTAAATTTAGATAATTTACATCTTAATATTGCGCATTGCGTAAGAATGATGAAATTTAGAGCAGAGGTTTTGAAATTTTGATTAGATTTTTAAAAGCACGTCGAGGGGGTTGGATTGGTACCGGAGCTAGCTTCGGGCGATGAGTTTGAAGCTAGATATTAGCAAAAATGTGAAAATTACATAATGATGATGCAATCTCAAATTTTTAAATCTCATCCCGGAAGGTCGACTGATACTTCACCCAAGGCACTCCGATGAGTCTGAAGCGAGATATGAGTCGTGAACAGAAAAGAACCGAAAATTTTCGGTGCACTGAAAATGAGTACAGAACTTTCGGTGCACCGAAAATTTTGTGCAAAAATTTTGGTGCACCGAAAACAGAAATGACATCACTAGTATGGCACCAGACTGCAAAGGTCCACAACTGATTACTACAAAAACGCGAGCTGAACTTTTCGTCAGGTATACTCAACATTTGTCTTATCGCCCTCTTATTCTCAACAGACGTTGAAGCAGCCCATGCAATAGGTGATACTCTGGATGTACGGCTGGGCATGTTTCAGCTTGTCATAAATTTCTTCCCAGTGAAGCGATGTGCGAGAGGACGACCTATCTTGGTCGGTACAAAGCTTAGTACGCTCAGCAGGGCCTGCGCGACATTGTTTCAGTAACGGAAGTGATCAAAGATCATAATGCAGAAGTTGTATTTGATAGTGTTCCCAATTTTTTCCAATTCCAATTTGCATTCCCAATGAATTTTTCAACGTTTGAACTTTTCAACGTTTGAATGCTAATTATTTATGTTATATTTCTTCATTAATGATAATTTGACATGTTCCTACGGATGGGTGACAATTGCGCAACTTTTATTTTTCCGCAATTTGATTTTTTTCGGCAAACGACATTTCCGCAACTCGACCAAAACGACATTTCCGCACCTTGACATACTTCGATAGGATCCTGGCAGAGGTGTGAAAATAAAGATGAAGTTATGCTGATCAAAATGAGACCTCTGCCAGGATCATAGAGTGGCTAGAAATCAAATTATGTCGAGTTGCGGAAATGTTGTTTTGGTCGAGTTGCGGAAATGTCGTTTGGTCGAGTTGCGGAAATGCCGTTTGCGGAATTGTCAACCATCCGTTCCTACCAACCCATCTCTGCATTCCGACTTCAATAAAAGTGAACCAACACGCGACGGATAGTATTGATCCCTTAAAACAAGACGAAAGAAGCATATCCGATTTTTACCAGTCCAAAGTCCTCGTTTGATTGTTCTGTTTATTCTATCGCAAACGACTTATTTGAAGGAGATCAGCTGAAATCCTACTACGGACGCTAATAGGATATGCACAAATTTTTCGCAAATGTAAAATGATTTAGCATCTTCATAGTGTATATCGTGAGTATTTGTGGTAGAATTCGATCTCTAGAAATCAGTCTTTGTCTCGATCTTTTCAATCTAGATAATATACATTTTCAATGAGCACTGGACATCTGTGTACCGTGACAAGAAGAGATCATAGGAAAGAGGAAAGGGCAAAACGAGGAAAGGAAAATGGCATCTAACGTCTAGATTCTAGACAGTGAGCACGTTCATGATCGGTGTGCTCTCTTTCTTCACGATGAAGAACTCCTTCTTAGGGCCGAATATCAGGAGAAAGACGGAGGCGACCTACAAAAAGTCTTAAATGGGCTATATTTTGAAAAAAGGAGTATGTTTTTAATTTATTTTGAAATGTAACCAAACAATCGATTGCGTAATCACTCTTCTCATTAATCATACTATAGTGGCCATTTCCCCCTTACGCAATCGATTGTGGGCTGCATTTCCATGTCAAGTTTAATATTTGTGTGCAATCTCGTCCTTCAGAGATGAATTCGAGTCAAATCGGCGTACAAAAAAAAACAACACAAAAAAAAGAAAAATATTTGTCAAATGATACCTGAATTACGAGGGTGTAGGGAATTGTCAAGCACGCGCCGACACAACTCAGCAGCAGCATGAAGATGTTTTGCCTGTAATTTCGATGTATGTGTATGATAATAGGAGTACACTTCTATTATCCATTCAATGAAATGATTTACCTGTACTTCTGGGTGAAGCTGCGAACAACTCCGAAGACGTTCATGTAGAGGTTGATGGCGAGAAGAGAGGCGAAGATTATATCGAGCCAGACGACCCTGCAATTTAAATGTATTTGTGATTTGTAGAATTTCCACATTATGCATAAATCAAAAGAGCCGTTGCTCGTAAAATAAACACTCGTAAAATAAGGATCGAGCATTGAACTGGCTAATTTTTTAAACAACAATGCTGTTCGATACTCACTTTGGCATCGGGAAGAAGGGCATGACGAAGAGCTGAGCGATAATGAGCGGGGCCAGGGCCCACGAGTAGACGACCATTGCCATGGGCAGCTGAACATACAACTATGATCGATGAATTCGATTTTCAAGATTTGAGAAACTTCCAGCAGAAACCGTTCTACAATTTTCAACTACTACAAACTGTCGAATCTAGAATATGTATTAATCTATGATATTTGTTCTAGATTCGTCCATTCAATGCTAGAGAAGAATACGCTATCGATTCAACTCAGCAACAATGCTGACCTTGTAGATAAGTTTGATCTTCTTGGAGTGTACAGTTAGTAGGAGTCCTTCCAGCCATCGTTTGCGTTGTTGAAGGAAATCCCACGTCGTGAAAGGACTCTTTTCAAGCATCTCGCCTGTAATGTATCCATGTTTAGTAATGTGTACAAGATTGCATTTGCTCAATACAATGATGCCAATATCATCTTTACTCTTTGCTTTCATTCTAATTTGATCCACAATGATACTCGGATTGTATGTTATTGATCCTTTTCGGTCACACTTTTACTGTTTGTCTTCTGTTACTAGTGAGTAATCTTGAGGATGTTTGTCCACTGGTCGGTCACGCTCGATCATTCTCTGTGTTCACTTTCGGTCAGGATGAGTCGACGCCGTTATCGAAATCGTCTAGAGCGCGCGCTTATCAATAGCGCTTTTCATCGCCTCACTATGCTCACACAAGCAGACCCACAGTTGACACAGAGCTAGACTACGATCTACCCATTTCTGGACGCAGTACGGCACGTTCTGGGGGCATGTTGACAACACTCACCCCCTTTACAATCCTCACGCTCCGCTTTCGAACCAAATGCGATTTCCTCAGGAATGACTAACGCTATTGTGTATTGTCTTCCTTGTATGATTTATATGTCATCTTGTTGAAAATTCTAAAGCAAGCAACTTGCCCTCGACAAAGTCGAACGAGTAGCCGGCCTGCATTCCCAGAATCGCAAAGTAGGTGTCCTCGGCGATACTTCCTTCTGGGCCGTGATCCCAAGTGATCGTGCGCTCGGCTCCATACTGAAAGATGTATCATATCAATCTTCCAATCTGTATATGTTATTCACTTGATGTCACACCCGTTGGGGTGTATCAATAAATGAAATAAATAGAATACACTTTTTTAAATAGTATTCAAAGCTGCATGTTGCTCATAATTACTGTTTTCTGCAGGTGAATGCAGCAGAAAACAAGCCGGATGCCTATGAAATTTGAGACCGTATTCAGCGGCTTACCCTGGTCACGACATAAGATCCCTTCCACCCGAAGATTGGCTTGTGCAGCACGGAGAGTTGCGCGTGCTGCTTTCCGCAGTCGTCGGCGACTCTGAAAATTTGAAGATATATGTTCGTACAATCTCCTATATGCCAAACAGGCTAACTATTGTTTGAATATCCGAAGCACTAATTTCTCTGGCGAGATGACAACAAAAAATTATGCATATTGGTTGGTTAGTGTTTGATCCATTTGAAAATGATATTGGTGGTTTTAGAAGTTTCATCAAAATTGACACCGGCGTAATTTGGGTTTAAGACTCACTCTTTCACCTCTTATTTGTTTTCCATAAATCAGTCTTACCTGTAGCAATCGGATAGTGTGGTCAGCCAATTCACGATATTTCCATTGGCGTAAGTGATCACTCCCTGCCCGAACTGGTGCTTGCCCTCGTCGGCGAAGTTGAGAATACCATACACCTGCAATTAATAATATTATACGAATAACTACATTACAATATTATACTAATTATGACTGATTTCGCAGTGAATCATAATAAATATTATACCCCAATAAACTTCATTTGTTTCGTATATTATGATATTATCAACGATTGACCATTACGCTGTTTCACATGGTTAGTAAGAAATAAGTCAAATAAGGTGGTGCAGATTTTGTCTAAGAAGTGGTTTAATCTAACCGAATATGGGTGCGAATACACCGAAACAACGCCACTTTGATTGACACTGTGATCGCATCAATCCTCGGCATAAAACGGTCGTAAATTTCCCACCATTGCAGGCATCTTTATTTGACAATTCGGACTATGAACTACTCGAGTTGAAGGAGATACATGCGTTTTTTTTCCAAAATAACAACTCACTGAATCGTGTGTTAGCAGAGTCTCCTCATCCAGATGCACAACGTAGTCAGAATCCTGAAAAATATAGATTTCGTTGTTTGTTCAATTGCTGCATGATCACTCAAGCAACCCTCAATAAATTGTATAATCGCATTCTCGCAAGGAATGAAAGGCCCTGATAACACGATGAGCGCTCACTGATTGCGGTTAACCTCCCATAAAATTACACACGGTGACTCATGACTGATGTTTACGCTGAAGTGATTGATGAACAAACCAAAAGGGCAAATGAATGACGTAAGAGGACCTGTCTTCCTTCTATTCGGTCGATGTTAGTGATCGAATGAGCTAATTTTTCTTGTTATACACGCTCTTTATGGGCTCAATCTTCTGGCCGCATGATCTAATGGCAAATAATAGCTGTAAACTCACACGTAGTCGATTGACGCCATCTTCCAGACAGTATTGAAGAGCTCGTGCCTTGAAAAGGGCGCCATTCTTAGATCTGAAAGCGAATGACATGCTATCTATTTTCCTCCATCTTATCATTGATGCGTCATCCAGCATTCCCCTCGAAATTGATCCCAACATTTGAAAAATAGCCGATTCGACTTCGCACACTTTCTCCTCAGATTAATCTCTCTTGCGATTAATACTGACTCCAAGAATGTTATCTATCGCCTCAATGCTGAGCATGGCAATATGTCAGCGCCTCTTTCGTAAAGGGGGAGACGATGAGTCACGCTATACTGTGGACCAAAGATGGCTATTTTAGTGCCCCGCGCTTTCTTTTTCGATTTTCTGCATCACGAAAGATTCAATGGAATCAATTTTTGTGATTTTCTGTTACCCACTAATAATATGATAACTAAACGAATTAGGGATCACATAAATTTTGAGAAAAACAATTACTGGAAAGATTTCGGAACGACGATTTCTCGCACCAGCGAACCAGTGTGCAGTTCGATGCTGTTGTCGGTGACCACCTGAACGTTGATTGTAGATCAAAAGCTCAAAGTTCGTTGAGCTGTTTTTGTGATAAACGCGTGGGCAATCGCTCACCTCAAAGCAGTAATTGACGATTCCGGCCCTCTTGCAAGTGTCGATGTTTAGGGCGAGATTATCCTGCGAAATTACTAGTTTCTTGACCGTAATTTCAATTTGGCCTCACCTTAACGAGTTTTGGATACAACCCCCTTGTTACGACTCGGAAGCAAACGAACGGAGCGACTTTGGGATGGGCTCTCAGAAGCACCTAGAAATTGGAGATTTTGCCGAGAAAATCGTGTGTTTTCGAATGGAAACAACAGATAATTTTGTATATTTTTTAAAAATAAAAAACGATGAAATAAGATTTCTACCTTGTCTTTGAACTGGTTGAAGCAGGTGAAGCCGATCAGGTGAAATATGCATTGGGGAAGGACGAGAAGTTGGGTGCATTTCCAAATGTAGAGGAAAATTGTGAGGAAATACCCGTATCTGAAAAGAATATGGTCGAATTTCGAAGAAAAAACTTCAGCTTACTCTTGAATTGGATCGATTTCGACTTCAGTAGTGTCGAAGTATAGCGTGATGAATATGACGATGCCGATCCATGCGTACAGCGCCGCGCACTGTAACACGTGCTTCGCCTCGCAGTTCATACCCTGGAAAAAAACCGAATTGTCACGGGACTAAACCAGCTGAAAGTTGAATAGAAAATGTCCAGTAACAGTCGATTTGCGGATTACTAGAGTGATAATCGGCGATTTTCAAGGCGGTGAAATGGTGGGGGATGAAAGTCGGCTATTGATCATCGCCTGAATCACACTTGAGAGGAGGGGGGGGCGTTCGCTTTTTGATACACGGAATAAACATGTGTAGCGATTCCGCTGGCGCGTCATCGCACAAGCAAGCCTTGTGAACGGCGAATCCGCTCAGAAAAATGCACAAAATCGTACAAGCAGGAGCGAGGCTTGAGGAATTTTCTAAACTGATGACTCAACTGCGCACTAGCAAGCGTCGATTCGCTCGATGGAGTGACTCTTCGGCGCTGATAAGAGCCGATGCTCATTATGCTACAAGCGAGAAAGACAGCTCGAGAGGGAGAAGCGACGAAAAGAGGGGGAGGGATTGCAGAGGGCAGAGTAGGCAGAACATTCATCAATATCTAATCAAAAATGACTGGTGAAACCATGATGATACAAGTATTGAAGGGAAAGGGAATCTGATGACTAGTGAATCGCCTCCATACTGAAGAAAGAACCGAACCAGTGTGTGTTCATCATGAAACAAGTGAGAGATACGGCTGAAGAAGCGAGAAAGTGAGAAAGAGAGAGAGGTGGAAGAGAGATAGGGGCAGATTAGGAACAAAACTGTCTCAACACACAACGAATTATAAATGCCGTAAGATTGATGAAACAACTAATACGCGTGGTTATCTTGATAGTGGATGATGGCTAGAAGTCGCGAGGAAGAGATTGAAAGAGGAAGGATTACATAGAGCAGAGCGGGACATTGCCTCAACACACAAACATATCTATTGAAAGGAAGTGTGTGAATGATCACGAGATACATTCTCGGTGTTCCTTCTTAGTACGTTTTCATCCTAGTACACACCCTTTATACTAGTGTTTGAGACATAAACACACAATTTTTTACAATATGGTATATCTTCTGAAAATGTCCTTCAGGCATCTCTAAGGTAGATTTTTCAATTTTTTCCTTGCAATGAGTTGTTATCAGTTTTTCATGACGTCGGATTGTGTACGTGCAGCGCTTCTTTCCAGAGAAAAATAAATTGCAACCGCGTCAACAGATGCTATTTTTAACGAGTTTTCATGTTCATTATGCTAGTATATTTTCAATCGAAAAAAAGATTTCACGTGAACTTTGACAAGTAAAACGTTAAAATATGAAAAATGTTCATATGACGCCGTTCGCCTTGTTTTCGAGCAATGGCCGGCACAGCACAAAAAGGTCGATTTTCTGAAACATCGTGTATTGGGGTTATCGAGGGTGCTGAAGACGATGAGCATATTTATTTTATCCCTAAAGGCCTCGTTGGCTCCAGACGGCGTCACGTCGAAATCACGTTATGACGTACAACTCGGATCCTGAGAGGGCTAATTTTAGGTGAAAATTGTTCCTGGGGTATAATTGCATGGCGATCATGCCTGTGTGGTTTATTTTTTATTATTTTCAAAAATAATTTTTTAAATATCAACTTTTCGTTCGGTCATTTGCGGGCTTAGCAACCTAGCTATATCGATCGAGCGTGACGAGAGGATTCAGAATCTATAATTTTATCAAATTCTAGGGTAGGGACTCGGAGAAACTCGACTTAGAGTGTTTTGAAAGTGCAAGGAAATGAGGCTTTCCTCCCCTCCCTCTCCCTCCTCTCTCGTGCACTCTCTCCATTCCCCACGCTCTCTCGTCGCGCGGCCTCAAGGAAGCGATCGAGAGGGGAGGGTAAGAGGCAAGGGAGCCCCTTTTCCTTGCACTCTCAAAACACTCTAAGTCGAGTTTCTCCGTCCCTACCCTAGAATTGAATAAAATTATAGATTCTGAATCCTCTCGTCACGCTCGATCGATATAGCTAGGTCGCTAAGCCCGCAAATGACATATCGAAAAGTTGATATTTTTAAAATTATTTATGAAATTAATAAAAAATAAACCACACAAGCATGTTCGCCATGCAATTCTACCCCAGGAACAATTTTCACCTAAAATTAGCACTCTCAGGATCCGAGTTGTACGTCATAACGTGATTTCGACGTGACGCCGTCTGGAGCCAACGAGGCCTTTAGGGATAAAATAGATATGCCCATCGTCTTCAGCACCCTAAAATAACCCCAATACATGAAGTTTCAGAGAATCGACCTTTTTGAGCTGTGCCAGACCTGCTCAAATTGTCTCGAAAATAAGGCAAACGGCGTCATATAAATTTAACAACAGATCAATAATTAAATCGCGATCGAGAAATGCAAAGAATGTGCACCTTATCATGATGAGATCATGATGAAAAACTGGGAAGGGAAGGAGGATGAAAGCGGAAGAGTGTGACTAGACGTCGATGAGTGGGGTGCTCTCCTTCTTTACGATGAAAAACTCTTTCTTTGGTCCGAAGAAGAGCAGAAAGACAGAGGACACCTGCAAATTATCACCTTCATAATGAAACATTTCAAATGGGAGAACCTGAATCACTATTGTGTATGGTATAGTCAAACATGCCCCGAGACAGTGTAGCAGCATCAAGCATACATTGTTTCTGTAATTTTAATGATTATGTGCCTTTTTTGTGTAAAAATTATGATTTGAAAAAATATTGATCTGAAAAATTATGACTATGATGATATAATGTATAATAAAGATTCAAATATACCTGTATTTTTGTGTGAAACTGTGTACGACTCCGAACACGTGCATGTAGATGTTGATCGCGGGCAGAAAGGCGAATATTGACTCGAGAAGGGCATTTCTGCAAATTAACCGCTAGCATCTAGGGCATTCGTTATCATAACGATATCCAATTTAAAGGTGTGGCAAAAAATGAGTTTTAAGATAAGGGGACGCACCTTGGCAAGGGAAAGAAGGGCGTGATTAGAAACTGGGCAAGGATAAGGGGCGTGAACACCCATGAGTAAACCACAAACGCGAGAGGAAGCTGAAAACGATGATAACCCTTTAACATCGATTCACATGTATCGTACATTGAATCAAGACCAATTATGAGCTAAAAATAACACCACCTTGTATAGCAGGCGTATCTTCTTTGAATGAACCGTGAGCATGAGTCCCTCCAGCCATCGCTTACGTTGTTGCAGGAAATCGCAGGTCGTGAACGGACTCTTCTCCAGCATCTCTCCTGCAAAAGATTCATATTTGTATTGAAGTTGATCATCCCACTTCCTTGAAATTAAAAATTAAGCATTATTTCGGGCTTTTTATAATATTTCAAAGGTATTTTTTATTGAATCTACTGAAAACTCGAGTTCGCTCTCTTATCGGTCCCTGTGCACACATTCTCACTGAATGCGCACGACTATCATTAGTCACTATGAACAAGGAGTTTGGAGTATTGTCAGCCTGATTTTACAACAGTTTCTTCACATCTCCTTACCACTCTAGTTTGATCCCCCGAGGTAAATAGCGTGATGTGTTCCAAAGAAGTGGCAAATCCAACATGAGAACAGCTCATTAGCCCATTTCTCGCCAAATAGTCAGTAAGGTCATCCGTATGAAGCATGATAAACCTGCCACCCTACTAACTAGGGTTGGCTATTCGACCCTCATTGCGACGTCGCAACCTCATTCCGCCTCGCCTATTGGGAAATTAGGCGAGGGGTTGCGATTTTGCGATGAGCGTCAAATAGCCAACCCTACTACTCACCCTCAATATAATCGAACGAGTACCCGGCCTGAATTGCCATGATGCCAAAGTAAGCGTCCTCGGCGATACTTCCCTCCGGCCCGTGATCCCAAGTGATCGTTCGCTCGGCGCCATGCTGTCATTGAAATTTAGATTTTTTAAACGCTTTGTATCATCCATGATTTTGCCCATTTTTGAACATTGAACGACAAAGGAAACCCCTGGGTACCCTAGTAACGACGTAGGATCCCTTCCATCCGAATAGCGGTCTGTGAAACACGGATAGTTGACCACGCAGCTTCCCGCAATCGTCGGCGACTCTGAAATTTGGACTACTAAATTGACATGCTTCCGACCAAATAGAGCACGCCCATCAATGATGACTATGGCATCTTAACACTTGCCTGTAGGTGTCGGAGAGCGTATTCAGCCAGTTCACGATTTCTCCGTTAGCGTACGTTATCAGTCCCTGTCCGAAGTCGTGCATGCCCTGTTCGACAAAGTTGAGAATCCCTGCCACCTGTGGTAGGTTTCTTGGTATTTTCTCGGTTTCGTTCTTTATGTTTTATGTGAACAAACAATGAATGGTTTTACCGAATTGCTCGTTAAGAGGGTCTCTTCGTCCAGGTGAACCACCCAATCGGAATCCTGAAGGGATAATTATTCCAAAAAAGCGGATAATAAAATAAATCAAAATTTAGGAAAAGAGATCAAAGCCTGACATGCAGCCGGTTGACATCGTCCTCAATGCAGTATTGTAGTGCACGGGCCTTGAATAGTGCTCCGCTCTTCGACCTCAATTGTTTGCAGATGACATGCTTCAGATGTTTCGTGATCATTCATTATTATGGAATAACAAAACAAAGCGCTTTCAATTATATTGTTGTGCTCGGCAAATCCATTCGTTCCGTTCATCTGCGTTACGAGAACAGCTCACGCTTATCCCCTGGTCTTTCTAGTGCCTACCACCGATCGGATGGTTCATATCAGTGTGTGCAAAAATAGTGAGAGTTGTTTACCGTGAAATGCTCTCACAGTGCGCGATAACAACCCACCACAGGGCACGCGAATGACTCAGTCCAGAATATGATCAGATTCAATTAGCGAAATATACATTAGCAAGATGCGGATTACACAATATTAGTATCGTGTGACGAGATGAATGACCTTATTTTTGAGGCACTTTTCGTTCCATATTTAAATTAGCTCAGAAATGGTGTAATGATTACTTGTATGCGCTTGGAACGACGACCTCTCGTACCAGTCGCCCTGCCGCAAGATCGATACGATTGTCAGTGACCACCGGAATATGAGTTTTGCTTCCGAGTTTGAGTTAAGCAAAACAATTTTGCATACTTCGAACGTGAAATTTGCTAATCCAGCCCTCTTGCAAACGTCGAGGTTCACTTTGAGGTTGTCCTGCAAGATATTTTCAACAATTTGATAATTTGCTCTGCAAATCACGCATCCTATACCGGGTGAAGCGCCATTAGTGGTACTCTATGAATGCGTATACAACTACGATTACCTTCACTAGTCGTGGGTACAATCCTCTAGTGACAACTCGGAAACATATGAATGGCGCAAGTAGGGGAGCTGCTTTCAGATGAACCTTTATAAATGAATGTTGTAAATGGTCACTTATGGACTGCCAACCTTCTCTCTAAACGAGTTGAAGAATGTGAGACCGATGAGTTGAAAGATGCATTGGGGGAGCACGAGAAATTGCAAACACTTCCAATAATAGAGAATGATAGTGAAAACTAACCCGTATCTGAAAATGAACATCTGTGAAAAAATTAAGAATACCACTCACTGTTCAATTGGCAGAACGTCGATTTCAGCAGCACGGAAGAAAACAGAGAAATATATTACAATTCCGATCCAAGTATACATTGCGGCACAGTGCAATAAGTGTTTAGATTCGCAATGCATAGCCTGAAATCGTTGAATGAAGATCTCACACATGTGGTAAAAAGCGGCAATCAAATGCTTAAAAAAACAGACTGATTGTTATTGATAGCACAAACGCGTGAAGGTACGAGGGCCGTTCTTCACTCAACAACAACCGCGTCATTTCTCTAATCGCAAAACTCACCGCGCAAATGCAAACAACACGTCAACAAAACCTCACGATATTATTGGAGGGTGCAAAGAAACGGAGAGCGACTTGTTTTTGAGAAATACTAGCAGAGGTGTTCACTCTCGCGAACACCAGATGTTCGGGGTATCGCTGATAGCCATTTTAGTCTTTTACAGAAAAGAAAAAAAATCTACTGAATTTAGCATTCTCGTAAAGTTAAACCCACGTCGGAAAAAACTGAAATATCATCCAATTTATATTCGTGAATCATCTCCTTCAAAGAAAGGTTGGAAGATCGCAAGTGAAGGAACTGATCGGGGAGTCTCACGAGACGGAAATGTATGTGTG
Source organism: Pristionchus entomophagus (assembly GCA_036245825.1). Classification (NCBI taxonomy): domain Eukaryota; kingdom Metazoa; phylum Nematoda; class Chromadorea; order Rhabditida; family Neodiplogasteridae; genus Pristionchus; species Pristionchus entomophagus. The sequence goes on along the minus strand of BTSX01000004.1, from coordinate 5,214,411 downwards.
AAATGCGCAAAGTCGCCTTCTCACGGATCTTGTTTTGTTGTTCACTGAGATGAGCAAACGAAGTGAGCAAACACGCAAACATATGACAACAACACAGCTCATCTCATAGATCACGCGCAACTTCTGGCAAAGCAACTTTTTGTTGACGCTGATTCAACTCGAAGCAGAGTTGTTGATAGAAGAATGTGTAGACAATTACAAAAAAACACACACAAGAAAATATACTACATTGACGTGAAAGTAAGAAAGCAAATTGGTTTAGCTAAAGAGAAAGAGAAAGATTCGAACATAGACATTTACCTGAATTAAAATGAATAATATGGTGATGGTTAAGGAATTGATTTATACTAAGTTGCACAACGCTTTTTGTGCGGTCATCTTGATGTCTAGTGATTTTTCAAGTGTAACATTGTTTTTTTTCTTTTGTGGTTGCTTGATCTCTCATTTGAAAATTCGGCTCATACGTTCCTGAATAAACTGGAGAACTAATAGCTTTTGAAAAAAACTGGTTTCACAACGTTTTACGACCATTGCAAAATAAATTTACTCTACACCTATCGAGTAATACATTCTTATTTATTTATTTATTTATTTATTTGATACACCCCAGAGGGTGTGACAACATGTGAATAACATATACAGATTGGAAGGTTTAAAGAGAGAGGGGGAGTGGGTAAGGGGGAGGGGGGGGTAGAGACGGAAGAAGGGACAGTTGGAGTTGGTACTCCCACAGATGCTCTTGACTGATGAGGTGGACGAGGCCTCAGAACGGGAAGGGGACCGTTCCATCCATGTATATCTTATGGATCTAGAGCGAGTGTGGGAAGTGATTGAAGGATCTACAGTTTAGGGATGTCTATACATTTTCCTTCCCCTCAATTACTTTTGTTTGCTTACCAAAAAAGGAGTAATCTGGATGCGCGGATGTAGCGAATAATGACACTAATTCGATTTACAATTCGGAACGCGAAACAAAGGGCAAATGAGGCCGAAAGGGGGAAGGAAAACATGTAAGCATATCAGATTTGACTGACCACACAATAAAATCATCTCAAAATCTGAATAAATATCACGTGTTCCACCTCGTACTTGTATGATTTATAAACTGCCTCGTATACAAGAGCTGTGCCTGAATATTTGCTAAATGTCGGATTCAAGAAATATCAGGCTGTCTAAAAAGTTTCTGAGGTTTTTTACTTTCATCGATTCTCAGTTCTCGTGTCCTTCGCATTTGCCTGATCAACACATGACTTTTCATATTAGATAAGGATACCATTCCTCTGTATAGCGCACATTGTATCAGGGCTGACCGATCAGTAAGACAAAGGAAATGGAAAGGCAAAGTCCTTGTGTTCGGAGATGAATATAACTTTTTTTCGGATCAGAGCTCCGTGGAGAACAGTGATAGAGCCGGACTGGTTTGACATTTGTAAAGCGGGATGCTTGGTGATTACATTACAGCTAATACTAATGGTCCGTCACTTTAGACCAATTAGATATGTGGGCCCTAATGTAAATCAGGGGCAGCTAAACTTGCCCAATATTCGTTTATCTCACTCTCTTTTCGAGCCGATAGAAATACAGATCTCAAATTTAGTGAATTGTAAAGTACCATGCCTTCTAAGTTAATGAAATTATTTGGTTGAAGATCCGACTCTCCGGTAAAGGGCAATATTTTGTTGTATATTGATATTGGGGTTCGAACGTCGAAAATGAAACTTCTCCGTACTCTATAATTTCAATATTTCCAGAAGACCGGAGTTTAGGGTCTTAAATTAACAATCAACCCTCGCCCTAGTGAAGCCTATTTTTTGAATAATCTAAAGATGTTTTGTTTACGCGGGGTACGCTTTGGTCGAAAACACTGCAAATCTCGTGTTTTTGATAATTTCGATTCTCAAATTATTTTCGCTTCTTCTACGCAAGCGTGATCCAATTTACATAGACGGTGATAATGCCCAAGGTCACCCCTCAGATATGCTGTGTTGTCGATTCAACAATCGAAATTGAGCAACAGAAATTTGATAAATGAAAACCTCAGAAATTTTTTAGACAACCTAATAATTCTAGGTATTTTCGAAGCATCCGCTTCCGAAATAAGTATGGAATATCGATAATTGTTTTGCAATCCGTCCCGAGTTTCCTCAAATGTCTCGCGATTCATATAATTTGGCTTCAACGGTATCTCAAATATGGCATGTGCACTTTTCAAGATGCACGTTTTTTTTTGCACTATCACAGTGAAAATTGTTTTTATCATTGGAACCCATTACGAGGAGCAGCTCTTGCAGCAGTATCCTCTCATCCAGGGCTCCAAGCACTTGCCCCATTCTTTTTGTTTGGCGCAAGTGTAATCGGACGAGGGTGGAGTATCATCGTGGTAGTTCGAGCATCCCTCCGACTGATGCTGGGCCGGGGTGAACGGCATGGTCGCACAGGTCTTGCAGCAGAATCCGCGCATCCAGTGCTCGGTGTATTTGCTCCAACCCGCTTGCTGCGCGCACGTATAATCGGTATCGGGCGCATGATCCTCCAGGTAGTTAGTGCATCCTTTTCTTTGCAGCTCGATTTTGTCACCGGACTTGCAGTTACTATCATAGTAATACGTCTCCGCAATGACCTGATCTTGTAGTAGGGTGCTGAAATGATAAGTCGTTACAAACAGAATCTCTAAAATTCTGCATCTTTCGCATCGGACAATGACTTCATTGAGGTACTTTTGAGCACGAGACCAATATAAGTTATGGGTAGATAGCAATTTTGTGAATTTCCACCTACGAGGCTTGATCGGGGCAGACGTGAGGCACGTTGACGCAGATGAACTTCTTTGAATCCTCCAGAGAGATGGCATACGTCTGCAAACAAGTGTTGCACGTATTAGCTTCTGACTCTTTCGCAGTTAAAAATCATTTTTTGTCTGGAAAAAGACTCACTTCATTGAGTACAGTCCGAGCAGATACTCTTGACCTTTCCATATATCAGTTAGCGGAGCTCCGATAACGACCTGAAACTATTGTGTTTTGGGCTCACGTGTCCCCAAGTTGTGAACAATTAATCTGAAAGACTAGTGAGCAATTTTGGTAATATTCCCACCTGCGGTGCAAGAGAACTTGTACGTAAGACGCCCTCGCAGGTTGTGCCCATGTGAGTGCAGAGGGCGTATTCGCTCTGAAATACGAGATTTTTGTGTTGGCGAATATGATAGAATAGAATAGATTTATCCGCACAGGTGGTATTGTTGTGGGGGGGAGGGGTGGGGGGGGGAGGTGGTTGGAACAAGAAGAACAAAGAATGTGTGAAATGGGGGGGGGGGGGGGGGGGGTAACTAAGCGAGTAGAGCGAGCAAGTATACAGATCATCCAACCTCCTTACACATCACATTCACGAACTCTGCATAGTTTGTAGGTATTTTTCCTTTTCGAAGTACAACATACAGTAATTTACCTACTCTGTTTGCAAAACTGTGCTCGCGAATCTTAGTTCGAAATTTTTCTCGACACAATTAGAAGCCTGCGCCTCTGAGATTAGACTTGGAAAGAACCAGAAAATCGTTTCTGGTTCGGGATAATCTTGAATTCCCGAATAGCATTTCATAGACTAGTTTAAAGTCATTGATCTTTCGACGGTACATCAACGTGGTCAGTTTGAACATCTCGTTTCGTTCAACTGGTAATGGCCTGTTTTCAAAGTTGTATCCCAAACATTTGTAGCTAATCAACCTAGTGACTTTGTTCTGCAGTTTCTCTAGTTTACCAGCTTCTCTATCGAAAACTGGAAATGCGACACTAGGACTGAATTCTACCATAGGTCTAACGTAAGTAGTGTATGCATTAACCATCACCGCAGCGTTATTGGTGCTGAGTCCACGGAAAATTAAGTTGGAACGGATCGCAGCTTTTTGGATCACTATGTCAAAGTGTTCTTTGAATGTCAATTCCTTATCGATTTGAATACCGAGATCTCTGACAGAAGACTTCGGATCAATTTGAGTTCCATTCAAGTAATACTTCAACAGTGAATTTTCATTTCCTAAGTGGAGTACGTTACACTTCTCAATTGCAATTCGCAATTGCCAGATATCGCTCCACTCCAAAATTGAAACAACACATTCCTGAAGTTTGATTGGACCACTCAGTTCATCTTTTTCGAATGCGAGGTATATTTTTAGATCGTCAGCAAAAGTGAAACTTTTGCACCCATGCTTGTCTATAACCTGCGATAAATCGGCAGTATATAGATTGAATAGCAGAGGTCCTAAAACTGATCCTTGTGGGACCCCACTAATGACCGGTCTTGATTCAGATAATGTCGTTTTGATCCAAAATTACCGATCAAAGCTTTTTAAATAATATTTCAAATGGATGTATTATCATTTTTTCTGGTTCAAATCAGTCACTCCGAAAGAATCGAACCTCGAAGGTAACCTCGGTGCGAGTTCCGAACAAATCATCGGTGTTCTCTGCAAAATAAAATATATTCATTTAGAAAAAAGATGAGATTACTATAAAAATATGAGTTGAGGAGTTGCCCATGCAGAATCATCGGAATCCCCTTATCTGCATTTTAACTTTCGCTAAAAAAAGCTGTGTTTTGCAATACCCTTTTCGTCATTATTGTTGAGCTGATATGCTGCAGTGAAGTGGTGAGGCAGGCATGCGTAAATCAAGGATTTGATTTGTATATTTGAAAATAAGTGTGGCTATTGTGCTAGGTAGAAAGAGCTGACCAACATCTACAATTCCTAGGTAAATAGTCTTTGAGTAAAGCAAGACACCACTACACACCACTTACCACTAGGGTTGGTAATTCAAGGATTGACTCTCTCCATTTCGCGCGTTCTCTCGCTTCTCGCACCGGCGAGAGAGTATGCAAAATGAGGAGAGTAATCCAATCATACTTACCACGCTCATCATACATGCCCATCGGCTCTGGAACATGAAGAATGGCGCTAGAAATCGATAGATATGAGATATGCTGCACATATTCAGATTAAAATAAATAATGCATGGAATCTATGTTCGAATATTTGTTGTTTTCCACATTTCATACTTACTGAGTTTTCTGGATGATCGAACGCACGCGAAACGTAATTGTTTACTCGATACTCCCGATCGACGATTCTGAAGTGTTTAAAAATTAGAATTTTAATAAATATTTACAATAGCAAATTACCTTGCTTTTTCTACGTAAGCGTCGTCGGTATGATGTGTACCAGGGCGCATCTTCGTTGGATCTAATCTGTGTTTGGATGTTCGCCGTGATTATATGGCCGAAGTGGTGTAGCGGTCTATGGCGCGCCCTCCCATTCCACCATCACGGATTCGATTCCCGGTGGTGACACCGCCTCCGCCTCACCTAGGTGCACACCCATTGGGGAGGGGGAATTGGTACTGACAAGATCACGTGGTAAATAGGTCTGGCGAAAGGTGGGCACTCCAGACTGACAAGCCCATTGTATCATTGGCCTAGCAGTGATCTACCGCGAGCCCAGTCTCGAAGTCGGGATGAACCTTTACCTTTACCTTTACCTTTATATAGCCACCCAATTGGCAGAAAGACTTACTCCTTGTATGTTTCGACCACTTTTCTCTTCACGACGATTTGCAACGAGGCCTGTAAAAGTTATTGAATTTAAAAAAAATTAAATTGATCGGAATAATCGACTCTACTTTAAACCCTGATACTGCTAGAGTTTCAAGACTCGAACTGGATCAAAATGCACTAAGAACGTCACTAATATAATCATATTTTTATAAATTGCAAACACACTGCAATATAGGCCCAAACGACCGTCCTCGTTGCGACCTCTTAAAAATTCAGTTAATATAAACCAAGGAAATTTTATTTTAAATAGGCAGAGGGTTTTTTGATAATAGGAAAATTTTCTGCTCAAAATTTGCAAACTTTGTTCGACATACTTAAAACTCAATACTGGGTTCTTTTGTTGACATTATCCAAAATCGTCGGACAAACGGATTCAACAACATACTGGTCGGGGATGCTCGTTTTCGTGAGGCATCGAGCAGGCACGACCATGTAGTGGAAAGCTATGAAGACGCCAATGCAAACCTGAAATTACTACGTGAACAATATACATTCGAAAAATATCAGGGCCTCTAAATTTAGTGTTACATCTCGGTCAAATCCGAAATAGTGTTATTGGGCAATTTACAATAGCTTCGGAGTCTCCATCTTTTGACCTACCATTACTCGGAGATTAGACTAGATATCAAAATTCCGCGAACGCGGTTTAAGTACTCAAGTTATACATTTCAGCTGAATCGGGGACACAAATGTGCCGCGGGTCGTCAATTCTCTAGATATGTTTATTTGTTTCTGATGCTGCCCTACCTGCTGCGATACTTTGTTCTGCACCCGAAACATCCAAGTTTCATGCGGTCCGATCTGAAATACAATTATTTGCATTATATCATTTTTGCCTTATTTTGTGTGGGATGGCATGATGATTCTTATTGGATAAGAATCATCATGTCAACCCGTTGCTGAGACCCCTTTAAAGTATGTTACTTTATGTCAATTTGTGTGGCAGGTGTGTCCTCCGTCAATCCGTGAACACGGATCTTCCAAATTTCCGTTTTGAGACAGGTCAAATCCGCCTTCCTCCTTATCAATTTCATCAAAAACCGCTCGCTAGCCAGACGAAAATGAGTAACGCAGAGGCAGAGGTCGTCGCGAGCGGTCCTTCTCCATTTCTCTCTGATAGAAAATGGAATCCCTCTAGTTCCCCTCGTCTACTCCATCAACTCAACAAGATCGGAATCCCCATCCAAGCCGGACTCTGGTCACCGTGTGATGGGTATGACCTACTCTGATGTTTGGTCCCTCAGATACCATTCTCGTCGAGTCTCGTTTCGCGATTGATGACTCGAGTTTGGTGGACTCAGTTCTAAAATCACGGGAGCCTTCTTCCATCATCAACAATGAACACTCTACATCAAGTCCTATCGTCCTGGATGATCGCAACCCTTTCTCCAGCCAATCTCTTGGGTCTGTGAATGGAAAGAAGACCGATCCCTTGACCCCCACCCAGACGAAATGATTCTCTCTCGAACGAAGAACCGACCCGAAACCTATCTGAAACCATCCATCCCCATCTGGTGTCAACTGCCTGACATGATAAATGTAAATGTGTAAATGTAAGAGGCAGAGGAGGAGAAGAGGTTCAACATATTACGACCAGAAAAGCAGTTTAAAAAAGTCTTTCCATTTTTTTTTCAAGTTACACACTTTGAAGGGGTGGCATGATGTGATACACGCCGCCGACCGCCGCCCGGTCTTTTCTCACTATCATTAGGGGTTTGAGTGTATGTACATTTTAAGAGGAAGCCTCACTCTTTAGCGGGACCCCATGAATCCTGTAGAAACTTGATATCACCGCTTACGGGCTAAAACATTTTTGTGTAATCACTTGTGATATCATCGGGATATGTCCTACCTCTTTCGTTTCACCTGAAACTTATCATTACTTTGACATTGGAATTGATGCAATACCTCCTTTGATTAGAGCGATGAGAGATAGTAATGTTATAATTGCATTCCTATAAATCGGGAGTCAATTGAGCGACAATAGAGAGAAAGAATAGGAAGATTTGCCTTGCAGTGCTTTTGGATGCCATTTATAGCCTGTACGATTGAATGATCGTGGGAACCAAATCGCTTGATGTAAAACCAATCGCGCGTTCACAGGATTCACATTATCGAATATGAAATCCTCAATTCCCTCACATTACTTTGAGAAAAGAACGATCTGAGCGTATCTGATGCCTTTCAAGTCCGCCGATTAGGATTCGGAATTATCGGAATTAATACCTGCCATAAACATGTTTTTTAATGAGATCATACGAGAGAAAAAAGTTCCAAAATGGCTTAGAAATAGCGATGCATCAATCACTTCCACATTACGCTACTGTTTAGCGATATCGCTACGCCTCCGCCTCCTGAGATTGCGAAAGATGCAACATCCGTAGCGATATCGGTAAATCGAATCGTATTGTCAACAGCAGTAGGCCATGCAAATCGCGTGTGCTTTTGCAGAAATATTTGGGCATGGGAGAATTACACAGAAGAGCTGATGCTGCAATCGTTATGTACAAACATCGGGTAATATCACATCGGTTGATATCTCGCAGCCTCGGTCGGTTTTGTGCATCGATTACTTGAGTTTGTACGTTTTTGCACACTCGTTGGCTGCTTTCATATGTTCCCCGACTCACCACAAGACAATTCACACGTTGTCCGATATGACTCTGCGTAGGGTTCGCGGGTGAAGCAATGAGGCGATCGTGCAGAGAAATCACGCTGTCATTAAGAGATCGGTTATTTTAGTTAGTATGGGCCGGCCCAAACTTTTTCCCTGGATACCCCCATGGGTCCCCATCACCAAACGGGACACTATACGGTCCAGATCATTAAAACATATAAATGAGTCCTCCAAAATAACGGAGCCGGTCTCTTAAGAGAACCGTCCTGTCGGTTACTGTATTGTGACTGGACCGCTGTACTGTAAGATTATACTCATCCTATCATACACGCATTGTAATAGCAATTCGTCGAATTACAAAAAAAATTAAACATAGATGAGCCCGGGTTATCCCCCGAAAAATTGTGAGGACAAATTACTTGATCGTATTGACCACGCGGGTGTCAATACACGCTTCTTCTAGTGCGTGATGCCATCAACTCGCGAGACTAGAGCAGTCAATCGGCGAACTGTTGCAATATCTTTTAGAACCACTGGATTCAGATAACGATATATTGCCATGCACGTTCGAAATCACGCAAAACAAACTATGCACGTGTGTGAAGCTGCCCATTCTTGGCAGAAATATAAATGGTATTTCAGGAACTTGAGATTCGGTTGATGTTAGAGGAACGAATTATCATTGGCGAGAGGAATCTATTATATTCAAGGAAAATTCATTTCCATACTAGTACAATACAACACGGATACGATCATACTTCAAATATTTCAAGGAGTATGAGAGAATCCGACTGTTAAGACTCTGATATTTATTGACTTTTTCGATCCAATTTTGAAGATAAAATTATTGAGCGCGGAACGGTAATCGGAACTGGAAAAGGAAGGAAGCGTTGATGGGAACATTGAAATCAGATAGTGCTCGCCTTATCGAATAGTAAATGACAAGCTTGATAGAAAGCGCGATGTTCACGAAAATCCTGTTGAAATAAGCCCGCGCAAATTTTTGTTGATCTGGAAGCAACTATAAACTCCAAGGATCGCGTGAAATTGTTTCACAATTCAGGCTGAGATGCTCATAGAGGGCAAACAATCCAGATGTGACAAACCATCCTGTAACATCTACCGAGACAATCATGAATAGTGATTGACCTATTCGCTTCATATCAATCGCGTCTGGAAGGGAAATTCATCTTAATTGCTGATTTTTTTGAACTCTTATTCGAATCTTACCAGCTTTTGTGCGCAGTCTCAACCAAAGAATGAAATATACGAGCGAGCTTAAACTGTTGATAGTCATAGTTGACTGAGCCAGTCTTGAGATTCCTCCGTTAGGAAATGGAGCGAGCAGTTCGCACGGAACTTGTCTTAATTCATTCACTGAGTTGTTGGATACATTAGTGATGTGTACGTGACATATAGCTCACAAGGTGGAAAATGTCGCCGATCGCGCAAATTGCGGTGAGAATATTGCACGTGGTCCGCAGGGATCTGTGAGCGATAATTATTCTCATAGATTTCGAGAAAGCAAGCGCCCAACGAATTCCCGTACTAACTGAAGATAGGTGAACGATGCCAAACTGTGAATGTCCGCGATTCTCGAGATTTCAGCACGCAACCTTGTGTTGATAGTAGTCAGCAAGAGTAGGAAGTTGCAGATGATCCCGATACTTGCAGATAAACTCATGATTCCGAAAAATACGAGTCCCAAATTCCAGTGAAAGCGATCGATTCCATTCATTCTTAGAGAAAACTGGCTATTCGTAGAAATGATACATCAGAGTGATTTGAGACATAATACGAATAAGCACTGTTGTAGTATGCAGATGGAGTGGTTGTACTTACTGTATTTAAGTTATTCCCGATCGGGTTTTGAAAACATGATTTGTGGAGTGGATATCAAATAATAAGTCGTTTGTAAATGTTCCCTGTCAATATCTGATATCAAGAGTGAAGAAGAAGCCATTTATCCAAAATAGTAAAAAAAAAGTTTATGAAAGAATCGAGGTATTCAGAGTCCGAACAGGCCGATGTCGATGCACGGTCTCGCTTCATGAAGTGAACGGAACTCTCTCAACTGTCGAGACTCGGTCAGCCAGTCGGAGAATTCAGCTGGCATCTTCAATAAAATAATTAAATTTGAGTTAATCAGAGCTTTCTACAATTTGAAGTGCCGGTAACGGTTTCTCCATCTCGCACATTCTCTCGCCAATCAACCGGTCGAGATATTGTGCAAAATGGACAGTTCGTGTCCAATATTTGGAATGCCCATGTTAACTGACCTCATCGGGAAGTGTGAATTGCAGATGCACGTGGGAGACCCGGACTTTGTCCCTCGTGCTGAGCGAGATTCGGATTCCGTCCGATCCTGTGGAGCAATTTGGGATAGGGAAGTCCTTCCTATTGTCAGTTCCATCTATCTACGCAGTTCTCCTATGTCTGACCGGGAAACTATTCTACCAAAACAGGTGCGAAATGGGATCAAATAATGGCGAATAGTCGCAATTTGCAAGTCACCTGCTCTCATACCCGGTGTATCAAATAAATACATAAACTTCTCACCACCGAATTCGGGATGATCATGGAGAGTGGTGGAGGGCTCGAATTCAACCTTAAAAAACGCAATAATTTGTTGATCTGAATAGTCAGAATCAAATCACAACAAAATGAACATTATCCAAAGCAAATACATAACCTCACTTCAAATCGGCTGTCACTATATCCATTATCGACAACGAGTGTATTCATATAAATATTTTCCTTAAAAATGTAAAAATATCTTTTTTTAAATTATTGCTTGCAAACTTTCGATTTGAAAGTTCCGACTTGTGACATTCCATCGAGTCTGCATACTCCAATTTTTGCACTAACTTTAGGCCCGTCAGTCGAGCCATCAGCACGTTGAAGAACAACAGACACTGTGATCTGAAACGGGATCTTAATGAAATTAGAATTTTTAAAAATCTTTCTACTAGTACAACTTGCTCAGAAAACGGCCACTCGTTATCTCTTTCTTCATGTTAAAAATATATTATAAAGATACATTCAGTGACAAACCATTGGTCTGAGACCATCAATAATCCATCTCGGAATGCCGACCGAATCGTAGTCGAGTAGAAATTCAAGCGTCCCTCGATGCGCCAGATCGGCCTGCAATGAAACGTTTGACTACTGGAAAAGAAATACCCAAACAGTTTGTCAAACGGGACAGGACCTGTACAATGGAAACAAATGTATTGGATAGGCATCACAACTGGTTTAGATGTTGTTCGATATGGAGGGGAAACCAAAGCGCACCTTCTCGCTGGTGAATGACTGAAGACCATCCTTTTCCATCACAACATCGAATCCTCTCACACTCGATGCACGTGGGGTGACGCAGCACCCGAACGGATCGTGAGCAAGGAGCAACTGCAAATATCATATTTATTTTGGACTGATCTCATGATGATCTACTCGATTATTCCAATTTCACAATCACGATCTTTCCGATTATAAAACTATATTCCCCCGAGCACCCCCAGGTACTTCCCAATCTCCATAATCCTCACCATCGGGAATAATCGCTTTTGTGGCGCCCCCCCCCCCTCTTCTCCATTCAAAACAGCTCTATGTTTGTCAGTCTTTTCTTCCCCTCTATCTTTTTCCCAATCTCGCTCTCTTTCTCTATACTACAGAGTGAGATCGCAATCATTGCACCCGACATATTGGTCGGGAAGTGCATCAGTGAAAAAGAGCTTCATGACTGGAAAGTGCAAATGGATCATTTATTGATGCACTTCCCGACCAATTTTTCGGGTCCGACGCTTTCGTCAGAGGTACATATAATATAGACTGCATCATGGAAATTCACAAAATGGCTAATTTAGAATTAATCCAGCAATCCGCTAATTGCAATAAAAGCTCACATAGACAACACTAACCTTTGTATATAACGGAAAGTCCGCATTATCGAACGAGAAGCTGAGAATAACATCGGATGGCAAGGTTATACCATGAAATGATCAGATAAGATACAAATAAGTGGCAACAGTGGAACCTTCTCGCCGGCATCGCGCCAGTGCGCATTCATTCCGCTCCGTGACGACATTGGCCAGTCGTGGCGACACCTGAAGTTGGTTTCCATATGAAGTCATCCAATTGTTTTACAAGAACGCGAAATGAATCGGTTATTCTGCGAAAAATGTCAATTCCATGCAAGTCAGATCCAGAGAACGTTCCGGCATTGCACATTTAGAGGTTATGAATAGACGCTGCCACTCAATGCCGATCATACCTTGCAAAGTGCGCACTCCGATGGATGATCACAGAACGAGAGAATGTGATCCCACAGTTCAGAAGGAAGTTTGTTCGAAGGCATTCGATTCAGAACGTTAAAACCGTTAACAATCTGAACAGCAATGATTTTTTGAACGCGTGCGCTTGGACAGACGCGAATACCAACTGCGTCTCTCCGTCAGTGAATAGCACGAACTATCTCTCTTTCTCTGCATCTCTCTCACTTGTTCACGCACTCTCGCACTCCTATATGAGAGGGAGGGAAGAGACGCGCACTGTTTCTCTGATTCTCTGTCGCTCTCTCCCATTTGAAAGAGGATTGTGATCGCAGAGAAAGGGAACCGGCTAGGGTGAGGGAATTATCGTAATAGATCTGTGACCTCTGGCAGTACAATTTCAGGTAGAACATTAATGACGGGAAAAGAAAGGAAAAGAGAAATGTCTTCCACGTATCATATCCGAGAATGGGAATGCATAACTGAGTGAGCAGTGGAGGTCGAGATGGAGAGTGGATGAAGAAAGAGGTCAAACAATGGACAACACTTAGTCAGAAAAAATGCACCCAGTGGGTAGTACTCTACACTGTTTACCCTTTCACATGACGCAGTCAGTTCCCTAACTGTCAACACGATTATAATATTTAGAGAATGGTGTTCGAAGAGGATGATGAGCGTGATAAGTGTGATTGGTAAGATGGTCAATATGTTATTCTAATCGATCGACGATGATAAAGATGCCAGGCGTAGTAGATATAGGGTCAAATGATTATCCCCGTGCTCGACGTAAACAACGAAGAAATATAAATACTAGGCGAATAGCATGTGGAGGAGAGCGGCTAGACGAAATAAGTAATTGAGCGATCGCGTATTCTCCCTATGTGACCTCACGATCCGGATCGTTCTATCTAAAGATCAATGACGTAATGAGAAAAAATATAGATCAGCCAAACGGTGCCGAATGGAAATCATTTGAAAAAATGGCATTTGAGAGTAAATCAAATTTTATTATGCATCTGTACTTGATCCTAGCTTTAGCGCATCGGTCAGAAGGAATATTATGGAGCTTTCTCTCCGAATAGAGGGCGGTAAAGAGGAAAGAATAGGAAGAGCAAGGACGGAAAGAGTAGGGGAGGGGAAGGTGTGTGCGGGAGAATAGTGAAAAAGGGACGAATAGGTGTAGTTAATATTCTTCGAGAGAAGAATAATCATCATAGCTGATCATGGACACTCTACGCATTCAAATCTGCACTGATTTCACGCGATTGATAAGTATATCGTGAGCTGAGGATATATAAATATATGTGATATATTCAGTAAATCAAGCAACACAATGATGATGCTTCTGATGATGCTCCTCCGGTCGCCATACTCTGAACTGTATGCGCCTTTGAAGTACTAAACGAATTTGAATGTTTAACCAGTCGATTCTCTTAACAACACTTCTCGTGTGACATATTTATCAGATATATGTTTTTCTCCTTTTCTGAGCATGCTAACGCTTATGAACAGGTGTAATCGGCACATAACACACGATTTTCGATATAATTGAGATTCTGCCAAAAGGGTCCGTACAAGGATTTTGCAACCTATGCTCAAAATTTGATTCTAGAGTAACCTTGGGACGTAGAGTTCGAAAATCGACCTTAGAAAGCCGTATCGTCAAAGCCTCATTCCCTGTGGCATACTTTCCGCTTTTTATATCTCATGAACGGCGCTTCGGAGACCCACAAAATTATATAAATTCTGAAAGATCTCGACGAAATAAGACTTTTTATCATTAGGAGTGAAAGGCTTGCTAATCAGCGAAAAAAGTTAGATCTTTCGAAAGTTTTCAAATTGTCACCCTGAAATTTTTTTGATCCTAACGTGCAAATTAAACTTTTTCATTCGATTCCTCATGCAATTTTACCCCTGGACTACTGTTTTTCACTGAGATAAAGGTCCCGGTAACAGGTCATTTCGTAGAGCAAATGTCTTCAACTCGCCATTTTTAACCAAAAAATGTTTTTCGAGCTCAACTTTTGTCTTTCATATTTTCATGCGCTCTAGTATCGATATTCGGTTTCCTCGTGTTAAAATACGCCAGAAAACCCTAGATTCAGGTATTTTCGAGATTATGACTTTTTCACACTTGACCCTAATTTCGAGTCCATTTTTGGTCAAAAAGTCATAATCTAGAAAATACCTGAATATAGGTTTATCTGTGGTATTTTAACACGAGGAAACCGAATATCGATACTTGAGCTCATGAAAATATGAAAGAAAAAAGTTTAGCTTGAAAAACTACATTTTTTTGTTAAAACGGTGTGTTGAAGACATTTGGCCTCCGAAATGACCTGTTACCGGGACCTTTATCTCCGTGAAAAACTGTAGTCCAGGGGTAAAATTGCATGAGTAATCGAATGAAAAAGTTTAATTTGCACGGTAGGAACAAAAAATTTTCAGGGAGACAATTTGAAAAATTTCGAAAGATATAACTCTTTTCACAGATTAGCTAGCATTTCACTCCTAATTAGAAAAATTCTTATTTCGTCGAGATCTTTTAGAATTTATATAATTTTGTGGGTCTCCGAAGCGCCGTTCATGAGATATAAAAAGCGGAAAGTATGCCACAGGGAATGAGGCTTTGACGATACGGCTTTCTAAGGTCGATTTTCGAACTCTACGCCCCAAGGTTACTCTAGAGTAAAATTTTGAGCATAGGTTGCAAAATCCTTGTACGGCCCTATCTCGAAAATATCGAAAATCTTGTGATAAGTACAATGATTTCCATTCTCATCTTTCCAGTCTTTATCTTTCCAATCTTTCCAATCCAGTCGAACATGATCGGGTTCGTTCTCTCGAAAGAGCAATGACGTACTGAGGGACAAGGTTGTTTAACTACCCGCTGTCGAATGGGGTCGAATTCGTAACATATACGATTTGGCATTGGATAACAGAATGATGTTGATGGAATCTACATACATCTCATCTATCGATCGAACATCGTCCTTTGCTAGTGCGCGCATCTGCAAGAAGGAAGATAATAGCATTGTACAGTTCTCCTGATCTATCTCTCTCCGAATCTAGCGTGATAATAAAGGAAGAGCAGGGACCGGGAGAGGGGATGGAATACGCGGCCGAAGATTTGTAGCGAGGGAAGGGGGAGAGAGGGAAAAACAATCCAGAGTTAATTCTAAACATCCCCATGAAAGTTAAACTAATCGCAGGTCTAAGCTGTTGCGTTGACCGACAGTCTTGGCATGTAGATATTGATAGCGAAAAGAGGCCTGTGAAAGTGGTATTATGTTGATGCAAAAGTTTCTGAGGTTACCTTTTATCCTATTTGCTCACGTACATTTCGACTGCTTGAAGGCTCAACATTGCATTGTTTTGGCACACCATAGTGCATTATCGTAGTATGTTTGAATCACATCGAACTTATGTAGAAGAGGAGAAAATGGATTTTGAAATTATTATGTTAAAAACGCGCAAATTTATGTGCCGTTTGTAACTGCACACCAAACATAAACACATTCTCCTGAGATTCTCCTCAACTGAGAAACATTTGGCTATGGTTGATTGTGAATTTGACCGCGGAAAATCCGGTTTCCTGGCTACCTGGAAAAGAGGGCTTAGCTAATATTCTCGATTTTGATGATAGATCAGGTGCGAAGAGCAACATTGCCCAGAATCTTGAAACGCAAAAAAAACCTCAGGAACTTTTGCATCAACCTGATAATATTTATATAAATCGTAGACGAAACAGTGATGGTGCTAATGATGTCCTTCCTGTCACCTATTTCTCAACTTTTCGCGGCTGAAAGCAACAAGTATTTGTTATCAATTGTAAATCAGGAAATGCTACCCTACGTCATTTTTACGTGTTCTATGTTTCTCTACATTCTTGACTTTGCCTACTCTTCGGAACTAGTGCAATTGGCACACAAATGAATTTCATTGCCTCCACATTCTTTACTCACACGTGCTCTATTGAACGACTGTTTTCGAGAATGGTGTGCCCTTTCGCTGAAAAATGGCAAAGGCAAAGACGCATTGCGTGACATTAAAGCATTGGGGAGAATTACTCATACTATTCTCTTATTGATAACGACGCTCAACGCTTCGTTCTTGCAACTTGCGAAATCAATTTGGTGCCCAAGCTCGATACATCAATGACTGTTAGTCCATGGGCAATTGCCGCAAGAATAGTAGTTTCCATAGAAGGTGAGTTCACTTCGCACGTAAATTTCACTCCAGCTTTCACAGCTGTATGTGGAGTCGTTCTCAACCTTCTTCTCCTGTATCTGCTCGCTCGATTGGATGTAGGACGGGCGGCCAGACTCTACCGCATTTCGTGCATGATAACGGCACTACTCGGCTCCTACACGTCGTTTTTGCTGCTATTGCTGGAAGACGTACATTGCAGCTGTAAAATAATTACATGAATACAAAAGTTACTCATTTAGCTCGTCATTCTCGTGGAAGGTGGCCTCGCAGTCGTTTTGTACGGGCCCATTCTGTTCTATTTGCCGGACAAAATCAATGACGTACTTTGCATCGGCTTCTTTACTCAAACGCATACGATGTGGCAGGTATTCGATTCTTCACTCGAGAATGAAATCGTTGTGATTTTAGACAATCGCGGCGCCCTCGATCATTCAGTGGATGTACCTGGCGATGTAGGATAATACTGTATTTTTTTGAAAGTTAAAAAATATTTTCAGGCCAAATTCGTCTGATGCTCGCAGATTATTCTGTGCCTACATCGTCCCAATTATATGCTATGCGAACACTCTGGTTTTGCTTTATTTAGTTTTTTGTTCAGAAACAATCGTTAAATCGTTATAGTACTACATGCAGTACATCATCCCAGACGATGCCATGAAAACAACACTTGTCCGAAGCATTTACGATTTGCACGGAACCGACTTGCGCGATTTTCACATTTACGGATTTCGGATGATTGACGAGGTATGATGTACAAGGAACGGTTGTTATTGGTTACCGAATAGGATGGTATCGATCTTCGGGATATCATGCTGCGCGAGGCGGTGCCTTCCTACATCGCCGCGTACGGCATGTTCATCTTCAGCGCGGTTCAGGTGAGCCTGATCATTATCCTACATTCTTATAACTTTAACTAGATTCGATCTCGACTACGCGGATTTGGGAGCATCACGAGCACTAAAACGGACAGGATGCAGCGTCGCTTCTTTCACATACAAATTGCGCAGGTAGGAACATTTTCAGTGACGCAGCAATCGATTCTGGCTCTGCACACGACAGGATTGAAAAAAATATGGATATAATAATCCTTGGAAATTATCAGGTACTCCTACCGCTCGTTCTGATGTCACCACCTATGGGTATCGCTCTGGTGGCCGGTTTCAACGGTGCAAACTTTGCGAGCCTCACGATCATCCTGGACTTTTTCCTCTGGATCACTCCTAGTGCAACGGTATTCCCTTTTTAAAAATCTTTCGCACAGGAGACCTTCAGGCTTTCCTACTTCTGATTTTTGTCGTGAAATCTTCGCGTAATCGGAGTGCGAAAACATCCCATGTGGGAATTTCGAACGTAAGATATTCAGGAAGATTTTTTTCTATAAAATCAAACATATATCAGAATTATCCGAGTCCACGAGTACCCAGCAATTCTTCTCGAACAGCTGCTTGAATTATGTTTACACAATTTGACTATCTAGTCGAAAAATGATAGTGCGATAGCAAATTTCAATTCATACTGTATGTACGATAATATTCTCAAAGTTTGAGCGTTTGAAATGAAGTTTGCGCTGTGATCATAAGTATACGAGAAAACAATCGAGCTGATAATAGCGTATCAAGTGTCGTCAATTTCCCGAGAAGCAAGCAAGTCATTAATTCTATAGGGTATCGTTGGACGTATCCACTGATGACTCCGGTTACATATTTATCTTGCCTCGAATATTCAACATTCCGATATGTTACTGAGATGCTTGTCCAGAACGCCTAAATTCCCAACAACTTCGAGGCATTTTAAAAGCCTCCGCAACGTGTGCTCTACCCTAGAATACCATTTTGGAAAGGTGGTATCCCATGGTTGTAAGTGGGCGTGGCATAAAAGAGGCAGAGCTTCCGGCGTCATGGACAAAAACCATTTCCCGGCGACAATTCTCGTGTTTTGCCACAATTTTCGTGTTTGTTGTATAACAATTGCAGTCTATTTGTCTCAGTGCTCACATTGTGAATTCAATAAATTTTCAAAACTATTCTTCTTTAATTTTGTTTACTGGCAGTAAGCCATTTTACACAGGGTTTCGAATATTCTCTGATGGCGTCTTTTATCCCACTATTCTGTGGTGCAATCATCAGTTTGGAAGGTAAATAATGCTTCCCCACAAAAATGCTTCCCAACCATCGCTAAAGGAATAATTGGCATAATTGTCAATGTATCCGTGCTCGTACTTTTGTGGATGAAAACGATGAGATCTGGGTGGTCCACTTATCGCATTGGCATGAGTTTCACAGCGACTCAAGGAGCATGGATCTCACTAACGGCGATCCTAACCTGCATAGTGAGACATCCGGCGTTCAATTTGAGTGTTCTGAACGCATTTAGACGCATCTTTTCAATCATCAAAATTATCTATTAATTGTCTATGGACCTCTAGCATACCTTCCCAGGGTATCTAACACTTTGATATGCGCAATAAGAAGTGTTTTAGATCTTCAGTGATATTGCAGTATTTCTCAATCCCCTACTGCTAATCGGTATCTACGAGTTTATTCCGGCAACTTGCCTTCTACAGTATCTCTCACTTTGCAAGTTCGCCTTCTTTTAATGGCGTGCGCAGAGAAGCCACATGGTTTTTCAATTCCAGACCTAACCTCTCTGATCGGAATCGAATTGCTTTCTCGTACTTGCCATGCCTACTGCTCGTGTGCTGTTCTGTGGTCTGACCGGTAGACATATATTGAGCTTAGAACTTCCCACATCTCAGCCGCACTACACAATCTTCTACGCTCCGCCCGCGCAGCAGCTCGATTTCGAAAATATTACTATCCGAGTTCATCAGCTGAATGCGGATGACATATTCTATGTTTACGGAGCTACGCTTTTCACGACGGAGTTTAACGTAAACGGGTCTACATTATACAACAATTTATGCTAACACGCAAAGATAATATCAAAAATGTGATAAAGGTGGCTGGACCAACAGTATTTAGTAGTAGCAAAAATCAATAATTTTCCCCATCAACCGCGCGGAACCTATTCACGCTGAATTACTGTAACGAATTTCAGAATAAGGCAGTGATCAACATCACTATCTTTGGCATAATCCCTCAATACTGTATCGCATATGGGATCTTTATCTGGTGCTGTGTGCGAATCTCACGAGCTCTGCGATCGTTCGGCGTAAAGCTCTCGAAGAAGACAGTGCACATGCAGAGAGCGTTCTTGAAGATGCTACTGCTACAGGTGTGGGGATATCAACGTTAATCTTGCGTGTGAAAGGTCCCGTTTCTCCACTGCCGTTTTGAGATTTGCGCATGATGAGTGTATCTCATATTACAGGGATATGAAGATTATAATATTTGGAATGGATAATACTCATCCTTTCAGACTCTACTGCCACTCCAGGTCCTAGCGCCGCCTATGAGTGCCTTTGTGGTCGTTCTGTTCACTGGAATGGCGATGGACAAGCGCACGATTGCGATGACCTTTTCGATATACGCCGTGCCAATAGTTCAGATAGGAGTTCGCTCAATCTTGGAATTATTGGTTTTTAAGAAGGGCACAATTGTGACTAAAAGGCAAGCGGAATTTAGCCACTCCCTAAAATGCATTTGAGGGAGCGATCGCACTCGCGTACGTCAATGGATTGGGCGGTTCCTCGTCGAACAGCGTGCAGAAGTCGACCAGAAGGACAAAAATGTCGATAACAGTTCACACTCATTGAAACACAATTTTGTCTGGTTTCGCAATTCTGTCTTTCGATGTAGTTTGATATTATTCAAAGAGTCGCACATATGCACATGTCACCCAAGAATGGCACGTTTTGTTTGAAATCTCCATCCCTTCTATGCTCTTCATAATAGCCCACGCTTCCGAATTACTGCAAATGAATGAATTGCGTTTCTTCAAAGCCAGAATAATCAGGTTATCATAGTAGACGTGAGGAATCACGTCTACTATGATAACCTGATTATTTTCGCGTATGATGTGTTTTTTCTGTTTTAAAATGGTAAAACCACGAGATATTTAGTGACATTAAAGCCTTATGGGAATTATTACTTGTCATGTCCTGTTATTGATAATAGCGCTCTATGCTCGTTTTTTTTGCAACGTGGGCAATTGATTTGATATCAAACCACGATCCATTAGTGGCTGAGTCCATTGACTGTACCGAAAAAAGTCAGTTCTCTAGAAGATGAGTGGCATTTCATCCATATGCATGTGCCATTCAACTTCATGCGTAACCACCTTTGATGAAATGGCGAAACATTTCTTATTGAAAGGTAGGGAATACATGTCATGAATGTCAATCTCAGTAGAGTCAAAAAAGTTGCATTTTCGCGAAAACTAAAAAAGCTATACCCTCGCCCAAAACTCCATTTGAAAGAGTATGACATTCTGGGATGAATTCGAGAGGTTTGTGGCAATTTTGACCACCCCCGGATGGGTTTTTATCGCAGAAAAAGATTTTGACCAACTCGATGTCGCGTCGTACCGGGATTCAGAAGGCTCAGATCGAAGAACTGAAAACCCCAGTCGATTCAGAATAAAAAGTCACCCCTAGGGGACAACTTTTGAGCATATCGGATTTTTTACCTGTTCCAGCCACTTGTTGGGCCTAGCGCAAACGGCCTCATATGTCAATTCCCTGTGATCTGCCGACGACCGGCTTGTGTCGCTATCAAGTGGAAGTGATGCAACGTATCCTCATCATTTCACACTATGATCTATGAACCCTTTGTACTAATGCAGTTTGCTCAAAATAGTCGTACCGTGCTCAAACTTTGTAAGTGTGACCCTTTTGAGTCGAAAAAAAAAACTTTAAAAAAAATATTTAACTTGTATGCTTGTATTTAATTTTTTTTTAAATCGATAATTTCAATTTTCATTTTTTTTTTTTTTGATTTTGGTACTATGTGACGTATCATTCGGAAACTTGATTTGATCGGTGCTCGCACATCACACCTTTCCCATCTACCTGTTTTTTTCGACCATTTATATTTTTTGCCGAAATAAACGAGACATCATGAGGTAGGAGATAAATTTGCTTTGTGTTCAATCAACTAATGTAGCAAAGTGTAACCGATGATGAAAATGTTTGGGCGTAAGAGAATGAAGTAGAGATGTCACGCTGACTAGCTCTCAAATCCAACCGTAACCGAGCCTCTTCGATTCGCACTCTCTTTTCCTGACAGAGAAGCGAGACAGCACGCGCATTGGGTGAGAATTCGGCCATGAGCCATTCTCCCCTTTTCGGTCGAAGCCTATCGTAAAGTGATCATTTTCGTGGTCTGACAAACCTAGTGCCGATTCAGATAATTTATATTGTGAGAAAGCCAGAATTGAAAACTAATTGCACCTGCATTATTTTCGGGGCGAAATAGATCATTGTATAGTGATTATCGGTTGTTTCAGATACGTGTGAAGAGGGGGAGCACAATCGGCCAGGGCATCGAATCGTGCAACTCGGCGGATACGGACCCGTCAACTGGGACGCGCTGGAGGCCGCGGGACCGCGGCTTAGTTTAGCGGTTCCCGTGTAACGGATACCAACAACTTTCCCGATCTATGATAACTCGTCTAGCCAGATATGCGTGCCACCCCTCCATTAAGCTAGTTTCTTAATCACTGCCCAACGAATTATTAATGCCCCTCGGTTCGGCAGGTTCGATCCTTATCGTTTTAGCTGAATCTCGAGAGTTCTAGAGAAATCATCCCTTTAGAAACTATCCCTGAACTTCGTCTGACACACCGTGCAGCTTTCAAATACCGCAACTTGAGTGGCGAGACCTTTCTCGAACTCTCTCTTTAGCATCCTATCTCGGCTCTTGTTTACGTCTTCCGCCCTCTATTCTCGCAAAATCGACGTGGGTCGGTCACGGCTCGTCAGCACTGTTGGAACGGCGTCATCTCTACTCCCTATACTCTTTCGCCCACAAATCGTACCATGTCTGCTTCATCGGTCACACTTGCAATATTGAGTGAACGAACTGCCTCTGATACCTATAGGGTTACGGGTTATCTTGAATGAATGAGGAGAGTCATCATTGCCAGCCCCACCAATGCTCTTGATGACTATACATTGGCGAAGTGTTTGAGGGCACAATCAGGAGTGGAATGGATAAATGAAGGGACATCTCGCTATGTTCATATCCCTGAGATCGGCCGTTGCGCGAAAAAGAGATGTGAAACATAGTGAAGAGTTGATTTCACTCGATCCTAAATCCATTCTGGATCTCTTTTCTTTTTTGATCGGGACTAAATCTTTACATTCTTCAGGTTCATTCACAATCCTTCATGAAGGGTCAACCGATCTCATAGATATGAGAATGGCGAAATTTCCCATCGTTTATCGACTCTGATTAGGAGTCACCAGTCACAGTTCGAGGGTATTTTATAATTTTATTTTATGAAAATCATACATTTTCAGTTTCGCGGGATGAGGACTACCGAACGTTGCGAAACACTCTAACAAATCATCGATCGTTCTCAAGCGAATTAAAAATTAATTGTTGGCAAAGGAAAAAATAAAATAAATGAAGGGAAATCTCGCTATTTTCATATCCCTGAGATCGGCCGTTGCGCGAAAAAGAGATGTGAAACATAGTGAAGAGTTGATTTCACTCGATCCTAAATCCATTCTGGAACTCTTTTCACTTTTGATCTGGTCTAAATCTTTACATTCTTCAGGTTCATTCACAATCCTTCATGAAGGGTCAACCGATCTCATAGATATGAGAATGGCGAAATTTCCCATAGTTTATCCACTCTGATCAGGAGTCACCAGTCGCCAAGTTGAACATCACAGTTCGAGGGTATTTGATTATTTTATTTTATGAAAATCGTATATTTTCAGTATCGCGGGATGAGGACTACCGAACGTTGCGAAACAATCTAACAAATCATCGATCGTTCTCAAGCGAATTAAAAATTTATTGTTGGTGCAGGAAAAAATCTGAACAAAATCACAAACACTCAATTCGCATTTCAGTTCTGATAATGTTGTTGCGGCGTACCGAGGTTCCGCAAAAATTGCAATGATACAGGGATTATTCAATAGATCAGATATTTTAATTCGAAAAGCGTTAGCTAAGTCGAACAACCCTACGACAATCGATGAATCGGTTTGAACAGTCATGCCATGCCCAGTATCGTTTTCCAAATGCGCAGAGTGACCAATTAGGCAAGTGAGGGATCATTTCGATGTGAGACAAAAGAAGGCGATGCAATTAGACAGTTGATTTCTTATCATCTAGTGATCTCTCCAATCTGCAAGCTCTCCAGTCTGATAGAAACGAGAGAGTTGCAGAATCGATAGAGTAACTATTGAGTCGGGTAAGACTATGGCTGAAGAGGAACTTGGTATGAAAAGAGAGAGTTCAGAGGAAGGGGATAAGCGAGCGGCGATTTCACCCTCTTTATATTATGTTGCTTTCTCTCCTTCCCACTTCACGTAAAACCAATTTCATTCAGAGAATGCGTTCGTTGTGCGTGCTTCTCCTGATGCTGCTCGACCAATGCGGAGCTCAAAACGGTTATTGTCTATCCAGATTACTTAGAGTACTGAACGTGCAACACAAAGAAAATCATCAAATTTCATTCAAGTCACTTTTCATTAAATGGCATTCAAGTGTCCTCACGTTCTCCATTTTCAGCATCCAACTGCCCTGCCCTGAAGTACATCGACCAGGCCAGTCTCAACTCCTCTGTTGCCGTCACAGTTGACTCCACCCAGAAGGCCGCTATCGTTGACGGAGTCAATGTAGGGTTTTCTCTCTCTATAATTACCGTTGTTCCGTTGAATTATCATTGATTCAATTTCAAAATACTAGAAAAAAACTGTCCTTGACTCTGACCGGACATGCCAACTCTTGCACATAATCGTTTTTTTCCAGCAGTTCAAGTGCACTTCCGGAAGTCAGTTCGCTCATGTAACTGATGGAGTTCTCTATGTCATCGATTGGTCGATGACATGCTCAGGCAAAGAAGGATGGATTGTTAGAAGAGGCGGAAACGGGAAAAATGACGGACCATACCGAAACGTCCCTGTCGGATGCGTGAAACCAAAGGAGACGCGTGAGTCCAGATTGTGAGATCATTAAATACCGACCTGAAAAAATAGTCAAAACATAAACAATGATAGTTAGCGATGGATTTATCTGATGTTGCCCCGAGATGTACTATCAAGATTCATCGTAAAGGGGTTTTTGTGATCAAAACCTCGAATCCGCAGTAACTATCTCTTCCAGCCTGCGTTGCTCTTCCTGATGCGAGCGCTACTTGCGAGAAAACATTTAGCGGGAGGTGTGAGACCGCCACAAATGTCAGTGTTTCCATTACTTGTTCACATATTACTTTGATTTCTCGGTGATTTTGACTGACGATGTAGGTTTCACATTCGCAAAAAAAACTGCTAATTTCCAAATGGAATTTTAAGAAAAAAATATTTTTAAAAACAACCATTGCAGTCTAACATGACCTACTCATGCCCGAACGGACAACTTTTCCTCTCCGGATCGGTTAGTGCTTCTTTGTTTTGATTTGAAGATTCCATCAGCAAACGATAACGGTATGTTCGCGATATGATATTGCCTTATCATTCTTTGATACGATTTATCGCTTTTGCTTTTCGATTTGCTAAGTGACTGGAAACAA
This sequence comes from Pristionchus entomophagus, assembly GCA_036245825.1. Taxonomy (NCBI): domain Eukaryota; kingdom Metazoa; phylum Nematoda; class Chromadorea; order Rhabditida; family Neodiplogasteridae; genus Pristionchus; species Pristionchus entomophagus. The sequence goes on along the minus strand of BTSX01000004.1, from coordinate 5,189,061 downwards.
AACCCATACTTGACCGGGCAGTCCTATAATTATATTATAAAATATCGTGTTTTTCTCCCGTTTGTACATCCCTATTGGACATAAGTGACTACAAATACTCATTCAGAAAGCGCCGGTCGCCGTGTGATCGCTGTACAGCATCGTGTGTGAGCGGCGTGTGGATTCTGAGTCAGGGAGAAACGAAGCTGCCAACGAGGAGCTTCGTGGGCGAGAATCCCATCGTGGCCTGCATCAAACCGCCCACTCCTCCTCGTAAGTAGGGTCGATGGATTACTTATTTCGTGCTCTCACTCACTTCTCTGAACCGTGAGAGTATGCAAAATGAGAAGAGTCATCCCTGAATTGCCAACCCTTCTCGTAAGTTCACCTGTCAAAGTGAAGTCTTATCATACTTCGCCCACGCTTCTCGTTCGGCCTGGAGAGATGTGATGTATGAACGGACAGCCTTTTCATTATGAGAGAACAAGTCCGCGTATGCGAGAACCCCTAGCTAGATGGAGTTAGAAAGACTGTCCGGGAGGGGTTCTTTGATCTATGATCTCCGACTCCTTAGTAACTATTGCTTTCAGCCTGCGGCTTTCTTCCGGATGCCCTTGCCATGTGCAGATCTCTTGCGGAGACACCCACAAGAGCATGTTATGCGGCCACATACGTCAGTGCTACATTATTTTTGCATGACGGAGATCTTTCGTTCGTTCGCGATAACACGTTCACTGGGTGTTTAGGGCTTCTTCAACGCAAAAATCACAACAACCGACGAATTTGAGGGGACGATGAGCAAAACCAACAAACATTTCAGTCCGCCTCGACCTACACGTGCCCGGGAGCGGGAATCTACTTCACCGCCGCGGTTCGTTCCTCTATCTTTTGATTTCGTCCGAGATTGCAGAGAATCGATTTTTAAAAAAATTAGATATGAGGCCGTTTGCGTTAGGGTCAACAAGTGGCTGGAACATCAAAAAACTAACCTATGCTCAAAAGTTCGCCCTAGGGGTAGTTTTTGATTCTGAATTGACTGATAAGCCCGTTTTTCGATCTGAGCCTTCTGAATCCCGGTATTTGGCCATAATATTGTTTTCTGATAAAAAATGGCGAGTGTAAAGTGAAAATGTCCACAAATCTCTAAAAATAAAAAAACCCGACCAATTTAATTCTCTACAAACTGAAAATAAAATTAAAGCGCTATCTTATCTGATTGTCGAGAAAAAGTCGATTTTTGAAAACGAATTTAGTGCGAGCAATCTCATGGCCAGTTTGTAGAGAATCTTCTCCTGATCATTTTGGTATATGGGGTAAGGGTCTTGACTTACATGAAAGTGGTTCTACATCGATTTTTGTGTCGAAAACCTGCGATTTTTATAGTTTATCTTGTGTTACTTTTTTCTTTCGTGATTTCATGATCTATAACATAGAAATTCGGTTTCCACGTGCGAAAATACGCCAGAAACTCCTATTATCAGGTGAATCTGAGATAATGACTTTTCTACCCGAGAATCCACCTCGAAGATGACGTCAGGGTCGAAAAAATCATATATTCAAAAATACATGTAAATAGGAGTTTCTGGCGTATTTTCGCACGTAGAAACCGAATTTTTATATGCTAGATCACGAAAGTACGAAAGAAAAAAGTTACACACGATAAACTGCAAAAGTCGCTGCTTTTCGATACGAAAATCGATGTAAAACCACTTTTACGTAAGTCAAGACCCTAACCCCATATACCAAAATGATCAGGAGAAGATTCTCTATGAACTGGCTATGGGATTCCTCGCACTAAATTAAAAGTCGGTTTTCAAAAATCGACTTTTTCTCGACAACCAGATAAGATGGCGCTTTTTTCAGTTTGTAGAGAATTAAATTCTGGTCGGGTTCGCGAGATTTGTGTCCATTTTGACCTTCCACGGGGCATTTTTTTTATCAGAAAACAAGATTATGGCCAAATCGACGTCGGGTCGTACCGGGATTCAGAAGGCTCAGATCGAAAAACGGGCTCCATCAGTCGATTCAGAATCAAAAACTTCCCCTAGGGCGAACTTTTGAGCATAGGTTAGTTTTTGTATGTTCCACACCCCAGTTGAGCCCTTGTTGATCCTAACACAAACGGCCTCATATGTCACTGAATACCCATTCAGAAGCTGAATCCATCCGCCTATTGCTCTCACCCGGCTTGCGCATTCACGTGCTCGGGCGGCCGTTGGACAGAGGGAAGTACCAATGACTGGAGCACCAATCTGAGGGTGGCCTGTCTCGCATTCCCTGCCCCTACCAGTGAGTGGGACTGTCAGTTGGGAGAATTTGTATTGCCATTATCTCTACTCGCTCCGTCTAGAGAGTGCGTTCGAAAGAGCTCTCTTGATGGGTTCAGTTCCGGAATTCCAATAGGGCGTACAAAGCTGCGGCGCAATTCTTCCGCCCCCCCTCCCTCCCGTAGCACTATTTGAGTAACCGTACTTGTGACGATGCCAGCATTTCTCCGAAAGCGAGTAAGTGACCCGAAGCCAGATGGAGAAACTAGACTGTCCGTGATGGTATTTCGAATCGAACCTGCAACTCCGCAGTAGCTCGTTCCTTCCAGCCTGCTCCGCTCTTCAAGATGCTACCCCCACCTGCAACAGAACCTTCCCGGGTCGATGTTCGCCCGCCACATACGTCAGTGTCCTCATTGCATATTAACAGTTAGGATCTGATTGTGTCTGGTATAACGTGAAAAAAATAATATGAACTCAATAACATTTCAGTCTAACTCGGCCTACTCGTGCCCGGTAGGAAAACTCTTCGTCTATGGATCGGTTGGACCCTTCTTATTTTGTTTTATTCCGTGATTACAATTAACACTTTCGAGTAAATAAAATCGCTATGTTGCCGTCGTCCCATATATGCATTCAGAGAAGTCTCGTCGCCACTGTTGACGGTCTCAAGTGTGCCAACGCCTTGTGGACTGTGACTCAGGGGGGAGTGGATGGGCCCGCGGGCGATTTCGTGGGCGCCCGACTGATTGTGTCCTGTGTAAACTAAGTACATCTTCCGAAACCCTACATTCAAGACATTATGAGATTATTTCAACAACTTGTAAGCTGGTTTGGTGGTGGCTAATAAACTAATTAGTATGGTGTTGCATTATATGTTATTTATATTTATACATATGCATGGAAGGGATATTGCTAACCATGTAACGAACCGGAGAGGTCATATATATCTATCCTTGGAATTGCGCCGGAAACCATCGTAAAATTTCTTCCATTCATCTCCTTTACTGAAAATTTATTTTCGGTGTCATTTTTCCCTACTCTCCTTGGCATTAGGAAAATTGTTCAATAAACACTTTCGGAGCATTTAGTGAAATAGCCCGTTTTGAAATATCGAGCAATATGGTCTCTCCAACTCATCCTTGGTTTACCTACACACGACACTATCATATAGTGTCCACTCCAGTAGTCCAGGACCATCTCTCATCATCTATGAGGACTAGGCGTTTATCCCAACTTTATTTTCTTTCCATTGCCTAGACTCTTGCGTCTGGGAGAGGCACTTTCACAACTAGCATGTTCATTTTTAGATACGCCTTTCATCTTTCTCAGCATACTTCTTTGCGTTTCCGGATCTTTTTCGTTGGACTCGAAAGCTTGCTACCATATCACAGTCCGGGGGCGACACACAATCCATACACACCGCGATTAAGGCCCATCTCCACGTTTCTGTTTAACAAAAGTCGTAGAATAGATTGAAGCCAGTGCTGTTGCCACCAAGAATAGTTTTCCTGTCTGAAGTCAGTCCCATTTAGTGGGGACAATTACAGTGATCCTTATGGGAATTATTACTCATCATTTTCTGTTGTTGAAAATGATGCTCAATGCTGGTTGTTTTCACAACGTGGATAATCGAATTGACAACAAACCACGATTCATTAATGGTTGTGAGCCCATTGACAGTCGCGGAAAGAGCCATCGGTTTTCTAGAAGATGAGTGGCATTTCATCTATATGCATGTGCCTTTCAACTTCGAACATGCGTAAACACCTTTGATGAAATGACGCAACATGTCTTATTGAAAGGCAGGGAATACATAAATGTCAAGCTTAGTAGCTTCAAGGCACAACAATATCAGCCTGGGTGGGATCATTTAGTTTCCTTAGCGATATTCGACATGGTTTAATCATCGGACACTTATAATTGTATATTCACCAGGATGCTTGAACTCGATGATCTTGTGCACATTGTTTTCATGTCAAGCATACACCTTGCCGCGATGCTGGCCAATTCTATTTTCATTTTCATAATAATACGGAAGTAATTAATTTGAGTTATCCACATTTAATAAGACGGATATTATTAGAACACCGAAGGATCTCTCTAAATATTCCGTTCTTCTGCTCAATATTTCGTGTGGTGACTTATTTAACTCTTTCTGTAGCTGTATGGTGATTGTCAGGTACTACATGCTAACCGAATGCTTCAATAATAATGTTTTATTTAGAATGCGAAACGTCGCTGGTTGCATGCATATTGTTTACATAGGGCCACGCACACTGTTCAGGGAACATGCATGTCATGCTTTCCTAGGTTATGGTCATGATCTTCGTTCACAAAACACTTTAATTTAGCTGGAATGAATTTTGCTAATTGCCGGTCAACCCTTTTACTGCTTTTGTCTTTCGGCTTTCGATTGTCCATTCTCAAGCAGAAAATAAGCTCGCCAATATCCTTTCAACGTCTTTGGTTTGCTTCAGGAGTCGCGACTTTCATATCAATCGCAAGCATGGTGAGCAGCAACTAAGCTGAAAGGGATACACATTGATATCATTTCAGTACACATTCTTACTCGCCGGAACATATCCAGATATTGACAAACCATCGAATCGCACTATCAGCTTTATTGATCTCTCCGGAGGAATCAGAGATAACATCTTCCAGAGAGTCACGATCCTTTCAATCGTGATCTTAGTCGCGTTTGGGTTTTGTTCAATTTTCTTCATTCCCAAAAGACTTTTCATAGAAATCAAAAACTTGGTGAGATCAGATAGAACGGCAAAAGTAATCGCCTCCAACCTCAGAGACAAGCCGATAGACAGAGTCATCAGATGATCTACAGGTCTCTCACGGCGCAAATGCTGCTGCCTTTGGCGTATATTATAGGAGCAAGTGTTTGGATGCTGGATGTGATCGGAATCGTTCACTCCGAATTGCTCCACAGATCGGTTTTTACAGTACGCTGCTTACACTTTCAGCAACATGAAGCTGGCAAATTGCAGATCATCAGTCTTTTCGCGATCGGTTCCCCGCTGATCAACATGTACTAAATACCGGCATATCGAAAGTAGTATTATTTGATTATTTAGACATTTTATGTTTTTCTATAATAGATATTTCGATGCCCTGTGGTCTACCGACGACCGAGTTGTGTCGCTATCGAGTGCAAGTGCAACGTAATCTCATCATCAGACATATTGATCCATGTTTTTGTGACCAAAGTCGTATAAAGTTATGAGTTTAGACTGTAGTATCAATTGTTGCAGTACTGCATTCATTACATCATCCACGTGAAGCACTCAAATCTGAGCTTGAGAAGAAGTGTTCACGGCTTAGGCATCGATTTGCGATACTTTCATATTTACGATTTCAGGATGAGTGAGTTTGTATTTTATGTCGCATATATTGAGATCGATTTGTGTGATATGATGCTGCATGATGCAGCATCATATCGCAATATCTGCATGATGGACTAAGACTCCGTTCAGTGCAATTGGCACACACATTAAATTATTTATCCGATACCCCCTGTTTCGCGTGACTCCTATCATGATCTGCGATCAACATTGTATTCTCGCATGATGCGCCTTTTCGCTGGAAATGGCAAAACCATTTGCTCGACATTAAATCCTTGTTGAAGGCTTTATCATCGTTTTCTTTGTTTTTTAAACACGGTGATTATCTGGTGAAAGCATGATAGTGCGTTAGAAAATATATAATCATACTGATATGTCCTATAATAATCTCGAAGTATGAGCGAACGACATGAAGTTTGATCTGTGAGATTAAATGTGGGAATCAATTGTCGAAAAAATCCGTATGTGAAAAAAATTACAAAAAAAATTAGGAACAATTTGCACTCTAGCCTCTACCAAAACCTATTTGGCGTATGTTAAAATGTGTTGGAGAGGAGAATATTGACTAAAATTTCATTTTTTTTGTTCATAAAGACAAGATCGCATTATTGAGCGAATATAATCATCGATAATTCAACTGCTAGGAGCGAAATCTCGTCTATCGCAGGAAATCATCGATATGCTCATTGACGATATTCGGATCGTCTTGCTGAACCCAATGAGATGCTCCGGGAATCAAGTGGAGCGTGGCATCGTCACACCACTGCAAAGCGCCCTTCACCCAGCGATCTTCGATGTTCATTGTATACGCAAATTGGTAACGAATCTCCTCCATTTAGAAGGCGGATTGGGGAGAGTCGGTTTCCAATTTGGTCTCACTTTTTTATTTGAAATTCACCTCTTTAGAAAGTGGGGCTCCTTCCTCGAGGAGGTATGCGTCCTTGTCACCCCAGATAATGAGCGTTTTCACAGCGCATTTCTCCCTGATGTTGCCCTTTTCCGGATGTCGGAATAAGCAACTGTAGTAGTCGATTGCGCTTTTCAGACAGTCTAAAATTATCGCTGGCTCCATTCGAGGATTGCAGACAAACCTGGTTTGCTGAACGTGCATTTCCATGCTTCCATGTCCTCGACGGTGAAATTCTCCTTGTTCTTCAGTCCGTAGAACATTTGATCGAACGTCTTAAAATAGCAATTAGTGAATCAATTACCTCGACGTTACCGCGAAGTCATCGACCGCCGCAGCTGCCTCAGGAATTCGAGGTGTCTGGTAGAAGAGCATGTACCTCAAACATAAGCATTACTTTTGACTGCAGTACATTGAGGAGAATTGTAACAAAATCATTTGTATTGCTCGATATCACTGACCAACTGCAGGATTGCTGAGCCTTGTTCTCCGAGAGTAGGATCGAAAAGGCCGCGGGGTGGGGGCAGTTGCATACGATGAGGCGGTCCACGGACTGGGGGCAGAGGAGGGCAAGCCTCCACGCCACCACCCCAGTCATGGCCAAGCACAATGGCTTTGTCGTATCCTGATTGGGTGAATTTTCCGAAGTCACCAAACCAAGCAGCCAAAATTCCAATCGCTCTCCTCACCCAATCCATGAATAAGATCATCGACATCCTTCACAAGCAGTGGGATGCTATAGTCGGCGATGTCGGGAGGCTTCGAGCTGTCGCCGTAACCTCGCTGATCAATGGCCACAACTCTGCAAACGATGTAGACAGTTCACGAAGTGACGTGGTTTTGTGATAATGTAGAAAGACGAGACTCTTGTTTGCTCATTCCATTCATAGACGTGAAATGCCCTACCTGTATCGATCCTTGAAGTGATCGATCTGGAAGCGCCACGAGTACCAGAACTCGGGATAGCCGTGAACCATCACCATCAGAGGCGCAGTGGGATCTCCTGTGATTTTACGGTGTCAAAGATCAAAGATCAAGGATCACTGGATATCACCACTCACCAGCCTCAACATAGTGCTTGTTCACACCCGACGAAAGTAGGAAGTACTTGTGGACGTAGTTGTCGATCAATTTCCTTGAATGCATCAGACACATGTAGTTTGTTTAAAATAGTGCGCTTTTGCATATTCATAGATATTCAAGAGGCGGATTGAATGATACCTTTCATGGATACGATATTCTAAAACGAAATTAATTATTTTAAAAAAATTTCAGAAAAATTCTCCGATATTCCCGACTCGGAAAATTTCACAAAAAATGAATAACTAAAAAAGATCGATAAAACAATGAATTCTAGAATTTGGGGTATCATTCGATTCGTTTTCCAATCCTCTACTCGATGACCCAAACTAATTTCACTGTTTCTCAAGAACAATTGAGTTGTCAGCTTTGCAATCATTTTCGGATTTTCCGCTTTGCACTGCCCTGATGACGATCACCAGGATAAGTGTAGAAGGGATAACCTGGACATCTGCCGCTGTTTCATTCTCAACACGTCTCCTCCAGTTCTCGCCCATCTCCACAGCAGATACACACCAGCCAGTGAGGAGTAGTAGTAGTGCGCGAGCTTGATCGGCAAGGCAGCAACTAATGTAGTAAGAGCGCCAGGCATTGATGTATCTTTGACGCACTACTCGAACCATCACCCCGCTTATATAATGGATAACCTGAACAGAGATCGCAAGAACGCAGTTGGATTGTTTACCGAGTTTGATGACCATCGGCCGGTAAAAAATCGCATGAGATTGGTCAAGTAAACTTTGGTTCCTTACAACGAGGAGTAGGTGTGGCAACAACAGCCGAATGTTTGATTTGTGAAGATAATGAATAAATTTAATGAAGAATCGTATGACATAACCCAAACATGCACTTCAACAAGCCACGAGGTTACAAAATTTTTTAATAGGGCCAGCTATCAGCTCTAGGTATGGGGTATTGGCATAGGTTGCAAAAAAGTGATCAAAAAAAAAGTGATGGTATGTGCAAAATATCGTGGAACCCGTTAAGAGTATAGTTAATATCGTTAAGAGCCGTTCCACGATATTTTGCACCTACCTCACGGAACACTTTTTTGCAACCTATGCCAATAAGTTGTGGGTGAAGTCCCCATACCTAGAGCTGATAGCTGGCCCAATATGAGATGCTAGGGTGCACCCTCCGGGAAATACCAGAGGTGTCCCAAAAAAAGTCGAAATTTTCATCTCTGAATAAAGTATGTTCTTATAGGTGTTCCAAGCGTATTTTGCTATGAAAATAACGAAAAACATACCTTAGAAGGGATAGGACATCGATAAAATGTCGAAAAATGAAATGTTCATCTTTTTTTGGTCACCCTGAAAAATTATTTTAGCAATGCGCATTTTTTTATTTCAGATTTGGATTCTACGTGCAAAACCACCCCCGCATGTTGTATTTTTACAGTATTCTGAATGTGAGCCCGGAAACTGCAGCTCCTCAACCTAGGCGCCTTTAGTGGCGAGTCGAAAAAACGATGACGGAATAATTTGCGATTTCGTAATTATTTCGTACTATTTCAATTTCTTTCAACTTTTTAAGTATTATTTAACTGGAAGATATTAATATATTCCACTCTTTTGGTTTGGATCGTTTGTCAACCAGATGTTTTTCGAAAATAATTACATCAGTTTATGCAAACAACTAATGCCATTTTTATTACTTTTTCTTTCCCTTTTAGTATACCTTGTCTTCTACAAATCGACAACAATTGACTGATTCAGTTGTGAAAGACGCCCCCCTCTGGCACGGATCCATACAGAGTGAAATCTAATAGTGAGAGCTTGTGTAAGAAGCTTTACCCAGTGGGTGGGATCCATATCAGACGCAGCCGTTCTTAGATCGGATGCAACCGTTTAGATGGTATCAATTTCTCTAATTTATTATCATTCATTCTCGTTGTCCTTGCTCTGTTGTTTTTTGTTCACGTCGTTATGTTTAGATGTCTTCATCTACCGATAGCGATTCTGCTCCTTCCACTTCTCGTTCGACGAGATCGACTTCATCAGCACAGAAGAATAGTTCAACTCTCTCCCTCGACGAGGCACAATTGCCAAAGAAAGTACAGAAGCAACTGAAGAAGGCTGAGAAGAAAGAGAAGAAGGTACGTTATTTCATCATGCTTTGACCAAACATTTAAAAAAAGAGTTAAATTTTCAGTATCAGAAGAGAGCGGAGGACTTTATCTTGAGACTCATGGAGGGTGCGACTGAAGAAGATAGGTTGACTATAGTGGCGAACACTAAATCGAGACTCGGTCTGGTACCGAGAATCTGCTACTTCGCCGTTGAGCGGAAACAACCCGTCGAGATTGTTCCGAGAGAAGCCCATTCAGTGGTTTCAACGACATGTGGAGGAAAGCAATACGAATACACAAGGTATACGACTATATTTTTGACGAAATAAATCAAACGCTCATTCAGAATGAGGGACTTGGAGATGAACCGGTTCAGCCAGTTCGGTACAGTGAATGAGCTCGAATTGGTCATTGCCCGTGGTGCAGGCCAATTTGTGCAAGCGACTCCCCAATATGCCCGCAGAAACTTTTCCGAGCAGTGGATTTGCAAAGATCATCTCAATGAGCTATCGAGACGATGGAAATCGAAGGAATGGCAGAGGCATCTTCTTAGACGAAATGGAAAGAAGGGAATGGAAGACCTATGTGGCATTCCGACACACGTGCCACCAAGAGCCATTGGTAGGAGTGATAGCATTCTCACCAAAGAGCAAGCTCAGAAGTTTCTCCACCATAACCATCAGCTATTCCATGTTGGCATTCGTGAGTGTCTGATTTTGATTATTTAGAAAAACAGTTATAATATTTGGAATAACATAAGTTCATTTGGTCAATTTACTGAGGTAATGATTTTGCAGCGATCTGCAGAGACCACGTGGAATACATCAACAATCTACCAGCAGTGTCAACAATCGCATCTCCAAACGATTCAGTGGACGACGAATTCAATGCTTCTGCTCCCGAGATGGTTGATGCTGAGAAGGAGGAGCTGCAGAGAGCTTTCGTTGATTTCACTGAGAAGGTTGGTTTTTTGAAGGTCTAGTACCGATTTTTCATAATCTCATACAGATCAAAAAAATAGTTCGTTGTAAATGTGTTAATTGGTTGATTCCTTGTAGGCAAAAGTCGAAGGCGCAGTCACCTCCCTCGATTTCGGAGCACTGGCAAAGGACACCAAGATGCGCAAAGTCTGGGCGATGAAGAGGATTGTCAAGGTCATGACATCTCTGATAGCCCCCAATGATGAGGAGGAATTGATGAGACTGTACCTACAGTCAGCCTTTCCAAATTACTGGAGGGACAACTCGGATTCGACGATGGACAAGGTAATTTTTTTAAACGATTTTCTATGTGAAAGTTCAGAAACTTAAATAGTGTTTTCAACAAAAGTCAATACATTTAAATAATTTTAAGATTTTCGAAGAGGTTGCGAATCAGTACGAGAAGACGGATGATCGAAGAACTCGAAACGTCATTCTCTCCTCCATCGCAAAAGTCATCGGTCCAAGCTACAGGCCTACATTCCTGGCCTCTCCAGCAGGAAATACCACAATGCTAAACTGCGAGCCCGATCCTCGGTTCCTTTCGAAGCACCCGACAGAATCATCAGAGAGCGGTATCGCCCCGAGCGAGTCAACTTTTTCGTCTCATTTATCACAAGGTTTGATTGATGTTTGTCTAGTTTCTATCCGATCATATTTCATTTTATCCCAATTTATCAGAATTTACTTGCCTAGTTTCCATCATTCCATATTTCATTATAGCCCAATCGTATCAACTGGCCTTCCTTACGGCGAGAGGAAAGTAAAGACATCGGATGGATCTTCTCTCTCTATTCCAAATACGATCCGCCTTCACCAGCACGCGGAAATCATTCGCATGTACAGAAAGCACATGGAGCAAATCGGAGAGACCAGCAAATTGCTTTCGAAATCGGTAGCCTACGCTATTCTGAAGTGTTTTGCCACTCGAAGACACCCCCTCACTTGTGTTGACTACTACATGGCGGACGGTGCAGATGTGAGTTTCAGATATTGTACTAGTGGATATAGTTTTCGAGATCTGTCACCGAAAAAAAACGTTTGAATTCCAGGCATTCGAAGACATCGACGACATTCTCGACACTGCAAGGAATGGCCCTTCTGGATGCAGACATGGCAAAATTGTGCCGTTTTTTTTTTTGCAGACATGGCAAAAATGTGCCGCGACTGTACCTCAAGACGGATTTCCGAATGCATCTAATGATGGAGTCTGATGTGAGATACAATTTATTCGATCAGTTTTGCAGAATTATTTTTTAGTGTATCGATCACTGCTACCACCACTCCCTCTCTGATCCATCGGCTAAGGAATTCAAGTACAGATGAAAGAAACATACCCACACCGTCAGATGTCCTCGATGTGAAATGATGGATGCTTGCTTCAAGTCAGTTATATATAATTCTGATTTCAAAATAATCATTTATGGATCTTCAGTGAGATAAAATCTCTCATCGAAAGCTTGAACCATAGCATGAAGGATGGCGATGTCTCAAAAAAAACGGTAAATGAGATGAAAATCAGGATGGAACATAACGTTGAGAAGATAATGGATATGAAGAAGGTGAGCGATAAATAATTTTAAGATATATAAAATATACTAAAAAAATCAGCATAATATTTCGGAAAACGTGGTGAGTAGAATTTAGTTCTCATCTATTTTTTCTGGCTTTTTTATTCCATGAATCTTCAGGCATGTCATGGCACATCTTCCACGTCATCACTAAGATCAACGGAACGTATGTTCAGCACAGCATGGTACATGTTCTGCGCACCAAGAAACAGGTGAAGATTAAAATAATCAAAAAATTGGGAAAATCGATTTTTTAAATGATCAAAACATTTTTTTTCAGGATAATCACTCGGTCGTTCAAATGCTAGATCAAGTGTTGCGCGAGCTCCAACTCATGAATATCACAGGAGTGCATCTCCGTGCAGATAATGCTGGTGAGCACACATTTATTAATTATCCAATTTATCAATTCACTGGACGAATTTCCAGGAGCGTATCACTCTCTGGGCACCATCGCATCCATTCCCCATCTTTCCGATAAGCACAAAGTCAAGGTGCTCAGTCTTTCATTCAGCGAGGCTCAGAACGGAAAGAGCTCATGCGATCGAGTCGCAGCTCAGGTGAAATCTTGTCACACATCATTCTACTGAGGGGTTTTATTACGCAATTTTAATAAAATAATGTTCAGGTCAAAAGAAAGCTGAGAGACTACGTGGCTCGTGGAAAGAATATTAACTCGGAGGCGAATCTCTATGAAGCAATCGCTCAGTGTGGACTGAAAGGACTCTCTGTCTACCTCGTGAAAGTGAAAAGAGAGAAGAAGGAGAAAGACGAGAATGATCTCGTGAAGACTCTTCAACCGAAGACAATGGAAGGAATCTCTGGTTAGTTCAGGTTCAGAACGGGTAAAAAATGCCTTTTAGTTTTGGAATTCTTTTGGAAGTCAGAATTTGGACAAACAATTTCATAGAGAATGATATGAGGCAACATAAACTCAACAACAATATTATATCGTTCTATTTTTGAGTTAATTTCATAATCTACAGTAGGATTCACGAGAGAGTTTGAAGAAGAAGAGGAGGAAGGAGGGCATCTTGCCTCAAAAAAACACTTAAAATATTCTACCAAGGCCAAGAACTTCGCCAACAAGATGTTCCGTCTGGGCGATGGTTCTGGAAGGAAAATGGATCCGGCAGAAGTGGAGAGACTCATGAAGGAGAATGATCAGATCAAGCCTTTCGAGCGCATGAATGCCCAGCAAATCAGGCAAGTTTGTTTTTCGTTTTTCGTTTCTGGAGAATATTATTTAGAATTTTGTGAATATATTCGTTATTCCAGATCATACTTCGGCTCTCTCTGCAAGAAGCAAACAAACAAGCGAGGGAGAAAAGCTGATAAAGAGGTGGAGGAGGAGGAAGATTGGGAAGATCTAGCTGATGAGGATGTGGAATACATCGACGACTTCGGAAGACAGCTGGATGATGATATCCACGAACTCATCAAGGATAATCTCGAGGAGTTTTTCGAGAATACGGAAGAACCTTTGTTTGATTGATGATAAATGAAATAAAGATGATTATAACGGAAAAGATAAGTATAAAACACACCAAAAAAGTGAACATAAATCAGTAATAACATATTGCAATCAGAGTAATACAAAAAGTTGGAAGAAATTGAAATAGTACGAAATAATTTCGAAATCGCAAATTATTCCGTCATATTTTTTCGACTCGCCACTAAAGGCGCCTAGGTTGAGGAGCTGCAGTTTCCGGGCTCACATTCAGATTACTGTAAAAATACAACATGCGGGGGTGGTTTTGCACGTAGAATCCAAATCTGCAATAAAAAAATGCGAATGGCTAAAATAATTTTTCAGGGTGACCAAAAAAAATATGAAAATTTCATTTTTCGACATTTTATCGATGTCCTATCCCTTCTAAAGTATGTTTTTCGTTATTTTCATAGCAAAATACGCCTGGAACACTTATAACAACATACTTTATTCAGGGATGAAAATTTCGACTTTTTTTTGGGATACTTCTGGTATTTCCCGGAGGGTGCACCCCAGTATCTCATATTGGGCCAGCTATCAGCTCTAGGGATGGGGACTTCACCCACAACTTATTGGCATAGGTTGCAAAAAAGTCCTCCGTCGACCCCTCTCAAAAGCTTCACTAAACCGTGGAACGGCTCTTAATTTCATTGCGCGCACCATCTTCAATCGAGTCGAAGTGGTAATATTAGGTTGTCCGGAAAGTCTTTGTCCATGGGTTTGTTTACACACTGCTCTACGCAGATGAACATTGGTTGTCCCTCGTTCCTAGTTTATAACAAGCAGGTATGTGCCTTTGCAGAGAACAACTCCCCATTCCCTTTCCTTCACTCAGGCTCTAGCAGAGCAACGATATATTTTCTTAGTGCCATCCACATCCGACATGTTCTGCTTTACCTCTTCCTATCCAACATCAAGATGAAAGATTCGAAAACTCCCTTGACGAATGTTTTTGCCACGTATGACCCACACTACAAAACCATCAAAATTTGGACCCATCGCTTCAAAGAAGGCTACTTTTCTCCGAGGACCTGGAAGACCCCGTGAGTTGGACGAAACGTCTGGAAACGGGCTCATCTCAAAGTGTACGTGAACTGTCCATTACACTTGGCGTGTCCAATACCACAGTCGAGAATCCCTCGGAATAAGGTAAATTTTCGGTCGATTCATACCCCATGATCTGACCCAAGCCAACCTTGACCGTCGAGACAATGATTCTACTTCCCTCCTCACTCTCCACGGTGGGGATCGATGGTTGGACCGGCTCATAACGGGGTATGAGAGAGGGGTCTCCTGCAATAATAACCACAGGAGAGCCCAGTGGGTTGGAGAAGGAGAGACCCCACATGATGTCCCCAAACCTGACCAGCACCCCAAGAAAATCATGCTCTCAGTGTGGTGGGTGGTGGATGGCTTGATCTACTGGGAGGTGCTCCCCGAGGGCACGACAATCACCGTGGTCAAGTACGTCTCACATCTATAGAATTTCAAGATGACTGTCGATCATTCAAGCTTAATGGAGAAAAAAGTGTATTATCAGAATTTTAATGTACTGCACCATATCTCAGAACAAGTCAAGCAGGAACTGGCTGGATAAGGTTGGATGGTTCTCCCTCAGGCACCGTATTCTACGGACATGGCCCCGTCAGATTATAGGCTTTTCGCCGACCTGGCCCATGCCCTTCGATATATACATTTTATTTCCCGTGGAAATCTCGAGTCTGCACTCAAGCAATACTTTGCTGGGTTCTACGGGGAGGGAATCCATAAGTTGAAGGAGCGTTGGGCATACGTTGTCAATAATGATGGCGAGTATACTTGATCTCATGCTATTTTTTCTACAAAGAAATTAAGTTTTGAAAAATGGACAAAGACTTTCCGGACAACCTGATACCTCAAACATATCGGCGTTCGTAGTTCAATCCGAACTGATTCAAATCCCCTCCCATTCCCTCCTCTCTGCCTGCATTGTTGCGGTCGTCAACATAAGTTTGATACATGGAAGTTCCGTCTTATTGGTCCCATATGGCCATATATGTGGATTTTGTCGTAATCGTAATCATCGGTGTCATCAATTATATGTGGTTAAAAAAACAACCTAATGCATGATTTACACCTAATCTAAATTCAGTGATGATATTGTATCTACAATTATGAATAGCCTTGAACCGGAGATTCAACGAATTAGTGGGAATCGACAATGCTTGAAATCTATGTAATAGTACACCAATGTCACAAGCACTAGTTCCACCGGATCTGTATTTCATTCAATGGTTGGTGTTTGCATTACTTTCTTTGAACATTTATCTAACGAGTCGGAGTAAGCGTAATTGCTTCTGAACAAAATATAAAAGTCGAAGGTATAACGAGAGATGATAGGGTCATACACGATGTATTCAATTCTCAAGAAAAAGTCAAGATACCACGCCAATCCGTCTCCCACGCACTCTATCTTTTCGATAGAGCTCTGGTAAGAAAGAGATTGAGCAGAATAATCATCAATAAGACACTATACGAGCTACGTTATGATTTCTTCGAAAAATTAGTTCGAACCTTCGCAATAAATGGGTAACTAGAGTCGACCGCGTTATGAGCATTGCTCAGATTCTTGCGGTAATTTTCACGTTAAAGGGTTGTAGAGATCGGGCTATTCTACGTGTTGTCCCCACGATTGGAGGAATGAGAGTGACACTAGAGAAGGTGCAATGCTGCACGAAAGTAGTCAGGAAGATGAACAATTCCATCCCGCAAATCAGATAATTCACTTTATCAGGTAAAATTGCGGCCTCTCCTACGCACGCTCTCTTTCCGAACGAGAAGGGCGTAATCCGCGGGTCTCTAACGTACTTTCCCGACTCGTTGATATACCTCTCCGGACAGAAATAATCTGAGATATAATCAATATTGTATTAATGATTTGAATGTGGTGATACCTGGCCGCTCGAAATGATTTGGACCTAGGAAAACGGATGGAAACTCAGGAAGAATTGCAGTGTCTGCAGGGATTGTGTGGCCTGGAAAATCGTTGATCACATCATGTTCTGGTCAGCGAGAACGTACTTCAGAATCGAATAAAAAGAGATTTATGATATAAAGACAAAAATATTCTTATCTTCTTATTCTTATTCTTTCTTAAAAATATTCTTAAAAATATTAAAATCTCAAGCAATACCACCGCTGATGAAACTATTCAAATCGCATCTGATTACCTGCTATGATTACTTCATCCTTGGTCTTCCTGTAGGTGCTAAACTCAATAACACTTCCGACTCTTTGAATCTCGTCTATTGTAGCCATGCAGTAGGGTAAGCACTTTTGGTCGTCCATCGAGATTTGCTGAAATAATACGTTCTCAATATATTATAAATCATATCTTCGCACGAAATAGGAGCTTAATGAGCTTAATGGTGGGGCATTGTCCGTTTTCAGGAATATCCTACAATCATAGTTTCAGGAATGCTGTGATACTTTTCAAGGTGTCCTCCACCTTGCTTTCTAGGTTCTAATTTTACGACTTCGAAACTCACCCGTTGGCCGCACACATCATCGATTTCCTTTTGCATTTTCTTCTGAGCATCGGCATTCAACATGAGTAAGTGGACACCATATCGTAGCGTTGAAACCTGAACAATGAACAATGAATTGGAAAAGTTGACTGTTGTTCGATTGCATTTTCAATATCTTTATAGAATTAAAAAAAAAATTATTCAGGTGATACAAAACGGACAGTAGATTCGATGCCGGCCATCCACATCTCTTGAACAGCATACCTCAGTTGAGACCGAGTGAAACTTCCTGAGCAAACTCGATAAGATACTTTCAGAAAAGTTATAGTTTATTTCCAAAAAAAGGTAGTCGAAACTGACCCATTGGAATCCCTTTCTCCTCCCGTCTTTTTATCTCTAATAGAAAAGAATCGGCATAGCAACGAGGTACCTCATCCACATCGAGAACTTTCTCAATCAGGTCGATTTCCTGGAAAATGCGTCTAGGCGATTTGCAAATACATCTGGTATCGTCGTTCGCTTGAGGAAGTGCTCATACAACGGACCTTCTGTATGATGAGACGAGCCGCATGCGAACTCGCTCGAAGAGTCTGCGACGGATAGCCCAGCCAGGGATCGAGATATTCGATGAGGGGGCAGACAGCGAGCAACGATACGCACAGATGGACGAATTGGACGACGAACTGAAAACTATGCACTTGGGTAAGCAAATGAGCTCGGAATGGAGCTAGTGCGGATGAGAACTAGAGGAGGCGAGAGGCAGAATGTGAGATCAAGCGTGATTTATTGTTTTTCGCTGACGGTTAGATAACAACTCCCAATCATTGAGTTAAATACGAAATTCATCACGTGCAACAGCTAAAGCAGACATTCTGAATCAGACAGAATACGTATCGTTAAATGTCCATCATGCGTGGCTATTCATCTAAAGCCGCTCACCCATTGCACGACATCTTTCACTTTCCTCACTAGAGGATCTCCCAACGTGAGTGTGTGCCCGAATAGAAGCTGCCACATGATATTACAAACACCGTACTGAAAAAAATAAAACTAATTTCTTTGAACAAAATGGGAAATAAATCCAGCAATGATGTGCCTGAACGCACAAAAAAGTTGAGAGAAAATCTCTGTACTTTCGTACTAAAGTCATACCGAAATGTTTTCGGTGACATCTACAGGAGTTCCATCCGATCCTTTTCTCTTCCAGTCAACTATCTGTTGAGCGTAACACTTGGCTGATTCCTAAAACTTTAAATATATAACTATATTTTGAATGACGGCAAGAGGAGTGATAGTGATTTCGCAGTAAGCGTAACAATTTCATAATATCGCGGGGCTCTCTAATATTTCGCGATTCGTCACATAAGAGCACATAACAATTCATACCTGCATACTCTCGCTAATGAAGCCGACATCTCTCAGAGAATGGAGGGCGAATCGTCTTTGCTCCTGATATTTTGAAGAATATCACATTCACAATTAAAATAAAGTTTTGTTGAGCAGGACAACCAAACGTGGCCGAGCATAGACTGATTGAAAAACTGACAGAGATGTAGTAATTTCTCTCACCCATGATTTGTTATCGCAAAAGAAGAGTCCGTAAATTCCGCCGTAAGCGACCCTCATTTGTTGAGCGGGAATCTCCCGATCCTCGAAGAAATCACCCTTCTTCACGATCGTATCTTGCAAAATCTGAAATGATCGCAATAATGCTATATTGGAATGATTTCTAACCAAACGTCGATCATGATTTGATAGATGTCAAGTGGCGAACCTGATAATCGGTGATGACTACAACAGGTCCGGGAATCCACATTGTGAACACTGGCCCGTAGATCCTTGACAGACGCAGCATAAGCTGAAACGTCGATAAAGAGCCGTTCCACGGTTTAGTGAAGCTTTTGGCAAGGGTCGACGGAGGACTTTGACAGGAATGACAAATAAGTGGTATATTGTCTATTACGGGACCAAGACCCACCTACCACCCGTGTATGGGATGGGGATTCCCTATGCTAGAGGATCGGTTCCGGGCAGGGGCCAAAATGCTCCAAAATAACGGAGCCGGTCTCTTAATCATAAACATCATTAATTTTATGTGTACTCTTAGCTGCGAAGAAACAGGCGCCGTACAGTTGCGCTCACAAGAGAAGGTCATGAACTCAAGGTGGAGTTTCCGAATGCGACCTAGCCGAATGGATATAAATTCTTTAAGTTCATATAAAAACTGCCAATCACATCTGTAGATTTCTGGGCTCATAGCGGAAGTGTTTTTAGAATTGTATTTCGGATTAATTCCGCTAGGTCGCTTTCGGAAACTCCAACGTAATCACGCGACCTTCTCTTGTTAATGACACTCACATGGTCCATGTGCTCTTCCACCAGTAATCCCGTGTTTCCGAGCAGCGGGAGGGGAGACGGGCCCGGAGGGAGTCAGAGAAGACGATTGATCAGACGACCATAGGCGATGATGAAGAGAACAACGAACATGATCAGCTCGAGTAACATCTCTATGTTTCAGTTTCAGACGTGACGAATTGCTCGGGATATGAATTCAAAAATGTGGATGGAAATGTGATATGTTTATATACTTGTTCTGGCCATATGGAAGGAACATACTAACACAATGATCACAGTTTCCACTGGGAGTAGGGGTACGCCAGGTGGAGACTATCCAAAACATCGACTTCCTTCCTTCTCTCATGATGTCCGAGTAGACAAATAATGAACTTGAATCGTCTGCTTAAAGTTCGAGAAAAATATGATCAGATCTTCGCAATTGATATACAATTGATATACTAAATCGAAAATGTACGAGGCACTATTTCATAAACTTCACTTACAGCCGCACAAGGGAAAATAGTTTCGTGCGGAAAACTTCGAATATAATCAACTTTTAAAGCGAGTCAGAAAATCGACCTTAGAAAGCCGTATCTCCTCAACCAAATACCCAATTGAAAACTTCTCGGACTAGGTGAAAATAATTTTCTCGATATCCGCTCTTCGGATACTGATCAAATCTCGGTAATTCTGAAATAGATAGACGAACTTTTCGTGTTGGGAGCAAAACCCAGCCTTTAAAAAAAGTTTGCAAAAATAAAAATAGAACAAAAACCAATTTCTCTCCAATAAAGCTCGACCAGCTCATTCTCATTGGCTCTTCTCGTCTCTGGAGTTAGAGAGTACGAGCAGATTAGTGAGACGTCAAATAGCGCATAGCCTGTGTGAAAATTCGTGTACCGTGTGTAATTAGCCAACTTTTGTCAACTACATAGCGTCTGTTTTCTTAGGATTCATTTGCAACCAATAATAAAGGATTTAGAATATTAAAAAAAAATACCAATGGTAAAGGATTGCCAGTCAATGATTGCTAACCGACCCACTCCGTCGCATTCATACAGCAAATTATTCGGCCAAAGATCAGCGTGTATCAAAGTTGGAGGAGCATTCAGAGCAGTATTTACATATAAGAGGAGAATGAAAGGAACTATGAATTTGCTCAACACTGGCCGGTGATAATTCATCTAATCTGGAGATTAGTCTTTCTAGATTTCAAGTATCATAGAAACAAACCGTAGCGAATTCCGGATATGTTTCAGCCAGAGTGAGCACATTATCGATGATTTGGTGAAGTTTCCTACAACAAAAAAATGATTGAAGTATACATTTGAGTTGCCCGTTCCCTCAAGGATGTTCCGGTGATCCCGTTCGTCTCGGACAGAGATGTAATGCAGGTACTGGCAACGTTAGCAAGAGTTGCGTAGATCTCTTCTTCCTTACTGCTGACAGGGAACTGCATGCACAGCAATGAACGGAACTGGTTTCATCTATGTAATTGCATGATTTTAAAGGTGAAATGGTCGAAAAATCAAATTTTCACAACCAATCGATATAGACCCAATTTCTCTTTTGCGTTAGTTTAGGGGTGCCCTAAGAGTCTTAAATACATGTTCTGATCGATTACTGCTCATTGCGAAATTCACTTTTTAGACATGATTTTTTGTTTTTCTTTACCATGATGCCCATTTTCGGAAAAAGTCCCAAAGGTCACTATATACATTTTGTAGCCCTTTGAATTCTACATTGAATACTTTTTTTGAAATGTTCTGGCAGGGCCGCCGAAGATGTACTTTTTCGATTGAATCCAAGAAAGTGCCAATTTTGAAGGTTTTTCGCGCATATCTTTTTTCTTTTGAGTTAAAATGAGCTCTAATAGCAAAATTCGGATTCTACTCGTCAAAATACACCAGAATCACGTATAGTCAGATTTTTCGAGATACATTTTTTTCGACTTTTTCATGACCCCGGGGTCATGGTCATTTTTTGGGTCAAAAAGTCGAAATTTCAGAACTATCTTACTATAGGTGTTCAGGCGTATTTTTGCGCGTAGATGCCAATTTTGCATGTTAGAGCTCACGAAATTGTGAAAGAAAAAAGTTACGCTCGAAAAACAGCGACATTCAGGTTTTCTGGCCTTAACTTTTTTCTATCGCAATTTGGTGAACTCTAACATGCTAAATCGTTCTCTGCGTGCGGAAATACGATAGAAACACCTATAGTAGAATAGTTCTGAGATTTTTACTTTTGGACCCAAAAAATGACCATCACCCCGGGGTCATGAAAAAGTCGAAAAAAATTTATCTCGGAAAAATCTGACTATACGTGATTCTGGTGTATTTTGACGAGTAGAATCCGAATTTTGCTATTAGAGCTCATTTTAACTCAAAAGAAAAAATATATGCGCGAAAACCTTCAAAATTGGCACTTTTTTGGATTCAATCGAAAAAGTACATCTTCGGCGGCCCTGCCAGAACATTTCAAAAGTAGGATTCAATGTAGAATTTAAAGGGCTACAAAATGTATATTATAGTGGCCTTTGGGACTTTTTCCGAAAATGGGCATCATGGTAAAGATAAACAAAAAATCATTTCTAAAAAGTGAACTTCGCAATGAGCAGTAATCGATCAGAACATGTATTTAAGACTCTTAGGGCACCCCTAAACTAACGCAAAAGAGAAATTGGGTCTATATCGATTGGTTGTGAAAATTTGATTTTTCGACCATTTCACCTTTAAAATCATGTTTCTCCCTGTGCCAGGGCTGTAACAACAGGGAACGCTTGACGGAGACTAGTGGTTGGGGCGCGCGCCTTTCTCTACCTCTTGCAAAACATCACCTGCGGGCGGGAGTCGAACCTGCCTGCGTCGGCATGCCAGTCAGACACCATGCCCATTAACTTCCAGCAGCCAAGTATGGGCTTCTGGTTCTCATTGCTATAGAAACGTGTCCGGCCAGGAGCCAAAATGCTTGCAAATTACCGAGACGTCGTCTTAAACTCCAAGTATCTTTGTTTATTTTCATTAACACTTAATTTTTTTTTACAAATTGTCTTTTACACGTGTTCAATCAGCACAACAGCGTCACTATCAACAGTACCGTAGATCAATATTTTCCTCGAGAAATTTGTTGGTGCACTAATATTATATTAATAAATATAAATATGCATTACAGAGCTTCGAAAAATGAAGTCTGACTGATCCACAATAGCGCTGTCGTTGAAGTCGACGATCGCTTCTGCAAAGATCAAGGATACATGTGATTGATTGTCCGAAGTGTTGAGGCTTTTCAATAGGACGGGATCCAATTGCTGATTACTCTACTACTTTTAATCACCGGTAAAAAGTATTCGTAGTAAATAAAATAATAGAGAAAATAAAATAAAATTTGAAATCGCGATTACCTGCCGTGGAGAGGACCAGCAGGGCGAATGTTATGGATCGTAGCATGATGACAAGGAATAATCTGAGAAAATTCCCCCTTCCCTAAATAGACGCGGCGGGGATGACCATTCCGGTTGGCAACTCGCGCGATGACAGTGAATTTATCAGCAAAATGTAAAATCTGGAATTTTTCACACATTTGTGACTGAAATTTGATAAGCGACAGTGCATCGGCGTATTTGTCACCCAGAAGATAGGAACGATTAAGAGATGAGTCAATTGTCATCTTTTTTATTACTGAGGTTTTGATTTTATGCTATGCTCAGACAAAGCGCTTGAATTTTATGCACATTTTCGATTTCATATAAACGCATTGCATCCCAGCACTTAAATAACTATCTGTTATTTCGCCACATATCTCTTAGCAAGCGTCTCGTTTGCTGTTTTAATGCCCGATAAGACGGACTATTTCTCAAAACCATCAAAGAACAGATGCGAGAATGTCATCTTTCGTTCTTTCCGAGATGATAATGCGACTTCAAAGTTCTAAAGAAAGGACGCGCTTATCTCTGCCGATAACTGTGGGCATGGTCGGATCACGTGCTCCGCACGATTTCACTGTTTTCCAAAAAATATCAGACAACGAAAAACAGAATAGTTTTCGTCGAAATATTCACTGTAATCTGTCAACCGGTTCACCAGCTTGTTCACGGTTTTCAATACATTGGATCGAGGTCGAAGAATATTCCCGGAAAAAAGGGACATCTCAACATTGCGCCAATATCAGAAAGATTAAGCGCAATGTTGAATAGTGGATCAATCATCTCATCCCCCCTATTTCACCAGGTATTTCCAATACTCTCTTGCTTGTTCTCAGTGCCATGTGTTGCCTGTGCCCAGATAACAGAGTATTTCGTGAAATAAAAAATATTGAAAATAGTTGATCAATCATCTCATCCCCCCTATTTCACCAGGTATTTCCAATACTCTCTTGCTTGTTCTCAGTGCCATGTGTTGCCTGTGCCCAGATAACTGAGCATTTCGTGAAATCAAAAATATTGAAAATAGTTGATCAATCATCTCATTCTCCATATTTTACATGATATCTCCAATAATCTCGTGCTTGTTTTCGGTACCAAGTTTTTTTTTCGAGTGGACCGATCCCACTCGTATTCGTTTCCGATCTCTGTCTAGCTTCGATAGGTGACATTGATATATGTATCAATATGGCCATGGGACGGAGGGAAATTGTGATCATGAAAACATTATGGTCTGACCCTCTCCTTTCCTCCCAATTTTTGTTTTTTGCGACCATAATACTAAAACTAAAATTTGCGACCCTCTTCGGACACTCCCCCCGGAATGGGCTCCGGAAGTCCACACTTCGTACATGTACACCCCTCGTCCCCGTGATACACATAGCTCTATTGAACGATTACACTTTTAATGGATTTTTTCCCAAAAAAATTTTTGAGCGAATAGCTAGACTAAAAATCTCTTTTGCGTTGTATCAGGCATGCCCAGTAATCAAAAATAACTATAGCGATTGAATCTTGCTTAATTGGAAAATCGACAGAAATGGTCAAAAATATCTGGTCCTTCAGCTGATATTGTGATAATTTTTTTTCACTTTGTAGAGAAGTTTTTATCGCAGAAAACTATTTTGGCCAAATTGACGTCACGTCGTGCCGGGATTCTGGAGCATCTGATCGAATACGGGAAATGCCATTCGATTCAGACGGCATATCGGACTTTTTTTAAAAAATGTTTCAGACCCTCTTAGTACCAGAATCTACTAATTAAACAAAGTTGTGTCCCAAAAAGTTGATTTTTTCGGAAACCAGATTTGCTCATGTTTGACCTGTTCAGTCATGAAATTGCAAGCTCCTTATCAGGTCACTGATCAATGGCGAAAGTTGCAAATCAAGCTTTTGAGTGAGAAATTTGGTTGCGTATATAATATTTGTGTTCCATCTAATCAACAATCCCCTCTCCGATATCCCTTTCGACGGAAATCGAGTGGAGCGACAGTGGGTGGGGATGATTGAAAAATACACCACGCGCAATGAGTTATTGATCAAATTAAAAAATTTCGGTAACTGGCGCTGTTGTGGTGATGAAATATTCACATCCTCTAATCAGAATGAATCCCAGTTGACGAATGCTCTGACCAATCCGCTGAAGACAGCAGTTCGTACCGTAAACAATACCGACTGCGTCATCTGCTCTTCTGTAGTCAAGGGTGGGTCACTCTAATGGCGTGGGAAAAGTCAATGGTGTAGAAAAAAATAGTTGAATAACCACCATTGTGTATCACAGCTCCCATTGAAGCTAGATACTTTAAACGGGAGTATGGGGTATACACATGCTTCACATACCAACCACAAAGATTCGAGTCTCTACATTTATTAAGAGCTGAGATATCGAATGGGGATATTTAAAAACCAATTTCTCCTCTCCTTTGACTCCTTCCACGCCATTAGTCGAGATGATGCGTGAAAAAGTATCACGTTACCCTCTCATCAATTTTTGTCACGAAACGTCACTGGAAGTTCGGTAATATTGAATTATGATGAGTGTTATGATTAAGAGCTCAAGCAACTCCTCGTGAATAAGGAGACGAAAGAGGTTACCGATGAATTCCTGAAGTGAGTCATACTTATTGTATTGCTAGAAATATGTTACCTGTTTGTGCTTTCAATGACAGAATTCGTCTTCCCATCGACATAACGATGATTGTTTTTTTGAAGGAATGCCTGCGTGATTTTGCATGTGTGGCAGCCCACCGTATGCAATGGAATGGTAGACGAATTCTCAGTGAGAATTTTATCTTTGCTCAGACGAAATAGGTTAAGTGTGCTCAGCTGCTATTCGACGTCCATCATTGCCCGTTGAAACCTACTTGTTTTCTGAGATGAAATCTGCTGCAACTCCACAGAATGAAAACACGCTAAAATAAAATGCATTTATATATTTATGTCTCCAATTCTGCTATAATTCGCTTACAACGGTCGAAATTCGAAAGAAAACAACTCAATATTTTCAGGACGAGATTTACTTCGTCCTCGAGCGAACCGCTTTCAGCCCTGATGACATATGCGGAATCTTCTTCGGTGACTGCGGAACCACCGAATTCAGGGTGAATTTCGAACATAACTTGAATTCCTTCGCAAAAAACTAAACGAACATCGTGTGATTCTTCTTCGGGCCATGATAAAAAATAATTCTAAAGAAAAATAATGGGCCAAATAAATGTTAATTGCAGGTATTGTGGAACATGACGATTCCAGGAGGCAAGCCTCCAGTGAAGCCATGGCCTACGGTTACGGTTTGTAGATTGACAACATTTGGCTCGTTCGTTATTGTCTTTAAGTCATTGGTCCGACTGGTTAGGTTGCAGGAAGGTATCGCTTCCAAATCCCAGACCACTTAGCGTACACTACATGCAAGTGCTAGATTATTTGCTAATTCAAACGAATTCAAGACCCCGAAAAAAACACAGCGTGTGCTCCACTTGTCGGACCTCCATGTCGATCGGGAATACACGATCGGGGCAGAGGCAGACTGCAGGGTGAGAGGGAATATCCAAGCTGTTTACCTCCCAATTATATCAGAGATGTTCTAAAAGATTTCAACATATGATCCCGTTAGCCTGAGAGTCATCAAAGACTCAAAAAGCTAGAGGACAGCCAAACAATAATGTATGCTCAAAAATTTTTAGGTAAATTGACGTCGGGTGTTAGCGGGATGCAGCAGGTTCTAATCGAAAAACTGAAAAAAAAACCAGTCGATTCAGAATAAAAAGCTACTCGCGGGACCAACTTTTGAGCTTTTTTTTCTTATTTTTTATGCTCCCGATCCTTTTGAGCTTTTACTGATTGTAAGGCGAACGTGTGCATGTAGCATAACCTTGTATGTCCTGTCACGGCAGTCACGGCGCAATGGGTTAACTGAATTATCAAACCGGGTTAAATGATTATTTTCAGGCCGATTATGCGCTCGCTATATTGTGCTGCAGGAACTACCCGCCCTCTGACGGAGCCCCTCTAGACAGTAAGTAAACTGCAATCAAACTGTTTTGTTCACATCACCGAACTAAAATTATTGTTTACTTGTTTTCTGTTATTGTTGTGGAAAATATAGTCACAGATGAGTAATCATAGTCATTCAGACACGACGAAGGTCAATGTTCACGCCGGCAAGTGGGGCGCCGTCTACCCGTGTGATATCCCCTATCGCACCTTCGAAGCTGCGATGAAACACATCGCAGAGACGCATAAAGTGAGTCCCGCTAATTTGTGATCTCGGTAAAAACAAAGTTTACGCAACCTTCTTGTTGAGAAACTGCTGAAATGGAACGGTCCCCTTCCCGTTCTGAGGCCTCGTCCACCTCATCAGTCAAGAGCATCTGTGGGAGTACCAACTCCAACTGTCCCTTCTTCCGTCTCTACCCCCCCCCTCCCCCTTACCCACTCCCCCTCTCTCTTTAAACCTTCCAATCTGTATATGTTATTCACATGTTGTCACACCCTCTGGGGTGTATCAAATAAATAAATAAATAAATAAATAAATAAGAAATGTGACCATTCATAGATAGCGTATCATGAAAATTAATAATTTATTTTCGACAGACTAACCAGCTGATTTATTTTCGACCACTCCTCGGTGACGTGCCTACCGAAATAAGAATATTAGGCTAATATTCTAGTATGATGTGTGCATCGGTACTGTATTGTACAAAACTCAATTTATTTCAAAATGCTGGCTGACCGCTGGGGGGGGGGGAGTGAAAAGAGAGGTAAAATATTGGGAAAAAGCATACCTTCATTAGATCAAATCCAAATTTCAGCACATATCTGGGTGTAAAGAGGCACTAAAACACGATTTTGCTGCCTTAATGTTCGATATTTGCAGGACCTCGATTACATCTTGATCACAGGCGATTTGGTGTCGCACGACATGTGGGCTTTCACCAGAGAGAACACTCAGGTGTCGAATATACTCCAGATATCTTACATTCAGTCCATTAATATTCGACTGAACGAGAACAACTGAATGAGCAATGAGACGTGTGCACATTAATTGTTGTATGCCTCGAATTCGGTTTAAATGCGAAATAATGTTCTATAATCACTTTCGTAGGAGGATCTAGCGAACTTCACTCAAGTACTCCTCGATTACTTCCCCAACACTCCCATCTACGAGGCTGTCGGCAACCATGAGGGCGTTCCCAGTGACGCGTGAGTAAACAAAAGAGTTCCATAAGACTAGATAGCTAAATGAGGATAGGATCGATCAGAATACGCTAACATTAGGAGATCCAAAGTGTCTCAGTATACTTTTTAAACCACAGAAAATTGCACATAGATGTGCATGCCCTCGCTAAGTGTGAAATACCATATACTAGTCCGGAATGTTCCTTCAGAGTTGTCTAGGATATTCTCCCGATATTCCTGTTCCCAAAATGTTAACTCGCTCGAAAGTTCAATGGCGTCCTTCAGAATGGCACCTCACAACATGGAACAGTATGACACTCGCGGGCCCACTTGGCTGTTCAATAGTCTTGCTGATGACTGGAAGACATGGATCACGCCGGAATCATACAAGGGCGTCCAGTAGTGTGTTTCAAGTGTTCATAAATATATATATTTTTAATGATGTATTATATCAAGTCTCTACATGTTTTCTTTCGGAATTTCACAAACGAAGACAATAGCGCAAATATTACTCTAAAATTATCGTAGATCTTGTTCTTTCAAGTCGTGCCTCGTATGTCGAACATCCCTCGCCCGGCCTCAAGCTAATCTCCATCAACTCTATCTATTGCTCGATAGTGGATTTGTAAGTTTTCAATCTGTCTCAATGTTCCGTTACAGGGAGTTCTTGTGAAAAGGTGAAAGCTGAACAGGTGAATATTTTTATTTATTTATCGCACATCACTGAAGTCGCTTCAACAAGTACAGAATGTACCAGAAAGGAGAAAAATAAGTAAGAATACAACTACGGAAAGGATACGTAAGGAATAGGGGTGGGGTCAGAGGAAGGGGAGGGAGGGGAGGGATCTGTCTCAATTCAGTAAAACAATTCCAGCTACATCTACATCAACCAGACGGATCCCGATGGCACCCTCTCGTGGCTCGTCGATGAGTTGCTGGATTCAGAGGCGAAGGGAGAAAAGGTAAGATGTTTTTCACGAAACTGCTCAACTAAACCTCAGTGAATAAATCGTGTAGAGTAGTGATATCCAACAAAAACACATATCTTATCTTCGAATAATGCGAGAGGTTCCTGGATTTAATTATTGTTGAGGTGCACATAATCTCGCACATTCCCACGGGTTCTGACACCTGCCTCAAGGGATGGGCACATAATTTCTACGACATCGTCAACAGGTGAAATGCAATTGTTTTCACACCTACGCTTCGTTATTTTTTTCACCGATCAGACTGAGTTCATTGGTCTGCAACAAATCACACCCCAAATTATTGCAGATTCGAGAATACGATCGCGGCTCAGTTCTACGGACACACGCATTTTGATCAGTTTCAGGTGATTTCACATCAATGAATATAATACACGAGACAATGATTTTCAATATTTAGAAAAACATTTGCAGGTGTATTACGAGAACTCCAACCCATCTGGACGCCCCACCAACTTCAACTTCATCACTCCTTCACTCACCACATGGGAGTTCAACAATCCCGCCTATCGCATCTACACGATTGATGGAGGATATGAGGGGGCGAGTTATGTGAGTGAAACATGTGCTCCTAATCCAATGAAAGCATCGTAGCATTGATCATGAGTACGAGAACGCAACGGTGTTCTTGAGATCCAGAAATACAGAGCTAGTCTAAAGTGGTATGGGGAAAAGTTGTTAAAAAACGATTTACGAAACCAATCCGTTTGCCTTTCGATGCAAAAATCTCTAGCCCTTCCAAAATGAAGAATTTTAATATCAATCTGCCAGACTGTCCTCGACGCTGAAACGTACACAACTGATATCGATGAGGCGAATGCCAAGGATCAGGAGCCCGAATGGTTCCTAGAGTACACTACAAAGGTCTGTGGTGCAAACACATTTTGAAAATGGTTCGTAACATGCATTTACATGCACGACGACTTTTACAACGTTTGCATAACTTTATAATCTGAACAGAAAATTCTGTTGGGATGTATTTTCCAAATCTCGAAATCGCTCCTCTCAGGAGGCGTACAGTCTTCCCGATCTCTCGCCCGCCTCTTGGGCAGCACTGATCGATCAGCTCGCAGTGGATGACGACCTATTCAAGAAATACCACAGGTTTGAGGCTTTTACAATCTTCTTCGACTGTTTTTATTGCCGTCAGCCAAAAGCGAATGCGACCATTGATATCCTGATTATTTTTCGCGCGAGATATCCAACATAATTGCAGTTACTACTATCGCTCTTCTTACGAGGACACCTGCGTGAGCGACCCCGTGTGCCGTCAGAAATCCGTCTGCGCTATGCGATCGGCCAAGTCTTTCGAGGAAGTTAACTTCTGTGCTGGAATAACTGTCTAAGTGTTTCTCTGTGAAGATAAAGACGACTGAATTGTTAGAGAGAAAATAATTTACAATACACAATTCCACATCTTTTACAATATGACTATCACACATATTTTGATCACACAGTTGATTGTTTTGAGCTTTTTTATTCGAGTTGATGCAAAGCGTTGATTCACGCTACTTCATTTCTGATGTCCTACATAACTCTAAAACATTTTCTAGCCGAGCCATATTCAAATGCTAATGTGATGAAACTCTATCACGCTTGGTATTCTTTATTTATAACTGCAAACAAGTTTGGCTAAATGGGACTATTCCTAGTCCATTTAGGAAACTCGCTTGTCCAGAGCCTCATCTGGAGACAGTTTTGCGATAATCAGTTTAAATACCTCTAAACTGACGTCGAATGATCATGTGTTGGTATACATACCCTATATTTCAACTCATCCATGTTTCAGCGTCACATTTGACCAGACACTCTCGTTTCCCCCTTTGTCACACGTTTCAATTGCACAACGTTGACACTGACGATAGAGTATGCTGAGTGAGGAGAGTATTCGCCGCCCTCGCGGTATCTCAATTTGCACACTATCTCGCATGTCGATACCCCCTCGCCCTCAATCGAAAAAGCGTGATGTGACTCACAATCAGCCGAATAAGGTATACAAATATGCACGTATATCTAGCTCGCAAGTCGGGTAAAGTTTTTATTTATTATTTGTTGTTTATCAAGATTCAATTTCCCCTCAACCAAACACAGGAATACACTAAATGTATGTGGCGAGATTGTGATTTATCATTGTCAAAAGGCGGAGTAGGACTGATAGGAATGATAGTCCCTTCTCTCTTTCTTTCTTTCTTTCTCTTCTCTCTCCCACTTCTCACTGATCTCTGCTCGTGTGTTCAAGAGACATACTCACGCGCTTTTCACTTTTAACTTGTTTACATTGCTGAAACATGCCGCCGCCACAGTTTCCGCGACATTTCCGTTCCCCATTTGCACGAAACTGTTTCGTTTCCGTGACCAGATGGTGATAGTACGAGTTGGAAATCATGTTTCACAACCCTTTTTTCGAAACATACACAGATACTAGTGTCATTGTTCTATCTCATCCTGGTTTCCAATCGTGGGCCGTGAAACATGATTTCCAGCCCGTAACATCACCAAAATGGTTCTTTACGATTTGATCGTTATGGTTCTCTCTGCATACATTATCAAGAGCAATACGGTTCAAATGGCGACTCTACAGCGTTATGTGGTGGATGCAGTCTCGGACCACGAAGTCAATATCAATCCTGAGATGTCCCATTTCGAGAGTCCGCCCAAGGAAATCGTTTGGAAGACTATCGAATATGTGCCTGAATCGGTTTCTGAGCTACGCTTGGTGAGTTGTTTCAGCGCTCTTGTTCAAATTTATTTCGTCATGACAGCTAACTAATTTTGGCTCCAACGATGGCTTGATACTAGTTCGTAGGAATTGGCGAGAAGGCGCATGCTAGATGGTGCGCGACAGTGAACTCTGGAATAGATTATCAATAATGCGATCTCGAATTAGTCTGGAAGGACGTATAGAATGATTTTTTCCTCGTAATTGTGCCATTCCAGATATCTCCACTACTCCGTCTCAGGTCGACGACTTTGCTCGACAGCGAGTGACCTTCCCACTAGTCGAGAAGCTGATTCACACTAGAACGTACGTATACGGAGCAGAGCAACAGGTACTTTACGACATGCGATTTCATCGAACTCATACGCCCACCGAACTATCACCTTGAAATGTATGTCGATGTGATCGAATAAGATTGCCGACATTGTCAATTTTTATCGCTTTGTCGATATGGATCTTGCTGACGTGTCCTCTCGAATTGTCGAGACATATTTGACGTGTGATCGAACCGCTTTCTTCAGCGAGTCTCGCCGACCAACATATGGTTGACAGTCCCGAAGAGCAAGGCGGCCCTCTTTGAACTGCGCATCAAGCTTGGAGGCCATGCGGAAATACTTCGAATGAAAAGACATGTGACCAATGAGCAAACAATGGTATGGGTATTCGATTTTTTCAAAAACGATTTGGCATTAGCAATACATTGCAGTCCTATCACTTTCGACAGTTTCCGAAGCAATTCGAAGGGGACACCTGGGTATATCCGGAGACTGTAATGGTGAGGCGATTCCCCATATGTACGGTTTTCTTTGGAGCTCGTATTTATCATCATTGCGCACTGAACGATTTCCTGGAATTGCAAATATCGCATCATCACACTAATCTGGGCATTTTGACCCTAGATGACGCTTTATAGTATGTCTATCCAACCCCTCAGAAGAAGGAAATCAAATCCGGGAGGTCTTATCTTTATTCGAGGGATTTCTAATTGATAAGCTGTCGGTTGAACTGTGCTACGATCTCAATGATGAGCTTACGTGAGTATTAGAACAAATTGAAACCCGGCTCACTTCAATTCGCACTTTCATCCCCTTGGAGTTGTTGAATACAGTAAGATTTGCAGTAGTTTTCTTCTAAAAACGATAGGTGCGCACAAAGTTGAGCATCTCGATCTGGCTTTATCTAAAGTGACTGCTGCAGACCCAGGTATGTGATAGTAATAGTAAATCCCAACTCTTCTAATTTCGCATCTGATTTGTCTAACCGAAAAATGTGAAATATGAGTTATCACAAAACTTTGGGGTTAATTGGGATATTCACAACAGGGACCCTACTTGCAACCTATAACGATAATTTAGGAGCAAAGTTTGAATGCAAAATCCGAACAGACAACACTAATATTAGTTTGTGCACAGCCACGTACTTTCAGAGAGATTTCTCCTGGACTTGTCATCGAGATTACGAACACTGCATATCAGAGGGGGATCTATAAGTCGTTACCATTTTTTCGGAATTCATGTTGACTGGGCTCCGATTTTTCTCAACATGTTCGCTAGAAAACTCGACAAACTTGTCATCGATAACCACAACGCTCCGGATTATCTCTCTAATAGTAGCGCATATGTCCTTAGAGAGGTGAGCAATAATTCAATCACATCCGCTATTCGACTTGTTTTCGTTCTTCAATGTTTTTCCCGTGAAAAATCATACCTGAAACAACGATATGAACATTCCAAATTGTTATTACAAATATAATTCAGAAACTACATCTTATCGAGAAGAAACTGTGGTTTAAAACTTGTTCAATAAAGACGCGAAAGGTTTCAATGGTAAGACGAATCGTTACAAAATTGAAGGTGAAGCTATTCAAATTGTATATTAATTATTTGTAGTTTCTTTGAAATGCAATTGTTTTCAGTCTCCAAACCGATCGCATCCCCACACACCCCACACAGAACGCTCAGCATTAGGCATATGGCGATAATTCGGTCCGAAAGCAACGATACCTTGAATTTGTTTTGAAATATCCTCAATGGATATTCGCTCAAAAAATAATGAACTTCGATTTATTGGAACGCCGAAATTACGAGAAATCTCTCGACGAGTCACACATGACGAATTCCAACTCATTGGTTCCGTTTTTAGCTTCGAAATTCTTACAAATAAATAAAGAAACAGTACTGAAATGAGAATGGAAGCATGACTGTTAGACTTTCCAGTCACATTTATGGCAGAAGCATGGCATGACGGGAGTAGCGGGCATTGCGGCTTTCCTGCGATGTACTGATTGAATTGAAAGTGATAGTGTAAATTCAGATAGAGAGTTTTTTTCCGGAATATTTGACAATATGTGCAAGATACTCACATCTACTCCCCACTGCATCCACTCTTGTTCGTATGTCACCAATTGAGCCTGCTCGCCAGGTGTCATGTCACGAGTTGGATCTCGATCACTTTCCCATTCTACGAATAAATAGTTGTTTTTAAAGTTCGTAAACATTTTGAATTCATAGAATTTAAACAATTTTTCCACCAAAATGAGCCAGTAAATAACATGGTTTTCTGACTAATACACGTACCCCCTCATTATACTGTGGTGGAATTCAGAACAACTGAATGGATAGGGAAAACATGAAAAATAGAAAGGGAAAATAATTTCACATCAACCTAGTAATTCGAAAGCTTTTTCACAGAATATCCTCTATCGTAGAAAACAGCCTATCATGGAACATGTTTTTAAATGCTTTAAAAAATGTCCCCGGATGCTGTTTTTGCCCTCGTTGCCCTCCGCCCTCGTGATACCCTTGTTATCATTGTTCATGGGCACAAACGCTTCACATTCTTATCATACAACATTCCTTCAACGGTAAAACACAAAAAAATGTGTGATCAGTTATTGTTCAAGAAATGCTCGCCCATGTCGTTTTAATGTTGTCTAACCTTCTCTTCACTGTTTCTTCAGATCCAGAAATGTCAATGACCGTGGTACATTTTCTACTTCTTTTTGTTGTTGTTGTAATCTAATGAATAAGTGTCAGCCACAAATTATCGATCGGTGGGGATATCCCTTCGAATCACACGAAGTCATCACCGAAGATGGGTACATTCTCAGCATCTTTAGAATCACGCATGGCCTCAACTCATCAGGTTGGTGCGTGTTTAATTGATTGACCAAGTTTGATTTCGTAGATTCCGTACGAACGTGTCCTCCAATAATCATGGACCCCAGCTTGCTGTGCGACAGTTCAGAGTTCATCATGAACCCGCCAGAATCATCGCCAGGTGAGAACAATGCAAATTCTTTGACGAAATTGAAAATATTCCAGCCATGATTCTGGCTGATGCCGGTTTCGACGTTTTTCTGATGAATCATCGCGGCACGACGTACAGTAGGAAACATCGTGACTTTAGCACGAGCGATTCGAGATATTGGAAATTCACGTTCATTAATCCCTTCATCAGTGACAGAAATACGCATTCTTCAGAATCGATGAGTACGCAAAGTACGACAATACGGCCGTGATCGATTACGTGTTGAATCTAACCAGCGATACTTCACTATACTGGCTCGGACATTCTCAGGTCGGCTGTTCATTTTGCGATGCCTCAATCGTATTATTCACGTTTTGAGGGCACTACATTAGGCTTTATGATGTTGTCCGAACGACTGGATTACAATAAAAAGGTTCTCTTTTGAAAGTTGTTTGAATCACCGCTTTTTTTCAGATCCGTGCGATGTTTCAAATAGCACCGCCTGGCACCGCTCACTTTGCACGAGGACTTGTCAGAATTATCTTGTTAATCTATCACATCACCAAACCTCTTACCGATGTTATTATGCCTTTCTTTCCTGACACAACTCAAGCATGCGTAGCTCTACCAATTGACGATGGGCTCTCACGAGGTCGGGATTTCTAATCGTGCCATTCCTCAGATGATTACAAGCTTTTTCTGCGCTACTCCGTACATTGACCAGGTGAGAACGCAGGTTCACTGCTCATCTAATACATTCGATTGCAGATTTGCAGAGGTGCGATGCATTTCTTGCTGGGACCCCAATCGATGTCATTCAATCTCGTATGCCAGTCTTGAATTTTTGCGAATGAACCTGATTTCCAGTCTCGATGGCCCGTCTACGTGTCGCACCTTCCTTCCAGCACTTCATCGTGGAATATGCTACACTGGTTTCAGGCGAGATGGTATTGCTTGATAATCTTAACTGTGACACATAAATTCACAGATTGCAACGCATGAGAAACTGGAACATTTCAGCGGCAAACATTCTGGAAATTCTGATGTTGAGTTACATTCTGTGACATTGAACAAAAAATATTTTAGTTGCCATTAGACACTGCCTATGATCTGTCCAGAGTGTTAGCTCCCGTGTACATTTTCTGTAGTTCGTCGGATTGGCTGGTCACCCCAAGGGACATCGAGGAAGATCTACTGCCTCTGTTGAAGAGGGGGGTGGTGAAGGTTAGATCCTCTCTTCTCTCCCTCTCCTCTTGACAAGAACTGTGCTAGGGAGTTTTCCGAGTTCCTGGCTACAATCACCTCGATTTTGTTCTCGCTACTGACAATGCAGAGAAAGTCTTCAGTCGAATTATTGACATAGTAGAGAAGCAAGAGACAGACATACGGAAGTTATGAAACTTCCAATGGCAAGAAAGACAAGAACAAAAAAACGTACCAAATGTGAAATTACTAATTGCAATGATAAAACATCAATGGATTATTGTCTCTCGCACTGGCAACGTTCGCGAAATTTGACCTCTGATGAGAGATCCCCCACCGCAACCATTGAGTAATGATAGCGAGCGGAGGAAAGATCAGATACTTCGCGAAAAAAAGAACACAATAATATCAAAATAAAATCATTTCATAGTTCCATTCAAATGGCGTTCACAAGAGAAGTGCGCCTTTCATGTTTCGCAGATGCCTTCCATAATGGGGATACTTATTGGGTGAAAATGTTATCATTGATTGCCTTTACTTTCAGTAGTGTATTGTCGTACTCTTATCAGTTTTCCGAGTGTACTGGGGTTCCTCCTACTCCTTCTCGAGTCATTTCGTGAAGGGACATCGAATTCACCATTTCTTTCTCGGGGGAAAGGGTGGAGTCAATGGCATACAAATGTATCTTAAATTCGTCACACAACAAATTTCAATCATCGCTGCTAGCTCACATATTGGGTTGGAAAGAAATGTGTCAGTTCCAGACATTGCGTGGTTTACGGTGTAACATCAGCGGCATCGATGATGCTTGTGTTTGATCAGAGCGTGAAAGTGGGAACGAATTCGATACATACGAAAAGAAAGAGCATGCGTTTGAGAGAGAGGCAGAGAGTGATCCAATCTCCCTTTGTACTTTTGGCCTATCAGATCGCACTGTGAATGATATGGAACCCGATAAAAGGTGGGGACAGAGACTATCATGAAAGACCGAGAAAAAGCTGTTGACTTTCTGAACTTGACGTGGGCAGAATTTGTATAAATAGTGGATAACGAGTCTGTCGAACCTCAGATAGATGATATTATTCCTCTTACTAATGTGTAATCTGTACATCAGCTGAAATTGCTGTAAAATTTCAGTTCTTCGATGATATTATTCGTTCACTGTGCACGACATCATTATGAGAGCACCATTGTTGTTTGGGAGTCAGAAATTCCACGTTATGCTGACTTGCATTATAATCCACACGATTCGCTTTGCAGGACAGCCAGTCTCAATAGAATGGATGCAAAATATTATTGATTTCGTCCTTTCGTGATACTCTGCAGCATATTACAATCTAGTGTTACCAATTCGGGAATAAAATTCGTGCATCCACAAGAGTTGTTTTTTTAAAACATTCATCATATCATTGATTTCAGCAATAATTGGATGATTATCCTTCTAATTTTCGCCCTTTTGACGTCTTATTTCATCGTAGCTACTCCAGAAGACGACGGCACTACAGTAGGAGTAGTGAAAAGTGCGTGTTGATATTACCGTAGTCTTCCATTCAATATCGCCGTCAGTCGCTTGACCTGTCGAATTTCAGAGGCCGATCATGTAGGAGATGTGGATACGGCAGAACTCGGACACACACTCTCTAGTGAGCTAATTCAATCGAAAGCCAAATTGCTAATCCCTCATTGCAGCCTCGGTCAAAGCCATTGTTTATCACATCCTGAAAGGAACAACTTTCTTCGACGAAGATAATGGATTCGAGCGAGCTGTTGCGCCCGCTCTCACGATATGTTCGAGCCTAATCCAGTACAACTGTAAAAATGCACATATTTCAGTGATCGAAAATCTGCGCGGAGGGAATGTTAAAAACAGCAAGACTTTGATCAGAGACTCTCTGAGCAATATGCTACGAGGTCTACATGAGCTCGGCGTTCATATCCGCCCTAGTCAGGCTGAGCACATCCACAAAGATATTTACAGGTTGAACCGATTACGGTATACTCTTTTTTTTGTAATCTGGAGGATGTAAGATAAATTTCATGTAACGCATTTCAGAATCGAGCACAACATCGAAGTTTTTTACCAAATCTGCAACTCCTCCGTGAGTCGTACGCACAACTCATTTGTAGCCCAATTTCAATCTCAGGATACGGTAACTATTCTTCGTTCAATAATAACCAATTCGCTGATGCAAGCTGTCGTTGAGCTCACGGAACCTCCGATATATTCTTGATAATTTTCGTGATCTTTGTGCATTTTTTACCTAAAAACACGTCGGCTGCAGTGGGAACAGAGGGCATTACTGGTATAAACAAATAATATATGAATTCGCTTAGTGATGCTTACTGAAAAACATTCTCGTTTTTGTTAGTCGTCGCGAGCGGTCCTTATCCATTTCTCTCTGATAGAGAATGGAATCCCTCTAGTTCCGCTCGTCTACTTCATCAACTCAACAAGATCGGAATCCCCATCCAAGCCGGCCTCTGGTCACCGTGTGATGGGTATGACCTACTCTGATGTTTGGTCCCTCAGATAACATTCTCGACGAGTCTCGTTTCGTGATTGATGACTCGAGTTTGGTGGAC
The DNA here is from genome assembly GCA_036245825.1 of Pristionchus entomophagus. Taxonomy (NCBI): domain Eukaryota; kingdom Metazoa; phylum Nematoda; class Chromadorea; order Rhabditida; family Neodiplogasteridae; genus Pristionchus; species Pristionchus entomophagus. The sequence continues at coordinate 5,150,179 of BTSX01000004.1, read as the reverse complement.
TCAGTTCTAAAATCACGGGAGCCTTCTTCCGTAATCAACAAAACACTCTACATCAAGTCCTATCGCCCTGGAAGATCGCAACCATTTCTCCAGCCAATCTCTTGGGTCTGTGATTGGAAAGAAGACCGATCCCTTGACCCCCACCCAGACGAAATGATTCTCTCTCGAACGAAGAACCGACCCGAAACGTATCTGAAACCATCCATCACCAGCTGGCGTCAACTGCCTGACATGATAAATGTATGTATGTATGTATGTATGTATGTATGTATACTGATGCAGGACCCTCATCATTCTTTTATCAACACGCCCACATAATTCAGCTTATTTTGCTATCTTTCAATCCATTCAGGCTTGGCTGTTCATGACGCAATATTTGGCATCAAACGACGAGGTGGTTCGAATTAGGAAAACGAGCCGAAATATAATGTTTGAAAATAGCTAGACTAATTAGACACGAGTAACAAACGTCCATTGCTGCTCATAAACGGCAAACTGACACTGACTGTTTCATAAGTTGGACGATTCCCCCCAGACTTTGCACAACTGAACAAGCCGAAAATTTGTTTTGAGAATCATGGCTGACTTATCTTTAGAACGTGATAGATTCGAGAGGGAGCAGAGAAATAGAGAGAATATAGAGCACACATAAATAAGAGAGCGAACATAGAGGGTGCAATGATATTTTGAACGTTTCTTTGATTCGCTGTGGATGTCGGTTGTATAAATAGTGGGAGAAAGTGGCGTTCTGACAAAGGACATTATGAGGTACCTCTGCCTTCTCATCCTTATCATTTGTGCCGCGAGAGCCTGCAACTATCGGGTGAGACAAGTTTCCAGTGTATACGTATTATCTGCTATATGCATAAACAATATGTTTTTAGACAGCGCGAACGCTTGATTTTCAGGACACGACAGTGCTGGAAAACGGATATCCGCCTCGTGATATGACGAGCGCAGAGAAGCAACAGTTGGCTGAATACGAGAAGAATTGGATTCAATGGGGAATCGATGTAAGTACGAACCATTTAGGGAAGTGCGACCATTCTGTTCACATGCACAATACATATAACTGATATTTTAGCTGAAAAATGTCATCCCTGGAAAAGGCGCGATGCCAACAATTCCCGTCATGCCATGTTTCTGTCACAAATGTGATTCACATTTAACGACAAGTGGAGATGAAACCGATAATTGCCCCGATCTTCAAAATACAAAATAATATTTATCGATTGTTTCGCTATGTTTAGGCTATTTTTTTTAAAAATTTTCGTTCTCAAGAGAGGTTTCCCGTTTCAACAATCAATTTGTATAAATCATGAAAGTGTCCCGATCTCAATGCCGATTGTAAGTAATCCGTTCAGTTATATGAGACCGATCAACAAGGGTCGCGAAAAAGTGATGCAACGTTTTTCTGATTGTGTGTCCCCGTTCGCATGTAGGTTTTTTTCGAAACCGTTCTCTTATTATTACTTACAAGTTCGTTTTGACATGTAATTACGGAAAAAATAGGCAAAATGCAGAAATAATTTGAATCATCGATGTGAAGTGAGACAAAACCGACGAATAAATGCATTAGAGTCCGAGAAATATTCATTGGCGACCTTTGTTTCAAACAAAGAACACCTTGTGCACAAGTTCCACCACCTGAGAAAATGTTAAATAATATTTTTGTTTTCGAAATATTCCTTACCGCTTTGAAAATCATATCGATAGTATCGATGACAGTGTTAAAACCGGCAGCCACAATGCCTGTACCGATTCCAAGGTCAGGCGTCCGGAGAGTCTGGAAGTTGAACAATGTTCAAAATTTGGAGATCGAAATTTACCTGTCTCTTGATCCGATCGATGTGTTTGATAATTGTTTCTGCAAACATATATTTCACATTTTTCCATCTTGATTTATTCTACAACAAATCGATGAATCGACAAACTTATTAAATATCCTAATGTTTAGAAGCCCTTCGTATGTTGATCATACCATTGGATGTGCCCATTCTCCCCACATACAAACCTCTGATGTTCTTCAACTCTCGTTGTACTGGCCCATGTTTTACCTCTGCGTTCTTCTCAGCGATTTTATCGTTGTGTACGAACGGGTCGGTGCTGATTTCGCGGACTTCGGCAATGTTGCTCTAAATTTAACAGCAATAATCAAGTTTTGCTTCGAAAAATCAAACTTCAACTCCAGGACGTGCGGCAATTCCCCCTAAAACGGCGGAGATCATTATAATGAGCAGTGAATATCGGCCAGACATCGTCTTTCTGAATGTTGAAACATTAAAGGGACCTGGCAGAGAGTGAACATGTGGCCTTATTTTGAAGCTCACACTGTTTTAATAATATTTACAAAATTTTAAAATTTAAAAAAAATTCCTGCGGTTGCAATAAAAATAAAGAAATTTATGGTGTGATTACGGTGGATCAAGTGGTGCGATGCGCGGGCAGCCATGAATTGAAAAGTCGTCCGGCGAACTGTGAACTGACTTTTCAACGTGGCTCGGCTGCGAAATTTTCTTTTTTTGCGCATTTACTTATTTTGGTTGAGTTTGTTTACCATTTCGCGTTTTTATTTTCGTTCTAATGCGTAGTGCGATAGTGCTTCTATCTATTCGGTGCTAATTGACGTAATTTTGCTCGATGTGTAACCTCAAAGTCGCGCTTCGAAGTGTGTGCAGAATAGAGAGCGCTGAGCTAACCGCTCATTTTGATTGACTTTTACCATTGCGCGTTTTAATTTTCATTCTAATGCCTAGTGCGATATTTCTTCTATCTAATGGGTGCTAATTGGCGTGACTTCGCTCGTTCTATGACCTCTAAATCGTGGTTAGGAGGTAACGAACACCACCGTCTCTTGAAAACGAAGCGTAGCACTCGTTAAGTCTTTGTTTCTGTTTCGCCCTTTTTCAATAGCGATCGCACTATTTGGCATGCCCGAGTTCTTGTCCACTTTCCATTCTGAAAACTATTTTGCCAGTTATTCCGGCGAGATTTCACCGCCGGAATGACTGGAATGACCTATTTTCGCAATATTTTGTTACCAATTATTCACTTAGCTATGCTCAAACCACCGACAAACGGCGCGAATCCGCTTGTACAACGGCGGATGAGGAAATGCGCACGATGCGGATTTTCGTCAAGCACCACATTCGCGTTCCCTGTCAACTCTAAGCTGCCTCTTCAACGACTGTAGATTAGTTCGCTCGGACTTGACCCTGGCGGTACCTCACGAGAACTAGAGGCTGTTCGAGCTAGGGTGACTGCTAAAGAAGACGTTCGGTGGTGCCACCTTCATTTTGGAGTCGACGGTTTGCCAAAAAATGTAGAATTCCTTCCATTTGTCGCTTCGGCTAGTAACTATTACTTTGAAGGGTTCAATGCATCCTAGCATTGACGGAGGCACTGTAGAGGTAATAGTTCTACTAGGTCTGTCGCTTTTATTTCCTTTCATAGAAACGACGGAGGATTGGTGACCCGGAGGAGGAGATGGTAGATCAATCCGAGGAGAGGGAGAATGGTGGAGAAGGAGAAGGGGCACACGAAGGGAATGAACAAGTGAGAACAGAAACAATGGCACTATATTAAATAGAGGAACACCCAATCAATGAACGAGTAGAGTAAGTGAATAAATGCTGGTCAATTTATCTCAATACTGATATCAGGACGGATACGAGAGGGACCTAGGTGATTTCGAGTTCGATCGTGATAATTTCAATGATCAACCATTCGACCAACACGAGGTACTGTTCTGTAGAGCAATCGGGTAGATCCCAATATTTATGTACATCAATAGCATTAGTAAATACAATAGTGATGGACAATTAGAACAATCTATTATTTTCTAGAGATGTCACTTCGGTTTCTACTCTCTCCATTCAGCAAACTATTTTGCTATTCAGTTATCCGATATAGCGTACTGAATGGAGAGAGCTAAACTCCGAAATGATTTCCATATTATTCACAATCGAAATGAATCTAAAAACATTTGAATCTCCTTTTCTCATACATTCTCCATATAAAGAGGGACATGGACATTCTATAGGTGAAACAGTGAATCACTAGTATTTGTTGTTCAAAATGACTATTTCAAAACAACATAATTTCTCTGATCTATGAGAAAAACATGCTCAATTAGGAGTCATTACAATATTACCAAATCGTTCACTAGTTGTCTGATACGGTAATAGCTTTCTGCATTATGTGCAAGATCATGTGATTGTGACCCTAACCAGTGCGCAGAATGGAGAGAGCTATTATTCGATTCAGTTACAGTATTCGGGTAACATAAATGTATCATAAAAAGTACAATACAATTGACATCATACTTTAGTCGATGACTCCTCCTCGATCCCTCTCGGTGTCCCAGCTTACGATCGATGAGCGACCATCTGAAACACGAAGCGTGAATGTGTCTAGAATGAATTCGGGGGTTTCTAGTGTCCCTACTCTCATAACGGTTTGCACTGATCTGATATAATTGGGATCGAATTATGATTGAAGGAATCTTCCTTCCGCCCCTCTCAACCAACTGAATCAGATCTAGAAGAAGAGGAGGAGGTGGAGGAGGAAGATTCCGTTCGGTCCGACTACTACCTAACAGCTAAGTCCAAGTTGGAACTGTTGTTTCGAAGATGTCAGGATTGTGGGGCACTAATCGATCCGATTAGTTTGGAATGGACCCAAGTGGCTAGTGCACTCTCCGTGACCTATCAGTGCACTGGGTGCAAGCATCTCTTTCGGTGGGACACTCAGTCCAAGGGAAGAGGGAAGAGTCAAGTTTTCGATCTGAACCAGTCCCTCCCAGTGGCTGCATTCTGTACTGGAACCCCCATTCCGGTGATCTACCAAAACAAATCGGTGTAAAAGAACTGTTATTTCAGCGATTGGTCGATCTCTGCGATTTTCTCAGTATCGCATTTCCCAGGGAGAGATCGATGAGAGAGACCATTCGGTTCTATGGGTGCCCTGCTATAGATCGAGTATACGGTAGATGGAGAGTAGATGGTTCGTGCGCCGAACTCGTTCGAGCGCCCACTCATTCCCCCCTCTCTGTCTCCAGGCGATCGGTCAGGAAAATAAGTAAATAAGTAAATAAAATAACCAAAATAAGTAAATTTGCACAAAAAAGAAAATTTTGCTGAACAGCCATGTTGAAAAGTCAGTTTCCAGTTCTCGGACGACTTTTCAATTCATGGCTGCCCGTAGATCTCACCACACACTCGATTCCACCGTAATGACACCATAATTGTTAATTTGTTTCAAATTAAATTTTAAAATATTAATAAATTATTTTTAAAAATATTTTTTTCTCCTAAAATCTTGAAATATTATGCTAAACGCAATGTGTTCTGCTTTTGTTTCTATGTCACATCCCTTTAAACCAGAATAATGAGTAATCAGCGAAACACGTCGAAAAAATGAATACATATTTTCGCATCGCATAAATATAGTGAACTAATGTTCGGAACTGGTTCGTGTTCCAAACTGGTTCGTTCGAGCGCACCCCTCTTATTCTCACATTGCGGGATCGATGGAGGAATGAGCATGTACGAAATGCAACTAAAATTCGAGAATAGAATCAGGAAGCGCTGAAAAGGAAGGCTCAACGGGCACTGAACATTCAGGAGAATGAACCTAGAACAATGGATTTTAGGAGAAAAAAATATTTTTAAAAATAATTTATTAATATTTTAAAATTTAATTTGAAACAAATTAACAATTATGGTGTCATTACGGTGGAATCGAGTGTGTGGTGAGATCTACGGGCAGCCATGAATTGAAAAGTCGTCCGAGAACTGGAAACTGACTTTTCAACATGGCTGTTCAGCAAAATTTTCTTTTTTGTGCAAATTTACTTATTTTGGTTATTTTATTTACTTATTTACTTATTTTCCTGACCGATCGCCTGGAGACAGAGAGGGGGGAATGAGTGGGCGCTCGAACGAGTTCGGCGCACGAACCATCTACTCTCCATCTACCGTATACTCGATCTATAGCAGGGCACCCATAGAACCGAATGGTCTCTCTCATCGATCTCTCCCTGGGAAATGCGATACTGAGAAAATCGCAGAGATCGACCAATCGCTGAAATAACAGTTCTTTTACACCGATTTGTTTTGGTAGATCACCGGAATGGGGGTTCCAGTACAGAATGCAGCCACTGGGAGGGACTGGTTCAGATCGAAAACTTGACTCTTCCCTCTTCCCTTGGACTGAGTGTCCCACCGAAAGAGATGCTTGCACCCAGTGCACTGATAGGTCACGGAGAGTGCACTAGCCACTTGGGTCCATTCCAAACTAATCGGATCGATTAGTGCCCCACAATCCTGACATCTTCGAAACAACAGTTCCAACTTGGACTTAGCTGTTAGGTAGTAGTCGGACCGAACGGAATCTTCCTCCTCCACCTCCTCCTCTTCTTCTAGATCTGATTCAGTTGGTTGAGAGGGGCGGAAGGAAGATTCCTTCAATCATAATTCGATCCCAATTATATCAGATCAGTGCAAACCGTTATGAGAGTAGGGACACTAGAAACCCCCGAATTCATTCTAGACACATTCACGCTTCGTGTTTCAGATGGTCGCTCATCGATCGTAAGCTGGGACACCGAGAGGGATCGAGGAGGAGTCATCGACTAAAGTATGATGTCAATTGTATTGTACTTTTTATGATACATTTATGTTACCCGAATACTGTAACTGAATCGAATAATAGCTCTCTCCATTCTGCGCACTGGTTAGGGTCACAATCACATGATCTTGCACATAATGCAGAAAGCTATTACCGTATCAGACAACTAGTGAACGATTTGGTAATATTGTAATGACTCCTAATTGAGCATGTTTTTCTCATAGATCAGAGAAATTATGTTGTTTTGAAATAGTCATTTTGAACAACAAATACTAGTGATTCACTGTTTCACCTATAGAATGTCCATGTCCCTCTTTATATGGAGAATGTATGAGAAAAGGAGATTCAAATGTTTTTAGATTCATTTCGATTGTGAATAATATGGAAATCATTTCGGAGTTTAGCTCTCTCCATTCAGTACGCTATATCGGATAACTGAATAGCAAAATAGTTTGCTGAATGGAGAGAGTAGAAACCGAAGTGACATCTCTAGAAAATAATAGATTGTTCTAATTGTCCATCACTATTGTATTTACTAATGCTATTGATGTACATAAATATTGGGATCTACCCGATTGCTCTACAGAACAGTACCTCGTGTTGGTCGAATGGTTGATCATTGAAATTATCACGATCGAACTCGAAATCACCTAGGTCCCTCTCGTATCCGTCCTGATATCAGTATTGAGATAAATTGACCAGCATTTATTCACTTACTCTACTCGTTCATTGATTGGGTGTTCCTCTATTTAATATAGTGCCATTGTTTCTGTTCTCACTTGTTCATTCCCTTCGTGTGCCCCTTCTCCTTCTCCACCATTCTCCCTCTCCTCGGATTGATCTACCATCTCCTCCTCCGGGTCACCAATCCTCCGTCGTTTCTATGAAAGGAAATAAAAGCGACAGACCTAGTAGAACTATTACCTCTACAGTGCCTCCGTCAATGCTAGGATGCATTGAACCCTTCAAAGTAATAGTTACTAGCCGAAGCGACAAATGGAAGGAATTCTACATTTTTTGGCAAACCGTCGACTCCAAAATGAAGGTGGCACCACCGAACGTCTTCTTTAGCAGTCACCCTAGCTCGAACAGCCTCTAGTTCTCGTGAGGTACCGCCAGGGTCAAGTCCGAGCGAACTAATCTACAGTCGTTGAAGAGGCAGCTTAGAGTTGACAGGGAACGCGAATGTGGTGCTTGACGAAAATCCGCATCGTGCGCATTTCCTCATCCGCCGTTGTACAAGCGGATTCGCGCCGTTTGTCGGTGGTTTGAGCATAGCTAAGTGAATAATTGGTAACAAAATATTGCGAAAATAGGTCATTCCAGTCATTCCGGCGGTGAAATCTCGCCGGAATAACTGGCAAAATAGTTTTCAGAATGGAAAGTGGACAAGAACTCGGGCATGCCAAATAGTGCGATCGCTATTGAAAAAGGGCGAAACAGAAACAAAGACTTAACGAGTGCTACGCTTCGTTTTCAAGAGACGGTGGTGTTCGTTACCTCCTAACCACGATTTAGAGGTCATAGAACGAGCGAAGTCACGCCAATTAGCACCCATTAGATAGAAGAAATATCGCACTAGGCATTAGAATGAAAATTAAAACGCGCAATGGTAAAAGTCAATCAAAATGAGCGGTTAGCTCAGCGCTCTCTATTCTGCACACACTTCGAAGCGCGACTTTGAGGTTACACATCGAGCAAAATTACGTCAATTAGCACCGAATAGATAGAAGCACTATCGCACTACGCATTAGAACGAAAATAAAAACGCGAAATGGTAAACAAACTCAACCAAAATAAGTAAATGCGCAAAAAAAGAAAATTTCGCAGCCGAGCCACGTTGAAAAGTCAGTTCACAGTTCGCCGGACGACTTTTCAATTCATGGCTGCCCGCGCATCGCACCACTTGATCCACCGTAATCACACCATAAATTTCTTTATTTTTATTGCAACCGCAGGAATTTTTTTTAAATTTTAAAATTTTGTAAATATTATTAAAACAGTGTGAGCTTCAAAATAAGGCCACATGTTCACTCTCTGCCAGGTCCCTTTAATGTTTCAACATTCAGAAAGACGATGTCTGGCCGATATTCACTGCTCATTATAATGATCTCCGCCGTTTTAGGGGGAATTGCCGCACGTCCTGGAGTTGAAGTTTGATTTTTCGAAGCAAAACTTGATTATTGCTGTTAAATTTAGAGCAACATTGCCGAAGTCCGCGAAATCAGCACCGACCCGTTCGTACACAACGATAAAATCGCTGAGAAGAACGCAGAGGTAAAACATGGGCCAGTACAACGAGAGTTGAAGAACATCAGAGGTTTGTATGTGGGGAGAATGGGCACATCCAATGGTATGATCAACATACGAAGGGCTTCTAAACATTAGGATATTTAATAAGTTTGTCGATTCATCGATTTGTTGTAGAATAAATCAAGATGGAAAAATGTGAAATATATGTTTGCAGAAACAATTATCAAACACATCGATCGGATCAAGAGACAGGTAAATTTCGATCTCCAAATTTTGAACATTGTTCAACTTCCAGACTCTCCGGACGCCTGACCTTGGAATCGGTACAGGCATTGTGGCTGCCGGTTTTAACACTGTCATCGATACTATCGATATGATTTTCAAAGCGGTAAGGAATATTTCGAAAACAAAAATATTATTTAACATTTTCTCAGGTGGTGGAACTTGTGCACAAGGTGTTCTTTGTTTGAAACAAAGGTCGCCAATGAATATTTCTCGGACTCTAATGCATTTATTCGTCGGTTTTGTCTCACTTCACATCGATGATTCAAATTATTTCTGCATTTTGCCTATTTTTTCCGTAATTACATGTCAAAACGAACTTGTAAGTAATAATAAGAGAACGGTTTCGAAAAAAACCTACATGCGAACGGGGACACACAATCAGAAAAACGTTGCATCACTTTTTCGCGACCCTTGTTGATCGGTCTCATATAACTGAACGGATTACTTACAATCGGCATTGAGATCGGGACACTTTCATGATTTATACAAATTGATTGTTGAAACGGGAAACCTCTCTTGAGAACGAAAATTTTTAAAAAAAATAGCCTAAACATAGCGAAACAATCGATAAATATTATTTTGTATTTTGAAGATCGGGGCAATTATCGGTTTCATCTCCACTTGTCGTTAAATGTGAATCACATTTGTGACAGAAACATGGCATGACGGGAATTGTTGGCATCGCGCCTTTTCCAGGGATGACATTTTTCAGCTAAAATATCAGTTATATGTATTGTGCATGTGAACAGAATGGTCGCACTTCCCTAAATGGTTCGTACTTACATCGATTCCCCATTGAATCCAATTCTTCTCGTATTCAGCCAACTGTTGCTTCTCTGCGCTCGTCATATCACGAGGCGGATATCCGTTTTCCAGCACTGTCGTGTCCTGAAAATCAAGCGTTCGCGCTGTCTAAAAACATATTGTTTATGCATATAGCAGATAATACGTATACACTGGAAACTTGTCTCACCCGATAGTTGCAGGCTCTCGCGGCACAAATGATAAGGATGAGAAGGCAGAGGTACCTCATAATGTCCTTTGTCAGAACGCCACTTTCTCCCACTATTTATACAACCGACATCCACAGCGAATCAAAGAAACGTTCAAAATATCATTGCACCCTCTATGTTCGCTCTCTTATTTATGTGTGCTCTATATTCTCTCTATTTCTCTGCTCCCTCTCGAATCTATCACGTTCTAAAGATAAGTCAGCCATGATTCTCAAAACAAATTTTCGGCTTGTTCAGTTGTGCAAAGTCTGGGGGGAATCGTCCAACTTATGAAACAGTCAGTGTCAGTTTGCCGTTTATGAGCAGCAATGGACGTTTGTTACTCGTGTCTAATTAGTCTAGCTATTTTCAAACATTATATTTCGGCTCGTTTTCCTAATTCGAACCACCTCGTCGTTTGATGCCAAATATTGCGTCATGAACAGCCAAGCCTGAATGGATTGAAAGATAGCAAAATAAGCTGAATTATGTGGGCGTGTTGATAAAAGAATGATGAGGGTCCTGCATCAGTATACATACATACATACATACATACATACATACATTTATCATGTCAGGCAGTTGACGCCAGCTGGTGATGGATGGTTTCAGATACGTTTCGGGTCGGTTCTTCGTTCGAGAGAGAATCATTTCGTCTGGGTGGGGGTCAAGGGATCGGTCTTCTTTCCAATCACAGACCCAAGAGATTGGCTGGAGAAATGGTTGCGATCTTCCAGGGCGATAGGACTTGATGTAGAGTGTTTTGTTGATTACGGAAGAAGGCTCCCGTGATTTTAGAACTGAGTCCACCAAACTCGAGTCATCAATCACGAAACGAGACTCGTCGAGAATGTTATCTGAGGGACCAAACATCAGAGTAGGTCATACCCATCACACGGTGACCAGAGGCCGGCTTGGATGGGGATTCCGATCTTGTTGAGTTGATGAAGTAGACGAGCGGAACTAGAGGGATTCCATTCTCTATCAGAGAGAAATGGATAAGGACCGCTCGCGACGACTAACAAAAACGAGAATGTTTTTCAGTAAGCATCACTAAGCGAATTCATATATTATTTGTTTATACCAGTAATGCCCTCTGTTCCCACTGCAGCCGACGTGTTTTTAGGTAAAAAATGCACAAAGATCACGAAAATTATCAAGAATATATCGGAGGTTCCGTGAGCTCAACGACAGCTTGCATCAGCGAATTGGTTATTATTGAACGAAGAATAGTTACCGTATCCTGAGATTGAAATTGGGCTACAAATGAGTTGTGCGTACGACTCACGGAGGAGTTGCAGATTTGGTAAAAAACTTCGATGTTGTGCTCGATTCTGAAATGCGTTACATGAAATTTATCTTACATCCTCCAGATTACAAAAAAAAGAGTATACCGTAATCGGTTCAACCTGTAAATATCTTTGTGGATGTGCTCAGCCTGACTAGGGCGGATATGAACGCCGAGCTCATGTAGACCTCGTAGCATATTGCTCAGAGAGTCTCTGATCAAAGTCTTGCTGTTTTTAACATTCCCTCCGCGCAGATTTTCGATCACTGAAATATGTGCATTTTTACAGTTGTACTGGATTAGGCTCGAACATATCGTGAGAGCGGGCGCAACAGCTCGCTCGAATCCATTATCTTCGTCGAAGAAAGTTGTTCCTTTCAGGATGTGATAAACAATGGCTTTGACCGAGGCTGCAATGAGGGATTAGCAATTTGGCTTTCGATTGAATTAGCTCACTAGAGAGTGTGTGTCCGAGTTCTGCCGTATCCACATCTCCTACATGATCGGCCTCTGAAATTCGACAGGTCAAGCGACTGACGGCGATATTGAATGGAAGACTACGGTAATATCAACACGCACTTTTCACTACTCCTACTGTAGTGCCGTCGTCTTCTGGAGTAGCTACGATGAAATGAGACGTCAAAAGGGCGAAAATTAGAAGGATAATCATCCAATTATTGCTGAAATCAATGATATGATGAATGTTTTAAAAAAACAACTCTTGTGGATGCACGAATTTTATTCCCGAATTGGTAACACTAGATTGTAATATGCTGCAGAGTATCACGAAAGGACGAAATCAATAATATTTTGCATCCATTCTATTGAGACTGGCTGTCCTGCAAAGCGAATCGTGTGGATTATAATGCAAGTCAGCATAACGTGGAACTTCTGACTCCCAAACAACAATGGTGCTCTCATAATGATGTCGTGCACAGTGAACGAATAATATCATCGAAGAACTGAATTTTTACAGCAATTTCAGCTGATGTACAGATTACACATTAGTAAGAGGAATAATATCATCTATCTGAGGTTCGACAGACTCGTTATCCACTATTTATACAAATTCTGCCCACGTCAAGTTCAGAAAGTCAACAGCTTTTTCTCGGTCTTTCATGATAGTCTCTGTCCCCACCTTTTATCGGGTTCCATATCATTCACAGTGCGATCTGATAGGCCAAAAGTACAAAGGGAGATTGGATCACTCTCTGCCTCTCTCTCAAACGCATGCTCTTTCTTTTCGTATGTATCGAATTCGTTCCCACTTTCACGCTCTGATCAAACACAAGCATCATCGATGCCGCTGATGTTACACCGTAAACCACGCAATGTCTGGAACTGACACATTTCTTTCCAACCCAATATGTGAGCTAGCAGCGATGATTGAAATTTGTTGTGGAAGGTCACTGGAACTACGCTCGCATCGCAAACGTCCTGCTCTATTTCTTCTACAAAAATGTGGTTAGTGCCCTATCCTTTATCCTGTGAACAATGTATCCTGTGAACAATGCCTAGACGTATTTTCTACTCAGACGATCTAGTCGAAACGCGTTTTACACGTGATTGTGCTTAATGAATTCAACGAGGTTATTGTATATGAGTTGTAAATGAAAACAAAAGTACGAGACGTGTAAAATGATAGGGTGGACCCTCAAGAGACGTGATTATTCAGAGAGGGACTAGTTAATTCGTGTCCGTCTCATTCTCGACCAGACCGACCCCTCTAGTCGATTCGTCTAACTATAGCATGCACCTCGCATGCACCTAGGTAGAGACAATGGCCACACCATTAGTGCTATTTGCGTTCACTATTAGTCACTACTCGATTCTATCACTAATCACTACCGCATTGCAGCAAAACGTGATGATCACATTCTTCATTCAAGTCGCCAATGGATGGACCTGTGGCTTCCCCATCAACATGACCTACTCAGTCACATATCCGATCATTTTTACCAGGCAAGACGCCGCAATCTTGGTTCAGTTGTGATACAATATTTTCCAGCTTACAACCCATATTGTTCGGTGTGATGGAGCAGGATCGGACCGAGAAGGAGCTCCTGGCTGATTCCACCCTCTACGAGCCAGGGCGTGATGGTGAGCATTAGTGATGACAAATCACTCTCCTCATTTCGCGTGAAAACGCGAGATCGCGCGATTTGACAAGAGCATCACTAGTTAGAACCTGTGATCTTGTCCTCCAAACCGTTATTGCGCTTTCCAAACACTACTAATGCGAAGATGAATTTCAGGAAAACTCTACAACGTGAAGCAGTTCCTCTTGAACCTCGTCGATGCTGTCTGGCAGGCTGCGGTGTGCTATGCGACAGTGCACTATGTGAGAAATTTCGGTTCTTACTCTCTCCATTTTGCACATTCTCTCGCCGCAAAGACAGTCGAGATAGTGTGCGGAATAGAGGGAACAGAACACGGAAGCGGCATCACTAGTGAGCCTAGTTGATCGCCACAATCGTGAGAATGTGAGGGTAGATTTACATTCGAGAAAAAAAAGAAAAAGAGGTAGAGGGAAAGATATATGTTGGCAACACATCGGGCGCAAAAATTTTGGAAAATGGAACAAAATATGATATCTTCTGTGCAATCGCAGCTCGTCATCGATTCCACTCACTCCGCGCAGTATCTCGGGTTCTGCCTCGCTTCAACCATGTTCACAACGAACATGACTCATCTGATTCTGGAAACGCGTTGCCTGGTACGAGAAGAAACGTTTCAAGAATATATCAATCACTTTTTCAGAACATAGTCATGATCGTGATCCACTTCATCGGGTTGCTCCTCTCATTTGGCTACTTTCTCGGGATGGATTTGTTGCCTGGAGATGAGCTGCTGGTGAGACATAAGGATGCCAACCCAAAAACCTTTTCATCGTTCCCGACGGATTTGTTTTGTTTCTAGCGAGAGATATCGCAGAGAATTTCGAAAAAAAATCGATTGAAGGTATCTGAAGATGCGATGAGCGACTTTGCCGTGTATGCGGCGATGGTCTTCGCTACAATTGTTGCCATCGTTCCACGGTAGGCCATCAATCGCTTCGTTGTTGATCTTTGATCTGTTCAGATTGATGATCCGAGTGTCGCTCCATTCGAACATTTTCGCGAACGCTGAAACGAGCCATCAAGACGAGGAGTGTTCAGAAGTTTCGTATTTATAGGACTATATTCTGTTTTTCTTTGCAAATTAACTCTTGTGCCGTTACACGAATCAACGGGTTTCGCATTGTCATTGCTGGTTATACATATGTTTACTTGTTGCTGAATTGGTGCAGCAAAAATGTTCGATAAATTTATAATTTTTCCTAGTCAGAAAGCACATGCTTTGAATCTCCTCGATGACGCTATGTGTAGCCTGGAATTGGCCCCACGTGCAAGCCCTCGCTCATATTTTCTCTGCTCTTATTTGCTCAAGGATGACCTCTCCAGAAGGTTAACGCTTCTACACTGCATGGTGATAGATGTGAACAATTTACCATAATTGAGACAATTAGAACTTACAACAGGAAGAACTGCTTCTTAAACAATGCTGCAAGCGAATATAAGCACAACAAGAAAGCAATGCATCCTTTTTTCACTGTAACGAGCAGTAAGAAGAGTGTATCGAAGTGACCAGGAAAATGTGATCCTTCAATTTGTCTGTGCATATTGGGACTACTAATCTAGCTGAACTATTGTTTTTGTGCAATGCATTGTGCCAACTGTACTGCTAAGAATCAATCCAAAAGGTGCCAAATGATAAGAACGCTAGTAAACAGTGACGAAAATTGCATTAGCGATAATCAGCGACGACAAAAGTACCGATCAGGAATGACTATATGTGGAGGAAAATCGCTGGCAATCAATTACATGATCTATTAAAACAAAATACTACTGGAGCATACAATTCGCAAAACACTACATTTTCGACCATGTTTGGCCACTTTTTTCAAACTTTAATAACTTGACTTATGAGAGATTTCAGGCGCAAACACTGGGGAGCCTGATTAGTTGCAATCCTTCCTGTACACATATCTTTAATTTAATTTTAGCAGTCATTTTAAGTCTTTTGTTTCATAACATCCTCGGTCCGGTCAACGCATTAAAAAAATGGTGGACAATTCATTAAAAAAACTGCAAACGTTAGAATGACATCATTCGGTAATAGATCTTCACGCATTTCTCAATTCATATCTCTCGAGTCTATTTTGTTCAACGATGCAGCATTTTTGTGGACACAGTAATTGTGTATTCACAAGTGCAAACAACACTTGAAATCACGATAAAACGGAAATTCAAATGTCGTGATTGTCAGTTGTGCTTAATTTTTCGACATTTGAAACTATACATGCTGGTAGGATAATGCTTGTTTTGAGCTTTAAAAAAAGTTTTTAAAAAAAATCCCATTGTCTTGAATTTTATTCCGTAATAATATTATCATGTCTTGATAATTCCTCTTGATAACTTTGAAATTATCGATTTTGCAAGTAAAATTTGAGATATCGTGTCAAAACTCTGTCTGAAGTATCAAACCTCACTAGGAGTCCCAAAATATGAGCTCCGTGCAACCATTTTGGCAGAGTTGTGCCATTCCCCTACGCTTGTACCGAGAAATCGAACAGAGAATGTGCTAATAAATCTTTTTCTCAGAATAAATAGCAAAGACGCTCCTTCAATCACTCAATATTTATCATGTCAAAAGATTTACGCTAGATGAGGATAGGTTTGTATTCTTCGGTCGTTGTGGACCACCAGTTTGCGCCAATTTTACCTTGTGAAGTCATCGCACCATCGTGTTTTGGGCAGATCCTGGGGGCACATCCTGTTATGCGATATCCACACGATAAATAAAATTGGCGCAAACTGGTGGTCCACAACGACCGAAGAATACAAACCTATCCTCATCTAGCGTAAATCTTTTGAGGTTTGATACTTCAGACAGAGTTTTGACACGATATCTCAAATTTTACTTGCAAAATCGATAATTTCAAAGTTATCAAGAGGAATTATCAAGACATGATAATATTATTACGGAATAAAATTCAAGACAATGGGATTTTTTTTAAAAACTTTTTTTAAAGCTCAAAACAAGCATTATCCTACCAGCATGTATAGTTTCAAATGTCGAAAAATTAAGCACAACTGACAATCACGACATTTGAATTTCCGTTTTATCGTGATTTCAAGTGTTGTTTGCACTTGTGAATACACAATTACTGTGTCCACAAAAATGCTGCATCGTTGAACAAAATAGACTCGAGAGATATGAATTGAGAAATGCGTGAAGATCTATTACCGAATGATGTCATTCTAACGTTTGCAGTTTTTTTAATGAATTGTCCACCATTTTTTTAATGCGTTGACCGGACCGAGGATGTTATGAAACAAAAGACTTAAAATGACTGCTAAAATTAAATTAAAGATATGTGTACAGGAAGGATTGCAACTAATCAGGCTCCCCAGTGTTTGCGCCTGAAATCTCTCATAAGTCAAGTTATTAAAGTTTGAAAAAAGTGGCCAAACATGGTCGAAAATGTAGTGTTTTGCGAATTGTATGCTCCAGTAGTATTTTGTTTTAATAGATCATGTAATTGATTGCCAGCGATTTTCCTCCACATATAGTCATTCCTGATCGGTACTTTTGTCGTCGCTGATTATCGCTAATGCAATTTTCGTCACTGTTTACTAGCGTTCTTATCATTTGGCACCTTTTGGATTGATTCTTAGCAGTACAGTTGGCACAATGCATTGCACAAAAACAATAGTTCAGCTAGATTAGTAGTCCCAATATGCACAGACAAATTGAAGGATCACATTTTCCTGGTCACTTCGATACACTCTTCTTACTGCTCGTTACAGTGAAAAAAGGATGCATTGCTTTCTTGTTGTGCTTATATTCGCTTGCAGCATTGTTTAAGAAGCAGTTCTTCCTGTTGTAAGTTCTAATTGTCTCAATTATGGTAAATTGTTCACATCTATCACCATGCAGTGTAGAAGCGTTAACCTTCTGGAGAGGTCATCCTTGAGCAAATAAGAGCAGAGAAAATATGAGCGAGGGCTTGCACGTGGGGCCAATTCCAGGCTACGGACATAGCGTCATCGAGGAGATTCAAAGCATGTGCTTTCTGACTAGGAAAAATTATAAATTTATCGAACATTTTTGCTGCACCAATTCAGCAACAAGTAAACATATGTATAACCAGCAATGACAATGCGAAACCCGTTGATTCGTGTAACGGCACAAGAGTTAATTTGCAAAGAAAAACAGAATATAGTCCTATAAATACGAAACTTCTGAACACTCCTCGTCTTGATGGCTCGTTTCAGCGTTCGCGAAAATGTTCGAATGGAGCGACACTCGGATCATCAATCTGAACAGATCAAAGATCAACAACGAAGCGATTGATGGCCTACCGTGGAACGATGGCAACAATTGTAGCGAAGACCATCGCCGCATACACGGCAAAGTCGCTCATCGCATCTTCAGATACCTTCAATCGATTTTTTTTCGAAATTCTCTGCGATATCTCTCGCTAGAAACAAAACAAATCCGTCGGGAACGATGAAAAGGTTTTTGGGTTGGCATCCTTATGTCTCACCAGCAGCTCATCTCCAGGCAACAAATCCATCCCGAGAAAGTAGCCAAATGAGAGGAGCAACCCGATGAAGTGGATCACGATCATGACTATGTTCTGAAAAAGTGATTGATATATTCTTGAAACGTTTCTTCTCGTACCAGGCAACGCGTTTCCAGAATCAGATGAGTCATGTTCGTTGTGAACATGGTTGAAGCGAGGCAGAACCCGAGATACTGCGCGGAGTGAGTGGAATCGATGACGAGCTGCGATTGCACAGAAGATATCATATTTTGTTCCATTTTCCAAAATTTTTGCGCCCGATGTGTTGCCAACATATATCTTTCCCTCTACCTCTTTTTCTTTTTTTTCTCGAATGTAAATCTACCCTCACATTCTCACGATTGTGGCGATCAACTAGGCTCACTAGTGATGCCGCTTCCGTGTTCTGTTCCCTCTATTCCGCACACTATCTCGACTGTCTTTGCGGCGAGAGAATGTGCAAAATGGAGAGAGTAAGAACCGAAATTTCTCACATAGTGCACTGTCGCATAGCACACCGCAGCCTGCCAGACAGCATCGACGAGGTTCAAGAGGAACTGCTTCACGTTGTAGAGTTTTCCTGAAATTCATCTTCGCATTAGTAGTGTTTGGAAAGCGCAATAACGGTTTGGAGGACAAGATCACAGGTTCTAACTAGTGATGCTCTTGTCAAATCGCGCGATCTCGCGTTTTCACGCGAAATGAGGAGAGTGATTTGTCATCACTAATGCTCACCATCACGCCCTGGCTCGTAGAGGGTGGAATCAGCCAGGAGCTCCTTCTCGGTCCGATCCTGCTCCATCACACCGAACAATATGGGTTGTAAGCTGGAAAATATTGTATCACAACTGAACCAAGATTGCGGCGTCTTGCCTGGTAAAAATGATCGGATATGTGACTGAGTAGGTCATGTTGATGGGGAAGCCACAGGTCCATCCATTGGCGACTTGAATGAAGAATGTGATCATCACGTTTTGCTGCAATGCGGTAGTGATTAGTGATAGAATCGAGTAGTGACTAATAGTGAACGCAAATAGCACTAATGGTGTGGCCATTGTCTCGGGAGGCGGTCATTTGCACAACGATCATTTCCACAACGGGGTATAATCCGGAGGCGAGTTGTCCTAGCTCAATGAAAGTTATCACATTGTAACTACAGTAACTGCCCGCTCAGTCCGATGGGTCAGATTTAGTTCCTTGGGTCAGAAATTTTAAAAATTTCTCAAATCGATCTCGAAATCATTCAACCGTAGTCTAAAGTACAGTAGAGTACATTTCTCGATTCAAATCGCAAAAAAATTTTTTCACAAAAACCATGATACGGGGGTCATGGTGAAATTTTTTTCTAATTCAAAATTTTTTGATCTTAGAATTTCCTAACTATAAGTTTTTCTGGTGTATATTTTTTCACTGATTTCGAATATCGATATGAGAGCTGATCAAAACAATCATGAAAAAAGTTAAAATTTAAAAAATAGTCGAAATCGGCATTTTTTCGGACATAATGTCGAGTTTTTCTTTTCTCTCACAACAGATTTTTCTGATTTTTGGAGTAGTGCTAGGTACTAGTACGCACTCTAATCACTTTTCTGGGATTCTCGAAGTAGTGCCGTTTTCCTAAGCTACATGACATTTTTGAAAAATCGACCGCTTCTCTCCAGCGCAAAAACATGGAATGGTATCATCAACATAATAAATTTTCCACTCTCTGTCTTGATTCGAATTATAAAATCGTATTAAAAATATCATTTTTTCAAAACGATTTATGGCCGTTTTCTGGAGCCAAACTTGGTCAAAAAACTCGAAGTGTCCGTTACGTTAGCATAGAGTCTGTTGATGTGTCTTATGCAATTAATAATAAATAGTTAATAAATTTCAGATGTGGTATGTATTCGATCGATCCCTATTCATGGTAATTAATGCTCGTGAGCTAACGTAACGGACACTTCGAGTTTTTTAACCAAGTTTGGCTCCGGAAAACGGCCATAAATCGTTTTGAAAAAATGATATTTTTAATACGATTTTATAATTCGAATCAGGACAGAGAGTGGAAAATTTATTATGTTGATGATACCATTCCATGTTTTTGCGCTGGAGAGAAGCGGTCGATTTTTCAAAAATGTCATGTAGCTTACGAAAACGGCACTACTTCGAGAATCCCAGAAAAGTGATTAGAGTGCGTACTAGTACCTAGCACTACTCCAAAAATCAGAAAAATCTGTTGTGAGAGAAAAGAAAAACTCGACATTATGTCCGAAAAAATGCCGATTTCGACTATTTTTCAAATTTTAACTTTTTTCATGATTGTTTTGATCAGCTCTCATATCGATATTCCAAATCAGTGAAAAAATATACACCAGAAAAACTTATAGTTAGGAAATTCTAAGATCAAAAAATTTTGAATTAGAAAAAAATTTCACCATGACCCCCGTATCATGGTTTTTGTGAAAAAATTTTTTTGCGATTTGAATCGAGAAATGTACTCTACTGTACTTTAGACTACGGTTGAATGATTTCGAGATCGATTTGAGAAATTTTTAAAATTTCTGACCCAAGGAACTAAATCTGACCCATCGGACTGAGCGGGCAGTTACTGTAGTTACAATGTGATAACTTTCATTGAGCTAGGACAACTCGCCTCCGGATTATACCCCGTTGTGGAAATGATCGTTGTGCAAATGACCGCCTCCCATTGTCTCTACCTAGGTGCATGCGAGGTGCATGCTATAGTTAGACGAATCGACTAGAGGGGTCGGTCTGGTCGAGAATGAGACGGACACGAATTAACTAGTCCCTCTCTGAATAATCACGTCTCTTGAGGGTCCACCCTATCATTTTACACGTCTCGTACTTTTGTTTTCATTTACAACTCATATACAATAACCTCGTTGAATTCATTAAGCACAATCACGTGTAAAACGCGTTTCGACTAGATCGTCTGAGTAGAAAATACGTCTAGGCATTGTTCACAGGATACATTGTTCACAGGATAAAGGATAGGGCACTAACCACATTTTTGTAGAAGAAATAGAGCAGGACGTTTGCGATGCGAGCGTAGTTCCAGTGACCTTCAAAGCATAAAATGTTTTTTTTAATATACGAAGATCTGACCATGCAGTAAAATGAGTCGCGAGACGAATGAGAACTGGGCCAGTACGAAATCTGCCGCCATCGAAGCCTGAAATGTGAAATACATGGTGTGTAGATTTAGAAAAGATACTGCGTAGCTGGTTGATTACTAGTCGACTTGTCGCAGCGAGTGCGGTCCATTTGACTAGTGAACAAATAATTCCTCAGTTCCATGTGAAAGTCTTCCGATGTGTGTACGATATGTGCTATGCACAAATCGAGTGAGCGGTTAATTGAGTGTGATCTCACCTGCGATCCCTCATTGCCACTGACGCCGATGCCGACGTGCGCCGCCTGAATCATCGGCACGTCGTTGGCGCCGTCGCCGATCGCCGCCACGATGCCGCCTCGACTGAAACGGAATAAGCTCCATGTTCATCCGAGCATTGCCGATATTACTAACACAAATTACAAGATACGGCTTAAAGCACTTGAATCTTCTCGAATGGCATACTGATTATATAAATACGTTTTTAAGTTCTCGAATGTTTCCTTCAGACAGATTAACTACCGCTTGACCGCCTTGACGATCTCCGCCTTCTGTCCGGGGTTGAGTCTA
Organism: Pristionchus entomophagus; assembly: GCA_036245825.1. Taxonomy (NCBI): domain Eukaryota; kingdom Metazoa; phylum Nematoda; class Chromadorea; order Rhabditida; family Neodiplogasteridae; genus Pristionchus; species Pristionchus entomophagus. The sequence continues at coordinate 5,128,433 of BTSX01000004.1, read as the reverse complement.
TAGCAGAGCACTGAGCAACAACCATCAAGTCGATCGAAGGCTGTCGAGACGGGCAGACACATCTCCGTGATCTGGTTTTTAGAGACGAGCACATCCTCTCTGGAAGCAGAATCGATCAGTAGATCCACATTCAGGTCCACCGCTTAGTATGAGATTCAATAAAATAACAATACATTGAATTTGTCAAGAAGAAAGGAATGAAAAAATCCTCAAACATGAAATTACCCATCGTATCGCTCGTCGGAGTCCAAATCAAAATGCACTGGTACATCCCGGAAGAGGCCGCAGGCAGTCGCCACTCCTTCCGCCGTCAACTTATTATCGCCGGTGAGTACCCACACCTGAAAGAGTTCTGATATCACACAGCGCTAAAGGATCCAGCGTAATGCAAGTGACAGCAACGCTGAAATGTTTGTGCAGGTAGGTAGGATTACGCCCGAGAGGCAATCACACCTGTATCTTAGCCTCCCTGAGAGACCGGATGCTGCTCTCCACACCCTCCTGCAGTTTGTCCTCGACGGCTGTAACTCCGATCACTCTTGTCGGCTGCTCCAGCTCCTCCGCCATATCTTGCCACTCCTTCTCCGATTGCTCATTACCGGGGATGTGAGACAGTTCCACCTGAAAGTGCAGCATATTTCCCGACGAATCTTTCATAGCAATATAACTGATTCATTTGTAGTGCACCCTGGTCTTTGTCGAGTACGCGCTCAAGAGTCACTAATCATAGTGCGAAACGGGAAAGAATCTGACCTTCCCCTTACCGGTCTGACTGTGCATCAGACGATTCGTTTTTGCATAGCCAACGACAACGTACCATCGTTTTCGTCTTGAACCAATCGTCGAAATCGCTCCTATTCATCACTCGCATTCCCATAACAAGCGTCCTAAGGCCCATCCTGGCGTATTCATCGACTTTCGAGCGAATGAGCTCTTCTCGGGAAGGCTGAAAATTTGTTGATTGTAGCTAAGATAAGAACATTTTGTTTGACGCGCACTTTTACTGGAAATCCGTCCTCATCCTCTTCTGGAATAGCCTGGAGTCTCTCGCTTGGCCTCTTCACTCGTTTTCCGGTAGATTTGAGCATGGACGAATCAGCGCCCTTGCTAAACACGATCACCTCTTCATCGTGAGCTGCAAGAAAATGCGATGACATGAGGGGTGTTCAGATTCTGAGGGCGCAAAGTTTACTATTAACCAGGGTTCTCTAATTGGAATTGAATTCCAATAGAACTCCAATGGAATTTCATTTTTCACACTATCTCGCCAACAGTCCCTTTGTTCTTGATAATGTAATTCCGGAATTGGTTCCATCAAGAGAACCCTGCTAATAACTAGTCTTTGAGAAGGGAATCTTCGTCTGCAGACGGTCCGGATATTGATGCAACTCACCTCCAACAATGCACACGGACATCTTCTTGCGGTCCGTATCAAACGGCAGGGTGCAGAGAACTTCCACCCTCAAACACTTAAAATGTTTCACTGAAACATTGCCGATCTCACTTGATATCCGGCTCCCCTACACGTTGGAATGTGACTGAGTTGTTGGCTCTCGCCGTCATGTAGTATCCAAATCGACGGGCACCTTTCACCAGTGCCAACTCGTCCGGACTCTCGCCCTCGTAGTTGATGTCCCTGTGTTTTGCGGTTGTACTAGTGCTTGATTATCTTGTTTTCGAGTGGATCATTAATCGTGAAGTCGTTTCCGCTAGACGTCCTCGTCGATATGACTTATTTTGTAATAGAGCACTATTGAAAGGAACAATATACAGACGCAGGCGATAGAATGGATGGGGGACAATTCGGAAATGTCGTTAGCTATCAATTCAAAAAAAACTCTCTGTACTACTGCAGTGATTTGAGTGTGACCATGCACAACTCCCTCAAAATGGTCGCCCGGAGCTCATACTTGTAGATTTGAAGCATTATGGGAGCTGAAAACTTTTTTGGAAACATTTTTCAGTTTTGACCCACTTTATCGATTTTTTCAAAGTTGAGATTTCGGCACCATGTGACATATCATTCAAAAGAGCATCAAAAGTTATATTTAAATCCCAAAGGAAAATGAATTGATTGACCTAAGTAATGACTTAAAACGTGAAATTGAAGAGCCTTTTTGACAAATACCGTCAGATTTAGATAAAAAGTAAGAGCCGCCCGGTCACCATATTGAGTTATTTAATGTATTTGGCAATGACGAAGATAATAAACCTCTCTCCGTGGCATATTTTTTTCGACCCCGTATCGAGCTGATCGGTCAAATGGGAGAACATTGTCGTGAGGTCAAACTTTATCCAGAAACGCCTTCCAATGATCTAGATCGAAAGACTAATATGATCAGTATGAAATGTGGAACGACTTTTATGTTGAGAGTGCGAAGCTATAACAACGAATAGGTACGAAAAATGAGGAAAGTTCAAAAATCGAGGTTCAGAAATAAAAAATAAAAAATAAATAAATAAATAAAAAATTTCAGGTCGGTATAAATCGGGGTATGTTCACTCACAGAGCTGAATTTGAAGCAAAAAATATTATCAATTGATCATCTTAGAACGTTTTGAGCCATGGAGCCGATTTCAGCTTGAAAATTTTTTTGGCGAAAAAATTCTCGATAAGAGACGAATCGCGATAGAATCGACTACTTCAGCCAGATAGCCAGATAGCGGCGGTAGGAAAGAAGTCCATCCAATTCCGATGAAAAATTAATCTTAAGTACTTTCGATGATGCTCTTTCAAACTGCGTTTGTCGATTTTCGATATCAGGTCTCAGCTTTGAGTGTTGGTAGGTCAAAGTAGGGACACTATAAATTTTAAGGCCAAAATTGCGTCAGGAAAACAACCATAACTCGCTTTAAAATTGTACTAGAAACAATTCAAAAAATAAATCGAATGAGGAGGCACAGTGTAACATTTCTTATGTTGATGATGTCATTCCTTGTCCATGCACTGGATCGGGGCGGTCGGTTTTCTGATAAAGTAGTGTAACTTTACAAATCGGAATTTCTCCAACAAGCGCTCATATACATTTTGAAGGGTCTCCATGTACCTCAAACATATCCAAAAATCAGAGGAATCGGAGGATGAAAAAAAATAGCGTTGATTTTTGTCCGAAAAACCTACGATTTTTGCAGTTTTTGAGGTTTTTCAAGCATAACTTTTTTCATTCATGTTTTCATGAGCTGTAGTATTTAAATTCAGAATCAGCGCGCCGAAATACACCAGAAACTCCTATAGAGACATTTTTTCAAGATAAAAAATTTTTTTTCGACGACCACTTTTTCACCAAAATTTTTGTCTCAGAATCATGTCCCTATAAGAAGACTTATTTTTGAGCGTAGACAACGAATTTGCTAACTAGAGCTCATGAAACATCGAAAGAAAGAAAAATTTGTTCTGGATTTTTGTCATAACTTTTTTTATCTCGAGGTTTCATGAGCCCTAGTTAGCAAATTCGTTTTCTATGCTCAAAAATAAGCCAGAAAATCCTATAGGGAAATGATTCTGAAACAAAAAAATTTCTACAAAATTTGGACACATGCTGAGAAATCGATGTCGAAAAAAATTTTATTTAGAAAAATTTTGTTTATAGGAGTTTCTGGTGTATTTCGGCGCGCTGATTCCGAATTTAAATACTAGAACTCATGAAAACATGAATGAAAAAGGTTATGCTTAAAAAACCTCGAAAAACTGCAAAAATTGCAGGTTTTTCAGACAAAAATCAACGCTATTTTTTTTCATCCTCCGATTCCTCTGATTTTTGGATATGTTTGAGGTCCCTTCCAAACGTATATGAGTGCAACGACCATGATTCGAATTATTTAAGTTTCACTTTTCATCGGGATTGGAGGTACTTTTTTCCTAACGCCGCGGGGTAGTCGAATATCTCGCGATTCCTCATTTTCCGTACCTAATCGTTGTCATAGCTTCTCACTGTCAACACAGAAGTCGGTATATATTTTATGCTGATCATATTAGTCTATCGATCGAGTACCTTAGAAGGCGTTTCTAGACAATTTGCACATTTCAAGTTTTGACCTCATGACAAGGGTGTCCCATTTGACTGATCAGGGCGATAACGGTGCGACAACAATATGCCCCGGAGAGAGATTTATTATTTTCGTCTTTACCATATACATTAAATAACTCAATATGGTGACCGGGCGCTTCTTCCTTTTTGTCTAAATTTGACCATCTTTGTCAAAAAAGATTTTGAATTTCACGTTTCGAGTCACTACTTAGGTCAATCTTTGCCAAATTCATTTTCCTTTGAGATTTGAACATAACTTTTGACGCTCTTTGGAATGATATGTCACATAGTGCCGAAATCTCAACTTTGAAAAAAATCGATAAAGTAGGTCAAAACTGAATTTTTTTCAAAAAAAAGTTTTCATCTCAAATAGTGCTTCAACTCTCCAAGTATGAGCCCCGAGCGACCATTTTGAGGGAGTTGTGCATCCCCTCCTGCAGAATTACAGAGAACGCGTTTCAAGTTGCGGAAAAATAAAAGTTACGGAATTGTCGCCCATCCGATATAATGTAGAAAAGAGAAGAACACCTAAGTGAATCGCACCTGATTCCGCTCAACCGCTCCTCCTCGTCGATCAGATCCGAATCGGTGAAGCCATAGCTGTGAATAAACAAGCAAGTAGAGCACCGTTTGAAACCAAAAAAAGAACAAATCTAGCCCAGTTTAAAAGCACAACGAAAGTTTGAGAAACAAGCATCTCTGAATGAATAATTGATCTTGTCATTCATGTGATTCCGCTCATAAATAGGATAGCAACATGCGATATAAATATAAGTTCCCGAACCAGCAGAAGGCATTTTAATGATATACCGTACCTCGAAGGAGAGCCAACGCTGAAGACTTCATTGTCGTAAACTTGCGTGTCAAACTCCTGAAACGATAATAGTATCACGCATTTTCTCTCATTTGATAGAAAAGCTGACTACAGAAAAAAAACATTTTGTGTTTCAGATTCCTGTAAAACTGCTGTTATTGACTGAAAGTGAATGCGAGGATAACGGCTGTTTACTTCGTTTTGCTACATTTGATACCGATGAACCTACATCTATCACATCTCTCCTCCTCTTGTTCTGCACGAAGACGGTGTTGCACACGATCATGTTCGTGAGGAGATCGCGGAAGTCGGCATCCTTGTCGGGCACCGAGCATGACTGATTCTGCAATGATCACTGACGGTTTCTTGCACAACTTGATAATACTCGATTCATAACCAACAGGATGAGCGCCGTATGAGCACGAGCGACATCGGATATGTAAAAAGGTGAAGACGTGCTCATTAAAATATGCTAATATCCGAATTTTTGCATTTAACGTAATTCCCGTTTTCTAGACATCGTAAAACCTCCCGAAACTGACCTAGCCAATCCCAGTTGTGGGCGTCATGCTAGTGAATTGGAAACACTCACCTCAACTGCGCACTCACTGTCGACAGTGGCGCATCTTCTGAGTATCATCTTGTTCTGCGTCAAAGTCCCCGTCTTGTCGGAGAGCAGATGAGTGAGTTGACCCAGTTCCTCGGCCATTGACAGCGAACGAGCCACAAACGCTTCGTCCTGCGAATGGTATGTACGGGACGAAAATGGATGTACAGACGGAGATGAGAAAAGAGAAATGAGTTTCACGATGTAATTAGGAACTTGTTTAGTATTCACTGCAAGTTCTGAAGCATGCCTACAGGGGTGGTTGGCCGGGTTTGAGAGCAAGCATTGGGATCGTCAACTATCAAGTGCGTTGGACACTCTACGTATACTGCTTTCGGTAACTTGATTAACCCACCTTGTCCTCACTGAACATATGGACATCCTGCTGCATGTAGAATACTTGGCCCAGCTTGATCAATTCGATCGTGATGTAGAGCGCGAGCGGGATCATGATCTAAAATGGCACTTTTCCATAACGTATCTCTCAAGCAAATAAATAATTAACAAAATTTATATTCATTAAATATATCACACAATAGCGAATATGATTCTTTCGTTGATGTAATTATGCTCCGAGGCAGGTAGCGTATGCAATGCAGATAACTGCGGTTACCTGATACAACACGAGACTGGATCCAAGACCGGCGAGCCAGTCCGGAGCGCCATCCTGCACCAGGGCAAAAGGCGGTGAGTTCGAATCGTGATCGGGGTACTTCCCGAGCCAGAGTGCCTGTACGAAATCTATTGTTTTCTATGACATTCATTTATCCAACACTCTGTTGAGTAGGATGTTTGATTGTTGTTTGTCGAATTGCGAAATCACACAATGAATCGTTCTCACTAGTGGTGACAAATCGGCATCGACTCTCCTCATTTCGCGTGATCTCTCATCGGTTAGATAAAGGAGATAACATGCGAAATGAAGTTAATCGTTGATTTCCCAACCCTAGTTCTCACCCTGAACACGGCCGTGATTCCAATGATGCCGGCCAGCATTACGGCGCAGCCGATGATGTACCTTGAAGTGTATTTGTATTATGTATTATTACTAATTACACTGTGTTATCACTGTTTAGGAATGTTCATGATGGACAATTTATTGATGAAAATTAACCAGTTGGTCTGCTGTTCGGCGTGCGATCGCTTGTAGGGCGCCCGCCTTGAGCTCAGCATCGCCTTCGTGTCGTGACCTGCATGTTTATTGATTTTATCGACACGGCTAGCGGAAAAGTTTGTAATGTTATGAGGAAGGACGGAAAAAAAGAAAGAAAAACAGTGTATTAATGCGTGTTTGGTTGACTGGAAGTTGTCGAACTCACCCGCATAGATTACGATGCCCTCAACGAATGTGGTGTTCTTCAGTCGACAACCCCTCAACAGCGTATTCGCAGAAGTGAATGACTCGCTTCGACCGGACATTTCCATCGAACCGCGCATCTAAAAATACACATTTTTGCAGATAGTTTGTCTGTCAGTGTAATCACTACATCTTCGCGCAGAGCACTTAATCATCATTTAGTCAATTATAATGCAGCAAGGTTCGGGAGAGGAAGATTATGAAAACTGCTTAGATAAATCAGAGGAGATAAACAGGAGATACTCTTCCTAGAAAACGCGGCCTAATGTTTCAAGTTAATAGCCAAACATACGTCGTTGAAGTCCTTGCTCGGCAGGGTGCTCGCGATTCTGAGCTTGAGGAACGAGTCCTCCAACGTGAGATCTTCCTCAAAAATATTCTCCATAAATATTCTCAATAATCGAGAACAACTCAAATGAATAAGTGCGTATCTACGCACTTGGCGCAGTTTGAGTGTAACTCAAAAATTTGTACCATACCCCGCAATAATCAGTGAACATGTTCGGCACAGTCTTGTGCTTGAGATTGCTCTCTCCATCCAGATTGGATGTTTCCACGAACGCGTTTCCGTCCTCCGCAGAACTTCTGGAACACATGGATAGCAAATAAACTAGATTCTTAAAAGCATTTCTAACCTAAGAATCAAGATATCCGCTGGCAGAATCTCATCATTGGAGATGTGAACGATGTCGCCGACCAGAATGTGCTTCCACATCATCTTGCGAAAGCGGTTCGCGTTCCTGCATTTGACCTGATTCACCCAAAAAAGAGATTCAAAACGTTTCGTCAGCTAGGTTGAATATATCATGCAATCTGACAAAACAGAAACGACTCTAAGAATTGCTATCTCGCCGGTCAAAGAATCAGGATAGTGTGCAGAATGTAGATAGTTTAAAACCGATACGACATCAGTAGTAATCACTGACTTGTCCCAGACATGGCACGTGGCATTGTTCACTTTGTTGTCCAGCCGCCGTCGGCGCATGTCCTCCAGCGCATCCTGATCAATGAAGAGTTTGTGAAAATTGCCAAAAGTTTGACAAATTTTGGCCAAATTTGAGGCAGGAGAAACATGAATAACTGCATTGTTTCAACATAGTTCACTGACCTTGACGGCAGTCAGCAATAGAATGAAGATAACCGGCAAGCAACTAATATAAATTGGAGTGGCGTTGAAAATTGGAAAACAGTCGACACCTGAAACGCATCACGTAGGATCATCCTACCAGCAGTTACCACTCCACATACCTAGAACAAATATGAAATAGATATTGGCGAGTCGATGAAATTGCTCGAATAAGTTCTTAGGAATGAACGTGATGGGATTGTATTTTGTCGTGGAGATCTGAATAATTTCACACTAAATTTCGAAATCAGGGATGTTCTTACTTCATTCGTCCTGTACTTGACATAATTTGGGAGTTCGTATCTCGAGCATTCCTCTGATGGGTTTGGTACAATGAGCCGAGTTCTGCAGTTGAATTATGATGGTCAGAATAGTGACACGATTCTTTGTCAATGAACTACCATCAGAAAAATAACAATAGGGAGAGGGAGAGACGAGAGATCAGGTACAACCCTTCATTGTCAATTAGACTACACTAAAGGCTCGTTCATCACACTTCTCTTTTTTCAATAGTATTAACTAATTTGAGTGATTTGTTGAGAAACTATTGATCTTTTGATTTTCACATGATGAATCGAATATCCTTAGTCACTATCCGAGCACAGTCTATTCGGTGTGCACAAAAAGTAGCGGAAGATTAGATCCAACGAAGCGAGCACTGCCTAATCTAATGCGGCACTTTCCATGACATGGCAATCTTCACCCCTTTTAAGCAACGTGTCCTAGTTCTCCTTAGTCACATCCTATCTGAATTTGAATTTCCTCGCAGATTCGGTGCCATTAGATCTAGCCAGATACAATACATTGGGATAGGATACAGCAGGCAAAAGGAATTGGTTCAACGGGGCGGGGCTACCATCGTTTTGGCGTAGCACCTCGAGGCACAATTCGCTAGAAGGATCAGAGCGCATTTAGTTTCTTGACGTCGAAGGGCCGATAAGAGATTCATATCGATGCGCCGCACCCCGATTAGCCCTCTCTCCTTTCTTTCTCCAGAGGATGCAAGCGAGGCCACGAAACGCATTATCTCAGCAACATCGAGTGTTCTTGTGAATGTTCAGAAACTGAGCACTGGTTCAATAATAGTGCATGCATTCTCGCTTTTCATCCAACGGTGAAGGGTCCGTGTATTATACACCACTCGGATTTTAATAGTGAATAAAATGAGTCGAACTCCGGGCGCAAATCGCGAAAGACACACGAGAGACCCTCTCGATACACCTATGGAAGGGAACAGACGACTAAATAACGTGAGACACTTCGCCAAACAAACCTGGTATGTATGCTGAACATTTACGTGTTCCCAAACAGTCATCTACGGAAATACTACGCGACCGGAATGTATCTTTATCCATGCTAATTGCTCCAATCATTTATTGGGGACTTACTCTTCAATCTGCCGATGCCGCCACAAATTGGAAACGGCCAGTTGATCGACGATCGGCGCCGACTGGGGAGTCCAACAGGAGGAATCCTGCGAAATATTGGAAAGCATCGAACAAAAAAACGGGAACTGAGTAAATTATTTCGTCGCTAGAGCCGTAATGCGTGTCGCTGGATTCAAATTTTATCCTTCAAATGCTATCAAGTGGAATCGAAATGCACGGACGCACGCAGCGATCCCAATGATCCGGAACAGCATCGAAAAATATACATTTGTTGTGAAGACTCTTACCCTTCTGTGCCGCGACTCGGCCATGCTCGATTGCCTTGGCGACTGCGCTTCCGACATTTCTGGGAATCTCTAGAGAGCGAAGTAGAAGGAAAGAGATGGATGATAACGGTTTGATAACGCGAGCGAGAGGCAACGTATGGATCATAGAGATGCTACGCGCGAGCAAGTCATCTTTCGCTCTTCCTGGCACACGCCTCACCAACTGATAAGAAAACGGCGAGCGGGAGACTCGAGTTTAGTTCACGTCTAGGGGCAACTCTGAATCATTTGCAATGATTCATGGTCGCAGTATTATCCGAATAGGAGACTCCGAACTACGAATGTTTGAATGCTGTTATCATTAATCACTTGATCGACTAAAACTCCAATTGCTAGATAGCAGTAGAGGAAGAGCGGAAATGATTACAGACCGATAAGAACGACAGATGAGGTGGGGTCGCTCAGAAGTGTATTGCATTTTGCCACAGTTGTAATTTCCAATGAATTGTGGCGAGTGATCCTCGTAAAGGGTATAATTTAACATAACCCAATACTTGGATAGGTAAATTGTTTGTCGATTTGAATAAATGCGACTTTGCGAGGACAAATGTGTTAACGCCACTAGCAAGATGTACATCGGAGGGAATCAATCAAGGAAATGGAGGGAATTCCCAATACATGAGCGATGAATCAGATAACGATGAGATGGAGAAGCTGACTAACCCGTGTCTGCTGAAGGAATTCGACCACCCCCACCTAGGTATCTCAAGCTTAAACAATCACTATCGACGCTTAGGTATTTCCTTCTTCAGGGCCTGTGCAATCGGTCAAAAAACCGTGCATATTAGTTATTATTTATTATCGCTCAAATGCCTGCACGACGGTCGATCTTCTCGTTAAGGAAAACGGATTCTGACTGCCTCGTGACGAGGCGACGCCCATTCCGTTGACGTAGAACAGCGCGATAGTGCCCTGGAAATCAAAATGTGATGTTTGTAGGATCATTCACGCATGGAAAGGGACAAAAATAACACAAATGGGAACGAATTCTCAAAACTTCGTTCCCATTTGTGTTTTTGAGAATTTGTTCCCATTTGTGTTCATAATTGTATTTGGTTTCTATTCATCGCAGATTTCTCAATCCGTATCGTATAATATATTATAATAAATAGGTAGAACAAAGGTTATTTCACCTGTACAATCGGCACGGTCCACGCAACGAAGGTGAGGATGAACGTCTTCTTGTCTAGAGCAGTTCCGCCGACAAGAGCCGTGACGAAGACTCCTATAGGAACCGATATGACGATGAGTGGAAGCAGACCCTGAATGAAACGTCTCACTGTTTTTTTTTCCAAATTTTTGCCATCATTGACCAAACCTGCATCAACAGCATCCTCAAGAAGCTTCTCTGCATGTTCAGAGTCTTTGCCGACAGTTGGATACCGAACGAACTCAGGGCCTTCGCGATCTTTGCGCAGCAAAAGATGAAGACCGCATAGGCGATGAAGTAGGGAGGCAGCACGGCGTAAACAGCAATGTTTATTACGGCCTTTTTCTGAAAAAAATATTTGATCATTAATGACACCTTGATTGATCTTCGATTCACTTACGCTCCTCGGTGTTGGGAACAGCGTAGCTCCGTACGCATAGAATACGTCCTCTTCATCAAGATCGTGCACTCTTCTGGTTATATTGTCGAAGATGGGACGCTGCCAAGGTGGTGTGTGAAAAGTTGTGTAGTGGGGCTGAAATGAGTCAGGTCCTTAGTCGACAATGTCGTGAAATGCTTACCGTTGAACAGAGCAATAGGACGACGCTCAGAGAATAGGACAGAACGATTCGTTTGCGATCGGAGAAATATGGCCTGAAACACACAGAGCTAAGCAGTATTTGTATCTCATAGCTGTCATTTGTTGTTAGTTTGATGGCGGATCATGCGACTAACCTGCAGAGAGCAAGGTACTGCAGAAGGCAAGAGGCCGGAGTGAACTGCCAGATGCCAAACACGAGAATGAGAAACAGAAACACAGCGATGTCACTGATGTTCTTCAAAACATCATTGACGTATTCAAACTGGTGATTTTTGTTTACCCTGGGAAGATATGCGAGTGGTCCGTAAACGATTAGAATGTAATTTTGATAGCTGAATATGTGGGCCTAAACTACAATCGGTAATCGTGCTAATGAGTTTGACTGTGCTCACAAGTCCGGTCAGCACAACGAGAAGCGAGATCATCAATCCCTGCATTGCAGTGAAACTCATGCCAATTCGATATGTAGACCAGCCCGATCGGAACGTTTTACTCCACAATAGAGAGATAACGGCCACATTGAGCACAATACCGAGCACACCTGGACCGACGTGTTTATTCATTTTTTTTAACGGTGAATTTTAACGGTTTAACGGTGACTAACCCTCCGCCGTGACGATGATTCGGCACAGCAACAACAGCAACGATGTCATCACAGCTGCGATACGCCGTGAATGAGCAAGTTGTGAGAAAACAGCACATGTGATCGAAGACGAAACTAGCAAGAAGGATGAATGGTTACTGATTTGATGACACAATTCTTAATAGGAATTTCCGTGTTTTGATGCTTTGACGATGTGACATGTATTGGAATATTGCTTGAAATGGAAATCATTCCCAGAATGCACAAACTGCTCGAAAATGGAAGAGCGTTTTCATTATTGCGGAATTTTTTCGAAATCAAGATTGGGATATTGTTAGCGGTAGGGACAGGTGTGTTCGTTCATGTGTCGGCAGTAATATGTGTTTTCGTTTAACATACTACGTAGTTGTTCTATGTTCGCCCCTGAAGTAGCAATACCAAAAATTATTTATAATTATATAAATATCGATTACATAGACCACTCAAAGCGTTTGCACTACGGTCGACATTCTTGTTGTTCTCGAAGATTTATGGCTGTTGCGTGATGAAGAGGCGCTCATTTTATTGACGTAAACAAGAGCGATTGCGCCCTGAAATGATTAAATATATCATCGATTGGGTTGAGATATGACGCATTATACAATACCTTGGGTGCATCACCACCCCCCCATCACCAATATATTGTCTAGAGGAAAAACAAAAGAGTGTTGTGTTGGGATCCCTAATAGATAACGTCGATAGAATCTACCTGCACGATGGGCACTACGTAGATAGTGAAGGATATCACTAGAGTGCGCTTGTCCATTGCCATTCCGGTGAATAAAACCACAACGAAGGAGCCCACGGACACTGAGAGTACGAGAAGTGGGAGCAGAGCCTGAGAATAGATAACGGATGTCCAATCCGATGATGCGTTCGATTACCAAATTAGCATTGTTCGAGTTTGAAAATTTTCCAAAATTAAAAATATTTCCATGAGTTATTTTAATAATGCACCTGCAGCAGAAACATCTTCAGGGAGCTGCGCTGCATGCTGATCGTTTTTGCTGACAGTTTCACACCAAATGCGCCAAGCACACGTGATATCTTGACGCAACAAAATATGAACACAGCATAGGCGATACAATAAGGAGGAAGCACAGCGAAAACAGCCACATTGATAACCGCTTCTTTCTGAAATGTTCATATTCAGCCTACTCTATAACATCCTGATTTGTACATGAAAATAGCAATTCTCACATATCGCTGAGTCGAAAATAACGTCGCTCCGAATACATAGAACGTGTCGTCCTGATGGAGCTCGTGTATTCGAATTGTAATATTTTCGAAATAAGGACGCCGTGATGGTGGAGCGTGAAAGGTGGAGTAGTGTGGCTTATAATCTCGTTTATATTCTTTTTTAAAATTGATAAACTGACCACTGAGAATAGTACCAGAACAACGCTAAGTGAATATGATAGTGCTACCCGTGTGAGGTCCGATAAATGCGGTCTGAATGTGGACAAAACGTTGGTGTTTCATTTATTATGATATTTTCACTAGAAACAAACCAAAGTGGAACTAAAAATCACCTGCAGAGTGCTAAATACTGTAGAAGGCAAGGAGCCGGAAGAAGCTGCCAAATACCGATGATCCACAAGAGACAGAGAAACAGCGCAATGTCACTGAATATCTGAAATAATATTACTGTCGGCATGTGTTGGTACTTTCTTACCCTGGGTAGAAAAGCGAGAGGTCCGTAGACGATCAAAATGTAGTTTTTCTGACTGAAGAGGTGAGCCTAGATGTTATTCGAATGAGTTTGTTACTTGAAAGTAATAGGGGCATATTTCTTACCATAGAAATGAGCGCCGCGAGCAGAGAAATCATCTCTCCTTGCATTGCTGTGACGCTCATGCCGATTCGATAGGTTGACCAGCCAGTCCGGATCTTCTTCATCCACAGGAGAATGAGAACAGCGACATTGACGAGGAGGCCGATCACTCCTGGAGATATTCATCATCTTCAGACATTCTAGAGACATTTTCAACGATGATGCCTGCATGAATTCCAATTGAAGTAAATTTTCTGATTCGAAATCACTACTACTAACCCTCCGAAGTGATGATGATTCGACAGAGTAAGGCGATAGACGAAACCATTGCAACTGCAATACTGCGGAAATGAGCGTGCTATCTGAATATTCCACCTGTTCCCTGTCCAGCCGTGATGAATAGCCACTGATGCTGATGAGAATATGATTGCTCGTGACGATGGGACGTGTCTTCATCAAGAACCATAAATCATTATAAATAAAGTTAGAGCATGTGCAGCCACAATTTCCCATCCTACAGGAAAAAAGAGGGTAGAATTGCTACTAGTACAAGTTTCGTCAGCCAGTATAATAATAATTATGCTATCATAGAATTACGATGAGTCGTGAAAGATTTTATCAAATGGACAGGTCGAAGAAACAAATAAGTGTCAAATGAATAACTGGCACTTTTCAATTTCTTCAGAACATGAGTGTTCGATGCCCTATGCTCGATGTTGAATGACACTCATTTCCCCCATTTTGAACAGTTAGTCTATCTTTTTTTTTTCAGAAATATTTTCTTGATTTTCTGAGACTACATCATGGGAAAGGCGATTGAAGAACATAAAAACTCGGGTTTTCGCTTATAGCAGGTAAACGAGCTGTGAAAGTATAGTGAAGAATAGTCTCAGAAGTTGACTAAACGTATTTAGAACATGTTTGCTGTTTTCAACTAACCGATTAAATCAAATCTTCACATACTGTTCACCAAAACACTAACAGTTCAGAAACTGAACGCGAAATGCATAGAAAGTATATGAAGGTTGAAAACAGCAGCAATGTTCTAAACATGGGTTAGGAAATTTCTGAGATTACTCTTCACTATACTTTCACAGCTCGTTTACCTGCTATTAAAGAAAAACCGAGTTTTTCTGTTCTTCATTCGCCATCCCTATGATTCATCATCTAAAAGAGCAGATGACCATAAAATCATATTTACTCCCACATTCTCTGATTTTAATTAAAGTATTGAAAATGCAATCACGTCGACCAGCTCTCACATCGTGAGAACTCCCGGACAAATATTATCATAGCTCACAAAAAAGATATACAGTAGCGGACATAAGTCAATGGACACTTTTTCGACCCGATGAAACCAATGAAAGAGAAAATGCCTTGATCTGATATGATGGGGTCTTATGTCAAATTCATCAGAGATTACGATGCAGATATTGGGGTATGACGAAATAGCCTCGCTCTTGCGTAGTGATGACGTAATCGGAAGCATACTTTTTCAAACTAGCATTATTCTTGGGAGAGATTTTCCTATCTTCTCAAACTTATGGAGGTACGAGATACTCCGGTTGTCCATTCAGGAAAAAAGTTTGGAGATGAGGCGTTTCCTCCTTTTCGCAGGAGCCCTGCTTGAAAATGGTGACCAAATTAAACTTTTTTGGGTTCTAGACTTGCTAGAGACCCCATCTTTGTGGCAAAATGATGCAAATAGTGAGCGTAATACGTCCCAAAAGTATGGTGACTAAAAACCATCATTGGCCCCTTTGGCACAAAAAAAGTCATTTTTCGTACTATCAGATGTCCAAGGCTTGAAAGTCTATGGAACGCTCCGGCGAAATTCTGCAAAGACGTGGATTTAGTAGAGAAACTTCTTGAGTACCGAACTGTCGGTGCGTTTAACGCTTCGATTTTTTTCCGGTCTGTGGTGATGAATCTCCGAGAGGATACCATGTTCGGCCCAACCATGAACCCCGGGTCATGGCTCAAACGTCACCATGACCCCGGGTTCATGGTCCAAAATGAGATGGGGTCAAAATTAGAAACAATGTTTAGCCCGTTGCACTAGGTTCACATTTACAGTGCTCATCAGCCCGATACTTCTATCCACATCAGTTGGAAGAATAGAAGTTTCGGGGCTGACCCATGAACCCCGGGTCATGGCTCCATTGAGACCATGACCCGGGGTTCATGGTCCAAATGAGTAGTCAGATAAAAGTTGGGATTCATGTTTGACTATAACCAGAGTAGAACGATCTTCGATCTAGAAGGCATGTTGCGTCATCGTTATGTAATATGACGTCATGAGAATGCGATAACCCGCTATTGTCTCGTTTCACGGCGAAAACTCAACGGAAAGTGGTGAATGAGGGGTCAATGGAAACAGAGTGGAACGATCTTCGATCTAGAAGGCATTTTACGTCATAATTTTGATGACATCTTTACTATGTTGTTGTTTTTGCTTATTTAATTATTAACTGAATTGCCAGTGGGCTGATGGTAATAAATAATATACCCTTTCCAGAAGGAATGAATGTTCGACATCGCATACTCGGAGCCTTCCGACCCGAGTTCGGAACTGTCCAATCTGAGATCGGATTCTTCCAATCTGAGATCGGATTCTTCCAATCTGAATGAGTATAAAAGGCGCTGTACTTTTAATCAAACTCACACTCGCTCCTCAGTTCATCAAATGGATCCCT
Source organism: Pristionchus entomophagus (assembly GCA_036245825.1). NCBI lineage: Eukaryota > Metazoa > Nematoda > Chromadorea > Rhabditida > Neodiplogasteridae > Pristionchus > Pristionchus entomophagus. Next base: position 5,111,944 of record BTSX01000004.1, on the reverse strand, counting down.
CGTCTACTACCAAGAAGCGAAAGCAGTACTCCTCGGATCTTCGTACAGTCATAGTGGCGATGCGATCTAAAGGCTTGAGCGTGCGCCAGATTTCGAACTTGACCAACATGCCCACGTCTTCTGTTCATTTGATCCTCCAGTTGTTCGGGAAAACCGGAACAACTGAGATTGAAAAGAGGTAAGTACAATGTTCTTCATAGACTTCAATTAGCGCAGTCCCTATATTTAATAACATTATTTCAGATCTGGTCGGCCAGCCAAGTTGAGTGATAGAGAGAAGCGTCATCTGAAGGTGGAGAGCATCAAGGATCCTCGTCTTCCTGCCACGGAGTTGGCGATCGACCTTAACAAGAATCGACCTAACGATCCCGTCTGCTCGAAGACTGTCCAGAGAGTTCTCGTCGCTGCTGGACTGCCAGGCAGACGGCCAGCCTACACGTCGTATATCAATAGGAGAAATAGAAGAAAACGTCTCGAGTGAGTGTCTATCTTATTGAAAAATAATAGCTGACATCATAATTCAAATAATTATCGATTATACTACAGGTTCGCGAGAGAACATCTCAATTGGACACCCAGACAATGGACGCATGTACTCTGGACTGACGAGAGCAAGTTCGAACTCTTCTCCGAAGGTGTGCAGTACGTCCATCGACCGGTCAACAAGAGATTCGACCCCAAGTACACTATCCCCACTGTCAAGCATGGAGGAGGCAGTGTCATGGTCTGGGGATGTTTCATCGGAGGTAAAGTCGGACCTCTTGTTCGGATCGAGGGCATTATGAAGAAAGAAGACTACAAGAAGATCATGAAGAAAGAAATGATTCCCTGGGCCAAGGCTAACTGCCCTGCTAGATGGAAGTTCCAACAAGACAACGATCCCAAGCACACCTCGAAGCTGGTTATGAAGTGGTTCAAGAAAAAGAATATCAAAGTGAGTTAATTTTCGAAGAATAAGGAAGAATAAGAATAAGGAGTGTGATAGCACAAATTACTTGCACAATACTTATTCCTCTATTTCAGAAAATCGAATGGCCAAGTCAATCACCCGACCTCAATCCGATCGAAAATCTTTGGGAAGTACTCGATGAGGCTGTCCGCAAGCAGAAGCCCACTAATGCCGCCGACAAGTTCCGTATTCTTAAAGAAGCGTGGGAGAAAATCCCTTCCGACACCCTTCTCGATCTTGCCCATTCAATGAAAGACCGATGTGCCGCTGTCATAGAATCGAAAGGTTACCCTACCAAATATTGATTGTGCATATTTTTATGTCATACCCATACCATACTCTAATAATAAATTACTTCAAATATCGAAGATCGTTCCACTCTGTTTCCATTGACCCCTCATTCACACCATGCCCATTAGTGGTTATGGTGCCAGAGCTGGGGATTTTTTGATTTGTCCCCGCCATGACGCGCCCCAACCACTAGTCCCCGCCATGAGTTCCCGGCCAGGGCTGGGGATTTTTTTGATTTGTCCCCGCCATGAGGCCGCCCCCCCCTGGCCTAGTGGTTATGGTGTCTGACTGAAGAACCCAATCCAGTCTCGACTCCCCGGTTCGTTCATCTTCGATACTGACCACCGATTAGTGCCGCCGGGGACGCTTGACGGAGACTAGTGGTTGGGGCGCGCGCCTTTCTCTACCTTCCGCCTTTCTCTACATTTCTATATTAGAGCTCATGACATATCGAAAGAAATTAGTTATGCTCGAAAAATACCAAAATCAAGCATTCCTGCACATTGTTTTGTAGAGCTCATCGAGCTGATCATTTTTCATGTACATCATTTTGCATGAAATTCATCCGCCGAGAAGCTAGAGTGCGGGAGTCGAACCTGCCTGCGTCGGCATGCCAGTCAGACACCATGCCCATTGCCCATAATGGGCATGGTGTCTGACTGGCATGCCGAAGCAGGCAGGTTCGACTCCCGCACGCAGGTGATGTTTTGCAAGAGGTCAGACACCATGTAATGGGCATGGTGTCTGACTGGCATGGTGATTATGGTAAGGGACCGTGATTATGGTAAGGGACCGTGAATCGAGACAATAGCGGGTTATCGCATTCTCATGACGTCATATTACATAACGATGACGCAACATGCCTTCTAGATCGAAGATCGTTCCACTCTGGTTATAGTCAAACATGAATCCCAACTTTTATCTGACTACTCATTTGGACCATGAACCCCGAAACTTCTATTCTTCCAACTGATGTGGATAGAAGTATCGGGCTGATGAGCACTGTAAATGTGAACCTAGTGCAACGGGCTAAACATTGTTTCTAATTTTGACCCCATCTCATTTTGGACCATGAACCCGGGGTCATGGTGACGTTTGAGCCATGACCCGGGGTTCATGGTTGGGCCGAACATGGTATCCTCTCGGAGATTCATCACCACAGACCGGAAAAAAATCGAAGCGTTAAACGCACCGACAGTTCGGTACTCAAGAAGTTTCTCTACTAAATCCACGTCTTTGCAGAATTTCGCCGGAGCGTTCCATAGACTTTCAAGCCTTGGACATCTGATAGTACGAAAAATGACTTTTTTTGTGCCAAAGGGGCCAATGATGGTTTTTAGTCACCATACTTTTGGGACGTATTACGCTCACTATTTGCATCATTTTGCCACAAAGATGGGGTCTCTAGCAAGTCTAGAACCCAAAAAAGTTTAATTTGGTCACCATTTTCAAGCAGGGCTCCTGCGAAAAGGAGGAAACGCCTCATCTCCAAACTTTTTTCCTGAATGGACAACCGGAGTATCTCGTACCTCCATAAGTTTGAGAAGATAGGAAAATCTCTCCCAAGAATAATGCTAGTTTGAAAAAGTATGCTTCCGATTACGTCATCACTACGCAAGAGCGAGGCTATTTCGTCATACCCCAATATCTGCATCGTAATCTCTGATGAATTTGACATAAGACCCCATCATATCAGATCAAGGCATTTTCTATTTCATTGGTTTCATCGGGTCGAAAAAGTGTCCATTGACTTATGTCCGCTACTGTACATGATCACTGCTTCAAGGTTTGACGTGTATATGAGTGTAGATCCCAATACTTTATTGTTGCTCGGAATTGATAATCAAAAATTTTCAGCCAATTTTGATAGTAAAAGTAATTAATTAATTGTGTTTTCCAAAACATGAAAAATCCATGGATTGAATTATTCCGTATTATCATTCCTATCGAAGGTATGTAGATTGTGTGTGTCGTGCACAAATTTAATTTCTGCATGTCATTCAGGCATCGCTGGGATGGCACTCAACCTGATTCTCATATTCTACCTTACACGTGCAAACATCGGCCAGGCTGCGCGTAGCTACCAGATCTCGTGTATTGTAACTGCAATTCTCTCGTTCTACTCGTCACTAGGGATACTGCTAACCATAGATGTGAGCATTTCATCGAAGCTGATTGTTCAAAATTGAGATTGATTCAGTTACCAACAATGGTTGACGGGACGCTCGTTGCAATTTTCTACGGTAAAATCCTGTTTTACTTCCCAAAATGGCTCAATGATTTTATCTGCATAGCTTTTCTTGCTCAAGTGCACACACTTTGGCAGGTATTGAGAACTTAGAAATTGATCGAGCAGTACATTTTCAGATGATTCCTGCTCCTTCCATTCTACAGTGGATCTCCCTCACAAAGTCGGTGCGTGGTTTGTCTTGATTTTACGCTATCTTCAGGCTCGACATCACATACAGGAGGATTGTCCTTGCCTATGCTGTCCCACTCACTTTTCATATTCTTACCTGGGTAACATTCGTAACGACCAGCATCTACTGCTGATTACTATAATTACAGATAGAGGTAAGGGGGTTTCTGCCAACCGACGAGTTTCTGGAACAAATCGCAACCAGTGTCGAGCGGATTCATGGCACGAATTTCAGCGACTTTCACGTATTTGGCGTGCCTGTCGCTGACGATGTAATGACATGCAAAGTTTCGGTTCCGGCTCAATGTGCTAATTCGACGCACTCATTCATCGAAACAGATTGTGGCTAAATTGAAGACCATTATTTGGATGTTTAGCACAAAATAGACGCCATAGATCTGGCTCTCTTTGACCTTGCACCGTCTGTTCTCGTAAGCTATGCGATCTTCTTTCTGTGCGCCGTGAAGGTATTGAGTGATCATTGAGTCAGTTCATTGAGCCAATTCAGATACGTAGTAGACTTCTTTCCATTGGAACTACAACCAGCAAGAAAACCGAACTGATGCAAAGACGCTTCTTCCTTATTCAAATCGCACAGATAAGCTGTATTTGAGTTGCTCAATTAAATTTCACAAAAATAGGTATTTCTGCCTCTTATTCTGATCTCGATTCCGCTCGGACTTTTGGTGCGTGTGACCCTTCTCAGACAGGATCTACAGATCTTCCCTTTCATGGTCGGATTAACGCTGTGGCCGACACCCATGTTCACGGTAATTATAGTCATGAAATCATTTTTAGACAAATAATCATTTCATGCTTTGCTGCTGCTTGGTTTTGTCAGAAATAATCGCAAGAGCACATCCCCACCACATTCAAATATATCGTTCAAGGTAAGGGGTCGAACCAGCAAACAATTTAACGTGAATTTAGGTTAAATCGAGAACTAGTCAGGTGGCTGTGGGGGCATCTGGTATGAATTATATTTTGAAGGGATCAATATGATATAATCATTGATCGAATTTTCGAATCACTAATTAGATAATCCGCTTTCGTATTGGTCGAAATGCCGGTGATTGAGACGAGCTCAATCAGATCACATATGGCCTAGGCAAACATTATCTCTTCACATTGTTTCGGATAATCGCTCGATTACTCACATTGAACCCTGTGCACTATTTCTATCGCTTGCATATGAAATGTGATCTCTCTCAATCAGACGGTACTAGAGCACCAACTGTTGATTTTGGTGATGATTCGGGTTGTTCATCAACATTATCAAGAACGAATAATTATAAACAATGTTTGTGATATAAATTATTATCATGAACTGAGTTTGAGATTTTCGATGTGCTTTTTGTTCATCACGTCGATTGTAAGAATGTCTTCGAATGCTCCGATCAACTGCAATGAATAATTCAATACTGAGGGAGATGCACACAAGTACACAAATGATCACCTTATCTATAGCCACTTCCTTCCTATTAGCCTTCTCCTCGTCGCTGATGCCAGCATTAATATCCAGCGTCTGGGTTTATTTTTAAATATATACCCAATTCTCTGGCGAAAATTGGGATGTTGTGTTTCTGAGAGAAACACTAAACCTGCGTGAATTTGGGCCGCCCTTCGCCCTATGACTGTATTCAATAAAAGCTAATGAATCACGCACAAACGTTCCTGTTCTTTTCCCCATGGACTACAAAACTTAACTCGATAAACAAAACAGAAATCGTGTATGTGAGTCGCAATGAAAGTGATGAAATCACTGAAAATCGGGAACCAAATTCGAGCCTGTCGTTTCGAGCTACCCTGAGACAGACGATTAAGAATAATCAACTAAAGTATTTCTGTTGTAACGCAAATAATAATCTTTCAAATAACTAAGAAGGAAAATGATTGATGGATATTCGAATGTAAAAAAATTTCTAATCGAGTGACTCTCATTTCACAAATTAACATTTTTTTTCGAGCTTGTCGCTTCTCGTATGTCAGGGGACCAAATAACGACAGAATGATCAACGAGTAAAAATAATTTTTTTCCAGAAATTTTGTATTGTAACACACTGTGTTAATTTGTGAAATGAGAAGAACAGAAATGCTTTAGTTGATTATTCTTAATCGTCTGTCTCAGGGTAGCTCGAAACGACAGGCTCGAATTTGGTTTCAGATTTTTCAGTGATTTCATCACTTTCATTGCGACTCACATACACGATTTCTGTTTTGTTTATCGAGTTAAGTTTTGTAGTCCATGGGGAAAAGAACAGGAACATTTGTGCGTGATTCATTAGCTTTTATTGAACACAGTCATAGGGCGAAGGGCGGCCCAAATTCACGCAGGTTTAGTGTTTCTCTCAGAAATTGGGATTTAAAAAAAAAATTATGAGCAAGGGGGCTCTGCCCCCATTGAACCCCCCCCCCCCCCCATACCGTGCTTGTGCCCTGCACATTCCATAACAAAATATCTCTTTGTTCTCCATGCCACATTTCTGTCACCATGGAGGCAAGTATCATGATACCCGACTCGGTCGATCTTTACGTTATCAACGAAACCTAGAACCAACCTGGTACCCATCTGAAACCATAGTGATACCAACCTGTGAGTGCGTGATTACATCTGGAAACAACCATAACCAAACTCCGGAACAAGCTGTGATAATGTCTTGCTAACCGGGTTTCTACTTGGTACCGCCTTGGTCCCAATCTGATTCCATCATGGTACAGTCGTGGTTATGCTCATCGATACGAATCGAATGATACCTCATTCTACCTGTTTCAACACGATCAACCAAGCCTGGATCCGGCTTTGTTCCGACCTGGTTCCATCCTAGCACAATCCTGCTAAGCCCATAGCTCATCCGCAACCACCCCACAATCGAAGTGGTTATGGTGTCTGACTGAAGTCCGCTATATCACCAGTTCGAGCCCCACGATCGACCATGTTTGGCAAGATGGTAGAAGAAGGATCGCGCCCCAACCACTAGCTAGTCTCCGCCATATGTTCCCGGCGGTTGGCCACCCTGGCCTAGTGGTTATGGTGTCTGACTGAAGTCCACTATATCGATTCTAGAACCTCTTGATACAAAATCACTCTGACCCTGATTCCACCTCCAACTCTTGTTTCTACTCCGGTTCCGGCTCAGAATCCTGGTATCGCTCTGAATCCGCCTAGTTTTAATTAGGAAGCTTAAAGAGTAAGCTATCATTCGTAGTACTTAGTTCCGATTCGAGGTTCCAAGTCGGACCACTTACGCAACGAGCTGTAACATTTCACTGGTACCGTCACAACAGTCAGAAGGTCCGATTGACAATAGGCGTACTGTAGCTAGTAGAACAGTTCACGCAATGTACTGGACTCCTGCGCTCAATCATATTCTAACTCGTGCACTTTCCTTCCATCACCACTCCTAGTCTAGTGCATAACGTGCTTACTTGCCTTTCTTATTTCGCAGGGACTAAAAGCGTTTCTTAACTCGTGGGGACTAATCGAACGAGACCCTACTCGACCTATACTATCGTGACCAATTAAACATGACTTGGTACACGTCTGGAACGGACCTGGTATCATTATGGCATCGCCATTTGCGATTGTGAACCCTACTGCAACCAAATCGATTTCGGAACAATCTCTGAGAATGATCTGCCCTTGGTACCAAAATGGTTCCGACCCAGAGCCACCAAATATCGAGTAGAGAGTATTGTTTAATTTCCTATATCCTTGTTATCAAATACACTCCTTCAATGACTAGCACAACACCATGCACGCTTATACCACTCTTGTAGCGCGCCCAGTTCTCTCGGATAAAGTGGCGGCGTGGTAAAAAAAAAAAAAAAAAAAAAAAAAAAAAAAAATATTGTACGACGCCACTCCGAGGGTCGTGGGTCCAATCCCCATCTGCGGCAAGTCTATTGCCGCTTCTTACACCGATCTTTTTTTGCCATTTCTAACTCATATTAGGCAAGAAACTAGCTTCCGATTCACTTTAACATAGTTTTCTAGTCTATTTCGACAAGCCGGGTCGAATGGCGGGGGTTGGACAGCAGCCAGATGCCATCGAAGGTCGATTTGGTAACAAAAACATGTTTTTCGACTTCAGACGACCGCACACCAGCGCAGGTTTGATGAAATTGGTCCATTCGAAGAAGTGAACCTTAGATTTGACCCAAAAGCTTATGGACAGATTTTCGTGAGCTTGGGTCAATTGCCGGGCGATGATGGAAAATAAGTGGACGTGGTAAAATGGGCCCTATCGAGGTACCCATAACTTTGCTCCCATATGAGCTAGCTACACGAAATTTCGACTACAACATCCCCAGACCATGGGCACAAAGTGTTCAAAGTTTCGTGAACTTGAACACACTTTGAAAATTTCGTCTACGGCTGCCCTCCAGGAGGCCTAAAATATTGAGGGGGAATTCTGGGGTGAGACCCAAATTACGCGCCGGCGTCAATTTGGCTGGAATTGATTATTACTTCTTTTGTATTTGATCTGGATATCTTTATAAAATAGCAAAATAATGCCTTACCGCGAGACCCGACATATAATTGCTAATGAAGAATAGAGCACAGTGCGGGTAGAGAACGTCCGAGAGCTGGTGAAGCTAAAATAAAACATATTTATTGAATTATTTTAATGATTTTTTTTAATTAAAAAAATTTCACGGTGTTAATGTTCGCTTACCGCTTCGAGTGAGTACGGTGCGTCGATACCGTCCAGATTCTCTAGCATGCTTCTGTACATTTCCTCTATCAGGATTGGAGTTGACGCGCGTCTGCATTTGCGTTTTCGGGTATCATAGTTGAAGCAAATCAAACAGATAATATGTTTTTGTAAAAATAGGCAGGCAATCAAGGTTTCCGGATATTCATGAGATGGGCCAACCTGTCCTCGGCCGATAGCGCCGACAGGATGATTCTGTGGAGATCCTCAACCCCGACGCCCAGGTGAGTCAACTACAATAAGGTATAGTTCGCATTTAACTTCGAATGTTTCTACTATCGCATTATCTTCAGGTAAGTACTTATGAACGGTAAAAATATACAATGAGTGCAATGTTGTTCATCTGCACCTTTTCTCCTAACATGTACGCAGAATAATGTACCTGCCAATCGATAATAGCTGTGAGATCACCGGTGTCCTTGTCAATGAGCACGTTTCCAGTGTGTAAATCTGCAATGATACAACTTTTTCAAGATCATCATAATCGTTCGCAACTGTTCCTCGTCAATCTCAGTTAGTCCATCTAGTCTTAACACATTTGCATTCAATATTCCACAGCTTTCAGGTCACCTCCATTCACGATGACTGGACGGAAGCCCATCTTGGTATGAATCGTCGAGGTGATTTTGGATTTGCAGTCGTGGAAAGGCAGGATCGCAGCGATTTTATCCATCAACTCATTAGTTTTGTCGCATAAATCATCATTCAGAATTCCTTTGAATATGCCGCGCCAGGTCTAAAAACGCGAATCAGCTGAATAATTGTTCCCATGTTAAAAATACAATTTGTTTACTGTACCTCAACTGTCTCCAGCGACCATGTGAGTCCCAAGCGTGTCAGGACATCCTTTTGAAGTTCTGGCTCAGTCGGTTCCTTTTTGAGAGAACAGGCTTGGATCTTGCCGATTGCTCTGGCGATCTAAAAATGAAATTAATTGAAGAATTAATCGGAATAAAACCGGAATAAACACTCTTCCCTACATATTCACCTCCTCACCTGTTTCACTAGCACGACCGTGTGAAATTTGTAGAATTGCATATCTCGAGAGTTGTCCATGTACTCGAGACACAGCTGCCCGGTGCCACAGTTATCCTGAAATTTAGTGGCAACATTAGATGATATTCCGACTTCGTGATGACCCTCCGGTCTCGATTTTGTTAATTATGGAATTATTGCAGTCACATGCATAGCATCGTCTCTAAAAATCATGAATACCCCAGCTCCTGCAGTACGTGCGCAGTACTTTCTCGGCATTGCCAGCCCTTCGAACTCCTCTAAGAATTCGTATGTGGCCACCTCGGTGTTGTGAAGCTGAAAGTTTAAATTTCTTAAAATATAACAAATTTGATCATGCTCTGTAAGTCGATATGCATTGTTATTTCATATGAAGGAAAGGAAGCTCGAATATGATGTTGCTGCAATGCTCACATCGTTCATCTGGCTCTGAATCCCCGCCCACAACGCATCATTGGGTTTGGCGAAAATTTTCTTGGCATCAGGCAACGACTCGTTCAGCCTCTTCATCGGCAAGAAGGACGGAATCTTAACAGCAATTTGTGTCTGTAAAGCTCGGTAGTTGAACCTTGGAAAATGCGGAAAGTCGAATATATTGATACAAACCCCGTACAAAAACTACCTCCTCTCTCGCAATCGCATTTTTAATAGATTACTCACTGCAGTTTCACGTTGTTGAATCTCACCTTGATCACGAATGTCTTCGGAAGATGTTCATTTACTGTAGCACCGATCCAGTCGCAAGTAACGAGCCCGCAGCAGGATGTGACACCCTGACAAAATTAAAGGTTAGAACGGAGATATTTGGCAATCTCGGCCTCACATTTCCATCACCAATGTCGATCACAGTCTTCTTCGCGCCCAGTCTCGTATCTGTGGCGAAGGCCTCTCTGCAATGGTTGGCATAGTCATATGGTCGCATATTGACCATAAGAAACATCAAAACTGAATAGTATAGAATACAATCGTTTCAATAATCACCTGAGACTTTTCTCTAAGTCAGTCCATGTCAACGGGGTGTTGAGGATATTCCGAGCCATAATCTGATTTCAAGATAGGAAATGAGCGAACGTAAAATCAAGTGAGGTTAAAGTGAGACCATAAACGAAGAAAATACTATAAAACAAACACTAGCAGTCCGAACAGAGCATCCAACTGACAGCGGCGTCATTTTTTCGCGAGAGATGAGAGAGAGCGTGGTTAGTAAAATGTGTAGTCCCGCACACAAAATCACGCGCGATTCAAACAATCAAATAGGCAAGTGGGGGATAGGCATTGGCGAACGATCTTTAAACTTTTCTGTCAGCTAACAGCTAAGAGCCTTGGGTGTCCGAAAATGCAATGCGCTTTTATTTGCTTTATTTTGCTTCTAGTAAAGGCCTATAGCGATTGCCGGAATCAATAACGGCGTAACAATTTGTGCTAGCAACACACAAATTGTTACGCAACCTTTGATTCACGCTCGTTCTCTTGATCGGCTATTTCGTTGCACTTGCGTCCGAACAGGACCTGATAGATGCAGGTGTACTAACTTTCTGACCACACTGCCAGAAGAGGTTAGTTATTCGGATACACTGTGTTATAAGTCGGGAGATTTAATAAGGAATTATTATTATCTTACAATAACATTAACAAGGGGAAATGACGGAGAGGGAGTTGAAGTGACGAAAAGGGGAAGTGAAGGAAGTTGTGGTATTCAGAACAGTATGGTTTGGATGGAGAACGATATCGTTTGAGATGGACAAAAAACGATATGGCTCTGAGATGAGTCAAGAACGATATCGGTTTGAGATGAAACGATATCGTTTTTGAGATGACGAAATGATGCTGACTTTGGCATTGGACCTCGGTCAGAATGGAATGGAAGACCGCCACCAAGGGATCGTGACGGAGGATTTCGACTGTACACATAAAATACAATCTGTGGTTCTTAGCGACGATATTGAATTGTGCGAAATTAATTTATCGATGTTAACATGATGTTAATGGATTTGAGGATTGCGTGAAAGCAGTGAACTGTGGAGCAATAAGAGGAGAGCTCGTTTTGCATATTTGCGATATTTTCCTCAAAATTGATTTAATGCTTAATTCTGAATTTTCCGCAACCTTCTGTAAGGTGTGATAATGATAAGATTTGCAATCGGCACGCAAACATTTTGGAGATTACAGAACTGAATAAAATGTTTTTGTGAAAATGTTTTTGAATTTTAGTGAATAAGAAAATCGAACAGGAATGGCAAGTATCGAGCATCCATCGATCCATGAAATGTCCGACAAGTCCAGAAGGATAAATATACAACCAATGAAGAACCAAGCAGCGAAAAGGAGTTGTGTATTGAGGACCTACGATACGATTAATCAAGTTCAAGCCCTATCCATACCTTCACTAGAATATTGTGTAGCTGCAGAGTTGCTTGGCTCATTGAAGTCTAAATTAGAGTAATTTAAACAAAAATTAGATTGTGATAACTTTCAGATCATTAGAAAGCCGAATCGTGTGACAGCGAAGAAAAATTGTAATACAAAACGGAATAAATGAAGAAAGAACAGTGCTTATCAAAAGCACTAATCCCTCGAATTCGCGATAGTACATCACACCTGTGTAAATTTTACAACTAAACAAATCAATCGTAAAACGTACCGATTGCTTGTGCGGATGATGGATGGGTTCGCTTGTGCTCTGCTACTAATGTTGTTCTGATTGCCCCATCCAGCGTCACTCGATAAAACAAGTATCCGAGTGGCATGTTCACCAGTATAATGAAAGGAATCAAGCTAGCCCGCATCTGCGATCACGCCGGTTCTTTTGCTTTTCGCATTTGAAGCAATACATTTCGCAGTGCCGAAGTCGACACTTGCGAAAGCGATGAATAACGGTAGAAGAAGCAAAAACACATCATCATCACAGACGTCGAATACATTTCGCATTGAATCCCTTGATAATTCGTCATCTTCCTTATTAATTATTACTTATTCACACCGAGAAGAAACGCGCAAGGCTCAGCGCCGAACCGAGCACATATCCCTGTGTATTCAACGAAGCAGGTCCAATCGTACTCTACCTCTCTGAAAGCCCTCTCTATTTACGAAATGTGAACTACGCACTTGGTAGACGTGCCCATCATCGATACGAGTCCGATTATATCACAAATCGCGGAAACAAACATAATTTGGGCATAGCCCGCCAGATTGGGTGGCGTGCGAAAAAAATAGTGGATAAGTAATTTGGTAAAATCTGAATTGGAAAATACCATTGTATGATCACGACGATTAAAATGGTATTAGCCACTACTCCGATAGATCCAAGCGTATACGCGGCTGACGATACGAAGACGTCGGTCATATATTGAGTATAATAGGGATATGAGACGATTTCACATATCAACATGCATATTCTCACGGGATTTCCTCGCATGATCGTATGTACTGACCACACTATATCTGTGCTGGTAACGCATAGTGATTTCAAAACTATAAACATAGATTTTTTCGAAAGTATATTTGATCATCTAATTACGCACTTTGTCCACGCACACGCTAACGTGTTTCGAACATCTGGCCGAATAGGATGACGTCCTGAAATGTCATAACGTTCAGAGATGTAGAGACGAGCCTATGAAAGACAACGAAAATCGGAAAACATGTACCACACCCCATGATATATGATCCCGACTATCCGAATGAGGCAGCGTTCTCTGATTTGACAATGATCACAACAGATGATCATTCGAATCACTAGCCGTATCCTCAGGGGAATTTAGTGTCTATATCATTGAATCTAACATAGGTTGACTCATTGTGGACGATTTCGTTAGTCGTCTTATGAATAGTTCAAAGGGAACTTATAGATATTGGTGAAAGTAAGTTCCGCCGTATTCAATTTGCAAAGTAATGATTAAACCAGACAATCATTTCGGAAGATAAATCTCTTAGTCGATTGCCCTACTCTTTGTGATAAAATACCCTGCATAAAGTAAATTACATGTGCGAAAAACAAGCGAATACTCTAATCCAGTTCAAATCATTCTCTGGGGCAGAATTGTGGTAAACACTAGAAACAGAAAAACATCGATGAAGTAATACTGCATTTCCGTCTTTCATGATTGAGGATGCGCAGACGCCCGCACTTGGCATGCATTTCCATGTTTCGGGCAAGCATCTGACATTATTTTCTGATTTTTGCAAATTATGAGATCATTTTACACCTCTTTGGCGCTAAAAGGTTTATTCTTGAACATTGCAGCTATTTTCTTGGCCCCTACATATCATATAATCATGAATGTAAATGGAGACATCGCCGACAAGATACGAACTGTTCGAAATTGTGCCTAATCTCTTCGCCCCCACGGAAGCAACAAGAGAAGTACACTATAATGTTTTCTCATCAAATGAGAACACGAACTGCGGCGACTCGCGCGTTTACCGAAATTTTCTACTTCTCTGCTACTTATCTTGTTCCGTTAGCAGTCGATGTTCTTCACCTTGATGCCGCTCTAACGCATGATTTTCGATTTGAGCCCTTACGCCTAAGATCAACAAAAAAAATGTTGCTCTAAAGTTCTCCAAGGGGTAACTTTCGATTCTGAATCGAATGGCCTATTCCGTATCTCGATCTGAGCCTTCTGAATCCCGGGACGGCACGACCTCAATTTGGCCATAATCTGTTTCTGCGATAAAAAAATTTTTCCGAGGAAGCCGTAGTTGCCATAAATCTCGCGTTCCTGACCATAAACATCACATTATTGTGTAGCGTTATTCAAGGAAAAACAATCCGAGCCTAGCTCGAGGCATAACCATAGTTGTGTTCATACGCTTTGTAGTCGTTGGTTGACATTAATCCATCATATGTTTGCATATCACGTGAATCACGAGAGCTGCGAACAAAAACAGCCCCTCCCGGAACAATTTGCAAAAAGTTGGCCCGATCTCATTCATACTATTATGGGAGAATACTTTGGGGACTAGGATTCGAACAATCCCGGTCACATGTCTCAGGGCATATCCGGTTAGGAAATATCCGGTCGCGAATCCGGCTCTATCGTATCTCAGCTCCCAGATGAGCTATAAAGCTGGCCAAGAGCTCAAAAAACGCAGAAAAATCAGACGAAGAACTTTACTGACCACATGCATACAAATGGCTGATATCTGAAAAAGTTGTGGCTGAAAAAATGAGCTCTAAAACACATTTAAAATGTTTACTATATGAGTCCCTGCAAAAATACAAATTTTTATATTTTATTATTGTAGAATAAGCTGCCATAGATGCTAGAAAAAATATTAGATCCAGATTATCCGTTAATGTATTTTTCATTTCCTTGAAAAACAATATTTCGAAGTATTTTCGAGCTCAACTTTTTTCTTTCAAGCTTTCATGAGCTCTGATTACAAAATTCGGAATCTACTCGGAAAAATACGCTAGAAACATCTATAGTCGGATTGTTTCTAGACAACAAATTTTCAATTTTTTCATGACCCCTTGGTCATGGTGATTTTTGGGTAAAAAAGTCAAAATCTCAGAATTATCTGGCTATAGGTTTTTCAGCCGTATTTTCACCCGTAGATTTCGAATTTTCATGTTACAGCTTCCCAAAGTACGAAAGAAAAAAGTTATCCACAACAAACTGGAAAAGTTTACATTTTTTGAGTGTAACTTTTTTCTTTCGCATTTTGGGGAGCTCTAGCATAAAAATTCGATTTATACTGGTGTAAATACAGCTGAAACACCTATTGCCAGATAGTTCTGAGATTTTGACTTTTTTACCCAAAAATCACCATGACCAAGGGGTCATGAAAAAATTGAAAATTTGTTGTCTAGAAACAATCCGACTATAGATGTATCCAGCGTATTTTTCCGCGTAGATTCCGAATTTTGTAATCAGAGCTCATGAAAGCTTGAAAGAAAAAAGTTGAGCTTCAAAATACTTCCCAACTTTTTGTGGTCAGGAAATTTTTTCGTCTGATTTGTCTGCGTTTTTTAAGCTCTTCGCCAGCTTTGTAGCTCATCTGGGAGCTGAGATACACTAGACCCGGAGCCGCGACGGGAAATTTCCTAAAAGCCGGCGCTGAGACATGTGACCGGGATTGTTCGAATCCTAGTCCCCAAGGTATTCTTTCATAATAGTATGGATGAGATCAGGCCAACTTTTTGCAAATTGTTCCTGGATTGCTCTCGCATATCGTGATTCACGTGATATTGATATTGTCTGCGATATCGCATTTACTGTTCTCATGGATATCATTTATAATAACTCCTCGGAAGTCTACTACTTTCTCCTCGGCGCGAAGACGCTGTTCATGATTATCTCAATGTGCGCGGGAGCTGGGGTAATCGGCAATTCGGTCCTACTCGTCACCACGATTCGCAACAAGTGAGATTCCTATGACGCCGGGGCGCAGCACCGGTGTATTTTTGGCGTATTTTTTGCATCCTTGTTTTCGGCTCAATGGGAGATTTGTCTGGTCTAAATTTTGTGTCCAAGCTCAAGCAACTTAGAATACTATGCACCCATAGACTGGTGGTGATAGGCGTGATATTCGACAGCCGTGAAACAAGATAGCGCGCAAGATCTTGTTGATACAGACTCCGAGTATGCAATCAAGTCTCCGATATGGTTTTTGATGTCTCTAGGTGCCACCCGTTATCGCGGAATTTCGACAACGATGGTTTTTAAACCTCTTAAAAGATCATGTTTACTGTGCATTTCCAGATCACTTCGAGCCCCATGCAATATTCTCATCGGAACATGCACAGTGTTTGATGTTGTTCATCAGGTTTGACAAACAATTTGGAATACTTTTATTAAACTAGGTTTGCGCAGCTTGGAGTCTTTCTCCAGCTCACTTTCCAACTATACCGTGGGGAAATGACGAGCAGCCTCATGTGTACCTCTCTTATGGTTGTATTTCTCGCGTATCAAAGACAAATATTAATCGGTTTCAGTTCCTTCCCGAGATGGGAGTCGCGGGGGGTACATTCGCCGTGTTATCCATTGACATTGATCGATTTCTATCGATCGCAATACCTAATCGATACCCGACATTGCACATTTCACTCTATCTCTCAGTTAGCAAAGAGTGAAAAGCATCGGACATATTCTTACTCGTAGATGCAAATATCGGCAATATTCGCATTCTGTGCGTACAATGCGTTTCTTATTGTCTATTTCTATAGAGACCAGTGAGTTTGGGCCGTACTTGTTTCACGGAAACGCTGTTCGAATGAACCAGTGTGGTGGGCATACTCGGGCAGTTTTTTTTCTTCAGTTTTAACACATTTATCAAGAGGTCAATAGAGTCTTCGCCCTTCTGAGAGGGTTAGGGAAGGTCAGATGAGGGCTCTGGTGTGCATGGCATTCCACGTGACATTGCTTGCTTCGTTGAGAAAGTGGGCGCCGATTGTCTTTCGGAAGATATCGCTCCATCGTGATGGTGGACGGCCTCTTCCTCTGCGCTTTCGTGGGTACCAGTCGATCACAGTTCGGCTCCACTTTAAGCTATCATCGTTCGCAATTTTGTGCAACCAAAACCATTTTCTTTTCTGTGCGGTGCGGACGAAATCCTGAATTCTAGTGGAATCTCGCAGCCGCTCATTAGAAACATGATCGAGCACAGTACAACCAACCATCCATCGTTCCATTCTGCGTTGAGTCACCGATAATCGATTCATTTGTGCTTTGGTCAGAGCCCAACTCTCACATCCATACAGTACCGCCGGAATTATGCAACCATTGAATAGTCGGCGTTTATGAGCCATTGGAATACCCCGATTGATTAGAAAAGCCCGGTGTTTATGGAATGCCCCAAATCCCGCCTGGATTCGTCGAGTTATTTCACAGTCATCCTTTCCAGTGACTGAAATTGCACTTCCCAAATACACCACCTTCTCCTGTAATTTTACCACTTTCCCGCCGACTTTGACTACTTTTGGACTGGGCTTAGAAGTCATCCCAATGGTTTTATCCCCGTTAAGCTGAAGTCCCACACAAGCCAAAAAAAAATCCAGAACTGATGTAAACAGTCTAGGAGACAGGCAATCACCTTGTCTAACACCTCTTCCCACCTTAATTTCAACCTCATTTCCATTCACCACCACCACATTCCTACTGCTCTGAGAGAGACCCGCGAGAAAAGAAACCACCTCAGAAGGAATGCCCTCCAACTCCACTGCTCTGAACACAGCTTCCGTGTATACGCTGTCAAAAGCTTTCGAGATATCCACAAAAAGCAGATAAATCGGCAGCTTGAAATCGACACAGTGAGCGATCACAGATTTGAGAGTATGGATAGCATCTACTGTTGAATGACCCGCCCTAAATCCCATTTGTTCCCAGCTTTTGTTTCTATCCAATACTGGCGCATACCTCTTATTGAGCAGTCCGGTAAGAGCTTTCTGAACGACAGGAAGCAAGCTAATCGGTCTGTAGTTTTTAGTGAGAGTTGCATCTCCAGATTTTGGTAGAAGAATTGTGCGTGAATCCCCAAAACCCTGCGGAATAGTCCCTAACATGATACTATTGAAGATATGAGTGAGTGCGGGGACTAGTTGATCTATTCCAACCCGCAGCATTTCCCCCGTGATCCCGTCTTTCCCAGGAGCTTTGCCAGATTTGAAATGCCGAAGCACTTGATCTACCTCTGACTCACAAATGGGAATGAACGGATCCCGTTCTAACTCTTCCCGATATCCCACTCCACCATCACCCTCATATAGACCATTGTAGAAGTGTTGAAATGCCCCCTCAATTCCCGCTTGTGTAGTTTCCATCCCCCCTTGCCCATTCCTAACCTGCATGATCCTATCCTTCCCAATAGCTAACTTTGCAATTGCTTTTTTGTAACTTTTCCCCATTGCAATGGCCTCGTTGACGTAATTAAGATAGGCCTGATCCCTGTCGGCGTTTATACGACTGCCGAATTGATCTATTGACGAGTAGCCATTCCACCCTAGAAACCCCAACGGCATCCATTTTGAGTTCCCTGCGCCTTTCAAGCAAATCCCTGGTCTTATGGGAAATCCGTCTATCTCGTGGTGTGTAAATGGTAGCAATTTTCCCCGACTTCTGCACTGCTGAGACCACATTACAGTAATCCGGACTCGCACCACTACGTGCCATTTCTATGCCTAGACTGAGCCTGAACAAGTCATTCTGAAGGTGCGAGTCTCCCCGGGCCGGTCTGTTGTTACCCCGACGGAATCGGAAAGGGAAGGAGATGGTTGATCTAACCAACCGGTGATCGGTCGTAAAGTCAAACCGATTGACCACCCCCACGTCTAGAACCCGAATATCCCTTGGGAACGAGATGAAGTCTATCTCGTTCCTAGTGCGCCCGTTTGGTGAAACCCAGGTGTATTTTCGTTTCTCCCGTTTCTGGAAGAGACTATTTCCCACCCGAAGATGCAATCTTTCACATAAGTCCACCACCATTTGCCCCTTCTGGTTCCGTTCCCCGTACCCAAATTTTCCAACCGACATTTCCCCTGGTTCAGAATGCCCGACTTTCTCATTGAAATCCCCTAGGATGACCTTATGCACGAATCGATACCGGTGACTGCCAGCGATTGGTCCGTGGTACTCTCTTTCGAATTCGTGAATGAAGTTGCTGTACTCGATCATGTCAATTGAAGCTGGCGCGTAGATCTGGAATAATCTTATCAGGACCTTATCCGACACCGCAAAATCAAGAAAACAGATCCTGGGAGTTAAAGCGCGAAACCCGACAACCTTCCGTTTCACCTCCCCACTCACGACAAAACCCACTCCGGCTGTACGATTGGGAAGTCTTGTTGAGTGATAGAGGCGTCCATTACTCCATGTAAGGTCCTTCTCCTCCTCACTTGATCTTCTGACTTCGGACAGACCGAGAATGTTCACCTTGATCTTGCTGAGGGCGTCTTCGAGCTCGACAATCCGCGAATCATTGCACAGCGTTAGGCAGTTGAGTGTAGCCAGCGATAGAAAAGCCATGAGCATGGTCTACGCCTCCCACGGTGACCAGCCGGCTTGGGAGGCGGGCACTCGGGCACTGCGGTATATATCGCAGCCTTTGGCATCTACATTCTTACATGGCAGCTCATTAGAGAAAAATGTATACAGGATTGCTTTGTGTTTTTTTGTATACTTCCCATATTTCAGCGGCAAGTATCGACGTGGAGAATCTAGCTCGCATTTTCCGAACAATTGTGCTTGTGACGATTTTCGATTTGGTCGGATGGGCTCTCACTCAAACTCTCATGGCCACGCAAGATTTTATTGATATGCCAGGTTCTTTTAAAAAAATAAAAATAGCATGCAATATTGCTGATAGCAGATCACAAACGTCTCTGCTGGACAGGGTTTGCCGGCATTTTCGTGAATCTCGGAGTCGCTGTCAAGGTTATCGTGTATTATTTTACAAGGTTGGCAAGCTTGGGCAAATCACCAAACTCGCTTGATTTACGAATCTGCAGCTCGGAGTATCGATGCTGCATTAAGAAACAGTTCCATCCGGAGATTTCAAGTAAAATATCACAAATGCAATCTCATCCTGCTAACACTGCTCATTGATTGCTCATACAACTGTCAGTTCAACGTTTTGTAAAATTGTACCACAGTGCGTTTTTGCTCTCATATTCCTTACGTGTGTTAACCAGAATTATTTTCAGGTTGATAACATGCACGTTCAGACGATGGAACCTGACGCCAGACAGACAATAGTGGGGATGGTCTTGAGTGTTCAACTGCATCGTTAGATCCTTGTCTTTCTTACTGTATTAGTACAAACATGACGAAAACGGAGTGAAACTAAAAAAACAAATGTTACTATATTGTTATCTATCTGCGGTTATATGTATACGGAAATGATCGAATAAAACACAGGAAAATATCGGTGATCATAGAAACCCCTGGCAGAGCGTTCATTCAACATCTTTCGGTGCATGTTTTTGTACGTTTGACACCTACGTGGAGTATGTGTGATGGGCTCTTATCATGGACACGTGTATTCTCGTCCGCTCCTTCGCATTCTTCTCGTTCCTTCTCCCAGCGCCTCCTGTTAGCAGATCGACCCATTGTAGAATAGCCATACGAAATCTTCAAATTATATGAAACATATTTAGATTTTTTGAAGGTGACAGAACCGGCCGACCGACAGGATGATCAGGATAGGATCCAGCGCGGGAAACGCCGATACTGAGAGGCTAATGATATTTCCTAACTGTCCGAGCGGTACGCCGCTTATAGGAAGAAGAAGCAGTGAAGATACGGGAATAAATTCGAAAACAACTGGTATCGCGAACTACAATAATCATTGATGGCTTTGCCATCCACATACACCAACTTGGATCAGAAGTGCACGGAAGAGTTGCAAGTGCATTCGACGGGCGCTGATTTCCAGAATTCTGTGATCAGACAGATTAGCAATACGTCTAGGATGAATGCTCACCGATTATTTAGAGCTCGGGAGATTTTCTGGATGCAAATGACCGAGATAAGCACTGAATGACCGCTGATGACGAGTACCGCGAGTAATAGCATGACTTCGTGCTTGTTTATGTGGTCGGATTCGTCCTAACTTAAGACATCACGACTCGCCAATTAAATCTCTTACCAGGTAGTCGACCGTAACCAGATTTAGTGACGATTTATTGCTTTTCGCATAATCAATTAAGATAGGTCGGAATCTCGAAGGTAATGCGTTCCTGCTTCTAGAAAACAATTGGAGAAGTCGACAATGATCTGTCGCGATTTCCCACTCGGAATTTTCCATTCGAAATTTTCCGCATTCGAAATATCTTATCTTCATCTTGCTTTTTCTATACCACACATTGGATTCATAAAGTTGTTCAAACACACTGAAAAGGGACTCACACGTCAACTGCGACGGCGAATATCGCCAAATTATACAGGGCTACGTAAATTATGCCCGAAAGTAGGGACACGGTGAATCGCTCTTTCACTAGTGCCGGCCTTTGAAAGGATCTATCATTTGGTATACTATGATACTTCAATAACACCTTGCCACCGACAAGTATCGATAAATGAAGTGCAAACACAGTAGGCTGAAAGGAGTGAAGAATGCCGTAGCGTACACAATATTAGCGCCTGAGGCAATCGCGCCCGGCTTTCGCAGGGTGCTGTAACCGAAGAACATGTAGCCATAGTCGCCCATTAACAGAATCTGAAAAAGCAAAATTGACGGGCTGACTAAAATTTCTAGATTTGCTATCTGATGTCTAATACCCAATTACTCCTTGAAACCAAACGTTTGGTCGAGATAGGCAATGAACAATACTCGTCCTTACCGGAATATAATAAGCATGGAGGATCGAGATTAGCATATCGGTAACTGCAAAAGCGGCGAGAAGAATTCTGTAGTTTCCCAGTGCTACACTGGTTTTGTGCACGAGCAAGAGCATTAAGGTTCCATTTGAGACTATAGATATGACAGCCGCTGAGTAGAGATATATCTGGAGGAATAATGGAAAAACATGGTAATATGTATGTAAACTATACTTTATGGAATATAATGTGAATTAGCATAGGGTAGTGATAGAAGAACAAAGCTATCGGCGGTTTTATCAAACAATACCCACAGGGGAATTGTTTAGTTGTGTTCTCATTATCGCCTTTTCCGCAACCGACAAGTAGTGCTTGTGCCCTTTGAGATGAATGGCAAGAAAGTAACGATAGATGTTTTTTTTCAATTGAAAACATCCATAGCATATTGATTCAAAATGATGGTTTACGTGTCACTGTATATGATTGTATTGCTCTGCTGCCACTTGGTAACCGCCAACGCTATTAAAATATTTATAATTGTAGTAAATGTACTAACCATCAATCCCTGTGACGCATACTGTGATATTTTTGTATTGTATTCGTTGTTTTTACCACCCGCATACCCCGGACAGGGAACTTCAAATGCGTGGGCATATGAGACACTGTCTGAGTTTTGAGACAAAAAGCCGCACAGGGAATAATAGATCCCCACTAAAATTACCGCATAGAGTCAACTTTTGACGTAGATCTATAAAGTCGACCTTAGGAAGCCGTATCTCCAAAAATCAAATTCCCTAAGGCACACTTCTCGTGCCAGGGGATAATAATATCTTGAGAGACACGCTTCGGTGACCCTCAAAACCATAGTTATTTTGAAAGAACTAGACGATATTTTAAAGCCTTTTTACAATTAGGGATGAAGAGCTAGCTCAACAGCGAAAAAAGTTTGGTCCTTTTGAAAATTTGAATTGATCACCCTGATTTTTTTCTTATGTCCGGTGAATTTCCAACCAAGTTCATTAAATTTCTCGTGAAAAACTTCATACATGATGAAATTTTCATTGAAATCGGAATACTTCTAGGTTGTCTAATGTTTCCCGGGAGAGAGAAATTCCTCAAAATAATCAGTTTTTCGAGCAGAACTTTTCGGATTATTCGCACAAAAATACATTAGAAACACCCATAGTCAGATTTTTTCGGAAAGAAAAGTTTCGACTTTTTCATGACACGATTTTGAAACTCACTATGAATGGTGCTCATTTCGGGGGGGGGGGGAGGACGTGTCCGGGGGTGGTCTTAAATTACCGATCGTCTCTCTTAAATGCCATGTAACTTTCGAGAAAGACAATTTGTCGAAAATACCAGAAAAATGATTTGAGTACGTACTAGTACATAGCACTACTCCAATAATCAGAAAATTCGTTTACTGGAGAAAATAATTGCTCGACATTATGTCCGAAACGATTTCGACTATCTTAATATTTGAACTTTTTTTTCATTTTTTTGATGAGCTCTCATATCGATATTCGAATTTTTTTTACAATTTCATTTTTCTCAATCACCATGACAGATCGCCATGATATTATGATAAAAAAAAAAAGTATTCTACCTTACGTTCGGATACTGTAGAATGATTTTGATATCGATTGAAGAAATTTTGAAAATTTCGTACTGACTGGACTGACATCGGACTGGGTTACTGTAATCACTGGGCTACTGTATCAGTTGGGTACGTTACTTGTTGTTTTTTTATCATCACCAAAAATCCAAAATTGGATCATGACCCCCTATATCTTTCCTAAAGAAAAAAAATCTGCCCTAAAGAACTCAATCTGACCAAAGGACCGGGTTACAGTAATCACTGAACTACTGTAGTTATAATATGACAATTTTCATTGAGCTCCCGTGGCTGTTGTGATCGCTGCTGTTTTGATCGCCTCCCGATTTTTCTCGATTATTAGGTGACACGCGTGATACGCCAGAAATTATTTCTCGTAAAGTGTCATATTTCTCGGGAAGTGTCTCACAGCATTCAGCTATGAACGATGACGAGAAGTCCTCGGAAGTATATTTTTATCTACTCGGTGCCAAAATTTTATACACGATCGTTTCATTATGCGGAGCACTCGGAGTGATGTGCAATTCCGTCCTCCTCTTCACCATAATTCGTACAAAGTGAGCCTCGTTTCCGTAATTACGCGTCCTGAAGCGACCGGCTACTATTCCTTTACAAATAGTTAAAGTTAGCAAAGTGGGACTGTACTGACTGTGCTTTCGTCCTGGCCAGGGAGGCACGTTTGCCGTGTTATCGATTGGCATCGATCGACTTCTCTCGATCACAATACCTAATCGATACTGGACAATGAACATTCCACTTTACCTCTCAATTAGCAAAGAAAAAGTGAAAAGCATCGAACAAATGCATTCATAGATGCAAATATCGGCAATTTTTTGCATTCTGCGCCTACAATGCGTTTTTCATTGGCTATTTCTTCATAGATCAGTGGATTTGCACTGATTAACTTATTTAACGAAAAAAACGCTATTCAAATGAATATTAGTGCCTACGGGCGCGGATCTAACGAGCCCTTGAAGCCTAGTCAGCAATGGATTCCGTTGACTTAACAACCCATTCTGCTTGGAATTTACCTTCACCTTTTATTTAAATTACCCAGTGAGCACATTCAGGGATTTGATCTGCAATATCCCCGTAGTATATCACGATAATGGCGTCGTATGGTGGGCATACTCGGGAGCAGCAGTAAACATCGTAGCACTTGGCATTTACGTTCTCACGTGGCGGCTCATCAGCGCTCAATGTAAAATCAACAAAATGTATGTTCTGTTGTTGGAATATTAGCAATATTTCATCGGCAAACCTCGAAGTCGAGAAGCTAGCACGCATTTTCCGAACAATTGTGCTTGTGACGATTTTCGATTTGGGCGGATGGGCTCTTACTCTCAAACTCTCATGGCTACACAAGATTTGATTGATATGCCAGGTTATTGTAATTAAAAACTTTTCTTTTAAAAAAGATACCAATTGAAGATAAATTGATGTTATTGGCTTGTTCGTTGAGCGCAATTTGTATTCTGAACTCTTGCTATTCCGAAGATCAGAAGAACACAGAAAGACCAGACGCCACAGCACTGGCGGTCAGCAGCTGCCGAGTGCATTGCTTGATTCATTTCGTTCTCGATTCCTTCCTATAAGCACATATCGAGGCGATAGACATGTGGCATGTAGAATGCGATATTGTTAAATAGTTTTCATATGTCACATTAGAATGAAATGCACCCATCCCTTCCCTATGCCAACATTATCATGTCATTTTTGATTCACTGTTCACGCGAAATATGTAATTGTAGCCACTGTGATAACCATCACTCACTGTGACGCATGCGTTGTTCTTCTGCATTGTATTCGTTGTTTTTCCACCCATATAGCCCGAACAGGGAACTTAACATGCGTGGGCATGTCATTCTGCTATGCACGACGATGATAAATCCTCGGAAGTATATTTTTATCTGCTCGGCGCCAAAGTTTTCTACACGATCGTTTCATTATGCGGAGCAGTCGGAGTGATGAGCAATTCTGTCCTCCTCTACACCACAATTTGCACCAAGTGAGATTCGATTGCGTAACTACGCGTCCCGAAACGACAGTCTCCTTTCTCTGTAAACATAGTATTAGTTGGCGGCAAGCAATGTGGGACAGTGCATGTGCCTACCTACTTTCCAGTGCGTTCCTCATACAGCGTAAAATACTGAGATTATTATCGACCTGACAGATCGCTTCGCGCCCCGTGCAACATTCTCGTCGGAGCCTGTGCTCTATTCGACATTGTTCACCAGGTAAAAACTCAAATTATTGCTATACAATTGCGATACACTTTATCCACCCTTTCAAAAAAAAACCATTGTTTACGAAGTTTATAGATTTCCTACAATTACAGCTCGGAGCGTTTCTACAGATCATACAACTTTTCCGGGATGAATTGACCAGCAGCTTGATTTGCTCCTCACTTTTAGTTAATTTAGAAAAAAAATGGTTTTTTCTTTAGAATCTGTTATTTGTTCAACTTCAGTTTCTCCCTGAAATGGGTATCGCAGCCGGTGCATTCACCATGGTTTCTATCGGAGTCGATCGATTTATTTCTATCGCTATGCCAAATCAATATCGGACTATGAACAAGATTGTTTACCTTATGGTGAGACGCTTTTAACTGACAACATTGACTTGCTCTCATTTTAGTTGCAATTTGCCACAATTAGCGCTTTCTGCGCATTTAATGCATTTCTCATTGTATATTTCTACAGAGACCAGTGAGTTTGAAATTGTGTATATTTTCAAATTTGTATTTTTTAAATCATGGATAGGCCTCTCTGTCCCCATATCTCTCTATGTTTGTCGGTATGGAATGTTCAGTGGACAGGAAACATATTCCCTAAAATACTGAATATTCTGACTTTATCATATCGTTATGGAAATAGACACACGATTCAGTGACCTCATTTGCAATATCCCCGCCGTCTTCCATGACAATGGTGTCGTCTGGTGGGCATACTCGGGTGCTGCGGTACACGCACTCGCCTTCATTCTCTACTTCCTGACCTGGCGATTCATCAAAGCCCAGGGTGAGCATAATTCTCTCTACCAGAACATTACCGATGCAATCACGCTCAGTTAGCCACATCAACTGTTCATTATTCGAATAAACCCCTAATTTCAGCGGAGAACCTCGAAGTCGAGAAGCTTGCTCGCATTTTCCGAACAATTCTGCTGGTGACAATATTCGATTTGGGTGGATTTGCGCTCACGCAAACACTCATGGCTACACAGAATTTGATTGAAATGCCGGGCGTGTTTCGCAATACAATAGTTGTACAGAAAGATGCTATTTACAGATTATAAACATCTCTGCTGTAAAGGATTTGCTGCATCTTTTTCAAAACATCTTCAATGTAAATATGAGTTGGTACAGATACAGATCAGTGAATGACTTTGACATTCTTCGCCCTTTCCTTATTGTCTATCGTTTCGACATCGAATTCCACCTGATAACGTTGTTGTAATTGGAGCAATGGTAGCAACGCACCTTATCTCCCTGACTCAATTTGCGAAACTCTCCTCCTTGATCTCCTCCACCACTGATGGCGGAGAAATGGACAAATAGGTCAGGCTGGAAATAGTAGCTTGGTAATCGTGATTATAGCATGATAGACGCGCATTTGAGGTCAAGTTGTGTAGTGATCTAAGGCGCCCTCCCAATCCATCCACCCGTGTTCGTTTCCTGGCCGTCACACCGCCTCCGGCTCACCAAGGCGCATAACCATTGGGCACGGGAATTGGTAGATAAATAGGTCCGAAGAAGAGGTTGGGCCAGGGGGGCTATCCCCAATTATCACAGGATTTTCGATATAAATGAGATAGGTCCGTACAACGATTTTGTAACGTATGCTCAGAATTTGCCCCTAAAGTGAACTTTGGACGTAGAGTTCGAAAATCGACCATAGAAAGCCGTATCTTCAAAACCCCATTCCCTGTGGCACACTTTACGCTGAGCAGTCGGTTTTTATATCTCATGAACCACGCTTCGCAGACCCCCAAAATTATAGTAATTTTGAAAGATCTCGACGAAATAAGAATTTTTACAGTTGGGAGAGAAGGGCTAGCTCATCTGGGAAAAAAGTTATCCAAACAGAATTTTTTGAAATTGGTACCCTGATCAATTTTACCCCTGGGCACGAGTTTTTTCAAAGATCGGATTCCTGGGAGCGAGCCATTTTGGCGGCCGAATGTGTTCAAGTGTTATATTTTTACAGAAAAATTTAGTTTTATGGGCTAAACTTTTTTTTTTTGGATTTTCAAGAGCTCTAGTTTCGATATTCGTTTTCCTCATGAGAAAATACGCCAGAAACATCTATAGCCGGGTTATTTTGAGATTATGACTTTTTCGCTCTTTTTGACCCTAATTTTTTTGGTCAAAAAATCATTACCTCAAATTTTACTGACTATAGATGTTTCTGGCGTATTTTTTCATGAAGAAAACGAATATCGACACTAGAGCTCATGAAAATGCAAATAAAAAAAGTTTAGCCCGTAAAACTACATTTTTTGTTCAAAATCGACGACTTGAAAGCATTCGGCCGCCAAAATGGCTCGCTCCCAGGCATTCGATCTTAGAAAAAACCCGCTCCAAGGGTGAAATTGCATGAGGAATCTCATGAAAAAGTTTATTTGGTCACCGCCGAACAAAAAGTTTTCAAGGTACCTATTTGAAAAATTTCTGTTTGGATAACTTTTTTCCCAGATGAGCTTCACTCCCAACTGTAAAAATTCTTATTTCGTCGAGATCTTTCAGAATTTCTATAATTTTGTGGGTCTGCGAAGCGTGATTCATGAGATATAACAACCGACCGCTCAGCGTAAAGTGTGCCACAGGGAATGGGGTTTTGAAGATACGAGATACCTATGCTCAAAATCTAGGGGCAAATTTTGAGCATAGGTTACAAAATCGTTGTACGGACCCTGTTGTGAGAATCTCAATTATATCGAAAATCCTGTGTTATACTTTTCGTTTCAGAAAATACTGTTGAGAAATATTTTTACAGAAAAGAAGTTTGAGAGAAGAAAAAGAAGAAGATCTATATCGAAATTTTCTTTCATAAATGGACTAATTAGAGATAACGCAAATTTTTGAAATCCATTAGAATGATCCACTAACACGGGAAGTACGGTAACCGGCGTATGGTACGGTAGGTAGATCACCACTTTCGATAACACTCGTCCAAAGTGATATATATCGCAATTTTCTTTAGAAATGTTTTAATTAGAGATAATGCGAATTTTATAAACGGTAATAAAACCCGTTTTACAGTGGGCCACTTCAATCCGGAAAGGGGAGTTTCCCGAGTTAAACATTTTGTTTGAGAATTTCCTCTTGAGAAATGTATTTATCAGAAAGATCCTAATGAGAATTTATTTTTCGGAAATTTATGTTCGGGAAATTATATTTGATAAACAATATTTGAGAAAATAAATTTACAGAAAATTTTATTTTTATAAAATCAGTTTGAGATACTTATTTCCGGAATCGCATTCTCAGAAGTCAATTTTGAAAAAAATCGACCGGAGCCACCTTTTAGGCAATCTATTTTGTCTCCCATAATATCATAATAAAAATAATATGTGATTTCCTGCAATCTCTGAGAGATTGCAGGAAATCGAACCCCCTGAGGAACTGGGAGCCCAAGTTTGGACAATATCGATGAGATAATTATGCTAGAGTATATCGGGGACGAGAAAAACTTTGACGTAGACGATTTGTCCGAGAACCAGCTTTTAGCCATTTTCCGGTTCTGAGTCCGGCTCTATCGTATCTCAGCTCCCCGGATGAGCTACAGAGACGGCGTAAAGCTCAAAATGTGCGGAAACATATTCTAAGAAACTTTTATGTTGACGAGAAAAATCCGTGAGGCCATCTTCATTATGTAACATTTGAAAAACTGAGATGAAAATCAGAAAATAAATTGTGCCGCTTTCCCAATCCCACCAATACGACCCCAATAAGGCCAAATTCGTATTCTAAATACACTATTTAATCGAATGAAATGGTATACTTTTCTTATCAGGTGCCGGAAATAGTCTTCCTAAGCCGAAAAGTAAGCCGAAAACGACGTTTTACACAGGAAAAAAAATAGTTTATCGAACATAACGTATTTTCTTTCGAAGTTTCATGAGCTCTAAAGTCGATTTTCGGATTCTACGCGCAAAAATACGTCGGAAAATTCTATATTCATGTGATTCTGAGACACTGATTTGTTGACCAAAACGAGCCTCGAAAAAGGTCGAAAAAGTTGAAAAAAATGTCAGAAAGTCAATATCTCACAATCAAATGAATTTAGAATTTTCCGACGTATTATTGCGCGTATAATCGGAAAATCGACTTTAGATCTCATACAACTTCGAAAGAAAAAAGTTATGTTCGATAAACTATTTTTTGCCTGTGAAAATCGTCGTTTTCGGCTTGGGAAGACTATTTCCGGCACCTGATAAGAAAAGTAAACCATCTCATTCGACTAAATAGTGTATGGAGAATACGAATCTGGACTTATTGGGGTAGTATTGGGGGGATTGGGAAAGCGGCACAATTTATTTTCTGATTTTCATCTCAGTTTTTCAAATGTTACATAATGAAGATGGCCTCACGGATTTTTCTCGTCAACATAAAAGTTTCTTAGAATATTTTTCCGCACATTTTGAGCTTTACGCCGTCTCTGTAGCTCATCCGGGGAGCTGAGATACGATAGAGCCGGACCCAGAACCGGAAAATGGCTAAAAGCCGGTTCTTGGACAAATCGTTGACGTCAAAGTTTGTATCGTGCTCAATATACTCTAACATAATTATGGTATAGAGATTGTTCGAACTTGGGGCTCCCAGTTCCTAGGGGTCATGCAATCTTTGAGAATACACGTGATATACACTGGCCTAGCAGTGTACTTCCGCAGGACTTGCGTGCCTTTATTAACGGGATTACTTTACCATTTTTTAACTAGACGCGCATACGAACCCATGAAGTGGTTACCTTGCCTTCGCGGCCGATGAAGCCATATCCCTTTTGATCGTTGAAGAACTTGACCTCTCCAATTTCCTCAAAGAACGTAGTTAAGTACAGCCTTCACTGGGAACGCAAATATGCCCACACTCCGCAGAGCTTATTCAATATCTACCAATCAGAGGAGTCGCAAATATCCACGAATTGGCAATTGTACCTTTGCGTCATAGGCGATTGACGTGATGAGCAGTACAAGACAGCAGATAGAGATCATCTTACCGTGAGTGCATTGGTGCCACTGCAATCATGTTGCTTTTAAGCAAACTTTTGCCTGTCCAGAGATCATTCCTTACCTGAGAAGAAAACAAGCGAGAGCATAGAAGAGGGAGCGATAGAGAGCGAGATGACGAGAGGTTGAGAGAGGAAACATACAATAGTGACGATTGCAGTTTAGAGAACGAATAGATTAGCTATTGCCATCTCCCATTTAAGTTCCTACTAAATTGGTGCTACGCATGTATAATGGTAAGAAAATCAATAGAAGGTAATTATATGTATTCTATTCTGATGTAATATTATCAGTTGTATCATAGAAAACCTGTATCTCCAAGTATTCTTCTTCGAAAAGAAGTATTTAGTGTGACAGCAGCAACAATGTGTTGTGTATTGGGTGCCATTGGAATGCGGAAGATCAGTACACAAAATCTGACCAGCTTGTTATCCTGTCCCGGTAAACAATTTATGAGACGATTACGCGAATAGAATAGAGATCCTCCCTCCTTGTTCTATGGTTTAACGGTTATCAGTTCTTCTCTTTTCTCGAACTATCGGGTATAATTCTCTCGAGAGATAGTCGTTCTTACATTCATGAGAGAGAAGGTTAATTGAAAGTAAATTTGTAATAATTCTTTTCTTAATACACGGTCCACTTATTTTCGTAGTTACTTGAATTGTGTGTCGTTTTCGCGAAAAAATATATAACATAACACACAAAACAAAAACACATGGATGAATACAAATTACCACTATTCGAACAGTCGTGAATCTAATTGAAAAGTACAAATTGAAAAAGTACAATTTTAAATTTGTGGTTTGAAATATCCAGATAACGATTCAGAAACAAATTTGTACCTGATTTACAATCGTTTGGTTCACCTTTGTGAATCACATATTTCGATCGTTTTGCTTTGAAAATGGCGAATTGGTCGGAAACGATAACGTTTCCATATCTTCGCTCACTCTTCATAAAAGCAAATATTGACTACGTTTGCAAAACAACCGAGCGCTTCAAACTTCACTTTGCGCCGATAAGGGTCACATAGTTGCCCACTATGAGATGAGTCAGAGCTAGTTGTAAATTCATAATCGACGAAAAAATCAGCGCAACCTCTCTCCCTCCGTGAGAGATTGTCACGATTCCTTTCATTGTCGCTCTATCGCGTGGATGAAGTAGAGCAGAAGTCTTAGTAATCGCATAAAATATGGTAGTGCGCTTCGCCCCTCCATCATTCGAATATGACGACAGTGCCCTGGTCGGAGAAGGAACATTCGGAAAGGTAATCCATCACGATTTATAATTAGTTGTTCATCTAATTCTGATCCTCTTTCATTTGTCAAGGTGTACTACGGAATTCTCACTGATTCTCAACTACCGGTTTGCGTAAAAGTGTGCAAGAGAAGAGAGTCGAGCAGGCAATTTGAGACGGAATTCGATCTTCTGGCAACATTGAGAGGACAAGAGGGTATCGCGGAAACATTTGGGTCAGTGGTGCATGTTTTTGTTATTCAATTCCATATTTAATGTGTTTGAAGGTTCGTCCAAAACTCAACACAGCGATGCATTGTGTTGGAAAAAGCGGATGGGAATCTAGAGGTGATAATTCGCACTGAGAGCACACTCTATGACTCACAAATCTATGTATTTAAAAAAAAGTGTTTTATATCTCTCCATGCTTTTCCATCCCTCCTATTATGTCGACCTTAGCCATAGGCGAATATCGGAGTTCCAAAAACCCACAGTCATCGTATACTGCAGCATCTTCTCAGTCTCCCTCGCCACTCGGCCGGGCTACCCATGGACATCATCCTAAGCCTGATTGGCGACCTGGGTAAGACTATCGCACATGAGTCACATTTCTGCCTCTTCATGGTGTCATCTCTGTTCTCTGTTATGATCGTAAACACAGCGATTCCTTATTGAAGGGAGAGCAAGGAAGAGCATAATAACGATGGATATTTCAGGAAAAGCGTTTACAACGCTCTTCAAAGAAAAAGTAGCGCATCGCGACATCAAACTCTCGAATATTCTGTATCTCAAGGAGGGTCGTTCGGATGGTATGAGGTGAATGCGAGAAAAAAACACCCGTTGGTGAAATGATTACGAATTGTTCAGATATGTGACACACATTGCGAAACGATCCTGTTTCCTTCCGGTTCGCAAAATAAAGTTGTAGGGAACATCTAACTTTCAAACTGAGCGACTTCGGCGGTTCTCGTACTGTAATTAGCCATGACGAATCGTTCCAGACAGTGCAAGTAGCGCCACTCTACATGGTACTTTGCAATTGGCTGTGCCATTGCATGCGTATAGTTCAGGCCCCTCAGGTGCTGGCCAGACACCTTGGATATCAGGACGAGCTCACGATGAATGCAGAAAAGTATGATATAATGCCCAAATGAATTGATCTCGCTTTGTTCTAGAACAGATCTCTGGTCGCTCGGAGTAACTCTCTTTCGATGCTTTACTGGAGAAAACCCATTCAATCCAAAATCGTGCGAATTAATGATGCTGTTTCAAATAATCCAGAATCGACCGAGCAGTAACAGTGAGTAAATAAACGACGTCGCAATCAACTATTCTTTTTTCAGCTATCGCATTTTGAAATGGAAAATACTACGAGGAATACAGTGGCATTCAAGCATCGAAGTATTTTTTTTCGCATATTTGTCATCTCAGCTTCTCCTTTTTTCTCATCTTCCATCTCATGCGCTCTTCCATTTTTTCATTCTCATCTTTCGTCTCACCCGCAGAAGATGGATAGTTTATAATAATTACAGATGGTTCAATGGAATGATGTGCATGCTGATACAGCTATTGTTCCAACAATCCGAATTCGAGGCAAATTATTAGTACTGGAATTTTGTTTAAAGCAATGACATAAATTGTAGAGAATCGCTGGATTCATGCTATTTTCCAAGTTTCGCTCGCGAACAATCTTCAACGTGAACCAAAGCACCTTCTACGAAGTTCACCCTCGCATGACCAACAACGATTCCTGGAGTGTTTTCAACTACTTTTTTTCATCAATATGCTACCACCGAAAAATATCTTTTGGCATCGTTTGGATCACGGTAATAATCAGGCATGCAACTACAGGTTCAACGATAAATCAGAGGTGGGATTAGCGAATGCAGCTCGTTTATGCTTCCTGGAAAGGTGTTACGATGCACATTACAATCAGATAAATGCTTGTAGCTACTCGAATAAATCCTGGCTACTTCGTCGATTTCCGAACTCGAGCATTAGCGAAGTTGATGGAAATTTTGTGGTTAGAACGATCTCTTTCAAAAAAAATTAAATGTTTCAGATCGTATGGGATTATGCGAATGAGAACGCTTGTATTGAACGAGAATCGCTAATCACTAAGGAGATTCAAGCAACTATTGAACAAAGTTAGCAGTTATGAATTTTGGAGTATGGGCCGGACATCGAAATCACCGATCCGGCCCAAACTTTTTCCTGGTGTATTTTCGAGTGCTGATTCCGAATTTCTATATTCTAGCTCATGAAAAAATGAATAAAAAAGTTATGATCGAAAAACTGTAAAAAAAATTTACAGCTTGAGTAGGTGAGTAGGCACGGATAACTGAAGATTTCGATACAACGGCCGTGAAAATATGCCCTGGAAAGATTTCCATCGTTTTCCGCATTGAAAAATGCACAAAATATCTGAAAATAGGAGCTTGCAAATGATATCTTCATGAGTAGCCTTCGATGTCTACCCAAATTGAGCGAAAATCTCGGTTGGGCGAAGAATTCGGTATGACGGCCGTGAAAATTGGCATAAAAAAGAGTTTCACCCGATTCTACATCAAAAAAAGAAAATATTTCAAAATAGGAGCCTGCAAATGATACCCTCATGGGTAGCCACATCGATGTTTACCAAAAATAAGAGAAAATCACACATTTTGAGCTAGAACTCAATCAGAAAATCAGTGTGATCCATTGTATGAATACGATCTAGCCAACTTTTTGGAAATTGTTCATGTTCTGTTTTAATAACTCGTGATGTCGGTGACAAGATAGCAACAATTCGTTCGGCGCCTATTTTTAAATCTCACTGAGGTGTTCACTCAGCGACAACTTCAAGTAGTATATGAGGCCGTTTGTGGTAGAATCAACAAGGCTACAACAGGGGTCCGGCTACAACAACAGGTAAAACATGACATAGGCCCAAAAGTAGGCCCTAGGGGTAACTTTCGATTATGAATCGATTGGCGGAGCCCGATTTTCGATCTGAGCCTTCTGAATCCCGGTACGGCACGATGTCAATTTGGCCAAAATCCGTTTCTGCGATAAGATCTGGTCCGGGAAGGGCGAAATTGGTCGAAATCTCGCATACCCGACCAGAATTAAATTCTCTACAAAATGGAAAAAAAATTTGGATCCGCCTTTTTTCATTTTCGATAAAAGGTCGATTTTGACATAGTTAGTGGGCGCGGAAAACCCATATACAGTAGAAAGAGCATGTTTTCCTGATCATTTTGGTATATGGGATGAAGGATTTGACTTTGACGAAAGTGGTTTCCGATCGGTTTTTGTGCCTACAACACGCGTTTTTTCAGATTTTTAAAGTATAACTTTTTTATTTCGTCTTTTCATGATCTCGCACATTGAAATTTGATTTCTACGTGAGAAAATACGTCAGAAACTTCTATATTATTGTATTTTGAAAATATGACTTTTTCGACCCTGACGTCGTCGTCGATGAGGATTTTTAGGCCAAGTTTTTTTTAGGCCCTTTTTTTTCCGCGCCCACTTCCTAGGTCAAATCCGACCTTTTCTCGAAAACGAAAAAAGGTGGAAATTTTTTTTTCATTTTGTAGAGAATTAAATTCTGGTCGGGTATGCGAGATTTTGATCAATTTTGCCCTTCCCGGACCAGATTTTATCGCAGAAACGGAAACGGAAATTGACGTCGTGCTGTACCGGGATTCAGAAGGCTCAGATCGAAAATCGGGCTCCACCAATCGATTCAGAATCGAAAGTTATTTTTTTTTTTTTTTTTCTGAATTTTCTTTTTTTTTCTGAATTTTCTTTTTTTGGCGGTGCATCTCTGAGCGCCGAAAAGTGACAGGGCCTAATCATGTCTCAATCATCAATTATGATGAAGGGTGATAATAATAAAAGTATTTCGTAGATTCAGGTATCTTCATGATGTCCACCCTAACTTGAATCAAGTGTTAGTGAACTTGTCACAGAATCGTTTTTCTTTATATCTCATTATATCTGTTTATCATTATATTATTCTTTATATGACGCCGTTTGCCTTATTTTCGAGCAAGGCCTGGCACAGCTCAAAAAAGGTCGATTTTCTGAAACCGTGTGATTTGGGGTTATCAAGGGTGCTGAAGACGATCAGCATATCCATTAGTTCATAGAAGCCTCGTTGGCTCCAGACGGCGTCACGTCGAAATCACAGTTTTACGTGCTGCTCAGCTGTCGAGAGGGCTAATTTTAGGTGAAAAGGGTTCCTAGGGTAGAATCGCATGGCGAACACGCCCATCTAGTTCATTTTTCATGATTTTCAAAAATAATTTTTAAATTATCAACTTTTCGTATACTGAAAACAGCGCAATCCTATGTGCACGCGATCGGGCGTGGGGACATGAAAGAGCGGAGACTCTGCGTCTCTGACCTCGCCTCGATCTCTCTGATCCCTCGCCACTCTAGACTCTGTGCTCTCTCGCCGCTCTCTCATGTCCCCACACTATCTCGCGCAGTAGATCAAGAGAGACGGCTGTTCGCTGACAGGTAAAAACACTGCAATTCGATTATCTCGGTTTTCGCATGACAGAATTTGCTGAAATTTTAGATATGTAATCCACTCCTGACGCTCGATCGCGGGGTGCACATGAGATTACGCTGTTTTCAGTATACGAAAAGTTGATAATTAAAAAATTATTTTAGAAAATCATGAAAAATGAACTAGATAGGCGTGTTCGCCATGCAATTCTACCCTAGGAAACTTTTTCACCTAAAATTAGCCCTCTCGGCAGCCGAGTAGCACGAAAAACTGTGATTTCGACGTGACGCCGTCTGGAGCCAACGAGGCTTCTATGAACAAAATGGATATGACCATCGTCTTCAGCACCCTGGATAGCCCCAAATCACGCGGTTTTCAAAAATCGACCTTTTTGAGCTGTGCCAGATTCATCCGAAATTGCTCGAAAATAAGGCAAACGGCGTCATATCTGTTATATCTCACTAATCTTTTGACCAAATGGTTCCGCAAAAGCTAGTCATAATATATGATACGACAAAGTATTACGACTTGTGATTATATAATATGATATGAGAGAAGATCTGACTGTCACATAAAAGGTTAATTTTTCTGAATTTCAATATCTTAATTTGAAGATAATAATGACAAACAGCTGCGCCATCTTTGCGAGATAGCCATGATAACTCATTGTTTGTCGTCCGATTCAAAGTCAACTCTAGCCCTAATGATTTCAATTTGGACAGAATCTCACACAATGTGTTTATGTTTGGTATATAGTGACTAGCAGCACTTTCGAGTTTTTCAAAAGTACATTTCAAAATTCATTTTCAACAATTCACACGATATGATTCAAATACACTACGATAAATCACTAAGGTGTGCCTTAACTATGTTATGCTGAGGCGCCATAATTAACGTGAGCAAATCGGATATAAAGAAACCTCACACAAGTTCGTTTCAATCTAATACTTCCGTGAGAAAGAGGAGCACCTCTTATCTGTATTTTTGAGTTATTCGGCTGTTTTTAAACTGCAATTATAATCTCACAAACTCTGAATGCCGGTAACTGATGTATTCATACATTTTCATACATAATTACATTTTTGCAATTGATATCGTAATTGTAATTGTAATCAACTGCGCTTCAGATTCATCGCAGGCATAGTGGATATAGGTCATCTGACCCATGGATTGAGCATCAGTCTCATTATTGCGATGATGTTTCTCGAGCTAATGGCGATCATTGCGGGGTTTATCGTTGCGACAGTTTTAGTTCACGCAGCTGTCATGGTATGTGGAATATCACGACGTGTTTTGAATTCGATATTTATCAGGGTCTTCAGTTCACCCGAACCTTGCTCGAATCTTGATCGTATGTATACTGCACTTTTACGTTATGGCGGGTAGCAGAATTGGGCTCATGCTTTTCGAAACAGGGACGATTTCGAAAGACGGTATGTTTCAGATAACATGATAAATAGATATGATGAATTGCAGATGTATACATGTTGCCAATCGTCCTATGTGTCTCAATTGCTCGTGTTCATGAATGCATTCTCACACCACTATTTTCGTAGGCTTCGTAAGAATTAGCACTAACATCATTCATATATTTCTGTTAAGATAGTTGAGAGGATTTTTGCCACAATGTATATTGCGGTCTACGAGGTTTGCGTGATACATTATTTAGAAAATGTTTGTGATCATCTCAGAGACAAAAGTCTACTCTAATTTCGACAACAATAATAATAATAATTTTTCCATTATCCGTTTTCACGGCTATTTCAGCAACCATAGGTTTGAACATACGAATGCTGTCTTGCATATGCTATCTCAGGATTGATGTAAAACTTTTCATTCACGTTTTCGGTGATTTGTATCATGGGAACAGTGGCTGTATCGTCGGCAGTAATCGTATGCAATTAGCAATGATGCAAGTGAAAATTTAATACAGGCTGCATACTATACCGACGGAACAAACGTTTTCTGGAGAAAGCAAAAACCGCCACTTTCTATTCAATCTCCACCAAGTTTCAACTTATCGAAAATTTTCATGTTTTCGAGTGAGTTTTTGTTAGAGGATTTTTTCTCACACTATGCAAGGCCCTCTTCAATTGCACCATTTGTGTTGGGATATCATGTTCGGCGGTCTCTGTATCTTACTGTATCAGTATTATCTCGAGACGGTGTATTAGTTGCAGGCCATAATATGCAATACGCATGCGTTTTCAGGATCCAAATCTCTCTTCCGTGTTCGGCCAAGCGTTCAATTTATCGCATTCTATGTGCGATGTGAAAGCTTGACTCGAAAACACTTAGTATTTTTCAGAGTCATACCTGTAACTATCGCATCGATCGTTCATTCGATACCAACAATGAAACGAGATGTTCAACGGACACTCAGCCGATGGTGAGCGGAAATACATCTCACACAGAAAGAAATTTGTAATATGCTTTTATTTCGAAAAACAAATTATTCAGCGCTCCCTTTATTCCGGCCTCGGCCACCGTTGAAGTCGAGCAAGTGAACGATGCTACTGCGGAGTCATACTTCAAAAATTTGTACATGTCCTGGGAAAATAGGAATTTTGTTAAATAAATAAAGCTTGTCTTCAGTACTTCAATTTCCTTCTCT
Organism: Pristionchus entomophagus; assembly: GCA_036245825.1. Lineage (NCBI taxonomy): Eukaryota > Metazoa > Nematoda > Chromadorea > Rhabditida > Neodiplogasteridae > Pristionchus > Pristionchus entomophagus. Next base: position 5,073,100 of record BTSX01000004.1, on the reverse strand, counting down.
TATTGCCCGTGGTGAAATATTGATATAAATGGATAATGCGCTAACAAGTTTGTTTTATTCATTTTTTTCGAAGTCAGATTTCGTTATGGATCCCACTCTTACTTTCCATGATGCTCGGATATGTGGATGTTATGTTAAATTGCTCAGAGAGTAAGCCAATCAACATGCCACTTCTGCGTGTTATCTCCTCGGGAAATCTAACTTGTTCCTCTCTGACTGCTTACCTTGATTGTAGTGGGTGTAGGATTACAGGTTTATGGAATGATTTATGCATGATGGGTTGAGAAATTATACACTATTAGTAACGGTGAAGTTACATTACATGAGAACAAGAATGGTGAATCAATGAATCTCAGGGAATGACTTGAACATTCGCGGCTCTGTATATTCCGTGTTCCTTTACGACGTCGAATTCCACCTGATAACTTGAGTATAGACAAAATAAAAGAAATGACGATTGCGAACCTTCTGACCCGATTTGAGTTTACGAAATGCTTGAGTCGACTCGTCACCTTCATTTAGGATCGCATTGAAATCGACGAATACATCTGGCTGTATTTTATCGATTGGCAACCCTAATAGATTAGGAGAGGGTACCTTTCCCCTACGGTCGATGTAACCATAGCCCATTTGAGTGTTGAAGAACTTTACTTCTCCAGTCTCCTAAACGAACAAACGCGATGACTGTCATTTACTGTACAATATTTTGTTTGCAGAAATGTACAAGAATGGACCTATCAGTAAAGAGGAAGGTGATATGTTGTTTTTGCTTTGGTATTTTAAATAACTCATATCTTGAAATAACTCACACCATTTGTAGCCATTACTGTGAGGAGTAGCAGAAGGTAGAAACGCGTTGAGTTCATCGTCTTGGATATAGTAGGAGGTGCTATAGTCATAGCGGATCAAAAAATTTGCAAGGATTGGAACGACGAACAAGTAATACAATTATGTAGAAAAGTTTCTAACTACCACATATTCACGTTGATAGAATCACCTACTAATTTAGCGCCACTCCATGTACTCTAATTGTTATCTGCTCCATTAATCTAGAGGTGCTCCCCTCCTTATCGCGACTGTAATGCTATTATGTTGTGTTTAAATTCAGATAAAATCTCTCGTATTTATCACATATTTTTTTTTTTAGAAAACATAATACACAAAGCAGATTGTTCAGGCACAACACATGCATGGACAACGAACATCGGTCTGCAAACAAATACTCAATCAATATACCGTACATGAAGAACGCACTACAAATCCAAGAATCCAAATGATGGGCTGTGTCCATAATATAAAATATGACTTTTAGGAATAGTACGTATTATTTCTTCTGCAATTAGATTATTCTTCGACCATGTGGAAATGTGTGCGCTTGAGAGCATTTATCGCGTGCGTATGTAAACATACGGATCATAGTATTGAGCACTGATACGGCGGCGTGCGTAGAATTCAATGCGGATAAAAGCCGTGCCAACATTTCCCCCCTTTCCATCACACCCGATTTCACGATCGCTTTCTCAAAGATAATGCTTTGCTCTTTCATTGATTATGATTTATTCGCGTAAATTTTTATTGCAGTAAATATGGAAGAGAGTTTCGACACTCCACCATTGCATTCCGATGATAGTTTCGATTTGGAAGATCACGAAGACACGGTGATATGGCGAGGAAGAATTTCGGACCGCTTCGCACCACCCCCTTTCGAATACAAGGACACAGACCTGATTGGAGAAGGAACTTTCGGCAGGGTATAACCATTTCACCTCGTATCGCCCCCTTCAAGAATATCTTTACAGGTATATTTCGGATACCTCAAAGACTCAACGACGCCAATCTGCGTCAAAGTTTGCAAGAAACGAGAGTCTATCGAAGAATTCAGGAAAGAGTTTGATTTGCTTTCCAAGCTGATAGGATGTGATGGAATCATTCAAACATTTGGGTCAGTTGGACTATTATTTTGATGCATTTTCGCTCTTATTCTGCAGCTTTTCCGAGAACTCGTCCATGAGCTGTATCGTGTTGGAGAGAGCCGATGGCTCGCTTGAGGTTTTTTGTATCATTGGAAATGTTTTCCATTTATTCAATTTGTAGCACCTGTTGGATTTGCCTCGCTACTCCGCCGGCTTGCCTATGCCGATCATACTGACGCTTATTGGCGACCTGGGTATCGATTGAGCTTGTGATCCCCCCCCCCCCCCTCATCTCCCTCTGATTCTTATCACGCTTTGTGCTCGTGTCATCCCGCAAGCGACAATGCTCGACATGATAAGATCGACACCAAGAATCACTTCACGCTTTTCAGGAAAAGCATTTTCAACATTGTTCAAAGAGGGCGTTGCTCATCGCGATATCAAGCTCATGAACATCCTTTACTTCAAGGACACCCGATCGACTGATATGGGGTCAGGCCATGCTAATTCTCGAAAAAGAAAAACAAACAAGGAGTTGTTGTGTAAACCCGATGGCTCGATGAAACTGCACGAATCCTATGATAATTCTGCAGGGAACAGCTGTTCTTCAAATTGTGCGACTTCGGAGCTGGTCGAACCGTGATTAGCCACGAGCAATCTTTCCAATCCGTCGAAGGGACACTGCCTTACATGGTAAACACTGATACTTTTTTTCAATTTAGTGCTATCATTTAAGGCCCCTCAGATGCTTGAGAGACGCTTAGGAACTGAGGAGAAGATGTCCATGACTGCAGAAAAGTTAGGCTCCACAATAACAGCAAATTTATTTATATTTTTTAAAGAACTGATCTTTGGTCACTCGGAGTAACTTTATTTCGCTGTTTCACTGGAGAGCTTCCATTTCATCCGAGTCCGTTTGATGCTGGAACGCTATTAAAAATAATTCAGAACCGACCGACAAATAACAGTACGTATTTATCGTTCAACTCTTTTAAAAAAATCAAAATTCAGCAATCGCTTATCGTGATGGGAAATACTATGAGAAATTCAGCGGAATACAAGCTTCAAAGTGAGATATCTTATTTTTCGTCCGAGAAGAAACTCTTCAATACAATTATTTCAGATGTTTTGATGGAATGATATGCATGTTGATACAACTGTTGTTTCAACAAACCGATTTTGAAGTATTTTTTCTCAAAAAAATGTCTATCATATCGATATATTGTTTTTTTTTTAGAGAATCGCCGAATTCATGTTGGAAGTTCCAAAATTTCGACCACGCGTTATCTACAATGTTAATACAAATAAGCTCTTCGAGGTGGTCAAGCACGATTCTTGGTAAGTGAATAAATTTATTGTGAAACGAAATTTTGAAAATTCTACTCATTTCGAGAACAATTTATACCCGTTCCCTCTCCCTTGGAGCGCAATTTTTTTTATAAGCCAACTCATTTTTACAGGTTCACAGATAAGGCAGACGTTGGGTTTGAGAACGATGCTCGGCTATGCTTTCTCGAAAGGTATATCATTCTATTAAAAAATATATCTTGACAATTATGAAAAATAATGTATTGATAATTATGAAAGTTTTTCTATGAATTTTATTTCAGCTACTCTCATCAATCCTGGTTGGTTCAACGAACTCCTTATTCCAGCATAAGTGAAGTAAATGGGAATTTTTTGGTTAGATTCGTTTCAATATCTGATTGAATTTATCTACAACTATAGTTAATATGGGATTATACGAGCAAGAACTCATATTCTGTGAAGATGACTCTTAAGGAGCTCCAAACAACTGTAGATTTGAGTGAGAATCATTGTTTTTTAAAAATAATTTCTATGATTGTATTTAATTTTCAGTGTATGAACCTAAGACCGTTCCCGAAAGTTCGGCCTCAGTCCTACGACAAATATCGACTCTTCAGGTTGAGCGTGTTTTCGCATATTTTTATGTATCAATAAGTGAAAAACATTCGCATTTTTGCAGGATACTATCATCAACGCCAACATTGTCGTTGAAACTACGATTGAACTGTGAGATAATCTGCCTATAATGATGTTACAATTATGTACTATTTTTCGATATTTATCTTTAAAACATATTATTTTTAGTGCGGACGCTTTGTGCGTAAAGAATGTAGATGCACGAAGAGAGGAAGCTCGTCGCTTCTACGATGCTTCAACCGCCAAAGTTCGCACATATTTAAGTCAGTCAGATTTTTCTCAAAGTAATTTAATTTATTTTACTGTTTTGTGAGTTGTACTATCATTGTTCATTCTAGAGTCTCTCGAAGATATCGACGGCTTGAGGAGCGATCCGAGACAAGATGCAAACAGGAAAAAGCAGCTGGTCGCAATGGCCAAGTGAGCGCGAATTTGCATAATTATTTAAATGTGAACAATGATGACAATAGCCGTAATGCATTAAGTTCATCGGAATGTGTGGTATTTCAGGCACATCTCGAGAGAGGAGCAGGACCAAGAGCAGATGTTGCAAACGCATGCGATAGAGTTGGCGCGTCTACTTCCGATGCTGCTTCCACAGCAAAGTGATCAGTTTTCCTCCATTCCACAACTAGCATATTATTATCAATTTGCCATCTATTTTCGAATCTCTTTCAGAAAACCGAAAAACCGAACACGATCTGCAGCCGATGCTGCGCGGAAGCTTGAAACTCAGCCGGAAGACAGGAATACAAAGGTGAGCAGTCAATTTCTTGAAATAATGCGTGATGCATTCAAATTAGTGTTGGCTATTCGGCGGACGTAGCGAAGTCACTTCCTCCCTCTCCCTCGCGAATTGTGAAATAGGCGACGTGGAGGGAGTTATCGACTTCGCTACGTCAGCCGAATAGCGAAAACTAATCCAAACGTCATTGCGCGATGTCGCAGACTCCATACATCCTAACTAGATACTACAGTGAATGGAAAATCATTTGGAAGTGCTGATGTAGCTGCAAATAGGATTTTAAGGTCGATTTCATCGAAGAGTGGCGTGTCGACAAAACCGATGATCGAACGAGCGTTTCTCCGAGTGGCCGAAGCAGCGGAGAGCCTTAAACGGATACCCAAGTCCCAAAGCTTGGATTAGACATGATAATGAATGCCCTAACAATTTAGACTTTGCTTTCTTGTCATGTTAAACTTTATTCTGGTAATTCTAAGTAATTGCAACATTGATTTCTGAGATTCAAAATCCGAATCGAACTATAGCTCGCAGTCCTGGTAGATATGTGTTTAGAAACAATCATGAAAACTTGGGAAACCTTGATGTCATCGGCGAATAATGGATGTATGACGTTCTGAAAATCAGTCAACGAGCACAGATCGTATCCACATCCGGGAAGTTTCCTGTGGAAAATCCATTCTCGCAGTCAAAAAAAAGATGAGATCCACCTCGTAAATGGCTCGAAACCGCTATCGATATTTGGTGAGAACAGCATCTAAATTATGATTTTCATTCAAAAGCACCGCATCATACCTTGACGAAGTGCTGTTGGTCATTCTCCCAGAGTTAGCAAATAATGGTCGAAGCGTAGTCGGTATTTCCCGGTCCCACCAGATCGCCTTTGACACCGAAACCAATGAGCATTGAGTTCATAGTGATATCATGCTGAATTAATCTTTCATTCAAGTCAAAATCAGGGTACAATCACCCCATAGTACGCATAGTATTTTAGTTTGCTTGTTCCGTTAATTACTGCAGCAATGTTGCCAATCCAGTCTTTGAGCATGAAACCGGCCGACAGTTTGACCATCTCTTGTTCTACAGGCAGGCCAAAACCAGCTGAAATGCAGCACAAAATTCAGAAAATACATTATTTCGTGAGTAACTTATGTACGAGATCAAACTATTTCCAACCTCACTGTTTGTGCAACAACGGCAATGTATACCTCCGCCTATACGGTAGTCTTGTAACAATCAGCTAGGAAGACCCCATATTCCAAGTGACTGTCAACGGGTGTAGTGTGCTCCAACTACTAGGTTTCACAAGTCTACCTTTATCTGCTGTTGAGGGTGAGGGTGTACTAGACTAGACTCGAGAGTGACTCGGCATCAGGTGGGGCGGGGAGGGGATAACTACCTTCTCTCTATCTCTCTAGTTCTCTAACTATCAGCTGTTTCCGGGGCGATAACTCGTCACATCCCTTCGATTGGCAAGATCGAGCCCCTCGATCTCTTTAGAGGGGGGAATAAGGATTGGTAGACAATATAGCGTGTTGTCCAGGTGACGTGCCTTCGAGTACGATTGACTGGGAGGAGGGCAGTGCAATCTATCGAATGGGAGCAGCCTATTGGAGAAACTATAGATATTGGCGTATAGAGAGAGATCTACTTGGGTCAAAGGGATCGATGCGGGACAAATATTGTGCTTACAAAATATTGGACCTCTAGGCGGGTCACATACGAAAATAAAATGCGAAACAAATATAATTGTGAAATCAAATATTGTCGTGCGAGTGCGATGAGAGAGAAGGTTTGTTGAAAACTATAATGAGAAATATTTACAGTTCTGATGTTCGCTTCTCGACAAATATTATTCGAAATCTGTTGAATTATATTTTTTAAAATAGTTTTTATGAGGTTTTATTGATTTTGACGAAAATGTTGTGAGAGGATAGAATAAAAATAGGCTCAAAAATATTGTTGACTCAGATCGTTCATCTACTTACTCTCTTAGTACTGATCATTCTAGTATTATGTGTGAGCCTGCGGTTATTTGTATGGTAACTATGGTATGCTACTACAGCAAATACCTGACTCAGCATCGTCTGATGTTATCTAAATGATAAGTGCGATCCCCAGTAGGGGTGGCTACTGTGATCATTCTATCGTTTGTACCCGTAACGATAAATGGGCCATCTCGCTTTGCAGTGAGTTTGTGTGCTGGCGGTGCTCTGTTTACTAGGACCGCATCTCCTGCTCTCACTTCTCTGTTTCTCACTCTCCTATTTCTCTTAAACTTAACCAGTTGTCTCTGGTTGTTGGATTCGATAGTAGTTTTCAATTGTCTCCAGATTTCCTCCATATTTCCTTCCTTCGTCTTCTTATCGATCTCGAAATTTGCATCTTCGGGCACCAGAGGATGTCTTCCGAAGAGAGCAAAGAAAGGAGTGAGTTTTGTTACACAGTGCTTAGTAGTGTTAATCGAAAACACAATGAATGGGAGAAATTTGTGCCATTCCGCTGGGTTAGCTGTTGCTCTAAGACGTTCTTCTATTGTCCTGATTGTCCTTTCTGCTTGTCCATTTGACGAGTGGTGGTATGGGGGACTAGTAATGTGTTTAGTGTTACTCAATCTAAGCATTGACGTGAATTTAGCTGACAAGAATGACTTTCCTTGATCTGTGACCAAAGTAACAGGGGCTCCATGGATTACTACTACGTTACGAGTGTAAGCATCAGTTAGTGACTCAGCTGTTTGATCTCTAAGAGGGACGGCAATCACATATTTAGTAAATGAATCTACGATTACTAGTATGTACTTGAAATCATTAGAAGGCGGAAGAGGACCAAGTAGATCGGCATTGATGCGAGCGAATGGATAGTCAGCAGTTGGCATTGGATTCATTAGTTCAACAGTGTTTTCATTAGAGAAAGTTTTGGAACGTGCACACTCTCGACAATTTCTGACAACATCAGACACCATATCCTTCATCTTCTCCCAGTATGCTCTACTGGCGAGCAATTGGAGAGTTTTCTCCACTCCGGCATGTGCAGCCAGATGCGGAGAACGATGGAAGTGATTGATGAGCTCCAGGACTTGAGGAGAATCCTCGGGTAGTACTATCCGAGAAGGGTTTTCCCAACGCCCTTTCTGGGACAGATACAGTAGTCCGTTTTTCAGAATGAACTTCCTCCGATATTTGCTGGAGAGAGGACTGTCTTCATCCGATTCCATGCAGTTAATGATTCCCTGGATCCTTGGGGAACTTCTCTGCATCTCCTTGAAATCAGTTGTACCGATGGCAAATACAGTATGTTTCCTGTCGGGTAGAGGCTCCTTCACCTCGTCTGGGGTGAATCGAGACAAGGCGTCAGCAACAACATTGAGACGACCTCGTCGATAGAGAATCTTCAGATTGTATTCTAGCAGTTGAATCTGATATTTGGCCAGTCGTCCTGAAGCGTAGATTTTCGTCATAAGAGCCGTGAGTGGCTTGTGATCCGTCACAGCTGTAATCTTCGAACTGTAGATGTATTGTCGAAACTGATTGAGGCCGAATACAAGTGCGAGAGCTTCTAATTCAATAGGAGGAAATTTTCTCTCAGTATTACATAATTTCCTTGAAGCGAATGCAACCGCCTGCATCTTGTTGTCTTTCCTCTTCTGATACAATGAAGCACCGAGTGCAATTGTTGAAGCGTCGCTCTCAATAAAGAATTCATCCGAGAGATTGATATGAGTGAGAGCAGGGCTTGACGTAATGGCTCGTTTGAGACGCTCAAAAGCAGTTTCTAGCTCAGAGTTGGGGTTCAAGGGGTCGACTTGGAGATGGTCTTGTCACTCTGTTTGTTCTTACGGAGGAGATCATTGAATGGAGCTGCAAAAGTAGCGAAGTGACGGATAAACTTCCTCTGGTATGAACACATGCCAATGAAAGAACGAACGGCCGTTATTGTGCTTGGCCGAGGATAATCCATAATAGCCCGGATCTTCTCTGGATCGGGCTTAATTCCGGTCTTGCCAATGATGACTCCAAGAAACTTCAATTCTTCACATCCAAATTTACATTTGGATAGTTTCGCTTTGAGACCTAAATCCTTGAGGGTCTTGAGAACTTCCTCGATGTTCTCTAGATGCTCCTTCTCTGTTCTGGACATCAGAATTAAATCGTCGAGGTACGATTTGATTCTGCATGTCACTCGAGATTCCAGAAATCGAATTGCACGCACGAACGTCGCTGGAGATGAGCTGAGCCCTTGTGGGAGGCGTCGAAATTGATAAACTCCATCTGGAGTGGCGAATGCCGTTAGCCAGCGACTCTCTTCGTCGAGGGGGATTTGAAAGAAACCCTGGCTCAGATCCAAAGTACAGTAATACTCCTCTCCACTCGAGATATCGAGTAAATCGTCCATCCGAGGAATTGATGTGTTCTCTTGGATACAGGCTGCATTGAGCGAGCGCCAATCCACGGTCAGGCGATATTCACCATTCTTCTTCTTTACTAAGACGATGGGCGATACAAATGGGGAAGTAGACGTCTCCACAATCCCTTCTTGTTCTAATTCCTTGACTAGTTTGCGAACTGTCTCGTGCATGCACAATGCAATTCGTGATGATCGAGGCTTTGGAAGAGGTAGAGCCGGATCAGTGATAATCGTGTGGGATACGGGACCCTTGAAGCATCCTGGCTGGCCATTTCCAGTGAAGAAGGCATCAGAATATTGCCTAATGATCTCCTTCAGGGACTTCTTCCCATCTTCGGTGAGCTTGCATCCGGACAAGTTCAATTCGCTCATGAAATCGTAGTTGAGTTCCTTCTTCTCAGGCAATCTGTCGTTCCATAGTAATTCCTTCGGACAGTAAGGATGTAGATTTTCATCCTGAGTATTTGATACTCCAATAGTTGATAGAGCGTGAATTGTCACATTCTGATTAGACTTGTTCTTCACCAGCACTTCGGTGCTCACTCCATTTGCAGTGGTGAATCGGAATTTGTCAAATTGAAGATTTTCGCTCATTATCGGAATGATCTCGTGGAGTTTCATTCTCTCCGTCTTTCCCGCGGGAATAGTAACAGTTGCAGTACAATAAACATCATGAATGGTTGTTTCCTTGAATAGACAGTCAGCATCAACGAAAGGAATCTTGGTATCTCCGATCAGTAGTCTTCTGTTCAGCAGTTCCAGTACTAGAGTGACTCCTCTTCTCTCGAGACTCTTCATGAAATCAGTACCGATGAGAGCTTCTGCTGGGCAATCCTTATCATTTGATATTGTGACTTCATAATTAGTTAATAAGCCACCAATCTCAATCGGTAGAAGTGTCTTTCCGATGAATTTGAATTCCTGTCCTCCAACTCCGATTGCCTTGACGGAAGTAGGAGAGAACGTCGAGATTCCCAATGACGTCGCTGTACGATGTTTGAAAAATGTCGCAGAAGACCCAGTATCCCAGAGAGCAGAGATCACTCTGTCATTTATTGTAATCGGAATATGAGGTGCCGACGACGATGAGACAGCATTTACAGCTAGTGAACGTGAGTACTGGAAGGTGTACATGGGATGAGCTTCTTCCATCTCGACAGTCTCCACTCGATTGATCGGGACACTTCCAACCACCTTCGCAATTAGGCATCTCGTTAGGGCCAGTTTTAGCCCACAGATGAGAATGATGAGTAGGATGAGCACTCCAACTCCAATTCCTCCATACAAGAGTATCTTCTCCAACAGTTGGCCTGTGAGGCTGTTGGTGATGTTCTGGAGAACATTGGACGTTGAATTGATAAGGGAGAGGCTTGACTTGAATCCAGACGGCTGTTCGATGATATCCAGCAATTTGATCTGTTGGAGTCTCAAACTTCGAATCTGCTGGCCAAAGCTGACTGCAAGCTTAGTTGGAAAGGACGAAGTTCGGATGGATTCATAGAAACCGGGAGATTTGAAATCAATCATCGTCAGGATGGGAGATGAATCCATCTTCTCTCCTGGAAGTGTTGAAACATTCACAGGGAGTTCTTGACTGTAGAATCGCTCGTCATCCTCGTATACTATTGGGATCTGCTCTCCGCATTCCACAGTAGGGCTGACTCTTGTCAAATCTCTAGATCCTGGGATAATGAATAGAACATCGTCTGTTACGGTTTCCACTGGAGTGTATTCATAGCAGCTGCCGTTGAGCTTGTGGTCCTTGTAGATTCTCCTTGCTTCAACTGGTGAACATTTGTTGATCAATAGAATGTTCACTCCGACCATTCTTGCCGTGATGTCTTATCTTCCTAACGCCGACCGTACTCCTAATGTTGCATCTAGTTGCATAAATCTCCATAAAAGACCCAGTTGTTGATGTTGTACTCTACATGTCGAATAGAGAATCGTATTGAAATTGCGTCTGGCGGCATCTTGTTCGACATAGTTTGCGAAACTCATTTTCTGGTTTAGAGAAGCTTCTGCTTGTTCTTGACGGGCATCCTCTTCCTGATCATATGCCTTCTTGATGTAGTTAATTTCCGACGCACTTCCTCCATATCCGATATACGGTTCAACAGTTGATGATCGTGTTTCTCTTGGATGTCGAGTAGAAGGGACTGGAATTTCGGGTTCAAGAAAGTGAGATCTTGAGCTCATTGTTGGAGGGAACATTGTCGTCGAAGAAGAAGTTGTTCTTGGTGATGGAATAGTCGAAATCGAAGTCGTAGATGGCATAGTAGTAGATGTTGATGGAATGGGAGTAGTCGACATCTCAGTCGTTGACATATTCGACGTCAGCAGAGGGGAAGTAGTTGTTGTTGGTGGAAGTTGAGTATTTGTGGATGAAATGGTGCTCGACATCGTGGTTGAAGGGATCGTTGAAGTGGAGGCTATCAAAGTCATTGTTGAAAATGGCGGTATTGTTGAAGTCGTAGTTGATGAAGTCGACATGGTCGATGGAGGAGCGGTCGATTGAGTAATGGTCGAGGGAAGGGTAGTGGTTGATGGGAAAATAGTAGTAGAAGGTTGAATAGTGGTAGAAGGAAGGATAGTGGTAGAAGGAAAGATAGTGGTAGAAGGAATAATAGTAGTAGAGGGAAGAATAGTCACTTGAGTACTGGTAAGTGTTGTAGATGATTGCAGTAACTCAGTTATCGAAAATTCAGTTGAAGTGAGAATATAGCGAGTTGGATCTTCAGTAGATTCTCCAAGGAGATATCTCGCAAGTTTTTCTTTCTCTTCATCATTTGCTGCTGCTTCCTTCAGAATGTACTCATAACACGACAGTTTGAGTTCATACATCAATTCTACATGAGTTCCATTCCTTGGGGAGTGTACTGGATCAGCTCCATGTCCGAGGTACTCCGCTATCTCCTTATTGAAGAGGGCATGTCCAGGTAGCTTGGTATCACGAAGGAAGACATTCTTGAAGATAATCTCTCTTATTTCTTCAGCTGTGGTGACATTTGAGTCGGAGATTGTCTGCTGGAATTTCTGTCGCAGTTCAAATTCTGGCATCTTCTCGGTGAATTTCTGTAATCCTTCATAATTTATCTTCAGAAGTAGGAGATGGCGGAGAATAAACTTCACATCGTCATGGATGAAATTGTGTGTAATGAAGTGGATATCTTGTCTCGAAATTTGATATTTGAGAAACATGTTTCCGAGTTCTCTGTCTTGATCTTTGTCACATCTCTTCTCATCCAATTCTTTCACTTCCACGGTAATGAAGGGAGGAATGAATAGATAGAATTTCTTCCTCATAATATCAATTTGTTCTTGATCATCGATAGCTATCTCTCTCTTCCGTCTTGCTTGTGAGATCAGATGGGCCGACATATTCTGTATGTTCGGAAATTGCTCGAATAGAATAAAGGCTCCAGTGGAAGTGAGGTGAGGAGGAGACTTGAAGCATCTCAGTAGGTCGACTGGAATCGGTGATGGATCGAAACGGAACGCTGCTTGATGGTTCTCCATGATTACATAATTGGAGTCCACAAGGGCATCCTGGTATTCTCCGACCTTCAGGAGACGACATCTTGGGACATGGATATCCGGTACTTTCCATAAGATCCTCGCATCGTCCTGTGTGCATTCTCCATCTGACAGTTTACAGTTGGCGTTGTAGAACAGAGGAGACATGACCGTAGAATCATCCAGTATCCCAATTACTCCTCGTTCGAGAATGTAATTCTGACTCGTCCGACAGTTATCACTGAACCAAGTTCGCGAAGGAAGATAATCCTCGATGTGATCGGTTTTGAATCGATCGGTCGCAGTTTTCTTCATCTGTCTATTATCAATTAGTAGATCTCTTTTCATCTTAGTGCACTGTTCTTTAGTTGGTGCAGTGTACGAGATAATTTTCTTCTCAGTTTCTGCTCTGAAGAACAGAAAATGTCCTGAGCAGAATTCTACTGTCTCGATGGAACAACGATATCCCTCCAATTCTTCTATCGTTGAATTTTTGACGTATACCGTGGCAGAAGTTCGAATAATTGGGCTCTTAGCGGTATTATAGGAGCATTCCTCGAGAGGTGGAGGTCGAACGTAGATTCCTCCTCTTGTGTGATGGCAAATCTGGAGGCGATGGAAGTCTGAATCTGCTGTGACACATCCATAGAGAGAGAGAGCGATGAGAGAGACGAGCATGGAGATTGAGAGAATAGATGAAAGATAGACTCCATTCACTTTCCTGTGTCCAGTTCCTCTTGTTGCTTCTTGTTCTTCATTCTCTTCTCGTGGTTGCTCACTCTGTTCAGTAGTGTAGACTCCTCTTCCTCGTGCTCCTCGATAGTAGAATTGTCCTCGATTCTGATATCCATAATTTCCTATGAAGTTTCCTCTGAAGTTTCCTTGATATCCTCTTCCTCCTCTCCATTGTCCTCTATATCCTCCTCTCCATTCTCCTTGAGGCCGATAATTGCCTCTCCATGAATTGTAATTTCCTCTGTAGTATTGGGGAGAAGAACCAGAGTATTGAGGGAAAGGACGCTGGAAGGAAGATTGAGGCTGACGATTCCATTGCTGTCTGCTGTTGCTTGTGAGTAAGGCATTGACACCATCTATCAGAGTATCGATCTTCTGATCCTTCTTTTCTTTCCTATTAACACTTTCCATCTGTTGAGCAGTTCTCACACACTGTTGGAAGGATTGAGGGGCTGCTTTGCGGACGTCGAGACGGATGGAATCATCTAGTCCAGTGATGAAGTTCTCTCGAGCTTCACGATCTCGAGTCCTTCCAATCTCTTCAGTAGATCCGGGATACGCCTTCTCTGCAGATCTCCTCACTTCATCAGCGTAAAGATGGACAGAACGGCCTCCTTGCTTCAATGCCTTCAATTCATCCTTCAGTAGATCGATTTCAGCATCGGAGTATAGACGGGCTTCTAAATCTGACATCAGATCGTCGAATGGGAGTTGTGGATTCATTCTCTGTTGATCAGGAATCGATTGGTAAATTATCCTCGCTTCTCCCTTCAAGAGTTTGGGCAGAATCCGTTTTGCTCCTTCAGTGTTAGCATTGATGTAATTCAGATAATCGTAGAAAGCAGCTTGGAACTCCGCGAAACTGATGGCACCATGCTTCTCGAACATGGGTGGTTGGATACGGCCACAGTTTCCTTGGGGTGGGGCTGCCATTGTGATCCAGAATAGTGAAGTGATGAAACTGCTCCGAGAGAATCAATGCAGAAAGACTAGAGACGAATTGGCGACGGGCCAGAGAGATTCGGCTCAGGAGAGAGAACGATCCAATGAGAGACAAATTGGTGACAGGCCAGAGAGATTCGGTTCAGGAGAGGGAACGATCCAATGAGAGACGAATTGGCGACAGGCCAGAGAGATTGTGCTTCTCGAGCACTGCAGTTGAGCCTAAGTTTACACAAATTATGGGTATATATTAGTGAATGGCAACAAAAAAGAGTGCAATGACTAACTTTAGATTGCTTAGTTCGACTAATTTGAAAAGAAATTGTAAAAAATATATCGAAAAGAAATATTTGCGTCTCTATTATGCACGATATTTAGCGCTTCTTCGGACGCGAAAATCTAGCTAATTATTAAAGAACTCACTGCACTTGGAAATGCTCACTGCACGGTGTCGGTTACTGTGGGGATGGGGCAGGGGGAAGGGGTTGCTCATATAGGGAGCAAAACATACTCGGTTACTACGAAAACTATTGGGGGTGAATGAGAAGATTCCACTCTTCTGTTATCATACACACCGGAGTTCTACTCTCTCTATTTTCTATGATATCTCGTTCGTGCTGTAAGACCAACTGACGGTTGTTTTGGTCCACATTCTACGATTGTAAAGTTGGGTCGGGTCGAGGAATTCATACAGTTGGGTGCGACCATCGAACAACAGTCTCGGGGATGTGGTGAAGGGTATTCAAAATATGGGTGGTAGGGGGAAGAATCGAGACTGGGGATGCGCTCTTGGTGACCACTTCGGATCACTCATAATAAGGTGGGAGTTATACACAAACACTACATACTCACCAACCATTCTTGTCCGGCCGGACCTATTCTCTTCAGATGCATCTATTGACGACATAGAGGTGCACTTCTCTTGTCTGTCGGCATCGAGCGCTTGTTAATCGAGGGAAACAGTCGATGGGTCGGGGTCGGGGTATCGACTGGGGGGAGGCAGAAGACTTCGGGGGGAAGGGAAAAGTCGACTGAAGGGGTAATTCGAGGTCACTGTGTGAATGGGGACAAGGGACAGAAGATAAAGGCTAATTTGCACAAAAGGTACTCTGAATCGGGAGTTCTTACTACGGGACCTCCATGTAACAATCAGCTAGGAAGACCCCATATTCCAAGTGACTGTCAACGGGTGTAGTGTGCTCCAACTACTAGGTTTCACAAGTCTACCTTTATCTGCTGTTGAGGGTGAGGGTGTACTAGACTAGACTCGAGAGTGACTCGGCGTCAGGTGGGGCGGGGAGGGGATAACTACCTTCTCTCTATCTCTCTAGTTCTCTAACTATCAGCTGTTTCCGGGGCGAAAACTCGTCACAGTCTAATCCCTCGAAAATAGCCGATTCAAAGCCCTTGTAGAATTTTTCCGTAACCAAAACGGGAAGCGTCAGATTGCAAGCTTTCTGCAATATGTTCGTGCATTGTCCATGACAGTGAATATCGCAGCACAAGAAGGACAAATGTTGCACTTCGCGCGTCAATCTCCAAAGTTTGGTACAGTTTAGCCAATGCACGGAATGAATTATCCTCCGGATTCCCGGAATTTGCGTTGATCGTATCGTGAAGTCGCTGAAAATCAACTTTATATCACGTGTATTCTGAGAGATTGCATGAAATCAACCCCCTTGAGGAACTGGGAGCCCCAACTTAGGACGATCATAATAAGATAATTATGCTAGAGTATATTGGGGACGAGAAAAACATTCCAAGAAATTCTAATTCAATTGAATAGATTCGCTCTGCTATTGTAAATCGGGTCAGATGAACTGAATACCAGGATACTCTTGTGGAGGAAAAGGGCGTTCCTGCTCACGTTTCTAATAGTACGATGTCGGTTGAGATTGATTGATAGTACGATGTCGGTTGAGATTGATTGATAGTACGATGTCGGTTGAGATTGAGTACTTTATCAACAAATGTCCATGCAATTGTACAACACCATGCCCACCCATTGTTCTCTACCTCTTGCAAAACATCACCTGCGGGCGGGAGTCGAACCTGCCTGCGTCGGCATGCCAGTCAGACACCATGCCCATTACACCATGACTCACGCCCGCAGGTGACACCATGACTCCCGCCTGCAGGTTCGTGTTTCAACCTCTCTCTACTTCTCACACGCTGCGCTAATGGGCATGGTGTCTGACTGGCATGCCGACGCAGGCAGATTCGACTCCCGCCCGCAGGTGATGTTTTGCAAGAGGTAGCGCTAATGGGCATGGTGTCTGACTGGCATGCCGACGCAAGCAGGTTCGATTCCCGCCCGCAGGTGATGTTTTGCAAGAGGTAGAGAAAGGCGCGCGCCCCAACCACTAGTCTCCGTCAAGCGTTCCCTGCGGTAGGCCGCCCTGGCCTAATGGGCATGGTGTCTGACTGGCATGCCGACGCGGGAGTCGTAATGAGCATGGTGTCTGACTGGCATGCCGACGCAGGCAGGTTCGACTCCCGCCCGCAGGTGATGTTTTGCAAGAGGTAGAGAACAATGGGTGGGCATGGTGTTGTACAATTGCATGGGCATTTGTTGATAAAGTACTCAATCTCAACCGACATCGTACTATCAATCAATCTCAACCGACATCGTACTATCAATCAATCTCAACCGACATCGTACTATTAGAAACGTGAGCAGGAACGCCCTTTTCCTCCACAAGAGTATCCTGGTATTCAGTTCATCTGACCCGATTTACAATAGCAGAGCGAATCTATTCAATTGAATTAGAATTTCTTGGAATGTTTTTCTCGTCCCCAATATACTCTAGCATAATTATCTTATTATGATCGTCCTAAGTTGGGGCTCCCAGTTCCTCAAGGGGGTTGATTTCATGCAATCTCTCAGAATACACGTGATATAAAGTTGATTTTCAGCGACTTCACGATACGATCAACGCAAATTCCGGGAATCCGGAGGAGAATTCATTCCGTGCATTGGCTAAACTGTACCAAACTTTGGAGATTGACGCGCGAAGTGCAACATTTGTCCTTCTTGTGCTGCGATATTCACTGTCATGGACAATGCACGAACATATTGCAGAAAGCTTGCAATCTGACGCTTCCCGTTTTGGTTACGGAAAATTAAAAAAAAAAAAAAACAATACCGTTCGCACAATACTCACACCAGATCAATGTCTAATAGTTGTGGTCTGTCATTCCCAGTGTTGATGTGATCACCCATACTGTTTCAGAAAGGTATAAAACAACACTTTATTCGAGGCCATCAACTTAGAAAGATGTATATTGAATACCATAAACTTGTCAGTGATAAGTACAGTCGGTATGAGGTGAGTTGTGGGTGCTTTTTGTTCACGAAATTCCAATAGCGCAGGTGTATGTGAGGTCCACCGATCTCCCACGATGCATTCAATCTGCGCAGGCCATTCTTGCTGGATTCTATGCTGGTGAGAATGAGGAATGTTCAAACGCAAATCGAATTCTTTCAATTCTCGATATTTCTCAATGTGTCGCTGTTCTTTAGTCTCATATGGCGCATGTGTGGATGTGGAGAGGCAGCAAGCAAAGTTCAATTCCAGGTTCGCCGACATTTCACACTGACATTCCCAATTGGATATCCTCATGGACACCCATATTATTATAATTTATCTACGCTCGAGGCGCAACGGGATACGGTAGTAAAATAATGATGTGATTATGACAAGAACGATGTGACTCTCCTCTCAATGAGGATAAGATGGATAATTGGGGGGAGCAAGTTTAAATACGAAGATATAATCCGCTGGTTCCATCTGTCTTTCTTCTGGGTGAGGGAAACCGAGGAGGAGAAAACTCGGGCACCAGGTAGACTATACTCCGGAACCAGTTTCATAGATCTCTAAAAGGGGGGGGGACTATTAGGAGGGGGAAGGGGAAGGGTTGATGTACATTTACTTGACGATCGTTGAAGGAAGGGGAGGGGTGAGGGGAATATAAGGGATAGAATATTCGAATATTACTAGCGAAAGATGTATTTACTAAAGTCGAAATCTAATTCACGTAATCTCTTCTTATACACATAGACACTAGACGATGAATGAACATAAGATGGTAAAGCATTCAAGATTCTAGCGATTCTACGTGAAAAACAATGATATCTAGGTGTGGATTTGGTGTGTTCAATATGTATTCCAAAGTTATTGGACCGTAGTCCTACTGGGGTGAACGTGAAGAATCTATTACGGTCGGGAATGGTTTCTCCATTCATAATTCTACGGGCCAGAACAAGATCAAAGATGACTCTCCTCTCAAAAAGCGCTTGAATACCGAGATGAGACAGACGTTTAGAGTAGGAAGGTAGAGCATGAGGATAGGAAGGAGACGGAAAGCAACGATAGAATAGGATTCGAGTGAACTTCTCTTGGATTTTCTCAAGCTTCTGACTCTCTTTTTTGAGATAAGGGTTCCAGAAAGGACAAGCAAACTCGAGATGAGGAAGAACATAGGTGCGGAAACATTTAATGAGGATATCAGGATTGTTAATAGAAACTGCTCGGAGCATAATATTCATAACAGTAGTGGCTATTTTAACACGAGCATCAATGGATGGAGCATTTAAAAGAGAGGGGACAACTTGAACACCTAGGTCACGCTGTTGGGGTACGGTATTGATAATGACATTGTTGATTGAGTACTGGGGTACAGGAGAGGAGGAACCAATATGGAGATGAGTACACTTAGACTCGGAGAGAGACAATTGGTTAGTGATAGTCCACTCGAAAATGGCATTAAGAGCATACTGTAACTGGGATACACGAGAGTTCATGGTATCCAGAGAATATGAAACATAGAGTTTAATGTCATCAGCATAGGCTTTGATAGTAACATCCGGAAATGAGGCAAGAATATGAGTGATATCAGAAACATAAAGAGAGAACAAGATCGGTCCTAACACTGATCCTTGGGGGACACCTGAGAGAACGGGGAGAGATTGTGATACAGTTGAACCTAGACGGACAGAGAAGTGTCTATCAGTGATAAATTATGATATCCAATTGAGCAATCTACCATGAATACCATAATGTGAACATTTAGAGAGGAGTTTAGAGAAGGAAACAGTGTCGAAAGCACGAGAGAAATCGAGATAGATAACGTCAGTGTGTTGCTTACAAGAATGTGCACGAGTCCAGTCGTTCTCAGAATCTAGAAGATTCGTGAGGACAGACGCACCGGATCGATAACCATGTTGATACTTAGGAATAATGTCAAAACGGTATAAGTATGGTGCAAGTTTCCCTTTTACAAGGCGTTCCATTGTTTTGGAGGCAGGAGACAATATCGAAATCGGACGGTACGAATCAGGAAACTGGGTATTCTTTTCTGGCTTTGGAAGGGGGGTAATTAGTGAGTGCTTCCACAAAGAAGGGACAATAATAGTTTGCA
Organism: Pristionchus entomophagus; assembly: GCA_036245825.1. Lineage (NCBI taxonomy): Eukaryota > Metazoa > Nematoda > Chromadorea > Rhabditida > Neodiplogasteridae > Pristionchus > Pristionchus entomophagus. Next base: position 5,053,480 of record BTSX01000004.1, on the reverse strand, counting down.
TGCTGATATTGTAAATGTCACAGAGGGGTAGGGAAATAGCATGTGCACATTTACGGAAAATAATTTGAGGAATGTTATCATGACCAGTAGAGCAAGAAGGAGAGAGTTGCTTTAGTACCTTATATGCATCATGAGGAAAGAATGATACATTGCTTAGGAATGGAGGGAACGGATGCGAGGGAATAGTGGGGACAAGACCGTCATCAATAGTGAAATGAGAAGCAAATCGAGAGGCTAGGTGATTGGCAATGTTCAATTCACCGGATACGGTAATACCAGATGAGTCAATAAGTTGTTTGGGGATAATTGACTTGGGTTTAGTCAGGGTACGGATGTGCCGGTAGAGATCTTTAGAATTTTTCAGTTTTTTCTGTTCACAAAATTGATTCCACTTTTTAATTTGGAATAACAGATCCCTACTACACCTCTCGTACTGTGGGCGAATAGAGGGCAAGTGAATCTTAGAAAAGAGAGTGCTCCTATGGCGAATGAGTCTTTGGATGTGAGGAGGATAGGCAGCCATAATTGGTTTATGGAGGTGAAAAGGAACGAAAAGGTCAATGCCATGGTGAACAATAGATACAAAGTTGGAATACATGGCATCTGGCTCGGGTGATTGTGAAAAGACAGAGAACCAATCGAAGTAGAGAAGAAATGAGGAAAATCATCATAATTGGCGCGAGCAAAATCTCTAACGAGAGAGTGTGAAGGAGGAAGTATAGTCGAATCAATAGAGAAAGAGATACCAAAGTGGTCAGAGGAAGGGAAAGACGGAATGACTGAGGAATGTGAGACAATGGATGGATCACTCACTAACAACCAGTCGATACATCTACTGTGTCTAGTGGGACTTTGAATAAGATGAGTGAGATCAGACGTGGACACGAATGAATGCATAGACTGCTCAGTGGTGGGCGAAATAATGTCACTGTTGAAGTCACCTACGAATAGAATGGGATAGCTCGAGGTAGAGATAAGGTCAGAAAGACAATCTACGAGCTGTTCAGTTTGAGAGGTACTGTAACTGGGGGGTCGGTACACTAAACAAAGACGAATGAAAGAGGAGGAGGAAGTGAGCAGGTCAACGGATAGACACACGATGCTATGATGGATAGAAGTAACAGTGGAAAAGTGAAAATGGTCCCGTACAACAATGAGCGTACCGCCACCTCTACCAGTGGATCGATCGCGTCTAATAGCTATGTAAGGTAAATCACCAATCAATAACGAAGAGGGAATACGGGAAGTAAGCCATGACTCAGTGATAAAAACAATGTCGGGTTTATCTACTTTCAGCAAGTGATGGAAGGAGGGTATCTTATTGACTAACGAACGAGTGTTGTAATACAGGCAAGATATGGGAGATGAAAGAGGAAAAAGAGCAATGACAGGGATTGGAATGGAAAGGTTGGAAAGGGGTGATGAAGGAGAGATGAGAACAGATCGGGGAGGAGAGGTAGGAAGAGGAAAGAGATAGGGAAGGTTTGGTGGTCTGGAGGACCTTAGCGGTTTCCCGGAAGTCCGAGGTTCGAGAAGGCAAGGAACTGCGAGTGGAGGGAGGAGATGGGAGTGGTCGGGCGGGTCTGGGTTCCCTTGGCCAGTGCATCCTTATAGGCTGCTACCTCATCCTTCTTCATCAGCTTACCCGCGTAGATCACGTGAGAGGTTCCGGTCTTGTTCAACTCCCTCTTCTTCTCCCTCAGTTTCCACTGCTCTTCTCTCTCAGCGGAAGAGAGGGAAGGACGGATACGGACGTGAGAGTAGTCACGAATGCCCGTGATCTTCTTGCTGTTTCTGAGGAGGAGTCGCTGGGCAGTGGTGCGAGGGAGAAGGATCTTCAGGGGTCGAGGCTTTCCCTGTTTCCTCTCTCCCATCCTGAAAACAGTCTCTGGTCTGACCTCCACACCCGCCATGTCCAGGAACTTGGTGACATGGGCGTAGTCGTCAGTGAGTCTCTCGCTGGGGAGGGAGCGGGAGGATTCGGCCAAGTTCTCGACAACGATCGATCGTCCTCTCTTCTCCACCTCGATGGGGCACTCCACTGGCTGCAGGTAGCGCTCGTGGGTGACCTTGAGCACCTGCACGCAGGCAGTGAGGGCGAGGAAGAGGGGGTCGGTGGATCGATCAGAGGACGAGTGTATGTGAGGTCCACCGATCTCCCACGATGCATTCAATCTGCGCAGGCCATTCTTGCTGGATTCTATGCTGGTGAGAATGAGGAATGTTCAAACGCAAATCGAATTCTTTCAATTCTCGATATTTCTCAATGTGTCGCTGTTCTTTAGTCTCATATGGCGCATGTGTGGATGTGGAAAGGCAGCAAGCAAAGTTCAATTCCAGGTTCGCCGACATTTCACACTGACATTCCCAATTGGATGTCCTCATGGACACCCATACCCCTCCACACTTTGTCCAACGATGAGGACTATGAAAAAAAATCAGAAAACAAATTTTCCTTGGCCGGCGACCCCCCCCCCCATTTGAGGTAAGTGGATACCATATTCGGATTTCCCATACTCCTATTAGTCCAGGAAAAATATTCACTACCTCAAGTAGGGGTGCCGGAAAAAAGTTATGAGCCATTAAATAAGAAAAATTCGCTAATTCGACAATTTTTCGATCAGAACTTTTTTCTTTCAACATTTCATGCAATTCAGAATCAGCGCGCGAAAATACACAAAAAAACAGATTGTTTCGATACAAAATTTTTTAAACTTAAATTTTTTAAACATTTTTCTGAACATTTTGAGCCCTACGCCGTCTTTGTAGCTTATCTGGGAGCTAAGATACGCTAGAGCCGGACCCAGAACCGGAAAATGCCTAAAAGCCGGTTCTGTGACAAATCGTCGGCGTCAAAGTTTTTCTCGTCTTTTTTTTTTATACTCTAGCATAATTATCTTATTATGATCGTCCAAAGTTGGGGCTCCCAGTTCCTGGGGGTCCTGCAATATCTCAGAATACACGTGATATTAGTATCAGTTTGATATTCCTCACGTTACTCACAATTCTGAGTAGTTCCTGACTAAAGAAATTGAAGGACTGTGAAGCATTTTCTTTCACAATTTACCCATTTTCACTTGACAAAGTTCTGGAATTCAAATCGTTCAATTCGGTCGTTGATGAGACTCTCGAATCGCGGGCATATGTTGTTGAAAGCCTTCAGGACATGGGGCAAGGCAAAATCAATCAAACAATGTGTGGTGATTCAATGTGTGGTGATTCGGGTCGAGGAATTCATACAGTTGGGTGCGACCATCGAACAACAGTCTCGGGGATGTGGTGAAGGGTATTCAAAATATGGGTGGTAGGGGGAAGAATCGAGACTGGGGATGCGCTCTTGGTGACCACTTCGGATCACTCATAATAAGGTGGGAGTTATACACAAACACTACATACTCACCAACCATTCTTGTCCGGCCGGACCTATTCTCTTCAGATGCATCTATTGACGACATAGAGGTGCACTTCTCTTGTCTGTCGGCATCGAGCGCTTGTTAATCGAGGGAAACAGTCGATGGGTCGGGGTCGGGGTATCGACTGGGGGGAGGCAGAAGACTTCGGGGGGAAGGGAAAAGTCGACTGAAGGGGTAATTCGAGGTCACTGTGTGAATGGGGACAAGGGACAGAAGATAAAGGCTAATTTGCACAAAAGGTACTCTGAATCGGGAGTTCTTACTACGGGACCTCCATGTAACAATCAGCTAGGAAGACCCCATATTCCAAGTGACTGTCAACGGGTGTAGTGTGCTCCAACTACTAGGTTTCACAAGTCTACCTTTATCTGCTGTTGAGGGTGAGGGTGTACTAGACTAGACTCGAGAGTGACTCGGCGTCAGGTGGGGCGGGGAGGGGATAACTACCTTCTCTCTATCTCTCTAGTTCTCTAACTATCAGCTGTTTCCGGGGCGAAAACTCGTCACAGTCTAATCCCTCGAAAATAGCCGATTCAAAGCCCTTGTAGAATTTTTCCGTAACCAAAACGGGAAGCGTCAGATTGCAAGCTTTCTGCAATATGTTCGTGCATTGTCCATGACAGTGAATATCGCAGCACAAGAAGGACAAATGTTGCACTTCGCGCGTCAATCTCCAAAGTTTGGTACAGTTTAGCCAATGCACGGAATGAATTCTCCTCCGGATTCCCGGAATTTGCGTTGATCGTATCGTGAAGTCGCTGAAAATCAACTTTATATCACGTGTATTCTGAGAGATTGCATGAAATCAACCCCCTTGAGGAACTGGGAGCCCCAACTTAGGACGATCATAATAAGATAATTATGCTAGAGTATATTGGGGACGAGAAAAACATTCCAAGAAATTCTAATTCAATTGAATAGATTCGCTCTGCTATTGTAAATCGGGTCAGATGAACTGAATACCAGGATACTCTTGTGGAGGAAAAGGGCGTTCCTGCTCACGTTTCTAATAGTACGATGTCGGTTGAGATTGATTGATAGTACGATGTCGGTTGAGATTGATTGATAGTACGATGTCGGTTGAGATTGAGTACTTTATCAACAAATGTCCATGCAATTGTACAACACCATGCCCACCCATTGTTCTCTACCTCTTGCAAAACATCACCTGCGGGCGGGAGTCGAACCTGCCTGCGTCGGCATGCCAGTCAGACACCATGCCCATTACACCATGACTCACGCCCGCAGGTGACACCATGACTCCCGCCTGCAGGTTCGTGTTTCAACCTCTCTCTACTTCTCACACGCTGCGCTAATGGGCATGGTGTCTGACTGGCATGCCGACGCAGGCAGATTCGACTCCCGCCCGCAGGTGATGTTTTGCAAGAGGTAGCGCTAATGGGCATGGTGTCTGACTGGCATGCCGACGCAAGCAGGTTCGATTCCCGCCCGCAGGTGATGTTTTGCAAGAGGTAGAGAAAGGCGCGCGCCCCAACCACTAGTCTCCGTCAAGCGTTCCCTGCGGTAGGCCGCCCTGGCCTAATGGGCATGGTGTCTGACTGGCATGCCGACGCGGGAGTCGTAATGAGCATGGTGTCTGACTGGCATGCCGACGCAGGCAGGTTCGACTCCCGCCCGCAGGTGATGTTTTGCAAGAGGTAGAGAACAATGGGTGGGCATGGTGTTGTACAATTGCATGGGCATTTGTTGATAAAGTACTCAATCTCAACCGACATCGTACTATCAATCAATCTCAACCGACATCGTACTATCAATCAATCTCAACCGACATCGTACTATTAGAAACGTGAGCAGGAACGCCCTTTTCCTCCACAAGAGTATCCTGGTATTCAGTTCATCTGACCCGATTTACAATAGCAGAGCGAATCTATTCAATTGAATTAGAATTTCTTGGAATGTTTTTCTCGTCCCCAATATACTCTAGCATAATTATCTTATTATGATCGTCCTAAGTTGGGGCTCCCAGTTCCTCAAGGGGGTTGATTTCATGCAATCTCTCAGAATACACGTGATATAAAGTTGATTTTCAGCGACTTCACGATACGATCAACGCAAATTCCGGGAATCCGGAGGAGAATTCATTCCGTGCATTGGCTAAACTGTACCAAACTTTGGAGATTGACGCGCGAAGTGCAACATTTGTCCTTCTTGTGCTGCGATATTCACTGTCATGGACAATGCACGAACATATTGCAGAAAGCTTGCAATCTGACGCTTCCCGTTTTGGTTACGGAAAATTAAAAAAAAAAAAAAACAATACCGTTCGCACAATACTCACACCAGATCAATGCCTAATAGTTGTGGTCTGTCATTCCCAGTGTTGATGTGATCACCCATACTGTTTCAGAAAGGTATAAAACAACACTTTATTCGAGGCCATCAACTTAGAAAGATGTATATTGAATACCATAAACTTGTCAGTGATAAGTACAGTCGGTATGAGGTGAGTTGTGGATGCTTTTTGTTCACGAAATTCCAATAGCGCAGGTGTATGTGAGGTCCACCGATCTCCCACGATGCATTCAATCTGCGCAGGCCATTCTTGCTGGATTCTATGCTGGTGAGAATGAGGAATGTTCAAACGCAAATCGAATTCTTTCAATTCTCGATATTTCTCAATGTGTCGCTGTTCTTTAGTCTCATATGGCGCATGTGTGGATGTGGAGAGGCAGCAAGCAAAGTTCAATTCCAGGTTCGCCGACATTTCACACTGACATTCCCAATTGGATGTCCTCATGGACACCCATATTATTATAATTTATCTACGCTCGAGGCGCAACGGGATACGGTAGTAAAATAATGATGTGATTATGACAAGAACGATGTGACTCTCCTCTCAATGAGGATAAGATGGATAATTGGGGGGAGCAAGTATAAATACGAAGATATAATCCGCTGGTTCCATCTGTCTTTCTTCTGGGTGAGGGAAACCGAGGAGGAGAAAACTCGGGCACCAGGTAGACTATACTCCGGAACCAGTTTCATAGATCTCTAAAAGGGGGGGGGACTATTAGGAGGGGGAAGGGGAAGGGTTGATGTACATTTACTTGACGATCGTTGAAGGAAGGGGAGGGGTGAGGGGAATATAAGGGATAGAATATTCGAATATTACTAGCGAAAGATGTATTTACTAAAGTCGAAATCTAATTCACGTAATCTCTTCTTATACACATAGACACTAGACGATGAATGAACATAAGATGGTAAAGCATTCAAGATTCTAGCGATTCTACGTGAAAAACAATGATATCTAGGTGTGGATTTGGTGTGTTCAATATGTATTCCAAAGTTATTGGACCGTAGTCCTACTGGGGTGAACGTGAAGAATCTATTACGGTCGGGAATGGTTTCTCCATTCATAATTCTACGGGCCAGAACAAGATCAAAGATGACTCTCCTCTCAAAAAGCGCTTGAATACCGAGATGAGACAGACGTTTAGAGTAGGAAGGTAGAGCATGAGGATAGGAAGGAGACGGAAAGCAACGATAGAATAGGATTCGAGTGAACTTCTCTTGGATTTTCTCAAGCTTCTGACTCTCTTTTTTGAGATAAGGGTTCCAGAAAGGACAAGCAAACTCGAGATGAGGAAGAACATAGGTGCGGAAACATTTAATGAGGATATCAGGATTGTTAATAGAAACTGCTCGGAGCATAATATTCATAACAGTAGTGGCTATTTTAACACGAGCATCAATGGATGGAGCATTTAAAAGAGAGGGGACAACTTGAACACCTAGGTCACGCTGTTGGGGTACGGTATTGATAATGACATTGTTGATTGAGTACTGGGGTACAGGAGAGGAGGAACCAATATGGAGATGAGTACACTTAGACTCGGAGAGAGACAATTGGTTAGTGATAGTCCACTCGAAAATGGCATTAAGAGCATACTGTAACTGGGATACACGAGAGTTCATGGTATCCAGAGAATATGAAACATAGAGTTTAATGTCATCAGCATAGGCTTTGATAGTAACATCCGGAAATGAGGCAAGAATATGAGTGATATCAGAAACATAAAGAGAGAACAAGATCGGTCCTAACACTGATCCTTGGGGGACACCTGAGAGAACGGGGAGAGATTGTGATACAGTTGAACCTAGACGGACAGAGAAGTGTCTATCAGTGATAAATTATGATATCCAATTGAGCAATCTACCATGAATACCATAATGTGAACATTTAGAGAGGAGTTTAGAGAAGGAAACAGTGTCGAAAGCACGAGAGAAATCGAGATAGATAACGTCAGTGTGTTGCTTACAAGAATGTGCACGAGTCCAGTCGTTCTCAGAATCTAGAAGATTCGTGAGGACAGACGCACCGGATCGATAACCATGTTGATACTTAGGAATAATGTCAAAACGGTATAAGTATGGTGCAAGTTTCCCTTTTACAAGGCGTTCCATTGTTTTGGAGGCAGGAGACAATATCGAAATCGGACGGTACGAATCAGGAAACTGGGTATTCTTTTCTGGCTTTGGAAGGGGGGTAATTAGTGAGTGCTTCCACAAAGAAGGGACAATAATAGTTTGCATGCTGATATTGTAAATGTCACAGAGGGGTAGGGAAATAGCATGTGCACATTTACGGAAAATAATTTGAGGAATGTTATCATGACCAGTAGAGCAAGAAGGAGAGAGTTGCTTTAGTACCTTATATGCATCATGAGGAAAGAATGATACATTGCTTAGGAATGGAGGGAACGGATGCGAGGGAATAGTGGGGACAAGACCGTCATCAATAGTGAAATGAGAAGCAAATCGAGAGGCTAGGTGATTGGCAATGTTCAATTCACCGGATACGGTAATACCAGATGAGTCAATAAGTTGTTTGGGGATAATTGACTTGGGTTTAGTCAGGGTACGGATGTGCCGGTAGAGATCTTTAGAATTTTTCAGTTTTTTCTGTTCACAAAATTGATTCCACTTTTTAATTTGGAATAACAGATCCCTACTACACCTCTCGTACTGTGGGCGAATAGAGGGCAAGTGAATCTTAGAAAAGAGAGTGCTCCTATGGCGAATGAGTCTTTGGATGTGAGGAGGATAGGCAGCCATAATTGGTTTATGGAGGTGAAAAGGAACGAAAAGGTCAATGCCATGGTGAACAATAGATACAAAGTTGGAATACATGGCATCTGGCTCGGGTGATTGTGAAAAGACAGAGAACCAATCGAAGTAGAGAAGAAATGAGGAAAATCATCATAATTGGCGCGAGCAAAATCTCTAACGAGAGAGTGTGAAGGAGGAAGTATAGTCGAATCAATAGAGAAAGAGATACCAAAGTGGTCAGAGGAAGGGAAAGACGGAATGACTGAGGAATGTGAGACAATGGATGGATCACTCACTAACAACCAGTCGATACATCTACTGTGTCTAGTGGGACTTTGAATAAGATGAGTGAGATCAGACGTGGACACGAATGAATGCATAGACTGCTCAGTGGTGGGCGAAATAATGTCACTGTTGAAGTCACCTACGAATAGAATGGGATAGCTCGAGGTAGAGATAAGGTCAGAAAGACAATCTACGAGCTGTTCAGTTTGAGAGGTACTGTAACTGGGGGGTCGGTACACTAAACAAAGACGAATGAAAGAGGAGGAGGAAGTGAGCAGGTCAACGGATAGACACACGATGCTATGATGGATAGAAGTAACAGTGGAAAAGTGAAAATGGTCCCGTACAACAATGAGCGTACCGCCACCTCTACCAGTGGATCGATCGCGTCTAATAGCTATGTAAGGTAAATCACCAATCAATAACGAAGAGGGAATACGGGAAGTAAGCCATGACTCAGTGATAAAAACAATGTCGGGTTTATCTACTTTCAGCAAGTGATGGAAGGAGGGTATCTTATTGACTAACGAACGAGTGTTGTAATACAGGCAAGATATGGGAGATGAAAGAGGAAAAAGAGCAATGACAGGGATTGGAATGGAAAGGTTGGAAAGGGGTGATGAAGGAGAGATGAGAACAGATCGGGGAGGAGAGGTAGGAAGAGGAAAGAGATAGGGAAGGTTTGGTGGTCTGGAGGACCTTAGCGGTTTCCCGGAAGTCCGAGGTTCGAGAAGGCAAGGAACTGCGAGTGGAGGGAGGAGATGGGAGTGGTCGGGCGGGTCTGGGTTCCCTTGGCCAGTGCATCCTTATAGGCTGCTACCTCATCCTTCTTCATCAGCTTACCCGCGTAGATCACGTGAGAGGTTCCGGTCTTGTTCAACTCCCTCTTCTTCTCCCTCAGTTTCCACTGCTCTTCTCTCTCAGCGGAAGAGAGGGAAGGACGGATACGGACGTGAGAGTAGTCACGAATGCCCGTGATCTTCTTGCTGTTTCTGAGGAGGAGTCGCTGGGCAGTGGTGCGAGGGAGAAGGATCTTCAGGGGTCGAGGCTTTCCCTGTTTCCTCTCTCCCATCCTGAAAACAGTCTCTGGTCTGACCTCCACACCCGCCATGTCCAGGAACTTGGTGACATGGGCGTAGTCGTCAGTGAGTCTCTCGCTGGGGAGGGAGCGGGAGGATTCGGCCAAGTTCTCGACAACGATCGATCGTCCTCTCTTCTCCACCTCGATGGGGCACTCCACTGGCTGCAGGTAGCGCTCGTGGGTGACCTTGAGCACCTGCACGCAGGCAGTGAGGGCGAGGAAGAGGGGGTCGGTGGATCGATCAGAGGACGAGTGTATGTGAGGTCCACCGATCTCCCACGATGCATTCAATCTGCGCAGGCCATTCTTGCTGGATTCTATGCTGGTGAGAATGAGGAATGTTCAAACGCAAATCGAATTCTTTCAATTCTCGATATTTCTCAATGTGTCGCTGTTCTTTAGTCTCATATGGCGCATGTGTGGATGTGGAAAGGCAGCAAGCAAAGTTCAATTCCAGGTTCGCCGACATTTCACACTGACATTCCCAATTGGATGTCCTCATGGACACCCATACCCCTCCACACTTTGTCCAACGATGAGGACTATGAAAAAAAATCAGAAAACAAATTTTCCTTGGCCGGCGACCCCCCCCCCCATTTGAGGTAAGTGGATACCATATTCGGATTTCCCATACTCCTATTAGTCCAGGAAAAATATTCACTACCTCAAGTAGGGGTGCCGGAAAAAAGTTATGAGCCATTAAATAAGAAAAATTCGCTAATTCGACAATTTTTCGATCAGAACTTTTTTCTTTCAACATTTCATGCAATTCAGAATCAGCGCGCGAAAATACACAAAAAAACAGATTGTTTCGATACAAAATTTTTTAAACTTAAATTTTTTAAACATTTTTCTGAACATTTTGAGCCCTACGCCGTCTTTGTAGCTTATCTGGGAGCTAAGATACGCTAGAGCCGGACCCAGAACCGGAAAATGCCTAAAAGCCGGTTCTGTGACAAATCGTCGGCGTCAAAGTTTTTCTCGTCTTTTTTTTTTATACTCTAGCATAATTATCTTATTATGATCGTCCAAAGTTGGGGCTCCCAGTTCCTGGGGGTCCTGCAATATCTCAGAATACACGTGATATTAGTATCAGTTTGATATTCCTCACGTTACTCACAATTCTGAGTAGTTCCTGACTAAAGAAATTGAAGGACTGTGAAGCATTTTCTTTCACAATTTACCCATTTTCACTTGACAAAGTTCTGGAATTCAAATCGTTCAATTCGGTCGTTGATGAGACTCTCGAATCGCGGGCATATGTTGTTGAAAGCCTTCAGGACATGGGGCAAGGCAAAATCAATCAAACAATGTGTGGTGATTCAATTGACAAACATAGTCCTCATCGTTGGACAAAGTGTGGAGGGGTATGGGTGTCCATGAGGACATCCAATTGGGAATGTCAGTGTGAAATGTCGGCGAACCTGGAATTGAACTTTGCTTGCTGCCTTTCCACATCCACACATGCGCCATATGAGACTAAAGAACAGCGACACATTGAGAAATATCGAGAATTGAAAGAATTCGATTTGCGTTTGAACATTCCTCATTCTCACCAGCATAGAATCCAGCAAGAATGGCCTGCGCAGATTGAATGCATCGTGGGAGATCGGTGGACCTCACATACACTCGTCCTCTGATCGATCCACCGACCCCCTCTTCCTCGCCCTCACTGCCTGCGTGCAGGTGCTCAAGGTCACCCACGAGCGCTACCTGCAGCCAGTGGAGTGCCCCATCGAGGTGGAGAAGAGAGGACGATCGATCGTTGTCGAGAACTTGGCCGAATCCTCCCGCTCCCTCCCCAGCGAGAGACTCACTGACGACTACGCCCATGTCACCAAGTTCCTGGACATGGCGGGTGTGGAGGTCAGACCAGAGACTGTTTTCAGGATGGGAGAGAGGAAACAGGGAAAGCCTCGACCCCTGAAGATCCTTCTCCCTCGCACCACTGCCCAGCGACTCCTCCTCAGAAACAGCAAGAAGATCACGGGCATTCGTGACTACTCTCACGTCCGTATCCGTCCTTCCCTCTCTTCCGCTGAGAGAGAAGAGCAGTGGAAACTGAGGGAGAAGAAGAGGGAGTTGAACAAGACCGGAACCTCTCACGTGATCTACGCGGGTAAGCTGATGAAGAAGGATGAGGTAGCAGCCTATAAGGATGCACTGGCCAAGGGAACCCAGACCCGCCCGACCACTCCCATCTCCTCCCTCCACTCGCAGTTCCTTGCCTTCTCGAACCTCGGACTTCCGGGAAACCGCTAAGGTCCTCCAGACCACCAAACCTTCCCTATCTCTTTCCTCTTCCTACCTCTCCTCCCCGATCTGTTCTCATCTCTCCTTCATCACCCCTTTCCAACCTTTCCATTCCAATCCCTGTCATTGCTCTTTTTCCTCTTTCATCTCCCATATCTTGCCTGTATTACAACACTCGTTCGTTAGTCAATAAGATACCCTCCTTCCATCACTTGCTGAAAGTAGATAAACCCGACATTGTTTTTATCACTGAGTCATGGCTTACTTCCCGTATTCCCTCTTCGTTATTGATTGGTGATTTACCTTACATAGCTATTAGACGCGATCGATCCACTGGTAGAGGTGGCGGTACGCTCATTGTTGTACGGGACCATTTTCACTTTTCCACTGTTACTTCTATCCATCATAGCATCGTGTGTCTATCCGTTGACCTGCTCACTTCCTCCTCCTCTTTCATTCGTCTTTGTTTAGTGTACCGACCCCCCAGTTACAGTACCTCTCAAACTGAACAGCTCGTAGATTGTCTTTCTGACCTTATCTCTACCTCGAGCTATCCCATTCTATTCGTAGGTGACTTCAACAGTGACATTATTTCGCCCACCACTGAGCAGTCTATGCATTCATTCGTGTCCACGTCTGATCTCACTCATCTTATTCAAAGTCCCACTAGACACAGTAGATGTATCGACTGGTTGTTAGTGAGTGATCCATCCATTGTCTCACATTCCTCAGTCATTCCGTCTTTCCCTTCCTCTGACCACTTTGGTATCTCTTTCTCTATTGATTCGACTATACTTCCTCCTTCACACTCTCTCGTTAGAGATTTTGCTCGCGCCAATTATGATGATTTTCCTCATTTCTTCTCTACTTCGATTGGTTCTCTGTCTTTTCACAATCACCCGAGCCAGATGCCATGTATTCCAACTTTTTATCTATTGTTCACCATGGCATTGACCTTTTCGTTCCTTTTCACCTCCATAAACCAATTATGGCTGCCTATCCTCCTCACATCCAAAGACTCATTCGCCATAGGAGCACTCTCTTTTCTAAGATTCACTTGCCCTCTATTCGCCCACAGTACGAGAGGTGTAGTAGGGATCTGTTATTCCAAATTAAAAAGTGGAATCAATTTTGTGAACAGAAAAAACTGAAAAATTCTAAAGATCTCTACCGGCACATCCGTACCCTGACTAAACCCAAGTCAATTATCCCCAAACAACTTATTGACTCATCTGGTATTACCGTATCCGGTGAATTGAACATTGCCAATCACCTAGCCTCTCGATTTGCTTCTCATTTCACTATTGATGACGGTCTTGTCCCCACTATTCCCTCGCATCCGTTCCCTCCATTCCTAAGCAATGTATCATTCTTTCCTCATGATGCATATAAGGTACTAAAGCAACTCTCTCCTTCTTGCTCTACTGGTCATGATAACATTCCTCAAATTATTTTCCGTAAATGTGCACATGCTATTTCCCTACCCCTCTGTGACATTTACAATATCAGCATGCAAACTATTATTGTCCCTTCTTTGTGGAAGCACTCACTAATTACCCCCCTTCCAAAGCCAGAAAAGAATACCCAGTTTCCTGATTCGTACCGTCCGATTTCGATATTGTCTCCTGCCTCCAAAACAATGGAACGCCTTGTAAAAGGGAAACTTGCACCATACTTATACCGTTTTGACATTATTCCTAAGTATCAACATGGTTATCGATCCGGTGCGTCTGTCCTCACGAATCTTCTAGATTCTGAGAACGACTGGACTCGTGCACATTCTTGTAAGCAACACACTGACGTTATCTATCTCGATTTCTCTCGTGCTTTCGACACTGTTTCCTTCTCTAAACTCCTCTCTAAATGTTCACATTATGGTATTCATGGTAGATTGCTCAATTGGATATCATAATTTATCACTGATAGACACTTCTCTGTCCGTCTAGGTTCAACTGTATCACAATCTCTCCCCGTTCTCTCAGGTGTCCCCCAAGGATCAGTGTTAGGACCGATCTTGTTCTCTCTTTATGTTTCTGATATCACTCATATTCTTGCCTCATTTCCGGATGTTACTATCAAAGCCTATGCTGATGACATTAAACTCTATGTTTCATATTCTCTGGATACCATGAACTCTCGTGTATCCCAGTTACAGTATGCTCTTAATGCCATTTTCGAGTGGACTATCACTAACCAATTGTCTCTCTCCGAGTCTAAGTGTACTCATCTCCATATTGGTTCCTCCTCTCCTGTACCCCAGTACTCAATCAACAATGTCATTATCAATACCGTACCCCAACAGCGTGACCTAGGTGTTCAAGTTGTCCCCTCTCTTTTAAATGCTCCATCCATTGATGCTCGTGTTAAAATAGCCACTACTGTTATGAATATTATGCTCCGAGCAGTTTCTATTAACAATCCTGATATCCTCATTAAATGTTTCCGCACCTATGTTCTTCCTCATCTCGAGTTTGCTTGTCCTTTCTGGAACCCTTATCTCAAAAAAGAGAGTCAGAAGCTTGAGAAAATCCAAGAGAAGTTCACTCGAATCCTATTCTATCGTTGCTTTCCGTCTCCTTCCTATCCTCATGCTCTACCTTCCTACTCTAAACGTCTGTCTCATCTCGGTATTCAAGCGCTTTTTGAGAGGAGAGTCATCTTTGATCTTGTTCTGGCCCGTAGAATTATGAATGGAGAAACCATTCCCGACCGTAATAGATTCTTCACGTTCACCCCAGTAGGACTACGGTCCAATAACTTTGGAATACATATTGAACACACCAAATCCACACCTAGATATCATTGTTTTTCACGTAGAATCGCTAGAATCTTGAATGCTTTACCATCTTATGTTCATTCATCGTCTAGTGTCTATGTGTATAAGAAGAGATTACGTGAATTAGATTTCGACTTTAGTAAATACATCTTTCGCTAGTAATATTCGAATATTCTATCCCTTATATTCCCCTCACCCCTCCCCTTCCTTCAACGATCGTCAAGTAAATGTACATCAACCCTTCCCCTTCCCCCTCCTAATAGTCCCCCCCCCTTTTAGAGATCTATGAAACTGGTTCCGGAGTATAGTCTACCTGGTGCCCGAGTTTTCTCCTCCTCGGTTTCCCTCACCCAGAAGAAAGACAGATGGAACCAGCGGATTATATCTTCGTATTTATACTTGCTCCCCCCAATTATCCATCTTATCCTCATTGAGAGGAGAGTCACATCGTTCTTGTCATAATCACATCATTATTTTACTACCGTATCCCGTTGCGCCTCGAGCGTAGATAAATTATAATAATATGGGTGTCCATGAGGACATCCAATTGGGAATGTCAGTGTGAAATGTCGGCGAACCTGGAATTGAACTTTGCTTGCTGCCTCTCCACATCCACACATGCGCCATATGAGACTAAAGAACAGCGACACATTGAGAAATATCGAGAATTGAAAGAATTCGATTTGCGTTTGAACATTCCTCATTCTCACCAGCATAGAATCCAGCAAGAATGGCCTGCGCAGATTGAATGCATCGTGGGAGATCGGTGGACCTCACATACACCTGCGCTATTGGAATTTCGTGAACAAAAAGCATCCACAACTCACCTCATACCGACTGTACTTATCACTGACAAGTTTATGGTATTCAATATACATCTTTCTAAGTTGATGGCCTCGAATAAAGTGTTGTTTTATACCTTTCTGAAACAGTATGGGTGATCACATCAACACTGGGAATGACAGACCACAACTATTAGGCATTGATCTGGTGTGAGTATTGTGCGAACGGTATTGTTTTTTTTTCAGAGACGCATTTGGAATCGTTTTGACACCTTTAACTGACATCGAAATAGCCCGGAAGTAGCCATTACCGGCAGAAATTCGCCTCCGGGAACTCCGAAGAAGGCCTCGTCGTACTGATCATTAGCGTAGTCGGTCAACGGCGTTCTCAGGCCGTGCCGCCATATCTAAGTGGTTGGCTATTCGATCATCATTGCGCCGTCGCAACCTCCCTATTTATCGCCTATTGCGAAATTAGGCGAGAGGGTTGAATAGCCAACCCTACCAAGCGTAATTCGATATTCGCAAGAATGGTAGCCATTTGAGTGAAGAGCAGCTTCTCCTCTTGAAAGATCGCGAAACTTGCCAGCACCCGAGTTAGAATGAGCATGATGCACACACCGTTCCGTGTGAATTCCGAGGTTACTCGTGTCGAGTGAGGAAGGATTACTGATAGAGAGGATACACATGCTCTCGTAAAAAAATGCAAATATCAATCGCTTCTTGTGGCAAACAATATGCTTTGAGGGGATTTCTTGGAATTAGGTATCCACCTTCCGTGGGAAGGTGGCATATCCTGACTTTGCCAGCAAAGTCAACAGCTGAGTGAATTTTGACTTGAGCGGTTAGATAATCCAAAGATCACAGCTCAATAAAAGCCGTGAGATCTCGAATAAATGAAGTGCCCTCTGAATATTTTAAAATCCTCAGGTCAATAAAAGTCCCGGGATCACATACCAAAATTCCTGCTCAATTTTTCGAACAAGTGACTGCGACCAGGAGTGCAAAATGAGCACATTACGACTAACGAAATGAATGGTGTTCTTCATTTTTAGTAAGGATTCCGAAGCAAGGGTTTAAATTCTTCGACATAAAAATATATCGGGAATTTTTGTATGTGATCCCGGGACTTTTATTGACCTGAGGATTTTAACCTGAGGACGCGCCGGGGCTAATCATTCAAATTTAGAAAAAACAAGATATGCGACGACGATTCATTTGAATCCTATCCTCACTTCTCCCTTAACCGAGGATCTCAAGCTCACAGGGTTCATAATTCGCTACATCATATTCTTCCGAATTGAAATGCATCATATATTACCCTACAGCGACTATTGAAATATGACGCCCTGCGTTTACCGATATTCCATTCATGTAGACTTATTGCCATATCACTTTGAGATTCGTAACCTAATCAAAGCCGCATACATCTGTTAGTGTTTGTATTGTTCTAGTTTTTCCATGATTTCCCTTACTTCTCCAGCGATGCTGCAAATACCAATATTTACAACCGACAAGCAATATGCTTTGAGTGGACTTCGTCGAAATATTTCTGTTGCAACCGAGAGAAGAAAAAAAAAACAAGAACACGTTGAACAATTTCAAAGCTCCTCTGCAGTTTTCATGGCATTTTCATTACTGGGATAACCCCGAACAAGATATACGAGCACAATTCGAAACTTGCGTATTCCTTTTTAATCAGATCCTCAATACACTTCCTTGTCATCTTCTATTCGAGGATCACAAGCGCACAGGGTTCATAATTCGTAATTATATTCATCCGACTAACAAAGCTAACTATGAGCAGTTCTGATAATAGTTGAATAAGACGCCTTATTTTCGCAGAATATCATTCATATTGCCAATCCACCTTGAGGTTCGTAACCCATTCAAAGCGGCATACATCTGCTCGGTTTTGTCTTGTTCGAGTATTTCCAAGTTTTGCATTCTTCTCCAGCGATGCGAGAGTATTTCGAGACTGCTGGTTCGTTTTTTACGCAGTCTTACTTCTTTCGGTCATCATTGTTTCGATCTCCCTTCTGGTTTTTATTCGTTAGTGGGGATGGGTGCTCAATTCTCCTCCAGCCAGTCACGTTGATGCTTGTACGGTTCTTTTGTATCTTGTGTGTGCTCGTATTCAACAATCTACGTCAAAAGGCTGTTCGAATAGTATATTCCATTGCTCGCTCATAGGATTGTGCCAAACCGTTGCATTTTCTCGAAATAAAATAGACCCACTCCTAAAAATGAAATTGAAATAGCATGCAAATCTGATCGAATACGCGAGATTATTGGCCAGTCTGACACGTCAGTTTTTATCGCAGTACACGATTTTGGTAGAACCCACGTCGCGCCGTAACAGGATTCAGAAGGCTCGGATCGAAAAACGATTTCAACAGTCGATTAAGAATAAAAAGTTACACCGGGGACCATTTCTCAGTATATCTGTTTTTTGCATTTCGTTCCGGCCTCTTTTGACGATACAAATCTTGTGTTTTCATTTTAATCCGAACCTAACTTAACTTCTTTATCATCCTATAGTCGTGGTTCAGAAGGTCACAGGGTCCATAATTGGCTTTTCTGTTTATCCGAATTGATATGAATCATACATCTCTCGACCACTGAAATCAGACGCCTTGTTTCCCGTTATTTCATTGATTCTTATTGCCCTACCTCCTCGAGGTTCGTAATCCATCCATTCGTTTTTCACTGAATTTTTCCAAATTTCCTATACTTCTCCAGCGATGCGAGAGTATTTCGAGATGGCTGGATGCGTTTTATACGCAGTCTTACTTCTTCCGATTATCGTCACAAGAGACAAGACGTTTCGATCGCCATTCTGGATTTTCTTCGTCAGTGGGGGTGGGTGCTCAACGCGTTAATCTTCTCATTACATTGATGTTTACAGGAATATACGGTATCTTGAGTGTATTCCCGTTCAACATCATACGGGCGTGGAACGTGTTTCCCAGCGTGATTGTGCGGGTTGGTGGACGACTCTTTCTCTCACAGGCCGCCAGCACTGTCCTCGCGCTTGGTCAGACTATCGCAAATTTCTAAGTTGTGATGATTCGGTTCGTCGTACTACGATCGAACAATCTGACCGATAACGTGAGTTTCTTTTGGGAAGTGTTGATTACGCTCTATTCGGGATGCCTATTCATGTCTCACTCTCTCAAATGCGTCCAGCAGATTCTCTTCGCTATCTCTGTTCAAGATTCGGATTTATATTTGATCACACTAATGCTGGTAAGATATTTTTAGCACAATACTTGAACATAGTTGGACATTTCAGTACCCGTTCATCAACGACTTTGCCGTATTTTCATCACGTGTTCTGTTACTCATAACTTCCTCGAAACTCCGTCAGCATATCTACTCAGTTTTTCGGCCCAGCTGTTGGAGAACGTGACACTTTCGCTCCTTTCATCATTGTCATCAGATTATAATGAAATAAGATCGACCATATACTCAAAATAGCTAGTCATTAATTTTAACTGTTTTTCAACGTCGTATTTGCAAAGGTCATCTTCATGTCTGTGATAACTGAGGAGAGAGCAATCAACATGATGAGAGTATTTTTTTCATAACTTGCTGACTCGTGGTACACTTCTATCATGCTGCACATGAGAGCCTATTCCATGTCATAGTGAGCATTGGAACAGCAACTATCCAAGTGCATGAGAAACGTAAATACGTCGGGAAGCATGATGTCACTGCCTAAGAATAAGATGTTTCTGTGGACCTCTCCCCCTTCCTTCCTCGTTTCATTCGATATGTTTTGTCGACAATACGCTCGTTCTCATTAGGTAAAATTAGTCATACTATCAACAAAGCATTCTTCTATATTTACATTGGAAATGTATTTTGACTCATTTCCATGACTCTTCGAGCATGGTAAAATACTTCTTGGTAGTATCGGAAACGCTGGTGTCAGGAGCGACGACCAGGAGTGTTCTGAGTAATCTCGATATTGATTGTCCCTTTGAAATTGTTGTTACCTTTTCCTGCCCAGCAAAGCCAGCACCGATTGCCGAATTGATTTGTGTAGAAACATCAAGAATACCGAGGAGAACGCGCAGTTGAAGGCATGTGCCTGAAGTATTTGTATTTATCCCCTAAAATATGTGCCAATGAAACTAACCACAAAATAGAATAGGTCCATCAGCGCATATAATTCACCGTTGAAGAACGACATCAACAGAAAATACGCGTACGCTATTACCATAGCAAACACCTCAACAATTACAATGGTTTATATTATTGAAAAATACTACTTACTTTGAGAAGAAAGCTACCAAAGTAGACCGGATGCATCGCGCGTGCCATGTCATAGGCCTCTTTTACCTAAGAAAATACACTTCTGAGCTTACGTTTGGTCACACATAAATGTCATTGTAATTAATGCGAGGTTGAATGTCAACGATATCGTTATCTCGAGGGGATATGACGGGTACTGGCTTGTTCTAGAAATTAAAAGGCTCACCTGATATCTCGCGTTCAACGAAGCCTTTCCATACAGTGACTCATACCGTACTTTACAGTATCGAATCCCAATAGTGTTGATCTTTAAAGAACACTTTCCCATGCTAGTCTGACTTTTGATCATGTCTGCTATAATGATGCCTGACACACAAACCAAGAGTGTGGAAAGGTCGATCGTATTGTAAATGAGCAATCCAGTGATATGATACCCCGCGAGATAGATGATATACCCGACGCTCATACCGAGACAGTACTGAAATGATTACGTCTGAAGTTGAAATTGAAAACGGAACTCACTGCGAAAACCGTCAGCGGAGCAAGTACTGCCCAATGGATTCTCGAAACATGATAAATGTGCGGATTCCGAGTGGAAATCAGTCGCTCGAATGCAATGAACATCTCAAAGCACGAACTCGATACGTAGAATAGCGAATGAATTGCGAGAAACTCTGAGCGAAGGGCTGAAATGAAGCAGTTCCCGGCCACTCTCCATCATCATCTCTTACGGGGTTCGAGGACCCCGCGAGGAATGAAGCCCCGCTCTGCAGCCCAAGCCAAGGTGAGCGCATTGAGCTGGACCTCGTTCAGCAGCACTCCGAGCAGCGAAATGCACCAGAACGATATTAGATACCTGTAAATCCGTGCGTAATCTCAGTATTGAATCTTTTTTTCACCGGCAATTCTTGTGCAGGGCACATTTCTGTGTTGCCACGAGCAGAATAACAATCGGAATGGAACAGAGACTAGTGAAGATGAAGAAGAAGGGTTGAAGAACAGGTATTCGGACGAGAAAGTCGAGGAGCGTATCGAGGAAGGCTGTCATCTCTCACATCTAGTCGAGGCGTTAGCGTTCGGCTTAATGATATTCCCAATTACCACCATGACTGATAAGGTGATGAGAATATGGTAGTGCTGAAGGCATTCATGTGATGAAATAGGTAAGACGGAAATAATGGCTCACAAGCTTTCATAAAGATTATTTGAAGCTCTCATCAGGTCTTGGAAAGGCATCGTGCCGAGATCATATGCAAGACTCGTACGCTTGAAACCCCACGGGAAAAAGTGGCGAGACGGAATACAAATGAAGATGCGAAAACAAACTCAATAAGTTTTCCAATTACAATTATGAGCCCGTTTGCGTAGAGTCAGTGCGTAGAGTCAGTAAAAGGCTACCAGCGTGTGGAACATGAAAAAAATAATATATACTCAAAAGTTGGTCCCAGGGGTAACTTTTGATTCTGAATCGATTGGCCTTTTCCGTTTTTCGATCTGAGCCTTCTGAATCCCGGTACGACCCGACGTCGACTTTGGTAAAATCTTGTTCTGCGACTAAACCTGCCCCGGGGAGGGCCAAATTTGCCGAAATTCCGCGTACGCGATCAGAATTTGAAACTCTTAGGCGAACGGGCTCTTATGGCTAATAAGGCTGAACAAATAAATGTATCGTGATTTCTGATCGCCTAGAGAGCGAACGAGAAGGATTTGACAGACTTGCTACTGAATAACTTCGACTACGCTTGAACACTCAAACGGCTGGTGGCTAGCATATTGTACCGTGCGCATACAATCTAATTGTAGTCCAAATAAACGACAAACGGAATGTTTTCGTTGAGTGCATCTGATGTATCCGAGTTTGTATAGAATAGGAAAGGAGATAATGACAAATGTAACGGAGATAAATACGTTGGCGTTCGCATGATATTCCGAATTACCACCATGACTGATAAGGTGATGAGAATATGGTAATGCTGAAGACATTCACGCGACGATTTGGATATAACTGCTTTTTAGGCTTTAAAGCTAACAACGAAATCTTTGAAATTATCTACATTATTCGGCTAATAATCGAGATCTACACGCTTCGCATCTTCAACTGTTTGTATAGTAAGATTTTTTTTTAAAAAACCCACGGGAAAAAAAGAGGCGACAAAAAAGGAGATGCACAAAACATTTGGGAAATTATCCAATCAAAACTAATAAGGATACGCGAATATTAGTCTTGCAGAAAATGTTGATTTGTGAGCGCTTAGGGAAGAATATGATAAAAATAACCACGCACATTTGCTACTGAACAACACAAAAATATCTGTTGGCAAGAAATCTCTCCTACGCCTACAATCACGTCATCGTAAGCGGTAACAAACACGATGTTGTCGCTGGGTACCTCTGAAACATCCGAGAAGAGATAGGATATCACACAATGTCAAAAATGTCATGGACAAAATGCCTCTTCTGACTCACGCAACTTCCTCGTTGACGCTGATGCGTGTGCTGTCTTAGACGAAGTCGGAGTTTAGATACAATAATATGGAAGCAAAAGCTGTCCGAGAATGATAAGTTAATGATTGGAAATGATTGAATGAATGGGAAAATCCGAAAGTGCGTAAGTAGATCAAACTTTCACCCTTACAATGGGATCTCGCTCACCAGCCGTAGCCTCGTCATAAAATATGCTATTCCTTGCACAAATTTGACGAGATAATGTCCCTAAAAGTACATTTCACGCTTTCCTGCGTTTTAAAATCTTTCATATCGTGTCTGGCTCATCTTTTACGGCTCATGTTTTGTTTATTTGAACAAGGCTGTAATTAACAAAGCTAGTATCTTCCGAGACATATTTTTAATCAACTTGAAGGAGTTGAACTGGTGTAAGCTTCTTAGAAATTGTATTTGCATAATTGAGATCAATAGATCATACAGATGCTAATGTGTACTGGCAAACATGCAGTTATGCGGAAAGATCATCGAATGAGAGCTAGATGAGTGAGATCCTTCGCATCACAAAAAATAGAGGACGGAGATAATAAATATTTTGGATGATTTCATCTTGCATGACATCCGAATCTACTCTTCCTCTCTTTCGTGATCATCGAAGTCGCCCTCATCGTCGGCCGTTGCATCCTGAATGATTTGATCTTTGATCTTTTGATAAAAATATGTTTTATCATTTTTTTTTTACAGTTTCATATAGTTTGTTAGAAAATACCTGATACTGCTGATACTCCGAGATGAGGTCGTTCATGTTCGATTCGGCCTCGGTGAACTCCATCTCGTCCATTCCCTCACCTGTGTACCAGTGCAGGAAGGCCTTGCGACGGAACATAGCTGATAAATAACATCAATTTCCTCTGGACATTGTTTCATTTCGACGATAACTTTCAAAAAAGAGACCGAATAACAAACCTGTGAACTGCTCCGAGATTCGCTTGAACAGCTCCTGAATCGCAGTCGAATTACCGAGGAAAGTGGCTGCCATTTTGAGTCCGCGCGGAGGAATATCGCACACCTGTGACAGATCGCTGCCTATTTCACTTAACGCTTTCTGTATGTGGTCGTCGAAGAAAGTCATAGAGTAGATCAGAAGCAAAATTGCAACGATCACTAACAGCCGTCTTGACATTATGCGGAAGCCATTCCACGAAGTAGGACGAGTTCTTGTTCTGGATGCTCATGATCTGATCGTCCACGTCCTGAACGAGTTAATCGTGTTTTGCACCTTATCTTGCCTAACGCTGAATTTCTCGTCCTGGGTTTAAGATATCTCCATTCGTTTTTTTTTTTACTAAAAAAGGGGATGATAATGGAAATTGGGCAGAAAAGAACTGATTGAACAAAGAAACGAACGTGATTATTTTTTTTTTAAATAGACGAACCTTCATGCTCATGCGACCGCGGAAGAGCGCAGCTACCGTGAGATATCTGAAAAGAAGGTGATATCAGAGATCAAAGATCAAACTCTAAAACACCTCACCTTCCATGTCTGGGATCGCACGCGGCCATCATGTTCTTCGCATCGAACATCTGAAAAAAGTGAACCTATTCCCTCGAGAATTATTCTCTCAATCCTTTTTTCTCGTCAGGAGAAATGTTAACGAATGCGAGTAAACCAATAAAATTAAGAAAAACATTTTTATTTTCAAGAAATCAAAATTAGAATTTCCAAAAGCATAGGGCATCATCAATAATCATACGCGATAAAATTCTACATAAACATACAATTCGCCATCACTCAAGCCGGCGATAGGTCGGATGAGAGATATTTCTCAATACCGTCTCTGTCCTATTCTTCTTCTCTTGCCCTCCTCTCTCCCCATCGTACCTGGGTCACCAGCTCGGGTACGGTCGACGCACGATACGACTGATTCGCCCGAGAGGTGAGCGGAGCAAAGCCGGGCATGAAGAAGTGCAGACGCGGAAACGGGACCATGTTGACGGCCAGCTTGCGCAGGTCGGCGTTCAGCTAGAATGATCATATTTCACTGGCAAACGTTCTCCATGTAAGCGTGATCCATTCATTATCGGCTCCGTTTGTCAGTAACCAATGAAAAGGGCGCACTTGTCCGGGGAATCGCAGGCACGTCGTGATGCCGGACATTGCCATCGACACGAGGTGGTTCAAATCTGAACAGGGAATGAATAAACGGCTGGATTCAACCTCGCGCGGTCTAAAACACCGGTATCAAATACACTAGGAGCTTTGACGTTTTTGTATTCGATTTTACTAAGTCATCTTACCTCCGTATGTGGGCGTGGTCAGTTTGAGAGTCCCATGGCAGATATCATAGAGCGCCTGAAATAGTTTATTTATTTTTTAAATGAAATGCTCCACTATTTCCATTCTTCACTTTCGCGCCAAGTGCCAATTCAATTTCCCCATGCGCCATTCACACTTTCCTGGATAGTCATTGACTGAGTACATTTAGACACACACACACCTCATTGTCTATGCAGACGGTGCAATCCGTGTTTTCCACCAGTTGATGCACCGATAGTGTCGCGTTGTAGGGTTCGACGACGGTGTCGGACACCTTTTAGACACTTAGTAATGCATACTACATGAAAATGGCTGAGCAAAACAGGCTCACAAGAGCGTGAGATTCAAAGGAAGTGGTGGCACGAGTTGTAAACAAAGCGTTAACTTAGATACAGCTTACTGAAGCTCATTACCACTTCAGTAATGGGAATATTGCTGGATTTGTGACAACATGCTACGAGCTACGTGTTCATTGCAAATATGGCTGTTCATCTACCAAGTTTCATTTCAGCCCTATCACTCACTATCTTGAGTTTACATATTATAAAGCGAACCTTGGGCGAAGGCACGACCGAGAAGGTGTTCATCATCCGATCCGGGTACTCATCGCGGATCTTCGAGATGAGCAGAGTGCCCATGCCGGACCCGGTGCCGCCGCCCAGCGAGTGGGTCAGCTGGAAACCCTGGAACCCGATGGGAATGATGTGGGATGTTCTTGATCGCGTTAGTCCAGGACACCTTATGACGGTGAGATGAATGCATACCTGTTTTAGTTCATGCTGTCCCTCTTCTCTGGAAGCTACATTGGAAATAGTTCCGTGCAGAATACATTTGAGGAACAATATTAGTGCTTGTGATGGAGAACGAGAAAGAGATGGAAAACGGAAGAGATTCGATTCGATAGATAACCGTGTACTCAGACTGCACTCAAGCTGTCATGTGATGCACCGAGGCGCACTCGGCCAGTCTTTCGCTACACCCATCTCACACCATTAGGCGCTGAGTGCGAGAGATAGAGAGGAGATGACGAGCACCCAGCGCATTCTATCTTTCCTCTCTTTCTCGCTCTCTTTTCCTACAATACGTTTTATCTCTTCTCGCACTCCCTCTCTACTATCATTGCCCTATCTAGAAGAAATGTTCAAGATGTATGATAAAATGTTCACGATGTATGCAAACATGTTCAAGATGTAAGCAGAAATGTTCACGATGTATGAAGAAATGCTCAAGATCTATCAAGGTGTATGATATGTTGAATTGTTAGGGCCAAAATATGCTAAAAACGTGTTCTAAAAGGGGATTACCTGCAGGCAGTCGCAATTCTCGGCCTCCTTTCTCACCACGTCGAGCACGTTCTCTACTACTTCCGCGCCCTCCGTGTAGTGGCCTTTGGCCCAGTTGTTGCCCGCACCGGACTGGCCTGATGGATTGGGCGGTAATTCAAGTATTGAATTTCCTAATTTCGCGTGCTATCTCGCGTCTCTGCCCGGTAAGAGAGTAGGCAAAATGAGGAGAGTCATCCTCGAACATTTGCATCTTCCTTAATTGGTCTTTCGAGAGAATGTCGTCTAAGGACCTATACGCGCTATTTCTTACCGGATATTGCCCGGTGATAACACGTAACTACTGCGGATATCACTCCTACCGAACACGAAGTTGTCCGGCCGGAACAGTGCTCCGTGCGGGCCGGACCTCACGGCGTCCATTGTTCCCGGCTCCAGGTCGACCAGAACCGCGCGTGGCACGTACTTGTCTCCTAGATTGTATGAGTTTGTGGCTTTCGAGCGTCAAAGAGAAAATTTCTACGAACTGTGATGAAACAGCTAATTTATTTTATCACTACATCAATCTGTTATTGATGTTGTGTGGGAGAAGTTGACACGTCATTTAGGCGTTTTTAATATTTCATTATAGTAGAGTGGAGTGATTTGCAGAATAAAAATGATAAGAAAGTCCCCATTCCGTTCGATTTCGCTGCCAAATACCTTGAATCTCGTTGAAGTAGACGCGTATTCTCTCCAGTTGGAGGTCGGAATCGCCGTGGTACGTGCCATCCGGCGCGATGCCGTGCTCATCCGAGATCACCTCCCAGAACTGAGAAATTATCCAGAATTTTTGTTCCAGAATCCGTAGTACCCCATCCGTTTAGCCTGATATCATGTTTGTTTTCCAATAACATTCAATAGCCAAAAAAACAGATTCAGGCAAACTTGGTTCGAAAGCCTTTGGTAAACTACCTTGGACCCGATCTGGTTACCGCACTGTCCAGCCTGGATATGAACGATCTCGCGCATTCTGCGAATACATGATATAAATAATAAGTATGCAGCAGGAAATGGAGAAAAATAGATATGACTGTTCTGTGAAGCATAAATAATACAACAACAAAATGTTGACTGCGGGAAAATCTCGACATGGTCCCTCTCAAATCACTGACTTCAACAATGACACTATTGCGCGTCAATAACAGAAGGAATCAGAGTACGTGAGTCCGTATCGATATAACAATATACCCCGAATGCTAATAGAAATTTTAAAAGGAAACTCATTGAAAAAAATGAAAAGGTGAATGCATAGGCTGGTAAGAGAATTATCGTACAGTTGGAATGAGAATAGGTAACGGTTGGATAGAGATAGAGGGAGATTTACAGGGAAAGTTACCGTGGTAACTGCACAGAGGCGTGAGATCTTCGAATGGTTTTGCGATTGCGAAAACAACTTGATGATTAGATACGATGGTCGTACCAGCGTGAAATAATGCATAACTTGTTGAATTGCAACCTAAACGAGCTAACATCCGTCCGAAAAGTTTAATTAAGCAACGATGGACCCAGTTAGTACGTGGATCGACTTAGGAATTCTGGGTGTTGTACGGATTTTTTTTTCCTTTTGCTAGTTCATTAATTAGACTTCTGGTGTAGTGTGCACATGATATGTTGGCATGCTGAGACGTATCTTCGGCCATTCCACCATGAATTCCTGCATAATGTCTGTGTCTGCGTGTGAAAGTAGATGATAAAGTAGCTTGTCACAGTGTACTGAGGATGGGAATAGAAGGCCATGATAAAAGTGGTGGTGAGAATCAAGGTGGGCTTGGGATTTCGATCGAGGCAGGTAAAGTTTGAACCCCAAGATATATAGTTATCCCTGTGAAACAAAGCATTTATGCAGGAAAACTGTGGAGTGTTTTCAAGTAGGGTGCGGGCAGGAGGGAAGAGCGAGCCTCCTCATTCCGAGCCTCCTCACCCTCCTCATCAGCAAGGACCGCTCATAGCCGTCTCAACGCTGCGAAAGCCGCAACCATTGCGGTCAGTAGGAGCGATCCTCCTCCTGTGGAGATTTACGATTTAAAAAGTTGAAAACTAAACCATGTTTTCTTCGATTATCAATTACGAAATATAGTAATTCACAGGATGATAATAATCTAATCCAAATTGTCCAAGAGAAATCCTTCGAACTAATTATTTCAGAAGTGGTTTCGGGTTTCCAGACATCTATTTTGCATATACAACCCAACTTTTCAAGAGAAAAAAGAATTGTCTAACGAAGAAAAAACTATTTCCCTTACCATGCGTGAGTGAGGTGGTGGTGGGGGTCAGCGATGGCGGAGATGCTGAGGGCAGGGACAGATCGAAGGGCGTCAGGCGCCCATCGTTGCAGGCGTCCCGCTACAGCAGCAGGCCTGTCCGCCATCCTGCTCGTGACAGCCGACATCCTGTTGGGAAGGTTTGTTAACAATGTGCTCAAGTTATGCCAATTCGCAATCCACTCTGATTATTTGTAGTCATGTCTCGTCGGTCAGACAAACGAAAGAGCACGCGAATTGAGGAGTCTTTTTTTCGATTTGGCATAAAATCTCAATTCAGGCCGGAAAATCTCAATTCAGGCCGGCTCCCTCGTGATTTCTGAGCAACGAGGTCACGGGGTCTTCCAGGTCCTCGGAGAAAAGTAGCCTTAACTCCCCATTCCCTTTCCTTCACTCAGGCTCTAGCAGAGCAACGATATATTTTCTTAGTGCCATCCACATCCGACATGTTCTGCTTTTTTTTTTGGATCCATCGCTTCAAAGAAGGTTCCACAGAAAGGCGCGCGCCCCATCATATGTTGATCATTTTATTCTACGTCTATGCGCTGAAGCAGGGCGGTCGTATTTACAAAACGAATTTGCGTGTGCGCTGCGACCCGCGACCCAAAAATGACTAAAATACGTCTCACCCAATAAGTCATCTTCATACTGATGCCAGAAACAAGCGGAGACTATCATTCGAAAGAGAATTTGACAGAGAATTTTTGGTATGCTGATAATTTTAACCTACGTCCATGCGATGGAGCAGGGCTGTCGGATATGCAAAAAAACGACCTTAAAAAAGTCATTTTCGACTGCGACCCGTCCATATCTGGCTTTATAATAAAGCTAGAGACAAAACAAGACCATCATTCGAACGGGCAAACATTTTGCGACTTTTTATGTGTTGATCATTTTATATTGCCTCTAAGTTCTGGGGCAGAGCGGTCGGATTTTCAAAACGAATTGAGCAAAAAGTCGTTTTTGACTGCGACCCGTCCCCTTTTTCATATTCAAAATAAAGCTAGAAACAAACCGAGATCATAATTCGAAAGACGAGCCAGAGGACTAAATTCCATATGTTGATCATTTTATTCTACATCTATGCGCTGAAGCAGGGCGGTCGGATTTACAAAACGAATTTGCGTGTGCGCTGCGACCCGCGACCCAAAAATGACTAAAACACGTCCCACCCAATAAGTCATCTTCATAATGATGCCAGAAAAAAGCTGAGGCTATCATTCGAAAGAGAATTTGATAGAGAATTTTTGGTATGTTGATAATTTTAACCTACGTCCATGCGATGGAGCAGAGCGGTCGGATATGCAAAAAACAACCTTTAAAAAGTCATTTTCGACTGCGACCCGTCCATATCTGGCTTTATAATAAAGCTAGAGACAAACCGAGACCATCATTCGAACGGGCAAACATTTTTCAACTTTTATATGTTGATCATTTTATATTGCCTCTAAGTTCTGGAGCAGAGCGGTCGGATTTTCAAAACGAATTGAGCAAAAAGTCGTTTTTGACTGCGACCCGTCCCCTTTTTCATAATCAAAATAAATCTAGAAACAAACCAAGATCATAATTCGAAAGATGAGCCAGAGGACTAAATTCCATATGTTTATCATTTTATTCTACATCTATGCGCTGGAGTACGCCTGTCGGGTTTTCAAAAGAACGTGAGATATTCGGCCCTGTACGGGTTTATGGGGTTTCTGAAACTTTATTGGTTCCTCGAAAGTTTATGGGTTCCTGAAAAACTTTATGGGTCCCAGAAAAACTTTATGGGTTCCAGAAAAACTTTATGGGTTCCATGAAAAACGAAAATGTCACGTAAAAACTTTATGGGTCCCAGAAAAACTTTATGGGTTCGTGAAAAACTTTGTGGGTTCCATGAAATGCATTATGTATCTCGTTACAACTGATGTATCCGGCTAGTTTTTTTTTGACAAATAAGATTCCATTTCCTGTATCATGCTCTAGAAATAGCATATAACTTATAAGGGAACGAAACTTCGCTTAACCAATCAACCATCCAGCTACCAAAAATATTGTTGTATTGTATTACACTCGATAGTAGTGTTTAGCATTTAAGAGACCGTCTCGGTTACTTTGGACCTCCCCCGGAACCGTTGAGCTAGCAATGAGAACCACAAGAACATACTCGGGTACTAGGAGGGTGTTGATCCCGTATTTGACAAACGGTCACTTATTTGTTGTTACTGCCGTGCAGCAGGGAGAAAAGTGAATTACAAGGTAAAAAGGTCGAAAAATCATAGTTTTTCAACCATTCGGGATAGATCCAATTTCTCTTTTTCGTTACTCTAGATGTGCCCTGGGACTCAGGAAAAGCTGTTCTGATTGATTTCTAGTCGTTTCCAAACTGGAGTTTTTGACTTTGAATCTCAGTTTTTCAGATAAAGTTGTAAATTTTTGGCCGATTGGAAAGTAGTCACTATACGCGTTTTGTAGCTCTTGCCTGTGTACATCATAATCATTATTAGAACTATTCTTTCAGGGATGCAGAAGTCGGATATATTTTATCAAATCCAAAAAAGTCTCGATTTTGGAGGTTTTTTGCTCATATTTTTTTTAGTTATTGTTTTCATGGGCTCTAATAGCGAAATTCGTATTCTACGCTCGAAAATACGTCTGAAACACCTATATTCATATTTATCTGAAATGAATATTTTTTCAACTTTTCCACAACATCGGTCTGAAAACAGCTGAAAATATTCGATAGACACCCAACGATGAAAACGTAGACTGCCCAAGGCGCGAGCTGCGTCTGCAAAGATGCGCGTTTCTCAGAGCTGAGCAAAACGGGAAATGCTTGTTCTGCTTTAGTTGGTCAATCGTTGATCCATCAAATTTGGAAACTCAATGGCATGCAGAACACATGTCAATTTGCAGAAGACGTAATCACCATGTCAACCACGACGGGAACATAGTGCGTTTCTCCAGTCGGTGCAATGACCGGATCATAGAAGCAGTAGCCTCAAATTGAGATTCGCTAGAAACGGTGCTAATCGTGGTAAATTCCAGGTATTATCAAGCTAAGGTAAGCGATAGGGGAAAATAATTTAGAATTCTTGTGAAGCATAAACGCTCACTGAAGAACACCGGCAATGAAAATATGATGAAAAAAAAAAAAAAAAAAACAATATTGCGCACGCTGTTGTGAAGAAAGTGCTGCTGGGAATGTTGGGACTAATACTAGGTGATTGTCCATCAGAAAAAGAAAAATACGCATGCAAATCGGGCATAACTCTCATTTGTATCACACACAAGTTTGTGACGAATTTAAGACAGATCTGAATCAAGGTTGCTCGCCAAATATTAGTAGGTTCCTTTTCACCATTATCCCATTGCCAACTATTAGCCGGTAGATGTAGCTGTTGCGAAATTATTCTTTTTGCATTATTCGGTAATATCTGAAACACTAAGCCCTTCTGACCAAAGAAAGAAAGATTAAATTTACGCATAAAAAGAGAATGTGAGGAACGCGAAGACTACCGAGAACCAGAAGAAGGCGTACGCGATGAGGATGTATTTGTACTGAAATTTTTTTTCGAATTTTATATAATGTCACAAAATCAGTTCTCCCTTTGGTTCATTCCTAATATTCCCCAATATCATCGAATTCATCCTGAAAACATGACATGAAAATGTGAAATACCTCATCGCCAATCACGAATCCATTGGTAAAATTAGCCGGCAAGCTCATAGTCACTATTCAAGTGATTGAGAGCGTGAGAAAGGGCAACAGTGAGGAGGGAAAAATTGCGATAATTTGCGGACACAGCTGGGCCGTGTGCGATGATTCTCATCTAGACTCTGCTCGTTGGAAAATTATAGGATAGAAAATGAGAGGCTTGCTGTCCTACGATTTCTTTCGCGGTACATAAACGCAGTTCAAACGATGTAATCAAGCCTCAAGTGCGAGATGTCGTACAACAGCTTGGTACCATCTTGGTATCATCCCGACATGGCCATCAAAATATCGCTATATCTGTGCGGCACCCTTTTAGTTTGGAGAACTACAAGCGTGTCGCACGTTTTCAAGCGTGTCGCATGTTTTCTCTGCAAAAAATTCATCCATGCGATGATGAAAGCAATTTTTTTAAGATGACTCTAAAGAGATAGAAACCGCGAAATTAAATTTCGATAAGATCTTCGAAAACACTCATGTCAAGCATGCATCTGTGCGTGAAGAACGCATCTCTCTGTTCTAAAGCAATTATGAATGATGTGTCTTCAGACCAGTACACGTTTCGAATTTCTTACTGCAATTATCCAGCACAACTGGAACATCGAATTTGAACTTTTATTTCTCATTTTGAGTGTTTTTCCGTCATTCCAATCATCCTCATGATTCTTATCCACGTTTCAATCATCATCATCTCCCTAATTCGAACACGTTCTCCTCATAGGTTGTCTTCTATCTGAAAACAATGGAACATAACACCACCATGTAACAATATAAAAAGAGCATAACGAGGAATATGTCCAAGAATTTATCTCACTGTATTCGCAATCGAATTGCTTGTGAGGAGTAAGGGGCGCTGTGGGCAAGATAAGCATACTGCCTACGTTAGTCTGAACGCTTTCATGCCAAAAGATCACAAGTCAATAATTCATTCTTTTTTCCATTGACTCTGTATATCAACTTCTCTCATCGAACCATACTCTTGCTCTTCGTGCTCGTAGGTGATCTTCGTGAGTAAATGATTCAGACTCATGTCAAGCGGCAATGGTAATTCTATGGATGCCCGCCACCACAACGGTAAGATATATATTAGCATATAACTAAACTCGTATTCGATCAGAAACGCCTTGTGTCACGGACAAATATGCATTCCGCACCGCGGTGAAGGAGGATGCTCAAGCGATATTGGACTTGTCTCTTACTGGATTTTTGAGTTAGAACTCGCATGCCAAGGTGAGGAAAACATTTTTGAACCAGAAAATACGTGATTGAATGTTCCAGGCTTTGAAAATGACCCGAGACGAGGCATACGAGTTTCACAGATGGATTGTGGAGGCATCGTTGAATGCACCCTACTCAGTTATGGTACATGAGAAGACATCTGGAAAGGTGCGGCGTGCGAATAGCCTAAATCGAAAACACACCATTTAGCTTGTTGGATTCCGCTTGTACTCTATCGCTCACCGCGATAAATCTCAGGTACCCTTGCTCTGCTTATCATTAAACCATTTATGATTTTAGAATTTCGAACCCTTCAACCTAGACATTGCATCTATGACGGAAAACGTTCAACTGATCGGTAAACTATTAGTGATGTGAATCAAATACTACAAATGGTTGCAGAAACCGTCATGGAGAATCAGAAACGCAAGATTTGGTCGTTATACCCAAATGCAGAGAAGGTGAGCTATTATTGTAGATACGATAAATATACTAATAATCATAATTCGATGAAGGTTCTCCGTCAAGAATTGACATTCCTCAATATCAACGACAAGGGATTGCATCGCATTTTATCAAACTGTTGAATATCGACCAATTGAAGGTAATCGATTTATCCAAAATAGTGGATTAATTTCCTCTTCAGAACGACGGTTTTTTTTATGAATCAAAAACTACTGAAGAAGCTCGGATACAAAATGTTGTCAGAATCTGAACAGTGAGTGCATTCAAAAGACTGCAACTAATATATTAATTATTCAGAAGCGAATATTGTCGTCCAAATGGAAGTCGCATTGTTTTCCCAGACGACACGAACACTGTCCAGCTATTCTTCCTCTCATTTTCGTAAATAACACGATTTTCCTTTACTTTTGACGGAATAAAACCATTTTTATGACAGTGTAGTATACATTTGACAAAAATAATATCATACCAGTTAGACTCAATATTGGATAAATATTTCATCGCTAATTGGCTGATTTGCATGAGAAGTATTAAAAAAACAGCAGACATATTCATTGTTCCACGTGATTATTTTCTCTCGAATGAAGCTTGAACATTCATCAGGTGAGCTCCTCCGTCCACCGGGATTCTCGCGCCTAAAATTATTATTTGATTGTAAACAACTACAATGAGATAATAGAAACCAGTCACGTATCCAGATTGAGAACTGTCAGCGAGAAAAACTACGACCTGAACGATAATATGTGCATGGTTTTCGTTATGAACAACCTTGGCAATGTCCGCAACTGTGGCGATTCGTCCAATCGGAACGCAATACGGCGTTTGGATAAATTCCTTAGCCACCTGAATGTAGTTGTTTCGAATGGGAGAGGTTATCGGGTGCTAACTTCGCCTACTATGGGTTTGAGTCCTGAACTGGCGGCAATATTTGTCGCCACAATTCCTGGCCTGAAGATGTCATATTTCCCAATAGTAATGGTATTACTAATAACAAAACTATCATTAATAATATTACTGACAGTACTGAATTCACTCGCACTCCTTCCTTGACGAGATGCCCAGCCATTTGCACCGTGATATGATCCTGCGCCGCTTTCGCCGCTGGATAATATGCATGAATCTGAATGCGAACTTCGCCTAAGTGTAGACCAAACCTCTCCCCGCCTGGTTCATAAACGCCATGGATATCATGAATGAGACATTGACAATGGACCCTTTGGTTGCCACTAGATGTGCCGTAGCAGCTTG
Organism: Pristionchus entomophagus; assembly: GCA_036245825.1. Lineage (NCBI taxonomy): Eukaryota > Metazoa > Nematoda > Chromadorea > Rhabditida > Neodiplogasteridae > Pristionchus > Pristionchus entomophagus. The sequence continues at coordinate 5,018,587 of BTSX01000004.1, read as the reverse complement.
TACCAGCAGAATCACCCTGAAAGATATATAATAAATCCGCGATATCAATGCAGAATAGAGTCCGACTTCTCATGGATTCGCGTTCTACATTGCTCTCTGACCGGCGAGAGAGTTTGCGAATTGAGGAGAGTCGGTCTGGACATCACTAATGCACGAATAAGACAAATATCTGACGCTTTGCAATGAATGTTCATCATGATGTCAAAGTGCTCGATGGGGCAGTTGATTCCCCTTAGTGCGGGGTCAGTAGAGACGAATCCAGCCGAGTTTATCTTAAATAATATTAACTAGGGAGGATATTTATGATACTTCAAACCAGAATGTCGAGTTTCCCGAATTTTTCGATTGTCTCGTTCACGATTTGTCTGGGGGTTTCCGAGTCGCACAAATCAGCGACAATCTGAGAAAAAAATAATCAGATTCATCACCGAAACCACCAAGCGTATACCGTAAGAAGATCAGTTTCGTTCACTCCCGCCTCGAGCATATCATTCTTCGCAGCCTGAGACCAATCCAATGGGAGTTATGGGTAGTTGTTAAAAATGGGAAGCCTACTCGCCTCATTTTGCATGCTCTACCGTTCCTCTGACAAACGCGAAAGCACGCGTTAAGATAAGACTTATTCGAGTTTCGTCATGACTAGTACAGCAAAACCGAACCTCCACAGAATCTATTTCGATCTTAGCATCCGGACGACCGATTATTACTACTTTCGCTCCTCGAACAGCCAACACTTTTGTCGGAATAAAACCATTTTTATGACAGTGTAGTATACATTTGACAAAAATAATATCATACCAGTTAGACTCAATATTGGATAAATATTTCATCGCTAATTGGCTGATTTGCATGAGAAGTATTAAAAAAACAGCAGACATATTCATTGTTCAACGTGATTATTTTCTCTCGAATGAAGCTTGAACATTCATCAGGTGAGCTCCTCCGTCCACCGGGATTCTCGCGCCTAAAATTATTATTTGATTGTAAACAACTACAATGAGATAATAGAAACCAGTCACGTATCCAGATTGAGAACTGTCAGCGAGAAAAACTACGACCTGAACGATAATATGTGCATGGTTTTCGTTATGAACAACCTTGGCAATGTCCGCAACTGTGGCGATTCGTCCAATCGGAACGCAATACGGCGTTTGGATAAATTCCTTAGCCACCTGAATGTAGTTGTTTCGAATGGGAGAGGTTATCGGGTGCTAACTTCGCCTACTATGGGTTTGAGTCCTGAACTGGCGGCAATATTTGTCGCCACAATTCCTGGCCTGAAGATGTCATATTTCCCAATAGTAATGGTATTACTAATAACAAAACTATCATTAATAATATTACTGACAGTACTGAATTCACTCGCACTCCTTCCTTGACGAGATGCCCAGCCATTTGCACCGTGATATGATCCTGCGCCGCTTTCGCCGCTGGATAATATGCATGAATCTGAATGCGAACTTCGCCTAAGTGTAGACCAAACCTCTCCCCGCCTGGTTCATAAACGCCATGGATATCATGAATGAGACATTGACAATGGACCCTTTGGTTGCCACTAGATGTGCCGTAGCAGCTTGTACCAGCAGAATCACCCTGAAAGATATATAATAAATCCGCGATATCAATGCAGAATAGAGTCCGACTTCTCATGGATTCGCGTTCTACATTGCTCTCTGACCGGCGAGAGAGTTTGCGAATTGAGGAGAGTCGGTCTGGACATCACTAATGCACGAATAAGACAAATATCTGACGCTTTGCAATGAATGTTCATCATGATGTCAAAGTGCTCGATGGGGCAGTTGATTCCCCTTAGTGCGGGGTCAGTAGAGACGAATCCAGCCGAGTTTATCTTAAATAATATTAACTAGGGAGGATATTGATGATACTTCAAACCAGAATGTCGAGTTTCCCGAATTTTTCGATTGTCTCGTTCACGATTTGTCTGGGGGTTTCCGAGTCGCACAAATCAGCGACAATCTGAGAAAAAAATAATCAGATTCATCACCGAAACCACCAAGCGTATACCGTAAGAAGATCAGTTTCGTTCACTCCCGCCTCGAGCATATCATTCTTCGCAGCCTGAGACCAATCCAATGGGAGTTATGGGTAGTTGTTAAAAATGGGAAGCCTACTCGCCTCATTTTGCATGCTCTACCGTTCCTCTGACAAACGCGAAAGCACGCGTTAAGATAAGACTTATTCGAGTTTCGTCATGACTAGTACAGCAAAACCGAACCTCCACAGAATCTATTTCGATCTTAGCATCCGGACGACCGATTATTACTACTTTCGCTCCTCGAACAGCCAACACTTTTGTCGGAATAAAACCATTTTTATGACAGTGTAGTATACATTTGACAAAAATAATATCATACCAGTTAGACTCAATATTGGATAAATATTTCATCGCTAATTGGCTGATTTGCATGAGAAGTATTAAAAAAAACAGCAGACATATTCATTGTTCCACGTGATTATTTTCTCTCGACTGAAGCTTGAACATTCATCAGGTGAGCTCCTCCGTCCACCGGGATTCTCGCGCCTAAAATTATTATTTGATTGTAAACAACTACAATGAGATAATAGAAACCAGTCACGTATCCAGATTGAGAACTGTCAGCGAGAAAAACTACGACCTGAACAATAATATGTGCATGGTTTTCGTTATGAACAACATTGGCAATGTCCGCAACTGTGGCGATTCGTCCAATCGGAACGCAATACGGCGTTTGGATAAATTCCTTAGCCACCTGAATGTAGTTGTTTCGAATGGGAGAGGTTATCGGGTGCTAACTTCGCCTACTATGGGTTTGAGTCCTGAACTGGCGGCAATATTTGTCGCCACAATTCCTGGCCTGAAGATGTCATATTTCCCAATAGTAATGGTATTACTAATAACAATACTATCATTAATAATATTACTGACAGTACTGAATTCACTCGCACTCCTTCCTTGATGAGATGCCCAGCCATTTGCACCGTGATATGATCCTGCGCCGCTTTCGCCGCTGCATAATATGCATGAATCTGAATGCGAGCTTCGCCTGAGTGTAGACCAAACCTCTTCCCGCCTGGTTCATAAACGCCATGGATATCATGGATGAGACATTGACAATGGACCCTTTGGTTGCCACTAGATGTGCCGTAGCAGCTTGTACCAGCAGAATCACCCTGAAAGATATATAATAAATCCGCGATATCAATGCCGAATAGAGTCCGACTTCTCATGGATTCGCGTTCTACATTGCTCTCTGACCGGCGAGAGAGTTTGCGAATTGAGGAGAGTCGGTCTGGACATCACTAATGCACGAATAAGACAAATATCTGACGCTTTGCAATGAATGTTCATCATGATGTCAAAGTGCTCGATGGGGCAGTTGATTCCCCTTAGTGCGGGGTCAGTAGAGACGATTCCAGCCGAGTTTATCTTAAATAATATTAACTAGGGAGGATATTGATGATACTTCAAACCAGAATGTCGAGTTTCCCGAATTTTTCGATAGTCTCGTTCACGATTTTTCTGGGGGTTTCCGAGTCGCACAAATCAGCGACAATCTGAGAAAAAAATAATCAGATTCATCACCGAAACCACCAAGCGTATACCGTAAGAAGATCAGTTTCGTTCACTCCCGCCTCGAGCATATCATTCTTCGCAGCCTGAGACCAATCCAATGGGAGTTATGGGTAGTTGTTAAAAATGGGAAGCCTACTCGCCTCATTTTGCATGCTCTACCGTTCCTCTGACAAACGCGAAAGCACGCGTTAAGATAAGACTTATTCGAGTTTCGTCATGACTAGTACAGCAAAACCGAACCTCCACAGAATCTATTTCGATCTTAGCATCCGGACGACCGATTATTACTACTTTCGCTCCTCGAACAGCCAACACTTTTGTCGGAATAAAACCATTTTTATGACAGTGTAGTATACATTTGACAAAAATAATATCATACCAGTTAGACTCAATATTGGATAAATATTTCATCGCTAATTGGCTGATTTGCATGAGAAGTATTAAAAAAAACAGCAGACATATTCATTGTTCCACGTGATTATTTTCTCTCGACTGAAGCTTGAACATTCATCAGGTGAGCTCCTCCGTCCACCGGGATTCTCGCGCCTAAAATTATTATTTGATTGTAAACAACTACAATGAGATAATAGAAACCAGTCACGTATCCAGATTGAGAACTGTCAGCGAGAAAAACTACGACCTGAACAATAATATGTGCATGGTTTTCGTTATGAACAACATTGGCAATGTCCGCAACTGTGGCGATTCGTCCAATCGGAACGCAATACGGCGTTTGGATAAATTCCTTAGCCACCTGAATGTAGTTGTTTCGAATGGGAGAGGTTATCGGGTGCTAACTTCGCCTACTATGGGTTTGAGTCCTGAACTGGCGGCAATATTTGTCGCCACAATTCCTGGCCTGAAGATGTCATATTTCCCAATAGTAATGGTATTACTAATAACAATACTATCATTAATAATATTACTGACAGTACTGAATTCACTCGCACTCCTTCCTTGATGAGATGCCCAGCCATTTGCACCGTGATATGATCCTGCGCCGCTTTCGCCGCTGCATAATATGCATGAATCTGAATGCGAGCTTCGCCTGAGTGTAGACCAAACCTCTTCCCGCCTGGTTCATAAACGCCATGGATATCATGGATGAGACATTGACAATGGACCCTTTGGTTGCCACTAGATGTGCCGTAGCAGCTTGTACCAGCAGAATCACCCTGAAAGATATATAATAAATCCGCGATATCAATGCCGAATAGAGTCCGACTTCTCATGGATTCGCGTTCTACATTGCTCTCTGACCGGCGAGAGAGTTTGCGAATTGAGGAGAGTCGGTCTGGACATCACTAATGCACGAATAAGACAAATATCTGACGCTTTGCAATGAATGTTCATCATGATGTCAAAGTGCTCGATGGGGCAGTTGATTCCCCTTAGTGCGGGGTCAGTAGAGACGATTCCAGCCGAGTTTATCTTAAATAATATTAACTAGGGAGGATATTGATGATACTTCAAACCAGAATGTCGAGTTTCCCGAATTTTTCGATAGTCTCGTTCACGATTTTTCTGGGGGTTTCCGAGTCGCACAAATCAGCGACAATCTGAGAAAAAAATAATCAGATTCATCACCGAAACCACCAAGCGTATACCGTAAGAAGATCAGTTTCGTTCACTCCCGCCTCGAGCATATCATTCTTCGCAGCCTGAGACCAATCCAATGGGAGTTATGGGTAGTTGTTAAAAATGGGAAGCCTACTCGCCTCATTTTGCATGCTCTACCGTTCCTCTGACAAGCGCGAAAGCATGCGTTAAGATAAGACTTATTCGAGTTTCGTCATGACTAGTACAGCAAAACCGAACCTCCACAGAATCTATTTCGATCATAGCATCCGGACGACCGATTATTACTACTTTCGCTCCTCGAACAGCCAACACTTTTGTCGGAATAAAACCATTTTTATGACAGTGTAGTATACATTTGACAAAAATAATATCATACCAGTTAGACTCAATATTGGATAAATATTTCATCGCTAATTGGCTGATTTGCATGAGAAGTATTAAAAAAACAGCAGACATATTCATTGTTCCACGTGATTATTTTCTCTCGAATGAAGCTTGAACATTCATCAGGTGAGCTCCTCCGTCCACCGGGATTCTCGCGTCTAAAATTATTATTTGATTGTAAACAACTACAATGAGATAATAGAAACCAGTCACGTATCCAGATTAAGAACTGTCAGCGAGAAAAACTACGACCTGAACGATAATATGTGCATGGTTTTCGTTATGAACAACCTTGGCAATGTCCGCAACTGTGGCGATTCGTCCAATCGGAACGCAATACGGCGTTTGGATAAATTCCTTAGCCACCTGAATGTAGTTGTTTCGAATGGGAGAGGTTATCGGGTGCTAACTTCGCCTACTATGGGTTTGAGTCCTGAACTGGCGGCAATATTTGTCGCCACAATTCCTTGCCTGAAGATGTCATATTTCCCAATAGTAATGGTATTACTAATAACAAAACTATCATTAATAATATTACTGACAGTACTGAATTCACTCGCACTCCTTCCTTGATGAGATGCCCAGCCATTTGCACCGTGATATGATCCTGCGCCGCTTTCGCCGCTGGATAATATGCATGAATCTGAATGCGAGCTTCGCCTAAGTGTAGACCAAACCTCTCCCGCCTGGTTCATAAACGCCATGGATATCATGAATGAGACATTGACAATGGACCCTTTGGTTGCCACTAGATGTGCCGTAGCAGCTTGTACCAGCAGAATCACCCTGAAAGATATATAATAAATCCGCGATATCAATGCAGAATAGAGTCCGACTTCTCATGGATTCGCGTTCTACATTGCTCTCTGACCGGCGAGAGAGTTTGCGAATTGAGGAGAGTCGGTCTGGACATCACTAATGCACGAATAAGACAAATATCTGACGCTTTGCAATGAATGTTCATCATGATGTCAAAGTGCTCGATGGGGCAGTTGATTCCCCTTAGTGCGGGGTCAGTAGAGACGAATCCAGCCGAGTTTATCTTAAATAATATTAACTAGGGAGGATATTGATGATACTTCAAACCAGAATGTCGAGTTTCCCGAATTTTTCGATTGTCTCGTTCACGATTTGTCTGGGGGTTTCCGAGTCGCACAAATCAGCGACAATCTGAGAAAAAAATAATCAGATTCATCACCGAAACCACCAAGCGTATACCGTAAGAAGATCAGTTTCGTTCACTCCCGCCTCGAGCATATCATTCTTCGCAGCCTGAGACCAATCCAATGGGAGTTATGGGTAGTTGTTAAAAATGGGAAGCCTACTCGCCTCATTTTGCATGCTCTACCGTTCCTCTGACAAACGCGAAAGCACGCGTTAAGATAAGACTTATTCGAGTTTCGTCATGACTAGTACAGCAAAACCGAACCTCCACAGAATCTATTTCGATCTTAGCATCCGGACGACCGATTATTACTACTTTCGCTCCTCGAACAGCCAACACTTTTGTCGGAATAAAACCATTTTTATGACAGTGTAGTATACATTTGACAAAAATAATATCATACCAGTTAGACTCAATATTGGATAAATATTTCATCGCTAATTGGCTGATTTGCATGAGAAGTATTAAAAAAAACAGCAGACATATTCATTGTTCCACGTGATTATTTTCTCTCGACTGAAGCTTGAACATTCATCAGGTGAGCTCCTCCGTCCACCGGGATTCTCGCGCCTAAAATTATTATTTGATTGTAAACAACTACAATGAGATAATAGAAACCAGTCACGTATCCAGATTGAGAACTGTCAGCGAGAAAAACTACGACCTGAACAATAATATGTGCATGGTTTTCGTTATGAACAACCTTGGCAATGTCCGCAACTGTGGCGATTCGTCCAATCGGAACGCAATACGGCGTTTGGATAAATTCCTTAGCCACCTGAATGTAGTTGTTTCGAATGGGAGAGGTTATCGGGTGCTAACTTCGCCTACTATGGGTTTGAGTCCTGAACTGGCGGCAATATTTGTCGCCGCAATTCCTGGCCTGAAGATGTCTTATTTCCCAATAGTAATGGTATTACTAATAACAAAACTATCATTAATAATATTACTGACAGTACTGAATTCACTCGCACTCCTTCCTTGATGAGATGCCCAGCCATTTGCACCGTGATATGATCCTGCGCCGCTTTCGCCGCTGCATAATATGCATGAATCTGAATGTGAGCTTCGCCTGAGTGTAGACCAAACCTCTTCCCGCCTGGTTCATAAACGCCATGGATATCATGAATGAGACATTGACAATGGACCCTTTGGTTGCCACTAGATGTGCCGTAGCAGCTTGTACCAGCAGAATCACCCTGAAAGATATATAATAAATCCGCGATATCAATGCCGAATAGAGTCCGACTTCTCATGGATTCGCGTTCTACATTGCTCTCTGACCGGCGAGAGAGTTTGCGAATTGAGGAGAGTCGGTCTGGACATCACTAATGCACGAATAAGACAAATATCTGACGCTTTGCAATGAATGTTCATCATGATGTCAAAGTGCTCGATGGGGCAGTTGATTCCCCTTAGTGCGGGGTCAGTAGAGACGAATCCAGCCGAGTTTATCTTAAATAATATTAACTAGGGAGGATATTGATGATACTTCAAACCAGAATGTCGAGTTTCCCGAATTTTTCGATTGTCTCGTTCACGATTTGTCTGGGGGTTTCCGAGTCGCACAAATCAGCGACAATCTGAGAAAAAAATAATCAGATTCATCACCGAAACCACCAAGCGTATACCGTAAGAAGATCAGTTTCGTTCACTCCCGCCTCGAGCATATCATTCTTCGCAGCCTGAGACCAATCCAATGGGAGTTATGGGTAGTTGTTAAAAATGGGAAGCCTACTCGCCTCATTTTGCATGCTCTACCGTTCCTCTGACAAACGCGAAAGCACGCGTTAAGATAAGACTTATTCGAGTTTCGTCATGACTAGTACAGCAAAACCGAACCTCCACAGAATCTATTTCGATCTTAGCATCCGGACGACCGATTATTACTACTTTCGCTCCTCGAACAGCCAACATTTTTGCGGTTTCGCGACCGATTCCAGAAGACGAACCTCGACGACGAAATTGAGTGATTTACATAGAAAAATATATCAACGATAGCTATTTTTCCTTTGAAGTAATCCGAAGAGAACATTTTGAATGTTGGAATGATACCATCTTTCAAGAATATTACCCTTCACAACATTATCGGTACTGTCAATCTGTCTACCGAGCGACACCATTTCATCTCTGATCAAATACAAGAGAACACGTGGTCGCTTCTCTCGTTGTTATTTCAATTGCATCCGGCAAATAGTTGATGGTTTATGGTTTCCCACAAGAGACATTCGTTTTCAAAAATTTCCCCTCCATCTAATGAAAATCTATTGAAACAGCACATGTCTGCCTTGATATTTACTGAGCACATATTTGCTCAAAAAGCAGTAGGGAAACAGTTTACACTGTAAAGCATACAAAAATATCATCGCACGTTCCGGCATTTGTTTTTAAAAGAAATGAATCGGAATGAAATAAAAAAGTGGGGGACTAAGTCCCTCTCAATCACAATCACCAATTTGAAAGCGTTGAGAGACCATTAACGAAGAGAAGAGGGAGAGTGAGCAGCTCGTGGCCAACACACGACTATCGTAATGCCGGCTAGTGTCTATCTAGGTGGTTGAGTGTGCGAAGTTGTGCAAAGGTGTTCCCGCGCGTAACACTCTCGCACACTCAACCACCTAGAGAGACACTCGCCAGGCATTCCGGCTGTCTTTCTTTTTTTACGAGCTGAACGCTGTAAAAAAAACGATTCCTTTCGTTTTGCTATTCCACACCTATTTGGAAAGGGCGGTAATAGATGATGTGACAACAATGGCAACGATCACGCTCATTTCACTGGAACGAAGAACTAGATGATCATCATAATCCTTCCCGAGGAGCATGGCACTGGAACAATAAAATTTAGTCAACCACTAAGCCGCCTGCTCAGTTATTACGGAACTCACTTCCTGCTTGTACGAGATTAATTTACAAAGTGAAGCATATATGGGAATAATGTTTTTAAAAAAAAATGAAACGTCGAGTGTATTACTGATGCATGTTGAACGGACTCGTTAAAGAAAACCGAATCGCATCGCCAACTATGACAACGCGACTGTGAATTGCTATCACCGTAAAATACCTAACCAACATAAACTCCAAAAATGAAGTCGCGAGTTTTGTGCCATCTCTTCTAATTTCTTCATAGAGTTCCCTGAACGAACACGATGATTGCTTGTCCTATCAGGGACGCAGTGTTCCGTCCCGAAAACGGATATTATTGTTTTCGCGATGGTCCACTGTGTGCCTGATCTGCTTATGCAAATCTGCCACTTCGCCAACATTCCGGTCGAATTGCGCCCAAAAAGTACCTGCTCGCCTCATGAAATGTGGTCTACGTCCCGGTTTTGTCTCGTTCTCCTTGTCTCGACGATCGATCTCGCAGCAGCAAGGCCACTCACGGTGAACACGTTTAGAGCTTCCAAAATCTTGTTCGAAAATCTGATTCAGTTTCAGAAAACTTGCGACATCCTATATGTGTTGACTAATCAATAATTTATCTTGTTTTTATGTGATCGAGAGAGACGTCACGGGCTTCGTAAAGTGGTATAGCACAGAGAGAGGGAAGGGGTTGATCGGTCGTGATGACCATCTAGAGGTACGCTATTATGGATGTTGAAGTTAGCTTATTGATCAAATTCAGGACGTCGCCATAAATCGGAATGATATAGCGGGATACCAAAACCTAGCAGAGAAAGAAAAGGTATCAACCCAAGTTCTTGACAATCAGATTTTCCGTTGACTCGCTGACCTATTTCGTATATTTAAAGGTGATCTTCGACGTGGCTGCGGAAGAGGAAGATCTTGACGGACTACGATTGCAACAGGCCGTAAATCTCCACCACGTTGGAATACCCATGATCCAGCCTATAATAGACCCATTTTTCGTAAGTTCGAATACTTTTTGTATCCGAATAATGAGTTCAGTTGGACACCTAGGATAACCAAAAGCAGATAACACCGTTCGATTTCCAAATAACAATCGTCGAAAATATTTGAGATGCTTTCTTCTTACAGAGTGTGGTTCACGGTGTGACCAACGGCATCGGCTTTCTATTCGGAGCTAAATAGGTTAATAATTAATTTGTAATTTGGTTATTAATGAGTTTTCTAATCCCAAATGGAAACGAGAAAAACCGAATTAGGTTCTTTACGCTAACCAATAACAATGTATTGCGAATATTTTAGAGTCAACTTCGGCAGAATATTGGATCCGCCTAGACAGGATGTCATTTCGACTAAACATATACATTTTTCATTATGAAAAAGAGTGATAAGTTGTGCTGTGAAGCGAACAGTGGTGAAGGACATTCACCGAAAATAGTGTATTGATTTTCTTGCTTCCTTTCAACTAACTTCACGAAAACTGTTATTACAAGTAATAATTTGTCTGTATAAACGGTTATATGGGTGTTGCACTTCGGAAAGACACCGGAAAAGCTCTGTAAACACTCGCTCCATAAAATTCGATCTGATGATATTTTGATCTTTACATGACTCACTTCTTCGCGGCATTTTAGTGCTTTCTCTCTATATATTTGCATCCATCTCTCCTATCGTCATGCTTGTTCCCTCTCATTTCTCTGACTCTCCCTCCCTCGTCCGCGGGAAAGTTGTGCAATTTGGCACGTTTGTTGGGGTTTCTTAGTGGAGGAGCGCCAAAGGTTTGCGCGCGTTTATGTTTTAACGCGGACCAGGCAAGCACAGTACGCTTTCACGCTTTCCTCTTCATGGTTCAAGTCAGATTATCATGATTACCCTTGCATAATTAAATAATATCCATGTGTGTTAATGGGTTTCGTGGTAGCATCATTGGTACGACGCCAATCGTTGCTATTTCACTTAGATAGAGATCAATCTTACTCCCGCGAGCAATCTATCCCCTTTTCATTATTCACCTTTTGCGTAGCGCGTGCTTGGCTTGTAGTTTTGTCGTATCAACCACTCCAAACTCACAAACGGTTATACTTTCAGCGTTATTTTGGGATGCGCCGCGATACCCAGTGGCACAAGCACACCCGGCATCGTATCCGCGCCTCTCTCATCAGAAAGGTCTCCGATTTAGTGGATGGAATGATTGAAGTCAGTTTCAGTTTTTTTTTCAGTTTTAACACATTTATCAAGAGGTCAATAGAGTCTTCGCCCTTCTGAGAGGGTTAGGGAAGGTCAGATGAGGGCTCTGGTGTGCATGGCATTCCACGTGACATTGCTTGCTTCGTTGAGAAAGTGGGCGCCGATTGTCTTTCGGAAGATATCGCTCCATCGTGATGGTGGACGGCCTCTTCCTCTGCGCTTTCGTGGGTACCAGTCGATCACAGTTCGGCTCCACTTTAAGCTATCATCGTTCGCAATTTTGTGCAACCAAAACCATTTTCTTTTCTGTGCGGTGCGGACGAAATCCTGAATTCTAGTGGAATCTCGCAGCCGCTCATTAGAAACATGATCGAGCACAGTACAACCAACCATCCATCGTTCCATTCTGCGTTGAGTCACCGATAATCGATTCATTTGTGCTTTGGTCAGAGCCCAACTCTCACATCCATACAGTACCGCCGGAATTATGCAACCATTGAATAGTCGGCGTTTATGAGCCATTGGAATACCCCGATTGATTAGAAAAGCCCGGTGTTTATGGAATGCCCCAAATCCCGCCTGGATTCGTCGAGTTATTTCACAGTCATCCTTTCCAGTGACTGAAATTGCACTTCCCAAATACACCACCTTCTCCTGTAATTTTACCACTTTCCCGCCGACTTTGACTACTTTTGGACTGGGCTTAGAAGTCATCCCAATGGTTTTATCCCCGTTAAGCTGAAGTCCCACACAAGCCAATTCCCGTTCTAGATCCCTTGCCATTGCTTGAATTTGCCGTTCATCATGAGAGATGAGAACAGCGTCATCAGCGAAAAGGATATGAGAAAGAAATCTTCCATTTATACTAATTCCCTTCCTAGACCAGTCGAACTTACGGAATGCCATATCCAGAACTGATGTAAACAGTCTAGGAGACAGGCAATCACCTTGTCTAACACCTCTTCCCACCTTAATTTCAACCTCATTTCCATTCACCACCACCACATTCCTACTGCTCTGAGAGAGACCCGCGAGAAAAGAAACCACCTCAGAAGGAATGCCCTCCAACTCCACTGCTCTGAACACAGCTTCCGTGTATACGCTGTCAAAAGCTTTCGAGATATCCACAAAAAGCAGATAAATCGGCAGCTTGAAATCGACACAGTGAGCGATCACAGATTTGAGAGTATGGATAGCATCTACTGTTGAATGACCCGCCCTAAATCCCATTTGTTCCCAGCTTTTGTTTCTATCCAATACTGGCGCATACCTCTTATTGAGCAGTCCGGTAAGAGCTTTCTGAACGACAGGAAGCAAGCTAATCGGTCTGTAGTTTTTAGTGAGAGTTGCATCTCCAGATTTTGGTAGAAGAATTGTGCGTGAATCCCCAAAACCCTGCGGAATAGTCCCTAACATGATACTATTGAAGATATGAGTGAGTGCGGGGACTAGTTGATCTATTCCAACCCGCAGCATTTCCCCCGTGATCCCGTCTTTCCCAGGAGCTTTGCCAGATTTGAAATACCGAAGCACTTGATCTACCTCTGACTCACAAATGGGAATGAACGGATCCCGTTCTAACTCTTCCCGATATCCCACTCCACCATCACCCTCATATAGACCATTGTAGAAGTGTTGAAATGCCCCCTCAATTCCCGCTTGTGTAGTTTCCATCCCCCCTTGCCCATTCCTAACCTGCATGATCCTATCCTTCCCAATAGCTAACTTTGCAATTGCTTTTTTGTAACTTTTCCCCATTGCAATGGCCTCGTTGACGTAATTAAGATAGGCCTGATCCCTGTCGGCGTTTATACGACTGCCGAATTGATCTATTGACGAGTAGCCATTCCACCCTAGAAACCCCAACGGCATCCATTTTGAGTTCCCTGCGCCTTTCAAGCAAATCCCTGGTCTTATGGGAAATCCGTCTATCTCGTGGTGTGTAAATGGTAGCAATTTTCCCCGACTTCTGCACTGCTGAGACCACATTACAGTAATCCGGACTCGCACCACTACGTGCCATTTCTATGCCTAGACTGAGCCTGAACAAGTCATTCTGAAGGTGCGAGTCTCCCCGGGCCGGTCTGTTGTTACCCCGACGGAATCGGAAAGGGAAGGAGATGGTTGATCTAACCAACCGGTGATCGGTCGTAAAGTCAAACCGATTGACCACCCCCACGTCTAGAACCCGAATATCCCTTGGGAACAAGATGAAGTCTATCTCGTTCCTAGTGCGCCCGTTTGGTGAAACCCAGGTGTATTTTCGTTTCTCCCGTTTCTGGAAGAGACTATTTCCCACCCGAAGATGCAATCTTTCACATAAGTCCACCACCATTTGCCCCTTCTGGTTCCGTTCCCCGTACCCAAATTTTCCAACCGACATTTCCCCTGGTTCAGAATGCCCGACTTTCTCATTGAAATCCCCTAGGATGACCTTATGCACGAATCGATACCGGTGACTGCCAGCGATTGGTCCGTGGTACTCTCTTTCGAATTCGTGAATGAAGTTGCTGTACTCGATCATGTCAATTGAAGCTGGCGCGTAGATCTGGAATAATCTTATCAGGACCTTATCCGACACCGCAAAATCAAGAAAACAGATCCTGGGAGTTAAAGCGCGAAACCCGACAACCTTCCGTTTCACCTCCCCACTCACGACAAAACCCACTCCGGCTGTACGATTGGGAAGTCTTGTTGAGTGATAGAGGCGTCCATTACTCCATGTAAGGTCCTTCTCCTCCTCACTTGATCTTCTGACTTCGGACAGACCGAGAATGTTCACCTTGATCTTGCTGAGGGCGTCTTCGAGCTCGACAATCCGCGAATCATTGCACAGCGTTAGGCAGTTGAGTGTAGCCAGCGATAGAAAAGCCATGAGCATGGTCTACGCCTCCCACGGTGACCAGCCGGCTTGGGAGGGGAAACGAGAGCGGAGCGTTTAAGCGACCGACCGACTTTTGAGCGAGCGTCGCACTCGAATCGTCGAAATTGAAGTAACTGTCGAAAATGCCATCGCGTGGATATGTTATTAAAACCGGGAATGCGAATATACATTTTCAGGTGTGCAAAGTCAATCCACCCAAGAATCGAAAAGGCGTTGATTACGAGCAAATCGTATCGAGTAGTCAAAATACGCCTATAGATGAGAGGTCCAAGCATCAGGTTAGAGATATTTGCAATCATGGTTACTATTAGTTTCTCAATCGTTCCAGAAGTTACACGTACACAAATTCATGACTCCTAGAGACGGATAAAAAGTATTTACTTTTCGCAGAATTATATAATTTAATCATGCAATTATCATCGGTGCAAAGAGACGGATAAAAAGTATTTACTTTTCGCAGAATTATATAATTTAATCATGCAATTATCATCGGCGCTCTTGCATGCGTGGAATGTTAAAGCGAGAATGTATTCTGCTGAATGACATCCCTGAAGATACTGATATTGATGACGATGATGTTATCGACGATGAACATCATTATGTGTCATTGGCAACCGTTATTTCTGATCTGAATTCGCTTGTTCTAAGAAAGGATAAGCGAGACAGGGGAGCCAAGCGAGTGGTAAGAGCTGGAGAACTTTAAAAAAAAAAGATTCCTCGACAGATGGAGTTGCTTCCAGAAGCCTCGATATCGTTTCATCGATGAGATTCTGAAGCCCGTGTTTGTCCCCTCGCCTCGCACCAGGGGCATCGAACGTGATGACGATCCTAAGGATGATGAGGTTTGCTTACATTCCTCATCAATCCATGCTATTCGGGGAGTTTCCAGACTCGATCGCCGGCCCCCGCTCGCGTTATGTCCATTCCCAACGAGATGACCACTGGACTACCTCTCGCCTCCGTTCCTCCTCGCCTCCACGCTGCGCCTCGGTTAGCCTGCTTCCCACCCACTTGGGAGATACACGCGAAGGGCAGCCTCCGCCTGCTCGGTTGGTCACCAGAATGCTAGAACTGATTTATTTTTAGATATACGTCAATAGGAATACAATTGAGATTGTTGCAATAACGCCGAATATCTCCAGGCCAAGACATGTCGAGTTGTGTGATCGCGAAAGAGTATGGAGAAGAATTGCGACTATTTACTGTTGAAGAGTAAGCTCATGAAGAAATCTGCCATGTGCACACCAGTGATACAACAATCGCTGAAAATGTGTGCAGTTCAGTTGTTCGTCAACCCATCCGTTGCGGTTACTATTGCCCTTTCCAACTCTAGATGAGAAGCCACCCATCATTCATAGCGCCGACGTGGATCACTGTGAGATCTGCGACGGAGAGATGGACATGCGAAGCGACGTTAGGGTAAGAACACAAGTTTAGGTAACTACCTTAAAAAAGCAACATGAATATCTCCAGTTATCCCACCTTTTCGCATTCTCCTGCCCTCATATTTTCTGTTCTGGTTGCTGGCTGGCTCACATCTCAGAATCGATCCACAACCGCAAACTTCCGGCTGCTTGTCTGGTTAGTCGCATGTTGACCGTATTTTAACGTTCAGTGACTGAATTCAATCAAGATTGAATCAATAATTCGTTTTTTCGATGCGGTCGCAAAACCCTATTAAATTCCACACGATTTCAGCAGCCATCCTGCCCCCTAACAGTATCATTCTCGGCTGCGAAGGGTTTACTGAGCAGTAGATCGAATGAGACCTATGAGCTGACCACTATCGATGTTCTGAAAGCAGTCGAGCGTCTGATCACTTGTCCGGAGTGCAAGAGGCTTCTCTACACTAATCGGTGAGTGAATCTATGAAAACAAGCATCTCGGTAAAGCATGTTTTCTCGAAACATCAAATTTGATCTTCTTCACAAATTCTGCAAGAGATTGTAGGGCAGAATATTTTGAACGATTTGAGAGATTCTGTAAATATCAGACTTTGACAACCTTGGGCTGTTCAGTTATTGAGACCATCTACTCAGATCTCTCTCCGTTGCTTGCCCATGCGGTGCAAGTCTCTGCTCGCAATGCTCCTCCATCAGCAGCCTCTTGTCTGTCACGTCTTTGCGCAGTTCGAAAAGTCCATGATAAGCAAGCGTGAGTTGGAAACGCAGCGCGATAAATTTTGGATACATTCGTTCCTGATCGTGAAGATAGCAGTAGTGAAGATAAATCTGAGAGATCTCCTCAATTCAAATTCTCCCTCGTTTCTCTGATCGGCTAGAGAACGCGCTAATCAGGGAAAGTCAATTTTATGCAGTGTTCGCCCCTATATACTCGACCTCATCGGATGCATCGATCATCGGAGCCTTGGCCAATTGTCCGAAATGCGAAGACATCGTGAAGATGGACGATGGGTGCGTTTAGCCTTCAATTTTACAAAAGCTATTCAAACTCTGATTCCTGGGAATTGCTAAACTTTCTAACTTCTGTGTAACACATCATGTGTTGTTTTCATTGAGCAAACGATTGCAGCAGAATATGATACGATTGTAAAACATATTTATAATGCTCTTGTTTTTCTGAATAAAATACTCCACAAAATAAATTAAAATTATTTAAAAAAAACTCTAACCAATTCTTGCAGGTTCATCTTCCGATGCAAGCGATTATTTTGTGCATGTGGTGCCGAATTTCGCTATAAATGTGGGAAGCAGTGGAAAGACGATCATTCCAATTGCAACACGAAACAATTCTCAGTGAGTTTGAAATTACCATTTTTAATGTCAAAAAACGTCTTGTGTCATTGTAAATATACCGTCATATCATTCTAATTACATCACTGCACATGCAGACTATTAGGTGATCGTTCTATTCAGATGGCTATGGTTGACGTGGTCACTGCACGCCACGCGCCTCTACTCAATCCATACCATTTTACGAGAGCCATTGTTGCTAGAGTAAGCATCACAGTAGGCACAATTGAATTTCATCATACATTATCCCGAGCAATGCGCGCGTGATGATAGGCTGATCATCGCGCGCGCATTGCTTTGCAGAAATGCGCTAGGCTGATCAGAGCACTTCTTCCATCAGGTTGAACTTCTCCATCGGCGCCGGATACTGAGAAAGCTACTACTGGGGATTCCCTATCAGGAGAAGAAAGTTACTTTCGTGCAGGTACCGTTTCCATCCTCCGATTGAATCAGATATGTAACGATGTGCAAGCAATTAGCGGAAATGAATCTCAGGTTGTATAGTGTTGTTCTGTTCCGGAATCAGTCTAGTTTTCAAGTAACTAATATCAGTGATCACTCTTCCTTGAACTGTGCGCCCTCACCATCGGTCCAGAGAGACGGATGAGGAGGCTACTCGCCAAAGAAGTTCGAGCACGACTGGACGACTTCTTTCACAATCTCTCGTGAGTGTGCTTGTTTTATTACGGAAAAGTGACCGAACCTGTTGGGCACATTGCGTGCGGTATATTTCCGCCTCTAAGATCGAAAATACGAAATAAAATGAAGAATCGATCATTATTTAGGTTTTGATAAATATCACCTACTATGTCTCAGGCAATTTTTTTATTAGGCAATACATAATAACTATGGCTCCATTTCAGAGCAAGGGACATCTCAACGGAAAGTCGAGCACTCAAAGAATTCCATGATACACTCGTTGATGTATAATTATTGTCGAGAACAGTGAACACTGACACTTCCGATCAAACAATCCCTCAAATCAGTCGTACAAGTATCCATTCAACTTTATAAGTCGTTACCATCAATACAGCCGAACAAGCATGTCTAAAAGAAACCAGTAAAAAAAGGGACCAGTACACGTTTCACAGGACATGTATGATATGCACCATTTCAAGAGATAGTGGGGGGTTCCGAGATTTTCACGAAATATTCTTCAAACGAAATTGAGAGGACGTCGATTTACTGCGTGAATTGTTTATCGGTATACAGCACAGACATGAGTTGAGAGATGAGTTAAGAAATGAGCCGATCGGTTTCTTCTTCTTCTTCTAGGAGGGACGCGGGGGCGTTCCGTAGTGCTCGTTGAGTCTGTCCCAATGGGCGTTCAGTTCGTCCAGAATAGCAGGCGGGAGCGGCGCACGAACAGCAATGTTCTACAAGTTTCGTATTGATGCAATCGACGACTTCCCACTGTTATGTTTGAAGAAATCGATTGGTCAATGAATCCGAGGTGATGATATGGAGTAATCGTCATATACGATAATGATGGACCTTGGGTATAGCGTCTGCAAGGCTCTCCGCATTGATGGTGATGTCACGGATCTGCATTGAAATCAAATTTCGAAGTTTATATTCCCTTTCCTATTCGTGCCCTTTTGATAAGTGGCACACGATCGAAAGAATTCGTACCTGCTTAGCGTAAGTTTGTGCTTCGGGCGACAGTTTCGCGATCGAGTCGTTTATGAACGAAGGGTCTGCCTGCATATTCTCGATCATTCATGATCCTACGAATGGAGTTGGCCCTCTGTACCTTCACTTTTGCCTGCATCTCTTTCCACTGCTGCTCAGTTGGTGCTGCCATCACCACGGAGACCGTGCAGCTCGCCACGAAGATCAGAGCTAATCCATGCATTGTCCGGTTTCTCATCTGCGAGTGCATTTAGTCAAACGATCAACAGTAAACGAATCAATGACCAAGATACTATTGAAATGGTGGATGGAGGATGATCGAGGACTCAGATTCCTGACAATTCCATTTATATAGCATGCCGGCAGCTCTTGGACGTACTCTGTGGTGCTCAGACAACATACGACCTGGGTGTACAGCACAAAGCAGCGACAGACGACCTCAGCGAGTGTGTATGTCTGAGACCTTTCCGACTCCAAACTCCAAAATATAATCGTATTAATGCTAGATTAACACCAGGGCATCTCTCGTTTTGCCATTCACTTTATGTCTTGTTATTTTCTCGCCGCTAGAACATCATGTATGTGTAGTTTATGTAGGTATATTTGTACACGACAAGAAGGTGAGAAATAAGGAGCACAAGAAACACACAAAACTTCGTTGTCGCGCTTCGTATTCGAAGGAGATATATGTTTGCTACGGTCTGTGGCAGATTATACCGTTTTTATCTTGTCGATGTTATTGCACACATCTCATAAACCAGTATGTATGGTTTATATCTATATCGCTGCATGAAAATGTGTGAAACCAGTCAACCAGCAGCCCGGAGCAGGAAAGCATGACAATAAATTATGATTGCAGATAGTGAAGATGCAGATTGCCCACCGCTTTCCGACGACCCGAATTGTGATCTCTGAGAGAGAGACACGGAGTGATCAGAGACTTCCCACGGCGATGTATTTTTTCAGAGAACGCGTCATTGGTGATAAGTAGTGTACATCCAATTTCTGCTATATTTTTGTTATGTTGTCTTTTGAGTTCAGCATCTTTTGCATAAAATCTTTCGTTTCAATCTTTTGTTTGTATGGAATTCATAGTGACGATCTCCGCAGTTGCAGCAGCTTTCATTCTTGTAACGTAGTACAGCGAGACGGCACCCTGCCGATATGGATTACAGTGTTAGAGTATGTTGTTTTTTCTTTAAAAAATAATGGTGAGTTAGACGCCGGGTCTCGTCCATGATGTACCATTATCGAATTAACCTGTACTGCAGGCACTAACCACATGGAGAAAGTGAGAATGAGCGATAGACGATCCATCGCTCCGCAACTCGCTACGCCAATAATGAAAACGCCAACAGGGAGGGAAAGAATGGCTAACGGAAGCCATGTCTGCAATATTAACAATAAATATTATTTGTTAATCATGCTAGAAAATGTTGATAAAAAAACGGAATGTAATACCCATAGCATTAGGCTGATATCTCCAGTCTCCAAATTACCAAGTTAAATCGCTCATCACCTGCATCATCAGCATGCCCAGGAATGTGCGCTGCATGGCGAGCGTTTTTGCAGACAATCTGTCTCCGAACGAGTTCAGCATCCGGTATATGCTGCGTGCGCAAATGATGAAGATGCCGTACGATAGGCAATACGAGGGAATGACTGCTAGCAGGAACCGAATCGCCGATTTGTCCTGAAAATGTGTAAATTATAATGTTCTTCCATTCATTTCTATCCACAATAACTTGAGCTCGACGATCTTAGCGATCTCGCTTTTCTTTAAAGATTAGTTTACCACTCACACTCTCAGGCGATGCTTCTAACAACACTCCGTACACAACGAGGGAATCGTGTTCGGTAATATTGTGAATTTCCATGGGCTTGTGAACCGCTCGATTAGCACGGGTGTATCGTGGAAAGAGGAGTTGAACGGCTGCAAAGTCATCGTAATTCTATTCTTATTAAATTCTGAATTACCAACGAAAACGCTCCAAGAAGTACCACCGGTGCATAGGCAATCACATAACGTTTACGGTCGGAGTAATCTGGTCTGAACAATAATTTTCTCGAAATTCATGTGATTACAATGTGCATTACCTGCACAACGCGAGATATTGAAGGATGCAACCAGATGGAATAAGTTCCCATACCCCGATTACAAAGGTGATAAGAGTAAACAGCATTGCGTCATTTACAATCTCAACACAATAATGCGTAAATTAACATTACGCTACTTTACTGGTGGTAACATATAGTTTATTCCGTAGAGAATGACAATGACGTTTTCGTTGTGGAAAATTATTGACTGAAAAATGCAATATTTTCACATATTCCTGAAGGCTGTCGAAGTCATGTTTGGCCACCTCTATTGTCAGCCCTCCCAACGCAGACATGAGTGCGCCGTGAAGAGCGGCTACCGTGATTCCGACCCGATAAGTCGACCAGCCGAATCGCACGCGCTTGTGCCAGAGAACCGCGATTGATATGAGGTTGAGTAGCACGCCGAAAGAACCTGAGCGGGTGATGTTCATCTGAGTCCTGATATTACTACTAGTGGTAGCAAATCGGAACGGGCTCTCATCAATTGGCGTGCAATCTCGTTCGCTAGAGAAACGAGAGAACACGACAGGTTCCGAGATGCCATCACTAAGCGCTACTCCCTCAATCGAACCTTCCAGTCCGACAACAGTTCTGCATAGAAGCGGCCAAAATGAAGTCATCCGACAGATATAACATAATATATAGTTTTTAATCACAAAACACTTCCGACTTTGGCTATGAAATTCTTCTGAAACTGTCTGATTATGTCCAGAGGGAAATCACACTGGGTAAAATCGACGAGAGGTGAAAATGGTAGGTAAATTTCTTATGTATTTTATCTCACGATATTTTTCTCTGCTGAAGAATACTATGATATTATAATGCAACAATATGTGAGCAGTGGTGGAAGGTTCGGCTCTGTACGGGTTTATGGGGTTTCTGAAACTTTATGGGTTCCTCGAAAGTTTATGGGTCTCTGAAACTTTATGTGTTCCAGAAAAACTTTATGGGTTCGTGGAAAACTTTGTGGGTTCCATGAAATGCATTATGTATCTCGTTACAACTGATATATCCGGCTTGTTTTTTTGACAAATAAGATTCCATTTCCTGTATCATGCCCTAGAAATAGCATTTAACTTATTAGGGAACGAAACCTCGCTTAACCAATCAACCATCCAGCTACCAAAAATATTGTTGTATTGTATTACACTCGATAGTAGTGTTTAGCATTTAAGAGAGCGGATCGGGAATTCTGTAAAATAGGCCATTTTCGCCACTCCCCGGACACGGCCCCCCGGAATGAGAACCGAGGGCCCATACTTCGTGCATGTGACCCCTTGACCCGGTATTGCACATGGTACTATGGAATTGCTGGTATAGGCTGTCAGTAGGGAAATGATTAGTATGAAAAAAAACTAGCCGGATACATCAGTTGTAACGAGATACATAATGCATTTCATGGAACCCACAAAGTTTTTCACGAACCCATAAAGTTTTTCTGGGACCCATAAAGTTTTTACGTGACATTTTCGTTTTTCATGGAACCCATAAAGTTTTTCTGGAACCCATAAAGTTTTTCTGGGACCCATAAAGTTTTTCAGGAACCCATAAACTTTCGAGGAACCCATAAAGTTTCAGAAACCCCATAAACCCGTACAGAGACATATATTCTACACAATTTTCCGAGCACAACTTTTTTGTTTCGTGATTCCATGAGCTGTAATGTCGATTTTCGGAATCTACGTGCACAAGTACGCCAGAATAAATTTAACTCAGATTTTTAAAAGACAAAAAGTTTTTCGATTCATCCATTACCGGTTTTTGGTCGAAAAAGTCGAAATCTCAGAATATTTTGCTTATAGGAATTTCTGACATATTTTTGCACGTAGAAACCGAATTTGTAAAAAAAAATCACCAAACCGCGAAAGAAAAAAGTTATGCTCCAAATTCAGACGGGAGTCAGTTTTTTGACCATAACTTTTTTCTTTCGCGGTTTGGTGAGTTCTAGTATACACATTCGGTTTCTACGTGCTAAGAATCGAAAAACTTATTGTCTTTTAAAATCTGAGTTAAATTTATTCTAGCGTACTTGTGCACGTAAATTCCGAAAATCGACATTACAGCTCATGGAATCACGAAACAAAAAAGTTGTGCTCGGAAAATTGTCGAATATATCACGTTATTTTGCAAACCCGACAGGCGTACTCCAGCGCATAGATGTAGAATAAAATGATAAACATATGAAATGTAGTCCTCTGGCTCGTCTTTTGAATTATGATCTCGGTTTGTCTCTAGCTTTATTTTGAATATGAAAAAGGGGACGGGTCGCAGTCAAAAACGACTTTTTGCTCAATTCGTTTTGAAAATCCGACCGCTCTGCCCCAGAACTTAGAGGCAATATAAAATGATCAACATATAAAAAGCAAAATGTTTGCCCGTTCGAATGATTGTCTCGGTTAGCTTTATTATGAAGCCAGATATGGACGGGTCGCATTCGAAAATGACTTTTTTCTGTTTTTTTGCATATCCGAGCGCTCTGCTCCATCGCATGGACGTAGGTTAAAATTATCAACATACCAAAAATTATCTATCAAATTCTCTTTCGAATGACGGTCTGTGCTTGTTTCTAGCTTCATTTTGAAGGTGACTTATTAGGCGGGACGTATTTTAGTCATTTTTGGGTCGCGGGTCGCGAGTCGTATTTTAATCAATCCCCTTGTGCTAGAACAAAATAGAACAATGACAATCAGTGTCCCCCTGATGTGGTGTGAAGGTCCCTGCCCCTGGTGGGTTCAAAATATAAACATATTAGTCACCGCTATCAACACTCTTCGGGCGGTGTGAAAGGATTCGCGAAATCGGATTTCACTTATTTTTCAGAATATCACGCCAACATTGTAATTGTGAAACTAGATGACCGAAGTTCTTAATCAGCTCGATATTGATTCCAGCGATTCTCTAAAGAGATCCTGAGGTATTTTGATCACAAAATGTAATATGAATTTATCTTGATAAAATCGCAAACTTTATTGCACAACAAAATAAGCCAATTCTTTGATCAATGTTCGAAAATAGTTGTTTGAGTTGCCGTCATGCACCGATGTCGGCGTACTCACGGGAGCTGAAAATGCATATTTTGTGCAAGACAAATGTCGTTGACGATTACCTCTCCACATCATGGAGGTACTTCCTGCAGTTTCGGAAGATTGTGAAGAACCAATACTGCAGAGCGAAGCCTATTGCAGCAGAGATAGGCACGACTGGATTGGATACGACGATATCTGAATTGCAATGTGGGTAAATATGACGGAAATATATAGTGTTTTTGGATTTTAACACATTTATCAAGAGTAGGCTCTGATGTGCATGGCGGGCCATTCATGATTTCTTGCTTGTCTCAGGAACGTAGGTCCGATAGTTCGCATGAAGAGATCGTTCCATCTTGTGGACGGTCTTCCGCGTCCTCGCTTAGGCCCTCGTGGTGTCCAATCGATCACAGTTCTACTCCACTTCAAGTCATGATCATTAGCAACTTTATGCACCCTGAGCCACTTTCTTTTCAAGGCGGTACGAACCACGTCTCTGACCTGAGTGAGTCCACGCAGCCTTTCGTTCGAGACATGATCTAAGACAGTGCAACCGACCATCCAACGCTCCATGCGTCTTTGGGCCACCGATAATCTTTCACTTTGTGCTTTGGTCAAGGCCCATGTTTCACATGCGTATAGGAAGGCGGGAATGATACAACCATTGAAAAGACGGCGCTTATGAACCATTGGGACAGATCTATTCACTAGGAATGATCTATGCTTGTGGAAAGTCCCATACGCGGCCTGAATTCGCCGGCCAATCTCCCTCTCCTCCTTCCCATTGATAGTAATGATGCTTCCCAGATAGACCACCTCTTTTCTGATACCCACAATCTTCCCCGCAACTCTGACATCCCTGGGATTACCCTTCGAAGACATTCCCACAGTTTTATCACCGTTAAGATGAAGCCCCACCTTTTTTAATTCCCTATATATAGTGTACCTTTCAAAAATACCTTTCAAAATGATAATACTGGATATTCTGGATAGACTGGAAATGCTCATTACCTTTCATGGCGTTAGGAGCGATGAGCGCGACAATTCCTGATATGAAGGTGACTACACATCCGCCCATTGAGAAGACCTGGGCGAGAAAGCATATGGGTATTTTTGGGTCATACCCAAAATGTCCCCCTCGTAAAACTCCCCCACTGGCACTCAGAGGCTAAATCGAGAGAAGGCTAATTCCACAGCCGTCTGAGAGTTTTGACGTCAACATCAAAGTTGTAGAGCATGAGACGACGGTTCTTTCGACATATTTGGTTTCTTGAAAAGTTGAATTTGAGTATAGATACGAAGAAAAATATGTAATTTCCTAAATTTTCACATTTTTCTTCGTATCTATGCTCAAATTCAACTTTTCAAGAAACCAAATATGTCGAAAGAACCGTCCTCTCATGCTCTACAACTTTGATGTTGACGTCAAAACTCTCAGACGGCTGTGGAATTAGCCTTCTCTCGATTTAGCCTCTGAGTGCCAGTGGGGGAGTTTTACGAGGGGGACATTTTGGGTATGACCCGGTATTTTTGAGACATAATAGGCTAGACATTTTGTGGTCTGAATTGAGATAAACGCACGGTGTAGCAGAGCGCAGGAATGATGAACTTTGCTCGATGGTTTTTGCAGCCCACGTAGACTAGGACACCAGCTATGAGCATGAACATGCTCGATACAATATGAAAAGGTAAACGTATTTATCCTTCGAAATTTTCTGATGTTGCGTTGTATAGAAATGCATTGGTTCAAAAATAGTATCCAGGGCGTACCAAGAAAATTCGGTTAGCGATGGCATACGGTATTTCAGGGTTGCACGCAACGATGAAACCCAAAACGGAGGACATAATGAAGAGTCCTGCCAGCACTTTGGCTCCGGTCTAAAGTATGCAAATGCATAGACATTTCTTATTTTAAAACTGACTGTAATGTGACATGAGCCGAAACAGCACTGCATTCTGCCGTTTCTGAAAAAAGGATGAAATAAAAACGCCGAAGAATCAGCAACATAATCGATACAAGCAGAGCTCCATCATGTAGGGAGTGTGATGAATCATATTGTGGTGGTCATCTAAGTAGAGACAGGATTGATAACATGATTGTCGATTGGGAAAAACGATCAATCGTAGTCACTTGGCAATTATATGATAAAAAATACGGATGGCTGATTCGATGACTATCAGTTAGCAATGGCCTTTTGTATACCGGACAGTTCGCCAACGGATATGGCCATGATAAGGTTTCGAAATCGAACTAAATACTATGGCTAATCGCCAAAATATTATGTAGTGGTATTAGTCATCTGGAATCGCAGTATTATTTTATGAGACTAACCATTGTACCTGCAACTTCTAGTCGACATCGAATACCTCTCTGAATAGTTCTGAATGAAAAGGTCATGTGAAGAATGCAGTTTCCAGTAAGATGATCATTCGACGGATATCATGAACCTATGTAATTTCGCTACTTTGGTTGCTGTTGTCTAGAAAGTTAGCACTCATCGAGGGCGTTTCGAGCCGACAAATTTGCAATTGCTCTCATAACATAACAGCCGTGTTTGCACAATCCATTTCAAAACATGCTCTCTGATCCTCTCATTACAAAACTCATTGCCGATCAGTACCCTCGAAACTAGTCTTGTTCTCCCGGACTGTTCAGGACATGATGGCTTCTCGATGTTATCGAAAATGATTGCTATGAAAACTTATTCACATATTTCAAAATCGTATTTTACTCCGAAAATACATACACGTTCATAAATGAATAAGTTAGTTCAGAGGCGAGAATTTCGCGGCAATAGTCGTGAAGAATTGCTCGATCTGTGACGATGCGAATTGTGGCGTTGATGCAGAAAGTCTGATCGAGCGAATCCTTGGCGGACTGGGGGAGTGATTGGTACTCGGAGTAGATCTGCAACGACAATTGTCATTTTAGTTTGTGTAATGCGAAAACCCTTCCGTTATATCGTTATATCTGCACCATTGCGTGAGAGAAAATACAAATGAACGAATCAAAGTAAGCCCCATCCGTTTCGTACCTTCTTCGCTGCGGATCCAAGGTTCATGGGCTGCTCCATTCCGAAGTCATCGGACTTAGACTGCGCCTTTGCGATGGTCACGAAGGCATCCACGATAGCGGTTCCGGCCTATGAGCGCATATTTATGTCAGTTAGGTTCAGTTACGGCAAATACTCGGATAGCTGACATAACACCAGCATCACGACCCGGAAGAGCAAAAACCGCCCATCCCGGAATTTTTTTTTTCAAACTCATTTTTAACCTTCCATACTATTATCGGAGAATACGAAGGGGAGAACTTTTCGAAAGATTCCGGTAACGGGTCCCATAGCCGGCATTTAGGAATTATCCGGTCGTGGCTCCGGTTCAACCGTATCTCAGCTACCAAATGAGCTACACGGATGACGTAGTGCTCAAAAAATGCAAAAAAATAAAACTAAAAACTTTCCCAGCAACAGTTAGGCGCTGGGACCAAGACTGAAATAGTTATGTTCTAAAAACTTGCAATAATTTCACATTGAAATAGTTTTCACTATACAGCATGCGGAAAACTGTGATTTTTAGTACATATTGTGAAAGCGAATGTTTACCAATATGTTTGAAAAATATAGTCAAGAAGATTGGGTGTTGGTGAATTTTGTAATTCCCCGAAAATAATCGATTTAGACTGTTTTTCGAATTTATCTTTTTTATTTCATTATTTCATGAGCTCTAATGATGATATTCGAATTCAAATTTTTTATTTTCAAAACTCATTTCAAAACTTCTATACTATCACGATCTCAAAGGTCTTCGGAGCACGGGCCGCGAGTTCCTTCAGTAGCTGAAACGTCGTTATATTTGCCCGTTATAAGAATCAGATTTCATGGATAAAGCGGAATCTGAGCAGATCGAGCCACACACCTGATCCTTGTTCTCCACTTTCAGATCAGCCGATTCTAGGGCCGCCTTCTCTTGCTCGATCGCGGCTTTCTCTTCGGATGTGAGTTCGAATTTATCTGCGTTGACTGAACAAATTGGTTTGCAAAATTTTATATTAGATAATCATATTCCGTTAATTGTTATTCATAATATCATACACGGCTCATCTTCCTGATTGAACGAAAAAACGTATGGATTATTTTCCGACCTGTGCACGTGTTGAAGTATTCGTCAGAGGAGACGCCAAATCTCTTCGCCTCGTCCGCAATGATCGACTCAGCGAGGGTGACATACAAATCCTCACCCCAGACCTAAATATGACTATGATTCAACCATACTCTATAGGGGTGTCCCGAAAGTTCGTTTAATTTTTTCTTTTATTTATTTTAAGAAACCAATGAGACATAAATCCCATCTCTCATTACTGTCGAGTGAGTGTGCCCCAGTACTAATTTATGCGACCTTAATTTTGGGATAATATTCACTAACACGACTGGAAAAAAATAAAATGCTGAGTTTGGAACCGAACACTTCATGTATTTTATCTCAGTGAAGTATGATCCATCGAAGCCCGAACACATTCCACAGTAGTAGGAACGACGATGCTTTAAGAGACCGGCTCGGTTATTTTGGAGCATTTTGGCCCCTGCCCGGAACCACTGAGCTAGCAATGAGAACCAGGGGCTCACGCTTGAGTGTCAAGAGGGTCTTGGTCCCGTATTTGATAAACCGTCACTTACTTGTGGTTACTGCCTCTGCGAGGGGAGAAATGATATTTTCCATGAAAAAGAGATCGATCTAATTTCTCTATTGCGTTAACTTAGGGGTGCCCTGAGACTCTAGAATAAAAGTTATGATCGATTATTGCTCCGAACAAAAATCTTTTTTTCAAGTTCTATTTTGATTTTTTCGAACTTTTCTGCCTATTTTTGACGAAACTCTTGGACTACACCATATAATTTTTGTAGCCCTTCTAATTCTACATCGGATCCACCCATAATTTGATCCATCGAGACATTATGTTTTCTTAAATTTTTACTCAAAAATGAAAAATCATCGAAATTGACAGATATTTAAACAGAAATTTTTTCTTTCGTGTTTTCATGATCTCTTACACTCAAATTCGGATTCTGCGCGCCGAAATACGTTAGAAACATCTTTAGTCACATTTTTCTGAGACAAAAAAATTTCAACTTTTTCATGACATGGTCATTTTTGGGCCAAAAAGTCGAATTCTCAGAACTATCTCACTATAGGTGTTTCTGGTATATTTTTGCAAGTAGATGCCGATTTTTCATGTTAGAGCTCACCAAATTGCGAAACAAAAAAGTTACTGCCAGAAAGCCTGATTGTCGCAGTTTTCCGAGCGTTACTTTTTTGTTTTACAATTTGGTGAGCTCTAACATGCAAAATTGGCATCTACTTGCAAAAATACACCAGAAACACCTATAGTGAGATAGTTCTGAGAATTCGACTTTTTGGCCCAAAAATGACCATGTCATGAAAAAGTTGAAATTTTTGGTCGATCGTGGTCTTTTTTTGGTCGATCGATCGAGGCCGCCCTGGCCTGCTGGGCATGGTGTCTGACTGGCATGCCGACGCAGGCAGGTTCGACTCCCGCCCGCAGGTGATGTTTTGCATCTCATATACTTTTTTTAGTGGTTATGGTGTCTGACTGAAGTCCGCTATATCACTGGTTCAAGCCCCACGATCGACCAAAAATAGGCAGAAAAGTTCGAAAAAATCAAAATAGAAATTGAAAAAATGATTTTTGTTCGGAGCAATAATCGATCATAACACTTATTCTAGAGTCTCAGGGCACCCCTAAGTTAACGCAAAAGAGAAATTGGATCGATCTCGACCGGTTGAGAAAATATGATTTTTCGACCATTTTTCATGGAAAATATCATTTCTCCCCTCGCCGAGGCAGTAACCTCAAGTAAGTGACGGTTTATCAAATACGGGACCAAGACCCTCTTGACACTTAAGCGTGAGCCCCTGGTTATCATTGCTAGCTCAGCCGGTCTCTTAATTTGCACGTTTCAAATTATTTTGATCTCGATCGACGTTTATAGCTCTCAAATTGACCGTTTTCAGTACACACCTCGTTAGATGTAATCACTGGATTCTTTCCTCTTAAAGAAACGTAGTAATTATTTTTTATGTGAAATTTTTCATGTGGTAACTTTTCTGAATGATTTTCTCAAAGCCGTCGTTATCAAACGGTCCACTTTTCAATCAGCCTCAAGTGCTGAAATTGAAGATAACTAGTTGATGTAATCGATACAATTTTGCTGTGCCGGATTTGCCCTATCACAATTGAGAAATTTTTTTTCGAGACTTTAAACGAACTTTCGGGACATCTCTATATATGATTGAACCAATCCGGAATAGCGATTTGTTTTTGTAGCCTGTAGAGAAGCCCCAGTATGTACAATGCTGATGAGCTAAAGAGGGAGAAATGGACATGAAGCATATAAGAGAGATTTGAGTGAACATGGTTCTGAAAAGTGCAATTGTTTGTCAAAGAAACTATGGTCAACAAAATGGATGCAGACATTGGTGCAAAAGAGGAGCCGATATACAGGAAGAGTGGATGTGAGCGAAGTGATTTCATGAGCCCGACACTCGCTATAAGTACTGGCCCAAGCTGTCAAAACTGAAAGGATTTCCATCTGCCCGTCTCTCATAGCTACTCTTCTCTCTCGCTCCACATGCTGAGTCATAGGTGCTGTCTGTGCTATCCATCTGTGGAAACTACGGAAACACACCATGTTGCCTTCGAAATATTTTGGTATGATGTTGGGACTCATACGCCAACAAAACTTAATGTGATGTGAGTCATGCATGTTCTATTGGAAATTTTACTGTGGTTCATTTGACTCACAATCGTCGTTAATTTTATGTCTAAAAATGGAGCGATAATTGTTGGAAAAAAATAATTTTATGCAAGTATGATTGGGATAACTCAGCGGATTTTCATGAATTTCTTGTTTTTTGTGATAAAATAGGATCGATTGATGTATTTCCGTTATTCATGGCTAGACTTTCTCCGTTGTGCTTGGTCAGAGAGTTGGCAAAACAGAGATATGCCTCCCACAGTTTTTTGATCCCCCGCTCCTTGTATGCTCAGCTTATCAACAGATTATTAGTCATCCATGTCTGCACTCTCAAAGGATTGGTGAAATTGGATTTCGTGCGCAATTCGGAATAACACGCCAGCAGGGGAATTGTGAATAATCGGCCTCTTCGACTCTTGCTCACATAGAAAATCAGTTCGAATTTTAACAAATCAAAATGAATTTCTTCAGTATGAGGATGGAGCGAAGGGTAAGAGATTAAGATACCGGCTATGTCATTTTCGAGGATTCAGCCGTTACCCCGGACATCGATATCCCCGATCTGGCCACAACTTTTTCCCTTGATGCCCCCATGTGTCCCCATCACCAAACGGGATCATTGAAAAATAAAAATGGCGGGATTTGTGCCGGTCGCTTAATATGGGATAAGAACTATGATCGGATCTGTCTTCTCACTGATCGCTTCTGGATACACTCAGAGTGAGAGCATGTGCCGACAGATTCGCGCGCATCATTTGTCGCGCAGACAGTTTGCAAACATTTTGCATCCGCATATCTTTCCCTAATGTAACACTCATTTTAATTATACTATTTTCGCTGTTAGTATTTGACTTTCGGTTTCTTGAGTCCGAGTAAGAATAGATTCACGTTTCACATGAGGCCTGATGACGGGCATATCGGTCGGAAGCACACTTTCGGGAGCTCACACACTCGCGATGTATTATGAAATCATCACGGTGGCGGAAGTGTATATGAGTATTGCCTTCATCCGATTGTGATTCCATCGGATAAATACCACAACTGTACGGATGTGCTCTCTGACTAGAATCGTCTTGTTATTATATGCTGATATTTTTTCGAATTACGAGAAAACACTTGCCCAACATTCAGAATCGATTGATAATTAACTTGAGATTGAGAGCACAGACGCAATTGTGGTTGAGAATAAAGTCGCTGACATAATACGAAGAATATTTGCATTATGATTTATTGATTCATTGATCCCGGATGAAAAAGATGAGAGAATGAGTTAGTGACGAGGCGAGAATTTCGCAGCATATGCTGTGTAGAATTGCTCGATCTGTGATTCGACGATGCGATCGGTTGCATTGACGCATAGGATCTCGTCGAGTGAATCCT
Source organism: Pristionchus entomophagus (assembly GCA_036245825.1). Lineage (NCBI taxonomy): Eukaryota > Metazoa > Nematoda > Chromadorea > Rhabditida > Neodiplogasteridae > Pristionchus > Pristionchus entomophagus. The sequence continues at coordinate 4,986,280 of BTSX01000004.1, read as the reverse complement.
TGGCACCCTGGGACAGGGCTTTGTAGTCAGAGTAGATCTGAAACAACAACTATCAACTATCAACTTCGCATATCACACGAAAGCGCTGATCAGATATCCATCAAAAAAGGTAAAGATAGTCCCATCTTCAGCATGTTTTTCAATGCGCGGAACAGCTGGTGTCTTTTCTCGGTGTGTGCGCATACTTGCATATAACGGCATATGTTTTCGCTCAGTTGCCAGCCGGCGACGCCGTACCTTTACACATGGTTTTAATACCAGTACCAATTGGACCAGGCTTGGTTGGCCTGTTGGGGTGGTCTTGTTGCGGACGGGATTCGAACCCGGGAATCCCGTCCGCAACAAGACGAACGTCAGACACACTTCCGACTGAGCTATGCCCCCTCGATATCCTTCATAGTAAAACATTTCGAAGTAATCCCTATTCCAATGCGTTGATATTTCGAACAAATATAATACGGTAAATCTACCTTCTTAGCTCCGGATCCAAGGTTCTTCAGCTGCTCTTTGTCGAAGTCTTCGGGTTTTGCCAAGGCGATGCTCACCAACGCATCCACGATATCGTGCGCTGCCTGAATTGTTTTTTTAAAAACAAATATATCGTTGCGGATTCCTAAAAAGGGTCAAGCAATTGATGGACTTCAATGTATAGATTAAAAATGCGAGAAACTCACAGCTTTGGCGAACTTCTGCGCCTCCGGATTGAGCTTTGTGACGTATTTGTCGATGATGGCAAGTCTCTTGTTGAGCGCTTCATAGCTCTTGGGAGCTCGAGCCGCGAGCTCTTTCATGAACTGTAACGCTTTGTTGTCCTTTTGATTGACGTATCTTGTTTTTTGAGCGGTCGAAATGCAATGTGGAATGAGCTAAGTAGCTCTACGAAATTAATGTGTTTTCTTTGTTACCGGCTAATCGTTGTTGTCGAATATGGAACCATCGATTAATACTAGTGATTATAATGAAATGAGCTTTCAGAAATTCAGTCTATACTAGAAAAAAAATGCTCGTATATACCTGCTCATCGTTCTCAATATCCAGCTTGCCCGTATCAATATAATCCGTCTCCCTCTCGATATCCGCCTTTTCCTGAGCCGAGAGATCGAAGATGTCCGCGTCAGCTGAACATTGACAATCATAGATAAAACCATTTCGAATTCCAGCGAAATAACGCGAAACCTGATTCTGAACAATGTTTATGAATACAAAGTCGTTTAGTATTTCCGAAACTAGGAATGATTGACGCTAAGCCGAGGAAGAGTTAACAAGGACCAGTGCAGGTGTAGAAGTATTCGTCGGTAGATACTCCGAGTCTCTTCGCCTCATCAGCAATGATTGACTCTGCCAGGGTGACATTGACGTCCTCTCCCCAGACCTTCTGAATCAGTTTCTGACGATCCGTGAGGGGAGCGGCGAGGGAGACAGCGATGAGGTAAACGAGGGAGATTTGAGTGAACATAGTTCTGCAAAGAGCTATCGTTTGTTAAATAAACTAAAGTCAACTAAAATGATGCAGACATTGAAACAAAGGGGATGCATGAGAGCGAAGTGATTTCATGAGCCAGATACTCGCTATAAGTACTGGCCGAAGCTATCATATCTGAACGGATGACAGTATGCCGTCTCTACTAGCCACTCTTCTCTCTCGCTCCTAAAACTGTGTCATAGGCTCGTTCTGTGTGCGCCTTCTGTGGAACACACCCTGCCTTCGCAATATTTTTGTGTGGAATTGGGTCTCATATACCAACAAAACTGATTGCGACGTGACAGGGTGCATGGAGACGGAGAAGGGGGAACGAGGAACGAGTATGACGATGCAATTCGGATAAACAAGCAGTTCTTATCGGATTAGGGTTAATTAGTACATGCGGGCATGCAATATTCCACGTCCTTTTTAGAAATTTTCTGTAATTGTATTTGTTTTTTTTTAAATGGTGTGATAATTGTCGAAGAAAGAATAATTCACTAGTGTGGTTTGGATAATGCAGCGTTTCGGCTTTTCATGAATTATCATTTTTTTGCGATGAACTAGGATCAAATGATATTGTTTTGTTAATCATTTTAGTTAATGACCAGCAATATCACCTGCTTTGGTATTTTGAACTCTGCTCTTTGTGGGTTCAGTATATCAATATATTATTAGTCATCCATCTCTGCACTCTTAAAGGATTGGTAAAATTGGATTTCGTGCGCAATTCGGAATATCACGTCAACATGGGAATTGTGAATCATCGGTCAGTGTTCTGCATGCGTTTGCGTCTATTTTAAATCAGTTAGAATTTTTGCAAATTTCAGTTTGAAATTTAATTGAAAAAAATATTGTCTTCATTAGGAGAATGGAGAAGGGAGAAATTTTTAGAAATTAGATAATGGTATATGGAATAAGCTTGCAAGCTGGCTGTGCTTACCGTTTTCTACCCGTAGCGGCAGCAGGTATTTATTCTCGATTGTATATTATAGCAGGTATTTTAGCAGGTAGCAGGTAGGTATTTGCAAGTATTTATATATATACATCGTTGGATCTGTTTGTGTGCATGCAGTTTCCAGACATTTTTGTATCAGCATCTCAAAATTTAAAATTTTTCCTATTGTAACACTCTTTTCAATTCGAAAAAAAATACAAGTCTTCTTGTCTGTATCGTTCATCGAATGAGTAGGCAGAGTAAAACCTCTGCGAGCGAATTGCTGACTAGGTATGCGAAGCAGGGTAAATTGAACCATCCGAATCAGTCATGGTCAAGCGGCTTTCTCACTATATTATCGGCGTAATAAGAATTGTTTGCCTAGGCTCATCATATGAATTTTCGATTTAAACAATGATAATTATGCTGGCAACAATACTCGTTATAGCATATCTCACAATCGCATTCGAATTTATCAATATTATAATTTTATCAATGACAAATATAAACAAATAATTTAACTCAGAGGCGAGAACTTCGCAGCAATGGTCATGAAGAATTGCTCGATCTGTGATTTGACGATGCGAATAGTAGCATTGATACAGAAAGTCTGGTCGAGCGAATCCTTGGCTGACTGAGGCAGGTCTTGGTAATCAGAATATATCTGAAAAAAAATAATAAAAAATGAATAATGAGTTTCTTGTTCCTGTAAAAACATAGTAAAGATTCGATCTCCGCGTTTTCCCAAATCCTTTTCGAGCGAATTCGTACAAACAGATTTTGAAGTAATCCCTCCACCTTGTGATGGTATTTCGATCCCGCTCACTGACGCGATCAACAAACCGGTGAATTATGAGGCGAAATTGAGCCGACACCGTACCTTCTTTGCCACCGATCCAAGGTTCATGAGCTGTTCCATTCCGAAATCGCTAGGATTAGCCTGTGCTTTGGCGATGGTAACCAGGACGTCCATGACAGCATTTCCGGTCTGAATAATATTTTTACTATTGAAAGCAAATATTAACCCAAGTACAGGTGTGCGAAACTCACGTCTTTGGCAAACTTCTGAGCCTCTGGGTTCAGCTTGGCAACATATTTGTCGATGATGGCGATGCGCTTGTTGATCGCCTCGTAAGTCTTGGGGGCACGAGCTGCGAGTTCTTTGAGGAACTGGAAGATCTCTTTTCGCCTTGGATATTCACAAGTAAATTTGCTTGTTGAGCAATGACATTGAGTAGATTATCATACCTGATCCTTATTCTCCACCTTGAGAGTAGTATTCTTCAGGGCCGCCGACTCTTGCTCGATGGCCGCCTTCTCCTCGGGCGAGAGTTCCATACTGTCAGCGTCGGCTGGAGGCATTATTATATTAATCCGCGTAATGAGCAGATGTTAAAGGGCTTTCACGTTACTAAATGTTGTTACAGAGAACATCATCGTGTTAGGCGACGCTGCTTATTGAACGCAAAAGATAGGGCATTATCCTGACCTGTGCAAGTGTTGAAGTAAGCGTCAGCGGAGACGCCGAATCTCTTGGCCTCATCGGCGATGATCGACTCAGCGAGGGCCACATTCACGTCTTCGCCCCATACCTGAAATGCGTATTTAGCAATGACCGAAGTTAATGTGAATGCGGAGCTAAGGCTCGAACCTTCTGGATCAGCTTCTGACGATCCGTAAGGGGAGCGGCGAAGGAGACAGCGATGAGGCAGAAAAGAGCGAGTTCGGTACGCATGTTGTTTCTGCAAGTATTTTTTTGAGGAGAAAGGGCGTGATTTGCGCGTAATAGGGCCCTCAAGATTCTAAAGAGGTAGTGAGCAGTAGATATGAGTGAAGTGATTTCGTGAGCTAGACACCCGCTATAAGTACTGAGCGAAGCTATAATAATTGACAGGATTACTCTCTACCGTCTCTCCTAGCTACTCTCCTCTCTCTCCCTCGACATGCTGAGTCATAGGCGTTTTCTGTGCTGAACAGAAGGGGAAACTACGGGAAATGCCTAACTTCCATAACAGCGTGGCTGGGCGAGTCAGACACCAGCGGAGCAGCTGGAATAATAAAAGCATTCCGGAAATCGATTCGGAGAACCGTGTTTGATTGCCACTATTTCCGACAAAGTTTTCTCGCCTCCCTATCTCCATTTTCGTGTGTTTCCTCTCAGTGGATGCTGTTGGAGAAACTGGGCTAAAAGCTGACAAAGTTCCGAAAACAGGAATGAGCAAACTTTTACGTGGATTTTCGGATACTGCAACATATTTCTGTTAGAGTTCGCGAGAGGCTCTGCATTGTGTGCGCTCTATAATTATCTCGTGAGAGAAATCGCTAAACGGATTGATGCAGCTCCGTGCCTACCCTTCCCCTCTCTCTCTCTCCCATTTCGTTATTTTGATCCTCGATCACTCGTGGGTTCAGAATACCAGCAGATTATTAGTCATCGCAGTATGTACCCAGTGGAGTGAGAGAACGAATAAATTGAATTTCCTGTGTGGTAGGAAATACCACATCACCAGGGGAGGGAAAGGAACTTGCACTGGGTGCTTCGGGATAAATAATTTGGGAAAGATGATCATCCGTCTCTAATTCGAGTACTGAACTATGTGAATAACTAAAAACGGTATCAAGTGAGCTAAAATGCGTTAAAATGACCTTTCAATTATCAAAGAGGAATATTCCCCATTTTACACTAACAGTGTTATACCTATCGAATTAATTTTCTATTCATTCACATGAAATACGCATTAACAGTTTAGATATCACAAATTGACAGTTTCTCACATTCATAGAGACTAGTATTTGATAGTATTTGAATTTTATTCAGTAAGTAGTGTGTTAGTTTTGAAATACTCGGAAAATACTTATCGTAAAACGTGCACATAACATGCTCTTATTACACGAAATTGATTACCTACCGATATTCACTAATACTCTTTGTCTTTTCCCAAACACTTATTTACGAAATAATCAGAACGGATTTTGAAGTAATCCTCTCTTCAGAAGCTGTGGTAGTTTGATCTGTTGTGGGGAATGGATTGCCAACGGACCACGAGAAAACAATCCGTATTCGTTACCACAAATGTTATGTACTTCATCGGTCTCCCTCCACTCGAAATATCGCAACTTTTTCTCAATCTCACTTCAATCTTCCCCGAAATTTATGCACTTGTTATCATCGTGTTCATACGGTACTTTCGCGAGGGAGGCTACTGGGGCTGCTGCGGACGGAAGTCGTAGAGTCAACAGCATGGAAGACGGAATCGTCGATGCTGCCGAACATCGCAACCAATCACTTCACTAGGTCAAATTTTGAAAATAAATACTGTTTTTTTGATCAATTTGTAAATTCACGATTGTGTTTGAATAATGGAGCATCGTGCGTGCAAGTGTACCGATTCCTGCATTCTGGTATGCATGTGCTCTTTTGATGAGTCTGTTTGACAAGAGCTTTCAGGACTATTTGTTTTATTAGTTTTGTCTGATGACAAAATCTGCGGAAGCAATTCCCATATTTTTTGTTCGACTAATTGCTTTTCCGATCACGTATTGCTGTGAAGTTGTGTTGCTAATTTGAATAGTATTCGTCGAGTACTATTCGATAATCTCATTCTCAACTCTATTCGACCGGCCCATCTATTCGAAATGGAAAGATGACAATGATTCGAGAATGACGAGTCATTCACAAATTGTTTTGCATTTATTCCGAATAATTTTGCTTTCATCCAAACAAGAGCGTCCCACCGCGAGAGGGGGGAGGCGAACAATGGTGAATAACTCGATCAATCGAGAATAATAGTTCGAATAACATTCGGAATGAATGCAAATGCATTCACGAATGCCTTTCATTCGAGAATAGATTTGGAGAACTCATTCCGAATGAAACTCATTCACGAGTAAACTTGTGAAACTCAATCGTGAATGCGAATCATTCGACCTAACAGCACTACTGTGTAGGCGGAATTGGGATTCATGGGAGCTGCGGCGGTAGGACGTACCTTCTTGCGACGAGCGAACATCTGGAAAACACTATCATGACAGTTCCAGACATTGTCACGCCTTGACAATTTGCATGCGAAAAGCGGGAGTCGTGAGCAGCAAGGAAACCGAATTCGCGGTAGCGTGGAATGAAATCACGAGCATGGTGACGGCCGCAGGATCGATGGCTGGAATGAGCGATTCGCAAGTTTGTGTGACGGCATCAGTCGATTTTACCCCAACTACGGGATAAAATGTGGTGAACTACAGGTTAACGAAGCAGAGAACTCCAAACGGCACGATAACAATCACAACAGGCACCAGAGCCTGAACAAAATCCATTGAACATGCATCGTAGTTTTCAAATATGAGTGCAGGTTTTATCACGAGTATAGCCGCTATTCGCAATTAGAGGTTGGGAGCGTTGATTGGTTGTATCATATTTATCTTTTATTATATTCATTAAATTTATTTTAAATTATATTTATTATATTTATCACCTGTACCACTAGTGAGCTTGCCAGAGCTCGATGCAGTTGTTGCTTTTATATCTTCGGGCTGACATGCCTCACCTTGCTCAGGATGACGAAGGTGTGTCTGGCGATCTGTAATGGTGATGTCGGATCGAGACTCTCCTAGTTTCGCGTGCTCTCTCGCCGGTCAGAAAACAGATCGATCCTGCTAATCGAGGAGAGCTATTTCGCGATCCGGCATCACTATTCTGCAAGTATCTGTTCATCAAATCGGATTCGAGAACATTGTTTGTGACTGAGCTCGTGATCACTAAAGGCATTGTCGGGTGAGAAAGATGTTTAGAAAAAAGATGCGAACCCAGTACATATGGGCTCCAGACTAATCCAGTACCACTTGCTCTATCATTTCAACGTTTATCGATCTTTCATTTTCCCATGTTTTCCATCTCTAATCGCTCGATCATTCCTTGACTCGGGAAACGGATCGGTATGTTCACTGAGCGCGAGAATGATGGAGGGCCACGGGGTGCGAGATTATTAAGAATTGCAAGATTATGGCCTCGCCAACAACGGTTCTTGGGAAACATGTAAAATAGCAAATTTCCCAATAATATATTTCATTCTTTCTTAACAAGCCATCCCTAAAACTCATCCCATTCAGTTCCCCCCTCGTTTTCGAGTTCGTGTATGGTCTGTCTAACCGGCGATAGAAAATGAGCTATGAATCGATTGAGATAAGAAATGTCATCTCTACTATGAACTGACCGCGAGCATAAAGAAGAACGAGAAGGTAGGCAGGACGGCAGCAAGAAAGGTGTACGCGTAATTGTAATGGCAAGAGTTTGGCATTTGGCAGTTGTGACAACGCAGATCCGAATCACGGATTGCTTGCTCGAGCAATCACTATCCCGGATTTAGCGGTTGTAGTACAACGATAATAGAATGCGTCGCAGATAATGTACTGGAAAATCGCAAACAAAAGACATATTTCGTTACAAGCGGACCGTGTTGAGTTCCTTGCATATAAATATGCATGATTTGTTGTAAGTGATTCTCTAGTACATTATTTGTAACTGTTAGTTAAATATGTATGTTAAATATTTGTTTCGCATGAAGAAGCAATCGGTGCGCGCAAGGATCGTCTTGTCCCAATCACTGCTCAGATGCTGCTAACGATCATGGTCATAAATGCCAGCCTAGTTGAGTCGTACCTCGATGTAGCTCGGCCGATCTCTCAATCCATATTTTCCTGTCTGTAATCAGACTATCTGAGATTTAAAACATACACCCTACAGGAAAAACATATTCCTCATGAAATTATGACCTAGGATCAATTTTTTTAACGTAGAATTCAAAAATTTACCATAGGAAGTCGTATCTAAAAAGTATTTACTGTGGCACACTTTTCGTGCAATTGAAAAATACAACAGAGGCATTTCTTATCATCAGAAAATATTGTCTTATAGCTGATCGTTCTGCACACAACGCACAGTATCGACGGTTTTTCGAGCATGACTTTTTTGCTTTGAGTTTCAAGAGCTCTAGTGATCGAATTCGAATTCAGCGAATACACCAGGAAATGCTATAGTAATTTTTTTTTATAAATGAAAACTTTAGAAAAATTAACAATCTCACATAAAATGTAAAATCCGAACGATGCGTACAGTACGAGGAGTACGGAGATAAACGATATTTGCGCGGAAATGGAGAATTTAAATCGAGATAGAGGAGGAACGATCGCCTGTAGTGAAATAACCATTTGGCAAAGGATATCAAATGATAGCTCAGGATTTTCGATATACTTGAGATTCTGACAGCAGGGTCCGTACAACGATTTTGCATATTTTTGCCTAAGGGTGTCCTTGGGGCGTAGAGTTCGAAAACCAACCTTAGAAAGCTGTATTTTTAACGCCTCATTCCCTGCAGCACCCTTTCCCCTACGCTGTCGTAATTTATATCTCGTGAATGACGCTTTGGAGACCCACAAAGTTATGGAAATGTTGAAACATCTAGACGATATAAGACTCTTTACAATTGTGAGTAGAAGTTATGGCCTCCGAAATTTTTGAAATTGGCAGAAATGAAATGGTCCAGGGGATCAGATCAAAACGCTAGACCCTGGGTAAAATTGCATGAGGAATCGAATGAAAAAGTTTATTTGGCACAGCAGTATCAACAACTAATTTTTTTTTTTTTACTTTCATTTTGTGGTGTCTCGAGGCGCTGTTCATGAAATAAAATTTACGACAGCACAGGGTAAAGTGTGCCACAGAGAATGAGGCCTTGAAGATACCACCTTCAAAGGTAGATTATCGAACTATACACCCCTAAGTTATCCTAGTGATAAAATTTTTGACAAAGATTGCAAAATCGTTGTACCCTTAAAGGGACCTGGCAGAGATTGAACATGTGACCTTATTTTGAAGCTCACACTGTTTTAATAATATTTACAAAATTTAAAAATTTAAAAAAAATCCTGCGGTTGCAATAAAAATAAAGAAATTTATGGTGTGATTACGGTGGATCAAGTGGTGCGATGCGCGGGCAGCCATGAATTGAAAAGTCGTCCGGCGAACTGTGAACTGACTTTTCAAAGTGGCTCGGCTGCGAAATTTTCTTTTTTTGCGCATTTACTTATTTTGGTTGAGTTTTTTACCATTTGGCGTATTTATTTTCGTTCTAATGCGTAGTGCGATAGTTCTTCTATCTATTCGGTGCTAATTGACGTAATTTTGCTCGATGTGTAGCCTCAAAGTCGCGCTTTGGAGTGTGTGCAGGATAGAGAGCACATACCTATCCGCTCATTGTGATTGACTTTTACCATTTCGCGTTTTTATTTTCGTTCTAATGCGTAGTGCGATAGTTCTTCTATCTATTCGGTGCTAATTGACGTAGTTTTGCTCGATCTGAAACCTCAAAGTCGCGCTTCGAAGTGTGTGCAGAATAGAGAGCACATACCTATCCGCTCATTGTGATTGACTTTTATCATTTCGCGTTTTAATTTTTCTTCTAATGCGTAGTGCGATAGTTTTTCAATATATTCGGTGCTAATTGACGTGATTTTGCTCGATGTGTAACCTCAAAGTCGCGCGTGGGAGAGTGTGCAGAATAGAGAGCGGAGATCTAACAGCTCTTTGTGATTGACTTTTATTGTCCACTTTCCATTCTGAAAACTATCTTGCCAGTGATTCCGGCGAGATCTCACCGCCGAAATGACTGGGATGACTTATTTTCGCGATTTTTGTTACCAATTATTTACTTAGCTATGCTCCAAAGCCCGACAAACGGCTCGAATCCGCTTGTACAACGGCGGATGAGGAAGTGTGCGCGATGTGGAAAACCATCAAGCACCACGTTCACTTTCCCTGCTAACTCGAAGCTAGCTCTTCAACGACTATGGATTAGTTCTCTCGGACTAGACTCATCCGGAACCTCACGCGAACTAGAGGCTGTGCGTGCTAGGTTGACTGCCAAAGATGATGTACGGTGGTGCCACCTTCACATTGGAGTCGATGGATTGCCGAAAAAGGTAGCACTTGCTTCTATTTATCGCTTTGACGAGTAACCATTATTTTGAAGGAAACAGTTCGTCCTAGCGATGACAGAGATACAGGCACAGTAGAGGTAATAGTGATACTAGGTCTGCCCTTTTTATTGTCTTTCATAGAAACGGCGGAGGATTGGTGAGCCGGAGGAGGAAGTGGTAGATCACTTCGAGGATGGAGAGGGAGAAGGGGCATATGAAGGGAATGAGCAAGTGAGAACGAATAAGATGACATTATATTCAATAGTAGAAACACAACTAGTGCAAGACTACGTTAAAAATAGGACTATTACTGTTCCATTTATCTCTATGCTGATATCAGGACGGAAACGACGATTGGGGTCTAGGCGATAATGATTTCCACCATGATTCGATCAATGATCTACCATTCGAGCAACACGAGGTACTGTGCTGTAAAGCAATCGGGTAGATTCCATCATTTATGTAGATCAATAGCGGTAGAAAATACAATAGTGATGACCAACAAGAACAATCTACGATTCACTAAAGAGGTCACTTTGCTTTCCACTCTTTCCATTCAGCACACTATTTTGCCGTAATGTTATGCGATATAGTGTGCAGAATAGAGAGAGCTCAACCGTAATGTTATGCGATATAGAGAGAGAATAGAGAGACCGAAATGACTTCCCTATTATTCACAATTGAAATGAATTTAATCAAATTTGAATCTGTTTCTAATGCATTCTCCATATAGAGAGGGTCATTTAAAGTCCATAGGTGAAACAGTGAACCACTAGGTTTGGTAGTTTAAAATGACTCTTTCTACACAACATCATTTCTATGATCTGTGAGAAAACATGCACAATTAGGAGAGTCATTATTAAATTACCAAACCTTTTCACTAGTTGCCTGATACGGTAGTAGCTTTCTGCATTCTGCGCAATATCATGTGATTGTGACGTAAAACCAGTGTGCAGAATAGAGAGAGCTACTATTCGATTCGGCTACAGTAATCGAGTAACATAAATGTATCATTAAACAGTATAATACAATTGTCTTCATACTTTAGCCGTTGACTCCTCCTCGCCCCCTCTCTGTGTCTCAGCTTGCGATCGATGAGCGACCATCTGAAACACGAAGCGTGAATGTGTCTAGAATGAATTCGGGGGTTTCTAGTGTCCCTACTCTCATAACGGTTTGCACTGATCTGATATAATTGGTATCGAATTATGATTGAAGGAATCTTCCTTCCGCCCCTCCCAGAATTCTCAAACAACTGAATCCGATCAAGAAGAAGAGGAGGTGGAGGAGGAAGATTCCGTTCGGTCTGACTACTATCTAACAGCTAAGTCCAAGTTGGATTTATTGTTTAACCTAATAAATCACAAAGAAATTGACTTGTAAATTTAATCGACCCTTGCTCGTTTATGGAGCACTCAACGAGAACTTGTTTGAAGATAAAACGGATTAAATAACGATCGAAAAGCGTAAGCCACAATTTATGGTACGACTTACTTGTAGGACATTTTCCAAGACCAATCCATTCAGGTCTTCTGATTTCCCCATACCGGAAGCGTATTGTTCTTCTTGGCGAATTTCTGGAAAAGGATTTTCCAGATAAAGAACAAGGTGTTTAAAAAGGACCTGGACGTCAGGGATGCTGTTATCGTAGGCCTCATCTTCGTAAACTGTATCGGCCGGACAATCGAATGCCGGTGGCATCATCATGACTGGCTCTGGAGCCTGAAGAACAAGTAAATTAGAACAGTAATTAACCGTCAAGGCGAGATCGATTAAATTATAGCTATCGAGTAAAGCGACGAACAAATTAATACAAACTGTCAGACTGAGTACGAAAATTGAGGAGGCTTCCGTCAAAGTGCGAATTAGAGGTTAGAAGATCGCTCGTGTAAATCGCGCACAACGAAAACCGGGTCACAATTGGAAAAAACGTGGTCACTAAGCTACTACCAAACGGTGAATGCACAATTGACGAAGCAACGACTATAGACGACCCACTTACACGGGTCATTCAGGAGTTAGCACTGCTCTATACGTTCTGCACACCTTTCAAAGCGCGATGAGAGGTCAAATATTGAGCGATGTCATACCAATTTGCCATGAATAGATGGAATAGCTATCGCACTACGCATCAGAACAAAAATAAACGCGCGAAATAATAAGAGTAAATCACAATCAGCTATTATATCTCCGCTCTCTATTCTGCACACTCTCCCACGCGCGACTTTGAGGTTACACATCGAGCAAAATCACGTCAATTAGCACCGAATAGATAGAGGAACTATCGCACTACGCAATAGAATGAAAATTAAAACGCGAAATGATAAAAGTCAATCACAATGAGCGGTTAGGTATGTGCTCTCTATTCGGTACACACTTCAAAGTGCGACTTTGAGGTTTCAGATCGAGCAAAACTACGTCAATTAGCACTGAATAGATAGAAGAACTATCGCACTACGCATTAGAAGTAAAATTAAAACGCGAAATGATGAAAGTCAATCACAATAAGGGTTAGCTCTGCGCTCTCTCTTCTGCACACACTCCAAAGCGCGACTTTGAGGTTACATATCGAGCAAAATCACGTCAATTAGCACCGAATAGATAGAGGAACTATCGCACTACGCAATAGAATGAAAATAACCGCGCGAAATGGTAAAAACTCAATCAAAATAAGCAAATTTGCACAAAAAAGAAAATTTTGCTGAAGAGCCATGTTGAAAAGTCAGTTTCCAGTTCGCGGACGACTTTTCAATTCATGGCTGCCCGTAGATCTCACCACACACTCGATTCAACCGTAATGACACCATAATTGTTAAATTTTTCAAATTAAATTTTAAAATATTAATAAATTATTTAAAATTTTATTTTTTTCGCCTAAAATCTTGAATTATTATTCTAAACGCAATGCGTTTGGGTGTTGTTTCTATGTCACATCCCTTTAAATCTCACATATTTTTGAATTATAATTACTTGAATGATATTTTTTGTAGTGAAAAAGATGACCTGATGGCGGTATATAAAAAGTGCGAAGTAAACCAGACCGCCGAGGGCTATGAGCGAATGTATAAATGCCTGATATTTTATTAAGAGACTGTCCAGGAGCTAGTGGAGAAGGTCCATGGATGGCAAAAAATAGATTCCCCCCATACTTTTTTCCTGAACTGGGGGTCCCAAGGGATTATGGCAGGCACCACTAGCTAAGGTCTCAGGTAGACTTTGGCAGAGTTACAGTACCCCCTATTTTGGGGATCGAAAAATTCGATATTTCGAAAGTATATAAATAGTAGTTTATCTAACGTATTTTCACTCGTAGAAAACGAATTTTTATGTTAGAGCTCATGAAACGGTCATTTTGAAAAGTTATGGTCGAAAAACCGATTTGTTTGGCCGAAAATCGTCGAAATCGAGCTATTGCAAATTTATATGTCCGAAGTGCACTTTCTAGCTATTATATTAAGATTCTACATCAAAAATTAGGTCTATTGAATTTTTTTCAGAATTTTAAAATGGGGGTATTTTTGAATTCGACGTCCGAACATCTCCAAAGGTATCGATTCGATCAAACTCGTTTCGAGGGTCAAACACTTTGGCTCTGTCTGAATAGGAGGGTTTTTTCAAAGTTTCCCGGTCTCAAAAAAGTTTCCGGTCTCACATTTTTTTCCAATCTTCTAATCTCGGGTATTCTCGGTTTCTCTCCGCAGTCCTCTCAATGTTCTGAGACAACCATCGACTCTGAATAATATGAGGCCGGTCGCCTACTATTCAATCATACATGCACAGGGGTTGGGACAGCGATTTTTAGAAACCTCGTGAGAAGAGGTTCTCGAGGGTGCTAATCATCATGGTCGTCTTCATTTTGCACCTAATCGATCAGTGCGGCCAAGATGCAACTGGGCTGCAAATTACGATTTTCCAATATCTCAGTTTCTAGTTGAACAAATACTCTAAAAATGTTACTCGGCCGGTAACCGACCATGGGGAATCTAACCATGGTAAGCACGATGTCCCAAAAATGAGCATCTCTTTTTTTTTTTAAATTTTTTTTTTATAAATAGTGTGGGGTAAAATATTGCAATCTTCTTGCTATGCTTCATTTTGTAAGCATCTTTCCCTCTCGACACCACGCAGTTCGGTCGTCGAGAGCGGAATTGAATGAGTTTCAATCGTTTACTCTGCATATCTAGGTGGTGAACAATGAATCAGCGATGGAAACGCATTCAATTTCACGTTCTTCGAGCGAACTGCGCGGTGTCGAGAGGGAAAATGCTCAATAAATGTGGTATAGCAAGAAGATTGCAATATTTTACACCACACTATGTATGAGGCGAATCGCGAGATATTCGAGAACCCTGCGGACTTAGGATTGTTGTACACCCGTTTCCGCTAAAAAGTGAAAGTTGAGTACTTTGATTGATGCTCTACAAAACTGCGTTGGCCGATTTTCGATATCTGTTCGCATCTCAGAGTATTGGTCGGTCAAATTGGGTACCCAACGATTTTTTTGCAGAAATTTTCTCCAGGAGAATGGTCATAACTCGCTTCAAAATGATGCTAGTAATTTTTCCAAAAAAGCGTTCGCATGTGGAAAGATAGGGTAACATTTTGTCTGTTGACAATGTCATTCCATGTTCATGCACTAGTGCGGGGTGGTCGGGTATCAAAAAAAGTTATGTAACTTTCCAAATCGGCAATTCTACAAGAAGCCCCAAAAAGTGATCTTAGAAAAACCATGTGCCAAACACCACCTCCAATATCAAAAAGATCGGAGGTGGTAAAAAAAATAAGCTCGCACTTTTGTTCGAAAAACCTGCGATTTTTGCAGTTTTTCATCGTTTTACAAGCACAACTTTTTTCTCTTAAGTTCCCATGAGCTCCCCTATCAAAATTCGGAATCAGCACAAGAAAATCCACTAGAAAATCCTAAAGCCATATTTTTTCGAGATGAAATTTTTTTCCAACTTTGGCCATTTTTCACCATGTGGTCCCCCCTTTGGTCCGATTTTGGTCGAAAACTGTTTGCCTCAGAATCATGTCGCTATAGGATTTTCAGGCTTATTTTCGAGCGTAGAAACCGAATTTGCTAACGATTTTTCGCATGAAACCTCGAAATAAAAACGTTATAACCATAATTCAGATCAAATTTTTTTTTGCGGCGATATTTTGTCTTGCATAACTTTTTTATTTCGAGGTTTCATGAGCTCTAGTTAGCAAATTGAAAATACGCCTGAAAATCCTGTAGCGACATGATTCTGAGGCAAACAGTTTTCGACCAAAATCGGTCCAAAGGGGGGACCACATGGTGAAAAATGGCCAAAGTTGGAAAAAAATTTCATCTCGAAAAAATATGGCTTTAGGATTTTCTAGTGGATTTTCTTGTGCTGATTCCGAGTTTTGATAGGGGAGCTCATGGGAACTTAAGAGAAAAAAGTTGTGCTTGTAAAACGATGAAAAACTGCAAAAATCGCAGGTTTTTCGGACAAAAGTGCGAGCTTATTTTTTTACCACCTCCGATCTTTCTGATATTGGAGGTGGTGTTTGGCACATGGTTTTTCTAAGATCACTTTTTGGGGCTTCTTGTAATATTGCCGATTTGGAAAGTTACATAACTTTTTTTGATACCCGACCACCCCGCACAAGCGCATGAACATGGAATGACATCGTCAACAGACAAAATGTTACCCTATGTTTCCACATGCGAACGCTTCTTTCGAAAAATATCTAGCGTCATTTTGAAGCGAGTTATCACCATTCTCCTTGAGAAAATTTCGACGAAAATTTCATTGAGTACCCAATTTGACCGACCAATACTCTGAGATACGTACCGATATCGAAAATCGGCCAACGTAGTTTTGTAGAGCATCAATCAAAGTACTTAAGTTTGACTTTTCAGCTGAATCGGATTTACAATTTTCCAAAATCCGCGGATCGTCAATTTCTCACGAATCTCTCGCGATTCGCCTCTTATACAAATATTGATCTTCTCGATCAAGCGCATCTTCTGATCGTAAAATCAGACTCCACTGCCTCCACATATTCAAAAAGAATAGGTCAAAAACGAGATGCTCATTTTTGGGACATCGTGTTTACCATGGTTAGATCCCCCATGGTCGATTACCGACTGTTTAAAATTTTCAGAATATTTGTTCATCTAGAAACTGAGATATTGGAAAATCGTAATTTGCAGCCTAGTTGCAGCCTGACCGCACTGATCGATTAGGTGCAAAATGAAATCGACCATGATGATTAGCACCCTCGCGAACCTCTTCTCACAAATTTTCGAAAAATCGCTGTCTCAGTCCCTTATTGAATAGTAGGCGACCAGCCTCATATTAAAATGAGTTCAGTGGTAAACTGGTTCAAGAATTAAAGCCCGCTTGAATTCACCTGATGTGCATTTCAGTTGAAACACACAACTATGGTAGCCTCGGAAAGTCTTCGGGAACTTGTTCATTCGTTCATAACTTTTGACTCGTATGAGATTTCTTGCTCATACTCGGTCATGACATAGCACACCCACCGAGTGTTAGGGATATTCTATTGGGATATCCCTGGTTGTTGCGTAGTGATGACGCAATCAAGCAATAGTTTTTTTAAAAAAAACAATCGATATTCTTACATGGATTTTTCCCTGCTCACCAAACTTGATGAGAATTTAGACAAGCCGGAGGGCTACTTTTTAAAGATACTATTCCATCGCTCATTGGCTGAAGAATTATTTTAACACGTGTATCTGCGAGAGCAGCCCCGAAACAATTTGCAAAAAGTTGGCCTGGTCTCATTCATACTATTATGGGAGAATACATTGGGGACTAGGATTCGAAAAATACCGGTCATATGTCTCAGGACCGGCTTTTAGGAAATATCCGGTCGCGGTTCCGGCTCTAGTGTATCTCAGATCCTGAGATAGAAAGATGACAAAAAGCTCAAAAAACGCCGAAAAATCAGTCGAAAAACGTTTATGACAAGTGCGACACGATCGAAGAAGAATGGAGAAAGTTGTGATTGAAATTTGACCATCTCTCACACAAAATAAATCGTTTCAATATTATCGAGCCACAACACAGGGACTTATTTTAGAATGTGAATGAGCAAGTACCCTAGTGTGTCATAAAAAGTAGAAAACAAAATTTTTATGTAGGATTGAGGTATGTTATGTCATTGAAAGTGCCGAACTCTCGATTTTTACAGTTTATCGAGTACAGCTTTTTTCCTTCGAACTTTGGTGAGCTGTAATGTCGATTTTCGAAATCTACGAGCCAAAATACGCTAGAAGCATCTATAGTCATATTGTTTCAAAATTCAAAATTTTCAACTTTTTAGTGACCCCGGTTCGAGGCCATTTTTGGCTATAAAATTCCACATCCAAGAATAAAGTCGCTATAAAGTTTCCTGACGTATTTTTGCACGTAGAAACCGAATTTTCACACTAGAGCTCACAAAACCGTGAATAAAAAAAATAATAAAAAAACCATATGAAATCATTTTATTGCTCTTAACTTTTTTTCTTTCAAGGTTTTGAGAGCTCTAGAGTGCAAATTCGACTTCAACGTGCAAAAATACGCTTGAAAACCCTATAGCGCCGTTATACTGATATTTCGACTTTTTGACCTAAAAATGGCAGGGGTCACTAAAAAGTTGAAAATTTTTAATATTGAAACAATCTGACTATAGATGTTTCTAACGTATTTTTGCTCGTAGATTTCGAAAATCGACATTAGCGCTCACCAAAGTTCGAAGGAAATAAGTTGTGCTCGATAAACTGTAAAAATCGAGAGTTCGGCACTTTCAATGACATATAACATACCCTAATCCTACATAAAAGTAATGTTTTCTAATTTGACACACTAGGGTACTTGCTCATTCACATTCTGAAATAAAAGTCACAGTGTTTTGGCTCGATAATATTGAAACGATTTATTTTGTGTGAGCGATGGTCAAATTTCAATCATAACTTTTTTTTAATCCGACAACATTTGACAAACAAATCGCAAATTTTTGTAAAAATGTGTGGGAATTTGAAAATTTCATTATGATGACGAAATGCAAAGAAATGTTGTGCAATATCACGGCATCCGGAAAACAGACATAGGGCGAACGAAAACGTGAAACTAAAAACTACAAAAGCAACAGGCGTAGTTGCCTGAATGCAACGGGTGCAAGTGCCTGAATCACGATCGCGCGGCTCAAAATGTCTGATTTTTACGTTCCGGACCGCCGAATCGCAAAGTGAGCTTGGCCGTCAGGGTAATATTACCGGTGCTCAGGCACTTTGCACCGCAAGATCGTGATTCAGGCTCAACTTATTTCTGTAGGATTTCACATTCGCGGGCGGTTCCTGATTTGACCCTGATGAGCGGGAACGCTTCGTTCGCCCTATGTCGGTGTTCCGGGTGCCGTGCAATATGCTTATTACCAAACCTGAAGTTACATGAGACAATAAACTAATTTTTACCCCTTTGGCAAAGGGAAAATATAGAAAAAGGGATTTTTCTGAAGTTTGTTTTAATTGGATAATTTTTTGAAGGTGTTCGTATTTGTTGGCTCAAGTGTTGAAAACTTAGAACAGCAGATGCTCAATTCAACGCCACATAGCAGGAATTTTTTTAGTATCGTAACAATAAAAACATTGATAAATTTGCATTACTTTCCGGACACCCCAATACTCACTGTAACCGAGTGCCTAGTGACAATGAAAACGAAGGGAGCTTCCATTGGGTGTCGACAGTATGAAGACATGGCACCTGAAGTATTGATTGGATAGGCTCCTCTCAGAAGAAAAGAAAAACGAAGCCAATGAAACCACTGGAAGAAGTGATGCACATCCGAAACGGTGAATGGCTAATCGAAAGGGAGGACTGCGGGATATCTTATACGCCTGAATTATTTGGTTTTCATGTCGCTTTAAGGTGAGTGTCAATTAGTGAGGCAATCGCGGACAAGATCACCTGTCTCACTCTCGAATCAAGTAAAAATGTCGTGATTCTCGGTAAATTGAGTTTACTTTACGTATCGAAAATTTTATCTATCGCAATCGCGGACTGAATCACCTGGTTCAATTTTGACCCAAGTAGAAATGTCGTGATTGGTAAAGTCTCGAAAATTTTATCTACGATAACTTGCTGAAACAAAAATTGAACAGTGCAAACAATTAGATCATAAGAAAAGCCATTCGATGGGTGTTTACACATCTCAGAATTGCTTTGAATTATTATGTGTTTATTAATTCAGAGGCGAAAACTTCGCAGCAACGATTTTGCTCACTCTGCGATTTGACGATGCGAATAAAAAAAAACGAAAATATGGCCTATTGTAACACAAACACTTCTACTGATCTCGCTCGGAGTATTTGAGTTGTCTTTTTTTGTTATAAGAATACAACTATTGTTGTCTGTCTCGTTCACTGAATGAGTAGGCAGGGCGAAATACTGGATTACTATCAAGAAATGCGAATCAGCGGAACTTGAATCATTCAGGGTCAGGCGGATATTCACCGAATCATCGATACAATCAGAATAGTCTACGATCATATTATCTTAATATAATTGTTAACCTGCTGGGACCAATCATCATGCATGCATAATATGCAAATCTGACAATCGCATTCCACTTAATCAATAGTAAGATGAATTTATCAAAGACAAATATAAACAAATAATTTAACTCAGTGGCGAGAACTTCGCGGCAATGGACATGAAAAATTGCTCGATCTGTGACTTAACGATGCGGATGGTAGCATTGATGCAGAAAGTCTGGTCGAGCGAATCCTTGGCTGACTGGGAAAGTGCTTGATAGTCGGAGTAGATCTGCAATACAATTAT
Organism: Pristionchus entomophagus; assembly: GCA_036245825.1. Lineage (NCBI taxonomy): Eukaryota > Metazoa > Nematoda > Chromadorea > Rhabditida > Neodiplogasteridae > Pristionchus > Pristionchus entomophagus. The sequence continues at coordinate 4,966,095 of BTSX01000004.1, read as the reverse complement.
CAAATATGTAGAAAAGTGTGTATATTTTAGGAATACATCACTCCCCGTTGTATGTGCTCTGTCAACTCTTTTTGAGATCGATTCAAAGTAATACCACCACCCAGTGATGCTGTCTCAATCTCGTTTACTAACGGGTTCAAAGTCTCAGAGCATGATGATGGAATCGGAGACGAACACTTACCTTTTTCGCAGCTGCTCCGAGGTTCATGATCTGCTCCATTCCCATTTCCCCGGGATTAGACTGCGCCTTTGCGATGCTCACAAAGGCGGCCTCAATAGCATTACCGGCCTGGAAATGGGTTTTCAATTAATTGAGGAACACAAGGTCAGTAATAAGAAACCCACGTCTTTAGCGAACTTCTGAGCCTCCGGATTTAGTTTGGCGACGTATTTGTCGATGATGGCAATGCGCTTGTTGACAATCTCAAGGGTCTTCGGGGCACGGGCACCAATTTCTTTGAGGAGCTGAAAATCGCAATGCATCACTGGTTGGATGTTGTTTTTCTGAGTATAATCAGAAAACGAGTCAGGCCGACATACCTGGTCCTTGTTCTCAATCTTCACATCCTTGAGAGATTCCAAAGCAGCCTTCTCTTGCTCGACGGAGGCCTTTTCTTCGGGTGTGAGTTCGAATTTGTCAGCGTCGGCTGATGAAATAGTATGTTGATCCTTGATCTCAATCCGTGACTAATGGAACGATAACGAATGAAATGTGTTCGAACCTGTGCAAGTGTTGAAGTACTCGTCGTTCGAGACTCCGAATCGTTTCGCCTCATCAGCAATGATGCTCTCAGCGAGGGTCACATTCACGTCTTCGCCCCACACCTGAAATGTATCTAGCTATTAACAATGAGTACATCTGACATTAGCCTAAGGACATAATGAAAGCTAGGACAATGCTAAGGAGGAGCTGGGCTCGAACCTTCTGGATCAGTTTCTGACGATCCGTGAGGGGAGCGGCGAAGGAGACAGCGAAGAGGCAGAAAAGAGCGAGTTGAGTATGCATGTTGTTTCTGCAAGTATTTGTTTGAGTAAGATTGGCGTGTAATGGAAGGTGGTCAAAAGGGTAACGATGATGGTATAGGACGCTCAAGATTCTAGAGAAGTAGTGAGCACGAGATATGAGAGAAGTGATTTCATGAGCTAGACACCCGCTATAAGTACTCTGGGAAGCTATCATAACTGACAGGATTACAAACTGCCGTCTCTCCTAGCTACTCTCCTCTCTCTCCCTCGACATGGTGAGTCATAGGCGTTTTCTGTGCTGAACTACACGGAAAACTACGGGAAATGCCTAACTTCCATAACAGCGTGGCTGGGCGAGTCAGACACCAGCGGAGCAGCTGGAATAATAAAGCGATGAGGAAATCGAAAAGGAGAAACCTTCCCGATTATTCGTTATTGTATCACTCAACCATTTTCTCTCCTCCCTGTCTCTGTTATCATGGCTTTCCTCTCAAAGGATGAAAAGTGGGCGATAAACTGAACATTTTTCGAATCAACGCGATCAAAACTTAACTTTGAATCCGGAAGCATCTTTATGTTTGATTTTGCGAGACAAGAGGTATTGTGTGCACTCAATAATCATCTCCTGAGTGAGATCAGAAAACCGAGAGACACAAAGCCTATTCCCTCTATCTCTCTCTCTCTCTCTCTCTCTCTCTCTCTCTCTCTCTCTCTCTTTCTCTCTTCCAGCAACCGCGTTATTTTGATCCTCACTCACTCGTGGGTTCAGAGTACCAACATATTATTAGTCATAGACGTGTGTACACGGTGAAGCGAAAGAGTGGAGAAATTGGATTTCGTGTGTTGAGGGAAATATCGCATCACCAGGCGATTGTGAAATTGCATAGGCAGCTTGGGAATGGATAAATCACTGAATTTCGAAAGGATGATCCTTCATCTCAAATTCAAGAACTGCATTCTGTAAAACAAATCGGTGGAAAGAGAACAAATTCGAAGATACAGTGTCCCAATTACCTTTAGTATAAATATAATCTTTAATAGATATTTCGCTTGTCTGATAGCCTAAATACAGTCTACCACTTGCAAACGCTCTTAATTATATTTTAAAATTGATGCATTCCGAATTCTGCACGTACTACTCGAAAAAAATTGGCTAGTTTTGCAAACAGACTGACATGAGAATTGTGGAACATACATTTTGAAGGAAAAAATCGTCGAAGAATCATAAATTTTTTATGCACACTGATTAAAAGTACCAACGTTTATATAATTCAGATAAATACAACTTGAAAGATAGTACAAGCACGACAGATGCAAATCAACAGATGCAATTTCTGCCCAATTTTCATTAACTTGCGCTTTCTCACTCTCCTAGGAACATGTCTTCATGGCAAGCTCAATTCTATTACTGACAGTAGCATCAGTAACTGATGTAGTATTTCTGTTCTTGAATCAGTGTCATTGTTGGAACAGGTTGAATCTGTTCGACCAAAATTCCTAAACGGATTGTTTGCGTCTTGGGTAATGGCATTATTTTTTCCCATGCAGGTAATCCAGCTCTCAGTAACATTATGAAACAATTCCATTTCAGTTTATATGTGTTCTTTAGAACCATGTCAATGGCTAACTTTCGGAAAATCTCTGAATGCCAACTCTGAATATTATGCACGGAATTGTGGTAAGGTGCACTTCTAAAATATAAAGTTCAGAACGAAATTACATACTTTTCAGTCTCTCGTCCATGCAACTAGTTTTGAACTACTGTTGCATTTTACAGTGCTCTCTGAGATCTCAGGGTGTGATATGATCCTAATTTAAAATGATTGGACGATTTTTAACAGATTTGTCCTTTCGAACTACTTGAATTTGACGATTGGCTTTGTTGAGACGTATGCTGGGATTGTTTTTAATTCTTCGAAAATTCCTTTCCAGCTTTGCATCTGAGTTCCAATTCCACTGTAGTTTCGCAATTGCTTTGGGTCGTCTTCTCTCACGTGTTGCACCTGCTTTTCTAGTGAAAGTGACTTTCAGTTTCCTTACCAAAATCATCTGCAGCTTCTCTCAGGTGCATCATCGACTATTCGTAAGCGTCGTACTAATTGGAATTATCCTATCTCTTCTCTGCAGCACGTCTGTTATAATGAGGTACAGCAACACACACAAATAACACAAATAAACACAAATGGAAAAGTTCCCGTACCATCACAGTGATGACTTCGATCGCGGGCATATCGCTGATCCAATGTACATCATTCCTAACTATCTCTACCTGGCTATTACCTCGACTCTTGCGTTTACCTGTGAATTCTCATGATATATATTTCGGAAACTCACAATTTCAGGTAACATTATCACTGGAGGACAATATCTAATTCATCGCACGAAACAATACGACAAACGCAGCGATGAGGAAAGAAGTGAAATACACTCGTTGCTCTATGAAAGTTTAATTTCGAGGACTGGCCTTCTTTTCACATGCCTCGATCCTTTTCCAAGTACTCTCCCTCGTTTGCTTGGTAGGTCACTTTGGAATATTCCTGATAATGAAATAATACAGATTCTCAAAGCATTCTATCCCGAGCTGGGCATATCTGCATCTTTTCTTGTTTGCGTGAATGAAATGACACACGAGCAATGATTTTTACAGGTACTAGTTTCATTCAATATCGTCATGCCGATCTGGTTTACCATTTTATTCTCGTCATCGCTTTGGAGGTTCGACATAATCTCTACATTTTTTTGCCATTCACACTTAATCGTTGCCTTTGTTTTCAGAGTACTCTTCAGCAACACTCGAGACAACCTCTTTGTGGAAGATAGCCATGAATATATTCGTAACAAAGACCTTCTCTGTGAGGTTGCCACGAGCCACGAGCGAGACTGGTCGGCCTATAACTGTGCCGTTGGAATAATCATGATAAATAGAGGTCCATAAATGACAGTAAAATCACAGATGGATATTGTAATATTCTTACTAGGCTTACTCACCGTTACGATGTTCACAAAACATCACGATTCGAGCAAACACTCTCTGACGGTTTTAGAAATTATACGGGTTGTGAGTGCCACTCAGTTGGCAAAGTTCAATACTTATTGATTCTGGGTGACACTATTTGTAAGAGAACCGTGACAGTATACAGCTGATCTGACGATTTTTTGCGTTTTTTTCTCATTCGCGAAGATTAGACTGGCAGTTTCATCGTATTTTATCGCCGTATTCCAGCCCGATTCGCATGAAAGGAGCTGTGGCTCGGATATCTGGCTTGAAATGTTCAATAGGGAAGGTTGAGAACTTACTTTCTCTTCCTCCCCAATCTCAATTTCCATCCCAACCATCTCATTTCAATCTGCACGATCGCAATCTGAACAAGACACTGAAGAAGTTCCGATTTTGTTGGGATACGTTACCCGATCACACTTGCGGAACCACGTTGCCATTGTTCGTTTGAACCCAGCAATGAGTGATTTGATGTGTGATAATCAAGGAAGCGCGTGCAGTAATCCGAGAAGGGAAATGATAGACCATAATCATCGTCTCGGCTTTGCGATTTGCATGCCCGTTCGTGGGACGCCTTGTTCTCATCGCACAATGATAATCCTTACAGGCTCTAGAAAATGATATATAGAATGGGCGTTATTGGGAGTGCAGAAAGGCATGTGATTTTACCACGAAACGTGTGCTATTCAATGGTTGGTTTCGGGCGCTCCATATCCATCAGAATGTACTCCCAGGGAAAGTGTTTTTTCCTGTTTTTGCCTAGTTTATTTTCATCGAATATGAATACGACTATGTATCACTGTTTCTCAATGAGTATGGTACCTAGAAATAAATATTATTACTTCTGATTATATCGAGTTCAATTTGCGATTTCTCCAGGTTGAGCATCAGCGTAGTATTGTTATCGCTATCGTGAACTTGTTCAGCTTATCGTATAGCTCATGCCTGCTTTACATCTCTTTATTTTAGGGAACGCATGTTAATGATGAGACTACGCAAATACACAGGATCATCCGCTCTTTTGCGTCCAATCCATGTTGTACTGAGAGGTGAGCATCACGGTCTGAAATAAGCTAATGTCCACGTTGACCGTACTCTAACCGCTTTTTTCTCAGATTGTCTGGATACTATAAACATTCACTCATGCTAAAGTGTTAGCACTCGGAATGACAAATCGGAACCCGCTCCCACATTTAAATTGATCTTTCGTTGGTCAGACAAGCGAAAGATAATGCTAAATGAGGAGAGTCGGGTTCCGAATCGAAATTCTCAGTTCGCACATTGAGTGGAGCGATGGCGCAGTTCCACGCTGCTTGAGTGGAGGCAGTCTTGGCGGTGTTGATCATCTGAACATATCTGTGTCCTTTCCCTTCCTAATCGTGGTTTGCATCTATAGAAATAGGAAAATGAACGCCACGGAGCAGGCTTAGGCATCGATGGTTCCTACATCCTCCTTCACCCACATTCTGCACCAGCTTTTTGGTGAGCACCGACGTGGCGATGGTGTAGGCCTGGTTCGTCTTCTGCACATCCGTCTTCTTGTTCTTCGTCATCATCTTCATCTTGTTGATGATCTCAACATTGTGTGTATTGCCAGTTCCCGAAATCTACTATTCCGCTGATCCAATATTATTCTGTATGCAAAATGTATCCGTTCAATGACTGTACACATGTACAGAATGATGTGTGGTACGGCTTCTTCCTACAGGCACACCTCACCGCATTGTAGGGCTTGTTGAGGATCTTCTTGAACGCTTTGGAGAGAGTAGACATGGCGTCAGTCGTCGTGACTCCCGCTTTCTAAGTTGCATGCATAAACTAGTTTTCCATGCTATTCAAACATATGAATCTCTAATTTGTAGTTGCTTTATGAGTATTTTTCATCAAAAAGATAGGTGGATCCGCTCACCTGGAGACAGCTGTTGAACGTGCTCAGCATGGCCATCGCGGGCATCATCTTGGTGGTGGGAACGAGGGAGATGGCGTTCTTCATGAGGTTGTCCGTGATCTGATCCCACGTCTTCTGTGCGACGAGATCCGTGAAGATGAGTGTTGTGGCCTGTAATATATTTCACTTAGTTAGGATAATGTTGGTCGGATTCGGAATGCGCATTCTTCATACAGGTTATGCATAACATATGCTGCCAGAAATCGAAGGAGCTTCTCCTGTTATTGCTGAGTAGGTAATTCAAGGATTGACTCTATTCATTTCGCGCGCTCTGTCGCTTCTCTGACCGGTGAAAGAGTATTCAAAATGAGGAGAGTCATAAATCAACTTGCATTATCAACCTTATTGCTGAGGACCGATTACCTTGGGTTCATTCGCTCCGAGATAAGTAGTGACGAGAGTGGTGACTTTCTTGTCGAACTTGGGCTTCTGACAGCATGCAATCACAGTGCAAAGAGCGAGAAGGACAAGGAGTCGCATCTGAATGCGGATTGTGGATAGTCGCTGTCGTGTTAATCGCCATTTATACCCGCTATTCACGGTGCGGATCAGGGATGTGCAAGAAATTACTCGTCCTCCTAATTTCTCATGCTCTATCGTCCCACTGCCGAGAGACAATGCGAAGGAGAAGAGTGCGGGAATTTAGCGTATTCCTCGCACGAATTCGTCACAACTCGTGGTTTGTTGATGATCCGCCCGATCCCATAACATTTTCATAGAGATAGAAGAGAAAAAAGGATTATTACCATGAGATTGAAAAGACCATGTATGAAGTTCAGCTGGTGACAATGAGCTCGTTATGGTTGATGCGATTATCGGATTGAAATGAAGAACGGAACAAGAGCACGTTTGAACGGATTACACGGATGATTGAAATAATTCACACAAAGTGCCCACCTTCGTACTGCAACGCTCATTCGTAATTCATGGGAGGTTTTCCATGTTTTGCTCTCACTTTATATTCGTTGGTGCAATCTGAAGAGCGACAACAGATAGATCGTGAAAACGGGGTTGACCTCGAAGATTGGCTCGCAAATGTGCACTTCACTCGTCTTGTGCAACTTTTCCAACACGAGGAAATGGAAGTAACTGTCTTTATCCACTATTTCATTTGAATTCACAGGAATCGTTCACAGTTTGTTAATGTATACAACCGAAAATTTGAAACTGTGACTTTGTCCTTCGATGGTTTCCGAATGAAAAGAAGAGCCACTGATCCCTGAAGAATGCATAGTTACTAGTGTTACGGAATTTACTGTTCCTTACTCGGATTATGGGTATAATCCATAAGCCCAGAGCGATGAAATGGGTCATCAGTCCTATTGGAGATCCTCGTACGACCGCGTAAATCAGCACACAGATTGGGACAAATGTGACGCCGAGTGGGAGGACAATCTGCCGTGGTTCCAATTGAGATCATATGGGTCATGGTGATTGGCTAGATTGCGGGATTTAGCGAGGGACCCTCTCATGCTCGCTTGCTTTACTATCGCCATGTGCTATGAGCTCAATTGGTACCACAACCAATGTGTTATTCTGAATCTAATAGCAAATAATGTGATATTGATAAACACGGAGTCTCGGTACTTTGCGAGCATTTTGGCCTTTCTCTTGCAATGAGACTCATAGTCCCATACTCGAATATTAGGCCCTGTTGTTTTAATCACAAGATCAAGATACTTATTATCCTCGAATAGCGGATTTCGATTCACATTGCATTCAACAAATCTCCGGGTGGTCTGAAATTACCGAGACATCGTCTCAACACCAACCTGAAGTGTCAGCATAGCCATAAATCGTCTTTGCAGTACCATAGTCCGAACTGACAATTTCACGTCGTACGAGGCTAGTATACGACGACTTTTCATGTAATGTAAGAAAATGCGAATATCGCATACGACATCAAATAGGTGGGAGCTATCGCTCCGAACACGTAATGGATAGCGGTTGTCTGCTGAAGAAAAAAAACAAGAAAATAAATTATGTTTTGATTTTAAAAATATTTACACGATCTTCCGACGGCATAAGGAGCAAAATGGTCACCATTATTGGGAGTATGGACCTTTCTAACAATTTCATCAAAAACGTCAGCAGAATGGAGTATTGTTGAGTATGACTGGAAAGATTAACATTACATCACAAATGTGAAATAACAGGCAAATTGACGATTATTATTAGCATTGCCATATTTAAGTGGAAATATTGAAGAACAAGATCACCATTGACCAAGTCAACATTGCCACGCAGATTCCGTGTGACAGAATGAAACGTAGCCGTGCAGACATTTGAGGTCTGTGCAATTGAGCTGTGATTAGAAGATGATGGTGCAATTTTACTTGCTGAGAGTGAGATACTGGACGACCCAAGCTCCCGGTATCAGTTGTCAATGAACACGCATTGGTTCAGGAGGAAGAAGGACATGTAGGCAAGACCACGAGATAATTCCTTCTATTCTCCGATTATTTCCACAAAATTCCGAAAATAGCTACTTGAAACATGGTGGGAATTGTTCCATACAGCACCAGCACGTAATAGTCATTGTAGAAAATGTACGCCTGCGAAAGCAGATGAATCATGTGCTTGCACGATGTATTCACCGTGTTTGACACAACCAAATCCAATCCCGAAGCGAGCACTCCTTGGATGGACGGAACATGATACAGACCCTGCAGGGTAAATGGGATTGCCCTCTTGCATCCACATAAGGTGGATGACCCGCATGTTTACAGCGGTTCCAATAATACCTGCGACTTCGGATGTAACTCATCAGCTAAGTGAAATATGTACATATTATTGTTTCAAGAAGTCGAAGAAGTTCAAGAAGTGTTTCGCGAACTATACCGGGAAAGAACAGTCGGACAGGTAGTTTTTCTTGAACGAACAAATGTGCCAGACACTCCCTCAGTAATTTGTATGTTCGGAATGATGTAGTACTGTCATAATCTGTTTGTTACTGGTAAAAATCACGTGAGCTCAAGATTTAGAATAACAAAGCAATCAACTAACAATGCTATCTAATAAATCACTCAATGAACAATCTAAAAAATGAAAAAAAAGAACATTTATCGTTTTATATCTGATTTGCAATAGATGCGCGGAATAAGATGAGGGGAAGTGGTTGGTGAAAGCGTGATGGGTGTTCTAGCTACTCCTGGCGCTGAGGAGAGAACCGCAGCAAATAATTTCGTTATTATGTTTCTTTTATTCTTAAGAAAATCTTGCAAATTCTAGCTTTCTCTGATTTCATGTATATTTCCTAGAATCCGCAGGTCGACAAATGTTAGGAAAGATACAATGACAATCAAGCCGATATTCATATCTTTGTACTTAAAAAAAAATCCTTTCCAATTAATACATGATTGTAATTACGACATGCCATGCATCTCATTCAACGACAATACTCAAGATGTTATTTGCATTTACGAGAATGGTACTTGTGTGGATTGCATTTTCAGAAATGTCACCAATACAAATTATATAACTACTATACGTTGTATTCGTTCATTGACGTATCGTATTTCTTGCGCCTGATGAAATACGCTCGATGGCGAAAGTTAGTATGCAGACAACCACAACAGTCGTGAGAGCTTATTCAGGCAATGGGATTCAATAAACAGTGGTTTTGTATCGACGTCATACCTGATAGGTGCGTTCATTGGCTCATCACTTAGCAGAATTTCGACGAAACGATCAGCGACAGGGGAAGCGTGGAAGGTCCAAATCGGCAGCTGAAAGCACGCCGTCACTCTATACTTAGGCATTGGCGCTGCGATGTCAGTGAGCCCCCCCCCCCCCTCTATGTATGCCATGCGTGCGGGCACATCCGCCTATAAGCCGCGTCCAACCCAGAAATATAAAAAAATATATATATAAAGAACTGTATTGAATCGGAGATTCTTCCCTCTCATCTCTCCCTCTCTTCATCCCATGCGTGGGGGCGTAATATGGAACACACACATCGTGGAATAAACCACTCTACATTCACTTAAGCGATCACCAGTAATTTGATATGATGCATGCTATTTGATGTATTCAAGTGCGTGCTTGACTCACAGTCTCGACGTTGAAGGGCCCCGCCAGAAGGCGGTCGATTTCCTCAACGAGCTTGCTCGCGTTTTTTCGAGAGCAGAAAGAAGAAGCGCGTAAGAAAGAAGTATTCCGGATTGGGCATCGCCAGTGCTTGAGCGACAGTCATTGGAATCCTGCAAATATCATCGTGTTTTAGCCTCGAAAACTTCCCATTTACGGTCTGAGTGTGCATCGGATCTTATTTTGGTTGGTCGCCTCTACCACTTCCATCGGATAGAGAGCGGCGATGTGCCGTGGATCACTGCATACACTTTCCAGTAAGGCCACCCTACCCATTGAAGCTGCATACCCATGATTTATCCGATTGTCTTCGCCTATTATGATATCGAGCTGTGAATTGGACTTATCTGGACTGGACTTGTCCTACCGATACCTCATCATCATTCCACTCGCCTTCGTAGGCTTGTAGGAATATCTTCGAACCTGCTCGAAGTATCTCTTGCATCTTTACAAAATCACTGAATTTTCGCTACTAATTTGTACGAAAAATGGCAAAACAGATTACATTGTCGATGTGTAGGTCTGGAGGACGGTGTTGTCTTGGAAGGCCGCAGAATAGATGCAAGCGAGCAGGCTGAGTCCGACCAATATGATGAGCATGGTGGCCCCGTAGAAATGGCGAAGAATAATGTCTGGAATAACAATAACATACATAGAACTAGATCTAGTACGCACTCGCCGACTGGTTATGTTTCGCACGGATGAGTCTGTATGACACGAACGCGATAATAATCGCAATCCATTCTGGAATGCTGAAAAGTAAGAAATAGTTGAGACTCACTGGATTGTCCGTCGTATAGGTAGATACTTCATAGAATTGAACCTGAATGTCACAATCGTTGTTCTTATAAAATGGTTGGTACCTGAGCATAAAAGATAGGTAACGAGGGATATTTGAATGACTGGAGCTTTGCTCGATCAATGGAGGCTCCCTCCATGAGAGTACCCACTGATCCCTCTTTCATGACCGCCAAACACTCATTCCCAATTATTCCCAATTCGTTGAGATTGGTCGATTCTGAGTTTGTTCCTTCTTCAGTTGAATGATTCAATATAACTCACCATCTGCGCATGAATCGAGCACCATGGACTTCCCATGAGATCTGGCCAGCGAATCCCACAGTTCTTGTATGAATCCACTCATTCGGAAGTAGGGTAGGTCAGTCCTCTTGTAGTAGTAGGGGAACACATCGGTTTCGTGAGCCACCCTCCATATGGTAGAAACGTTCATTGCCTCGAAATGAGCGAATATTTCACTTCCTCAGAAGGAGATAGACTCAAGTGTGTATCCAGTGTACTCGAGTTGATAGAGGGAAGGAAGAGGGACGAGGTTCAATTGCCAAATGGGTGCAAATAGAGAGCGCTCGCTTTCTTTGAAATTAACACGTTAACACGGTAATTCCTGGACAACTACAGTCGGAGTAAGTTTTTTAAGTTTTTTTTTTCTACAGTAAGTTTTAGTGCGTGTTTTTTTGATACATTTTAGAAATCCAAATATTCTTCGTCTAGTTCTTCCCCTACTATTTGTGATATGTTATCTCTCACTCTCCGCTCTCGTGAGCGGTTCACTCGCCGCCTAGTCGTTTATGACTTTGAAACTCATCGTGATTTTCGTGTCGCTCCTATTCGTCATTCTCAATAAGATTGAGTTTCACTTCAACCGACAAGAATGAACTGATTTTGGGCGAATTTTGGGCGCGATTACTTCTATAATTCAAAGTTATCAGATAAGACACAGACAGTCGTGAAACTCAATATTATTGAGAATGGCGAATAGGAGCGAAACGAAAATCACGATGAGTTTCAAAGTCAGAAACGATTATGCTTTGCAGATTGTGACAGCAGTGAGAATGATTTATCGCAATCGACATTGTTCGTGATATGTAGAATATCTTCTTTTTTTTTTCAAATTCCCACCCGAATATTCTCAAGGCCAATATGGAGGGGATCGGTCGAGAGTTCACTCAGACCTGCCTGTAATTTATTACTTGTAATCCGACACAGAAACGATTCACTAAGACAAGGGAATTATCACTCACGAAGATTGGGTTCAGAAGATTATCAATCGTACCCTCAAGCGCCTTGACTCCTTATGCAATCATAATCTTTATATGTTTTTGTGCACATCGCATCACTATCATGGAATTAATATAAGAGAGGAATCGCGAGAGTTTCGAGAGCCCTGCGGCGGTAGGAATTTGTATCTCCGATCTTGTTGAAAAGCGAAACTTTAGTACTTCGAATGACGCTCTTTCAAACTGCGTTTGCCGATTTTTGATATCTAGTCTCATCCTGGAGTATCGGTAGGTCAAAGTAAGGACACTGTGAAATTTACGACCAAAATTGCCTTAGGTAAACAATCATAACTTGCTTTAAAATCATGCTAGAAATTTTTCACAAAAAGAATTCGAATGAGGAGGCAGAGGGGAACATTTCTTATGTTGATGATTCCATTCCTCGTCCATGCGCTGGATCGGGGTGGTCGGTTATTCAAAAAAGTAATGTAACTCTACTAATACCGATTATTCCAAGAAGCGCCGGAAATGGATTCGAGAAAATACTGTCACCACCCTACCGTAAAAAAAATCATAGGAATCGGATGTGGGGAAGTGTCCCTACTTTGACCTACCAATACTCCAGGATGAGACTAGATATCAAAAATCGGCAAGCGCAGTTTGAAAGAGCGTCATTCGAAGTACTTAAGTTTCCCTTTACAGCAGGATCGGAGATACAAATTCCTACCGCCGCTAATACCCCAAAACTCTCGAATCTCTCGCGATTCCTCTCATAAGGTGAGTGCATATCGTGCGAAAAATTCTACGCTCACCTCCAACGGCTCCATCGCCGAGACCTCGCTTCTTAAAGAAAATACATTATTTTATGTATCTCTATTTATATTATGTATCCATATTTATCTATATGGGCTTCTCTATTGAACCTCTTTGATGAGAGTAGCGGAGGACACGAGAGCAATTGAAATGGCGAGAAGAACGAAGAAGCGAGTAGAGAACATATCTCTGGAAGAACGAAACCGTAATTTAGCAGCATTATAACATAACAGGAAGAGAGAAGGCGAGATGCTTTCCCAGCTCGGATCGTCCCATTTTATAGGAGGAGTGCCAATGATGAATTCGGGTAGCCTGATCCAAAGCCGCGTTGGGAAAACATTGGCAAATTGAAATAACATCCGAATTTTATCAAGTTGATCGGAGATCTTTCAGATAAGAATTTTGTATAAGCACTGTCTCGTTTGATGGTTTGTTAGTTCACCGCAACCAACTTTCAGTTTGGAACATTCTTTCTTCGTGAAGTACAAATTATCAATCTCATCTCAAATGTCTTACTAGACGAATTTCAAGAATATACTACAGTCAATACTAAATAAAGTGAACCGTTTATGATAACTTATGATAACTTATGATAAGAATCCATAAAACATTGATTACGAAGCGGAGAGTAGATGAATCGCGCTGAAATTTGGAGAGGATACCGATTTCATAAGTACCGATCGCTGGACGATCTTGAAAAAAAATAATTTAAAAATAATTTTTTGAGTCTACACACATTTGGAAAAAAAGTCAGTTTGCGACTCACCAAATCCAGATCTACAGTATGACGGTCCGCGAATTCGCTCGCGATCGCCCGTGCTTTTCTCTTTTTGGCACAACTGAATTTCATTTATTTTCGAAATAGCTCTCGCTTTCGACTCGTTAAATCTGTGCTAATTGTTGTTACTTACTTGTTTTGCTGCGCAAAACGATAACAGCAATGCTCCCGTCACGCCCGTTATCATATTTCGGCCAAAAACCCAATTTCTCGCTCTGTTTCGCGTGTTTTACCTTGCCTTTTAGCATTTATCCTCGTTTACGCTCAGTAATGGTTATAATTGTAGGGCCAAACGTCTGTCCCCAAACGTCTTTCGCGTGTTTTACCTTGCCTTTTAGCATTTATCCTCGTTTACGCTCAGTGATGGTTATAATTGAAGGGCCAAACGTCTGTCCCGTGGACTCAAGCGCAAGCACCTCGCTCTTCTATAAAAAGTAAGCCATTTTCTCTAATTATTTCGTTCTTTCTTATCTTTCGGTTCTTGTTTGTCTCCATTTTGCTGATAATATTGTCGTAACTACCAATAAAAGAGCGTGAACGCACCGCACCGATTTCCTTCACCTCTATTGCGGTAGATCAAAGGTGCTTTCTTGATTGATTCCCTTTTGATATTCCCAGTGGAATCGAGGTGAGGGTTGATCTTCATTAATAAGGAAGAATAGGGAGTGCTAAAAGGTTGAATAGCATTGCTTCTAGATAATGTTATTTTGTAACGTTCATAATTGGCAGGCGCGCGCTGTCCTCGAGAAGCCCGCCACCATCAAGACTCATCTCCGTGACATGGTCATCCTCCCCGAGATGGCCGGATCCGGCGTCGAAATATAAAACCAGGTGCGTCTTTCTTTCATGTTATTATTAGATTAACCATTCTCGCAGTTGTGGTGGTTAGTTCCGCATCTTATTTCTTGAGCATTGATTGAAACTTGTAATCGCCATTCCCTTTTCTGATTATGATCGCGTTTACAAACTTCGTTGAGTTATTATTGTTCTGCTCAGAAGCAGGCATTTGTTAAAAAGATGCTGAACTGACCCCCATCAACTGCAGAGACCTTGTCAATTGCTTCTTATCTGTTGTCTTTGGACTGGACATTGTTTATTTTCAATTGTTCAGATTCGATCACGCTCAGAGAGCTCGCCATCTCATACAAGCCCGTCAAGCACGGTCGCCCCGGTATCGAAGCCGCCCACTCTTCGCGTTTCATCCCCCTCAAGTAAACGCATCGCTTGGGTTTGTAAATATTTTTGTGATAAATATGTATATTTCTCTGGTCTGTGCTTACGTGTTTCATACAACATTTATCAACATGGGAGTCAACGACAAGAACGGGGTAGGCAACAAGTGCGAAATGAACTACATGCCTTAATTACTCACTCTCCTTCTTGATCTTCTTGTTTATATCAAATAAGGGGGATTCGCTCTGTCCAGCGTTATCAGGAGTGTCATTCTCTCCCGAGTCAGCTCTCGGGGAAGAGATATGTCTCTTTCTGTTTCCACTGACAGGAGCAGTCGAACGGGCAGGGAGAGAGGGAGTTGAATCATGAGAATGATGAGAAGGGGTGGGGGAAGGTTCCCTAGATGAATCGCTTGATTCAATTCTAGCCTTACGAGGCTGAGAGGCCTTCTTGGGGTTGAATCTCTTCTTCGGTCTCTGTTTTCTGGTGAATGCCTTGAGTGGGTTCTTCTTTTCGGTAATTCTATTCATGGCATATTGGTTCATTCTCTCCGTCATGGCACTCAAAGCCAGTTCCTTCTGATCCCATGTGGAGAACTCTCGACGATGAATTACGCACTGCAATGAGGTAGCCTTTTGATATATCTAAGATTACAATGCTCACATCGCTCACATCGCACTGGGAGGAAGAAAGGCTGAAGCCGAGTTTGAGGGAGGAGGAGGAAGGTGGGTTACGGTAGCCGAAATGTTCGATGAAGTCTGAGATATGGATTGGATCGAACGATAAAGAAAGAAGGAGGTACCACCGCGCCAGGAGTAGAGACAGGTACGATGGGGCGAGGGACCGAAGTTGCACGACGACTCGATGAAGGGCCGGGTTGGGAAGGCGATCCACTCGTCGACACAATCGTCATGTTCTGAAACATCCAACATATAATTAGCCCTCTCCATTGAGCATACTCTTGTTTGTATGAACGACATAATGTGCAGAATAGAGTGTACTATCCATTCAGGTATCACTAATTCTCACTGTTCGACGACTTCTCTTCGAATTGTCTGGAGTTGATGCTCCGTTCTCCATCGCGAACTGCAGTGCAGCCAGCTTCCTTCTGCCTCCAGAATCCTTGAGAACTGCTCTGAATCCTCCACCAAGATTGACAGTGACAGTCCGTCCAGCCGCTCCAACTCCGTCAATGTTGTCCTCATCGACCATCTCAAACGTGTCATCATCTACACGCTTCACAAGCCAGAGAACCATTGTCTGAAACAGTATAAAACATTAAAAAATAACACAATTCACATTGTAAACACGCAAAAGAAAAAGAAACAGAAGAAATTCGCTGTGATGATGATGTGTGTGGTGTGACAAAAGACAGAATGCACGCAATGATCTTTGGTCTTTGTGATTTTCTTTATCTTTTATCTTATTTCACCAAATTATTTTCTCATTTTGATTTACTTTTCTGATTCAGTGTCGTCTGCCACTCCTTTGAGATGGGGCGACCTAAAAAGGTTCGTTGCTAGTTTCTCTATTTTGCACTATCCTTGGTTTATCACGCCATTTCTACGACTTTCCTGTTGATCCATTCGTATTCTGTTGCAGGATGGAAATCAATATCAAGAGCGACTTCGGCTGAAGGAGAGGAACAAGCATCTGGGAAGGAAGGAGTTGCGGGACCATGCGAGACTCTGGAGGGATGAGCGAATGTCGTTCGCAGCAATCGCTAAGCGATTGAATGAGCTTGGCGAGAACATCTCCGCAAGCACGGTGCGTCGTCAGTTGTTGAAGAAGGAGAAGAGGGAGAAGAAATACACTCCTCGTTCTGTCCCATTGGCAATGCATGAGGGAGTGAGGGGGTTCATCAAAGAATTGTATGACAAAGATGGGCACAGAACAACAGCTCAAGTGCAAAAATTAATTGAGGATCACTTTGGACTAAAGGTACTGTACTTTTCACAATCGGATAGTAGATCATTCTATGTTCAGGTCTCGAAAGGTGTGGTGTCTGTTTGGAGAGGGGAAATGGGATATCGGGTAATGCGTGCTCGCTACGGTTTCTCTGTGCGATTGATCAATCGGGGCATTCGACTGGCATACGCCACTCAAAAGGTGTGAACTAGACTGAAAAGGGAGTATTTATCGATTTTCTTTGTAGCTGAGAACGAATGAGCAGTTTATGCTGCATGTGTTTTCTGATGAGATGGTAGTCCAGTTGGACAAGAATGCGAAATGTGTGTGGGTGAACGCACGATCGGCTGCTGTCCTCCCCGCACCAAAATTCTCCCAGAAGGTTGTTCAATCTCTATGACATTTCTCTCAATAGCTCCGATTCTCCTAGATCCTTATATGGGCAGCTATCTCATGGCGTGGCCCTTCTCCAATGGTCATTCTATCTGGAAACACTGGGGTGGATTCAGTGGTGTATCAGGACATATTGGATCAGGCTCTGGTCCCATTCATGAGGTCAGACTGGAAAAGAAGATGAGAATGACATGGTTCTATCACAGATCAACGTATGGATCCGCCGGAGTATACGTGCAGGACTCCGCCCCCGCTCATGTCTCAAAATCAACAAAGAGATTTCTCAGGAACAAGGGAATAGAGGTAATGCATGAACATTAAAACAACTTCACTCTTTCTTTTTCAGTGCGAGGAGTATCCACCGGAGTCACCAGATGCTAATCCGATTGAATTGATCTGGGCACTGATGAAGAGATGGATAGTGAATGAGCATCGTCCCACCAATATGGATCAACTGATGGAAGGAGCCAAGCTCTGGTGGAACAACCTTTGCACTCTCACCCTATGCCGATCAGTAATAAGTGGAGTCCCCGCCTCTCTCAAGAGGATTGTGGAAGCGGATGGTGGACCAGTCCACAATTAGACTAGTATGCTAGTGTCCCTTCTTACATCTCCCTGTTGATAAATGTTGTATGAAACACGTAAGCACAGACCAGAGAAATATACATATTTATCACAAAAATATTTACAAACCCAAGCGATGCGTTTACTTGAGGGGGATGAAACGCGAAGAGTGGGCGGCTTCGATACCGGGGCGACCGTGCTTGACGGGCTTGTATGAGATGGCGAGCTCTCTGAGCGTGATCGAATCTGAACAATTGAAAATAAACAATGTCCAGTCCAAAGACAACAGATAAGAAGCAATTGACAAGGTCTCTGCAGTTGATGGGGGTCAGTTCAGCATCTTTTTAACAAATGCCTGCTTCTGAGCAGAACAATAATAACTCAACGAAGTTTGTAAACGCGATCATAATCAGAAAAGGGAATGGCGATTACAAGTTTCAATCAATGCTCAAGAAATAAGATGCGGAACTAACCACCACAACTGCGAGAATGGTTAATCTAATAATAACATGAAAGAAAGACGCACCTGGTTTTATATTTCGACGCCGGATCCGGCCATCTCGGGGAGGATGACCATGTCACGGAGATGAGTCTTGATGGTGGCGGGCTTCTCGAGGACAGCGCGCGCCTGCCAATTATGAACGTTACAAAATAACATTATCTAGAAGCAATGCTATTCAACCTTTTAGCACTCCCTATTCTTCCTTATTAATGAAGATCAACCCTCACCTCGATTCCACTGGGAATATCAAAAGGGAATCAATCAAGAAAGCACCTTTGATCTACCGCAATAGAGGTGAAGGAAATCGGTGCGGTGCGTTCACGCTCTTTTATTGGTAGTTACGACAATATTATCAGCAAAATGGAGACAAACAAGAACCGAAAGATAAGAAAGAACGAAATAATTAGAGAAAATGGCTTACTTTTTATAGAAGAGCGAGGTGCTTGCGCTTGAGTCCACGGGACAGACGTTTGGCCCTTCAATTATAACCATCACTGAGCGTAAACGAGGATAAATGCTAAAAGGCAAGGTAAAACACGCGAAAGACGTTTGGGGACAGACGTTTGGCCCTACAATTATAACCATTACTGAGCGTAAACGAGGATAAATGCTAAAAGGCAAGGTAAAACACGCGAAACAGAGCGAGAAATTGGGTTTTTGGCCGAAATATGATAACGGGCGTGACGGGAGCATTGCTGTTATCGTTTTGCGCAGCAAAACAAGTAAGTAACAACAATTAGCACAGATTTAACGAGTCGAAAGCGAGAGCTATTTCGAAAATAAATGAAATTCAGTTGTGCCAAAAAGAGAAAAGCACGGGCGATCGCGAGCGAATTCGCGGACCGTCATACTGTAGATCTGGATTTGGTGAGTCGCAAACTGACTTTTTTTCCAAATGTGTGTAGACTCAAAAAATTATTTTTAAATTATTTTTTTTCAAGATCGTCCAGCGATCGGTACTTATGAAATCGGTATCCTCTCCAAATTTCAGCGCGATTCATCTACTCTCCGCTTCGTAATCAATGTTTTATGGATTCTTATCATAAGTTATCATAAGTTATCATAAACGGTTCACTTTATTTAGTATTGACTGTACTTCGGAAATGATACAATTTTCCGTGAAATCCAATTATTTTCACTTCCACTAATCGTGTGACATACTTATGCAAAATCATTTGGTGATGGCGAATACATAGGGAGGTTGAAAATAAGCATCGCGTGATTTTCTGAAGTGGACCAGGAAGTGGGTTGGTCTCTAGAAAAAACAGTCAAAACTTAGAACAACGACGGATGATGATTTACGAATTTCACATGTCTGATGTACATTTCCTATACTACAATTCAGTCGCAACGTGAAGCCAAGGAATGTGCGTTTTTGTTATTGATCTGGAGATTCATTCAACAATATATACAATGAAGTTTTCTGTGGGGCGTGCCGTGACGCGGTACATCTCATAACGTTTTCGAGATATTCTACGTGTTACGAATGGCTGTTGGAAATACAGATCGCACAGTTCTTTTCCATTCTGCTGGACACTATACTCAGTGAACTAATGAGAAGAAGCCAATCGCGACATATCTCTTTTGTGACATGAAGTTGCCATGGATTTATCACTAGCCGAGAGTGCTAATCGTCAAACAACTCGAAGAGTGAATTCTCTGCGCTCCAAGCCTACGAATATCCGAGCAGAAACTGATCATTATCACACAATTCATTGTCCATCATGGTCTCATGGAAGGGAGTATTATCGGCTCTGTACGGGTTTCTCGGGTTTTTGAAACTTTATGGGTCCCAGAAAAACTTTATGGGTTCCAGAAAAACGTTATGGGTTCCATGAAAAACGAAAATGTCACGTAAAAACTTTATGAGTCCCAGAAAAACTTTATGGGTTCGTGAAAAACTTTGTGGGTTCCATGAAATGCATCATGTATCTCCTTAGAACTGATGTATCCGGCTAGTATTTTTGACAAATAAGATTCCATTTCCTGTATCATGCCCTAGAAATAGCATATAACTTATTAGGGAACGAAACTTCGCTTAACCAATCAACCATCCAGCTACCAAAAAGATTGTTGTATTGAATTACACTCGATAGTAGTGTTAAGCATTTAAGAGAGCGGATCGGTAATTCGAGACCGTTTTCGCCACCCCCCGGACACGGCCCCCCGGAATGAGAACCGGGGGCCCATACTTCGTGCATGTGGACCCCTTGAACCGGTATTGCACATGGTACTATGGAATTGCTGGTATAGGCTGTCAGTAGGGGGATAATTAGTATGAAATTTTGAGAATCGAAAAACAATAGTTTTAAACACGATAAGCTAGACTCAAAATCTCTTTTTGTTGTACTAGATATGATCAATGATGGAAAATAAACCACCGCGATCAAACTCCGCATGATTGCAAAGTCGAGTTAGACCTCTAAATTTGCGGTTTTTCGACCATAATTGTAGTGGAAATACATTTGTGCCCCTTTATTTCTGTTTAACATTTAGCCAGACCATTTCTCCACACAATTTCATATTAGGTTGATCGATTCTGATTTTCTTAATATATAATTTTTGAGCTGGAAAGCGCTGGAATGCTCGATTTGGACATTTTCCAAGCATAACAAATTTCTTTCGTGATCACATGAGTTCTAATATGGAAATTCGAAATCTACGAGTGAAAATACACCAGAAAATATATAGTCAGTTTTTTTGAAGACATTTTAAAAAACTTTTTCATGACCCCCTTATCGGGGCCATCTTTTGGCCAACATATCGAAATCTCAGAACTATGTCACTACAGAAGTTTCCGGCTTATTTTTGCACGTAGAAACCGATTTTGCATGGAAGAGCTCATCAAAAATTGAATGAAAAAAGTTATTATCGAAAAACTGAAAACGTGCGATTTTTTAGAATAACATTGTTCTTCCACAGTTCCGTGGATCTAATATACTGAACCGTTTTCTTCGAGTGGAACTACATCATAAACTTTTATGGTGAGAAAATTCTCAGACAATTTTTTTTTCACTCGAACCATGAACCATCATGGTGAATTTTCTGATCGTGAATGATACCGGGGTCATGGTAGAATCGAAAAAACAAATTACTTCTGAGAAATCCGACTGTATTTTATTCTGACATATTTTCGCTCGTAGATTCCGAATATCAACATTGCAACTCATGAAAACATGAATGAAAAAAGTTATGCTCGAAAAACTGTGAAAATTTTTCCAGCTCAAAAATCGTTTCTTAAGACAATCAGAATCGATCAACCTAATATGAAATTGTGTGGAGAAATCGTCTGGATACATTTTAAGCAGAAATAAAAGGGGCGCAAATGTATTTCTACTACAATTATGGTCGAAAAACTGCAAATTGAGAGGTCAAAATCGACTTTGCAATCATGCGGAGTTCGATCGGGGTGGTTTATTTTTCATCATTAGCTTATCGCGTTCAAAAAATAATTTTTTTTTCGATTTTCAAAATTTCATACTAATTATTTCCCTACTGACAGCCTATACCAGCAATTCCATAGTACCATGTGCAATACCGGGTCAAGGGGTCCACATGCACGAAGTATGGGCCCCCGGTTCTCATTCCGGGGGGCCGTGTCCGGGGGGTGGCGAAAATGGTCTCGAATTACCGATCCGCTCTCTTAAATGCTAAACACTACTATCGAGTGTAATACAATACAACAATATTTTTGGTAGCTGGATGGTTGATTGGTTAAGCGAAGTTTCGTTCCCTAATAAGTTATATGCTATTTCTAGGGCATGATACAGGAAATGGAATCTTATTTGTCAAAAAAAACTAGCCGGATACATCAGTTGTATCGAGATACATAATGCATTTCATGGAACCCACAAAGTTTTTCACGAACCCATAAAGTTTTTCTGGGACCTATAAAGTTTTTACGTGACATTTTCGTTTTTCATGGAACCCATAAAGTTTTTCTGGAACCCATAGTTTTTCTGGGACCCATAAAGTTCTTCAGGAACCCATAAACTTTCGAGGAACCCATAAAGTTTCAGAAACCCCATAAACCCGTACAGAGCCGTATTATCTACCATCGCTGATGTCGTTGTTCTGATAGCCATTATTCAATGGCTCCCGAAGTTGTAGGAAATATTTTGCATAGAACTACAACAATGTGTATTCGTTTATCGATTTATCGTTTTTACTGTCCGTGGTGTGATAATCTCAAAGACAAGCATCAGTAGACAGATGCCATAAAGAGCGACGAAGAACCACAGTAACCGCGAGAGCTTCTTCAAGCTGATGGATGGAATTAGAAGTGTTTTGACCCGATGCAATACCTGATAGGATCGTGCATTAGCTCTTCATTTGGCTGTATTTTGACATATCGATCTGCGACATTGGAAGCGTGAAAGGTCCAAATCGGCAGCTGAGAAAATAGGAACGTGACCACATATTAGGGTAGACTATTCAACTATTCAGCGCCACCATTACCCCCTCTTTTGAAAATAGGCAAGGGGGATGTCGCGGCATAACATGGACAAGTCGAATAGCCAACCAAACCCCCATATACAAGGGACTTCGGTCTACCAAGATTACTCTCAACCCCGCGCGGAATCGGAAAGCGCATTTCATCGCACTAAATTTGACGTAATCGATCACCGTCGGCAATTTGATATCGTATGTAAGTACACTGCCTTATTCAAGTAGCAGCCCACTAGTAATGACATTTCGACATTTACTCTCCGCATTTCGCGAGCTATCTCGTCGGTCAGAGAAAGTACGCAAAATCAATAGAGTCGGATACTTAGCCATGATTAAAACGCACAGTCTCGGCGTTGAAGGGTCCCGCCAGAAGTCTGTCAATCTCCTCGACGAGCTTACTCGAGTCTCGGCGTTTCTTTGATAGCAGAAAGAAGAAAGGCGTAAGCAAGAAGTATTGCGGATTGGGCATCGCCAGTGCTTGAGCGTAAGTCATTGGAATCCTGCAAATATCATCGTGTTTTAGCCTCGAAAACTTCCCATTTACGGTCTGAGTGTGCATCGGATCTTATTCTGGTTGGTCGCCTCTACCACTTCCATCGGATAGAGAGTGGCGATATGGCGAGGATCTGCGCAAACATGCTCCAGCATGGCAACCCTGCCCGTCAAAGCCTCATACGCTTTGAATCGCCGATTGTCTTCACCGATTATCACATCCAGCTGAAATTTGTGCTTGATTTGGCCTGAACCTGATTTGAATTCACCTCATCATCATTCCACTCGCCGTCATAGGCTTGCAGGAATATTTTCGAACCAGCACGAAGCATTTCTTGCATCTTTACAAAATCACTGCAATTTCGCTACTAATTTACGCCACGAGAAATGAGACTGGACATTGTCGATGTGTAGGTCTGAAGTACGGTATTTCCTTGAAAACCTGCAGCATAGATCCACACAATAAAGCTGAGTCCGAGTAATATGATGAGCATGGTCGCCCCGTAGAAATAACGAGTGATTTGTTCTGGGATTTGAAATGAACTAGAATAAACAACTGATCGCACTAACTTGCCGAATAGGCGTGTTTCGACCGGATGAGTTTGTATGCCCCGAATGCGATTGCAATCGCTATCCATTCAGAGATGCTGAATACGAAGAAATAGTTGAGATTCAGTGGATTGTCCGTCGTATAGGCGGATACTTCGTAGAATTGTACCTGAACGTCACAATGATTGTTCTTACATAAATGGTTGGTACCTGAGCAGAAAATATAGGCAGCGACTGATATTTGAATGCCTGGATCCTGGATCGATCGATTGATGCTCCTTCCATAAGAGTTACCACTGATCCCTCTTCCATAACCTTCAAACACTCATTCCCAATCAGTCCAAGCTCGTTCAAGTTGGTGGATTCTGAATTAGGACGGTCTATAGTAGAACGATTCAATATAACTCACCATCTGCACACGAATCGAGAACCATTGTCTTCCTATGAGACCTCGCCAACGAATTCCACAGCTCTTGTATGAAACCACTCATTCGGAAGTACGGCAGGTCTGTCCTCTCGAAATAGTAGGGGAAGACGTCGCTTTCGTGAGCCATCCTCCATAGAGCCGACTCGTTCATTTTCTCGTCGCAATGGAGGGAAGACAATTTCCCCTTTGCTAGTCAAGTGTAACTCGATAATGCTCGAGAAAAGGAGAGGTAGGGGTTTCAAGTGCCGCGTGGGTGCAAATATAGTTTGTTTTATGAGCTTTCATCAAGCTCAATGGCAATTGTTGAGAGGAAATTTAATTTACTGAAATGACCCAATCAAACTCAGGGATGAGTTCAAAAATACCAGAAAAAATATAAAAATGAAAGAATCGATTATATTCCACTGTTCCACTGGGACGTGTCTACCGTTCACTCAATTTTGTCCTCACTTTGTTTGTTAATTGTCATGGTTCTTCTGTTTGCGTGAATGTTGAAAGGAAATCAATGGAAACGTATGCAAAAATTGGAATTGTGCAGAAGCAAAACAACAATCGTATTATTATTTTTTAACACACCATTGTTTACTAAGCGTGGATACATACAAGGATTTGCGTATGCGAAGTCGCTCTCTATTTGCCATGTTGTTCAGTTTGCAGACTATTGGTGTGGTGGAATTAGCAGATACTATGCAAATAATGCTTGGAATAACGGGAACGGAAGGGCTCGAGGCAAGCAGTTCGTCAACACTGCTGAACGCTTTTATGCCGTAGGCATGTTCGGCAAACTGATCGCGATTGCCGCTCTTCTGCTTTCTCAAACGTCTTCCATAGATCCCGAAGTTTACATGAATGCTGTCAGTTTTTTTGTCTTGAACTGTTTACTGGTGTCCATAGACTCACACGATCACCAGCTATTTTAGGAGCAAATAATCAGATATTGGAAATATCCTTTCGAAGAGCATATTGCACAGACTCAAGATGGCTACATGCTCTCATTGTATCGAATAAAACACGGGCGGTCGCAAAGTTAACTTTATTGCATTTTCTACAACCACATGCTTTCAATATTGTATTAACCATTCTGTGAATATCAGTCTTTCAAGACAGATCATCATCTCCTGGACCTCCCTTTCTCCTGGCACACGGTCTGGGCGCATCAGCCGAGCAATGGCTGACGAATCCGCCCGGTAGCAATCCAGGTCAGAGAGTCTTCCAAGCGTCCTGGAAGATCATAAAGAAAAAAACAATTTTGAAAAAAAACAATGGCGCTCGTTCTTAGCGTATTTCCTCGCAATGTTTCCATTATTTTTAATTTCCGAGCAATTCTTAATGGCATTTTACAGCTTTCATCCTTGCCGACGCGGGCTTCGACGTGTGGCAAATAAACTTCCGAGGTTCGGGAAACTCAACGAAACATGCCAAATTCGAGACCCAGAGCTTTGAATTCTGGGATTTTTGGTGCGCGTTCTTACTTTTCATTTGCATTTAATGTATTGATGCAGTTGGGACCAGATGGCTCAGTTTGACCTACCCGCCGCCATCGATACCGTGCGTAGAGTGAACGGAGCTGTACGAGTTTACTATGCTGGCCACTCTCAGGTCAGTCGGAGATGGTGCTTGATGGAAATATGGATTCGAGAATGTATCTCTTACTTTGCTTTCTTGTCGGACAGGTGCGATGACGAGATCAGTACCAATGATGTCATCAAATGAGCAGCGCGATTTCAGGGAACATTAGTGATGTTCGGCAAGCTGGCGCGTGATCCGAGTTTCTCATCTAAGGTGTCAATCATTACGAGCAATGATTAA
This sequence comes from Pristionchus entomophagus, assembly GCA_036245825.1. Lineage (NCBI taxonomy): Eukaryota > Metazoa > Nematoda > Chromadorea > Rhabditida > Neodiplogasteridae > Pristionchus > Pristionchus entomophagus. The sequence goes on along the minus strand of BTSX01000004.1, from coordinate 4,940,222 downwards.
TAATTGAACTGCCTCCGATGATTCAGATTGCTCGATTTTTCGCGCTAGCACCAATTACAACGCCGCAAAACACGAGAGGTCCACTGACGGGCTTATATGTTTTCCGGGACATCTTACAGGTATTTTTAACAGTAAAATCTAAAATTGATCCTTTTCTAGCCAGAGATAAGAATATTTGACGAATCAGACATAAAAATAACAACAACAAAAATTTCAGATATCGCACTCCTTGTTTGGCAAGAATGTATTTATTTTGCCTACGCAAACTCACGGCTCTGCTGTACCGTATTTGTGAGTTTCTAAGAAAATGTTAGTCTCAATTTGTTTTCATGTTACTACTACTGCCATTTTCCATTCAAATCATTATATCCGAAACTCATTGAGTGTGGTGATCATTTCGATATTAATATTCAAAAAAATAATACTCAATTCAGACTTTGTCCTCACTCCATCTTCGGGGCTGCTTGCGAGATGCACTTTGCGTTGCAGGGTGGAGTGAGTGGAAAAGGCGTTTTTAATCGGGTATTTCACAATTTTCGTTGGTTTCATCCGGTTCCGCGTTTATTGATAGAGTCGAGCGATGGTGTATCTCTCGCACTACCCAGCTTCCAGTTCGCTCAGGAACTTTGCGCATTGGGGACAGATGATATGGAGGTTAGACGCGTTCTTTACACATAGCGAAATGTGTGATAACTTTGGCACCTGAACTCCGCGTGTGTGCTAGCCTGCAACACATATGTACCTAACATAAATGCGGAGTTAAGGTGCTCAACGCATATTTCTCTCAGTGTATGCTTCTTTTCTGCGTTCCTACCAAGAATGCGAGAACACTTTTTCCATGTGACATTAACATGAGAGCTCTTGCAGAGATAAGACAAGAATGTTCGACTACGGCAGTCCGGCGAAGAATCGTCTTCGCTACGGACAGGTTGACATATTTTTTCACAAAAAATATCGATATTATTATAGATATCACCTCCCGTTTACGATTTCGGTGCAATTCACAACGTGTCCATCCATCTCTTCTACTCTGGAAACGATCCCATCGCTACGGCTGAAGATGTGGAAGAGGTGATGGTCGGAAAGCAACTAAAGCCGGATGTAATCAAGGTGAGACGTAAATTGCTTGGTATAGCAGTATTTCAGCTTTCACGGTTTCACTCATGTTCAGGAAGCCACTCGAGTTCCCGGATATGCACATAACGATTTTATCGCTGGAATGACGGTGAAATCGGCGATTATCGATCGAATCATCGATGTGATCAGGTATTATAGAAAACAATCGAGTAAGAAATGATGAGATTTTCAGAAAAGAAGACGCATTCCGAGATGGGTGCACTCGAGAATATGGAATGGACAGGAACTATTGATAATGGAATTACATTTTTTTTTGTTTTGGATTCTGATGAGCTCTGTTTGCATGTTGCTTATTGATGGTACAGAAGGGCACAACATTATTCAGAGACAAAAATTTGTTTTATCGATCGTATTCAATACGAGACATTGAATGTGAAGATGAGTTGCGAGTTTACGCGCGCTTGGCGGCTCTTCTGTATCCCTGGTACTGGTTGGTGTAGGTGTTGGTGGGTGCGGGAGGGGCGTAGGCCTCGGCGGTGGGAGACTCGACGGCCTCGGACACGGCGCCTGCACGAGCCGGGCAAGGGCAGTATGCGGCATCGGAGCCAGGAAGTCCATCGGATCCGGCGTCTCCGGGAGCTCCGGATTGTCCGTCGTTTCCGGGCTGTCCGTCTCTTCCGTTCTCTCCGGGAGATCCATCGTTTCCGGGGGCTCCGTCCTGTCCGGGCTGTCCGGCGGGTCCCTGGGGTCCGGGTCGGCCAGCGGGTCCGTCTCTTCCGGCCTCTCCGGGAGTGTAGTTGACTCCGGGAGATCCGGGGGCTCCAGGTGCTCCAGACTTTCCATCGTGTCCGCGCTGTCCGGGCTGACCAGGCTGTCCATCAGATCCGGGTCTTCCGGGGTTTCCAGCGGGTCCGGCAGATCCAGGCTGGCCAGGCTGTCCGGCGGGTCCCTGCTGTCCGGGCTCTCCATCGGGACCAGGGGGTCCAGCGGGGCACTTGATGCAACCGCCGGGGGTGTCGAAGGTGACGGCGAGGGCGATTCCGTTGGCTCCAGGTCTGCCGGGCTCTCCGTTGTGTCCGTCCTGTCCGCGCTCTCCGGGCTGTCCGGGAGGTCCGGGGGGTCCGGCGGGGCATCCTCTGGACGAGGGTCCGCAGTTGCACTGAGAGTTGGCCTGACGCTTGTTGCGGCCGAGAAGAGTGGCGAAGGTAGGGGCGGCGTCGGAAGATCCAGTGGGGTTGATGTGCATCTTGACCAGGCGAGCCCAGGTGTCCTCGGCCATCACCTGAAGTTACTATGATTGGTACCAGGTTTTGTGCCAAAAGATGATCCAGGAACCGGGGTGGCACCAACACGGAACCATGTACTATGGTTAGTAACCACGTTTTGTACCATAATCAGTAAATCGGGTACCGTACCTTGAACTCGTCCATGTTCTCGGAGACTTCAGACTGGAGCGACTGAAGGTCGGAGACTAGGGAGCTCATGTAAAGCACGGAGAGAGCGACGAAGCAGAGAGCTCCAGAAGAGACGACTCCCACCAACCACGACATACTGGAAGGACAAAGGGTCATTGAATGACATGATACAGTAGCCCAGTGACTGCGCGAACTACTGATATTTGGCACACCAAATCTAAGTGGGAACGGTTCAGTATTGCTGGTATGCTACTAGAGTAGATAAAACAGTGAGCTTACTCTGATTGGAGACGAACGGTGAAGTTGCGTGCTCTAACCTCGAACGGTGCGCTCTTATACGCAAGTGTGCTGTCCGCACTAGGCAGTACACACTATCCCATTACAAGTTTCCTTGTCTCTTTCTCTGCCATCTACTCGATTTCCCGTTGTGATAGGATGTTCTCTCGCTCAATCGCATAGTGTAAGCGAGGGGACAGCAACACTGCAAAAACAAGAGAGGGAAACTGCCTATGGCGTGGGCACCGCTTGATCCTTTCGCGTTCCTTCTTACACACCATTTCGAGAGAATGAGTAGACAAGCAAGAGGTTAGCTGCAAGGCATTTTACCCACGGACAGTCTCACCGATTCACATGCGCAACACTTTCTTCTAGTTTCTCAGGTATATCTCTGCGTCGCCTAGATACTACTCACTCCCCCTTCCCCCGGTCGTCATTCTCCATCAGAATGAACGGAGATGCAGTTTGGGACAAGCCCAATCAATATGACCCGAGAAGGAGAATACATTTGCCTTGATATTTTGATGAGCGGGCGTCAACTACTGAACAACGCCACTGTTATGTGTACCGGATTTCTCTACAGAGCTCGTATTAGAACACCAATGCATGTATTCAAATCGTACATTGTTTATGTACTCGGTGTAGAGTTTTTTTTCTAAGTACAAATTCCGTTGAGAATGATAAAAGGAAAAATAAAAATATCGCATTTTTTTCAATATTTTCTTGACGAATAGCCGAAGACGGAAGACTCCGGAGACTGAAGACGGAGAAATGACTGCTGCCGATTGCAAACTGCGTTATCCTTCATTGATCACAACTTTCTCTCTAACCTGGAACTCATTCCTCCAAAACCAGGAGTGCCAAAAGCTCAACTCTTTCCTCCAGTTGTTTATGCGAATTTCTTATCGTTTCCCTAACAGTAATTTGTGAACAATGTGCAAATCCTCGTTTAGCGAATAAAGGTGATGGCCGGGAGAAGGAGATGATCTACGCTGTCACTGCCGATGGTGTTCTCATTTTCAGGTTCTATCAGTGCTTGTTGCTCGAGAGTATCATTTCTCACGCCATCCTTCTCATTGCTTGTTGTTCTTGCACGGCTAACTGCCTTAGTGCGAAGGCATCATTAGTGAGGGCGTTGAAGGTCCATTCACGAGATAGACAACACGGGGGTTGTTGTTTGCGCTTCTGCTTCTTAGGACTCTTCTTCTTTCCTTTTCCTCCTTTTCGCTGCCTGCATACCTATCTGTGTGCTCAATTTGGCGCTTGTGGTTCAGTTTTCTAGGACCCTTGTAAGGCACCTTTCTTCCTCTTTTGTTCCTTGCTGTGCAAGTCATGAAGGACTTTATGAAGTCTTTCCCAGACCACCACAGTGTGCCCCTCCTGTAGTTCACAATTCGTTGTTGCGATTGTCTTTCCCCATGTTTTCCTCTTCCTCCTTCAAAGCACAGTCATCCGATGCTCCGAATGGTCCTCATTACTTTTGGCTTAGGAGCCGTTCCACGGTTTAGTGAAGCTTTCGAGAGGGGAGCAACCTATGCCAATAAGTTCAGGGTGAAGTCCCCATACATAGAGCTGGCCCAATATGAGTGAATGGGGTGCACCCTCCCGGAAATGCTGTGCATATCCCAAAAAAAGTCGAAAATTTCATCCGTCAAAAAAAAAACGTTCTTATAGGTGTTTCTGGCGTATTTTTGGATGAAAATAACAAAAAACATAGTCTGTAAGCATCTGCATTTTTTATTGCATATTCTGATTCTACGTGAAAAACTACCCCTTGTGTGAAAAGTTCACGCATATCGGTGTGGGGTCCCGGGTGTTATTGCTTCCCGCCTGAGGGTCTCTCGGAGGCTTACGAGAGAACGATGATGAGAGATTTCGCCATTTCGACATGATACAGTCACTTTTATATTAGTTTTTTATCCCGACTATCGTTATTAAACATTTCTGTTGATTTTATGGGGTTGTGATATCGATAAAACACGAAAAATGTGAAAAGTCGAAAAATCACTATTTCGAAATCTCAAAATTTCAAAAATTCATAAGTCATGTATTTGATTTTCAAATAGTGCATTTTCAACGTAAAATCACTCGTATATGAGGTATGAACAATACCTGAGCTTTTGGAACGGTTTCTAAAGAAAAAGTTTGGGTCGAAAAAAATCTCTATATTTTGGCCACCAAAAATTACAATTTTTAAAAAAATTCGCAAATCGGCTATGACTTTCAGATATTGCTCATAACTCATATTCGAGTGATTTTCCGTTGAAAATGCACTATTGGAAGAACAGATTCACGACTTGTGAATTTTTGAAATTTTGAGATTTCGAAAAAGTGATTTTTCCTCTTTTCACATTTTTCATGTTTTATCGATATCACAACCCCATAAAATCAACAGAAATGTTTAATAACAATAGTCGGGATAAAAAAACTATTATAAAAGTGACTGTATCATGTCGAAATGGCGAAATCTCTCATCATTGTTCTCTTGTCATCCTCCGAGAGACCCTCAGGCGGGAAACAATAACACCCGGGTCCCCACCGATATGCGTGAAATTTTCACACAAGGGGGAGTTTCTCACGTAGAATCAGAATATGCAATAAAAAAAATGCAGATGGCGAAAATAATTTTTCAAGGTGACCGAAAATAGATGTAAATTCGATTTTTCGACCATTATCGGTGTCCTTTTGCTTCCAAACTATGTTTTCATCGAAAAAAACGCCAGAAACACCTATAAGAACGTATTTTTTTGATGAATGAAATTTTCGACTTTTTTTGGGACATTTCCGGGAGGGTGCACCCCATCCTCTCATATTGGGCCAGCTATCAGCTCCATGTACATACATATACATACATTTATCATGTCAGGCAGTTGACGCCAGATGGGGATGGATGGTTTCAGATAGGTTTCGGGTCGCTTCTTCGTTCGCGAGAGAATCATTTCGTCTGGGTGGGGGTCAAGGGATCGGTCTTCTTTCCATTCACAGACCCAAGAGATTGGCTGGAGAAAGGGTTGCGATCATCCAGGACGATAGGACTTGATGTAGAGTGTTTATTGTTGATGACGGAAGAAGGCTCCTGTGATTTTAGAACTGAGTCCACCAAACTCGAGTCATCAATCGCGAAACGAGACTCGACGAGAATGGTATCTGAGGGACCAAACATCAGAGTAGGTCATACCCATCACACGATGACCAGAGTCCGGCTTGGATGGGGATTCCGATCTTGTTGAGTTGATGGAGTAGACGAGGGGAACTAGAGGGATTCCATTCTCTATCAGAGAGAAATGGAGAAGGACCGCTCGCGACGACTAACAAAAACGAGAATGATGTATGTATGTATGGGGACTTAACCCTGAACTTATTGGCATAGGTTGCAAAAAAGTCATCCGTTGGGTAGGTGCAGAATCTCATGGAACGTCTCTTAGGACGAATCTTTTCATGCTTTCCTTTAGTTTTCTGCCCTTTCGTACATATTAAACCGTCGGAATAATGAGCGAAAGGTGTGCAGGGCCATGGGGAGAGCAGCATTCCCAGCTTCATTTGATGGTTCAAGTGCACCCGATGATGCGAGTAATCATCGTCTGCATTTGCTGTTTTCTATCACCTGCATTATGCCAGACGATGACAACAAAGTCATGCTATGTCAGGTAAGTATCACATTCAAATGTTGTATAGGTAGAGGTGTACCGCGACTTCGAGTCGGAACTGCGTGCAGTCGCCAAAGGTGTATAAACTAATATAAATAAGTATGTCATTAAATTGATCAGCCACCCATCGAAAACCGTGCGGCCGGTGCTGAAGCTCATCGATCCCTCTACGGATATGGTCGAATGCATGTTTGCATGCCAAGCCTATGGCCCCGGGGTGAGTAACAATTGATGATGTCGGAACTCGGAGAAAATAAAATTGCATAATTTGTTTTTAATGTTAATTAATATTAGTTTCAACAACTAGTTCATGAATTCCTTTTCTAAGTAGTCTACTTAGATGCACTTCCATGCGAATGCACGTTGTGTTCTGCTCGACGTCGACACAGGTCAGCTCATATAGCAATCGTTTATTCAATTCACAGGGACTAATTCTTCCTGTTTCCCACATATCGTATGTATGCAAACACTTGTTTGACTCAATGTATGATGGGAATCGCGAGAGGTTCGAGAGAAATGACCATACCGCGGCGGTAGGAATTGTTTTCTCAGATCCTGCTGAAAAGTGAAACGTGAGTAATTTCGATGATGCTCTTTCAAACTACGTTTGCGGAATTTTGATATCTGGTCTGATCTTCGAGTATTGTTAGGTCAAAGAAGGGACACAATGAGATTTACGACCAAAATTGCCTCATGAAAACAGATATAACTCGCTTTAAAATTATGCTAGAAAAAATTCCAAAAAAGTTTTCGAAATATGAGATTTAGGGCAACATTTCATATGTTGATGATGTCATTCCTCGTCTATGAGCTGGATCAGGGCGGTCGGTTTTCCAAAAAAGTGATGTAACTTTCCTAATACCGATTTCCCCAATAAGCGCCGAAGAGTGATTTGAGAAAAAACTAGTACCAATCACCACCTCTTAAATCAGAGATATCGGATTATAGGAAAAAAATGGGACGGGACTTTTGTCCGAAAAACCTGCGATTTTTACAATTTTTTGACGTTTTTCAAACATAACTTTTTTCATTCAAGTTTTCATGAGCTCTCATATCGAAATTCGGATTCAGCGTGCAAAAATACACCAAAATTTCCTATAGTCATATATTTTGGATATAAAATTTGTTTCGACTGACTCCTTTTTCACCATGTGGTCCCCCTTGGTCCGATTTTTGTCGAAAAAAATTTGTCTCAGAATTATGTCCTTATAGGAATTTCTGACTTATTTTTGAACGTAGAAAACGAATTTGCTAACTAGAGCTCATGAAACTTCGAAAGAAAAAAATTATGATATAAAGAAAACCCCAGAAAAATTTTGTCCCGAATTTTGGTCATAACTTTTTTATTTCGAGGTTTTATGAGCTCTAGTTAGCAAATTCGTTATCTACGCTCAAAAATAAAATAGAAAATCCTATAGGGACATGATTTTGAGACAAAATTCTTTCGACCAAAATCAGACCTAAAAAAAAAATCAGACCATTTTATCTCCAAAATATATGACTATAGGAAACTTTGGTGTATTTTTGCACGCTGATTCCGAATTTCGATATGAGAGCTCATGAAAACTTGAATGAAAAAAGTTATGTTTGAAAAACGTCGAAAAATTGTAAAAATCGCAAGTTTTTCGGACAAAAGTCCCGTCCCATTTTTTTCCTATAATCCGATATCTCTGATTGAAGAGGTGGTGATTGGTACTAGTGTTTTTCTCAAATCACTCTTCGGCGCTTATTGGGGAAATCGGTATTAGGAAAAATACTTTTTTGGAAAACCGACAGCCCTGATCCAGCTCATAGACGAGGAATGACATCATCAACATAACAAATGTTCCGCTCGGCCCCCTCATTCGAACACTGCTTTGGAATTGTTTCTAGCATAATTTTAAAACGAGTTATGGCTGTTTTACTGACGCAATTTTGGAAGTAAATTTCGTAGTGTCTCTAATTTGACCTAACAATACTCGAAGATGTGACCTGATATCAAAAATCAGATAACGCAGTTTGAAAGAGCATCATTCGAAGTACTTAATTTTCACTTTTTAGCGGAATCGGAGAAACAAATTCCTACCGCCGCAGGGCTCTCGAAAATCTGGTGATTCCTCTCATATGAACATAAATTAAGAGACGTTCCACGATATTCTGCACCTAGCCCACGGAGGACTTTTCTGCAACCTCTGCCAATAAGTTCAGGGTGAAGTCCCCATACCTAGAGCTGATAGCTGGCCCAATATGAGATGTTGGGGTGCACCCTCCGTGAAATGCTGTGCATGTCCCAAAATAAGTCGAAAATTTAATCCATCAATAAAGTACGTTCTTATAGGTTTTTCTAACGTATTTTTCGATGAAAATAACGTAAAACATAGTTTGGAAGCGAAAGGGCAGCGATAAAAGAAAAATAAAAATGTCATATTTTTTGTACCGCCGCGAAACTTTTTTTTAGCCGTTGTCCTTTTTTTATTGCAGATTCGGATTCTACGTGCGAAACTAACCCGGGTGTGAAATTGTCACTTCTCTCAGCCTGACAGCCCGGATTGTACAGCTTCCCGCCCGAAGCTCTCTCGGAGGCTTGCTGGAGAACGATGACGAGAGATTTCGCAATTTCGACATGAAACAGTCATGTTCGAATCAGATTTGCAACCCTTTTTTTAGATTTGTATCGTTATTAAGCATTTGTGTTGATGTTATGGGGTTGTGATATCGATAAAACACTAGAAAAGTGAAAAGTCGAAAAATCACTTTTTTGAAATCTCGAAATTTAAAAAAAATCATAAGTCACGTATCTGATGTATTCTCTTTGGAAAATCACTCAAATATGAGTTATAAATAATATCTGAGAGTTGTAGCCGATTTGCGAATATTTTTGAAATTGTTTTTTTCGGTGGATCATGATTTTTTCGAACAAAACTTTTTCGTTAGAACCCGTCCCAAAAGATCAGATATGGTTTATAACTCATATGTGAGTGATTCTCAGCTCTATGTATGGGGACTTCACCCTGAACTTATTGGCATTGGTTGCAAAAAAGTCATCCATCGACACCTCCCAAAAGCTCCACTAAACCGTGGATCGGCTCTTAAGAATATATATGCAGGGCGAACTCCCAAGTGCGTGAGCGACATTGCAATGTGTCATGCGCTAAGTATAATGGTGTGATAATAACATCACCCAACTCTAGCGAAGCAATGCGCACAGGCACGTCATACACCCAATCCTTGCCAACCACGACCACATCCGCCTCGAGCTGCGCCCTGCTCTCTCTCTCGACTACCCAACGGGATGCGCGGATTGCTCGTCTCCAACGTTCGGCGCCGACCTCACATTCTGTCCGCTACCCAACCTCGAACTGTAATATGCGAGCAACGTGAGCGTGTGACTATGTAGCGGTGGCAAAGCGGCACCCGAAAAAAAAGAAAAAAAAATGTATAAAAAAATGTAAAAAAAGTATACCTACTTTTTAAAATCCTGGAACGCAGATTCTGAATCTACATACTGTAAACATTCAGAAAATAATCAGAGCCCAATGGTGTAGGGGTTGAAAAGCGACCATTATTACTGCATATTACGAAAAATCTACGATTTTGACAGTTTTTCGAGCAGAATTTTTTTCTTTCATGATTTCATGAGCTCTAATGCGAAAATTCGGATTCAGCGAGAGAAAATACGCCAGAAACTCCTATAGTCAGATTGTTTCGAAACAAAAAAAATGTCAACTTTTTCATGACTCGAGTTCATGGTGATTTTTGGGTGAAAAAGTCGAAATCTCAAAACTATATGACTATAGGTGTTTCCGACGTTTTTTACCAGTAGATGTCGAATTTTCATACTAGAGCTCACAAAAATGCAAAAGAAAAAAGTTCTACTCAATAATCCAAAAATAAGTAGATAATCGAGCATAACTTTTTTATTTCGCATTTTTGGGAGATCTAGTATGAAAATTCGAATTTTACGAGCAAAATTACACCAAAAAACACCTGTAGCCATATTATTTTGAGATTTCGACTTTTTCACCCAAAAATCACCATGGTCATGAAAAAGTTGAAATTTTTTTGTTTCGAAACAATCTGACTATAGGAGTTTCTTGCGTATTTTCACACGCTGAATCCGAATTTTCGCATTAGAGCTCATGAAATCATAAATGAGAAAAAAATTCTGCTCGAAAACTATCAAAATCGTAGATTTGAGATACGATAGAGCCGGTCCTAGAGCCGTAAAATGCCTAAAAGCCGGTTCTAGGACAAACCGCCAACTTCAAAAATTTTCTCGTCTCTAATATACTGTAGGATAATTATCTCGTGGATATAGCTCAAACTTTCGCAGCTAGTTCCTCAGGGTCCTGCAATCGGTCAGAATACGCGTGATATGATCATATTAAAATATTATTAAACAGCACCTGCCAAAATAATACGCGCTACTTATCTGAAAATCCAATATCGCGGGTTCAATGTAGGATCGGCAAAACGGTCGCGACTTTCCTACTGCGCAATGAGAGGGAAAGGAATTGCGCCGTAGCATACGTCACTCACGCGCAAACTCCGCCTCCATTCCTCTCCCGTCCGCCTCCTCGCTAAACCCGTATTGCCTAGCGCGCGCACTCCCGTCACCATGAAGTGAGGATCAGGAAATATAGAATACCTCTGATCAGGTATTGCCCAAGTCGCAAATAAGAGATGCGCGCTTTGACCAGTCACAACGGTCGAAGTACCAACCCTAGTTCGACGCCGCCAGCCAATAATAATGCCTTGACTCGAGAAATAAAATGAAACTGTATTGTGATGACATCACCAGGCCTTACACCTTTCCTTGAATCAGTGAGGCTTCATTTACATTCAATAATAACCGTCAATTATTAATTAATCCATAAAATTTTGTAAGAATAATCGTAGAGCCAGGCGGCGAAGGATTACTGCCAGAACGGGAGTACACGGGCTCTTACCGTGCAGATGTCTCAGCCAGTAGTCTATCCGAGTAACTTTATCGCCACATTATCGGGTTTTTTTTCAGGAAGGACCGCTGGGAGGCAATATGACGTGTGTGAAAGAGCTCTGGAAGAATACGGATAACATGAGCTACCAAGGCGGCCCGAGTGGAACAAAAAGTATCGTCATGAAAGTTTCTTAATGCAATCACAGAGAGCAGGATAGAGTCATTTTCTAGTAGGATGACAGGCGTCTTTAGGAAACCTGTGGCTATTCATAATTGTCTTTAAACAGATATATTCAAGATCGTTACCAACGATGTAATCAAATTCCGCAGTATTTGCTTGTTTTAGTGTACTGTCGACCTGCTGCTGTTGAATCGACCACGATGAGTTCCACTACCAGTAAGACTTCGTTCCGGATTTCTTGAACACACTAGGATCGTATAGTAGCCCTCTCGTTTCTCTAACGGGCAAGATGCATAACGAAGAGAGTGAGAGAAAGAGAGAGAGAGAGAGAGAGAGAGAGACAGTGAGAGAGAGAGAGAGACAGAGACAGAGAGAGAGAGTGTGAGAGAGAGAGAGATAACAAAATAATTATGACGCAGCTGAAATTGGTGGCTGCGACCTTCTGACATACGATCCGACGTATCCACCGGGCTGTGCTACAGACTGCGTGTCCCCCATCTTCACGCCATCAACCCCTTGATTATGAATTTTGTTAATCGCTATTGAGCAAAAATTTAAATGCATTCGACATCATTAAGTGCGCAATCTGATAGGTACAAGGTGGGTTTTCCCAGAAATAGCAATTGGAATTGATACGTGGGAATCTGAGAACACCATTCCGACTAAACTAACGATCTTCACCTATTCTGTCTTCAGGTATGAACGACACAGCGTCCGCGCCGGCGCCAATCGACAATGCAATAGCTGCAGGGATAATATTCGTTGTGCGTTTGTGATGACTCATCATGTTCGTTCACGGTGACAGCATTATACTTCAGATAGGACTGGCGGGAATGCTGATCAACTTCACTGGCGTGCTTCTCACTTTCCATCTTCGAACCCTGCGTACTTCATTTGGTAGCAACTTTATGAGATTTTTTTTCTCGCTCTTCTCCTGGTCAGTATTAGAGCGGAGGACGTCGTTCTGATGAGGGAAACGGACTCGTATGAAATCCATTGCTTGGAATCGCGAACAGGGGAAAATGAGAATCATGTGTGCCTTTCACGAGTCATATCATAAAGGGAGGCTCACGGCTGTACATTGTGCTGCTGACGGCGCTATTCTGGCCATTTTCTCGTTCTGGTGCGCGCCGAGAACATACTTGTAAGTGATTTTGGGGCTATGCGCTGACTTTGTTCTGACTTCCAGTGATTTGATGACCACGGTTCCCTTATCAGCCGGAAGATTGGTCAAGTGTCACTATACTTTTGGTAAATTTCTTAATTTCTCTCCTAAACAACTAATAATTTCGCAGGTTTGTCACTCTTTACTCTCAGTTGTTCATTGCTCTGAATCGGTTTTCATTGATCTTCTTGCCTCGAATCTATGCGGAGGTAGAACATTATAGAGCCAAGTGAAATCGTGTTTGATATTTCAGGTTTTTCATAGCCGAACAACTTGGTTGATTGCGTTCTATGGACTTGTTTGTGTTGGCCACTTCTGCATCTACTTTGGAGGTATGTCACGTTTGCATTTTTCTAGACAACGCTGTATACCAAAATGTAAACGCAATTTACTTCCAGAAGGTTGCGATTTATACTACAATGCCGATACATACTACTGGGAATTCGCGGAAACAACTTGTGGAGAATTCATCGGATACTGGCTCGATTTTGTGTTCGGTTGCGTCAGTGCTTTTCCAATCATAAAATAAATATCCTCGTCCTTGTGAAAATCGCGTTCGTGTGGGACGATTAGTGATATTTTCTACGCAAAGCTATGGCCATCATAGTAGCTACACGAATTTCAGGCAGTATGCGCGATTGTTCTATTCCTCGTTGTCATTTGTGTCGCCAACATGCATCGGAGCGCTTCGGTAATCGCTAATTGTATTGATTTTCTGGACGACGAATCGTTGTGACTTGTTGTCTCAATGCCGTATGTCTCTCAGATTCTGGGCGACACGCTCAATTCACAAGAGAAGAAGCTGAGATCACAACGAGAGATGCGGTTCCTCGCTCAGGTTTGTTATTGTTACTCAATTTATCGCGGCACGAACTATTTTTCTGCCAATTACTAGATCTGATCTTTAATCGAGTTTGCAGGCTTGTTGCACCGGTTTGCTCTTCACATTGATGCTTGTCTCGTTCCATGTGATTTCTAGGTAACTTTTTTGAGAGTTTCGTTTACATCTCCACTCTTGCTGGATATTTGGAATGTGTCGTAGCGCAGTCCCTGCCTCCCCTCGCATATACTGCGTAATAAGGGCAGCAGGGGAGGTTGAAAAAAAATAAGTCCTCAGGAATTGCCAACCATAATGAACACCAGATTATTCCTTCCGTGCAGGTATGTGAGCGGGACCTGGCCGAAATTCATTACAACATGTCTTGTCTGGGAACTATCACATCTGGGAGATGGGTCTGTAATCTAACACTTTTTTGTCCAGCCAATCCACGATACAGTAGCATTTTGTTTCACAATCATTCTTTTCGCGTTCAATAGAGAACTGAAGCGCACATTGCTGCAACCAAAGTATGTTTCTACATTAAGAGAGCGGATCGGTAATTCGCGACCATATTAGCCACTCCCCGGACACGTCTCCACGGAATGAGAACGATAGGCCCATACTTCATGCATGTGGACCCCTTGACCCGGTATTACACATGGTATTATGGAATTGCCGGAATAGGCTTTCAGTAGAGAAAAAATAAGTATGCAATTTTGAATACCTGAAAAAAAAAATTTTGAGCGCGATGAGCTAGACTCAAAATCTCTTTTACGTTGTACTAGGCATGACCAATGATGAAAAATAAACCACCCCGATCGAACCCTGCATGATCGGAAACCTAATTTTTTCAGTTCTGTTTTCACTTTTTTGACCACAATTTTCATTTATGAGAGTTCCGTAAGTAGCCTATAGGCTCATAATGTAGCACATCCCTTTCTACATCAAATCTCATATTAGAGTTGGAGATAGCGACTTTAAAATTATTGAGATTTTGACATGAATGTGCCGAACTGGGCGAAAAATCAGTTTTTCGGGCACAACTTTTTTCATTCATGATTTCATGAGATCTAACGTAGATATTCGAATTCTACGTGCAAAGATACGTCAGAATAAATTATAGTCATATTTTCCCGAGATGGATATTTTTGAACTTTTTCATGACCACGTCATGGTCACGTTTTTGGCAGAAAAGTCGAAATCTCAGAACCTTATGACTATAGGAATTTCTGACGTATTTTTGCATGTAGAAGCCGATTCTGCATACTAGAGCACATCAAAATGAGAAAGAAAAAAGTTATGATCGAAAGACTGAAAATATGCAATTTTTCGAGTATACCATTTCTCTTTAACACTTTCGTGGGCTCTAATATACTGACCCTTTTTCTACTAGTGGAACAACATCATCCACTTTCATAGTGAGAAGGTTCTTAGAAAAAAATTTTTTTCACTCGGACCATGAACCCCCATCATGGTCATTTTTCGAATCGTGACCATGGTCATGGAAAAGTTGAAAAAAAGTTGTCTCGAAAAAATCTGACTAAAAGAATTTCTTGTTTTTTTTTCGCGTAGATTCCGAATTTCTATATTAGAGCTCATGAGATCATGAATGAAAAAAGTTGTGCCCGAAAAACTGATTCTTCGCCCTATTCGGCACATTCATGTCAAAATCTCAAAAATGTTGAAGTCGCTATCTCCAACTTTAATATCATTTTTGATGTAGACAGGGATGGGCTACATTATGAGCCTATAGGCTGCTTACGGAACTCTCATAAATGAAAATTGTGGTCAAATAAGTGAAAACAAAAATGAAAAAATTAGGTTTCCGATCATGCAGGGTTTGATCGGGGTGGTTTATTTTTCATCATTGGTCATGCCTAGTACAACGTAAAAGAGATTTTGAGTCTAGCTCACCGCGCTCAAAATTTTTTTTTCAAGTATTCAAAATTGCATACTTATTTTTTCTCTACTGAAAGCCTATTCCGGCAATTCCATAATACCATGTGCAATACCGGGCCAAGGGGTCCACATGCATGAAGTATGTGCCTACGGTTCTCATTCCGGGGGGACGTGTCAGGGAGGTGGTCCTAAATTACCGATCCGCTCTCTTAATTTGAATGAAAAAAAATATCACATATTTTGAATGATATTAATTACAGACCTTCAAACTCGATAAACCACCGTTAAATGACTAGTGCGATTGGTGCAGGATGAGTACGAAAATTAATGATAAAGCTATTCATGAAATATTTTGCTATTTAAAAAAAATATACCGCACCTTTGACCTGACACTTGCTGATACACTCTAGCACGGTGGGGTATCCAGGAAATATCCTGCAAAGTGGAGGAGATTGAAGCACCTCCTAGAAGAGGCGCGCAAAGCCACATCTCGAGACTCTTTACTCTTCCGCTTTTTCTCGCAATATCACGCCACACGGTCTCACGAGACTCTTACAGGGCTCAAATTTCAAGTCAGATGCGCCAGAATTCGGGAGAGTTCCTTTCACGCCTATTTCGCGCTGTTATCTCGCTCATCTAAGATCAGCAAACCTCGTTCGCGTTGAATACGCATTCATAGTGCGGATTTTAGAAATACAATTCCGTCACATCATTTGGTGCGCTCTCTCTCCCAGAATCTAGATAGTGCGTACAATTAAGAGAGTCATTTTTCACAGACACATCCCAATTATGATTTAGTTTAGTTATGGTATGCTATTTTCGTATGACTCCTCACATTTGGCTATAGTAGTGCTAGTGTTCTATCATTCGCGTGCTTTCACATCATTATTGTGACTAATGGGGCAAAACAAGGAATGTGGAGGGGGAGACGACCTAACAAGACATCTCAAATTTCGCGTAGGCTCCTCATCTTTCCATCACTACAAATCGCATCGTCTCTTCCCCTTTCCTCCATTTTCTCATTCCCTCATCTCCCCCTGTCTTGTCCCGAATCATTAATCTTCGTCGTGCGGAGGAGCGCACCCCATATTCATTCCGGACGGCGTTTGCACCTCATTATTTCGTCGTCAGCTGCGGGAAAACGAAGAAAACCCAACAGTGCCGAGAGGAATTAGCTCCGTTTCGAGAAATCCCACGTCACTCTGCGCGTTCTTGCGTCTCACTGGCCGGTTGTAGAGCGAATGTAATGAGCAGAGTCGGTTTTTAGAAGTCGTACTATGCTCTCGCCTCGCAGTACCTGTATTCTCCTAAACTCGTGTTCTATCATATCTTGTTTCTCTTGCCGGCGAGAGTAAACGCAATTGTAAGCGATTCGACATAGCGTCAGATGCGACAGTCAATTATAGTTCCCCTGTAATTGAAATTCGCCGTCGACTGTCCAAATTGTGTTTGATGGGCGTGTGTGCCAGCGATTGAAGTCACCAGTCGTCTGCTTTTCCTCCCTCAGCCTGTAAATCAAATTAGTTAGCTGGAATCCCGGCACGATGTGTTCATTGTTGCTTGCATCCGGGCGCCGGCTTAGCAGGCTATTGTTTATGCGCCGTTACGGTCCTCGGATGCCGGCTTTTCGACTGTTTTCGTGCTTGATGGTCCTACGATTTTGAGAGATCTACGAATCGAGAGCAAATAATAGCGACGATTGCGAGTTATTGTCAATTTCCGTTCCGCCTATCGTTCATCTATCCTATGGCTTTTCTGATTGTCTCCCTCCCCCGGATTTATGCCAATCTAAGTCGATATTATTGTCCAGTGTGGCTCAGACCTCTTCTAGGAATATATTTGTTAATTCAAGTTAGTGTCTCCTCATTTCGCGTACTCGCTCGTTTCACCGACCGGAGGAAAATTCTTTACACATTGTTCTCGAATTACCAAGCCTAACCAGTAGATACTATTCTCGCTCAGGAAGTGTGGCTTAGCGTGGTCTCCCCATTGTTGATGATCCTTTACGGTCCTCCTTCCGGGAGAGAATTTCTGACTGTTTTCGGTCTTTGGTGGCTGTCGTTAATCTCGGTCGAATTCAGATTCGCCTCCCCACGGCAATGGAAACCGCGCTACAAGCACTGACCGTACTACACTTCGTGGGCTCGGTAAGATTTTCACGAGATTCTCATGTTCTAAAAATATATATGAGATGCAGATGCTATCATTTATTCTAGGAAATAATAGCGCAATTGACAATTCCAGAGCCTACAAGGCTATGCTGGATTCGCGATGCTTCGATGCGGCAACACCTTCAGCACGAAAGTCGACATCCAACCGCCCATACAACACAGCTCAGGCACGTTTTCCATGTTTCTCACGAGTCTGCGTTTCTCGAAACGTGCGATAGGGATGATTTCTCATCTCTCTGATAAACACATCACTAAAGAACGAGAAAGACGAGGCCCTTGGTCCTTCTCGAGTGGCCCTCTCCTCCTCCTCACTCTTCAGAAACTTAGGGAAGAACAATGGGAGGCTTCTTTTCTCAGGCGTTCTCGTCGACTGGAACCTCTTCTCGGCCGATGAATTCTGCTCGGATCCGCCGCGCATGCCATCATTCAAGAACCTTTTCCTCTCGGAGGTTCTGCGGCTTTTTGTTTTCTGTTGACATGCGCTAATTTAGCGAGAACTTCACGTGTTCTCTGTGGAATACTCGTTCTTTTGTCCAACTGCTTTGGTTGCTGCTTCGCATTGAAGTTAATTTCCTTACTGGCATTGCTTTTGTTATTTGTTTTCGCAAGGGACGAAGGACCGCTGCCCTCGGCGTGATTTCCGGATTTCTCACAATGAATGCGCTAAACCAGGGTCGAAGTGAGAAAGGGAGAGGGAGAAGAAGTGCCAGGAATAGACTAGAAAGGGGCGGAGGAAGAGTCAATTAGAGGTTCTCGCAGAGAAGTTAGAACAGATTAAATTGTATCTTCTGCTTTCGCTAATCTGTTATTCTCCGTTATACGTCACCCAATCATTACCGAATGCGCGTATTTTCAATATTTATATATTTTTTATATTTATAAATTGGCATTTTACAGGTCTCACTCATCTCCACCTGCCCCAATTGCCCCCAGTGCAGTGTCGTTTTGCCTCAGGTTTGTTGTTTTTGTTATTGATGTTGTATCGTTCTCCGGTAAGGAAGAAGTATATGTGCCTGAGGTTGTTACAATTGAGTTATGTTTCTTCCGAAAACCTAACACACTTTTACCGACCAGTATCAACACTTGAAATTCGCTGTAGATACACACCGTTTCCAAGTTCCTCATTCCTGATGAAAGGCGGAACTAGATATTCGTTTATTTTCCTGATCTTTAGCGTAACATATATAATAGGGCTTTCAGATTCTGAATCACTTGATCAGTCCTTTTCCAGCAATACGAATTGCCCATAACTACCACTCTCGATCGGATCTTCCTCGTCACGAAGAGTTTGCCATACAATCGGTTAGCATTACTACTATTCGAGATATATTTTCTCGAAACATACCTCTCTCGGTTACAGCTTGTCGGCAAACTCTGTGAGAATTGGCTTCCGTATGTTCATTAGCTAGCTAAAATACTTTTTCGAGCATTCTCGTAGTTCTCGGAGGGGTCTGTTTTCGCCTTCCTTTGGAATACCAATGAGCGAAAATATCCACCAGAACGTGCAAATGCAGAAAATAAGCCCAATACAATGTGAGGAAAAACGAGCAAATGATTAATAATGGTTTTCATTTGCGCATTTTAGCGCACCGAGTATTGGGCTTATTATCAACATTTGCACGATATTGTGGATACTTTCGCTTATTGGCTTAGTCCTGAAACATGCTGAAGTTATCATCATGTTGCACATAAAGAAACGCTGGCCTCTTGTTCTTTGTAGTGTCTGCGACTTAGATCTTCCATATCATTGGGGTAATGCACATACTTAGCATCGGATATTTGGTTTGTAAACTATATTTATTGCTTCACAAGCGCAAGATTGTTTTTCGAATATAAATGTTTTCCCGTTTATTTTCCAGTCCCCGCACGGACATCAACGTGCACTACGTGATCGTCGACCGGATACCTGCCTCGATTAAGAACTGCGAGTTGGTCGTCGGCGGGAGATCGGCCTCATCGAACATGTCCTCCGATCTCGCCCACCCACCCATGGACTGGTATGCTATGTTTCCCATTCCAAACGAATCTCACCGTGCATTTCCTGAAACAGCCACAATTTCGAGTCGCATATCACCTGAATCTACAGTTTCAACGTACTCAAAAAAAACTGAAGAAAATGAGTAAACTATTGTGACTAAACTAGACAGTGGAAAGGCGCGAGGCAGTGAGGCGAAGCGCGAGACAAGCACTATTTACAACTCCAACTTTCAGGACGAACCTGCTTCTCGTGTTCGTCGTACTTTTCGCCGTCGTGATCTGCACGTGCGCGCTGCGCTGTGTCTGCGGGCGACTAGCAGCGGAAAGGCGAGAGAATGCGATAATTGCATCCCTCTTTTCACTCCAAATATGACGCGTGAATGATCATTGAAAAATCCTATTACAATTGCTCACGGTGACTGTGAAACTGGAGAGATTAGACATTTGGAAATTTACGATCACTAGATTACGGAATCGCTGAGTCTTCGATTGCGAGAGGAGAAATACACTAGGTAGTGTTTCAACTGCGATTGCTCAGAGCCTGCGACGCCCATCACTGCAAGCACTCCTCTGCGTCGATGTTCTCCACGACACGAATGAGCATCACCCCCTCGCCCAAGTTCTCCACGCACCTAGACCACGCCGCCTTCACGGTTCCCTCTACGATGATGGCACAACCGCCGAGGAAGAAGTCGTCCGGCCTCTACAAGCAGCGCGCCTCATCCCATGAACCATTCGAGGCCAGAATATGAATATTTCTCATCGAATCACTTTGTCTGCTTCATATCGATTCATTTTTTCACTTAGTGTATTGGTTCGTCGCTTTATTGTAAGCTCTGCGTTTATGATAAAGTAAATGCTCAGAAAACCAATTGGAAATGTTTATCACTTTTTCCAGGTTCGAAAGTATTGTTTTCCTGGTGGGAACTTTATCGACGAAACATAGGGAGAATGGGGAAAAGGTTCCAGTGAAACATTACTATTCTTTTATCTCGTGAGAAGTATCAAACAGGTCATTAAAAATCTACAGATTGATGAGTATTTACTACTTCCTTGTTACAATTGATCTGTGATATGATGCTCCGAACATAGCATGATTTCATTAGGTCAATGTTTGACTGTGAGCCGTAGTGGCAGATATTACTCGTGTTCCTTTGAAAGCGAGTTGACGAACGGAATGTGAGAATAGAATCAGACACCTTTAATATATCAAACATTTTTCTAGGAACGCCATCATGAAAGTGTTTCTATTTATCTCTCTAGATCTCTTCGCAGCAAAATTTGACAGCATTGCATTTTAACTTATGTTTGAAAACAATTCATCTTCTCTCAGCCACATAAATCCCTGCTTACCAAAATGGAGTTATTGAATTAATCCCGAGAAAGAGCCACTTTGCGTAGCCGCAGAAAAACACATCGAAATAGCGTGCGATCAGCTGACAATGAGAACTGAATAATTATCGATGGCTACCCGTTAGATTACCTCGTTGATGAAGTAAAGCATGTAGAACGTGTACGAAACGATGCTGATGATGATCAGCCCTTTCTCTCCGTTGAATCTGAATCACTGGTAGTTAGTGTTAAATAACAACTTATGCTACTTTTGTCTGTCCGCATTGTCAATGAAGCGCCGTTCTCGAATAATAACAAAACACAGTAAAATGTTGAGTAGGAGAGTAGCGAGGCTGATTACGATATTGACGATATCTGACACCGTTCAGAGGCTCTGCGCGTAATAATAGTATGAATAAGTGAGTTAGGCCTCACATCATCGCTGATTGCAACGTCCGGTATGATGATTGAATTATTTCCGAATTTTAATACGCTGTAAAACACTCGTGGCATCAACCAATAGTCAAAGACTGCAGGGAGAGAGAGGATAATTGACAAGATCAACGAGAGAATGAAGAACACAAATTCGTTCTGAAAATGAAATACATCACCAAATCGTGAAAAGTTTCATATGAAATACTCACATGATGCATTCTCGTGAAAATCATTATCTTCAATCTGTTCAGGGCAATGAAAAACCGTGTATGGAAACCTATACCACTGATCAAAGCGTAAAATACAGCTGAAGAATTAAAAATTACATTATTTTTAACATACCCCAAACTTAATGGAATCACGAAACCCTTCCTCTGAATAGACATGTAGAAGTCATACATGAATCGATAAGTCGTCAGTTGATAAATAATGAGATATGCCACACAATTGAGCAGTTCCTGCCGTATTTAGTTAGCATTAGCCAAAAATAAAAATGTGTTTACCATTATCCCATTCACAACAATCAGCTTGAATGTATAGCTCTCCGAGAATGGTCGGAACACAAGAAGTTTGACGTACACGAAAGACGCTATTGGAATTGTGATGACTAGAGTGACAGTAATGCCTATTGTTTGACAATAATCAAAAATCTGGAGCGTTGCAAGCGACATGTACGAATGTTTCAAATTGATAAAGGGCAGACAACTTAAAGCGAAGAAATTGTCGGTTGCCTAATTTGCACTTACACCATTTTGATTCAACTTTACGTGGCAGGAAAACATGATCATATTCCAAATTTCTACATACAATAATAAAACATATGTTTGTTGATTAAAGATCACCCAATATGGTGCACGTGAAACTAATCAATCGCATTTGAATTTTTTTTTGAAGGATGGTTGCTCGAAGGAGTTCTAATCAGTACACGAAATTCGTTTGCGATTGGTGCTAATTAAAATTTTATATTGTATATTCTTTATCAATCTTAGGTCAACCTTAACATAGTGATTCATTTCGTCCTCTTGACTACTATGGGCCCACGATTTTCGCCCGTCTCCCGGTTGTGCTTGCTGTGCGCGCCATCGCAGTAGGGCCACTGCAATGCATTTTGAATGACAATTAATTCGATGAGAAATATTTTCATAGTGTTCTAGAACACCCATCTGAAAAAATATTGTCCTTTTCTTTCGTATTACATTAATTATTTACCGTAGCAACCATTTGTTATCGGAGATACTATAGGCTTAGTCATCCCTAGTACACACCGTTTTGCTCTTCCAGCAGCGGCAGTACGCCTTCTTGTCTCCAATATCCTCGATGTCGATGACATCAGTGACCTGACCGAGAGTACCTAGTCATAGAAGAGACATAGCTTAGTTGGAAATCAGGCAGAAAGAAAACTGAGCAGGGATGTTGTAGCCATAAATACGTGGCAAATAGATCCCAGGACGCGCCCACCGCACCGAAATGGGCCATCAGGCGCTAATGGATTGCGATTCACACGACCATTATTTGAAGAGGATAGTGAGGGCATGCAACTGTCTAGACATGAAGGTTGAAGAATGCAATCGGAGCGGGCATAGTGTATCTCTAACTGCCGATGACTCCCTCGTTTACCACTTACGCCTATTCTCTGAATGCGCTATTATCCGAATTACTCCAACCGCTTCATTGTGAGAATGCCATATTACTAGATTCGTGTCGAGAATGGAAACAAAGTTCTCTATCGCCACGACTCAGTGACAGGACAAAATCATGAACCATCATTTGTGTAATCCTAATCTATGTATTGCCTGACTCGGTACTGATAAACCGGCTCACATGACTAAATATCAACGAAGTAACGAAACTTTGTTCTTGCTAGAATACGATCGGCTTTCAGTCACTGTCAGTATGAATTTGTATATTATGTGAACAAAACACAACATCATCTCACCTTTCGATTGGTGACTTTGATCATGTTGTTGAAACGACTGTATGTTCTCGACCTCGCACAGATCTGAGCAGCTATCGATACCAATTTGCAAGCGAAACAGAACACGATAGACAATTTTTTTTCGCTATCTCAATTCACTCACTTGGTTGCCGATTAGGCAGACACGAGGGTGTGCATATTGGAGATAACTGAGAACCGAAACGACAAACCGATCGTACACACTAATGGTCTCGTTTCGGTTTTCGATTATCTTCATTTCGCAAACTATCTCGCCGGTCAGAGAAACGAGAAAACGTGCACAATGGAGATGGACGAAACATAAATTACATCCCTATCACCCACCATGTATCCGATGGCACCGCTCACGGCGACTAGTGCAAGCCCGCCAACCACAGATTTCCATGAACTTCCGGGCAGGAAGTCGCCAGCGCTCAAGCGAACTGAAATACTGAGCCGATCTTGCACCAATCTTAGACACGATAATGCTTGACTCACCCATATTGGGATTTGCTGCGGACATGATAACTTACAAGCAGAGTCGTCTAATAAAAACACAATAATGAATGATCTATCGAACACAACACGAGAATATGCGAGAAAATCACGTTGAAAACAAGAGAGAAGAGGTAGCGAGAAACGCGCATTGCACATGTTTTGTTTTATTCATTTTTTTAAGTGGTTGTGAACGAGGCTTCTCATGCGGCATATTGTGAACGATAAATAGTGAGAAATGTGGACGTTATGAAAGATGGCATAATGTGAGAGAGAGATGGCTGATGACAAGATCGAGATGAAAAATGAAATATCAGAGCCGTCCGCAGAGCGCGCTCTTGCCGAAAAGCAGAGATATGTATACGCTCGTTTTTCACTCTGTCCCACTACACATGCGCTGGGCACACTAGGCACATAAAGCACACTTTTGAGCTCGCCTAGACATGATGATGCGCCTCTCTTTCTCTCTAGAGACTCTTTCTCTCAATGCGGAAGAAACAGAAAGTGATGCACTAGATAGCCCCCATGCTGAGAACAATCCTCGAATTACGGGCCGTGAGGTCGAGTGATATTCCTAGAAATATTTGAAATATAAATGATAACCTGCTGATACAACTGACGCCAAAATATGAGCAATTGCCACAATCGAACAAGCATCATACACATAGTCTCATGATATATTTATTCGTATTTTGGTATTTTATCGCCCGTCCACGCATAATTGAGTTGATTGAAGTAGACAAGTGTTGTGTCGTCGACTCCAGGTTGTGATTTATGCGCGCTTTTAAGCGCTGATTTTTTGTAGATAGGAGGCTGTAAATGTGATTGCACCGCTATTCCATCGTGTTGTTCTTATCATACAGCCAAGCAAAAAACGTTTCAATATTTCACCTTCATTCCCAATATTCTCCTGAGTGACGCTACTAACGGCAAATCGTTCAGCTGCCGTTGAAATTCGGAATCCATGTTAACCGCAAGCACCATGAAAAAGAGAGCGAACCTAAAGAGCACAATTCTGAGTAGAATAGAGCTAACTATTTTCCTACCAAATGGTTGAAAAACTCACAGTACAACAAAGAGGTCAAAAAGTGCGATCGATATGTATCTTGACAATTCCCAATCGACCGGACCCCACTCATAGTAACAGAAGAACGTGAAGCCAATCGACATCACGAATCCCACCGGGAACCCGACGAACATCAAACACTACAAGATATATATTTGTTTCAATCATATAAAAATAAAAATAAATATAAAAAAAATACATGAAGTGATAACAGACTTCCAAGATCCTACAGTTCTCTCGAATCTGAAATGTTTTTGCCACGGAATATCCATCAAATGTCAGAGACATGGCTCGCAGCAAGTAGCGATTGTAGGCATACATAGAGAGAAACAGCTGCAAATGGTCATATTTCACATATTTTCTTTCGAGGTTTAAAAAACATGTTGAAAAAACCCACGACTCCGCCAAGCAAAACTGTCGCCATTAGAAATACACAGTTAAACGTGAAGTTCCAGTATCCTAAAATCTGTTTTCTAGTTTCTTTAGGAGGTCAATACGAAACCAAAAAGCCATCCAGTTGAATTTATTGCTGCCGGTATGATATTGCTCATTTCAATTGCAAGCAGTACGAGTACCGTATCGGGTGTTTGACGTTCGTACCTGATTGAGATGCAAATTCAGTCGTTTCAAAAAGCAATTTGGCATATATCACCATTTCCAGAACACGGTTGCAAGAGTGCGTTCCAGAGCGAAGGAAGGGATCCTGAAAATGAAACATTTAGCAGCAAGCCGCCAAAATACTATATTTGCAAATCGCATACAGTCCACAATAGTAGCCAAACGTGGTGTCACGTGCAATATTCGCCACAATTAGTAATTTGTCAAAATCTGAAATTCATTTCAAATGATAAAATCATTAAACAAATAGTTCACAAACCTTCCAGAGGAAGATCGAACAGTTGATAGTAGAGCAACACATATCGTGCGGAAGTGGTGACGAAAAAGAATGAGGAAATCAGTCGGACTTGGATGCGGAAGTTGCGATGAATAACACCTGTGTTTCGGGAATGAGAATACGAGTTGTGAAACGGAGTTACACATAGCAAGTTATTCGAATACACATGTGTATTATTTTCCATACTATAAACCCGTTATTTCTTACCAGCATTGTAAATAGCTTCCGAAACGAATGGCAGACATAGGGTTGCCACAACGCTCAGAAGAATCTGAGCAGAGTATAATGGAAGGATAAGTATAAGCAATCGAACCTCAATGGTTATAATACATCCGAAAGCGTTTGGAGCGAGCGCGGTTCGTGATGAATTCAGCATTACTAGCCATGGTCGAGTCATTAGACGATCCTAGAAGATCCAGAGTGACTATCATGTAAGCAGTCGTAAAAGAAAAACATCTCATAATGCATGTCCACAGTAAAGCGAGAGAGTGTGACAAGGGGAAAGGGTCCCTCGATGTTTTGCACAATCTCACATTTTCTTATGACCTTGACCTATGAGCTCAATTGGTAAAAGGAAACAAATTTGCTATGAGAATTGGAAGTAAAGAGAAGTGGAAAAAAAGTCGAAACATCGCTCCTACTAACCGTATCGAATGAGAAATTGCACCTTCCCCGAATTGTTTTGAGTGCGTAATTGCACCTTACCTTCGCGCTGTTCTCAGGCCTGAGCTCTATCTGTATTCTCCGAGCTAACTAAAGCCGCGAAATGATATTTTCAATAAGCAAACGTACGCAGAGGTCGGCTCGCCAGGTGTTATATTTAGTTATTCACCTGATGACATTCTAGTAATATGTTTTTTCCTCCTTATCCGCAGCAATATATCATCAAAAAGAGAATAGCGTGGGAGTGGGGGACGAAGGGAATTGAAACTGCTGGTTATGTGTCTCAAGAAAACGTACGAAATAGTGCAGCTTCTTCACTAACGTTGACTTATTGGATGGAATATACATACACCAACATTTATTCCGGCCTCTCTTTATCGATCAAACGACAGAAGCCACACACAAACATCCCATCTCTGGATACCTGCCTTTGTTGTATTCTCGTTTACCTTTCCTGAACCGAAAAATCGGAGTTTTATGATTATCATAATTTAATAAAGTTCATTATCCTTGTAATAAACTGTTCATTCTTTGCTCATGTGTAGGATATTACAAAAACAGTAAAATGTTGTTTGATTTTTTTTGTTTCTATTTATTAGTGGTATCCAAGTTATGTTCGGCTATTTCCTTCCAATATTCGCGTCCGACATCTAAATATAAATTACAGAAAGATTGCATAATCGGAAAGTAGTTGCAGAGAGTTTATTGTTCAACGCATTGATAAACCAGGGCGAATTTCTGAGAAATTTACCAAGTATTTATTACGATCCAATATACACAAATCGTAGCTCGTACCCGAAGCGAGACTTTATGTAGATAAAAAATGTGTACCGAGTCAGAAAAACTGCACATCCATGTGTATTGTATGTGCAATTTATCTCCCGTTTAGCGCTTCCTCGAGTAAATTTTCGTCTGCTCGCCAAAGTCTCCAACGTCTCGATGTCATCATGTCGCCTCGCCTCTCTCCATCACGTATGCTCTCTACCAATGTCTCTCTTTCTTCCGTTGTGCAATTGCTCTTATCGCGGCGATTCGTGAGTGCACTCGATTGTTTCGGTGTAGATAAATTCTCCAGTTGATTTCTTCGTCTTATCAGCATCATTCGTCGGTCTTCGTCAGAATGGAGTCTGGTTCTTCCTCTACTTTGTTGATAGACAATGCGAATTCGAGCAATCGGCAGAGCTTCTGGCAAAAAGTCAATCATTTCTTCACAAGGTTGAATCCAATTTCCGAGATGTCTTCATGAAAACCTTCATTATAGCGAAAGCAGTGATGATGCATCATCTTTAGAGCCTGTCCCTTTTCAGCAATTGGTGAGATGGATCTTTTCTCTCTATCCTTCATGTTGCGAACCATGTTCTCTTTAGAATTTGCATTAATACGGGCATCAAATTTAGTTTCGTTTTGCCTCGAAGGGTGATATTGCGGCATATGCCGTCGCATGCGTAATGTGTTTAATAAACGGTCTACTTACTCCCATTTACATCTACGTGATCAGCAGAGTAACGAAGATTTATGTAGAAGAAAAATCGGTGAGTAATAGTTTTTTAACATCACGCAAAATGGAAAACAGATGAGCATTCATTCATTTTCGTTTCAGCCAACGGGAAATGATGATTTCCTATGGAGCGTGTGGAAGTTAGCATCCCTATACTGCATTTTCTTCTGTATTTGCTTATTCCTCGAATACGCACAGGTTAGACCGTCTCAACTTCGAATTCCTATTTCACAATGCAGCAATATCTTCTTACTCGGACCAGTGAGCGAGTCGCGCAGAGGTGCAGGAGGTTCGTAATTGCATTAGTGCTTTCTTTTCCACTATAACCAGTGCTATGTGAACAATTCTCCGCACTCATCATGTCTCAAAATTTATTGCCGGGCAAAGAGATGAGAAAGCAGGATAAATCTGCAGTGCGGGAACAGTATTGCACATCAATGATAACATCGCTGATTTAGCGCTTTTGTGAACGCTATTCTATCGAGAGACACACCCGAATTTTCAGCAAGCACAGGTGAACTCAGCAGTCAGCTGAGCAAGTTTGTAGTAGAATCCATTCCATTTCTAACCACAAAACTTCAGTCACATCGACCGCATGAAGGAGGGGATGGGAGATCGGATCGGGCTCTGTGTCAAGTAGAAGTTGGCTCTGCGTCCTTTCTGATTTACAATTTGTCCAGAGTATTCGCGGCTTACGTATCCTGCTGTGCGGTTTCATTCATTCTCGATTGGCGCACGACGTTGTTTATGGTCTGGTCGGGCCCCATCAGTGTGCTCTCCTCCTCGCTCATTCCCATGGTGATAAAATATAGATAAATGGCTCGGAAAGGTTATATTTGTCAGTTATCGAAGACCGCGACTAAGGAAACGCTGAACATTTCGGAGCAAGCCAACGGAATCGCTGAGGAGTGCATTCTGAATGTGAAGACAGTCGCCTCTTGCAATGGACAGAAGCAAATGATCGAGGTTTTATGAATTATTTAAAAAAATTATTATTTTGAACATCATCAAGCAGATTACGGCTTTTATTTGGAAAATATACTATCATTGCCAGAGGTATGCGACGACCCTTCGATCTGGTGTAGGTTCTGCTGTGAGAGTCGCAATATCATCGGGACTACTCGACGCTTCGGCCGAAATGTTCTACTACTTGTTCAACGGTTTGGGACTGTGGTGGGTCATTTTGAGAATATTAATGACCTTTTCTACAACATAAAAAGCGTATTGCTGCCAAAGGCATTTTATAAGCTCAAATGAGCTCAGGTTTCAGGTACGCGACAATCTCGTACCACGAAGGGCGAGTGGCTTCGGTGGGAGACGTACTCGCGGTTGTATATCTAGCGATTACTGGATCAAGCTACTTCTGTAAGTGTGTTCCATAAATTTCACAAATTTGCCTCTTCATCAGCTCTATTCGGACCTAACATCATAGCACTGATGAAGGCCCGAATGGCGGCGGCCAAAATCTATGAGACCATCGATTCGGTAGGTTATTCATTAGTGTTCTCAAGAAGTCATGGATTCAGGCAAATACCGTAAGCGAGGACGAAATTGTCCATCATCTCGACCCAAGTGCTACTGACTTGCACGCAGAATTCAGGAACGTGTCTTTCTCATACCCATCCAGGTGCGACAACAACTTGTGCTGATGACAATCCATTCCGACAGGTGCCAACCCGTCCTCGAGAGTCTCTCGTTCAATCTTGAACCCGGAATGTCGATTGGACTGGTGGGAAAGAGCGGCTGTGGAAAGAGCACCACTGTTCGTTGAAAGATGATTGATTCAGGAAAATTTGTTATTTTCCGATCAAACTACTAACGCGAGTCCTAGATACTGATTGCGGGCTGATCCTTCTCGATGGGGTTGCACTAGAGAAATACGACAAGAAGAAATGGAGACAGGTGATAACCGCTAATAATCATTAATGTATGCCCTCAATCAGATGATCGGAGTGGTATCTCAAGAACCTTGTCTATTCTCCGGTTCCATCAGAGAGAATATATGTCTCGGTCGGCCCTTTGCCGACGAAGAAGTTGAAGAAGCCTGTAAGACTGCATACGCTCATGACTTTATCAAGGCGCTGGATAAGGTGTGAGACGAATGCTTCTTGGTTCAGACATATCAACTCCTCATTTTCAGGGCTATGACACCATGATTGGCCCATTTGGAGTATCGTTGTCTGGAGGGCAGAAGCAAAGGATAGGCATTGCCAGGGCCATTGTGTCTAACCCGCGCCTTCTTCTTCTTGATGAAGCCACTAGTGCTCTCGACACCAAGTCTGAGAGGATCGTTCAGGTACATTCCAATACTTGAGTTGTGTGATGCCGTTCGAATCGATTTTCAGGAAGCTCTGGACAACGCTTCGCAAGGTAGATCTACCATTGTGATTGCTCACAGACTGAGCACTATCAAAAATGTCGACCAAGTGATCGTTATGGAAAGCGGAAAAGTAGTGGAACGAGGAGGTTGATTCCATCGAGAACATATTCTATGAATATACGATTCTTAGGATACAACGAATTGCGAACGAAACCCGACGGAATCTTCGCTCGCATGGTCACCGAACAAGCGATGGAAAGGAGAAAGTCGAGAGATGTCATTCACTCCGAAGATAGTGATGAATCTTTGGATGTTATGAAAGTTGATGATCCTGAAGTGGAATTGGTATCTACACAGGTAACGAGGAAACCTCAACGATGATACTATTTACGTGTTTTTCAGATTCTGGAGCAGATTTTCCCATCGATAACGGGTGGTCTGATAGCGATTCTATCGAGAAACAAGGGCAAGACTTTTCTGATTCTGCTCGTCGGAATTCTCCGTGGCATAGCAACGCCTGTATTACAGGTGAGGATTGTCTCACATGTTATTGGAGTGAGATATTGATCGGAAAAACGATTCTATGATTGAGCTGCGCGACATGATTGAGCTGCACAACGTAGTGTTGGCAGTTCGACCATTGCGACTGCACAGACGAATTGTGACTGCGCAAGTCCTCCTGACTGTTTGCGCAGTCGTGATATAGTACTTGAGTATCCATCCTACTTGCTCGTACAGTTCAAAATTCCAACCGCAAGAATTAAAATTATGACAACCAAAACGGTGTTTAGTTGCGCTACCTGCTCGTGTTCGGCTCTCTAGAGGATGATGACTACCAGACGCTCCTATTCTGGATGCTGACGGGAACGATGGCATTCGGATTGTACAACTTCATCTGCCAAGCTATATCGGTATTAGTGATGACACTTCGTACTCCTCTCAATACGCGTGCTCTCTCGATTTTCTGGGCGACGAGATAGCGCGCGAAATGAGGAGTGTTAATGCGGATTTATACTATCGGTACCTAATCAAATTTGATATTTCCTAGCAGGGATGCTAAAAGTTATCACAGTTCCGCTAATTTAGCAACCGATTTGTCAATATCTGGGGGAAACGGTGATGAACGACCTCCGCGTATCCTGCCTTCGCTCCCTTCTGCATCGCCCCATTGCCTACTTTGATCGATCGTCTACATCTCCAGCAGCCTGCGCTGTCCTTCTCTCGCAGCAGCCTCCGATGGCCATGTCGGTGAGAATATGTCTACTAGTGATGACAATTTGGAACTAAACTCTCCTCAATTCGCGTGAACTCTCGTTGCTCTAACAGGCGAGAGAGCACGTGAATGTGGGAGGGTCGGTGGGAGATTTGGCATCGCTACTGAGAACATGATTCATTTTTGCACAACAGTTTGTTGGTAATCTAAAGACATTGATAATTTCGCGTACATCCGCTCCTGTTCTCGCTAGTTACTTCTAAGTTCGAAGTTATTCATAATCTCAGCTCTCCATTATCAGATGGTCGATACCAAACTGGCGATCGTTGTTGATGGCATCTTCGGCTGTGTCCTCGTACTCATAATGGCATTCGTGGTCTGCATGCCTGCTGGCTTTGTAAAAATTTTTTCAAATCTGCGATTTATTATATTTTTAAAGATCGGCATACTCTACTTCGTATCGTTCCTCGCACTGCTGGTTGTTTTGGAAAAGTATTCTGATGGTGCCTACAAGGAGGTGGTTGAGGCTGACAAGTCGGGAGAGGTAAAATAAAGCCATTTGTCGATGAATGGTAAATAAATATAACTAAAATCAAATGAACTGAAATGGTAATCGTAAATTGGTAAATCGTGAACCATAAATTGAAAAATGCAGGTTGCTCTCGAAATCTTCGACAACGCTGCCACCATTCAGCAGATGGGAGTGGAGAGGCACTTCCAGGAGAAATACGATCAGATGCTGGAACGGAGAGACGCTCCGCTGGCAAGGGTAGGCATCTGGCTCTCGTCATTTCACGTACTCTCTCCTTCTCTGGCCGAAGAGATAGCGCGCGAAATGGGGAGCGTCGATGCCTAATTGTCATAACTATGATAGACCATTTTCAGAAAATCCACTATCAATCGCTGGTCCAAGGAATGAACGAATCTATCTTTTACTTGTTCGACTTTCTCGCAACATGTGAGCAATCTCAAGTAATATTGCATGAAATCATGCTTTTTTTTTTCAGCGATCGGTGTGTACTTTGTCTATCTCGGGTACTACAGTCCGCAAATCCTCTTCCTTGCCGAGGTTCTAGAATCTGCAATTTTGCATGAACATGTTTGACATATCCCTCTCAGAATCTCCTCAAAACCGTCGGGTTCAAGACGTTCACCATGAGCGTCTCGCTTGAAGAGATGGTGTCAGCATCATCAGCGGCCAAGCTTCTTTTCAGTCTACTTGATCCGCAACTAGAAAAGACTTCTGTGGAAGCGCCAATCGCCACTGTTGTAGGCTGAGCACACCCGTGACTGAACCTCGGACGATTGTTCAGGTTTTCGAAGGCGACATCCAGGCTGATTCCCTGTCTTTCTCCTATCCATCTCAGCCCAACAAGAAGGTGCTCAACAATGTATCATTCAACGCTGATCGAGGTGAGTGGAGTATATTAATGATGCAACATCTAAACTCTACTCTCTTCAATTTGAGCGTTGTCTAGTTTCACTGACTGATTAGATATCTCTCGAAATGAGGAGAGTCGACCCCCGATTGTTATTGTTAATTCATGCAACTTTAAGCCCGGTCTATCTCTTTCGTCGGACCATCAGGAGGTGGCAAGAGCACGATTGTGAATCTACTGGAGCGATTCTATGATCCGAATTCGGGACAAATAGTGCGTGTGTGCATTGCGACCAACCAAATCAAAAGTATTGAACCATTTCAGGTATTGGACGACACCACCTTCACTGCTCTGACTCCATTCCAACTGAGAACGCACATCGCCCTCGTCAGTCAGGAGCCTATTCTCTTCAGAGGAAGTGAGTTTCAGTCTGTAACGACTAGTGAGGGTAATTCGGCATTGACTCTCCTCATTTCGCGTGCAATATAAACGAGAGAGCACGCAAAATGAGGAGAGTGGGATGCCGATTTGCCATCACTGTCACGACTGGATGATGGAAACAAATCAAATTGTCTAGCGATTGACGACAATATTCGTCTCGGAGTCGAGGGCGTTACTGATGAGCAAGTGCGGGCCGCATGCAAACTTGCGAATGCCACCGAATTCATTCAAGATTTCCCCGAGGTGGCACTTTACTGACCAATTTTCTAGGGGTATTGGACTACAAATATTGACAACGATACCGTTTTCAGGGATATTCCACTCTGGTGAGAGAAAAGGGTCGATCGCTGTCTGGTGGGCAGAAGCAGCGAATCGCCATTGCGCGAGCACTCGTGCGAAATCCGAAAGTGATCATTCTCGATGAGGCTACCAGTGCATTGGATACGCAGAGCGAGAAGGTGAGTAATTTCAGGGTGATCAGTATTTATCGTGGATAATCGTGAAGTGAGTTGATTGCGAAGAGAATAATCGAATTAAAACAATGATTGGTTCAATGAAACCATACAATACAATATTTAACCTGTTCTCAAGGCACTGCGCCTGCAGGATGGCATCTTCGTTTAGAGAGGGAGTGGGTTCTTCGATCTCCAA
Organism: Pristionchus entomophagus; assembly: GCA_036245825.1. NCBI lineage: Eukaryota > Metazoa > Nematoda > Chromadorea > Rhabditida > Neodiplogasteridae > Pristionchus > Pristionchus entomophagus. The sequence goes on along the minus strand of BTSX01000004.1, from coordinate 4,906,355 downwards.
GTGACGGTTAATTAGTAACCCCGGTCAATTATAGGTCGTGCGAGTCGCACTGGAGTCCTCATCGCACGGACGAACTTCAGTGATGATCGCCCATCGACTGGACACCATCCGCCATTGCGGTATGAGCTGATAAATTTTCGAAAATCATAATACGGTTTATTTTAGATGAAATCAGCTTCGTGGAAGGAGGACGAATCGTCGAGAGGGGAAGTCACTCAGAGCTGATCGGGAAACGAGGGAAATACTATGAGATGACGGAACAGCAAAAGCTGAGCTAGTGGTGCATTCCATGTATGTTTAGAGAAGTCGTTGAGCTCAATTCGTTGTTTTAGATTAAGAAAGTTGTTTTTCGAGCGAAAATTGTATCTTTCTTGTTTTCACGAGCTCTTGTATTGGCATTCCGTTTTTTGCGAGCGATAAAATGCGCCAGATACGCGTGTTGTCTCGTGATTTCTCTCGTGATGACCTAATCAGGTAGTCGAAAAGCGAAAAGTTCGGAACTCAAGTGAAAGAAAATGCAGAAAAACGCGAGAGTGTGTGTTTGAGGAGGGGACAGAAGGAGTAAAAGCATGTTCACGCCCTATGTACCCTACTATTCTCGCGTGCTCTCTCACTGTATTTTCTTTCACGCGAAACTTTGCTTACGAGCTTTTCGACATAAACAAGAGGAACATTTTTGCCGCACCGTAAAATCTCGATAGGTTTTCTCGCAACATTTTGATATGTTATATTCGTCGCTTTTTTAAATTCTGTGTAAAATTATCACTGAGAAGAGTATCACTTTGAAAATTTTAATATTGCCAATCCCTCCTTACTCATTTCGTTCATTATTTGGCCGTAAATAGAGGCCGCAGGAGTGCGCAAAAGTTATAGTCTGCGATAGCAAATGTGCTTCACAATCGCCACTGTCTTTCGATTCCGAGAGCATTCTCAGTTTGGTGTGCTACACAAATTCGCGTGAGATGGCTATATAAGGAGACTGATGCATTCTCGCTTATTGCCTCTTAAACCGACATTTTCTCTCGCACTTGCTCTTCTAATCTATCATCATTGATCTCACTCGGAACGTTTGACGCGTGCGAGGGAATGAAACATCATTATGTCCATCCTCTCTCCTATTCCCTCTTCTGCCTGATAGGATTATGTTCTCATACTTGTGCACACTCTTTGATGCATTTTCATTGCTTTATATTATAACAGTCGACACATGCTGACGGGTAAATCATTGTAGGCTTTCCCTGACTCTATAAACAGTGGCCCCTTACTTGTTGTCGACTATGTATCCAGTAGAAGTGTAAAATATTTAAAAAACAGATATATGTTTCCATTGTTGACGGAATGTTTTTTATAACTTTTAAAATGATCTGGGCAGATATGTCTACTCTACCCAACCCTGCCGCAGCGATCGGTAACACACCGCTGGTCGAGTTACGAAATATTGGGAAAGGGTTGTCAGCAAAAATCGGTGAGCAACGAGTTGGATCTCTTTATCTGAACTGTAATTTTCCCTGACTTTTCTGAGGTGGACTAATTAAATTGCAGGTGTTCAACTGGAGTACATGAATCCGTCGGGCTCAGTGAAAGATCGCGCTGCATGGAACATGGTTGAAGCAGCAGAGACGAAAGTGAGAGTGTCGACCCGTTACCCCGTTTTGAAAGAACTTTTGTAACTGCATCTGCTGCGGAATATGTTGCGCTGTTCATAATAGTGATGACAAATAGGCATCGACTCTCCTATTTTCACATGTTCTCTCGCCAGAAACGATAGATCATGGGAATTGCAGAGAGTCTGAGGCCGAATTGCCATGACTACTTCACGATTCAGGGCTTGATTTTTCCGGGAAAGACGATTCTGGTGGAAGCTACGTCGGGTAATCTCGGCATATCTCTCGCGATGGTCGCACAGATCAAAGGGTTAGCATTTGTCGGTGTTATTTCGTTTAAGATTAGTTGAGTAATCGGCAAGCGACTATCAAAGTGCTTTGCGTGCTCTATCCTTCAAGTGTGGCAAAAAGCACATCGTAATTTGCACCTCTCCAAATAAACGAGAGAAACGAGAGAAAGTGTGCAAAATGATGAAAGTTGAGAACCGAAACGGCATCACTACCGCAGTACCCCTCTGCTTCTGCATCGAGTCGAACCCGCCTGCGTCGGCATGCCAGTCAGACACCATGCCCATTAGGCCAAAGCAAAAATAATCCGGCTCTATATCGCTTCCCTTAATGGTCCCTCTCAGATCGCTCATCGGGCATGGTAATGGGCATGGTGTCTGACTGGCATGCCAACGCAGGCAGGCTCGACTCCCGCCCGCAGGTGATGTTTTGCAAGAGGTAGAGAAAGGCGCGCGCCCCAACCACTAGTCTCCGTCATGTTTTGCAAGAGGTAGAGAAAGGCGCGCGCCCCAACCACTAGTCTCCGTCATGTTTTGCAAGAGGTAGAGAAAGGCGCGCGCCCCAACCACTAGTCTCCGTCATGTGACCCTTCTTCCGTTAGCGTTGTTTGTTTCGGTCAGTACAGCCAATTGCGTACATTGAATTTCGCACAACATACCGATCTGAACAGGTAGTGGATCGGGTTATTGGGACTGCTCCTTTCAGATACAAGTGCTTACTGCTCATGCCGGCCGGTGCGTCGCTGGAGCGTCGCGCACTCATGCTGGCGTACGGAGCGGAGGTACACAGAATCATGGCAATTCTAACGATTATTGCGAGAACGGCATCGGAAATATGTGTTGTGGAGATGACAAATCGGCATATGAATCGCCTCATTTCGCATGCTCTCTTGTTTATGTGACCGGAGAATGAACACGCGAATTGGGAGAGTCGGATGCCGATTTGCAATGATTTGCTCTAACTTTAGCTCATTCTCGTCCACCCCGACACGACCGGGTTTGAGATGGCCCAGACAGCCAAGCAAGTAGCCGAGTCTCATCCCGATTTCTTCTGGACCAACCAGGTTCCGAATCTAGAGATAAAATTGCGCATTATATAAACTCCATGTAATGAAACGATATCCATCTCAGTTCGGCAACCCCGATAATGTCGATGCCCACGTCAAGACGACTGGTCCTGAGATCTATGAGCAAACGCAGGGAAAGGTATGCAGCAAATTAAGACAAGTGTTGTCGACAGGAAATATTGAGAGAGAGAAAATAATTAATCATTTCTGGCGCAATAACTACTGAAATAGTCTGCTAAGGGACTTCAAGCATCATAAATTAGATTCCCGCGATAAACACTAAAAACGATCAACACAAATCAATTTCAGGTCGACATTGTCTGCTTCGGCGCCGGTTCATTCGGCACGGTCATGGGAACGGCCAAATTCCTCAAGTCAGTCAAACCACAGGTAAG